>OW626787.1:16150018-17508261 GCA_939628115.1 Tribolium freemani | reverse complement strand
TAATCAATTAATCAATCAATTCTTTTGTTGAAAACCTGTGAATCGGTGGTGAGGGAGTGCCGACTAGAACTCCTATGCAGGGACCATTCGGACCCTCGCCTCGTCCCCATGTGTAACGAATTCGACCTTCGCAGATCTCTTCGACGATTGTTGCGACTTATCGGTCGTCCTCGTGGCGATTTGGGGATTTCCCCGACTGGAGGAACGTCCTCATAAGTCTGCAAAAGGGGAATTACCGGCGAAAAACCCGAATCGAGACATACTTGTGTCGACATGTTTTGAGGAGGAGGCGATGTGCCCGTCGTCACTTTATTAACACTAGTGTCATTTTCGGGGGAAGTACCGACCGCTTTAACCGCACTAACACTTTCCAATGACACCGCTTCACTTGCGTCTTTTCCTGTAACAACAGGAAAAGTGTTAAAACACGAACGGCAGTTAGGTTTTTTTAGTAAAAATAACACACAACTAAGAAAAAACAGCACAAGGTTTGTGGGGGTCTAGTTTTGTTTATTGAGAGATGCGAATTTTGTGCCCGGCCAAAATGAGATTTTTCTACTCCTACCTTTCTTCGGTTCGGGGGAGGTTTTTAGTTTGCCCAATTTATTTAAAAGGGATTCGGTCTCGCTGTAGTCTTTGCTACAGTCGTCACTCGATCGAGTTGTTTGCAATTTTGGCTCAGGTTTCTCGGTTTTCTCATCGCTTTTCACAAGTTTGACGTTGATTGTGGCCGTTTTGCAACAGACTAGACAAACTTTAGTGCCAGGATCATTGACGAAGGTGCAGTGTTCACACTCCCAATTCGAGGTCGGTACTTCTGGTATTGGCTTTATTTGTGGTTCTTCAGATTCGTCAAGAACTTCACTCTCTTTCTGGCTCTCCGATTGTTCATCGTCGCTCTCGCTGGACGAACCGCGTCTGCTTCGTACGTTTGAGATTCTCTCAATTCGGTCCGAATTTTTTCGCGAAATTTCCCGAGGCACGGAGGCGGTTTCACGTGATAATTTCTGTCTTTCGGGGAATCTTGACCCCAGCGACTTCCTCTCGCTTCGATCATTGTGACTAAAAATCGATCTTCGGTCTTCTAAATCATCATCGGTGTCTTCACTTTCGCGGTATTTCCTCCGACTCTTCTTGCTCATGGATGATTTACGGGACTTGACGCTGTGAGTTGGCGATGGTGGTCTTGAATGGTGATGCATGTGACCCATTGGGACGGGATATGGGTACATTGTACTTGGGGGAGGCCCATGCCAGGTGCCCATCCACATCGGATTGACTGGGTACGGCCCTGGTGCCATGTTCAAACTCAAATTACTGCCAGTCCGGTCACACCCACAGTCCATCCAGCTCCCTTGGTAGCACCCTGGACAGTTCAGCTGGGCCATACTTTGGGCCTGCAACATCCATGTCAAAAAATCGCTACGTTTTTTGAATTATGGTACTACTTGTTGCATGGGAATAAACCCATGGTGGTGGTGGTGGTGCATGGGATTATTCAAATCAAAGACCGATGCGCTGTGTGGGAGATTCCTGGGAGGGGGGCACGAAGTGTTGCTCAATTTCCGTAAGCGGGAACCAGTTTCCGAGCCGGAAATGCTTCCCGACCGGAAGCGCCCCCATTCATTGTCCCAGTCTGGATACCCGCTATCGCGACTCGGGGGCTGCAAAACTCCAATCAAGTTTAGGAAAAAAAAATTCTGTGATACCTTATCAAAATCTGAGCCGGCACTTGACAGATTAGGGGTGGTGCCCCTCATTGCGAGCTGATGTTGCCGGTACCTCTGCTGCAGGGAAGGGCTAGGACTTGGTACTTCGAACCCGCGATTGTACCTATCGAAACTTGGGGGGCTCGCTGAGACACGTGACGCTGGAAAATTAAACTAGACGCGTTTTTAATTTACGGGAAGTACTCACAAGGTGAAAGCGGTGTCGGAGGTAGAGGCCTCGACCCCACCATCCGTTTCAGACTATTCATCTTGTCTTTGAACGAAAAAGTGTCTTTCCGCGGCAACGTGGGAACCCCCTAGAAACATGTCTCGATTATCGCTCCACGTTTCTTCCTTGTTTTCTCATTACCTTAAGCGCGCTTTAAGCTGGGGTTATTAGGGAAGGGAGGAGGTGTAAGCGCTCACAATATAAGGCTTTGATTCGGCGGTGACAATTTATTTGGTGAATAGATGTACAAAGTTAAAACAACAAGACCCTACCTGGTTGTGTCTCATGGGGGTAGGGCTGGGGCATGGGGACGGTCCGATGGACCCGGCACGGCGGTGGCGACGAGGGGGCGGCACAGGGGCGGATTGCATCTCTCCTTTTGGGGGTAGTGGGGGCCGGATTGCAGTCTCCATAGTCTGGAATGGGAACACACCACAAGTGGCGCCACCTGCTTATGGAAATTTGGGTACTCACCCGTCGGAAGTGAGTCTGGCGTTTGGGGTGTCTGTGGTACATATCATCGCATGAAATACAGAAGATCTGGTTGCAGTGGTCGCATTTGATGGAAGGGTTGGAGGTACCACAGAGTTGGCAGTGCCTTCCATCGGCCCTCTTGGGCTCTAAATTAAATCAAAGTTTGTGGTTTACTATGAAAAGGGGTAGTTTTTGGGCGGTTTTACCTGTTTTGATGGGTATCGGGGGCGCATTTGAGTACTGTTGGCCAAATTCGATAACTTCATAATCAGGTTCTTGGTTTTTTGAATAAGACGGGTGGGGCTTTTCCTCGATTGGAATTGGTGGGGGTGGCGCCCCTGACCCCGTTTTGTACTAAACAAGCGGAAATTAAGAGTTATTTAAAGCAATTTTCTAAAAATAATTAATTTTGAATTTGGGGTTTTTGTTGCCTGGGATTGGCTATACTGAAATCCCCAGTTTGTTTTTACTCAACATGGCGCCGAAGTTGACGAAGCTTTGACAGCCCGTTTGAACTTATTGAGCTTTTTATTGATATTTATGTTTAGTTTTACATGACGATGTATACTTTACCGCATTTTTGCCGTGTTTGCCTCAAATACGATAAGAATCTCATCGATTTAGAACATATAGAAAATGAGCCGAATGAAACTTTAATGAGCAAACTTCAGTACTGTGTATCTGGAGTGGTATGTTTATTTTTAATCGTCCTTAGCCGGAAAATAAATTTAAATTGCGTCTATTTTCAGGAATGGAACCTCTTCAAACCTTTATTATGTCATCCTTGTATAAAACGCTTGAACATCACGTACAATTTTAAAAAACAATGCCTCCAGTCAGCTTCAGTGTTAAAAAGTTACGTGACTCTGGTCACAAAAAGCAACGGAGAAAACGAGCAAAATGAGGGGGTCACAGTCGTCGACCCTTCACAATCAAACGCTTACATGATGCTCCCCAACCAGAAGTACATCAAAATTGTGGTAGGACCCCAGACACAAAACACGTTCCAGAATGTTTTTCTCAATGTTGTACCAACAACAACCATCAGCCCAGTCCCCGTCGATAACAAAGACACAAACCAAAACGTTTTCCTTAACATCAACAACACGTTTCAAAAGTACGTCCCTGCATCAGAGCAAGGGATAAATCCCAACGTTAGTCAATTGCTCACAGAGAGCAAAAGCGAAGAGCTCAGCGTTGAAATCGACCCAACTGACTTCGGTCTCGGCGACGAGGGTAATTCCGAGACTGAAGAAGACCCCGAAAACGGGATTAACGACTGGGAGGATGTCATTTCCGCTATGAAGATTGCATCGCGCTCAAACGGGGCCACCTCTAACGGCAAGCACCTCGACCCTGCAAAGACCACCTTCGGCACTTACGTTCCTATTCTCCCAAAGCAAACCGACGAGAAAATGGACTTTAGCAATTCCGGAGAGCATTTTCTGTCCCCACAGCTCTACTCCCCCCTCGACTTCAACTGCGAGACTTGTCAGAAACCGTTTACTTCCCGGTTGGGCCTCCGATTCCACATTAAGAATTTCCACATGGGCAAATACCCCTTCAAGTGTGATTATTGCAGAAACGAGTACATGTGCCGCGTGGAGTACGAGGCCTGCATGAAATACCACAAATCCGAATCCGACTCGCTCACTTTGAACGACTTCAAAGACACAAACACGCCGGAGCCCGACAAGGGGGCCACGACTGAATCCGAAACCAAACCAGAATTGACTGACCTAGTTTGCGACATTTGCCATAGACAATTCAACAGCCCTTCGGGACTGCTGAGACACAAGGTGCGCAAACACAACCAGAAAAGCAAGAAGAAATATTTCATCAAAGGGATGAAAAATGCCAAATGCGATATTTGCAACCGGGAATTTTCCACGCAGAGTTACATGCAGCTGCACAGGAAATTGCACCTAAGGGATGACGTCGGTTATAAATACAAAGTTTTCGGGAGGACCAGATACATACAGGAAAAGAAAGCGGAGGAAAGCGAGCAAAAATCGGACAATCAAGACACAAGCAATAAGGAGGTGGAAGTTGAAGTGAAGAAAGAAGAAGAGTCGAATTCGGATGAAGAAAATTGAGCCTTATTTTATATCAAATTTTGATAAGGCACTCGAATTTTATTTTTTACCGAGAGTATTTTAAGGTTCCTCTTAGCCTGAAACACCAATCAGAATCAAAACACTTGCAATATTTGTGTTCTCAAGCACAAACCTTGGTGTTTATTTTGATTTTTATATTCATTTTGTACATACACATGTATTCCCCTTTTTAGTTAGGTAGGTGCGTTTTATTTTACTGTTTTCTGAACTGATTCTTACGTAAAAACCAAAAAACGATTATTGTATGCAAACTTTATAAGCTTCTAGGATTATTTTTTATATATATTTGGTAAGCTTCAAACTCATTGTGTCACACATAAAATACTTACAACCCATTGAGGCATGTTTTTGGCGAGCCGCAAGCGCGTCGATGGGTTGGATATGGCCATGGGCCTCCATTTGTTATCGTTTTTATTCTGAAAAATAAGTTAAGATGTCATTAGTTTTATTTATTTCATATCATTTGTATTTTATATTATGATAACCACAATAAATATTTTTGACAAAAAGAGGGACTCTATCGCAACCGTGGGCCGGTCTAAAAATATTTATTTACGTATCAAAATTATATGAACTGACGCGGAAATCCCGAACCACTCCGCGTCCTCAATACAAAATTCTTACTTAATTGTCTTTATTTTGGGATTTTATAGCGCCGGCTTACGACTTCCTGATCCCGAAACTCCTGAACAAATGCCAATTAGAGCGCTTATAACGTAAATATTTATCATTGTTTCAACGACACGGATTAATTGGAAAAAAAATCGGGGAAATTACACTCACATTCATGGCGTTCTGACTGTCCCTTAGAAGGGCCTTCCCTGGAGATCACACGAGCACATCGCCGAAGAGGCCGCGTTCACAAAACTGCGGCCAGCGATCTCATCACGGCTAGCCATTCTAAAATTACTCGGCCGCCTTGACACTTTGCCAAAATTCGGTGATATTTATACAACTTGCATTCCTAGGCAACGCTTACTTCATATTACTCATCGAGATACAAGAAGTACAAATGTCACTGTCGAGGTCCGCTTCGGCGACCCCCAAGCCTTCCAAAGGCACCATCAGTGGGGGCTCCAGCGAGAAACGCTTTCCCGAAATCAAATCCATGGAAGATGTTATCGCACAGTTCTTTAATCAGATCGTGCAGTTCGTCATTGAGGATATGGTCGTGGTGGAGAAGAAAGAAGAGGCGGTTATTGAGAAGAAGGAGAGTTTGATTAAGGATTATAAGGAGTTGAAAGCCGAGGATTTGGTTGATACCGAAATCAAGTGGGCGGCGGGGTCGAAGGTTTCCCTGAGCAAGAAGAGCAGTTCAAGAGGACTCAAATCGGGGAGACTTGGGAGCAGTTTCGCGTCGAATTTGGACGCCATTAAGGAGGAAATCTCAGAAGCAAGTCGATCTGTACGGTTCAATAAAAATCGTCACAAACGCCGTACATTTCGGAGAGCAATTAAAAAAAGATACATTTTTTACATTAAGATCAATTTAAAAAAAAAAGAACGGTCTAAAAACAAGTGGTTTCAAGAGAAGTTGTAATTTTTGCATTAATTCTTTTCGAATCTTGTCTACATTTATTAGCAAAATTACACAGCAAAATAATTACTTAATTTTACATATTTTAAGACACGTTTTCATTTAGATACAAAAAATAAACACAAAAACCACCCCACACGGTTTAACATAGATCTAATTTTCTGCTCCTTGAAGAAAACCTCAACGACCGCGTCGTCTTCCTTGCAAGACAATAAAATTGAAGACGAATACGAAGCAAAAATCATCTTTACAAATGGCAACGTCTACGAAGGGACAATCTCTAAACAGACCATGAACGGCAAAGGTCGATACATTTGGACCGATGGGACAGTCTATGAGGTACCTCCTACTAAAAAAACTGAAAAAATCCTCAACCATCCCTTAGGGTGATTTTATAGACGGTTTTCCGACCGGTAAAGGCGAAATGACCCTCCCTGACCTAAGCCATTACGAGGGAGAGTTCAACCAGGGCCTCTTCCACGGCCATGGTTTTCTCAACATTGTTTCAACCCCAACTTTTTATAGTGGAGAGTGGCGAAATGGGTGCAAACACGGGCAAGGTTGGCTACTTTACGAACCCGAGGATTGGTACGAAGGGGGTTGGGCATATAACTTAAAAGATGGATTCGGTGTGAGGTTTTACAAAAATGGGGCAAAGTATCGTGGCTCCTGGCGTGAGGGAAAATACGACGGTTCTGGAACCCTAATTTGGGAAAACAATGACGTTAGTAGTCAATTTAGTTTATTTTTGAAAAAAAATTGGTAGTTTTATGATGGGGAGTGGAAGAAAGGGCTGATGCACGGTCAGGGTGAATACATCTGGGGGGCTTTCTACAACGAAACTTTCGCCTTTCCCCCTCAAACAATTTATCGAGGATCGTGGGAGAAGGGCAAACGGTGTGGCGAAGGGATTATGCATTTCGGGGATGATACAGGATTAAGGCTCCAAGGGATTTGGGATCAGGATTTTAAACACGGCGATGGGTTATTAATTTGTGGCAACGGTCGTGTAGTACAGCAAAATTTGCTATTCCAATACGACAAACCTAAACCTAGAAATGACGCCAGGTGGTCCATTCGCAATTTTTACTACAACCACATTTTAGACGTTCCTGTTTTTACCGCACCCGAATATGTGGATGTGGGATTTTACGTTGATATAATTTTGTCGAAACTGAATGATATTCCTGAAGAGAAATTCCACTGGTTGCGGACGTACGAAGAGAAGTGCATCCGGTTTACGATCACTCGGAATTTACCACAACTGAAGGATTTGTACAAGGACTATGCCACAATGGCTGCCAAAATAAAACTCGACTATGACCCCATTATGATCAGGCTGTTTTTATGGCAATTGTACAAAGACATGGGATTATCAAAGCGGATCTCTATAACTCGAGCGGATGAAATTTTGGCCGAAAATCCCAGAAGTTGCCTCGTTAGTATTCATGATCCCTTCGAGCCGATTTATTTTTGGCAATTTTTAATGTCAATCATTGGGATTGCTCTGTCCACGGGGTCTTTAGAGGAGACTTACGACAAGTCAATTGACGGTGGCGTTTGTGCTTTCATTGTGCAAAAATTTTTGGACGAAGTTATTTTTTCCAAGGCTCCAGACCACCAAAGTGTGTTCAGCACTTTCACAAAACATTCGTTAAATATTCAATTTTAGGTACAATTCTCATGAATTATCTCGATCTGGCCCCAATTAAAGCCATTTATGCACTTTATAAAAAAATCGGGGAGCCTCACTCAGCTCGGACTTTTTTAAAACAAACTTGCACAAAAAAAGGGGAATCCCCAGTAGCGTGCCATTTAGAACTGAAGTTGCAAAAAGCGCGGACTTTGCTTGGAACCAATATAGTACCACTCGATGAGCACATTACGTACGAAAAAGGTCAGTTTTGCCAATTTTATTAAAACAAAGTTAATAAATACAACAGAACGAGTCGCCGATTTCGATGAAAAGATAAGACACCACTGGACGAATCTCTTCGATTTTCGTCATTTGGGCCCCAGAAACGTGATGCGTTGTTTGGCTACGGCTTGTCCTCTAGTTATGGATGATAAACTCGTAGTTAACGTCAACTATCCGCTTACGTTTCTCGAGTTTTACGAAACTTTGCTAACTTGTATTTTTATGGTTTTGGAATTGGAATTGAAAAAAGAACAGAAGATCCTATCACAGAGTATTACCCCTGAACCCACCACTGTTCCATCGTCGCCAAAAATCAAAACTGTTGAGTCGAAAAAGAAGCTTCAAAAAGGCGAAAAGAAACAGAAGAAAAAGAAGAAGAAATAAAATATATTAGGTAATTTGTTCTTATTTTTATATTTGTGATAATAAATGGTTTTAAAACGATTTATTTATGTAACCGTATCATGTTGTTGCAAGGGGACAAGAAAAAACGTAGTAAATAATTATACACATTTTATTGTGAACATTGTTACATTTTCCAATAATAAATCATAAAGTATGGCAAGTACGATACTGTTTGGTCTTAATTCCTCTTCAACGGTTCCGTCTCCCTCCACAGCCACTCCTTTGCCTCCACCTGTCCCTGCTTCTCCAAGATGGGCCCCAACAAATCCCTGCACTGCTTGTGATACGCATTCAAATACGCCAACTCCTTATCAGTCAACAAATCAACCAAAATCAATTTGGTTTGTTTCGGGCAGAACGTAATGGTCTCAAAGGTCAGAAACCCCCGATCATTGAAATTATGTGGAGGGTTTGCAGGAACAATCTGGACGATATCCTCCAACCTAATCCCGAATTTCCCATCCTCGTAGTACCCAGGTTCGTTTGACAAGAACATCCCTGACTCCAATCCGGGATCATCGGCGATCAATCGCCAGGAAATCCCCATTGGTCCTTCATGGACGTTGAGATACGAACCGATCCCATGCCCCGTCCCATGGGCATAATCCAGACCCACCTCCCACAGGAACTCCCTCGCGAACGAATCCAGGTAATTCCCCTTAATCTTCGACGGGAAAATCGAAGTCGCCAACTTAATTTGCCCTTTCAAAACCCTCGTGAAACATTCCTTCTCGTAATCGGTGGGAGTCCCGAAATGAAAAGTCCGGGTCACATCAGTGGTGCCATCCTTATACTGGCCCCCAGAGTCGCACAAATACAGCATATCCGTGGTTATAGGAACGTCAGTTTCGGGCTCCGGGTGGTAGTGAATGATAGCCCCATGGGGGCCCACGGAACTTATCGTCGCGAAGCTCGCACCGACAAAATCCGCCTGTAGCGCCCGAAATTCGTCCAACTTTTTCGCCCCCGACACTTCCGTGATCCCCCCATTTGCCGCGTTTTTCTCCAACCAGGAGAAATAGCAGCAAAGGGCCGCCCCATCTTTCAAATGTGCGTTACGCATACCCTTGATTTCAGTAGGGTTTTTTACGGCTTTCATCAACGGGATCGGAGTTACTTCAGTCAGGAGCGATTTCGAGGGAATTAGACTCGTAAGTGCGTAACTCGCATCTTCGGAAAACCACGCAAAACCCTCGATTTTCGTACTGTTTTGTTTCAAATAATTCACGATTTCAGTGTACGGCTTGATTTCGTAACTATTTCCAGCTTCTTTCGTCAAATGTTGCTTAATTTCGTCTGTTGTTTGCTTGGGGTCTAGAAATACCGTAAACTTGTCTTTGTGGACGACCACATAAGAGAAAAAAACCGGGTTATATTCAATGTCTGAGCCCCGCAAATTTAGCAACCACGCGATTTCGTCGAGTGCCGTCAGAACTAAAAAATCGACCTTTTCTCGCTCCATATCGGCCCTGACTTTGGATAATTTATCCCCTACTGTTTTCCCGGCGAATTCTAGACCTAAAGGACGGACCGGATTTGTGGGTCTTGCGGGCCTGTCAGTCCATAAAACATCGACTAAGTTTTTGTTAACTGGGACAAGTTTATGCCCGGCTTGAGCTAGGCGTGACTGTAAAGGCATCCATATGTGGTGGGTGTAGAGGTTTGGGTCCACCCCTACACGCGATCCTGAGGGTAGATTCTTGCACAACCAGTCACCTTGAGTAGGGGTTGACGGAATCCCTTCTTTCATTAGAGTCCAATTGGAATCCAATTGTTGCGATGCTTGGAGGAAGTAGCGGCCGTCGGTCCACAAAAGGGCCTCTTTTTCTGTTATTATGGCAGTTCCAGCTGAACCGGTAAAGCCGGTAATGAAGCCCCTAAACATGTCACAATCGGCCAAGTATTCGCTGTTGTGGGCATCGTTCGAGGGGACGATATACGCATTGATTGTCTCACTGACATACTGGGGGTTTTGCATCAACCCTCGCAGTTGCTTTAGCAGATTGGTGGTCATTTTTGGTGGCATTCTAACCAAAACAAAGGTGCCTGTTTCTTGCGTAATTTTACGTAACGACTCACCTGTGTTTTACATTGGGAGCAATTGATAAGATAAGTGCCGGTTTTTATTGTCCAAATTATCTGACGTGTTAATTGGGACAACTGTCAAACTAGTGACACTAGTGCAAGGTGCAGGTCGGTTTTTAACAAGAGTGGTTATCTCGCGTCCTTAATTTTATCACATCTGTGGTAATTCTTAAATAAATACTTGAGATAAACGAGTTGAGAGCGTATTTAAAGAACAAATTTGCGGCCCAATTTTAAAATTCTAGTGTTTTTGCTTTGTGGATTTTGGCAGTCATGTGTCATGTGTCAGTTGTCACTGCGACGTAAATATTTTCCCTGTAGGTCTGTGTGTTAGTGGACTTTTTTAAGCAAAAAGTGTGTGAAATAGTGTACGAAAATGTGCAAGTCGCTGATATTATTCCTGTTGAATAGTATCGAGTTTCATATATGTGCTTTTCACCGCAAATCATTAACAATGTGCAATAAAAGGACTATGTCAATAATGGATCTTCAGTGACATAACACTCCACTTCCCCCCATACACAACTACTAAAAAAGCAATAAAAAATCTAATGGCAACTTCATTAAAAAGAAATCGTTCGCGACGTCGCATTGCTGCTGTTACTTTCTTATCAAATATTTCCCTGGACGGCAGTTACAGAGACACCAGATTATCGTTACTCCCCCGTAACGGGGCTATCATCAAAACTACCGGTCTCCTAGGGGCGACCGATGAGCCCCTCGCCGAAGAGTCCGACGGTCCGGACGACTGTTTCAGCGACACGGACCACTCGAAAGAGAAACTCCCCAATCCGAAAAAGAAATTCCAAAAATCGAAACATTACAACGTCGACGGGCACTCGCTGAGTTCCGACTCGGAAAGTGTCACACCGATCAAATCCCACCTCGAGGAAGCCGCCAAAAGCATCAAGGACGGGTAACCATTGTTTGATTTAACCCGATAGTTATCTTTATTTACGTAGTTTCGGTACTTGAGAGTACCACGGAAAATTATCTTTGTTTATGTGACCTTGCCGACGAAAATAAACGAGACGATTTCTTGCGGTTCGGTTACATAAACAATACTTTTTTGTCAATAATCGAACTGACCCAAATTCTTTAGTAAGGCCGGGTTTTTTCCAGCATCTCCGAGCGCAAAATCATCCCAACGTTTCGCAAACGCATCCCGCATCAGGGCTCGTTGGGGAGCGACACAGAAAAGCACCATTATGGGAGCAGTTCCGAAAGTCTGGGCCCCTCAATTTCGAGGTGCAAGACAAGTCCCGCCCCACCTTCGATCCCGGAGTCGACGAAGGAAATTAAAATCATCAAATCGGCGAAAAATCACCGATTTAAAGACGAAAGAATCGTGATGGTGACTTCGCGGTACATACCATTCATGGTATGCTCGATAATACCGTACAAAAAGAGTCACAGGTGGGTATTGACAGTTTTATGGTCGTTTTTCTTATTATTATATTAGGAACGAGACGAAACGGGAGAGCGGGCGAAAAAGGACAACGTCAGGGACGCGCCCCCTGTCGGCGGCCGCTGACGGGTTGGACCCCTTTGATTCTTTGGGGATCGAGAAAGCTCCCGATGGACAGGTGATGACCATTATTGTGGTAACAATCAGGCAGGGGTTTTGTTACAGGAATTCTCATACGGGTACTTGTTGGTGCCAACGAAACCGGTAAAAGAATTTAGAGAGAAAAGGTTGAACACTATTGACGACCCAACCGAGCCCGGGCATGTCTCATTTAATGTTACGAAACGTCCACATCATGTTTTCGCCCGGTAATTTAACCATATTTTTTTTTCTGAATTCAATCAGCTTTAGTTCTTTTCTTTCATTATACATACCATTATTTGGTTTGCAGGACAAAAGTTTTAACGTGGCAACCTGACTACAAATGGTAAATCAATAATTATGATTTAGGAGAATGCACTAAAACCGTAGTTTTGTGACCATATTGCAAATAACCAAACGCTTTGTAGATTTAGTCGCTTTTTGGGGGATTTTTTCAGTTCGCTTGTCCCCGGATTTGTTTTAAGAGGTGTCTTTTTAGGTCGTTTTCGTACGATCAGGCCTCAATTCGAGCCAATACACACGTGGTAGCCGCAAGTCCGCCCCCGGACGCTAAGGACGAAACGTCATTGAACTCGCTAGTCTATCACCCGAATTTATTAGACGACCCGGAATTGATCGCCGGAAAACACCGGACTTTATTAACTTTCACGTCTTATATGACGTCAGTTATCGATTACGTGCGACCTTCTGACTTGAAGAAGGAAATCAACGACAAGTTTAGGGAGAAATTCCCGCATATTCAGCTCACTTTGAGCAAACTACGAAGGTAGGGAAAAGCGCGTATGCGACTCGGGCGTAATTTTCTCTTTTCAGCATCAAACGCGAAATGCGTAAAATTGCAAAAACCGAATGTAACATTGATCTGGTGACCGTAGCTCAAGCGTACGTCTATTTCGAAAAATTGATATTACGTGGACTGATTAATAAACAAAACAGAAAGTTGTGTGCTGGCGCAAGTTTGATACTGTCGGCGAAACTCAACGACGTTAAAGGAGACGGTTTGAAAACGCTTCTTGAAAAGACAGAAAACACATTCCGATTGAATAGGAAGGAACTTGTGGCAGCTGAATTCGCTGTTTTGGTAGCACTGGAATTCGGGCTTCATATACCAACGTGGGAGATCTTCCCCCACTATCAGAGATTGCTATATGAATCTTGACCGATGCTTTTTGATGTTTTGCATGCTCAACATATTTTCGTTTTTAATAATCTTGCCATTTAAAGTACAAATTGTCAATCTCCTGTACTTAATTTTTCTGACGACGAACTACTGATATTATCTAGGGTAGATTGTAGTACTTTTGTATGAGACTTTGACGAGGGTTTGAAAGGTGGCTGTGATGCATATTGTGGAATTTTTGGTTAGTTAGGTACCACCTTTCTTACTTGAAGGTCCTTAAAGGCCAGGTGATATAAAAAGGTACTTGAATTTAGCATACTTAATTTTTTCTATAGTCGGTGTGTTCCTTGTTAGATTAAGAAAATTTTTGTTTTTTATATTTGTTAACTTGACTTTATTTAGTTTGTTGTTTCCATGATGTGTTTTGTGGAAAAAAATAATATTACTGACGCTTCTTAGATGTAACAACTCTCCATTAGTGTGCTTTTTCTGTTATGTGCCATTTAAATAAAATCTTATGGAAGTGTTTATTGTTTTAATAAAAAAAAAAAATCGTTGTACAATTTCATCCTTACAAATATCCAAATTCAGACTTTTCTTTGGCACTACAAAATATAACAAGCAAGGTGCAAACAAGCCTGGTGCAAAATGCATTAAAAGGAGTCAACTACTCTAATGAGACTTTGTAAAATATAATCACAGTTAAAAGGACGTTCCTCATTTAAAGCGAATTAACACAAACACGAATCTTCAGGAATCTCTTCAGTGGGTGTGATTTTAAACCCATGTTGTTCCATTGATTGCAACTCAAGTCTGGACCTATTTGACTGTACCAATTGATATGCAATATCAGTAAACATTTCTTCAATCCCCTCTCCCGTCTTACACGAAGTTTTGTACGTCCCAGTGATCAAGTTATGACATTGTTCGCTGAAAAACTCAATTAGACCCTCGCCAAACACTTCGAAAGTTCTATACCAAAACGCTTCAATTTCCGAATCTGTTATTTGAGGAACATCACTCAACAAATCAGCCTTATTCCCACACAAAAAAATCTTCGCATTCTCAGCGTAGGTAACAATATCGAGGAGGTGTTGGGACAAGACGTGAAACGAAGCAGGATTGTCAAGGGCAAAAACCAAAACTGCCGCCTCTGCAAACTTGTAATAACTCGACGTTATTGACGCCACCCTTTCCATCCCTCCAGTGTCCCACAATTGCAACTAAAACCGCCCCATTACACCCACTTTACGACTCTGCGACCCTACCTTTAAATCCCTATCGCAAACGCGGTACGTTTTCGAGTAATGGTCGAGCCCCAGAGTGGACTTCCTATCAGTCGCTGTCACAAAAGTATTGTTCGTAAATCTGCGAAAAATCGAGCTTTTGCCAACCCCATATTCACCACAAAGAATCACTTTTTGTTCCGGTATTTTGATTGTTGCCATTATTAAAAACACCTGGCCCCAAAATGAGCAATGTCATTCGAGCGAATCGGATTTGCTTCAATGCCCCACCGATTCAAATCATCGATTACGGGAAATTAAAACGTTTGTCGCCGCATTGTGCAAAACGACACGATTTGAGGTGGATTAGACGGAAAAACACAACTGCGCGAGTGCGCAACAATCCCCGATTACTATTTATCTGACATAACCTTATTCGAGATAATGGGATTATCTCAATTGTTCAAATCACAATCGGGGAAAATTTTCCACAAATCGCAAAATGAAACGTGCCTTGGCTACATGCAAGCCGAAAAAATTCTGGATTGATGGAACATGCTTCGAATTGAGAACACTTAACAAAAAAGCCAAGAAAAGTGGAGACTTGGGTTAATTGAGGACGTGAGGTTATGTCACTTTGTTTATTTTCATTTTTTAGACACCCAAACAATACAAAATCCCAAATATTTAATTGATAAAAATGACGAAGGAAAATTGTTTACTAGTTTTGCCGTTCCACCGTAATGTCTTACTTGTGTCTTCGTTTCCTTTCCGTAATAATTTATTTTTAGAGTTTATTACATACAGCTCAAGAAATTCCCTAATTGGAACTTAAAAATCCTTGAAAACAACACAAAAACTAACATTACAATACCAACCAGTGGCAATCTAATAATTACGGGCGAAAATGAGGAAACTATAACTGAAGCACGGGATGAAATCCATTCAATTCTCGGGGAAATTAGAGATCACCTTAGGGCCCTCCAGTTTGTTTCAGTGCCGACACGAAACGAAGAGATTATTACGAATTTTAATAAATTTAAAGTAAAATCACAGCTGTTACCAAACAATAATTAAAAATTGTTCACAGGACGATATTTTAAATGGCGACAAAATAGAAGGAATGCACGAATCAATATTTATAAGTCCTTTGAAATTGCATTTAACTGTGGCAGTTTTTACTTTATTGGACGATCACGAAAAATTAGAAGCCATTAAAGCGTTACAAGATTATAAAAATATAATACTTGAGTACGTAACATATCCGCGGTCATTGCCCCGATTTTCAATCATTTGTTTTTGCAGTCCTCTAATTAAAAAAACAGGTCCTATCAAAATACAAATATCAGGAATTGACTGCATGAACACTAATTTGAAAAAAGTGGACGTTCTTTATGCAAAAGCGACGATCGTTGGAGAAAATGAAGAATTTAATTTGCAGACACTGGCCAATGACTTGGCTGATCATTTTTACGAGAGAGGTAATTATCGGATTTGAAAAATAAATGGTTTTGCAATGTTTTAAAGGCCTTGTAAGGACATACCAAGACAATGTGAAATTACACATGACTTTAATTAATACGAAATATCGGAAAGAAAGTGGAACACCCAAGAGGGAGATCGGAACTCCAAAGAAAAAAAGATGGGTGAAGAAACAAAGCTTTGATGCAACAACAATTATAGAAAAATACAGGGACTATTATTTTGGTGAATGTCCCTTAGATGCCATCCATTTGTCTTTGATGGGTTCTGTGGGCGATGATGGATTTTACGAACCCATTTCTATCATTAAACCAGAGTAGAATATATTTTAAAATATGAACCGCAAGAAAAAGTACAATTTTTAAATAATAATTATCTGTACAATTTTAAGGTTACGTAATTTTTGAATTTTTGCTGACATAACCTCAAAATGGAATTTGACATTGAAACTTGTGATATCTGCACAAAAAATGATTTTAATCCTACTGGTGTACCTATTTTAAATAAAGAACTGACCTATGAAGAGTTTTTCCATAACTTTATGAGGCCAAACATCCCTTGCGTCATTAAAAATATTACAGAAGAATGGGAAGCACACTACAAATGGCTAAATGAGCAAAACGGACCAAACTTAGATTATTTAAAAAGCAAGTACGGAAACTGCGACGTTACCATTTACAACTGCAGTGAGAAATATTTCAATTCACAAAAAACGCAAACCTGCAAACTGGACACGTTTTTAAACAAGTGGAATTGCGCCGAAAATAAATCCAAATATTTGAAAGACTGGCACTTGAAAAATACGTTCAAAGACGACAATTTTTACACCGTCCCGATATATTTCGCCTCAGACTGGCTGAACGAATATTTGACTGAAAATTCAGAAGACGATTATCGTTTTGTGTACATTGGACAGGCCGGAACTTGGTAAAAAAAATATTTTCCCGGTTGAGATAAAACGGTGTATTTTTAGGACACCTTTCCATGCCGATGTTTTTAATTCCTATAGTTGGTCGGCAAATGTCTGTGGTCGCAAAAAATGGATTCTTTTCCCTCCGGGTGAAGAGAACTTTTTACGGGATTCCCTTAATAATCTCCCATACGACATTAGCGACATGTACCACACTCGACAACATTTCGAACTATTTCAAAATGCTGGAGAGGCTATTTTTGTACCATCGGGTTGGTACCACCAAGTATGGAATTTGGAGGATACAATTTCGGTAAATCACAATTGGGTCAATGGATGTAACATAATGAAAATGTGGGAGGCGATCGAACATAATTTAGAATGTGTGAAAAAAGAAATTGAAGATTGTTGCGATATGGAAGGTTTTTTACAGCACTGTCAAATAATGCTCAAAGCTTCATTTGGAATGGACTTTTATAAATTTTACGATTTCCTTAAATTTATCGCCTTGAAGAGACTGGCACAGGTGCACAAAAAGCAAAAAGAAGAAATTTTTCATGGACATATTTTGGGTTTAAATCACGCACTTTTTGACCTACAATCTGTAAAAACAGTACTGGAAATGTTTTACCAACACTGTGATGTGACGGAATTATTTGGGCCAGCAATGTCTGAAGTGGAAAAAATAATTCAAGAAATTGCACAAAAACAAAGTATTTATTGAAATAAAAATCAATATTTAGACTTTTTGAAACATTCAACTGTGCCATTGGCCACCAATTCATTGATATTATGGTCACTGTACCCCAACCCTTTCAAAACATCCCTCGTATGTTCCCCACAGTTGGGGGCCGCTTTAACCCCACTCGCTTCTCCAGGCGTTCTACTTAAAATCGGGGCAGGTTTGGGGATTATATCATGCCCCATTCTCCCAAAACACCCCCTTTCCTTGTTATGCGGATGCTCCGGAGCTTCTTCAAGTGTTAAAACAGGGGCTACACAAGCATCAACCTTGTCAAAAATCCGACACCACTCTTCCCGCGTCTTCTCTTTAAATTTTTGCGCGAATAAAACTTTCAACTTCTCGTAATCGTCAAATTGGGGCGCTTCATCGTAACTCAAACCCAATCCTTGTAACAATTTTTCGTAGAATTGTGGTTCTAGAGCCCCCACTGACACAAATTTCCCGTCTTTTGTCTCATAAACCTCATAAAAATGACTACCAGAGTCTAGTTGATTACTCCCACGTTCGTTCCCCCAAATCGGGAGTTTTTGCGAACGAAACAACCAGCTCCCCAAATAGGCCGTCCCTTCAACCATACTGCTATCTATAATTTGCCCCAAACCGGACGAATGACGCTCGTGAAGGGCCAAGAGAATCCCCAAAGCGCACATCAGCCCCCCGCCCCCAAAATCAGCCGCCAGATTCACCGGAAAAATTGGATTTTGGCCCTTTCGACCAAAAAGTGATAATAACCCTGATAACGCCAAATAATTTATATCGTGGCCCGCCCTCGGGCTGTACAACCCGGTCTGACCCCAGCCCGTTAACCTGGCATAAATCAATCTCGGATTTTCCTTCATGAGGGTCTCAGGACCTAACCCCAATCTCTCCATCACTCCTTTTCTGAACGGTTCAATCAGGACATCGCTGGTTTTGGCCAATTTTCTCACAATTTCCACTCCATTTGAGTCTTTTAAGTTCAAGGCTATTGATTTTTTGCCATTACCCAAACAATCAAGGTCTGTGCTAGCCCCAACCTAGAGGATCTCGAATTAAGTTTTGAAACATTACAAATGGGGGTACCTTGTCTATGCGTAAAACAGAAGCCCCAAAATCGGCCAAAACCATGCCACAGAAGGGGGCTGGGGCCAAACCGGCCAACTCTAACACTCTGATGCCTCGCAAAGCCATCAGGAAGGAATGTTTTCATACGCATAATGCAAATCATGCTGGACTTTACTCCAACCAAAAACTTTCGATTTTTTGCTTGTTTGGTGATTTTAAACGCACAATTAGCCTGACAACGGTAATTATTACACTTAAGTTACGAAAAAATCGATTTTTTAAAGAAAATTTCATAAAACACAAAAAAATTTCACAGTAATGCCAACAAAAACCTGGCCGACCTGGCCTATAGTAACTTGTTACAAAATTGCTTAAAAATACCTTTATGACTCCACCTGAACTGTTGGATGGTATTTATTGAAAATCCGCTAGTTCTGTTTTACAAATGGATATTTCAGGATAAGATATTTTAAAAACTGATGCTGATGCAAAAATGCGAACCTCACCAAGCAGTGCTGCCAACGGATATTTAAATTGTGAAATTCTTACTTTATTCATTTGCGAACACAATAATGCTACTGAATTAAAACTAAAACGTTACGGATTTTTTTTTAATTGTAACTATTATTATTGCTGTTTATTAAAAAAAAATTATCAGCCCTTTGTCACGTGACGCGCTTTAACACTTCAAAAAAATGACCTAACCTAGAAATTTTCATATCAAAGTAATGGAAAAGTCGCCGATTTGTAGCACCGAGTATGTATTCAAGCGTAAGAAGATCGCCCCTCAAAACATCGTAATACGTCTGAAAAACCGCGAAACGTTTTCGTACCGAAAACCGGGGACTCACTTCCACACCGCTCGACAATTCTACCAGTGCATTTTCCCAAATTTTACTGTGATAAACGTGGAAAAGCCCCCTTGCTTTTTACGAAAATTCAGTCCCGATGGTAAATACTTCATTGCGTTTTCGTCGGACCAAACGTCGCTCGAAGTCTACACCTACAGGGGGCCGGCGGCTGCGGCCGATTTGTTCAACAAAACTGAGAACTGTGATGCCGAAAAACGGTCAGAAATTAGTAGTAAGATTTTTGATAGGATTTTCAAGGTACGAAAAAATCACTTTCACGAAAAAAAAAACAATTTTTTTTACTTTTAGTTGAAATATGTGGTACATGTGACCCAAGGCTCTGAGGAACTTAATCGTGAGTGTAGCCTTTTCAGTGATGACGGCAGATACGTGATAATCGGTTCGGCGGCCTTCATACCGGAAGAAATAAGGCCACATTTTTATGAAATTTATACAAATAATGAATCAGTCACACCTAACCCGCGTTCGCCTTTGGAAAACTACACCCTTCATTTGGTTGATTTACACCAGGGAAAATTGTGTGATTCGAGGCAATTTAAAGTTGACAAAATTTTCCTGTCGCACAACCAAGGCCTTTATTTGTATAAAGATATTCTCGCTGTGCTCTCAGTCCAGCACCAAGTGATCCACATTTTCCAAATTCTGGACGGAATGTTCGTAAACGTCCGAAAGATCGGTCGATTTTGTTTCGAGGACGACTCATACTTCTATGACTTGGCGTATTCAAACGAGAGGGCCTTCAGGGACGTGAGCATAAACTCCCTAAAGCACCGATTGCTAACATTTTTGTATAAAAGAGCAGTCACCATAAGTAAAAGAGACAACAGTCCCCTAGAAATCCGCAAATTCTTCCACCATTTCAGCAACTACAACGCACTGAAATTGTGGAAAATGCAGCTTTTGGATGAAAACCACTTGTTGATTAAATACGCGAGCGAGGACGTTGTCACTTTAAAGTGCACCGACGCCAACACCCAACCATCCTTTTTCATAGTTTACAACATGAAGGAGAGCAAAATTTTGGCAATTTACGAAAACACATCAACTGGTTTGTTACACTTATTTGAGAATTTCTGTGATTCGTTTAGGAACGCGTGTGTTAACTGCGAGACGCAATTCACTTGTAGTCCCTCTAATAACATTTATGCCAGGATTTTGCAACAAAGGTAAAATACCAAATTCGGGTTTGAAGCGCCTTTGTCACAGTTGAGGTTTCAGGTTCAAACAAACTATAGTTAGTGCAAAATACGGTGGCGAAACTGAAGCCACTAAAAGACTCTTAGCTCAATTACCAATAAGTGCCCAATCTTACAGCAGTTCGCCTTATCTGGACTTGTCGTTGTTCAGTTATGACGACAAATGGGTGTCGGTGATGGAACGGCCAAAGACATGCGGGGAGTATCCGATAAGGTAACGAAACTACTACTTACCACACTTCCACGTTGAATTAACACTTTCTACGCCCAATTAAGGCAGAAAAACACACGTTTTAAGTCATTTAACACCGAACGGAAAAATTTTCAAACAATTGAAACACTTGACATTTGCGACAATGTTGCCAACCCAAATGTTCGAATTACGCGAATTTGTTCGTGAAGATATTTATTTGAAGTGTTTTTGCTCACAATTTCATAAATTCCAATGGAAAACTAGCTGCTTTACATAATTTTGCTGAGTTTTAGTATTAAATACAGTTCAATTTTCTCGTGATGTTGGCTAAGCTAAGTGTTTTACACAGGTCCGGACTTGGTTTTTTCAGGTTCTACGGCCGCGACTCTGGATTTTTAAAATTCCAGATTTTTGCCGGCGGCACAAGACTGATGTACCCCTCAGCTCGAAGACTGGTGGCGTTTACGTTCCATCCCACTGACCCTTTCGCCATTTCGGTGCAACGAACAAACGCCAATTACGTTGTAAATTTTCACGTGAGACAAGACGCTGCATATGCCAATAATAATTTTTACGAAGATTGTAATTTTGTACTATAGGATTTATTGTTGCGATAAAATAAAGTTTATTGTTGAAAAATTGTTACAATGAGTATGTTCAATGCTGGGACCATTTGATGGTCTTTATGTCAATTCCTTCCTGTATCATTTCCCACAAGGGGCTCATTTCACGTAACCGGGTCACGTGTTGGATGCACTTTTTTGCTGTATAGTCCACCTCTTCCATTGTGGTAAAGCGACCAAACCCAAACCTGGGAAAAATAATTAGATTAAATCAAAGTACACGAAAGAAAAACCTGATTGAACTGTGAGCCAAGTCTTCGTCAGTCCCTATGGCCCTTAAAACGTAAGAAGGTTCCAAAGAAGCTGAAGTACAAGCCGATCCGCTAGATAGCGCCACGTCCTTCAATGCCATCAGCAGTGACTCCCCTGCAGGTACTCATTAGACAAATCACTAGTTTTAGAAGTGAAATACCTTCAACAAAAGCAAAAGACAGGTTGACGCACCCAGGATACGTCTCGACAGGGTCTCCATTCCTAACCACGTGACTCAAAGTGCCGAAAATCGTATCAATTAACCTCTTACTTAACTTTTCCATCCAGGCGTGGTCATACGACATCTCCCTCTCACTAATAGCGCAGGCTTCACCTATTCCTACAGCTAAGGGCGTTGGAACGGTGCCACTTCTGATGCCCCGTTCTTGGCCTCCGCCACTCTGAATCGGCTCAACACGAACTCTAGGCCTTCGCCTCACGTATAGAGCCCCAACACCTGCAGTTAATGTAGTACTATAATGTTTCTAAGTCTGGTGAAATTTCACTAGATTTTGTTCGTTTTTGAACCAGAAACTCACTTATTTATGACAAGACCAGTTTTCAAGCACATCTTTCCAAAGTTTCGATAAACAGACCGAAATATCACCAAACTAAATCGGCAATAATTATATTATTTTTGCATGTTTCAGTACGAAAAAAAGTAGCAAAACTAGACGAAAAACGCTCGTTTAGACCATAAATGGCCTAAGCCTTTCAGCAGGCTTTTGAGCCAAAAGCTCAGTTTTTTGGCGAGATTTTGCCAAACCTGACCGAAAACTTACTAAACTAAACATTATAATTTTATCAAACTCTTAGGCTCTAGTTCTTCAGTTTATATAAAAATGTAAACCTTCTACCCCACTGGCGAGACTTAAATCAGATCTGGTAACGTTTTTGGCTCGAATCTATTTAATTTTATTTATTTATTTTGATCTGACAAACTATGTAATATTAATATTAATACCGAAAAGGGTTTACCTTTAGGGCCGTATATTTTGTGTCCGCTAATCGACATTAGATCAATGTTCATGCTGTTAACATCAAGTGGAATTTTGCCAACGGCTTGGGCCGCATCTGTGTGAAAAAAGACTTTTTTCTGTTTACAAAGTCGCCCAATTTCGGCGATTGGTTGTTTGACTCCTATTTCGTTATTCACAGTCATTATGGAAACTAGAGACGTCTCAGGTGTGATAGTCCTATCTAAGTCTTCAAGACTGATAATTCCGTTTGTCCCGACCGGCAAATACGTGACTTTGAAACCTTCAGCTTCCAACGCGCGACAGGAATCCAACACACATTTATGTTCCTGTAAAAAAAATTGCATTCGAAACATACACAAAATCACAAAATTACAGTTTGTGTCGTGATAATATGTTTCTTTTTCGCCCCATAAAACCTCGCCACTCCCTTCACTGCAATATTATTACTCTCAGTAGCCCCAGACGTAAAAATAATTTCTTTTGGATCAGCTCCTATAATACTAGCCACTTGGTTTCGAGATTTTTCAACAGCAGCCTCGGACTCCCAACCGTAGGCGTGCGTTCGCGAATGGGGATTGCCGTAATATGACGTAAGATAAGGTAGCATTGCGTCCAAGACTCTTGGGTCCTGAAATCTCCAATATGAGAAATTATTTTCCACTGTCAGCGACATACAAGTGGTGTCGTGGCTTGTGCGTCCATATACAGTGGCCTTCCGATAAAAACTTCATCTTTAATACTGTAAGTGTTGTCTGAAATTTGGATAAATGTAAATGTGACATAACCTTAAACTTGGATAATTACCGGCTACGATTTTCTCGAGAGTTGACTTGCTGTAGGAACGCTTGGACCCGAAATTGTGTGATAACACCGGACGTAATTTTAAATAATGTCGGTACATGGTTAATTGTGTTTGGAATTATTTGTTAAAAATTAAAAGTGTTGACATTTGGTTTATGACCGGAAGTGATGCAAGAGGTTAACCGGAACCACGTGGTCCGCGTATTTGAATTTCGTGGCGTTTCTTTACTAATTTATCGAATTATGAAACAAATTTAATATTCTAGTTGCTTCATCTAATTATAATTAATATCTATTTTGGGTTAAAAACGATTTCGTTAGTTTTTCAATTTTATGTTTGAAAACTAAAAAACATGGCGTTTGCCCGCCTAATTAAATCCTGATTCTGCGTGTGTATTTTACGTTTATTGTCTGGACTATGATGTTTACTGAACTGGTTTAATACAAATAAATATGCGTATGGTGGTAATGCCAACGCCCAAGTGTTGAAAAAAGTTTTTTTTATTATACAAACTTATTAGGTCAGTTTTACTTTACTATTACAAAATTTGTTATAAAAGCATCAAAATAGTGGAAGTGAAAATCAAAAGTGATTTTTCCATACAATTTCGTTGACGATGATGTGTCGGCGTATACAGCGTGATTCTTAAATATACCGACAAAATTCTACCCATGGTAATCTGAAATGAGTACATGCTGGGAAAAATAGTAAAAAAATTCTTTTCATAACCGTTTTTGAAATAAAAATTTTTAAAGTTGTGTTAGAGATAAAGTGTACGCCACTGATGTGTCCGTAAGAAGTATTAGCACACTTAGTGGAAAGCATGATAATCATCTGATGACAATGTACTTGATCAATGCAACAATGATCACTGTTTATTATCGATATGGCACGGATTAAGGGATTTCTACCCCTACGAAATAAAAACGTAAATATGTTGCAGATCGTTTCTGCTTATCTTTGGAAAGCTGTGATAAAATTTTGTCGGTCTATTTAAGAATCACCTTGTATATACGGGCTATCAGTTGGTATTGGTTCTATTTCTCCTCTTAAGAGGTGTACTTTGAATTACATTTACCATATTTCTTTACGTTGGGGCATTTTGAGCAAGTTGGCCCTTGTACAAACATCGCAGCTTTCGGTAAATTGGAAGGCGGTCCAAGGCCGCTTCTGGGAACAAGGTATTAGCTGTTTCAAAACTATAAAAATAACAACGACGCAATTTCTCTCAAAATTACCTATTATAAATTATTCATGCACTTCAGAAAAATAATAGCAAATGTAATTTATACTTTCAATGAGAGATCTAATCATTGATAACTATTTTACAATTTTATCAATCTTATTTAAAAAAATAATTCGGTAAAATGCGACGTTGGCGTTTTTATAGTTTTGAGACAGCTATATAATAGTTGCATATTACAGGTGTTACAAAAAAAGCATTTGGGAGTTTCTCCTTTTTTGTATCGGATGTATATATTGGAGCACAATCTATGTATAGCCAGCACCTCCCCAAACAAGTTGTGTAAAATGACCTTTTTTTTTCAAAACTAAATTTTGCATAATCTTCCTTTTTCATGTATATGATTTCCTCGTACCTACGAAATAGACAAATACCGAACCGTTGTATGCGCATTTCCAAACTTACCAGCTTTTCAAAGCCTCTTTAACAGTGGCCACTAAGCTGGTATTCTTATAATTAGCTCCCCAGATATTCTGTCCAACATTATCACTGTCGCGATTCAGTTGACATGAAGGGTGATTTGCTTTAAAGTAACTTCTCCCCCAAGTGTTCCAGTTCAACGTCGTAATTTACAATCAGCATGTTAGCGACCGGTTGCGAAAAACCTCGCGTTTCCTTACCAGAAGCGTAGTAATCTCTCCAATAATTGTGTTCCTCCACAGCTAACTTTCGAAATTCCATAAATCTCTCAAGTTGCACTTCTGAGCGAGTTCCTCTCTTGTCACACTTTGATAGCGGGCAACTGATGAGGGGTTTTCACCGACCAGAGTCCTCACATATATTATACGAGCAATACTTCCACTTTGTGGGGTCATATAATGGAGGAGCACTAGGAGCAGTGGACTAGTGGAGTTACCATTTACGTTTGTAATTACAAACAGTGTGAAGAATAATAAAGCCGATTCAAACATAATTTACAATTTTGAACTTAATTTTGCACACCGAAATATAAATAAAATCTCAAAAATTAACCAAATTTGTTGACAATGTAACCATATGATTCAAGCCATGATTTTATGTATTGTAATTCGGCTTGCTTTGACGTTACTATAAACAGGTGATTCTTTTAGGGGCTACATTAGAAACTTTTTAACTTCTAATACATATAGCTAAAGCTTTAATAGTATATTAAAAAAAAGTTTCATAAGACCAATCTTGAAGCACGAATTCAGTTTCAAAAACGAGTGGCGGTAGCCACGAGTTCTTTGGAAGAATGAGTGCTTCAAGGTCTTATGAAACGAATTTTTATACATACTATTTTTTTGTAATTTGCCCCCTTTTTGTCGTTTTTATTTTAATCTAGTTAGGGGTTTTGTGACGATTGGCAATGTCTCAATTTGTGCTTATTATTTCACTCCAAAAAATTAAAATGCACTAATGCCATCGAATTTTGAACTTCTTGAATGCAAATGATGGACGAAATCGAACATTTCTTATAATTAATAGCACAATTTCATCGTATTTTTCGAAATATTTCTGGATTAAAAATGTAAATAATGAGCTAAAATTTTGTTTTTTTTGTGATTATTTTAACAACTGTAAAAGATAAATATAGATGTTGATAAAAGTGTCCATAAAAAACTGTGTTATAATCATTTTTTAACCATTATTTTCAAAAAATCATAGCGGCTTTGCAATTTGACAGTTGCCAATACTGAAGATTTTAGAAGACCCTTCGAATCTTTGAACTTTGATTAATGATCATCAAATGCAAAAAAAATATTCGCTTATTGTATGCAAGAGCTGTGATATTTAAAATAAACCCGCAAATGAAAATGAAAATTTTAACAAAATTAAGTGATGGCATTATCACCAAAAAATTGCCATATTAGGGTGCCATTTTTTTGAATAACTCGAAAACTAAAAGGAATTTAGAAAAAATATATTCTTTGAAAGTGATCATATTTGTAAAGTAGTTGATGATGTCGTACTAATTAGTTTTTTCGTAAGGTACATAGTCTAGGCACAAAACGCTTGGTTCCATATTTTTGCCCAACGCTGTATAACACTATTAACCATATGTTCAGTTTAAAAATATCGTATCAATGTATTACTTACCCCCCAAGTTTTGTACAACAGGCTTTCGCTTTAATAATGATTTCCTCTGAATTCTTTTGATTTCCCCTAATTTTTTAAAATGATTTTCTCAATTTTGTACACTAATTACGTCTGCAGTTACCCCTCGGTTATAATGACTTAGGTTTTAGACGAATATTTTGCTTCTGATTGTAATTTATTAGATACAGATTACCACCAAGAACTTCTCTTAAAAGTATTAAGTCGTCCTGCACATTGAACCGCGCAAACTTTATAAATTTAACAGAATTTTTATAACGTGTCACGTACTCACGTATAAAGTAGTATACAACAAGCAAGACAAATGCCGTTAAAATTTTCTACTTCTTCAGTAACGTTCATAGTAAACGTACGATTTGCTAAAACTTTCTCTTATAAACACAACTTTATATGAAATGGAACCTTCAGTCCATTCTTGGAGGTTGTAGATATATTTTACGTTTATTAACAGAACTGTCCTATAATGTTTAATAGGAGATAGAAATGTTAGTTTTTTGTTTAATTATTCAAATTTATCAGGTCAGTTTTACTTTAAATTTGTAATAAATACATAATTTGTTGTTACAAAAGCATCAAAAAAGTGTAAGTGCAAATCAAAAGAGTGATTTTTCCATACAACTTTGTCGACGATGATTTGTCAGCGTATTTATACGGTTTCTCTGTTGGTATTGGTTCTAGTTCTCCGCATAAGGATGTGTATTTTGAATTACATTTATTGTATTTCTCTTTCGCCCAACATTTTGAGCAAGGTGGTCCTGGTTCAAATATTTTAACGTCTGGCACATTAGAGGGTTGTCCAAGGCCTTCGGGAACATAATAGTTGCATATTAAAGAAGAAACATATCCTTTCTTTACGAAGTTTTCCTTTGGTACATCTGATGTATATATTCGAGCACATCCTACGTAGGCGTTACCTGCCCAAACCAATTGTGCAAAGTGTCCGATCACGGCCCCTTTTTGGTGAAAGTGTTCATACTGTTCCTTTTTCATATCTTTGACTTCATCGTACCTACGAAATAAATAAATACCGATCCATTGTATGCACATTTCCAAACTTACCACGTTTTTAACGCGGTTTTAACAGTGCCCACCATTTTGAAATACTTATGACCGAATCCGTACATACTCTGTCCACATGGTCTACCGGTGTGATACCATCGACATCCGTCGTGATTTCCTCTAAATAAACCTCTTCCCCAGCATCTTGCCAAGTGTTCAAGTTCTACGTCGTAATTCATAACCACCATATTTGCGACCGGTTGCGAAAAACCTCGCGTTTCCTTACCAGAAGCGTAGTAATCTCTCCAATAATTGTGTTCCTCCACAACTAATTTTCGAAATTCCATAAATTTTTCTAATTCAATTTCTGAGCGAGATCCTCTCTGGTCACACTTTGAAAGCGGACAACCGGTAGGTGGCTCATTCGAATGAAAGTTTACCTTACAACGTTTGGAATACTGGCAATAATCCCACTTTGTGGGGTCATATGCAGGAGATCCAGCAGAAGCATCGGTAGAAGTGTCAGCAGTGGAATTACCATTTACGCAAATTACAAACAGTGCGAAAAATAAAACTGATTCAAACATAATTTACAATTTTGAACGTAATTTTGCACACCGAAATATAAATACATTCTCAGAAATTAAGAAAATTTGTTGACAAAGTAACCATGACATTTTGTAACTCGGTTTAAACCATAGAATGTTTAAACTTAAAAAACTTTAATGTGGAATTGTACGAAAAGCAGACCGGTCAACTTTGTTTTTTAATGATATCCACTTGTTTATTATCTAATTTTTCAAAAAGAAGAAAAGGTACAAAACATTTTCTATGGTTTTTGAAACGTCTTGAAACACCAGTTCAAAAGTGCAGCCACATTTGGCAACATGTAGTAATGTTTCGTTTAACAAAAGATTTAGCGGAATATGTAATATGCGTCGTCTGCGTTGATTGACTGTAATATAAAGTCTGTCCACTGTCAAAAAATGGCCGCTTGGAGGAGCTATGAGTTGGCGCTCCAATGGAATCTATTGATTTTGGTTTGAACATTTGCTAAATTTCGTTTGCGAAAAAAATTCTGTTGTGTATTGTGGGTTGTACATTTTTTTTTAACTAAATCAAATACATCAAAAATTATGATATTTTATACCCAAATATAGTAATCAGTTATTTTTGAATCATAAAAATTTACATTTGGGTCATCGAGTTTAGGTATGCTTAAAATTTCCCAATTTCTAAGAGCACAATCAAACATCACAGTAACTGTTTATTATTCCTTTAATATTTCGAATCGTTGAGTCTCAGTCCTTCACAATTCATTTACAATTCACAATTAATTGCATCTAAACACCTTATAACTCAGAATTATGAGTACCACCTACTTTTAAATCGATTTGAAGATCAAAATCAAAACGAAATGGTCTTGGAATCACATAGATTTAAACAAATCACTCTGAAGATTTCAAGCTTTCCTAACGGTTTACTTTCCGAATTAATCCAAAAAGAAAAAACGAGTAATTGTTTAAGAATTCAGCAGGAAAAGACGAAACTGCATTTCCAAATAAAATGGGCGTAGTTTGTATCAAATGATTTTGAAGACATGGGCATAGTGCAGGCGTTTCTTACGGCTTACTTTCCGAATTAATCGAAGAGACAAAAATGATCTAAAACGAGTAGTCGTTTTAGAATTTGAGCAGCAAAAATGGAACTTCATTTACTACCAATTTTTGCTCATGTTTTAAAATGTTTTCTCAAATTGCAGAGTATATCCTGAATAGGTCATTATTTCTTCTGATTTTGAATTTTTGGAAATTGATTTAAAGTATATCTCAACGTGTTCACAGTTTGGAATATAACAATTACAGAGACTTGGTATTTTAGTAATTCAATATAAAGTCTGAAATAATGATATTACGCTTATTAAGCTGAAAAAACGAATTATTTGTGCGTCAGGTCAATATTTTGCCAATTATGTCAACAATTGTGACATTAATTTTACGTAAATTTTCAAATTTTAATAATTACAGTTTCCTTTAGAGCGTGACGCGCGCGTCATCTACTGAAATTTTCCATTTTGACAAGTTTACGATTTTGGGCTAGTGGGGCCACGACCAACTGTATCAATCTCCGCTTGCTACGCTTCTCTCCGATACGGCCATACCGCTTGTCGATTTGTCCATAAGAAACCAAATTCTTGACCTTGGAAACGAAAGTTCGGCAGGTAGAGCACCCAAGTGACAAGTATGTGAATTAAAATAATGTCAGGCGTCAGGTCAGAAGTCACAGTGGTGCTTCGAGGTTATAATTTACCTGTCTTGTTAGTGTCATTAGTGTCATCTACTCATCTCTTGAAAAATAATATTCATACAAATCGTCGCAGACGACGATACAAACGAAAAGAAACCTCCTTTCCACAAATCACACATTTCTTTTCCATTATACGGTGGGGTAACACTCGTTTTGATTCAAATTATTTGACACCTTCAAATTTGACAAGTTCAAATAATTTGGGGGCAGCACGTGCCGAACGCCATCTCGGCTACTAGATCGGAACAGTTTTTTAACCGAGCGGTATGGCCGTATCGAAGAGAAGCGAGAGAAGCGAAGCAAGCGGAGATTGATACAGTTGGTCGTGGTGGGGCTAGTATATTACTGTCCATAATTACCAGGTTGGGTGTTAAAAAGTATTGATGTTCCTGATTGTGAGCGTTGTAGGAGAACGTTATACTCTGGGGAGATTACCAATCGCCACATTCTTACTTCTTTCCGAGAAAGGGACGACGTCCAACGATTAACATATGCTAGCGATGCCGTAATGTCTTTGGTCCAAAACTTGCATGATTATTTAAATGAATTTTTAACATCAAGTGGTTTTCAGAGAAATCTGGAAGACACCTTTAAAACTTCATTTAAACAACATCTTGATTTTGCAGAAAGTCATTGCTCAGAGCATCCTTGCTATGATTTAATTTTAGACAAAACCATACCTTTTCTAATTTTTAAATTTTGCAGGGACAGGCAAAGACAGAAAACCATCTCTGACGGACACCGCGCCAAGATGAAGAGGTTGAGTTAATTTATTTTTTTGTGATTTATTGTGATATAGAATAGTTGTTGTGTTTATTTTGTTTTATTTTTGTAGTATTTTTAGTGTTATTTTATTTTTAAAGAATTTATTATTTTGTTGTTTTTTCAGAATATATACTTTTTATTTTCAGGGGTAAATTTTTAGTTTAATTTTATTAATAAATTATTTTATTTATTAGCGGTAAACTGATTTTTATTTTTGTTATATTTTTAAAAATACACTCATTATTTATTACATGAAATGTTTTTTATTGTAATGTGTGTAGAAATTTCCTTAATAGAATCAAACAGGAATAAGATTTGGTTTTTTACAAATTAGATAAATGAGTTATTTATCTGATTTGCAAAACCGAATTTCATTCATGTTTGACACAAAAAAAAAATTATAAAATTTAAACATCAATAGAAATATTTTAAAAGACGCGCCAGTTTTTTCGTTTAAATCACCCGCCATTGCTTTAGTTTGCCACTTTTCTGCTTGGAGCACTAAAAATTTGTTTCCAACCAATAACTAGGGACTTTGCATTTCTCACCTTCCCTATTCTCTGATTACCACAATAATTACTGTCGCGGTAATATGTATTAGGTAGGTATAGAACCTTTTATGCAACATCATTTATTTGAAAGCGTTTATAAAATCCAGCTGCGATCCAGCTAACGCACCCGTTTACGTAAAAGATGGTCGAAAATGATATTTTGATTTTTACAGTGGTAACGTCAATTTTTTTTTAATTTTTCGCCTACTATGGTGCCACCCGCTGATTTTGAGTGCGTTTTTACAAGTACCTGTGCAAGTACCTACTATAAGCTAAAATATCGGTACCACTGGTTCTATATGTACTTGTTGATTATTGTAAGGTAATAATGAAGTTGTTGAAAGCAGTTATAAAAATTTATTATTAGAGAAAACACAAAAAACATAAATGTATTAAATAAACACATACTTTTTGTTATATTGCTGTACTTAATAAGAATAACGGCCCCCTATTTCTATGATATGTTGGATAATAATATCAGCAATCTTTATGTACACATAAAACAGTTATAAACAGTAAGAAATTGGTCCTATGTATTTCACAATTTCTCGAGACGTAATAAAATTCTTTAAGAATGTCAACGAATATCCATTACAAGCATTTTTACGAGACACATTCGTATTAATTTGAATGAAATATCGTAAATCTAATCTATCGAATTTTAGAAATTATTGCTAAAAATCAATAAGTGGTTACATTTATGAATACTATTAAATTTAATAACGGTATTCATAAAATGTAGTAAATTCCGTTTCCATCATGCATAGCAGTGTTTTCATTAAAATTTTCATCGATTTTAATCTATCTAATGGTTATGATGGTATAAGATTTAGGATAGTCTATCAGTCATTGGTTGCGTTTGGATTAGTACATTCATGAACACATAAGGTCTCCAAACAGAATTGTAGTACAACAACGTACACAAAAATATTTAAAATTTACAATTTTACAAAAGGTTCAGGTATCACAAACTTAAGTTATATGTAAAGGTCCGAACGTCCAGCGACGTCGTTTCATTCTACAAACTAATCTCGAAGCGAAATTTTTCCACCAAGATTTCCTTAGTTACCTAATAATTACACTATTTCCTAGTAAAACATAACATTATATTACAACGATTAACGTCTCTTTTTTTGATTCGGCCACCGCTTTAGCACCAAATTTTATTTTACAATTTATAAAACAATCAACGTCCCAAACTATAACAAGACATAATCAATCCTGGGAAGAACAGTTACTCTTCGGCCGCGGCAACAACACATCTTCGTACGGCGGGATATTAGCTTTTTTAAATTCATCCCTTATTTTTTCCACATCCTGCAGCACTCGCAGGAAATTCAATCCGGCGAGTTTTTTCAAATCTTCCACGCTCCATTTTCCGGTGCCTATGAGTTCGGCGAACAAAGTGGGATATGAGGAGACGTCCTCGAGTCCTTGGGGAACACTGCAAATTTATTTTTTAAGTTAGCCTAAACCGTAATTAAAGCAAGCAATAAGCCAGAGTCATACAAGTGTGCAACTTGGGGCTTAATAACGTCAGCTCCCCTAAGTTGCGAAACTTTATAGTTTACACGAGTTTGCAGGTAAAGAAGGTGCCAAAGTGCTAAATGCAAATCCGGGAATAACCCAAATTGTGCAATTTGCACCAACACATTGTATTTTTAGACGCTTGAAAAGTATTAGTGGCAAAGTTATGAAACGTTCTTATCTGTGGCAACTCCCCTTTGAATAAGTACCGACATTAGTGGTGAAATCGTCGGAATTTCCTGTTAAATGCACCCAACCTGAACTTGTGTTTCGTTGCATGCCTATTGTAGTGTAAGTATGTATCGCATTGGTGGAAATTTATGGTTTTGCATGTCGCAGTTTGGCCAACCGAGCATTGAAAAGTAATGAAGCGGTATTTCCCTTAGTGCATCGGTGGCAGATTTTTCGTCAGGTGTGCCAAACTTTTGTTCTCTTTAATGATCGAAGCTTCGAGGCATTGAAGCGTCGAGCTTCCAATTTAAGCACAATTGAGTACGATATTCACACTTAATTAAAAATTGTCCGTTATCACGTCGGAAATTTGATAAATCGATCTCGCTTAAGTGGACACTTTGTCCTCTAATTAATGGCATTCGGCACAACTGCGCGTGATATTTGTCAAATGTTAAGCACAGGTATTGGGGTTTAATTCTGCGAATCCATCATACGAAGAGCGGAAGAAAAAGTGCGCCGGACAATAGCCGCAAGGAAGAGAGGGTTTAGAAGTTATTAATCGGGCTGCAGGTCTCACCAAGTGCGCATAATTAAAAATCATTAGGCCCTAAAAAGTGATCGTCCACTTTTTCGCAATCGAAGGCTCTTTCGATAAGCTTTATTTTTAGAAAATACGAAAATTTATCAAGGCCTTAAGTGTGATTGTCGGTTCATTATTTTTCTACAATCGCAGTCGACCCAACATCCAGTGCTAAAATGTTTTGACAAAGCAAGAAAATTTATTCAGGCCTTTATTATCTAGTGTTTCTCGATTCAGACAAGGATTTTTTGTGAAGATTTGTTGTCTGCAAAACCCAATACTCCTAGTAAAATAATTGGGTCATATTCATAAAAATTAGTATCTACTTATAAGCAAATACTTATAAGGATTAGCATTTACTTATAAGTATCAGTTGAACCTAAAAGTAAATACTTGCATTCATATTCATAAAAAGATGCTTATTCTTATGAGCAGATACTTACATCATATAAGTATCTACTAATATGCTTGTCAAATATCGACAATTATTTTTCGTTTGACGTTCAAAATGTAAATCAGCCTCATTGTGAAGTTCTTAGCTAGATTTTTGGAGTGCCAGGTCTCCCAGTTTGGAAACAGAAACATAACCGTTTCATGATTTTCTAAGCGTTTCCGGCCAAAATTTTTCAAATTTTATTTCGACTTTTTGACCCCGACTCATACAAAATGCGCCGAAATCGGCTAATAATCGTCTAAAAAATTCGAACAAGCTTAGTATTAGCTAACAGCCACAGTTTTCGAGTTATTAACATCAACAAAAAGTTTGTTTAGCGCTCATGGACGGAATTTTGGAAGTAGCTTAAAATCCCCAAGAATACTTCGGAATTGACAAAATTCTAAACAGAATCGTTTGGAGAATCTGAACATCTAAAGTTGAGTTTTTATTTAAAGTTGATAAATATTTCGAGTAATATTTTCTCTAATAAAATATTCTAATAATAATTTTTTGTATCTGCAAGCGAATCTGTAACACTATGTATTTACTCGGGTTTTTCATAGTTCTAAAAAAAATTTCCAAATATCGTTTGATTATGATGAGCCCGGAGTCAGCCAAAACGCACTAAGATCAACGAAAAATCACCTGAAAAATCTGAACTTGCCAAACAGCCGACAATTTTCCGACTATTAACGTAATACAAAAATTGGTTTGGCGCTTTCGATAAAAAATTTTTAAATGGTAAATCGGCTTTTGTGTGTCCATCGAGATCATTAACTATTGCACACTTTTTGCTGAAAACCGCTACATTTACATGAAATTATGATCGGCCGCATTTTCTTGCTTAATTTTAAAGTTTCTTGAAGTTCTTGGTACGGCAAATATAGCGTCTTTTAGTAAATAGATTTTTCTGCAAAAACATAAGTTTAACGAATAGCAGACTTGTAATTTCATAAGTACATACAAGTTAGTAACTATTATGTTTTATGAATATGGACAGCAGTAGATACTTATGTTTCTATGATTTTATAAGCTTATGCTAATACTACATAAGTATTAGCATCTACTTATTACTACAAAAGTAAATACTTATAATTTTATGAATATGGATGTTAGCATCTACTAAAAAAAATATAAGTATAAGCATGTACTACTTATTATGAATATCACCCATTATTTTTATATTAAATGCTCAACGCAAAAGTTTTTCGAGCTCATTCCTAAACAGTTTATAATCTTGGCTTTGTGTCAAAATTATAAGCCTACTTACTAGTTGATCCCATCGTATCCGGCCCCCAGGCCCACGTTATCCACGCCGGCCACTTCCCGGATGTGATTTATGTGCGCTAAATGGAAAAAGTGTATTAGTGCATTTGCAAATTGGTGATGAATGTGTTTGTGCTCTCATCGATCGCCCGGACCCAATTCCGGTAGTCCTTACCCACGGCGTCTGCAACCGTTGCCACATCTTTGCATGTAAGGAACTGTGTGTAGAAGTTGACCATGACGACGCCTTTATTGAGGGCGAGTTTCCTCAGAGTGGCATCCGGGACGTTCCGGGTTGAATTGCAAAGTGCGTGAGCGGACGAATGGCTGAATATCACCGGAGCTTTGGAGACTTCCAAAGCGTCCCACATCGTACGCACAGAGACGTGCGATAAGTCCACTATCATGCCCAGACGGTTCATCTCCTTTACGACGCTCTAAAACATTGGAGTTGTCCGATTAGGGCCAGATGAGAGCGGGCTCAGGCCACTGGCGGCTCGTGGGTTCAAAACATGACGAGAAAATCTGTTAATTACTTTGACTATTGCGTAATTTTGAGCTCAAAAAATTGGCTTTGGCTTTTTATTAGAATTTATTAATTGACTTTGGGCAGTCAGGCCGCCACTGTTTAAGGCCATGAGAGCGATTTTAATTACAGACGAAAGGGTTGCGTCAGGTAAATGAGAGCTAGACTCTAATTTTTTTCGTTTAGGAATCTTAAATTTCACATTTCCTTTGCAAGCATCTCGCGTTTCGCTCTCACAATGTGCAAATTCCGCTCCCACACGGGGATTTCGACGTGGAAGATGGGCATTGTACAAGAAATTTTCGGCTTTGTCGATTGGATGTCACAAAGCCGGTCTGTTTGGTTGACAGGGTTAATCCCGGCCGTCTTTAATAAATGTCCTTCGCATCCAAACGGATCCCGGATTTATCCCCCGATGGCAAGTAAAAGGAAAAAGTGAATACGTCCATTCATCGACCATAACTCACTTTACTTGTGTATAATCTACTCGGAATGACTCAATCGCTTCGTTAACATTATTCCGGCGATCAAATTGACCGACTTGAATACAAAAACTGAATCAATCTGGATTAGCACTCGAATGCGACAGCTGCGGCGGAATTTAATAAAATCACTCGTCTTTCACGGAGGGAACTTGACAACGCATCAAAATGATTATTTAAATTTTTTAATCGCGTTAAAAAATGGATTTTCCGTCATTCCGGCCCTGGAAATGAAACCCACTGCGACCACCGTTTTGTATTATTAACTCTCATCTTCACACGACGCCCTTTCTAATTAAAAATTTAATAAATCCTTCCCGGATTAGTCCGGGCTGCAATCGCAGTTGTTCCTAATTTTACCTTTCCGAAACTGGTGAGACCGCCATGTTCCGGCTTTTTCCCCGGCATGTCGGCGTAAGAACAATCAGCCCTGCAACGAGAATTAATCCCAAAAAATAAATTATTTATTTAACAAAACACAAAAGAGAAATAATTTTCTCACACAAAAACTTAATTAATTTCCCTCCGCGCCGCTATAAATCTCTCCCACCCTCCGTCTTAATTTTTTAATTAGTTTTTATCTTACCAGGGCGTATTGCAGGTGGATGTGAGGGTGAGATATCTGACCCCGACGTGGTAGAGGGTGCGGAGCACCGCCAAACTGCCGGCCAGAGAGTGGCCCCCTTCGACACCGATCAGTGAACACAGTTGATGCCGCTTGTAAGCCGATTTGATGTCTGCAAAGCGAAAAATAATAAATGATGGTGGGCTTGTAAAGATGGGGTGCCTCCCAAGGAAATTGGAACGGACCGGACCGGATGCTCAAGTCCGGATCTGGAAATTGGACGGCTCAGGCATGGGCGGGGAAAATGGAACTCTTAATTTAATAACTCGGCGGAAGATTTATTGGGAAATATTTCCATTGTCATGCACTGGAGTGCAAAAAAGGGGCGAGATTTAGGGCTAATAAGGTTGTCTTTTCCGTTTCTCAAACCAAACGGAAACAGGAGCTTGATAATCAAGGTTTCACTTTATTTAAAAAATCAGAAACGAATAGCTTAATTTGACTTTTCGGTCTTCGAATTCCGTGCAAGAGCTCATTTTTTCAAGCTTCATAACTGTGAATACCCTAGCCCTCCCCGGCGGCATTTCATGCACCATCGCTCTTTCATTTCTTCTCCCCTTTGATGGCACTCTTCACATCGGCGTAAATCCGCCATGTCTCAGAGTGTGGGTAGATGCGAGCGTGAAAATCTTATCAGTGTCTGGATTAAAGTTGGATTTGTGAACCTGAAGGCCGCGTAATGAAAATCCCCCAACTGTCACTTTTCTTTAAAAGCTCCTTATTTAGTCGCGCACTCATCCCGGCACTTTCGCTAAAACGTCCTTGTTGAGATTTCACCGTGTAAACATTTGGAAGAGAGTAGGTAGCACAAATGTCAACAATTATTGTTATTTTTGCGCCCAGCTTTGGGGCTATTACCTTCGGAGGACGTGCAGAGGGTGAGGCGGGGGTGGTACAGCTCGGTGAACCTCCGGATCACGTCGATCTGCTCGAGGGTGAGCTGGACAGCGTCCTTGTATTGAGAGTCGCAAGGGACGTACGCCGCCCAGAACTGAAACAATTTCAATAATGAGTGGGTGTCTAGTGGAAGTGATTGCCCCAAAAATGGCATTAAAGCCGAATTGACGGGAGATTTTTCTTCCGGTTGAGCCTCTAGTCCGAGTTAATGAATTTACATGTTCCATATTCAGCACGTCCTTTCGAAAATTAAATGCAAATGCGAATGGCAAATTGAGGTCAATGCGACCTGCAAGACGAAATTCGGACTGCTCGCAGCCAGTTCAGCACCGAATTAAATAAATAATTTTAATTAGCCAAAACCATTTCAGTTGTTATCAATTAACAATTGATCAGAACTTCCGGGTTACTCATGTAAGAAGTAGAATCCTTATTGAAAATGCAAACAAATTCGTGGTTTTGTCCTCTCGGAAAACTTTGATGGTGCAGTGCGGCTCAGGTAAATGCTTAATGAGTCTTCAAACTTAAGAAGTTGGAAGTGACTTTGAAAGCTTTGAAACTTGGGCTTATGGAGCTAATTCAAAAGCGATCTAGTTTCGAAATTCTATAGCTAGAAATTCCAAACTACCGAGTTTTATTACTTGACTTGAAAATGGTGTTAATTAATCCGATTGTAGTTGTAAAAAATGAGAGACACTTGTACGTCTGGGGCTCTTTATCGCGGTAAGTAAATTAATTGGGAGTGGCGGAAAATCGGGGAATTTAATAGACGAACTACCCCCAAGATAATTAATAACCGAAATGGTCTGTGAACTCCACACTTTGAATAGGGCCCCGGCAATCGCAACAGGATTAGTTAATTAGTCTTGAGGAGAAACTCTATATTATATTGCGAAACAATGGAACTATCCTTTGACAACCCCGAGAAGCAGATTGCGTTGCAGATTGCTCTTCACCTGATTTCGCATCGTGATCACACTTAAGCCATGAAATGACAAAACTGTGGTTTTAAAGGAGCTGTGGGCATGATTACGTATTAAAAAAAAACAACAGTTTTTTGGACATTTAATAACTCGGGTGTTGATGGGGTGGTTGAGGCCGGTGTAGGCGAAAGCCGGCTTTTCCTTTCTTTTTTATTGAATTTCCCATGATTATTTGAGTAGTCGTGCGTAGCCGCCCCAATCTCGATATATCTTCCTCCTTCGCCGTTTCCGACAAGTTCGCGATAAATGAAGTCGGTAATTGTTGGCAGTTTGTTGGGAAAAACCCGCCAACACGCGAAACACCCTCCTCCGGAGTCCTCCGGTAAATCCCCGGATTGCCATACATCACTCCCTTTTTTCCGCTGTAATTGATCACGTGCCGAAAATATCGCGACTTTTGCCACATGTCGACTTTTGATTCGTTGCAGTCAATTCGTGTCACGTCGGCAACGCCACAGGTGTGCCAACCAGCAAAGGCGAGACGATTTATGCCTCAGATACCTCCCAAAAGACAGCGGACCTGATCACATCGGGATTTATTTATTTTCCGGTGGCATTTCTGCATCGGTCTCGTTCCAGATTTATGCCGCCTCGACCGCATTAAATTCCGGAGGCAGGTTTTGTGCTGCACGGAATAATTTGCAAATTTTATCACCTCGACGGCGGGAATATCGACGCCAGGCCGGATTCCGGGCTGGGATTGCATGTGACAGCGATGATATATTAAAAAATTACAGCGTCAATCCAGAATGATAACAATCTCGGATTATTTCAGTCGGGTTTTTGGGGATAACTGCGTTTTCAAAGTTTCGCTTCAATTTAATTTATTGCCTTAAGATGGTCACGATCCGAGCAATCGTAAATTTGATTTGCTTTGAGACGGGGAGCAACTTGCGAAAAAAGGATAGGATCAAATCACACTAGAAAATTACATTTAGATACAATATCGCGACCAATTTCGTTTATTTAACCATTTAGAAGCCCAACTGTAACGCCTGCAACGGGATGAATATAGACACGTTTCTACTGTCCCATCTTTTAAAAATATTCTTATTAAGAACAACTTAAATAAAAATTCAGAAAATATTATGTCGGTTTTAGTGTATTTCTTTCTTTTTTTAAAGATATAATTTGGAAGGTTATTTAATTTTCGGGCCCTAATAATGACAATTGCGCCAGTCCCCTGGAGGCCTCCCGCCGGCGGCTTTTTCCGTTTAATGTTTGCTGATCCAGCTGAGGCCATTAATTTCTTTATTATATCGGGTGGTGTGTACTCATTTTCCGTTAAAAACGTGTTGAAAATTAAAAACCCTCGCGGCACAAACCCAATTTTCGCGTGGTGTATGTTTGAAAAGTTGGCAATAAATCGATGGAAATCTTTTAATTTATTAAAACGCGCCGTATCATTGCACATTTTTGCGAAATTTACGACAAATGGGAGGAGAGATTTCGCGTGTCGCTGTTTACGAGCGAAGCGTAAAAGATTAAATTTCGATGGTTTTACGAGGACCTGAGATAAGTCAGGTGTGCGTTTGCGATCGGACGAAATTAGAAAAGTTTTTGATTTACGCAGGGGAAGCATTAATGTAATGAATAATTATGGGGTAATGGACGGTGATGGCGGCGGCGACTTGGACGGATTGAGTTCCCCTTTTTTAATTTTTTGCTGAAATTTTCTTTCAATTTATTGTTTGTGTTTGCCGTTTAATTAACTCGCTGATGGCTACCTCCCTCTATTTTCATCATTGGTTTACGAACTTGTTTTATTAAAATCATATCTTAATGATTCGCCTGGCTTCATGAATAAAAAAAACTGCGAATTATTGTTCGCGTAAAAGTTCTCTTGTATTGTTTTTCCGCACGTCCTAGTTTTGAGCCGGATATATTTTATAATTTTCTACCAAATAAACATTTCATCTTGCATCTTCTTGAATGTCGGGGAAATAAATGTAACTCTCAGTCTGAAAGCAAAGTTATTAAAAAGCAAAAAGCCCAAGAAACCATTTTTCTTAATTACTCTGATAGATATTTCAAAAAGCATTAGTTTTCCGCGTCAAAGTAAATCACAGTGGAAAAATGCGAAAGAGAGCTGAAAAATGGCTCGCCGCATTCGCCCTTAATTAAGCTTCCACACACAAGTAATAAAAAATCTTAGATGTTAATTATTGTGCAAAGCGCGCGGTTGGTATGGAACAAAGCTCGCACACCTTGAGAAAGCTCTTTGGAGATCAACCGGATCTCCATAATGCAACAGCAGAGCGATCCACGATTTAGCTCTTGACCCGTTTATTACACTCCCTGCTTGTGACGTACTTACAACCACCAGCATAAACAAAATAATTCAAGAGGTGGTTCCAGAATTGTGCTTTTGGCGGTTTTATTTTCACGAGTTTGAGTTATTTTCTCTGGCGGTGCTGTGCCGCTGTCTTGATTTATTAATACGGCTGGGGTCCTCGATAAAAACGGGATTTATTCCGGACGCGCACAATCCGGCAATAATCAACATCGTCATTACCAGAGGGAAATTTCTTAAATAAAAACCGACGCGCCTTCGAGCCACAAGAGGAAAAAGAGGTGCAGAAATACACAAGTTTGGGCACAAGTGCCCGGAATATTTGGCCCTTGTTACTGGACTTTCTAGTGCTGCTGTGAGATGGCCCCACTGGCTATAATCACACAATTTCCGTAAAAAAATACGTTTTGATGTCTAGACAATTTTTTGCATTTATATACTTATTTCTGGAGCCAAACTGAAACTTTGGTATAGGGAAAACAATGTTAATTCTTTCCCGGGTTTCCATAAAAACTAAAAGTCGTAGAAAAACATTAAGAATACCACTGGAATCTGCCTCAAAATATCTCAAAATGCCTGCAGGTACTTCTTTAAATTTTTTATCCGATTTAGACTAATTATAAAATAAAAATTTTTAACTGTTACCAAATTTACAGAGTGAAGACATAAATTTGAAATTTTGATTACTCACGTTTTTAAAAAATGTGTTTCCAAGTACAAAACAATTTTCGAATTTAAAAAATATTAATAAATAATTGAGATTAATCTGGAAATGTAGAGCGCCTAAATCGGGTAATGCACCCGAAACACCAGTGAGTCCAACCATTCTTAAAAACCTTTTCAATTTATTGAGAAAGGGGAAATAATAATTATGTGCTTTTATGGAGTGAGGAATCCAATCAAATTGAATCAAATCTAAAACTAAAGGATAAAATCATCATTTTGCGTAAAATAATGTCATTCTTTTTTAAAAGTTTCAGCATCAGACACATAATGGCTTACTTCCTAAAATGTTTCTTGTACTCATAGTCATACTTATTTAAATTTAACCAATTTGTATTTTTTTAGTTAACAATTATAAACAATCAGACAATTTTTTTTCTTTGCTTTTAAGTTCTTCCTTTTTCACATGCTTATTTATCGTTTTACCTATCTTTTTCGGCGGGAAATATTAACATACAGGTACATAATTAATTTTGGCAAATAGTCATTTTTATAATAAACATCCTTACACATTTCTCATAAGTGTCAATAGAAATTACTAGTACGAGTACCTTGAATTTTAATTTTTTTAATATTGCAATTTTTTTTGAGACACAAATTTATTCAACGAGAATCTGTTACAAAATTTGGTTTTTTGTAGTTTTACAAGTATCTGGGCAAATATCATCTCTACCACTCTTCATAGCGAGGTATCAAAGCAGTGCTCATGACTGATTTAACGACCTCCCCTAAAAATTTTCAGTCTAGTTCGCTCTGAATATCACCAACTGTTTCCTTGTTTTCTACTGACATTTTTTTAAGTTTTGCCTTTCACCTAACAATAGGCGACGCTAATATAAAAAAACATAGAATTAAAATTTACTACTGTAAAATATAAAGTATGGAGAAATGGGACCGTTACTTCTACTTCGCAAGTTATAATAAGAAACAGAATTGGCAGTCTCTGATGTAATAAACTAAAAGTGTAATAAAATTTTCCCAGATTTGCATTTTTAGGGCAATAAACGAATTTTAATGGGTTAGTTTTCGGAACGGCAGATGGTTAAATTAGTTTATTGGCCATAGACCCATGGAATAGCTTGCGAGTCTTTGAAAGGGAATACTTTTTGGTTTAGTAATAAAAACACAATAACGTGTCGAATATTTTATTCATGAAATCGTTGAATAGGTAGGTGGGTACTGTAATCACTCTGTATATAATTTACCCTGGTGATTGCAGTCACTGAATCAACATTCCCTGAAAACGCAGACGCTGGAAAATTCTTATCGAATTTCTTGCAAGTTGAAAGATTCTTGTCTAAAAATAACATAAAACATTTTCCTGTGAAATAGCTCTCTTTAGAAATTTCTTATCGAAGCTCTTGTAACTCGAGCCTCTTGAGCGAGTTAAAGAGAGAATATAATAATAGACCATTAAAAGCACATTTCGCATAAAAAGTTCGCCTGCTAATAAAATAAACATCGACTTTGATAGCCTATTATGTTTTGTTAGGGAAATAAGGCAATAAATTTCGGAGAAGCTCGTATTTTAACAGGTTTATTGCAGGTGAGTTCGTAGTAAAAAACGCACCTAATTAAGAAAGATTGCGCTTGTCTCGTGGGACTATCAACTTTAAACGAAATTAATAAATAATTTAAGAACTTTTGGATAATCTGTAGTTTTTCTTAGAAGTGAAGGGTTTGAATTTTTAATACCCGGAATTGAAAGTCCCCTTTGCTTGAACCCTGGCCTATCATTATCCCCGTTTTAAAGGCATTTTTAAGTCGCCGGCTGCAATTTAAATAACGTCCCGGAAATTTTGAACCATTCGTGTGCCAGCAGTTCACCTCGACGGTTGGCAGAATTGCGTTTTTTGGCGGGAAGTGCGCGCGTCTGTAGTACCGCTATCGATCGGCAGATGGCCACAGTTGTTGTCAACCTTTGTGACAGTTAACAGCTAACCTCCCTATCACAGATTAATCTGTGTCGCTATTGCGTAGTGAATGTTAGATGCGGCGTTACTTGGTGGTGGGAGGCCAGGGCCCCATCGTGCACGTCCTGAACGGCGACTACCCCGAGGCCGACCTGCGCCGCATGAGCGTGCCGGGGCTCGAGCGGCTGGTGATGAACCTGGTGCAGTGCACAAGGGGGCGCGCCGCGAAGCCCCAGTGGTGGCCCAGCGGGCTGGTGCTGACGCACCCCCTCGACCTGGGGCTGCGCAGCGAGCACGAGGTCAAATCCGCGCTGAAGAACCTCATCGTGGGCTGCTGCCGGTTCGTCCGCGGCCAGGAGCAGGAAGCCCCCAAGCACAAGTTCCTACACTATTTCCGGCTGGCGGCGGCCGCGCCGAAGAAGCCGCCCCCGGCCCCGCTGCCCGCGGGCGCCAAACTGGCCGTCTGCACGCACATCCCTTTCTCGTCGGATGTGGGGCGGCTGATGGCGGCGCGGGAGCAGCACAGGGTGAGCGAGGAGATGAAGTTGCGGCGGCTGGAACGCAGCGAGTGGTACACCAACAAGGGGGGCCCCAAGGCCGGGGAGGTGGAGTACGAGGTTGGGGGCTATAAGGAGCCGGAGTATTCGCATAAGTATAAGTTTCCCAAAAGACAGTTTCATCAAAAGCGGAGGTCATTACACGACAAGGAATTTTTGGCGCGGTTTTGCACGCCTGTCAGTGTCGTAGTTGAACGCTTGAACTTGGATAAAGTTGACTTAAAGCGCAAACGAGAGTTGGTTGTGACGCTCCGGTACTCTGATAAGGTGAAATGTGACCACAAAAGGATCGTGCGCACTTCGCCTAGATTGAGGAACGTTTGAGCATATCACGTGGTTGTGACGCCATCTTACAAAATGGCGCTCATTTCGGTTACTTTACCTAGTATTACTGTGTTGAAGATACATTTTTTTAAAGCACACTGGTGCTTCCTTTTGCTGTTTGAATCTGTTAATAATTACATAGTTTTAAAGGAAAAAAAAATTAAAAAGACATTGAGACTGACACGGAATAGTTAGTTAAGTTTGATAGTATATTAGTTTTAAGGTGTTTTAAGTAATTTGTTGATGATGGCATACCAAAAATGTAATTAGTGAAAAGATTGTATGATCAAATAAATGTTGACTCTGAGCTCAAGTCGTGAAATAAATGATGAACGTCATTAAAATGAGCTTGAGAACACACAATGACAACTGAAACAGATAATTTTTACAAAGTAAACTTCGGGACGTTTCTACCGCCACACAGGTAGTAACGCAACTGCAATTTTTTGTGTTTTTTTTTTGTAAAGGAAAAAGTTTTGTTGTAAATTTATCATAATGACAAATATTATCCGTTTTTTTTAATAAACAATTGTCAGTGTCAAAATCAGTAAGAATTTTTGTTATATGGCTTTAATTGAAGAAATGTGTATAACTAGGTGTATTGCTCACCCCAAATCCGGGTACGTAATATAAATCTAATTTCTCAATTTTCTCTTTTAAAGCGATATGAACTACTTTTATACTTGATTTTGACACTGACAATTATTTTTTTAAAAAAACGGACTCATATTGAGCGAAACGGCTTCAGTATTTCATATAGAAAAATTATGAAAAAGTTATAAATGTGGTGATAGAAAAGTTTGTTACTTTACTAGTTTTCTAATCTGGACGAGAAGCACTACACTAGGCTCAATTAGATTACATAATATTTGATCATATGGCATTTTGGATCTGTGATCTTGAATTTATATCTTATTGAATGTTTTAGTGTATATCCAGTGTTTCTTTAGAGGTATCGAATGTTGGTATGTAGGTACTTGTTGTAATAGAACCTCAGGACAGTAGATATTTATTTTTCAAATATTGTCACATTAAAGGACATTTTTCTAAACCCAGTCTTTTATTTTACTACTGATAATAATTAATCATAATTTATAACCTTTTTTGTTAGCTAATTTGAAACCCAAGTACCTATTTTTGAGAGATACAAAGAGTTCAAAAAAGCATTCTGTCTAACAAGTTTAGAAAGAAGCGTGTGGCCGCAGAAGTTTAAACATCTTAACTGTCTCTAACATTGAAATTTCAGTCATTTTTACATCAAGGACATGAATTTGTCCCGTCACGCATCATCAGGTATGGTATAATTTGTCGAGGATTTGTTAGTAAACTAGAAATTTTTTTGCTTTTGTACAAATATTTTTATTGATTTATCTAATTGATTTCAAACACCATGGGTAGACTCAAATCTTAAATAAAGATAACTCAACGAAATTCCGTTTGTTACCAATCTGCTTACACGCGCAGTCTATTTTTCAGTGTTCTTATCAAATGTGTTGTTCTCATTTTAATGGGTCTTTTATTTTTTTGACACATTATGGACCATCAGCTAATGACGTAGTAATATTTATTACCATAAAACGGAAACGAGCAGAGTATTTCGCGTTTTTTAAACTATAGTAAGAATCTATAGTTGACACTAGGATACGAAACGACTCATGGCCATATACGTTTTATGACAGTTCGGAATTATACGACTAATAAGAAACTTTGGTATATTTACGTTCATGTGCTTTATTTATGTTTTTGAGCCGAGAAAGTTGATTAATTTTTGTATTGCTTCTTGAAGTCGCAGGATTTATTACACACGTAAAGAATGACCGCATGAAAGAGTGAAAAATGTCGTTTAAAATATTCAAAATGGCGGGAAGTTACCCTTAACATTTTCTTTTTCTAGATCTTTAAAAAGTTCTGTAATCAAATAACCCGCTCCCGCCCGGTTTAAAATTTGACGTTCCTCCCAAGCGCCGTGTTTTACAAGTCGCTATAAACTCTTTCAAAGTTTCGCATTCCTTTTCTGTCGTCTCGTCTCTAAAATATGTCTCAAAATTCGATGTAGTCCATTGTGTTCCTTCTCCTAAAGTAAAAATTCGTCTGGTTCTTTTTAAAACGCGCCAACTGTTCGTCGCGCTATCTAAGTCGGTTAATGTCGAAATTAAACTCTATCTTCGCGAATTTTATGTAAGTTGGCAACTCCCGCTCCCAATTAAATTCGTTCGAGTTTTCAACGCTCGACTCTGATACGAAGAGTGCACGTTTTCGGCACATTTACTTCCTAAATTATTTTATTTTGACGGAAATACAGTCCCGATGACGCTTCCTCGCTGCTCCAATCTTTTCTATTTAGTGCCCGTTCTCTTTATTGAATCGCACCCAACTGTTAATTCTTTTGCAATTGCGTAATAGTTCGAACAAAATTGCAAGAATTCAACATTCCTCTCTTCCGTTTTGTAGTCGTCAAGCAAAATTATTCCAGACACTGCAAAATTACGAAACATGTTATTTAAGAAATTTTTGGGAAATCCGTTATCGACGCCACTGTTTTGCGCCTTGAAGCGATAAAATCGTGACAATAGGATTTTGTGTATCCAACTCTCGCCACATCTAACTATGTAAAAAGTGATAAGAGGCGAAATCAGGGAGGAAGTGAGGAGAAAACAAAATAATACTGAACGTGTGTTATCGCTTTTGGCACGATTTTGGGCAGAAAGGCGATTACAGGGCGACCAGTCACATGGATTCCTTTACTTACTTATAAACTGAAAAGTTTTTGAATCTAAGGATTGTGTTAGTGGGGTGGAGCTAGCTTAATCAGGGGTGCGTTAAAGCGGGTTTAAATTAGAAAAATAGGTTTCGTTTATTTCGTTAACGACCCAATTTATCCCGCAAAAAGTAGTCCTTCCGCAAGTACATTAGTTGGAAGTTCGCTTTAAATTTTGATGAGAGTGACTCCGGCTTTCGCAGGGATTTTCCGACTCACTATTTCTTATTCCCGACCGGTAAAGCAATAAATTTGGTTAATCTGGAGAGCAATTTTCGTTCGGCCTAATTATTTAAACTCGTACATGCGATATTTCAACATTAATAATGTCGAGGGATGTCGCCGAGCAACAAAGATTATTAGCCATGTTTTAAACCGAGTTTAAATTAAAACCTAATTATCATTTTAATGTTGATGTTAACTCGATCTCGGCTCGGATGCTTTATGGACGAAATTCTCTTTATTATGCTCTTGTTTCATCCGTCAACAGTTTATTTCTTGAATTAGTTGCCACCATCGATCGCTGGGGATCGTTAGCGTTACACCAATGAATGTTGCCAACTATTGATAATTGAAGTAACTAAGCTGTAATGGGGGATTTCTCCAATTTCGACAAAACCGGAAACGAGACTCCGGCAAGCACATTACAATAACGGGGCGATTCGCTCGTTAAATCGCTTCGTTATTATTAAAACTGACGATAAATGAAGAAATCCGGAAATTAACACAGATTTATGTATTCAAAACGGCATTTTACAGCGTTGTAACAGACAAACAAAAAACGGGGGTTTTACAACAGTAGTGCCAACGGCTGGTTTGCAAATCTCCAAATTTGATTTAAAAAATGGGGAGATTTTACATCAGTTTTCTGTTGCTTCTTACAGCAGTCACGTATTTAAGTGAAGGAAAAATCAATAAAACGTCAAAAATGAGAGATGACACTTGAATTGGGATTGTTATCTAACAGCACTGCCAAAAAATGTTTGCTGTATGCTAATATAAATGCCCGACAATGAAATGTTTAACAGGGAAATATTGAAATTAGCCTTTGTTTTAAATAGTGCAACCAAATCACAACTATAACAGTTTCCAGTTCATAGTGGTATTTTTCGTAAATATACATAGGTAATTGTTATTACATAATTCAAATTTCCACAGTGCTTCAAAGGTTTTTTTTTATAAAAAATTACAAACAAAAATACGCATTTTGCTTCGATGAGACTAATAAAACATTTAGGAAAATGCTCGTAAAAATGAGTAATTTCCCGTAATGCGATGCCTTTTTGGTCTTTGATGGCCGCAATGGGAAATAATCGAAGTCGACGAGCTTAGACGCTAAACCTCTCCTCTAAGTTAATAAGCTAAAGCTTATCAAGTTAAAATGGCTCTCTTAAACATCGGTAATTCCGTCCGCTCTCAGCCGTCGAAAGCAAAATATTCGGCTGCAAAAAGCTAACGAGCTGTTTAAATGTAGTGTTCCTTTTCTCAAATTGACTTATTCCAATTTGGGCCCAATTAGACGTGTCGAAAAATTCCAACCCTTTCTATTTGAATAGAAAATAAAGTGGATTTATTCCGTCGCGGCGAAAAAATCGCCGCTCCGACTTTGTCGGAATTATTCAAACATTGTCCCAGTAATGAAAACTTCAAACACTTCATTTACAATACAAATTGTACTGGAGGCTGTGTCGTCTAACGAAACGCTAAACAAAAACATACTCTTTGCCTCGTTACCGCCAAAAGTCGAGAGATAATTGCATTTTTGCCATCGCTGTATCTAATCAAAGAGGTCATTAGGTTGACGACCTAGATTGAATCAGCAGATCCGTTATTTGCAACCGGTGAAAATTCAAAGGTGAGGCTCATCTAACCCCCATTTGCTCCTCATTTGGAAACAACTCCCTTCTTTTCGCACTTTTTCTCAGCGTTTTCCTGTCCCCAAACACCGCCATTCATCATCATTCACAATACTTTGCGTTATTTATCATATGTAACGCGCCAGGGTCGTACTCGCTATTTTCCCTTCAACCGAGCCCAAATTAAAATTCGAGGCCAGGTGACGTTTCCCATCGATTCATTTATTTTTGGATGCTGATCCTCAATTATTAATAGGCAAAAATAAGTGTCCAATTCTCGAAACTAATTAATAAAACATCGTTTAATTACCGATTCCCACTCTCCAATTCTCAGACCCAAAGTGGCAGTTTTTGTGGCAAAAGGTTGTAACATGTGTTTTCTATTGTTTAGAATTTGGTTGACCCTTCACGAGGATGATGTATAAGTCGATGTATAACTTTACACACCCCCGAGTCCCTCGAGTCCGCTCAAACGCCCCTTAAGTTAGCCTCCAACACGATATTAATCCAATCTTTCCTGCGTCTCATTCTTTTCGGACTTGCAAAATTCGGCCTGAAGTCAAGCGAACTATCTAACGGGTTTTCAGCCTTGGTTTCAGTGTAACGACCTTCTAATTCGGACACAAATCAACCGGTTGTGAAAAAATTGACCCAAAACAATATGCAAATGCATAATTTATGAACCGGCATTGCCCTATTTTTCGCTTTTATTCGACTTTTCAGACTCCTATTTGAAAATGGGAATTTGCATGAGTGTGACAGCTGAATGGGAATGTAATTCGATATTTTGTAAGCTTTGTGCCGCCGACACAAAACAGATGTGTGAAAAACTGGGATAACAGCGAAGCGAGATCAAACTTTCGACTTTTGATAAGGCGAAACTGACCATCGGGTAAAGAGATAAAGAATCAATAGACACAAGACAAAGGACTCGCTGTTTTTGGACTGAGGGTGTCACACTGTGTGATTTTCTCATTCCAAGGTATCAGACAGATTGCGAGAATTCATATTGTCCCTGAATCTGCATTTTATCGAAAAGTATTAGTCGCAGGACCACAAGTTTATAGTCTTTTTTTCATCAAACTACAAATTGAAAAAATCACCCAAAATTTTGAAAAAAAATTCATCAATTTCATGGAAAATTTGAGTTCTTAGCAGAGTTTGGGTAAATCGGCAAGAACTCGGGTATGCAACCAAATATACGATCTGGTTCGGTTTGAACCGAATAAAGCAGTAATTCTAATGGTGGCTAATTTATTTGGTTTGTCGTTGCGGAAATATGAATATCGGACGAATAACGTAAAGAGCTTTTCCCTGTTTGTCGCCGCTTGCAGTGATTAAAGGCAACTATTTTCAAGCAAATGTAAACATAAAGCTGTTCATTAATCGATTCTGTGGAGAATTAGTAAGAGAAAATGGAAGCTGTGCAAAATTCCACAACAAACTCCGGCAATACTTTTAATGTGTACATTTACACTTGACGGGGCAGTGTTTTTTTACATTGTAAAGTTGAGGAAAAGAGAGCAAATCCATTATTGTTGAGTATAATTTACAATCTCAACTGTTGGGTTTGCAAATCACTTACAACAGTCACGTTTTTAAGTGAAACATAATCAATAAAACGTAAAAATTGAGAGATGGACGTTAAATGGAGATTCTTATCTAAAAGCGCTGCCAACAAAATGTTTACTACAGGATGTAAGCGAAATAAGTACATTAACTTTAACCAGCGGTAGAATTCTCAAGACTTTTTCTATGTACCATTTTTTTAAAATCGCATTTTTTTAAATCATTTTTTTCCCCCTACAAATTGACGAGCCTTTTATGAAATGCTCCAACAAAGAAAAGTAACAATAAATAATAGCCGCAAACAAGGTAACCGTATCAAACGGTAATCTTGTCGACTAGGTAACTTTGCTTCCAGTGGCGTGTAAGAAAATTGTGTATGATTTTAAAATAATCTTAACTCAAAAACTAAAACGTTTTGAAAAAAAAGTTATTAGGAAAAATTGCTTGTCTTGACGAGTTCTATTCCCAGTTAAAATTAATGTACTTATTTCATTTACAGCCTGTATATGCTAATATAAATGCTTGATAATGGCCTATTTGACTAGAAAATTGAAATTATTGATTATCATTTATTTAATTATTTAAAATTTATTGAAATTGGCAATTAATCTGCTCTGTGCTACAGAAATGTGCAAAATTATGCATTTTTAAAGCAAGGAATAAAATGATGTAACAATGAAGTTGTCTGTTTTTAATTTTGGCGTAAAATTACAATTACATAGTTTTTTAAAGGCGATGTAATTATAGGTCCACTTTTCCAGTGTGTTTAGTGGAGCTGTTGCAAAAGAAGCCTCAAATAAAATTAATTAAAACCGTTTAGTGGGCGTTTAAGCGGAAGACAAGTTGCGCGAACAAGAATAACAGATCGTTTATTAATTCCCTGGAAATGTTCACTTTGAAAGTTTTTTTTAATTGTGATTTAACACGGCCGGTCTGTTAGCGAATCTCTGCTATAATTTACTGCCACTTTTTTCACCCAAGAAGAGAGTTAATGTATTGTGTTTTTTTGCTGAGCGTTTCTCCGCGAGCTGCTTTTTAAATTTGAATGGGCCTTTTTCATTAAAAATTCGCCTGCTCCTTTCAACCGCCCTCCTTTATGAATAAACATTTGCTCATTTAATAATCGCAGACTTGTAATAAGCTCGAAAGCCTTGCACCTGATATGTGCCCCCGGAAATAACTGCCTTTTTACCGCGAGCTGCGACACCAAACACATGTCGCGTGTTTATCCGAATTAATCCCTCCAAGTCGTCATAACAATCTAATTAGTTTTACTACATCATCAGATGCAGTTCCGCTCTTGATTCATCGCGTGTCTAAACTCCCAACTTGCAAACTTGTATGGATTCTTGTTTGTTTATTAAAGGGAGCGGAATTTCGTTTTACTTGATTTGGCAAAGAAGCGTATTATCCGGCGATTGTTTCGGATTCGGGCGATTGCATTTGTCTAAATCCGGGCCCAAGGCTGACTCCACACAAATTTAAGCACTGAAGGTTCGGAAAACTTGGCACTCTTAATGATTTAATCACGAGCACAAAGATGGAGAAAATGACTCGCTAAATCAATTATGGGATTTAATTAAAGTCGAGGCGAAAGAAATGGAAGAAACAAATGAATGCTGCGATAAGATTTACTCGGACTAAAACCGCGATTAATTGCCACACATGTAAATCCCTGAAAGTTTGTGTGTTAAGCCGTGGCTTTAATGTGATTGCGATTGAATTGCTGATTAACAGCCGAAGATGGAGGCAACCGCAAAACTGGATTTGCAACCAAAATTATTTGTCAGCTTATCCACGCTTTTTCGCTAAAATTATCCAAAAAATTCCGAAATTCCAGCTATCAAGTTAAGTACTTTTTTGACACCTAACACTGTCATTGTCATTCTATGGTGTTTATAGTTCTTCCTATTTTAACGTTATTTCTTAAATCAAATCTCTGTATGGTTTTCCGAACTAATCATTATTACTGTCTTAATGACTTTGTTCCGCCGGAGGGATTCATATTCAAGGAGATATTCATCTAGCCTCAAACAAAATTGTTTTATTTCATTAAACATTCTAATATTCATTAAGACTTCGAAAACTTTGTATTTATTTCCAGGCTCCTATTCACGTCCTGTTCTGATTTATTTGATCAAGGATTTAAACATCCTTACTGTTTACCTTTCAGAAAACTAGCGAAGACTTTATTCGAGTTCTAAAACTACTCGTCTCGGTGCACGGCAGTTCCGAGATTGACAATAATATTTCATAATACAATTGTGCATTTCCGGGTGCTTTTCCTTGTATTAAAATCCGGCATCGTAAATTACGTCGAATACTCGTCGTCCATTCAGGTGTTCTCATTTATAATCCGGCCTAACAACCTGTCAAACCGGTCCGGCGAAAAAGCTTCATTCTAGGTTTCGCCCAGGCTTGTGCAATCTTGAAACAGGCAGCAAAGGCCTGTCCGGTTCGTTATCTCCAGACACGGCCGGAATACAGAGCGTGTAGTCGGGCGCAAGTACAAAGTAATGATTTATTATCGGCCTTTCGCCTCGAAAAACACAAAGAGATCTTGTATCGAGGTGCGTTTTTTAAAAGGGATGTCACTTCGCGTTGCACTGAACTCTGCATTTAATGTACCGGAGTGAGCTTTTAAAATGTGTCCGGATTTTTTCCGGAAAAGCCGGCCCAGCCCGACCTACATTTCAAAAGGACGATAAATAAACACAGCCAATGGAATAGTAAATAAAAGTTGGGGAGCTGTTATTGCAGCTGTAACAAACTTCCTATACGACTTTACGCAAAAGTAACTCCTTAAATGAAGTTGTCATAACAATTTACTTGCTTTTACTACATCATCAGATACTGTTTCGGACGGTGGAGGAGTTCAGAACTTCTGCGAGGAGTTTGCTTAATAAACAACGAGAGTTTGGACCCATTTGTCAAAGAATTACGATTGCTTCTCGTGTGCTAAATTGTAAACTTGTGACACAAAGAATTTTAGGTTTTGCTTTTTGTAATTCATCATAAAAGTTTAACTTAATAATGCTGCCCAATCAGACAAAAAATAATTGTCAGATGCAACAGGTAAAGTTTGAAATTTCGTTCGCGCAGATAACACAAGTTGGTGGATAAGTTTGTTTAAAAGTGTATACTTCAGGGATTAGCTCTAAAATCAGTTTTGACACTTACTAAACTTATTTTTAGCGAGAAATTCAACTTTCCGGCTTTTCTAGAAAATAACAACACGAAAGCCTTAATTGAATATTAAATTGGCTAGAAATGCTTGTATTCTTTGTGCAATAACTGTATTTTCGCCCATATTTTTTCAAGGGATGTAAATTAATCACAGTTGGCTATCTGTTTTTGAGTGTTTTCTTTGATAAAAAAATCTGGAAAATTTCCCTGGGGCTTCAAACAATTCGGTTTTCTATTAAAGTCTGCGCTTCTGACCAACGAATGCTCTTCGGATAGAGCGAATCTTGTCGTTTTAATTCGCCATGAATACGGCCCTGTAATTATGGTCGCCGGGTCCATTGTGGTTGAAAAGGACTGGCACACACTCGAACAAATGGAATATGAATTTTAAACAGCCAACTTTTGTTTGTTTGAACTTTGTCGACTTATTTCGTATTGTTTGGTCCTTTTTCTCCCCCCACACGTATCAATTAATTTCAGGGGGCGAAATCCGGGTAATCCCCGTCTCGTGTAATGAATCATTTATTTAAAGGCTTTCGATTGCAGATTGGCCCGGTCATAAATCATACATTTTTCGCTTTTTTCGCCCAAGGAATATTAAATTCGATTTTAATTAGACCGGTTTCAAAAGCCCAAAGAAGAAGGATTTTGATTCCGGTTTGTTGATTTAGAACCAAAAAAATAGATTAGGGAGATGAATAATTGAGAAACATATGACCGTCATAAGAAAATCGCAATAAACCGCTACGATTACCCATCTACCGCTCCAAACATAAACAACGTGGGCTTTTTAAACCGCTCTTCAATTTTTATTAGACAAATGAAGGATGTCGCTCGGAATTATTGGTCCATTTCAATTTTATCGACATATCCGGACGAAATAATAAAAAGCGCTTCTTGTTGAAAATTCTCTGCGATATTTCAGTCGGAGACCAAATAGGAGTTTTTTCGCGAGTATTATGTACGTAGAGAGTTTGATTGATGAAATTCGGCAAGTTCATTACGAATCTCCGACCAGAGTCTGCAATAAATGGCTCGGAAACGAATTTAATAATTATTTTCGACGGAAATGAAAGTCTCTGCACGAATTATTCACGCTGACACATTTGCAAACTATGCTTTTAAATCTAATAACACCGAATTTATTCCCAATTCAATAGAGCGGGATACGGATTGATTGCAGACATTAGTCGCCACACAAATTATTCGGATAACGTAAATAAGCGGCAGGGGGCGCATCCACCAAACAGATCGTCCGAAAAACTACTTTTCCACGCAATTATTGTTATTACGAGGCTAAAAAGGCGAAAGTGTTTTTTTATTTAATAAATGTGGCTTTGTTTTCTTTCAATTAGCTCAACTCGTGTCCGAAAATATTTCTAAAGAGGGGTGCTGCGTGTCTTTGGCTTTATAATTGCGCCTCAGCGTGTTGTTTTTCGGCATGTTTTGTTTGGGATTAGCGTAAAGATCCGCTCTGAGGCATATAATAAAGCGATTTTGATGCTCCGTTCATAATACAAGAAAATGCGATTTAAAAGTTTCGACTTAAATTGACGGATCGTTGGTTCAAAAACTCTCCGGTGTAATGAAAGAAATCTCTTCCAAGATTTTTATTCCGCGCAAATCGTTACAATATTTACTTTGCGTTAGGGAAGTTTGTTCCACTTTGGAACGGTTTTCATATCCTAACTATGTAATTGTGAGTTTCGCTAACTACAATTCGCTAATGGGCTCCAAGAGAGAAGTTCGGAATAAGGCCATTAGGGACGCTGGCGACGTATCTGTCTTCGCTTTGTCGCTTTTAATTGATGTTTTTATCGAATTGTCTATCGTTTTTAATTTCCTGGTAGTTGTGTGTTCGAACCTTCGATTTCTCTTGAAATTATTATCGGCGGTGGACCGAATGGCATTTGACATCGTTCCAAATGGAATAATCCGGAGTCTAATGAAAAATCCACAAGCATCCATCAAACGAATTACTACAATTGTCGTCAAATGCTCAACTATTCAATCTGAGAGGTTTTGCCCGAATGCTAGTTAATCTGGACGATTTGTCAGAGGCGGCGCTATAAAAACTGTATATAGAAGACCGTTAAATTTTAGTATTAAAGGAATTAATCAGGACCTTAATATCGTCGTTAGTACTGTCGTAAATGGCCCATAAAACAATCCAAGGATATTAGATTTGCCCTCGTTATCTCAGCGATGAGACAAGCTCGGATTCGCGCGACCAAAAATGAATTTTAAGTGCCGCAACTTTTCAAACCATTTATTTTGCAAAAACAACAAGTACACAACAATAAACATCTCTTCGTCACTTTGTGCTCTCCATTTTATTAATTCCCATCCAGCTACAATAAACAAACCACTTGAAAGCATTTCGATGTTAAAAATGCCGAGAATTCCGCTCAATTGAAATATTTTTAGTAAAATCATGCTTCTCAGTAAATTCATGCGGAATTAGTCGTGTCCACATTAGCTCCCCTCATCCGGCGTCGGAAATTGCAAACGAGCCCGATCCGGGCCCCCAAACACCTGTTCTTGGAATGGCATCCCGGAGTAATCCGGCGTTTACGCGGCCGCACCACCTGCTCCGGAAGAGAGAATAATAATTGGCAGTGTCTCGACCCTCCATCTACCGTCAGATTATTAAAGATGGCTTCGGTTCCGGGCCCAATTACGCCAATAACAACTTTCAATTAGTGAATTACGACGACCCTCTCCTTTACGATTCCCTTTGACGACGCTGTTTAAATTAAGTTTCGGGGGCTAATTGGGCACAGGTGCTGTACTTAAGAAAAATCGGCTATTTAACCCAAAATTTAGAAAAAGGTTTTCACGTGAATTTTATTTGAAAAGTGAAAGAAAACTTTGCTTTGGGGAGAGCCGACGAAACCTCAACGCAAACTTCGGGTGTTTCATTTTCTACGGTTTAAGCCTGTCGGTGGCTTTCTTGCGGTCACGACGCCAGGTCTAATTAAATTCTTTTAATTATTCCAGCGTGAAACGAAACGAAATGTGTCTGCGGTCGCATAATTTGTTATGTAATACTAGTTTACAAGAATTGTATATCTTTGCTGAACGTCATCATTTCTTGTAGACTTTGAGGGACTAAGCCATAACGTCATATTAAAGAAATATATGATTAATCGAAAAGCAAGAGAAATTCTTAAGTAGCCAAACAACAAATTAAAAATAAATGGGGTAATTATTATACAATGTTAAAAACTGCATTTCAATCATCCCGATCACGATCACTCTAGTCATTTTCTTCATCAATTTTTTCTCTTCTTCTTCGTTAGTTTTGTCACTTTCTGCTTTTATTTCTTTCTCATCGGCATATATTAACTTATCCAGCTAACATTCACTATTGCCATCCTTATAACAAAGATCTTCATCATCGGTAATATGCTTCTTATGCCTTCTGGGAACACAACGGTTGTGAAAGAAGCGTTTCCACTTCACACATGTTAGGAATAGTTTTCGTCGTATTTCTTTTAGGCAGGTTGAGCAAATAATTTTAGAGTTTGCAGATTTCTCTTGTTTGGTTTCCTCGCGTTTCCTCTTTCGGTTTTATTTTTCAATTCGTATCTTTTCTTGTTGGTCTTTCTTTTTTTCTATTATCGTGCGATAAATTTTCGATGAGATAGCAAATGGTACCCTTGCCATTTGTATCTTTCCTTTTCTTTCTGGAGTTTTTGCGTAGGCTAAGTAATTGTATATTGGCAGCTGAGTAGTTTTTTAATGAGGAGTATTGTTGTTTGTTATTGCTTTTTGTATTGTTAGTGGCTTTTTATTATTATTTATTAGACCTTATTTATCCCTGTTTAATGCTCTATGCCCAATAACTGTGCACTTTACCCTGCTTTTACTTTGTTTTTTTTGTACTTTTTTGGGTCAGTGTCCCTTATAATAGTTCAACAATAATCTCATCACATGTTTTCATCACAGAACCCTTTGTGCCGATCTTCGAAAACCTTCAGATCTTGATGAAAACGCGCGCCCTGTTCATCACTTATGCTGTCTAGCTTTTTGGGAAAGAAATTTAAATGTGAATCAAGAAAATGAAGATAATTATGCAATAACTCAGGCTGATTAGTTATGGAAAAAGCAAAGTACAGCAGCAGGTATGCTGTTTTTAGTGCTTCTGAGAGAGTTCTTTCCTTATTTGCAAATAAAAAAAAAAATAAATATGAGTATGGTGGTAATGCCATCACCCAAGTGCCAGAGTTTTTAGGTCGCATCTACAGTCTCTGACCTGACCTAACGACCACTAACTAGTAGTGACCGGGACCGACGCACAGTGGGACGAAATGCATGTTATCGTGGACATGGACATAGAGCATGTAAAAGTGGCAAGAATAACTTAATATTTGGTACGCTTATGTTTTCAAGGATGAGGAACATTGTTATGAAATTAAAATTCAAATTTTTTTACAAAAATACAAAGCGTTTAGAATATTTTGCTCAAACGTGGTTTCTTTTAATTTTTAACTACAAAATGAGGAACAAGCATAACAAAGACGTACTGTAAACTCTAGAAATGCTTAGTTACAAGTATAATAGAATATTTTTATATTATTTGATGTACGTATAGGACTTGCTTGTATCCCTATCTCTACAGGTGGTCCTGTTCAGCTCCCGTCTTCTCTAGCTCAGTTATTAGTAAAGCTAGATAGACTTTTGATATTTTGTAGACGTTATTTACACTTTAAGACTCATCTTAGAAAAATATTTTTGATTATACAAGGTGTTCCAAAAAATATGACATCACAATAATAATTTTTTTTAATGGCATCCAATTTTTTTTGTGCTCATTAGGATACCTTTTTAACATGTTACATGTTACATAACCCTAAAACTATTTCAAATCGGTTTAGAGATTAACTCCCAATGTATAAGGATTTGTATAAGGGTTGTGATAACAAAAATTTTTTGTTTTCTAATTTCACATCTATTGACAAAAAGAAACGGTGTTGAAACCATCTTCACTATGCATTCATTAAATTTGTGATTATAATACTTGACAGAACGAGTTTTCAGAAAATAACTCCAAATGTGTTAGAATTTACGTTAAAGTTGTGGTCACAAAAAATGTTCGATATTTAATTCTCTTTCGAATGATATAAACATAAACGGGGGTTGCCATTTGAAATAAACAATATTAAAGGCTTTAAATTTTAAAAAGTTTAATTACACACCCTGTAGTAATTCAGATCAATCACACTTGATTAGCAAGTCTGTTAGACCTTGTTAAACACGTACTTGGTAATAATGCCATCTAAAAAGCTCTGCTTCCATTGTTAATTAATTTTTAAAACTACTGGTGTAATACCGATTTTTTTTCTTTTAATTTTTTAATCAGTAACTCCTGAAACGACTTGAAAAAAACTTTAGCGACATATAAGAAGCTAAAAAGCTATCCTAATGAGCACAAAAAATAAGAGCATTTTATTATGTCATATTTTTTGGAACACCATGTATAACCAGAAATATTTTACTAAAATGTGTGCTAGGGTATAAATAATATCTACAAAATATCAAAACCCCAACTTTAATAATAACTGAGTTACAGACCAGCCTGTATTTCTACCTGTACTATTATCTATAAAACTTGTATGTAAGAATACTATATTGTATCAGACCTTTTTAATTTTCTTTTGATTGAAAGTTTTTCAGTACATATGTCTTAAATAAAAAGTATTTTAGCAAAAAACCATAATTACTGTTTTTAGAATTTTTTGAATTTAAATTAAACTGGCTTAAAATCACACATAGTTTATAATTTGAAGACTAAAGGTATTCTTGACTCATAAACAATTTGACACAATTTATTTTCTTTCGCTTAAATGAGATTTTTTCCACGTTTGAAATGATATTTTACAAAGTAATAAGAAGTGAAATTTAAAATGTTAAAGTAAGGGTAGCGATAAGGGGATGAATGAAACAATGTTTTTAATATTGTTTTTAAACTTTCCCCTTGCATTCAAAGTATTTTTTCTTGAATATTATTTTCAAAAGATTAAAAGTTGTTGAGGCAGTCCATTTTTGATATACAGCATATTATGACCTCGACTTCAGATGACTATACCGACCCTGGGCGGATTGTGGCGGATATGATTATTATGAATTTCTCTCACCTAATACCTAAAGAAAAAGAGGAAAAAGTCGGTTTACCGGAATAGCCTGGAACTTTTTTGAAATTATTGTATTTGTAAAAATACCATTGAAAAACACGTATTTTTATAAGAGAAAATGGTAAAAAGTGAAATATAAAACACTTTCTGGAAATAAATGTACTTTTTTTAGATGAGGTAGAATAATAATCAAAGATCTGTAAACCCTTAAAAGGTAAAAATTATCATTTGGATGCTCTAATCAAAGAATTTGTTAAAGATAGAATTACGCAAAATTCTACAAAATTGTCAGGTTTTCAAATGAACTATTTGAGAAAAATGACAGAAAATCTATGTTTACTTAATTCACTGCTTTCTCACGTACTACAGAAAGTATAAATAAAACAGTTTAGCTAATTTATTTGGGTTATAAGATAAAATTTTAATTTGAGCCGATGTCGTACTTTTGGTTCGTTCCGTCCCACTGTGCGACGGCTTAACGTCTCCTCCGAAAGACGAGTTAGTTGCGATGTTTTTGGCATTACATTATCCGGTCACCCATCCAAGGAATGACCGGTGTCAGTGCTGCTTAACTTCATAAACTAATGAAAACCTATGAAATCAGCTAGTCTATGCAAATACAAATTGCCCACAAATGTAACAAAAACACGGTGTTTGTCAGTTGGGCCACGCCAGCAGGGGGTTCGAAAATGTTAGTGGTCAGTTGGGCCACGAGTTGAAGAATTTGGGATTAAAGGATTAACATGTAATTAACACCCCAATATTTATATCAGCAAGGGAAGATATACTTATAGATATGAGTTATGTAAATAATTGTTTTCTTACTATATTTTTCTATGACATTAATCGTTAATTTTTTTTAATATGTTACGTATTTTTTCGGTTTATCTGAGTTCCTTATTATTTTAAAATATACTTCAGTTTAAAATTGAAGCAATCTAAGGTGAAATATAAAATATTTGAATGCGTTTGATAAAAATCCCCACTCCCACGCATTTGATGTTCTGAAAATGAAATATTTACCACTACATCAAGTTATACCTAGGTGTAGTGAAACAGTGGAAATGTGCACTGTTATTAAAAAAAGTATCATTAAAGTATTGTCTATTTTTTTTACTCTCTCATCACTAAGCATTAAATAAAACATTTCGGTGTTCAAAAAATATACCTACATCTTCAGGTTCTCAAAACTGAATACGGAAATGTGTATTTAGATATCTACCGGCTTTATTTTTATATTCATAAACTAGTGCTAATTCTTGAATTTTACGAAATTAACACTGAGATAGATGAAATATACATCCTGTCCTGATTATCCTACCCTTTCAGACAGTGGGTGGTAAATATTCGTGGCCCAACTGAAGGCTCCCCTTAATCCCTAAACATTACTATAACCTGAACATTTATGTCGCCGTGGCCCAACTGACATACGTCCACAAAAACAATCAGTAGCTATTTAATTTCCATTCTTTATCATGTAGCACTCCTTTTGATACTGTATGCCTTAAAACAGAACCTTAAATCGGAGGGATTCGTGCAGGTAAAGGAGAAAATAATAAAAACTTGGACGTGATAAAAAAAATTACCTACCTTTTTGGGTTGTTGTAGGGTAAGTAAACATAAAAATAATAATTTGATTAAAGGTATATGTATTTGTAAACTAGTGTCATTCGAAGAAATATTCTATTTTTATTTCTACTCAATCCTTGCATATCTCCCCAATTTTGTTGTGAAAATAAAGTCGAATTTTGTTTGGATTGGGGCACAATACACGAGAGCAAACAACCGCACAAACAAGCCCGAGTGCGTCTTATGGGAATGAGCGAGTTCTTGGAACACCTCATCTTTGATAAACAATATTTGAAAATGCATTTGATCGATGTAAAAGTGAGTGCATCGTTTAATGCAGTCGCGGTCTCACGTAATCCCCTGTGTGCGTCGTCTGAGTGCTCCGTTGAAGGGCCTCTGAGACGTCTTGTCGCACAAAAGCGCATTAATCGCGTCATTAAAATACGAGCTGACTTTTACCTGTGCGGCAACGTGTCCCGCCTCCAGACGCACCAAGTCGGTGTGACTCCAGGCGCTCGTCGACCACGGCGAGACGTTCCTCAGATCTTCGTTGAATTTGAAGTTTTTCAGTTTGTTGTGGAGGAACTTGCGGATGTTCCAGGGCAGGTCGTTATGACCGTCGATTAGAGGCACTTCTTGGAGCAGTCGGGTCGCGAACTCCAAGCGTTCCTCGAAGGAGGCACTTGAGCTTATCTTTAAGGCGATAGGAACACCGACCCCGGCCGCCGCCGCCAGCAGCAACACTGTCACGATTATCCACCAGTGGCGGCTGGAGAGCTCGATTCCTGCAAATAAAACACGAGATCTGTTCGTTAACTCGCACTGACGATTCAGTCTTCACGCTCGGAAAATTCTCGCAAACTTATTTCGTTATTTCATGGGCTTTTCTAGTGGGATTTTTGTTGATCAGGAGAAAAGATGACTTCTGTTTGAATAAATATCTAGCTAATATTGAAAATTATTGCCCAACTAGCAGTCACCCGCGACTTCGTCCGCGTAAAATTTTAATACAGACTGATTAGTGATTATAAATGTTTTTTTCATCTAGTTGATAATGGAATTCCTTATTGTTGTTTCTGAATATTGTAACTATCAACTAATTGTTTGATTAATAAATAATAATGAAGCCTTTTTTCCTTTTTTGTATGAGTGGGTAAAGTTGTTTTAATTTTTTTTTAAAACGACAGGAGCACCAACAATCGAGGGCACAAAAATGTAAAACACAAATCGACACAAAAAATAAATTCTTCAAAAAGGCAGTAAGAATTGGGAAGATTGTAAATTTTTGGTCACCAGATTTGACAAAAGTTACATTGGTATTCAGAAATTACAATTGTCATTTGGACAAAGGGGCACAGCGCCTTAGAATTCCAGAGATGATAAACAAATATTTTTGAACAGAGGGTATTTGAAATTTTCGTACAATAATTTTCTACTTTGACAAACCAATTTTGCGATTATTTTTTAACATTTTTTTTGTTGTTTTTAAATTTAATGCTTTTCTGAGCTATGAGCTATTTGGATGTAATTGACACTTATAAGAAGTCACCAACGGTGTTTACAGAGAAAGTGAACAGTGTACAAATTTTGATTTCAAATGGACAGGATGACTTTTATGCTCCAGATCTATCTATGAGTTTTATGATTTCGCTAATTCAAACCAATGCGCGACCTTTTTTAAGTGTAACTAAATAATGCATTCTTTCTCAGAAAAAAAATAATATTTTGTAAGTTTTGAAATAGATTGTTACCAAACAATTGTGGAATTTGCAGGCGCTTTAAAAAAGCTATCTTTTTATTACCAAAGATATCTGCTTTTCAATAGTGTTACTTTTATTGTTAATTGTTAATACGCTGCGTACGCTCTAGATGCCGCAAAAGCATTCTAATAAGTTGATAACACACAATATACTCGTAGCAACATATCTGTAAACTTGTTATTACTGCAACCCGCGTGCGACTAATTAAATGAAAACTGTGTCAGGTTTTTTGATTATCAGCAATAGCTCTCCGATTTTTTTCTGAAAATTTGCACATTGGATTAGGGCCGACTTCAATATAAAAAAGAATACAAATTATTGTCATATCTTATTTATCATCAATTCATCAACATTTTACTAAGGTGTATGAGCTTAAAATTTCTAAGAACAATGCATACCATCATATTTTAAAAGTAATGTTTCAACTGTATGACTTTATAAATTTAGAGATTTTCATACACACTTTCATCCCTTACTTAGCCTTATTGCGATCAGATTTTCAAAAACATTATAAATATTAATTTACACAAATACAACTTCCATTTTTTTTATTTTAACCTTCTTGGAGATAAAATTTATAAAAATCTTAAAACACTTGTTTCTTTTTTTTGAGCTGAAAGCCCAAATATACAATTATTATACAAATTTTTTCATGAATATTATCTTTACAAAAGATGTACTTTCATACAAATTTTGACACTTGGCTGATGGCATTACCACTATACGCATATTCATTTATATTTATATTTAATATTTACCTCATTATTTAACCAAAAATCCTGAAAACAAAAAAACGAATGTTTCTTAGTTTTTAACCGAAAACCCAAATATCAATTCTCATGACTTAAAAAATGACGGATTTTTGTATTTAACTCACTTGGTGCAAGTTCGAAAAATCCTGAACTACACATCTCCAAACATCAATTTTTATGATTATTACTTCAGAAATGAAGGATTTTTACATTTAACCTCTTTGGGGGTGGGATTTTTAACAAACCTAAGACATGCGTTTTTTATTTTTATTTACTATCCCAAAAACTAATTGTTACGGTTATAAACTACGGATTTTTATATTTAACCCCTTGGGAGGTGGAACTTTCAAAAATCCAGAAACACGCCTTTCTTCATTTTTAACCAAAAGTTTAAAGATTAATTTCCATGAACATAACTTATGAACATAACTAAATAACAGATTTTTATATTCAACTCTTCTTGGGGGTGGAATTCCACCCCCAATTGTAACAACTGTAAAACATACGTTTCTTCATTTTTTACCGAAAGTCCAAATACCAATTTTCATGGATATAAGTACAAAAATGGGGGAATTGTATATTTAACCCCCGTATGGGTGGAAGTTCCAAGACTTAAAACACGCGTTTTTCATCTTTAATCGAAATCCCAAGTACAAATTTGGGTGGATATTATTTTTAAAATTACGAATTTTCACCTAAATTTTAACACCTCATTAAACCCCCATAGGGGTTAATTTTTCAAAAATATTGAAACACGAGCCTCTTCATTTTTAACCTAAAGTCCAAATACCAATTTTAATGGAAGATAACTTTAATATTTCTTTAAAAATTACGAATTTTTATTCAAACTTTAACACCCCACCTTACTCCCTCAAAAAATCCCATCTTTGTGGAACTCTACACCCTCTAATAAGGAACGTATCGTCCAAATTTCATGTTTCTAGGATTAGTGGTTTAAGCTGTGCGTTGTCTGTCAGTCAATCAGTCACGGAACTCTTTTATATGTACATAGAAGAGAATATGTGTATTCGAAGCAATTTTGCAAAAAACATATAACCGGGTCAGATTATAGGTTTCTTATTTCCCGATCTGGAAACGTTCGTATTTTCGTTGAGGACAGTCTAGTTCTGTCCTGCAATTTCCGAATTCAAACCGAATAAAACTAATCTAGGCGTGCATGTCTTGGGGGCCGAGGGACAATTAAGCCCCGCATAATCCAATATCCGGCAGTGTACAGTAGCGGAAGTAGTTGTTTCCCGTTCCTTCCGGACATGGAGCAAGTAGCCCAACGTGCGGACACCCCATAATCATGATGAGTTATTGAATGCGGTCACCCTTTCGTAACGCAATTAAAAACTTGTTGGTGCTCGAGCGCGAAATGGTGAAAAAAGCTCGCATTGTCATCGATTAAACACCCTCTTAAATCAAAAGTGTCTGGAGGCAGGGAACCCCTGTAATTAGTCGCGAGTGCGTTTTGAGGGAGCAATTGACGCGCCATTACGACATGAAATACAACGGCGGCTTCGACAAGATGGATCCCAAAGCAGGAATTAAGCGACGATATTAACATATTTTATGGAGGACCGGATTAGTCCGGGATTACTTAAACCGGGAGTGAAAAACATGCCGCCATTTTGCAAATTTTTGCGTGTTGTGGGGAGTGATAAGAGGGTCCGGGCCTGTCTTCGCGTTTCTGAAACTTCGCAGGCAATTATTATCTCGACGGTTAACTGCTGAAAATTTGCATTAGCGAACGTTTGAGAAGTTCCGCGGGGTTTGTTTGGAAATCATCGTGATTAAGGAAAATAATGAGCCTGATATCGGGCGCAGTGGTGTGGGAGACGCGATTTGAAAGTCTAAAAAGGCCAAAGGAGATACTGTTTTCATAATAACTTCAGGTTCGAAGCGAGAACGGGCTGTCGTTTCTAGGAAAAACTTTACTTTATTTTTGGCGGTAATGGCCGAAATTGCATTTTGCTAGAGGATAAAGCAGTTAAGTTTTTATTTTGGAATTTATAAACTGGGGATTATACGCAATGTGGATTTTGCATCAAAATGTTTAGGAATTAATGTTGAAGCTTGTTTTTCTTGAACGAAACAGATGTACACATTAAAATAAATATGGATAAATTCACGGTGGCAGCTTTTACGTATCGATTTCATATAAGCCGAAAAAATGAGTTTGCCGAGGAGGTTAAATGTAACAAGGAGAATAAATGGGAGCCGGATGTAAGAAATATAAAATAAATGAAATAAGAATTTAAGATCAAAGACCAAAGTTAAAGGAAAAGAATTCGATAATGAAAAGAACTTGTTCCTGGAAGTTAACAGAAAAAAGCGAGAATAATTCAAGTCGAGAGTCATAAATAGCAAAATACAGGTTTATCACCTGCCACACTTTTTCGGAAAAAGTGACAAAAAAACTGTTAATTCTTTCCAAAACATTTTCATGTTGAAACTTTTACAAAAATTATTTCCTAAAAGGGTAATGCCAATGTTGTAACAATATTTTTGAGACCACTAAAGCCTGTTATTTAAATGTCCAGTTAATTTTAAAGTAAAAAAAAACATATTTACAACTTCGAAATAACCTGACCCTTGAGTTTCTAACTCAGATCTAAGGTAGTAATTGAATTGAGCCGTCATTATTTGACTATAAGTTAACATTAAGTTTAGGTTGGCTCAGAGTTATTTGACTCTAAAGTTATCTCACTAATAAAATAACAGCAGGCCTAAAAGACTAAAACAATTTTATCCTCAATCGCTTAGGCAGGAAAATTATTTTTAGTTCTAACCTTTGAGAATAAGACCTATAAACTAAATACAAAGATTTAATTGACAGGTTACAACTATTCTTAATTTGATCAATAGAAACGATTTAAGCAAAGGCCTTAGAATTGTTTTTTCAAAGATGTACTAATGTTATCTATTTATTTTATAATTAAACGTTTATTTACTCAAAATATCTCAAATTGTCCATGTATGGTTTAATTTCAGTATTTTTGCTTTAAAAATAAAGCGTAAATGTGATAGTTTATGTGGGGAAGCTGAATGTTTATTTTCCCGAATGCAATGAGGCAAATAATTCAGCTGAGCCACATAAACTCACATTTACTCCGAATAAAATATACTATTTTATCTGCAAACGTGTTGGTGAAGAGTAAAGAGCAATTTTGAACAAGACAGGTAACAGGTAAATGAATAAAATAATCAGGAAAATTTGCACGTGCCTATAAGCAAACTTCAGTCTTGGATTTTTGTGTTGAGATTTTCGAATATCTTGAGAGTTTTTTAATTTAACTAGTGCAGCATCAAGTACAGTGTCTCCCGTTTTATAATGAGGGAATCATCTCCTCTTCAGCGAAGCAGCGAAAGACACAAGACAGTGACAACAGTAGAAAATGTCATGACAGGCAAAAGTAAAAAACGCTTAATCTCATAAAAATGTTTTACCCCATGTCTGAAAAAGTGGTCCGAGAAGTAGACCTTTTACCTGTGACATTCTGTCACAAAAGTTGGCAGTTTTGTGACGTTTGCAGGTAAAAGGACTTTTTATGTAAAAACTGAGGTAAAAACCTTTAGAATAATGTAAGTATTATTTTTTCAATTTGTTTTACGCGTTTTGTTGCCTTGCAGTGTAAAATCAACAAGTTGAAGTGTATTTATAGGTCTGGCTTCCACTAGGTTTAATAGACACTTAACCCACCTCTGCACAACGATAATATGACAATTCTTAGGGCCGGTTTATAGAAGCGTCATTAATTTAATCTGCACTTAAATGCATGATTAACTGATCACGTGACCAAATTGAACCGATTTGATTGGTCTATTTGCGTTGTTAACTTTTAACAACGAATTAAAATTTAATGAAGCTTTCTATAAACTGGCCCTTAAACTTTTAAAGGTCTGAAAACACGCCACTAAATTTCTTGGGCGCTAATATGCAACCAACAGCTTTCTAAAACTGCCTGCATTTGTATTTTTGTGACATTCTTAAATATGTACACAATACTTTTAAAACAGCGTTTGCTGCAGTTTCGAGTCGATTAAGCATTTAATTGTGGCGTCTATATTTCAGCAATTAAAAAATAAGTAAAGCAAACACAATTAGCAATGCCCGAAAGCATGCTGATACATCCATAAAGCACCCCTCATATCCCGTGTAAATAATTCTAACGGTCACGCGGGTCATCGCAGGTGTCAAAACGGCATAAATAATTGACGTGGGGTGTAAACAAATATTGCTGTGGAGCCAATCAAATTACGCACGCATACGTATTAATAAAAGCCGACTAATTAATTGGCGTGAAATGTGATTTGGGAGCGATGAGGCGGTCGAAAAATTTCTTCAAAGGCGAGTTTTCAGGCGACGTAAGTCTCGTTTGATCCGGAATTTGGGCCGCTTTAATCCCGTCCACGTCAGAGTGTGAAATCGTGTCAATTTTCGTCGGAAAAACCGCAGCACACGGGTAAAGGAAGCTTTAGATAACGAATTAATAGGTGATTCGATGGCAAAGTTTGGTGAGCGGAACGAGGCCAACACTCCTAAACTAATTAATGAAATAAACGTTCCATACCGAATTAGTTTGATAAATAATGTAAGATGATTAGAGACGGGGACAAAAACACTCGGGCGACATCTTGTGTATTCAGCTGTATTACCTATTTGGAGCTTTGCCGTCTAACAAATGGGAAATTTTCCTCTTCATTAACTCGGTTTACATCGCAGAATACAGGATGTTTTATTGCTTGAAAGATACTCACACGACTTGAAACAGTACACAACTATTTGGATTAAATTACGGGAATCGAAAATCGGCCAAAAATGGCTTACTTCCGGCCCAAGTGCGTGTGACGTGTGCACCGGGCGTGAAATTTTAATGACGGCCTTTTCAGCAACTTCCTGAAATTAAATTACAGCACACAATGTAAATGTTTAAAACGCTTGTTGCAGATTATGACAAAAATTCGAAATCGATGAATGCGTAACTGCGCACTTCCGGACTATTAATTACTCCACCATGTAAATTTCATTATTCAAAAGGGAAGTAACAGTTAACTTTACGACCATTCTCAAACAGCCCTATAAAAACCGAAGAATTAATTATCTTACTCGCGAACTGAATAAATTATTATCGGAACGAAAAGTCACTCTGCCATGTGGATAACAAACAGCATATTATCGGTCATAGTGGGTTACGTTCCCGTGTAATATTACATGTCGGTGGGGTAATTTATGTAATGCTAGATGTGTAACATATCTTAGGTATTATAGTGCTTCTGTTTTACTACCTCGGGCGTATTACGCACAAACTGTTATTACACGGGGTGGGATTTAACGGATCGTAACTCTTGAGGTTGGCGGACTTACATATTTCATATGCAAGAGAAAAATAAATAACATTGTAACGTCGCCCATTTGTTTCGTTCCAGAGAGACAAATTTGGAGCTATTTGGGTTGCAACAGCGATATTTACTTATCGCCATTAATCTGATTTTGCGGTTTTATTAAGGAACATGATACAAACTTGTGAGTTTTGGTACACAGAAAGGAGGCGTAAACAAGCCATCTACCAGATGATTCAAATGATGATAAGGTGATAAAAATGAATTAAGATATTTTTTCGAAACAACTAAGTTTTTGCAAGAGACGCCCGTTTCTGCTAACTAAATTTAAAAAAAAGATGATCTGAAGTACAAAAATTATCTCAAAAATTTCATTTTTAACAAAACATATCTCGTGTGAAACAATGTTTGTTATACGACCTTATAACTTACTTTTCTCATTTACACCTAAATCAAAAACACCAACAGAAATAACAATTTTATTTACATTGTACTGTATTTTAGATAAAAATGTTTTGTTTAACGCACAATCGTAGTTGTTGTTATTTTGGGATTATGTATAATGGAAACATGTAGTGTTCTATCCCGGCGCATCCACCAAATTTTGATTTATTTGTACTTCGAATGCCATAAATCCAATAAAGCCAAAATTAAAACATAAAACTTTTTAATATATTATTATATTTTGGAAATACAGAAATAGATTAGGTTTGGAGACATCAGCTATACATTTTTTGTTACTATGTTATGTCTTCAAATAAATATTTGCTTGGTGTTCTAACTTTTAATACAAAACTTACAATACAAGTCACCAAATCCGAAAATTAGTGTGCCATTAAAATCAAACTAAAAATAAGGAACAAATTCAATATGTTTGCTACCGCTAATCGTGTTCCACCCCATGTTCAATGTTTAGTAAAATTCGTTTAAAGTTTCGTTTTAATATTTAACAATAAGTACAAATTTGTGGTTTGTTTTAATGAACTTTATAACAGTGTAAGCGCTTTTAGAAACTTTAAAACTGCAGTGTTGGCATTTCGTTTTAAAAAAGTTTCAAAACTTGGAGACACCAGTAGCATAGACGTAAAAGATTATTTTTGTCAAAAGTGTTGTTTATTTGCTAAAAGCTTTTGTGCAAAATTATACAATCTGTCTAGAAATGAATGTAGGATCGTAGTAGGTATTAAAAGTTTGCCGTTTCTTTCAAGAAAAAAAGAACAATGTTAGTATATGAAACAATTAGTCTTGCTGGTTGCCTGGGTAGATAAACATTGGTACTTTTCAGAAAATTCATAGAAATAAAATGATTAAATGCAGCAAATTCAAATTCTAGAACCACCCGAGATCCTACAGTCCGTATAAAAAATAACGCTAAAGTACACTTTCAATGCTTTTAATGTGTATGTTTTTTAAATAATACACCAACTTTTTTAATATAAAATTAATGGTTTTTAGTTGTTCTTGTATGTCGTATCTGTTCTTTGTTTTTTTTAGGCTTAGATAGTTTTAATCTAGAGATTTTAACAGAAAACTTACATATTACAGTTACAAAAGCGGATATATGCATATGTACAGGGTGAGTCAATAGCGGGTTATTTTTGAATTTTTTTTAAATATGCAACCAATAATACTGATTCCAGCTGACCAGATCGGTAATCGTTAAAAAATTTAAATTTTTTCCACGATTACATTGTTTTGGGTATTGTCAAGTTTGTCTTGATGGTTTTGCTAAAATTTCATTATGGTCTATTATTATTTAAAAGCTAAAAAACCAATGTTGATTCAATTAATGTTTTAAAAAATCAAACGAAGTATCCAGTGGTAAGTGCAATTAGTATTTTTGGTTGCATCTTAGGACATGTCAGAAGTAGCCCACTATTGATTCACCCTGTATAATTAGAACGCAACAGGAAAAGAATCTATTTATCATTTTATTTAAAGTAAACTATAACGCAGGATTTTGTTGAAAAATGTAAATCTTGTTCATAATAAATGTTTAACATTTTCCCATTTCTCGTGGAGATGTAAAGTTTGCTTTTATTACATTAGGTACACGAATTTATAAAAAAAATCCGCACTAACATTATCAATTTTCAGCTTTTGGTTAGTTATGGCACGAAAGCGTGTTGATTCATTCTGGGAGAGTAATACTAAATATAGCACAAAATACTCGACAGGAGCAGAAGTTCCAGTTTAGCAATTTAGATTAATTAGAAACATCTTGTCTTTTAAAGTTTTCCTTGATAATTCCGTGCCGCTTTTTAGTTTTTGGAAGTTTTATTTACAGTAAATACGTAAAGTTTGGTCCCGTCGTTGTGGGTTTCCAGTGCGCATTCTAAACTTTTCCTCCTCCATCCCTTTGATTAATGTCTCCTGTCGAGTGCGGTGGCGAGAGTTGTGTTATGGTGAAATTACTGGAGTGGCTCTACTCTGATGAAAAATTTTCCGCGAGGTAGTTCCCGCTGCGGAATTTTTCATTGTGCGATTAGTGCAGTTGCATCGTGACCGAAATCGTGATTCAAGATCAGATTCAGTTAAACTGGAGCGAAATTATCACGTCAACACCCGGTCTGATTAGCCCAGCGCCCGCTTTCCGCTTTTAAACTTCCAATTCCTATTCAAGTTTGTTCTTATCATCGCCGTAATAAAGAATATGGGAATGGGGTCGATATGTGAGGTCGCAATGAAATTCTTAGCGCACTATTTACATTTTCGAGTGTAATCTGGTCGATGTATAAAAAGCGTACGTGTTTCTCAACCCCATCCGGGATAATAAAAATTTTCAATTCAGCACTTTTAGAGTGAGTTGCAATAAAGTTTTTGTCTCGTAAAAACTATTTCGCATGTGGAATTCTGATTTATGTGCGGAGTTTTTTCACGGTCTCGCGCACGAGAAATGAACCAACTCGACCAGGATTTTTACTGCGAAATCCCGACGCTCTGCAGACATCTCAAATAATTACAGTTGAGAAAATTGGACGGACTTCTTTGCCAACTCTATTTTACGTTTGAAATCGCCGTAAAATGCGCGATTTTCTAACACCTAATGCGGTTTATGCTCCACTTGCAGACGAATATTAAAAGTGGGCCGACGATCTTCACAATATTTGCCCACTTCTCCTTGCCGAGACTTTCATCAATTTGTTTGACACCCAGAACGCCCAGCGTTCTATTAGCCCCATGTTCGCTATTAATCTTTCAATTTTTACGCCGATTTTTTGCCAACTTCGCCGGCGGAAGCACAGAGGTATTTCATGCTAAATCAAGGACATTTCATGCGCCATAAACCACACACACATTATCAATTCAAATACACGCACAGCTTTCCACAGGACACTGACAAACTGTGCCAAAATGGGCCGAATTTAAATAAAAACTATTTCAAGAAATACAGGGCTTTTATTTCAAAAGGAGCTAGTCTCAATAACTTTTGACATTGAGCAAATCTGTTTTCAAGCAAAAACAGGTGGATTAGGATTGCGAGAGGGAAGTTCAAAAGCAACATTTGCTACATTTTAGGTTTCACCCTTAATCGCTAGCCACCTCTACTTTAAAATTTTAAATGGCACCCCCCACTTTATTAAACATTTTGGAAAGAGAAAAAAATCTGTGGATCGAACGGTCAAAGAAAAAAAATTTTGGTCGATGCGCTTTTTAGTTAAGGGTGGTCTTATTTTTGAAAATTTTAATCCTAGTAGCCTTTGATTGGAAGCCAATTTAATTTAAATAATAAGTTTGTCGATTAGAGATGTGATGAGAGAGTTTAAATCCAACATTAGTTACATTTTAGGTTTCATCCCTTAGTCATTAACCACCCCTAATTTAAAATTTTAAATGGCACCTCCTACTTTTTAAAACATTTTCGGAAAGGGAACAAATTGGCGTATCTAAATATAAAAAAAAATTTCTATTCGTTTTTTAGTTAGGGGTGGTTTTATATTTGAAATTTTTAGTTATAGTGGCTTTTGATTTGAAGCCAATTTTATTTTAATACAGAGTAGGTATGTTGTGTTAGATTGCACTGGGAAAGCTCTAAACCAATAGAAAATACGTTTTAAGTTCCATCCCTTATTCGCTAACCACCCTTACTTTAAAATTTGTAATATCACCCCCAACATTTTGAAACATTTTATGTTGGTTTTGTACTCAAAAACAAATCGAAAAAAAATTCTGCTTGTACGGTTAGATAAGCTTTTTATCCCCTTTCCAAAAATATTTTGAAAAAGTTGGGGGTGCTATTTAAAATTTTGAAGTAAGAATGGTTAGAAACTTGAAATCTTAAATGTAGTTTATCTTGAATTTGAACTATTCCATTGTATCTCTTATTGACAAATTGGATTCAAATCAATGGCTACTAAGACTATAAATTTTAAAAATAAAACCACCCCTAACTAAAAAACAAATCGATAAAAAAAATTTTCTTTGACAGTTAAATACGCTCATTTTTTCCCTTTCCCAAAATGTTTCAAAAAATAAAGGGTGCCATTTAAAATTTTAAAGTAGGTGTGGCTAGCGACTAGGGGATAAAACCTAAAATGTAAGTAATGTTGGTATAAACTCCCTCATTGCATTTGTAACAAAGTTTTTATTTCAATTAAATTGGCCTCAAATCAAAGGCTGCTAGGATTAAAAATTTTAAAAATAAATCCACCCTTAAATAAAAGAAGGAATCGACAAAAAATTTTTTTTCTTTGACAGTTAAATACGCAAATTTTTTCCCTTTCCGAAAATGTTTGAAAAAGTAGGGGGTGCCAATTAAAATTTTAAAGTAGGTGTAGTTAACGATTAAGAGATGAAACCTAAAATGTAACTAATGTTGGTTTTAAACTTCCCCCGCGATCCTAATCGACCTGTTTTTGCTTAAAAATAGATTTGCTCAATGTCAAAAGTTATTGAGACTGTCTCCTTTTGAAATGAGAGCCCTGTATATCTTCCACACAGTCTTTTAACTAATACGAGTAGTTATACTCTGTTCCTGTGTTTCATCAATCCAAAAATAAAAGTTAAAACGAAAAGCAAGAACAGGAGTAGAGCTTTAATAAAAAAGTAAAGTGTGTTAAGAAATTTTGGATCGTAATGTTCGATGTTCTTTTAGTTTTGCAAAAGTCAATATGTGGAACAAATCTTCCAGCGAAGCTTAGGTAATGATTCTTTCTCCTTGGAAATGGTTGAAGCTTGTAAGTGTCGGTGTGCTTTCAAGTCGCAATGCACATTCCCTTTAACGAAAACTTTAATATATACAGTTGGTAAATGGCGTGTGCACGCAACTGCAGAGATGCAAGGATTAAACCATCTAGAACTCGCTAGCAAGCCGCAGAATTGCAGGATTTTGGTTGAGTTTCAAGTCGACTTATTCTCCAAACGATGCCAAGAAACTAACGTAAATATACCGAAACGACACGACTTTAATAAAAACGCTATCTCTCACTCAAAATTCCTCGGCATCGTTCGGCCAGATTCTACAAACAATGAGCGATAATAAAACACACAGAGCCGCTTATTTTGACGGCCAATATGCAAATCAAATTAAAACGTGTGTTAGAATAATTCTTCGGCCTCGGCAATAAAAATCGAGATAAAACTCAAACTGCCGGTTTTATCGTTGATTTTATGCAACGTTCAAGAAGTAAATTTGAATTGGCACTGACGGTTAAATTCCTAAATACGGGTCTAAGTGTCGCACACATAAACAATAAAAATTACTACCCAACATTTAATATTGCGATCGATTTTTCCTCAGTGATCTGATTAATACTGATGACGGGAGCACATCCTACCAAAGTTTAAAACTAGATTAAAGACGATGGCGTAGTTTGTTTCCGGCGGAATTGTGAGATATTCTTTTAACATTACCAGAATGAATGTTTAAAGTTTTGCACTTTTAAGGACATAAAAGAATATTTATCGTGTCCGTTCTAGAAGATACCCCGCAATTACAGTTCGGTTCTTAATGCGCTTTCCACCATAAACTGTGGGGGAATTTACTTGACACTGTTGGCGGCAACAAATTTCGAGCTTTGGACTAGGACTTCAATCAGGCCCGGTTTTTTCCGGTGTCTTGATGAATGCAATGTAATTATAGCGACGCGTGTTAATTATCCGACCCCAAAACTAATTATGAGGGTCAGTTCACGAAGGGTTCCATCGACCTAGTTTCATTAAACAGATATCGGCACGTTCTTTCACACCGATCACGTTTAAGAAGTGCGACAATCATTAAACTCCGGTTTGAATTAAAGCAAATTGCCGACACCGGAACCGTCTCTCGTAAATCCGGTCCTCGGGCAATAAAAAGACTTATTAGTGCTGTGTAATGCAAACGGAGGCCATCAACCATATTTGGGGTCTTTGCTGATGGCGTAGTGCATCTTGCGCAGAGGAGATAACTCTAATGTATTGTCGCAACATTTAACAGTACTATTTAGTGAAATGGCAATTAGAAGCGCAAGCTGCGCTAATTTAGATTCCTATTAACTTCGTTAGATGGATGCGAGGTGGGGCATAATTTTTATTAATTTATTACTTAATCATGTTCTGATTTATGCTTCTTTACTGTTGGTTTTGTGTCGGAAGCCGCCGGCTTTTGGGTATTAACGTGAAGTTTTGCTCTTGTTTTAGTTTTATGCCGGAGCTAATTAAAGAAAGTTTGCATACGGTGGAAAAAGGCAAAATTGTTGCATTTTTCATAAATTCTCACATTATTCGAGGCGCAAGCATCTCGAATATTTTGATTAAAATTTGTTAAATAAAAAAATGAAACTTCCGGCTTGTTAACATGTTTACTGGGAAGATTAGTAGCAAAAAAACACTACTGTCCCAATTATATCTACAAAATGAAACCGAAAAATTTTATAACAAGTGTTTCTCGTTTAAAAAACTGGTGTTTTATTTATATCATTTACGTATTTATCAGCCCGGCACGATTCCAGCAAGAACTTTATCATCCTCGTGAAATATTAGCTTTATAATTTACATGTATGGTCCAATTAAAATTCGCGGGGCTTGTCGTCCAACAGGTCCCTGGCCAAAGTAATAGCAATGCATCTGCGAAAAATGGATACAGCCGATCAAATATATGCGCGCCTACAGTAACAAATATCGCCCTCAACCACCATAGATCAACATTTTAAGTCCTTGTCGCGGAATCAATTTCTTGTCGTGGGTTGTAAATTGGCGCGATTTGTTGTCCGAAAGAGAGGCGAAACGGTAAAATGTTGAATAGTTTCGTGATTAGGGTTTCGATAAATCATAACCGACACTTGAAATTCGTTCAACAAAATCGACTAATTCGACCGACGCTGCGCAAGCACTCGACTCGCCACCAGCAGTGCTGAAATTTCTCTAATTAACTGCTAACATCGTTATACCGCAATACAAATAGCTATCGTGGATAAATTCATTTTGCGGTGCACATGCAGGACGTAACTGGCCCGTCATGCATTCGAGCTGACACAAAAGAGCCGAATTCCCAAATAAAAATTACTCAAGTTGGGAAGTTTTATTAAAATGAAACTTTAACAAGATCAACTAGTTAATATGCGAAATGAGGGAAAAGTTTCACAAAAGTCGTTATCTTGAGAAAATCTGGAATAAGATAAGTGGAAAAGAAACCCGCGAGTGATAAAAATAACTGAAATTGTTTAATAAAAACAAAAACAATGCAACCACCTCACAAAGTCTTTGTCGCATAGAATTCTGACTATCGCAATCAAATGAATAAATTGCAACGCAATACTTATTCACTTACCTGCTGTGAGTTCTTGAAGTAATTGGTCATTTCAGACACACGAGGGGGTTAGAACGACATACATTCAAACAAGAAGTGGTCTTTTTAGACCATTTTATTGGAACTAATATTTACGAGTATAAAATTACAAAGTTGCAACCGATATTAAACAGTTATTTTGCATTACATTTGTGTTTAATAAGCTAAAGCTAACAATTCTCATTCGTCAAAACAAATAAAAAATTTAAAAGCTTTTTGATGTTAAATATATTAAAAGCATTAAATAGAAACACTAAACTAAAATTTCATTTAAATATTGCAGCGTAAAATTGTGCAGTAAATAAGTTATTTTTTTAATTGTACTTATTTATTTGTATAATTTTTGAAGAGACCTTGACTGGAATTTGTTAAGAAAACTGTACGGGTTTATTATTACAAACATATCGTTGCATTTTTATAACAATTTTTATTCTTATCCTGATTTAATTTTTATGCACGCCTACACAATCATTTCTTCTAGCATTTTATTTATGTTTTACGATTTTTCCACACTTTCTTTTACGACGATCGTAAAACCCCAAATGGATTTATAAGCAGCTCACATCATTTATTTTTTAACAAACTACTTTTTCACTTTAAGATTTATCCAATTCTGGAGTCAAAACAGACATAACAAATGTGACCTACTTCTCGTAACAACGTTACTAAATGTGTGAATCAATCTGTGCGCCTGTACTCCTGTCAACAACATCTCGGTTTGCCAACTTTTTCATATATAATTTAATTAGCACAGCCTTGGCTCCACGTTTCATTACCATTGCATGAGTTATAATGGGTTGCCCGTTTGTTATTCCGAGAAACTAAGATAATTATTGCTTTTGTGCTTCTCGTGCGAAATAATAAAGGTCGAAAATCTGAAAAATGCAGCACTCCCTTCATGCATAACTCGCAAAAAATCTCCTCAACGTGCTGCCACTACAAGCCCTGGCAAGCTACCAAAAAGCAGTTAATTTTAATTATTTATGTGTTAGGCTATCGGGCGTGATCGATCTCCCAAGATGCGTCGTGAAAATTTCAATTTAATTGTGGGCGAAAAAAGCCCAAATTCCTCTCTTGTGTAATTAAACGGTGGAAGTATTCATAAGTCCATTGCGTACTACCTCGCCGGCAATTAGCACAATTTTTTATTTAATTAAACCCGTTTTCGGGTTTTAACCCGACCATTATCGGAATGAATATTAACACAGAGTGTCGGGTTTTTAATTACGACGGGATTGGAGTTGAGTTTTTTGGTTGTAATAAACGACGTCTTTACCGTTAACTAGTATTTTCTTATCATTCCGCTTTAATCCATTATTTCCGAAAGCTTTCAACACGTTTTAAGTTTCTATTTTTAGGAATTTATGCAAAGGCACGTAGGGAGGCGAAGAACTGCTTGGGGACTCGGTTCCGGAATCGTGGTCGCACTGACGATTCATAATTTTGCAATGTAATTAAAAACAAGTTGGCGACACTGTTGGGACCTGGAGTGTGGGATGCTGGGAAATTTAATGCTTGCTACGTAATTACAAAAAGCTGTAAACAACAATGGAAGAAATAAAATTGCTCTTACGAGGAAAAAGTGGCGAGGGATGTGTCAATACGACACCGGAATTTAAAATTAACAAAACTTGGTTGCACTTGAACGTGGCGCAAAAATGGTGGATGCGCCGGGAAATCAATATAATACAAATTGTCTGGTGTTTCAACAGAAATAAAATTTCAAATAATTTGTAACCACAACTTTGCAACTTATTAAAAAAACTAGACAAAAAGTTGTGTATATTGTTGTAACACGTTTGTTTGAGTTGAAATAAATAAAACGTTTAAAAGCTCTTTGTTTGTGAGAAATGTCGAGAGCACTAAAGCGGAGGCCAAATAAAAATGCATTTAATTTGATTATTTTTAATCAAATACCTAGATCCATACGCAAATATGTTTATAATGCGGATATAATTGTTTATTGTTTAAAGTATTTAAAAAACAATCAATTAATTTTGATTGTATTTGTTATAAACAATTAAAATATAAACTCACATAAGGAAAAAGTTTTGCAAATACGTTAAACATTGTTTGCGTTTGCAACATATTAAAGTTTAAATATGTCGGAGCGGTGGATGCGCTGAGACAATTAAGCGAAATTAGACAAAATATTTAAATTCGTGTAACAATTTCGGGCAGTCTTTGTTGCACATTTCGTCCACTTAATAAAATCCCTCGAACGTTTTATTTCAACTCAGAAAAATTATTAATTAAGCGAAAAACTCAAACAAGTTTAAGTGCTACTTCATTTCTTATAATCTCTGATTGCGAGCTAAAAATGGTGGATGCGCCGGGATATTCAAATATTAATTTCATTTTGAAAACTGTACTTTATTACGAGTATTTGAAATATTTACACTTGACTGGCTAATGCACCATATTATTTTATCGTAAGATAGACAATAAAAGCGTTCACTAGTTTTACGATTTTTAATTCAATGTTTTGTTAAATTGTGAAGTGCAATAAACATTTTATGGAAACGTTTTAGTGCATTTTTTAACCATGTCACATGTCGAAGAGTTAATATTGAATTTATTCCTTTGGGATCAAAGCAGGTTCACTGAAAAACTCTCAATGTCAATAAATACACACACACTGTATTACCAAAGCGTTTAAAAGTTCCTGCGTCCTTTTAAAAAGCACACTCAATCTAATTGATTTCTTTTATACCTTTTTTCGTCACGACTTAATTTAATGCGAAAAAAACCCAAAATGTAAATAGATTGCAGTATTCGAATCGTTTCAGGTCCAGATCAATGCATAAACTACAAAACTCGTCTAGTTTACTCCGTTTGAATCTCCTTTTTTGAAATTAATTGCCGCCGCGCTATAACGAACTAATAAATGTTAATAACGCATTCGTCAGGATGTTTGTCAGTGCGCTGAATTAATCAGCGAACAATTAAGCGAAGAATAATTAAATTGTCTATTCGCAAATTGCATTAAAAATCATTCGCGGGCGAAAAAATCTCTCCGCGTTACCCGATAAATTAAATACGCTATAAATTACGACAATGATTCCGGCGTCGTCCCTTAATGGCGCCCTCCAGCGCACTAATTACTGTTGATGCATATCAGACGGCCAATAAAACGCCGATTCCATTGATTCGGGCCGGGATAATAAGGGCGGTCGGGCCCGTAATAAATCAATCAGGGGCCGAAATACGTGCAAATCTTCTCGTACTCACTCGAGGATGCAGAGTTTGAGCTGGAGCTGGTGGCGGAGGTCGACCGGTAGTAGGGCGGCGACCCGGGAGGCTCTGCTTTGCCCACCACCTTCGGAGAGCCCATACGGCGTGTCACATCCGGAGCCGGGGCGAACACGCGGTCTTCCTGCAACACAATAACATGCCCATTTAGCCAACCCAAAAATGTTTTAAAAAATCTACCTGTAATTTTTATTTTTGGGTTGGAAACCTAACACTTGTGTGGATTGTTAGGAAAAAAGACTGTAGATAGAAAGAGAATAAAAATAAAACAACGAATATAAAGCAGCTGTTCAGTTTGACTTGTAGTACAAATACTATCAACGTTCGTTTACTTATAGCGCAGTTTTTGTTTACTATAAATTAACCCTTTGTTAGTGTGGTGGGGTATAATATACCCCAAAAAATTAAAATTGTTTATTATGTTTTAACACCGCCACTGGTTTGTCTTAGATGTTCTGTACCTTCGGCAAAGACATTGTTAAGTAATTTAAACTATCAATTTGAGACGGATTCCACACTGTTTAGAAAATGCAGTGGTTACATGTGAAAATTGTGCTTAATTTATTAAATGGTTACATTTTTTTGTTTTTGATTATGGCGTTTTTTTTATTTGGTGGTTTCATCTTTATGCTCTTACAACGTTGTTTGCACCTTTTTATCAAAAAACTGTTTTTTATGTTTTAATGTAACTCTAACATTTTTGAATAAAGAGATAGATACTCGTAAAAAGAGATTTTTATAAACTATTTGTAGCATTTGACCTTTGCAACTTATTTTTAATTTTTCCTTTAGGTAAAAGGTAAATTCATCCACTTATACAAATAATAAAATCTTTAAATAATTTTATATGTAAAGAAAAAAACAAACTGGGGTATGTCATAGCCGACCATACTAAACTCGTCACAATTTCCCAGAACAATAACGTTAAATGCACATTTTAAGTCACTTCCTAAAGGTAGTGACAGTTTAAAACAGTTTAAAAACAATTTTTGCAAAAAAGTTAAAAAAAATTTTAAGTAAGCAGACACACAACGTATAAAATATCAGTATTAATGTATTATTATTTTTTAATATTATTTACTTTCTAACTAACTAACATATTTAATTCGAGTTACCAAATGTTACCAAATCTCTACATAAAACTTTAAATTTATTTATATTAACACCAGAAACATCTACATCACTAGCCGAAGACATAACCGAATTACACAAATTACACATATTGTTATCTAGTTTTGGGCAACTCACAATAAAATGCATACATTTCTCTTCCGTTCTGAGTATATAAAAATTTAATAACGATAATGATTCAGAGCTGTTTATAATTGTTTATAATTTTATATAAAAATAATAGTATATTATGATACGAGTTTTATAAGACGCATTTTGTCGCACGCACGGGATTGGGGCACGACGAGCGCAGCGAGGAGTGTCATAATGGAGTAAGTGCGACAAAATGCCTTATAAACGAGATATCATACACTATTTTTTCTACTTTGCACCTTTTTTGACAAAAAAATTCAATTTCGAAATTTAGGGAATTTTGTGGCAGTAGACAGCATTTTCATGAAATTAAATTAATAATGTGGATCGTCATTAGTTTATTCGTAAAATGTATTCTGAAAGTGTCCAAGACGTTTTGCAATGTATCTACCCCTCAACGAATACGGGCTTTTGTGGCAAATACGCGAAATTTAAAAATTGGCCTAAGGAGAATGGAATCTCAAATTACTTACTTGCACTGGCTATTGAAGTCATGTTTGTACACTACTCGAAAGGTGTTCGAAGGGACTACGTATCAGGGATGGTAGAAAAGCCTCTAAAAGTCCGAATTTGATTCATTTGATTAAATTATCACTTGAAACAGGTGCCGATTGACACTGACAGTTCTCTCAGATAATTGTCAAAAAACTAGATTGCCATCATTTTCCAACTAAATTACCCTGGTTTTTAGTGTAATTATTATAGCACTCCGTTGGATATTACGAAACCCAAAAGGCGTATCGTAATGACCTCAGTACGAAACAAAAGTAGAAAAAACATATTAACATATTTCTTCGTTCCTCTAGCTCAAGTTGGTTAAATTTGCCTAGTAAAATTTTGTTCCGGAAAGCTGCTGAATTTAATCTAATGTAGATATATACCTATTTATAAAACTTTCTTTGTACATATTGTATAATATTAATCCGATTATAATAAAAAGACACCACACGACATAAAAATATTCCAGACGGGATCAAACGTGACGTACAATATTTTTAAACACCCAATATTTTTGAAACCTTTGGTGTTCCGTATAATGAATCCTAACATTTTACTTGCACAAATTGTTTCTATATGAGGAACAAAAGACAATGAGGTGTTTTACTGACACCGAGATCGCGAATTTTATTACATCAATCTAAAATTTTGTTCTCAATTTTATATTAAAACGTGATTTTGTTAACTTAACATGACATTTTCGATTGTCTGTATATAATAGAGATTTGGAATCTTTAAACATAAACATTATTAAGTCTGGTAAATTTATAATAAAGTTAAAAGTAACCTAAGTTGGGTCCAGTTTTGATTCTTGAATCACACCTGAAGTGAACGAATATTTTTACATTCTAAATATTGCTTCCTGTCACATATCAGCGATTTAAACAACTGCAGCAAGTCAGACTTAGACCAAACTTGTCTAATTTATTTAACATACTTTTATTCTTCGACAATGTCAAAATTTACGGTTTTTCTCCTGTGTAAGGAAGTTTTGACAACTGTTTGGCATTTCTCAATACAAAACGTCAGATTATTTTTAAAAGATTTAAATTTAAAAGCAATTTTAAGCTTTGTTGAGTCTAATTCGAAGAATAAAATGTTGTATTCAACTTGTTTTCGTGTAAATCGGCTCATTTATTTCACCTCGTGGATGATAAAGCTCTCGTTGTCACTCGACGTTTAAAAATCCACTTGTGAAATAAAGCGTCCGATTTACACTCAAACTCGTTAAATAAATATACTATTATTATTTACTTTACCAAAAGCTTTAGTTAAATCTGCATATACGACATCTACTTGATTTCTATTATCCAAAGCTTTCGATGTAAACTGAACATTTTTACATTTCTATTTACAATTTGGTAGTAGTCATAGACTTGCCTTTGATAAAGCCATGTTGAGATGGGTTAATTAGCCTGTTTACATGGTTATACAAAACGGTGGACAAAATGGTCTCAAAAATTTTCAAAAAAATAGAACTTAAGATACCGCTTTTTAATTAGTTGGGAATCTTGAGAAACTTGAAAATCACTTCTACTCTCAAATTTATGCTGACTTATTAATATCTAAAAATGAATAAAAAATGAACAATGTATCAGTTGATGTTGTCCCTAAATAAGCTACATACAATAAATGGGCGTATAAAATTAGTCAGCAGAATGAATCAATTTGGAACAATGGAAATTATGTTTATTAGTGTCTATGAATAATGTTGAGCGCGTAAACGGCTAAATAATTCCAACATTTTAATTAAATCGGAGCAATATCGACGTTTTGTTGGTTTTCCGCTGTCATTTGGCTCCACCGCGTAAAAAGTGATTCAAAGAGCCGGGGGCTCGCATATCAAGTTTACAACTTTTCAATCTTAGTTTCTTTTAATAAGCATTCGCTTGGTAAATTTTTGTGAATTTGATTGATTTTAGATTAAAGTTTAACGTCAGTTCGGTTTCGGTAATTGAACGAGGTAATCCTTGGGAAGGAGTAGCTTGATTGGTTGTTGTTCTATTAGAGGATGCGTCGAAATGTTATTATCTTGAGGGCAAATCGTGTACGCAAGCGCTACATCCAAATCTATTATTTTATATCGAATTTAATTAACAGACACGGTTTGTGTAATTAATTCTACAGTGGATTTCTGGGCCTGAAGAACGGGCAAAAAGTCGCTTTGTGCCATAAATCAAACGATTTGGTCGTACGACACGTTGTAGTTATGCGAACAAGGGTCTTCCTGAAGTCTGTTGAATATTAATCGAGCCGTGATTTTTAATTGAACCGTGTCGAATAAATCAATAGCTTGTTTGGTATGTATGAAGCCGCGCCGGAAATTTATTATTAAATTTGCTTATGTCTTAAAAGCGATAACTAAACACGCCCGCAAACCGCGTACGAGGAATTTATCACGGCGGGAATTCAAACAAACTGATAAATTCTTCGACCGGATTGAAGCCCACTTCCGGGGAGTTATTTTGATAGTTGCGGCAGCTCTAATTAAAGCAAGTCGATAATCTGTGACAATTATGAGGTAACGATCCTATTCTACTTCCCTAATCTCTGAAACCCATATAATGCAGCAATCAGCATGACATGAATTAAACATTACACCGACACATACTTTTCAACGGAACCGAATCAATACAAATTCTCATACTCCCTTTGATGCAAAATAATAAAGTCGCAAACTTTGCAATTTTGATGGGTTCACGCACACGGAACCCGCCTCCAATCAATAACCAACGCACTTTTATTACCCATTTGACGCGTCATATGATAGCGTTTGTTTTTTCTCAAATTGCCGAAATGGGTTTTGCGAAAATTTTATAAAATGAGCTTTTACAGCCTCGTAAACACGAGAGACGGCGATGATGCTTTATTCTCCACGATGGAAATTAGGTTTATGTCTTACACGGTTACTTTTTATGACTTCTATATTGTTTGCTTAAGCCTCCAGGCGATCAGACTAATTTACTCTTGCTCTAGGAGCCATCCGGGGTGCATCAACAGAACGCAACTTGTATGCCAAACGTAGCGACTTGAGAAAGTCGTGTTTACTTTCCAAGCACAATGTTCAATTTATGACAAAATAGAAAATCCCAGCTATAAAGTATTGCTATTTTATTTGTAGTTTTTTCCTGTAAATATGAGAAGTTACTTTAAGCTTTTAAGGAAAAATCTTTGTCATAAGGTATTTACCTGTAGAAACGAAAAATGTGGGTAACAGGAGAAACTCATAATTTTTATAGTTTTCATTTTTCGTGCGATATTTTAATTTAGACTTTGGCACATCAAAGGGCATTTGTCAAGTTACAGATACATATTCCGAATCAAACCCTTTTTTGGTTTGTCTAAAATATGTCGAGCATTGAAATACACGCTAGTGAGTGTTTCATACATTGTCGAAATGCGAAATGCGGTTAGTCCGAACAATCGCCGATTGATTCATGCAATTGTAAACTGGAGCACAATTGTGCAATAGAAGACACAAATTAGTTCCCGTCTGCATTTCTGACTGTTTATTGTACGTGCATGCATGTTCATCTACGCCAGAATAACGAATCAATCGCTTCAATAACTAAGCCCAACCCGTAAAAAAGTTTCTTATCGTCGTTCAACATGTAGTCGAATGGGCAGAGCCAATTTGAGCAGAAAGATGAATCCAGATGGGAATTGACGACTCCCTCGCGCGTTTATTTGTATTCACACCACACGGAGAAAGGTTGAACAAGTTTGCACAGTAACCTACAATAACCGCGCCGTTAAATTTATTCGGGTCGAACGAAATTTCATCCACAAACACAATATTATTGCGGCACTTTTCCTAAATGACGAGGCTCCACCAGGTGAATGTTCCCTTTAAACATGACTTAGGTACGGAACGTTTTTTTGCCAAAATTTATAGCAGTCACGGTATTAATTAGATTGGGTTATTATTGGGCTCAAACATGGTGTTTGGGGGCGATGTATGAATCTATATTTGAGTAAACCAACAAAACCAGATTCAGTGAAGGTAATAATGTTATTCGGCCGGATGTAAAGTTCAGTTTAACTAAAAATCCAATCATGATGAAAATTGCAGAATTCATTTATTTAGCGTTTGCTAACAAGCATTTCTATCTGGGGCAAAATTGTAATCAAACATGGATACAAAAAACAAAACAAAATTAATTGAAAAAGCCGAAATAAGTGATCGATGAGCTCCACTCTGCTGGTGTTATTGTTCGTAATGGGTTTCCGTTCAAAAATGTTCGATTTCTGGAATTCGTCTTGTAATAATTCATGTTGTGATTGTCGAGTACATTTCGCGAGTTCGGAGCAAATGGAATGCAGAGCAGAGCAGAACGGGCTTTCGAAGTTGCTTCTATCAAAAGGCGCCGCCATTAAATTGTACTAGCTTGAAACTGTACGTTTGTCTTCCTTATCCTCTTCCCTTCGCGTCCTCAGATATGATATATTATCTTTCACGCACCGACATTCCGCACTGAATGACTCTACTTTCTTACCAAGAGATTAAAATGTTTTACGGAAGTCGACTTATTTCGCTAACAATGCTAATGTGCTTTTTACTGCGTGCCTCCGAGCCGCCACAAATTATTTATTTCGTTCCAGCAGCGGATTAACGTGGAAGGGTTGTTAATCTGGACGACATCAAATAATCATGCTGCATTTTTAACACAGCTCGATTTTATGGCCAGAAATACACTAATTAAATAACAGCGTCCAAGTTTATTTTATTTTGTGATTATAAAAAACGCTTCCTCGTCCAGTTAAATCCGCTGTTAAAGCGGCTGTTTCCCGGGGACTATCCGCAAAAGCCGTGCATTTTGGTGATTTATGGCCGATGTTAAATATTGTGTAAGTCGGCGGTCTCTTGTGGCAAATAGAAGCAGTTTTATTAATTCTTATAATTTATATTAATGTGCCAAGTTGACCCGGCCGGGGTGTGCTGGTGGCTCCGGAACAGCCAGAAACGGTGCCAACTTTGCTGCACGTAGTTAATTATGGTATTTAGTGTGGATGATGCACGAGCTGGCTATTATAAATGCTGATCCCTACGACGCCAGCTAGTTTTATTAGCGATGTTATGGCGTTCCGAGCCACACCATAAAGAATGTTTTAATTTAAAATGTTTTTGGCAAAAAACTTAGTTTTGAAACCTCAAAATCCAGCAGCAAGAAACTTGTTTTGCAATGCTAGGTTGGGTGAATTTCATTTGGCTTTAAAACGCTTGAGCCTATTAGACTTCCCTCTATCGATTGTATTCGGTTGGGAAATGAGTGCAGTAAATAAAAGTTTGGGAATCCTCGAGTAAATAAACGCTACAATATGTCGGTTCCGCGTTCGGCTCTGTTTTTCTTTGGGGCTTCATTACTTAGGGTGTCCCTCGTCATGAAATAAATTCGATTTGAATTCGCGGTTAAAGCTCTGTTCTGCACGACGGTGACAAATGATTGTCCTTTTCATCTGAGACCCAAGTATGAGCGCATTTCCATCCGGCACTTAGCCCAAATAAGACGGCGACTCCACCCGTGTTTGTTCCAGACGTCGGCTCCAACCGAAAAAGTAAATAAATCAATCATCGGTTTATTCATGTTTTTGTTGTTTAGCAGAGCGCATTTGCTTTGTACGTGATAGGGGCCGCAGCGAAAGCTCGGCTAAACCTTATATTACGTGTCTTCTTCGATCCACTAAAAAAGAAATAGCTTTACGGACTGCGCTCCCAGAAGACCACTAGATATTTCTTACATAGCCAATTCACAATGGAAATAAAACTATCATGGCACAGGCCTCGATTTTTTCCAGCTACGAATTTATTTTCAATTTTAATAACTTGAGCAAAATCGCAGTAATTGCAACAGCTTCCATTAGGGCCCTCGAGTTATAAATCACGGCATGCTATCTTCCATTTAGCCTTATCGCATCAACGATGCACTTGATAATTATTGATTCTGATTTGATTTGTAGATTCGTTTTAATTCAACGTCACTCATTAATTCGATGATGGAAATGGAATGACATGGAAACGATTGTTTAACTGGCGATTGGAAAAAGCGAATTTGATATGTGTTGGAAAAATGTCCGCTCGTGTTCAGTTATTTACCTGACAACTGTCATTAATTGATAAGGGGGTCCGATGCCACCAAAGTCCTACTGATATTTTAATGCCCAACAAAAACCCATTTTCAAACCCAGTTTTTTTGTAATAATTTAGTTGTTGAATGTAGATGTAGCAAATTGCTCCATGTTTCCGCACAGGTCGAAAAGTTCTTCGGCATCATAAAGTCACACGTTTCGAATAAATCGCGCCTTTTCGTTCCCACTCCGTATATAAATTCGGAGGCAAGTGTGTTAATTAGATTCCCCGAGCAGCCATACTTAGCATTAAAGCATGCTCGAATTGCAGACCTTGAAAGTTGCTTCAAAGCACCGCTTTGACTACCAGTTTCTCGCCCCATCAAGATTCAAAAGAAACCTGCGATCGATTACCCCGAAGTGATCCACTCGGTGCAATTGCTCGTAACTCACTTTTTATGAGCGAGCTGATAGTTGTAGTGTCTTGTCCGCCTGATTTATAGATTTTTAACTGTCGGTGCGATACTCTCTGATTTCTTATCGCAAAAAAACGAATTATTTATGGACGAAACTGAGAGAGAGTCGAGTGGTCAATCTTTTTCGACAGTTGTACGCAATTTTGGTTGCGCTGTTTGCTCCACGAATTAGAGCAGATTAGTTGTTTACCGAATTACTATAAATATTAACAAGTTTGTTGTTAGGCTCCTCCGGTGCATGTAGGAACTATAATCCAATTTGTGCTTTCGCGAAATTAGTGTCTGTTAGCAACACACTATTTGAATGAAAAAACCAATTTCCAGTCAGATGTATGTTTCAATAAATTGCGAAAAATCCGGCTTGTTTCTTGTCAAATTCTTTTCCGTGTTTGATGCAACAATGCAAGATCAATAAGCGACCTAAATCCCATCGGATCCTTCAAGGGATGCAAACAATGCCACGGAATCTGCCCCACATAAATAATGTTATTCATATCCTGCTTTTCGAGGGCCATAAAAAAGATTAAAAACCACTTTGTTATGCCTGGATTGTAGAAAAATGCAAAGGTCGCTATCTATTACACGGACGAGATGCGCACTTTGTGGTTACATTAAGAATTTGCGCGTCTCGAAACGTAAATCACGAGATTGTATTTTTACTTTGATAGTTTTAGGTCGTTATGACTTTACTTTTTAAAATTTATCTCGCAGACACTCCCACTAAAAATTCCAATTTAAACTAAAACTAAAATTTGCCCGGCGCATCCACCATTTTAACAAGGAATCGTTTGTATTGTTTAATTTTATTGAATGGGTGTGTACAAAATAAAGCATGTCGACACTAATTTGGTGAGCTGTTTTGTGCTGCAGTTTTTGGAATATGGCCAAGAAATTCTTGTAAAATAAGTTGTTGACGTGGCAAATCCATTCGAGAGACAATTGCTTCCAAAAAGTTAAACAAAATTTTATGCTTCGGATGGAAACTATTTCAGACATTGATTTAGTGTAAGTAACAAAAACGAAATGGCAAAGACTTGCAAAACACATCGATTAAAAAATTATTTAAAACACAAATTGAACATTTGTTGGCTTAAAAAATATTTACTCAATCTAAACAATAAATGCTTCTGCTTTAAATAACGCCCACTTCATGACGAATTTAATTCAATTTCCGCTTTTAGCGCACCGTTTTATTAACTCAAACGTCTCTTGACATTTTGTAGGTGTTCCAGCCGCGGTTTTAATTTCGTCCAAAAGCAACATTAACTCGTCCAAGTAAAAAATAAATTTTGCATAACTGGGACGAAGCAATAAAATAAACCAGGGCACACACTTGTTACTTTCAGGCCGTCTGCTTGCTGTAAAGATTTCTCGTCAGGTTTCCGAATTTAAAAGGAAAGCCTGTCTGTTTGATGTCCTAAAGTTGTCGTTGCCATCCTTTCATTTATTCGCCAGAAGATGAAAAGTTTATGTCGAGAAGGAAAAAATGACAGTCGTTTGTACGTTATTAACAAATTTTTTTGCAAAGATTGCACTCTTCAGTAAAGAAAATGCAAAAAAGTTTCGAATGAATGGGGAAAAGTTTGTTGTGTTTATCTTGGCAATAAATTAGAGGGCAGGTTTGTAGTGCGTTTGATATTTTTAGTTGGAGGGAATAAATCATTGTGCATTAATTTATTTTTCATAGGAAGGTAATAAACTGCCACAAATTTATCCCATTATAAATACTCCCTCGTCTACCATAAAATATGTGTTATTTGCTGCGATCGATTAGGTCCAGCTCCTCCCGTCTTTGAAAAATCCAGCAACTGCTTTAATTGGTTTAACTCTTTTTTAAAAATTAATTCAAGCCGTGACACGTTGACGTTTATTCCGCTCCAGAGTGACGAGACCTTTATCCTGATTGACGTTCGAGTCTTTTTCGATACACAATGACCCCTGACCTCGCTGACACAATGGAAATGTGCACATGGCGCCGCCATAAAATTCGGCTCGAATTCAAGACGTCGAATTGAATTATGGGGGCTAATCCGCAAAAAGCCACTCCAGATTAAGTTTTAACGAGTTGACAAACACGTGCCCTAATAAGGAAGGAAACCGCAGCTGCCGGACCAGCTATTCGAATTTTCAATATAGTTGAGGGACACGCCCGGAATAACGATTCCGGTTATTATTTTTATTCCGCGTTCGAGTCAATTATTTTTATCGAAAATTAGTGCTTTTGTGCGGAACTATCGCGAAACTTGCAACACAAATTCGTTTGTACACATTTACCAACTCAACTGTGGTTAGATGCTGCTGTCATTTGCTAATTGAATTGTCTTATCACTTCATATTTGCATCAAGTTTAGAGTATCTAACGTCGAGTTGATACTGGAATCGATTATGCAATGTCTAACCACACGTAAGGGGAGATAACGTTTTTTGAGTCCTTTTCAGAAAATTTTGCATGAAAAGTTTACTTTGCTGCTTGTTGGGACTAAACTGTTTTCTGATAGAAAGCCATACGGCCATTAAGCCGGCTTTGCTAAGTATATAAAGCTTCGCTAGTTGGCAACACTGGCCACTAGTTCAGCGTAGTGTTAATCCCTTAGTAATTAAATAAATAGTTGGGTTTACTGAAGCTGGCATTAATTGAGAGCACTTATTTATTTTTAAAAATTCATTAAGCCCACACAACGAGGTGTGCTTGAAATTCTTTGCATCAATCAATTTGAATTTTTCGTTCGAGCAATTGTCCAATGATCATTAGCCGAAAATCGTGTAAGAGCTTTGACCCAAATAGCCGGGCGCTTTTTTCCCCCGAAAGAGGTTGTTTGATTGATCTCGTTTTTCTCGTCCTTTATTCAAAGCTTGTCCGCCTTGACCTCCGGATTGTTCCCGCACATTCGTAAACGTATTAAAGTCAACGTCGTGATAAGTTTAGTTAGTTTTAGTTCAACGATCGACTATTTTCCATGCAAATATTGACTTGGTTCGAGTTTAATGAGTTGCTCGGAGTGGAAATGCGGCGTACGATAAGACTGTTTTCTTTTCGAACACGACACGTAAACGGCCGCTTCTCAACTTGCTGATGGCAGTGTAAGGCCTTATGTTTCGGGGAGGCAATTTGTTGAATTAGAACAGCCGGAGAGGTTTTACTGTTTTTCAGGGGCGATTTTATTAGAGAGGCAATGCGGAAGACGGGACAATTTAACTCGATCCTTTTCGAACAGATGCAGCCAAGTTATTCACCGGTTTTGACTGACTTTGCACAAGGGCGCAAAAACGGGGATTATAATTGAGGCGTAGGGGCAGTTTTTCAGATCCCAGGCTGGTCGTTGCTGGGGCTACATTAGTTTCCAGCTGATAAGGCGCCTCTACGTGAAGTAATTCCATTGACAAATTAGTTTTATGGTTCTTTCGCACCCACCTAGGGTTTATTCAATCTTTTTATGACTTTGCAAAATCAAACGAGGGAAACAGTTAATGAAGTAGAGCTCGGAATTGAAACTTCGGCTACTCCTGCGCTAATTTAAAATCGATAAGGCAATAAATACGATTTCCGAGCGTATCATTTATATACGACTGTGACAAGTTCGCCCGCACATGTCTGAAGAAATATTAATGTTGCCGCAGAACCTCCCGAGGTGGAGTTTCAAATTAAAATTCCTCTCTGACATTTCCAGCTAATCACTTTTTAATTATTTTTATTTCTAATAATATTAGCAAGATAACGCGGGTGAATTTATCGCGGAACAAGCCCCCATATATCAGTAAGATATTACACTTGGATTTATATGAGTAGGGTTATCAGGGCTCGCATTCGGGACGAGGATAGGGACTTAACAGTGCGTAAAGGCCCTGCATGCAAGTTTTTAATACGCGATGAATAGTCATAGCGAATTTGCAAACTGTTTAAATTTCATGACGCGTCGGGAGGCATTTCCGGGCCTTCGAGTCGCTGTCGATTGAGCAAACACGAGTTCTTTAGACGAATTGAATTAAAGTTAGAATTTTACACGTTGTTCCTCTAAGGTCACCTCTCGACCCGATTTTTTCAGTCACAACGTGCAAAATTATTTAATTAAAAGCTAATTTCTCCATGTTATAGTACGAAATAAAATTATTAATTAAGTTTCGGGTTATTGCAAGAGCTTCCTACGTAGAAAGTTGTTCAGTTTCAAAATAAAACAACTTCGGCAAAGGTTTGAAATAAGATTTCTTTGATGGAAAATAATAAGAATAATTCAAATCTGATGATGAAATGCACTGCAGCACTATGTCAATTACTGTTCTTCAAAGGGAAGTTTCCAACTAATTTTTTTGTGTTTGGTGCCTTCTCCCAGCGAGTTGGCAAAGTCAAAATATCATTCAGGGCGCTACACGTGGGTCTAGGCCCACCCCAGCGTTTAAAATATTAAAAAATGCCTCGCGGACTGAATCGAAACAATCGTCTGTATTTCGTATTCCACCTTCTTCCGTGTTATTCACAGGCGAACGATTTACAGCGAAGCCGTTTTGTAACTACTCGCAACCTCTCTCCCGGAATACAAAAAGACTCGCTTCGTCTGCATAATCTAACAGATGTTAAGCGAGAAAATCGCGATTTTCTCGGACAATCGATACCTGTATTTTTAGCTTTAATGGCTCCCATAAAAAAATTTCAGCTGCTTGACAGAGTTTTTTACATAAAGCGTGCGTAAATCTGCTTTTATCCCTTGAAAAATATTGGTTTGATGTCAAATGATCCGGGGCTACTGTGGCCTTGAAGGTATTCGGATTTGTAAAATTTCAACCTATCTCGTTCTTCCAGATTTCGGACTGCAAATCCCTTCAGCCGGCAAGACCTTGTCTTCGTCTCATAGCCCGGTTTATATTTAAGTAAATGTTATTAAATTTGCGAGTTTTTTAACTTGAATAAAAAGTTTTTCAATTTATAAAAGACGCTTTTACTGCGTGTGTTATCTCTGAAAGATTCAACGTTTCCGATTATAAATAAATAACGAGCACAGCTTTCGGATTTAAATATGCAAACAGATTTTTCGTTTTTATTAAATGCAAAGCTCTTTGTAGTGATCGGATGGCTTGAATTGTCGCAGTTTACACCAATCCGATTATTTAGCACTGGAACTAACCCAACGTTTAAACCGATATTGAAACAGTTTGGTAAGCAAATTTGCCGTTCATTAATTTTTTCTCTTGCGGTCGCGAAACGAAATATTCAATTTGGGAGGATTCGAGATGTAGTCCTTATTTCGAGGTTTCCTAATTTGCTTATCCTGGCTCCTTGAGCTAATCCGTTTACGCCTCCCGAATTTACTCGAATTGATAAATTGGTTTAAACATCACCTGGCAATCTACATTTTTCTCGTGCGTAGGTATATGACTCGCAACACATTACCCAAGTACTTTGTTTACAGTTTTCCTCACAAGCGAGCTCCTTGGGGGACTACACCCCCGTACAAATGGCTCGTCTCAGTAAAAATTCCCAGAATTAGTCCTCAACAAGTGCTGAATAAAGCATACGACACATGCACGCATTTTTTTTCAGCTCGATGGAACAAAGAAGGGACTCGGAGCATTTGTTATGTAGGAAAAAAGTCTTTTTCTTCATTAACCCTAAGTTGTTTTGTCACGCGAAAGCGCATTAAAGGATAAGCCGAATTTTTTCGCCAGAGTGAAGGTATTTACAACCCGAAGCTTTTAATGTGTGAGCAGATGCGTGAAGGATTTGATAAAGCACAAACCGTGAATCACGCAGAAATGCCTCTCGAGACAGCCAGTCAAAATTTTCAATACTGCTAAATCTACCTGCGGAAAGATTACTCCCACGTGAGACAGTTTTTGCGAATTAAAAAAACTTTTTTGTTGGTTATTGCCTTAAACGTAAATTTGTCCGAATAAAGTCATGACAGAGAACAGCATTTTTGAGCAAAACGCCGAATGCGCTTGTTTCCAATTGGAAAGAATGATAATACAATGTAAATGTAAATGAGATTTTAGAACGTCGAAACGTTACGATAATCCGGCATTGGGGATGAAACGCGTATATGAATATTTCATCAGAGTATCGCGTCCGGAAATCAAGAATTCTTGCTGTATTATTGAATTGTTTTATGTTGGTCCAACTGCTGTGGCTACATCGATGATGATTCACTTTCACGCCACAAGCACGAAATTCGGACACCAAAGAGGTGTTTGCAGCCGCCGCCGGAATATCAACGAGTTCGGCGAGCATTTTTGCGCTTTTTCAAACGAAACAGACGATCAGAAGCATAGGCGCTGGATTTTGAAAATCACAATGGGGGCAAAAAAAATCCAGATTCTAACATTCTTATTAAGGGCACAGTCCCAAGATTCGGAGATGAGGCAAAAGCAATGTAAATGTTTATGAGACAACTCACAAACGCTTCAAAATTTTTGAATGGGGTTTTCACGACATGAAAGCATCTACGTTTCTAAAATGGCCTACTGTCGCATAAATTACAAAAATTAATTTGTTAATAAAGTTTTTTAATTTTTTTGTTTAGAAAATTATTATTAATATACCTAGATTACAACAGTTTATTTTTGGAAATCCATAAAAATGGCTTTTTTCATCATTTTCAGTGGCTGAAATTTTTTAGGGAAGTTGCGACTTTATTAAAACAGGTCATAATGTTATCAATTACAATTATTATAATTAGGATTTTTTAAGTAATTTATTACAATTACATTTACTTCTCTGTTACAATAATTTTGCAACTACAAATTCTTTATTTTTATTAAGTTAATTAACGTAAAGAACGAGTTTTGAAAAGTTGATTGAGGTTCTATGTATGATCGACTGTGCTCTATAAGTTTTGCTTGTCAGAGAAATTTTGAAAGCAAATTTCTTGAGTTTACGATTAGGTACAGACATAAAAGCAAACGTATAATTATTATATTCGTAGAAACGCGTAAAATATAACACCTAAAGCCGAAAATTTTAATTCTCTGTTGGTTAAGTTTATTGGTGAAAAAGTTTATTTTTGGGAACGGTTTCTCAACGGAGAAGTAACCTATCAAATAAATACTATGTATGTTTTCTCACTGCACTGTTTTTTAATTATAAATAAAATTATTTAGAACAAGTTTACAAACAAAATTGGTAATGGTGGAATTAGAGTAGTAGGGCAAAGAAAAGTACGCAGTCGTGGTATTTAAATTTTATAATAGTAGTTATGTATAAAAAATAAGGTTTTCCTTATTATTAGAACATTTATACATATTTTTACGATTATAATAATTATAAAAACGAAGTCATTTATTCACATATCGTTAAATGTTGAAAAAAAATTAAAAAACATTTATTTGTCATTACAATTTACAAAAAGCCACTGGCTAAACGACTGCCGGCAGTACTCACGCTGAAAATCAGAATTAAATTGTTTCGAGATCTCAACTGATTTTTTTTCTTTTTGCTATATTAAAAAAAGAAAAGTAATAATAATAATAATAATAATAATAATAATAAAAAGCCTTTATTCAAGAAAAAATGAGAGTAGGCGAAGTCTAGCTAACGTTACTCTACTTAACCTCTCACAAAACAAAACAAAAACATAGATTTTTCAAATATAAACCAAAAAGCCAAAACTAAAAATAAATGCGAAAAGAAAACATAATATAAAATTAATACAAAAAAATGATATAATTTTTAAATAATACTGAAAATATAAATCCTGAATAATATTGAAAAAATGTAAAAAATAATAATAATAAAATAATGCAAAATGAAAACAAAACAGCAAAAGAATAATTACTGTAGTAATAAAAATTTTAACTTTATTTGTTTTTTAGATAAGTTTACTGTCTTTGACTCAAATGGTTTTCGATATTAATTTAAATGACGACAGCATTATAGGTAAAAGATCTAAGAAACAAGGCCGTTCCAAAATAGGGCATCGACAGCCGGCAGACGTAGATTTACATTGTGCAGAAATCTACGATGCACAAGTTTTTGCTTTAGGTAAGTAATAACTAACAAGGTGTTGAGGTAGACAAAATAGAGTGAACCATAACTACCATCAAACATTTAAAATAATAATCAAGTTTTAACCAATTTAATTCTTTAATTTTAAGAGAAATATGACTATATTTTCTAAGTTTGCATATAAATCTACAATTTTTTGTAAACAATTTTTGTAACTAGAGTCAAGACAAGGGTAAAGAAGAGTGAGACAGTAATTTATAATAGGTAATACAAGTGTTTCACAGAGTCTTCTACGATTTTGGTAAAGAAAATGCAAACGTACGTAATTATTTTTTACTAAGAGGGAGACATGACTTTTGAATCTTAATTCTTGATCAAAGACAACGCCCAGTAATTTTATACTTTTAACAATTTTTAATTTAGATTTTTCAAAATGTATGTTGAGATCAATGTCATTTAATTTAGGTCCGAAAACTATAAGAGAACACTTTTCAACGTTTAATTTCAAATTGTGTCTAGACGAATAACTTTGAATACCTTGAATATCAAAGTTTAGACAAAAATTTGCTTCAACTACTGCATCGTGTTTAAAAATTCACTCAAGTTGGGTGTCATCCGCAAATGCATGAATGGATGAATGTATAATGCAAAAATTATATAAAAAAATAGCGATCGCGGATGAAAGAGTTGGGCCTTTTTCTTGGCTCATTGCCGTCCGTCCTAAGTAGATACAATTTAATTGCAAGGAGCAACCCTTCCAATTAAGTCCGAATGGAGTCGGAATTTAAAACGGCCGCATTTTGAGACATTCCGTGCCCAAAGACGTATAGGTATCTGTTGGCCCAGTAAATTGCATTCCGCCGCGTCAATTCCGAAACAATTCGTCGAAATCAGCAACTGCCAAAACCAATTCCACTATTTGAAGCACGTTATTCCGTATCGACGCACCAAAAACCGGAACGAAAAACTTTGTATGCATTCGGAGTGGCTGGTGTCACCGAAACGGCTCTCCGTGCTCTTTATTCCGTGATAAAATACTTAGAAAATTGCAAAGCGACATCAGACCGGCTTCATATTCAGATGGGGCGAATTCGGGCTGAATGCCGCATGTGACGACACCCCCGAATGATCCATCTGGAGGGAGCGGATGACAGGTCGAGCCACCAAAGAGGAAAATAAAAGTTTAATTTGTTTACTTTTTATTTTTATTTTTCATTCGATGATTTGGTTTGTCGGGGTTTGGAATAAACCCTCTGTTGATATTTTATTTACTGCGGAGCGAAGTTGGAGGCCTATTCAGGTGTGGGATTCATTCTTGGCCATGCGTCCATTGTCCGAAGCAATCACGGCCCTATCTTTCAGCTGTAGGCCCTGACGTGTCGTAATTTATTTACCCATCGCATCGGAGAGATAGCGTCAATACAGCCCACCGAACCGAAATTAAATAGCGGGGAAATTGGCGAAACTCTATCAAGTGGTTTTGTGTTTGGTTTTATCGATAGATTGGTTTTTTCGGTCTCGTGGGAGTCGCGTGTTAATTTTTTAATCCACCTGTTGAGGTAAGTCGCGACTGTGGCACAACATTCCATGTCTTGTTAGTTGCGCCTTTGGAGCCTCCGATACGGAATTAATTAGGCGACCCTCCCCGAAGAATAATTTATACGTAGCAGCATCGAAGCTCGAATTAGCGTTAAATAAGTTAGGCGACGACACTCGAGTAACGAACGAACGAACTGAATACACATCACACTTGAATTAAAACGTCCGCTTCATCATACACCCCTGTGCTGGGTTGTGATGGACCGACACCCTCATCAGGCTATTGTTTTCGCAGCAATTGTCCCCGCTGATCCGATTATGCATAACGTGGGCATACTTTACCTACAAAGTTTACAAGGCCAGGGATTCACCGCTGCTTCGACCAGCCACCCGATTACAACAATGACTCAAACAAAAAATTAACTCAGACCTGCACAACTGGGCTATTTATTGATGTAAGCTGATTTACTCAAAAGTTTTAGAAGAAAAATTAATTTATGTGCAGTTCTTTCAAATTCAAGTATAAAGTTACCGCAAAATATTTTGTAAATTTTACAAGAATCCAAGCAGTAATCCAATGTTGGCTGTAATTGCTTCCTGAAAATTATTTACACACGGTTTTTTAGAAAACAGAAAGAGTTATATTTCTTGGACATTGTAGTAATTGTGTTAATACAGTAAAACCTCTCAATAACGGACACTAATGGGAGGTGGTAAATTTTAATATAGGTTTTGTTACGTTCCTACAAACGTTCCTACAAAAATGTCCGTTGTAAAGAGGTGTCCGTTATTCGGAGGTGTCCATTAAGGGAGGTTTCACTGTATATCAACGTAAAATCGAAACAATTTTTGTCGATATCTAAAAAACTATTGTACTACATACCTAGATAAGAATTAATAGGTATATTCCATTTCAGCTCATAGTAGAATTTTGCAACAGCGCATTTGAAATTTTTGCAGTGAAATGGAGCACAAATTGAGAGTTTCTGGTGAGTTTTCTTAGTTCAAAACGTATCGCTAGGATTTAGTTTAACACAGAATTCTTTTCTTTTACAGAAACTCTCAATTTGTGCTTTATTTTTCACTCCAAAAATTCAAATGTGCTGTTGCAATTCTACTATGAACTGAAATGGGATATACAGCGTTGGGCAAAAGTATGGAACCAAGAGTTTTGTGCCTAAACTATGTGCCTTACGAGAAAACTAATTAGAACATCATCAACTACTGTAAAAATGTGATCATTTATCAAGAATAATTTTTTTCGAAATTTCTTCTAGTTTTCGAGTTATTAAAAAAAATTTTTTTTTAAATTACACCCTACTACGGCGATTTTTTTGGTAAAAGATTAAGCTCTAAAAACAACTTATATTTTAATAAAAATTAATTTTAAACCAGTGTTTTTTCTTAAATAAATTATTAAAGTTGCGTTCCAAGCTCATTACGAAGGTTTTTCGAACTTGGCCGAAGTGGTTGTATCCATCGATGTTTATAATTGCGAAAAATTTGACGAATCAAATTAGTGGATTAAAAACATCCATGGATACAACCACTTCGGCCAAATTCGAAAAATCTTCGTAATGAGTTCGGACCGCAATTTTGAAAATTTATTTTAAAAAAACTACTGGTTCAAAAACAATATTATTGAGTTAGGAGTAACTCTTAGGGCATAATTTTTTGCCAAAAAAATCGCCATAATAGGGTGCCATTTGAAAAAAAATTTTTTTTTGGATAACTCGAAAACTAAAAAGAATTTGGAAAAAATGTATTTTTGAAAAATAATTTTTAAAGTAGTTGATGATGTACTAATTAGTTTCTTCTTAGGATACATAGTTTAGACACAAAACACTTGGTTCCATACTTTTGCCCAACGCTGTATGATTATTTATAGGTCCGACAAAACCGGTAAACTAACAACAACAAAAATGTTAGTATCGCATTCATGTTTTAATAATTCTAAAATTTATTGACTTGTATTAGCTGTTTCAAAACTATGTAAATGCTAACGTCGCATTTTCTCTCAAAATTAGTTGTTATGAATTATTTATGTACTTCGAAAAATTACCCAGTAAACATTTTTTAGTGTCATAAACATTTCTGAAATCAATATTTTGTTACATGAAACATTTCACCTTACGTTGATGAAACGTCTGTGAAACAACAAATGTCCTCCCCAAGATATGTTTCACTAGAAACATTTCATTGAAATATCTATGGTATATTTCATATCACATTATGGATGGTATAGTAAACATTTAAGCAATATCATATTGTAGAACTATAATATATTATTAATATAAAAAACACACAAATATAATTTCAACAAAACATTTTTTTTGAACAATGCCTAAAAATAATATTCAATGTTTCCTAAAAATAATATTAAAAAAAAAATCATTGTGATTTCCTTGCTAATTGTTGTTGCACCTCCAAATAATGATTTTACAATAAGGTAGTTGTATTGTAACAATTCCGCGTATGTTTTAAATGGCGATTTGGCCACAGTACCAAAATTTGTAATCACTTCGGTTCCATTATTATTGTTATGTGATTCCATGTTTTTAGAAATAGCGATTATTGTAGCTATTGCAGACTGAAAAAAGTTGATTAATGTATAAATTAGTTACAAATATCACAGCAAATATGAATTAAAACAATTTGAAAAATCTAAGAACCCTCACATTTACACACTTGGTATATGGATATTGGATAACCTCCATCACATTTTCAGCACTGTCTTCAGTGTCTTCTATACATTTACTTCCAATATTTTAACTAAAAAATGCTTTAATTTTCTTGGACATGGAGCACACTACTTAAAAGCGTCAACACAATATAATATTTTTTCAATTTGAATAAACAACCCTCCTAGAAGCACATCAAACAACAAGTGTACCTGCCATTGAATAAGTCGTTAAATTACAAAGGAATGCGCATGATCAAAAAAAGGAGAAAAGAAATATCTTTGAAACCTTCTTGAAATGAAACTAATGAAACAAATTTTTGAAACGTTTTTGAAATGTGTATAAAACAAAGTGTGACAATGTTTCATATTTGAACAAATAAGTAATACGTTTATATGTTTCATACATGTTTCGTGTTTACTGGGTAATATCTAATGTAATTTATAGTATCAGTCATTAATAACTATTTTATATTTTTATCAACCTCATTTAAAAAAATAATTTGATAAAATGCAGCGGTGGCATTTTGGCATTTCCATAGTCTTGAAACAGCTAATACTCGATTAAATTGTCCTAAACAGGAGAAAATAAAATGACCATTTAATTTTTGTTTTACTGTTCTGGTTTTGACTCCTATGAAATTGTTGTTATCCTGCATTCTTTTATTCTGTCTTGCATTATCCTTTTTTCTCGTGCTGAAACCTTTGAGGTACTCGTATTTGCAGTAAGATCAAATTATTTTTTGTTGTGTAGACGCGGTCATGACTTTCTATGTGTGATTTCTTTTGCAAAAGATCTATTTTATTGGACCAACATTAAACTTATTCCACAAAAACTATAATTCCAATTTTTGAAACAATTTTACATGGTATTATTATGTAGTCGACTCAAGTTTGGGTATCTCTGTTTTTTTTTAACGATTAATAGTCTAGTGAAAATGTTATTTGTCAAAAACATTTCGTACACACCACTGAAACCAATTTTACTTTTTAAATAGTTCTTTAATGAAAAGCCAGCCTGGCACAGTCTGAAACATGGAGTGTTAGAGTAAAGAAAGCAAGAATAAACAAAATTGTTTGGTATTTAACTGTTGTGTAAATATCAATCTATGGGTCGTTTCGGTCCCGAAAATGGATCAATAAAGGTGGCCACCAAAGTAGAAGAAAAAGACCAAATTGTCGGCATTTATTATCTCTCCCTTTTATCAGCATCATCATAAGGTTCATTTAATGGATATTTGGGGACTTACCGTAGGCATTTTTATAGGTTTCGTGGGTTAAGAATACACTCTAGCTCTCTATTAAGTATCCCCCCATACTACGTGTGAAAAAGTGAAACTGACCAATTTGGCCAAGTTTAAATTTGTTTGGTTTGTTCCCTTGTGATTAGTTTCATAGTTTTAACACTAAAAGGTCGCCGGTGATTGAGCGACGTTTCCTCGTTGTACAAGTAAATTCGCTGTATAATAGCATCCCTGAACAATATAATCTGTTCAATCCATGGAATATCGATCGTCTTCATTCATTAAGTCATTAAATAAGTTACGCCCACAAGTCGAAATACTATTACCAAACAATTTAACTTGTCGATACTACTGCTGCAAAAAGGCAAGAGAAATGAACATTGACAGAGATCGGAAATAAATACAGTCGGCTGTTTAATTTTATATCCCAAATCCCACCGGTTACCGAATTTCAGTTTTGCATTTCTCATTTAGGATGGTTTATTTAACAACGGCAATAAAAAAGTAATTCACATAATAGTATTTTTTCCAACAATAAAAAACCGGAAACAGCAGATGTCACAGATAACGCCAGTTGAAAAAAATTAATGATGATTTGTATAATCCCAGAACGCGGCAGTTATCGTTCGAGAATTAATCTTTTTCGAAATGTGTTGCAAATGTCCACCGTTCACCACCCTCGCCGTCTACCTCTTCCTGTCGATTTTAATAGGTTTTTACTTTTACAAAGCGGAGGGATCGGTAAGTTCGCGACTTGCGAGCCAGTTTTGTAAGTCTTTAATTCCAGAGCGATTCCGGACTAATTTCAATTAAATCCTGCACCGTTTCGCAATTGAGACTTTCTTAATTAATCTCACGGTAGAAAGGGCCCACCCTGCATTGATTTTATTACCCATATAGTGTTTAAATGTGAAATAAAACTATTCCTGGCCTTTCCCACAGTGCACTCGTATCGATTCACCCCAGACACGGTGCAAAAAATCCCGCATATTAAAATATGTCGCTCGCCGCCATTCCAGGTCAGAAATCCCGCTTCGACGACGTTTCGAGTATCTCTAAGCTTTTGTTACTGCTGAGCTTAATGGATGCGAAGCGTGTCCGGACACTCAGCTTTCGGATTATGACGGCTTGTTTTTTGCAACCTCGGCACTGAAACTAAACCATCTGGTTGTCAATCACCTGTCCTGAGATTTGGGGACACTCCGGCACTGCTGACCCTAAACTACTTACAACTTTGCCAATGTGAGGCAAATTACGAGCTAATGTGTCGCCGGGGCAAAGACACTCTTTACAAATTTGGTACAGATAAGTTAATTAGGGACGCTATTATAGACGACTTAATTAAACGTTGTCTCGTAACTCGGCAAGAAGCTCAATTTTGACTCGATTTAATTTCGAGTTTACTTCATTTTTGAACGCCAGTCAGGGGAAGTTTTAGAACATTTTCGGATCGTTATTCAGCCATTCCAGCAAAAAAGCAACCTGACCCCGAAATTTCAAAATGATTTTAGTAATTTTAAGTTTCTTTCAAAATACACGATTTTGTTGATATTTAATGTATTTCGACAAAAGGGTTTTTGGGAGAGGATAAGCATTTAAATTGAGCTAATTCATTAGATTCTAAAATTTACATACATTGCCTTGTAGGCGATAACATAAAATACTGACGTACTACAACTGTTCAATATTTTTGAAGAGTATTTTTCTAGTTTCTGGTAGTTTAGAAAATGGAAATTGGTAAGTAAATTGATTAGTAATATTACTTTTTTATCTTTATAACTTTTGTTGTCCCGTCCGTTATTACAAACATAAAATATTATTCTTATTTCTTACGTTGTGAAACAAAACCAAGAATTTTTAATTTCCACTGTCTAATTTTAATATTTTTAAAATCTTTAATAATTAAAACTTGTCTGTATACATTTTTTAGAGCTATTTTCACACACAAGATTTTTTGTTCCGTCCGTCATGTGTACCTAAACAAAATGTAAATTAATCAGAATTCGTTGCACATTGCCATATTCTTCATTTTGTGGTTTCAAAAAATTCAGCACGTTCCACCTTTGACTTCAAAAATAGTTGTTGGAATTAGTGCCTTTTAAATTAACAGAGTTTTATAACGATTTTTTAACGATAAAAATTTGAAGTCTTTTTTGCGTCCCGTCCGTCATCAATTTGTATTTCTTTTTCCTGCTCGTATTTAAAATTTTAAAAATGTGGCCTTAATTGTAGGTTGTAAACAATTTGACTGGTACTAAGTTCCTATAAAGAAAAATTCACTTCTACTGATACTATTCGTAAAAATTGAAAATAAAATATAAAAACTTGTGCAGTGTCCCGTCCGTTAAAATGGAATCTGTCCCTCCGTCCTAAATACATTTTTTTATTCTTGAAACGCAAACCATTTAAGTACTGTAATAATTTGGATTTGGCGAAAAACAACTTTGCTTGATGTTGTCTCCTTAATAAAGGTATAAAATCAGGAAATATGATCGCATTTATTGGTACTAAGAAGTTGGAGGATATTGGAACGTTGCCATTTACAATAATAAGCAAACATATTGCTTTTCACGAAAATGGATCGGTTAGAATTGCTAGATTTGTGCAACCAATGTAAATATTGAGAGAAACTTCCCGTTGATCTGGTTTAGCACTTTCTTCGAAGCTTTGCGAAATGTCAAATCTATCTGCAGTGCACACACGCCGGGGGCAGCGATCGAACCAGCTCACTAATTAACCATAAATCGAAATAAGAGTCAAAGAAAGAAAAGTTTAAGTAATTTCATTTACTTTGAGCAAATCGAGTAAATAACTCTTTGATGTTTTTTACTTTCCCAATCGGGGCGAGTTGGCAATCGTCCAGACGACTAAAACCGAGTAATTAACTCCCTATTGGCACCTCGGCAAGAAATCCTAACTAATTATCTCGTGCGAGTGTAACTGTCCCATCTGCGTTCATGGACAAGGAGTCACAAACCTGGAGACAAGTGGTGTAGCTGGGGCTGTAGACGACGTGATCGCAAGCGCATTGACAGTCTCCCAGGTGTTCCGTCAATTCGAACATAAGCTCGGGATCGTCCATTTCCGCGTCCATGCCGTCAGCCGGACGTCTTTTGGGATGGCCGTGGCTGACGTTGGATCTGAAAAAGATAACGCCGATGAATTTTTCATGACGATAAAACGCATGCACGGAAGGGATATCGCCATTAAGAGCGGCGTTTACGCCCTGTTTACGACGACGCCTTTTATTTCCGGTTATGGACAATGACCGGCCGTAAATTATTCATCTTGAGAGCCCGGAGTTTATTAAGGAATAAAACCACCACCGGATTTGCGACATCGGAAAGTGGATTTAATTTTTCTGAAACCATCCGTATAATATCCCACAATACTCCATAAAGACAATGTTTTATTATAATAAATTAGAAGCCCTCTAATTCTTACCTTGTTTCGCTGTATCAAGTTTTTTGTCCAAGAATTTAAGATTTAGCGTTTTCGTGTTACTATTTATTATTTATCAAGTTCTAAAATTTCAGATTTACAAGTTTACCTATGTCTAATTAGAAATTTGGAATTGTGGTTTCCTAAATAATAGATCTGTAGACCTTTGCTTTTATAAAAAGTTTTCTAATTATTTTTAAATACATTTCTAGCTACCTACCTAATGTTTAAAATTGTTTGTCTTCTTGTACGTAGAATCCTAATTAAATCCAGAGAAATATTAGTATAATATTTAATACAGAACCCTTAATTGCAATCAAATTTTAGTTTTTCTATTATTAATTTTTCAATGCAAATTAATTCTCTAAATATCCCTGTTATTCTGTTAAAATGTTAGAATGTTAGCAACAGTGCTCTGTTGTGACACCGCTTAACAGAGCTGTCTAATTTGCGATACTCTGACTTCCTCTGTTCAAATAAAGGTAACAGTGTGCCCATTTGTTTATTTTAACTTCAAAAATAACGGATTTTAAAATTTAGCCCTCTTAGGGCGTGGAATTTCTAAAAATCATAAAACACATGTTTCTTCATTTTCACCGAAAGCCCAAATACCAATACTCATGGATATAAGTTCAAAAATGACGGATTTGTATAGTTAACCCATTGGAGGTGTAATTTTTAAAAATCATAAAACACGTGTTTCTTAATTTTTCATCAAAAACCCAAATACAAATTCTCATAGATATAAGTTCAAAAATCATGGATTTTTATACTTAACCCCCGTGAGGATGGAAATGTCAAGACCTGAAACATGCGTTTTTGATCTTTAACCGAAATCCCAAGTACCTACCAATTTGCATGAATATAATTTTTAAAATTACAGATTTTTTAGGGGTTGGTTTTTCGAAAATCCTGAAACATGTGATTCTTCATTTTTAACGTAAGGCCTAAATACGAATTTTTATGAATATACCTTTAATATTTCTTTTAAAACGACACATTTTTATTCAAATTTTAACACCCCATTTCACCCCTTTAGAAAGGGATTTTCGAAAAATTCCTTCTTAGCGGAACTCTACACCCTCTAAGGAATGGATCTTCCAAATTTCATGTTTCTAGGTTTAGTGGTCTAGGCTGTGCGTTGTCTGTCAGTCAATCACGGTACTGAAGAAGAAGAAGAAAGATAAAAGGAATAAATACAATTTGGAAGAAATTGGAAGACAAAAATGTTATTTGAAATAAATAACACAAATTTAAAAATCTGTTGTATTTTCACGAAATAATGTAAGCAAAATGAAGGACACACAGTGTTAATTCAAAATCCCTTTCTCCAATCTTCCGTTTCTCCGTTTTCTAACACTTCAAAACCACAGGTAGAATTGTATAGGTGATTCTAAGCTGTTAGTTTTCTTCACATATCACATTTTTAATACAATATCTTGTTAATTTGGTAAAACATCGCAAAAATTCACAATCTCTCACTGTCACTGTTGTTTATAGCGAGATTTTTGCCGCTGTTATTTAACAGAGGGTAACAGAGTTTACGTAATACGAGTTAAATAACAGCTGTAGTTATACAGGATGTAAGCGAAATAAGTACATTAATTTTAACCAGTGGTAAAACTTATCAAGACAAACACTTTTTCTATGTACCATTTTTTTAAAATCGCATTTTTGAAAATCATTTTTTCCTCCTACAAATTGACGAACCTTTCATGAAATGCTCCAACAAAGAAAAGTAATAATAAATTTAATTTAATTTTCATGAACTTGCTTGGAAACGGTAATCTTGTCGACTAGGTAACTTTGTTTCCAGTGGCGTGTAAGAAAATTGTGTAAGATTTTAAAATAATTTTAACTCAAAAACTAAAACGTTTTGAAAAAAAAGTTATTAGGAAAAATTGTTAGTCTTGGCGAGTTCTATTACCAGTTAAAATTAATGTACTTATTTCATTTACAGCCTGTATAGAGCAATAACGTAGTAACAGAAGTTAGAGAATAGCACCATAAATTGAAATTTTGTTCGAATTTATTTAACTCTGAAGGACCCTGAATTAAATTTTAATTCATTTTCTCTAAATATGTTCTGGCTGTTGTATCCATATTTCGAATTCTAGTATTTACAATTCTACACTTTGCTTCTTTTAAAATAATAATTAGCGTTCCTAAAATTTTCAAAGTCTCAGGTTTCACAATGAAAAATTCCTAAGATTTTAAAGCCAGATCCACATTTTAATTCCAGCATTCAGAACACCCCTAACCATCCAAACATCCTCTGATTTGGCCAGGTTTATATGTTCATCGTCTTGTCTTGTTATTTTTTACATTGTTATTCATCAAATTTGTGATAAAAAAACTTCGGTTATCTTATTAGGTATACCCAGCTACAATAACAGGTTTTCTGTCTGTCTTGATACTTTTAATAATGATAAATTTGTTTCTAAATTAGAAATTGACAGTTTTCGTGAGATGTTTTGCAAAATCTTATAAATTTTCAGGGAATTCCGAACATTATTGAAGACACTTTAAAGTCGTCAAATTGCTTTATGTAACATTCTCTTATATTGGCTAATAATTTTAAATTTGTGTCTAGCTCTGTTATCTCGTAAATCCAATAAAATTTCCACAAACATCGAATTGACGTTAAATTACATTGCAACCGTTTTAGTATCAGTTTGTGCATAAAACCTTCGCTAAAATGCATTTACAGCAACTTGCAAAAGCATTATTATATTTATTTGCATTTGAAAGGATTGCCATTTTCGTGCTCAATTAAAAAGTACAATTTCCGCGAAGAATTCGGAGACTGTGAATAAATCAGTGCTAAAAAACGTCTCATTAACGCATTCGATACGAGTTCATTTCCGGCTGTAGCATGCAGCTTCCTAATTATGAGTCGACTTGTTTCCATTGTTTTAATTAGGAAACGGCGTAGTGAGCGTTTGCATCGCCATTAATAAACCTGGAAGACCGGTTCAGGAACGGAATTAGTTTTTCCCGCGAAAGCGCCTAATAAATATTTCCGGAAAAAATTGCTAAAAGCTCCTTTATGTGCAACAATTTCGTCTAATAGCTACAACACAACTAATTAATTATTTTGAAAGCTTTCCGTAATCGAGCCTCGCATTAAACTTATAATAAATTATATCCGAGCTTGGCTTTCATCAAACATTCAAAACGATTAAATTTTCAAGCACAATCAGTGGCCAACTTTCATTTTTACAACTCCATTATTCAAAGTTATCGAGTCGAGCCTTGACCGAAGCTGGGAAACAGGCCTTCGACACCGCTAACAAAACTTTTTCAGGAAAATCTGGAAAAAGTTGGATCGATCGGCGTTTCCACTGGTGTGCTTTGAACATTTATTAAGGCAACGTCGGGAAAAAACAATAATTTTAAATTTGGACGCGCTTAATGAAATCTCGGAAAAATCGTCCGGAGAATTATTAATTCCACTCGCGAGCCTAAATGGGATTATCGCGCGCTGCAACTTAAACTTGGCCCAAGTTTTCATATGGCCGGTGCATAATCCAATCAAATTTTGATTTTAATCAAATCCGCTGGATATTTCACGGACTGCACCGGTCTGACCTACTTGAGGCGCAACCAAATTAAACAATTAGGTAAATTGAGCCAAGTGGGATTATGTATGAGCCGGCCTGGAACGATTAACTAATCCATCCCTCGCGGCTGATTTCCTATTATCAAAAGTTTCAAGACAATTCCGCGCAATTGCGCTGATCAACGACTGCTATACCTGCACTAGCTTTATTCTAATTAACTTAATTGGAATTTACGTATACACGACCACCGCTGAAATTGTTAACAATGTCTAATTACTAAGTTGGCAATCAGGCAGGGCCGCGCAATTGTTTTACCAGGTCAAAGCACCGATAATCAGCTGCGTTTTAGCACATTTCGGTGCTGCATCACAGAAAAATGTTCAACATTTGGCCAAATTTTTCACATTCATATTTAGTCTAAATTACGGAGAACTAGTACAAAATCATTTAACTTACCGAATTTAACAAAATAACACAGCGAAGTAAAAATGAGGGCTTAAAGCCTTAAACCTACCGTTTCGGCTTCGAATCGTTTTAAATTAATTTAAATTTAACTAGTCTATTTAATGCTTGGAGAAAAATGCTAAAGTGTTGGGCATTACACTCTTAACAGGTTGAGAAAAAATGATGTTCAAAATTTGAAAAACAAAAAATATTAAAAATTTAAAATTTGCGTCCCTTCTTTATTTTTCAAAACGCTGCGAATACCACTGATGATACAAAAAAAAATAAGAAAGAGAGTTGTAGAGGATTGAATTTTCTTCAAGAAAATTACGATTTACGAGACAATATCTTTATCTTCTATGGTTTAGTCCTCAAAGACGCTTATAGTCCGTCTATATTTTGTTGAATTTTATGGTGCAATAGAGGTAATTAACTTTTTAGGATTTAAGCTATAAGCTTCAATTGTAAGTGTATTGTAAATTACCGGCGCGTGCTATGGGACTGGATTCCAGGGTCGCTTACCATCTGGTCGCTTTGGTAACAATAGCTTTACGACCACCCTCATAAAATGGTTTGGGAAGTTAAAATCATAAAATTCAACAAAATATAGACGAATTTTAACCGACAATAGATACTGTTCATTTTTACTGGTGGTTGAGTCGAAAAATGAATTTAAACCGTTAAAGGTAGAAATAGAAATATGCACGATTTTTTGTCTCTTTCGTTTTCGTTTCTTTTGTTTTTGGTAGTGTTATTTATACTAATTTTATTTTTGACTATGAATTAAGTTTCTATTTATAAACTATTTTACTTTTTTATTTCAGTTCCTGCAGAGAAAACTAATAAGTATTGTCTACTTTAGAATACCTCTTTCTTTTATCGCCGTAATTTTTTGTTTCAAATGTTTTATTTTTTTACTTGTAAATTAATAACTTGGACAGGTATGTCTGCAAAATAAGTTGTTTATTTACTTTATATACACATTCTATTCTATAAAGTGAAATAACATAAAATATGCCTTTAAACCATTTGCTTGTGAACAAGAGAAAATTGCTCAAATTGTCATTTATGTATTCAAATAAACACCTTTGTTTAGCTTAGTATTTACATTAATTTTGCTTCTCTGCTAATTAAAATTTACAAAATAGGACTCCTGAAAACAGAATTCTTCATTTTTGGTTTCGGGTAAGAAAAGAAGGTAATGTGGTAACGTGGAAAGTACGCAGGGAATTTCTTTTTACGTTTAGGCTTCTTTACTATAACAGAAAGTTGGCAGACCCCGTTCGGATTACTAAAACTCTCGGATAATAGGATTTATGAAAAATCTATAACCTCAATAACACGTTCCGTTTTAAATATCTACTTTAAAATAAAAAATAGTAAAGTTTTATCTGGAAGTAAAGAAAAATTTGAAAGTAATATTGAATAGAAGATTACAAAAATGGAAGAACTAATTAGCCGAAATGATTGAAGTAAACGAGACTTTAGTTTCTTTAGCAAAAACTGAAATAGAATCAAAGGTAATGATAAATTAAGTGGAATCACAGTTTCGAAAACAATACTTGCAGGTAATCAACAGATTACCTGCAAATATTGTTTGATAACAATCAATTTCCTTTTGTCCTTAATTTTGAAAAAAAAACGGCGACTTTTTATTTTTATTTTCAAAATTAATTTTCAAAGTAAAAATGAAACACTCTTCATCAGTTGATGAAGATGGAAATATGATTTCGCGGACGTTTTTAAAGAAAATTTAACTGTCTATGATTTTTTTACATTTTTTGTAACACTAACTGTATTTGTAGCGGTTTGAAAAACAAAAGACTGTACATTGAGCAAATTGGTAAAGGTTTGAAATTCACATTAATAGGAGTAGTTTTCGACTATTGAGATCTGAGTAGGAATACATGGAGAAGAATTTAAACAATCAAAAGAAGATTTCTAAAATTAATTAGAGAAATCTTTACACATACACTTGTGAAAGACGATATATACAAAAACTTAGAAAACATTTAGCAAGTAATCCAAAAGGAGAATCTTAAGTAAAATCTACACAGAAGAAGAAAAAAATTAAAGCAGAATCTCATATATAATGTATAGAAAAAACATTTAGAAAAAAATCTAGAAAAGAGTTTAGAAAACAATTTTCTAGAGATGAATCTACAAAAAATCCTAGAGAAAAATTTAGAAAAGAATCAAAGAATTTTTGGGAAAAATCACGAGACAAATAAATCCACATACAGAAGATTCTGATTAGGAATATGGAGATAAATGGGGCCAATAAAAGAATTTAAAAAATCAAAAGTATTGTTTTTACCGTTACTTAAAATTTGAAAATAGTCATTTTTTAATTTTGTCTCAGACGGAAAATGAACAACAGCGTCATCTTTTTTTGGTTTTTTATTTTGTTTAAACATAATATCGTCTCCATGTATTGTGTATTTATGGTAATAAGAATTATTATTATTATTTGGAGAGACTAGCGAAATTATCGAGAACGAGGCAAGCCATTTGGCGCATGCCAAAAAAAAAGTAAAAACAACACTAAATCAAGGAGGATACTACGATATTTGACGTCTCAAAAATCTAGGCAGAATCCTAAAAATTTATATGATTTCCCAAAACTAAACAACCGAAAAAGACATAAAATTCTTAAAAAATTATACTTTGTGCTTATTTTTTCATTACCATTCAACCCCCCCAAATTGGGGGGGGTTTAAATTTTTCCATAGTACTTTGTCTTCTTTGTCTACATCGATTCTGAAAGCTTTATCTGTAACACCCCAATATTCGACTATGCCTTCATGATAATTCTTGGATTCAGAATATTTACAGAATTGATAAAAATAAGTGCAAAACATTCCCCGTTTTCATTCCGACTACAATCTGATCTATTCTTACAGCATCTCCTCTTTCACGACAGCTTATACCGTTTATAGGTATGTGTCTATCGTGGAGAATCATCGGCATGACCATCAATCCTGGTTAAAATCTTTTAACTTTCTTTTAAAAACACATAAAGGTAAATTACAAAAACTAGTTGGCAACATATTATAAAATTTAATGCAATAATATCTTGGTCCAGTTTGGTTCCGTTTTCGGCTATTGAATTTTGGAATGAGCTTAGAGAAACTTGGCCACAGAGTAGTTTTCGAAAATAGCGTGGCAAAAATCCTCAAGAAAGAAAAATTGTTAGCAGAAGCCATCGGCGAATAAGCTAAAATTTCTACCTGTAAAGTCCGAAATTGGGCTGGTTGACACAGTTAAGAAAAAGGCCGAGATATGGCATGAGAGACTGGGACATATCGGTAGAAACGGGTTGGAAAAATTGGAGGAAATGGTGGAAGATTTTGAAACAAGCATCAAGAGCGTGCCCCCTACCATCTTTTCGACATGTGTTAAAGGAAAACAAACAAAACTTCCCCACAAGCAAGAGAGAGTGCGAGCTACACGTCCATAACAGTTAATTCACAGTGACCTGATGGGGCCTATTAGAAACCAATCACATAATGATAAACGATATGTGCTAACACCTTGGCGCTAACGTTCATCGACGATTACGGTAGTGTATCTCCTGAAGTCAAAAGCTGAAGTGTTTCAATGTTTTAAGGAATACGAAGCGATGGCAAATACCCACTTTGAAAGACGAATTAGCCGCTTCAGATGTGATAATGGAAGAGAATATTTATCACATGAGATGAAAAATTATTTCAAGGAACGAAGCATTCAGTATGAGCTAACTATTCATTTGGCCTTTAAAATAGACAAAAAATTATGACAAAATTATAAGAATCACAGTTTTGTGCCAATAACAATATTCTTCGTGTCCTGTTCATCTCTATGTATGTAAAGTAAATCAACATTAATGAGAGTATTTCAATTAGCAAATGTGACAAATAAAAACTACTTTTGTAGGTTAATATGTTGACATGGACACTCGCCAGTTATAAGCTTTGGTCATAAAACGAAAAAGACTTATGTCCACACGCCTACTACAGCATTTATTAAATTTGGCAAAATACATATATCTTAATTATTTAGATATCATTCTAAAATATCTACAGTAGTGATGCCGTAGCACTTGATAATGCTACGTAAATTCATCTACCGTAAAATATTTCTTGACGATGCACAAAGTCTGACCACTGGTTCGGAAATCTTTATGCACAGTTTCATTAATTTTGGCAAAAAGATCTACCGCGATTTGTGGTACTTGGTTCAGGTCTAACTTACATTCTTTCAAATTCGGTCTATCTATAAAAATGTGGCATTTTATTTGGCAGTACTGTGAGTTGTCATAAGAAATTTATTCTAGGTTATAATTGATGACAACCAAGCACTGTTGTCAGTCTTCTTCATTTTTTAAATTAATTATTGAACTCGTTATTTATTGTTATTTTACTCATAGCCATAGACCCCCCGCCCCCCCAAACACCAATTTTAATTTTTTAATAAATAATATAAAAGCTTAATGAAAAAATGTTGTCTAAATAATCACATTAATAGTTATTTGTGTATCAAGGTCGTAAAGGTGATCTTTTTTGGCCGAATCTGTTGTTTGTGGCCGAGGCTGCAATTCAGATGAGGCCAAAAAAGCACTCTAGGCCGAGGTGCACACAACGTTTTTTAGGCGATGATCACAACAGAAATAAAGCATTGACAGATCGGTCCAAGAAAGTGACAGATGAGTCCAAGAATTTGACAGATGAATACAAAAAACGAAAAGAAAACGCCTAAAAAAGTCTTTTTAATGCACATTTTTTAATAAATAAATACATAAATTATTAATTTCTAATGTGTTTTTGTCCATCTTGTTTAGTTTCAGTATAAGGAAAGGTACCTCTTTGGTGTTTTTTAGAATTATAAAAACACAATTTTCTGACAACGTTTCGTCTTAATTTAATCTTCTTCAATTCGTTTATAAAAAACAATTGACAGCCTAAAGAAAATTAAATTAACATCGAAACGTTTCAAGAAAGTTGTATTTTTTTAGATGATAGCCAAAAAATACCAAATACCTTTCCTTACAATGAAAATAACTTATTATCACTTAATAAAATATTATGCGAAGATTCTCGAAAAGTAAAACAAGGAAGTTGCTTAGAAATTTTTTTTCGTCCAGAATTTTTTATTACTTAAACTTACTTAAACAACTGTATGTAAATTAACATTGCCTGTTGTATTTTATGTTGTAGTTTTTTTTAATAATTAACAAGAGTGTGTTGTTTTTGTCAATGAGAACTAATTATTTCAAAAACTTAGCGAAACCGACTGGTAAAAAACGTTATGATCAACAACAACCTATGAATATCCAAAAAATGCACAACATATAGGGTTTTATTTGAGAAAATATAAATTTACATTGTAAAATTTTATGGAAAAAAGTTTTTTGGGCTTAAATGTGCAAATTTATTTAAATATGAATTTTAACATAACAAAAGTTTCATTTAATATTTTCACCGTTCTAAAAATTTTTGGAAGAGCCCCCCCCAAAATTAATTTCTGGATCCGCCCCTGTCCGTATTAACAGAAATTACAAAGTAATGAGAATTAAACTGACATACAAGGCGAACCTTTAACAGAAAAACGTCATAAAGAGAGTACCTGACAGGACCTGAAGCCAACCTAATAAAAATATATCTACGCCTGCTGCTTGTTTAAAACAATCGATATAATAAAGGCTTAATACAATTTTTGAGATACGACTTTCTTGCTAAGTAGTTTAGTAGATCTCACATACATACGTCAAATTTTATTACGCGTTTTTCCTTCTTAAAATTTTAATAGCGTCTACAAAAGTAGTGCAGAATAACTGCTAATGCACTTTAGATGCAAGTTTTCATGTTATCTCAAATTTGACAAAAAATGTATACTCCATACGGAATTAAAATCAATTTAAAATCCATTTAAAGTTAGTCGTCTAGGCTTCGTTTCTATGGCAATGTTGCAGGGTTCCAACATAATTTCAAAAATTTTGACAGTAACAATTGATTTTAATTCCGGATGGACTGTAGATACGACGTTCTTGCTTAGGAGGGTAGCATAGTTGAACCTTGTTTAGATTTTAAATAAATTTTGATTTTTCGAAATTTTACAGTTTTCCTACGAGTATGTTTTAAATTTAATAACTCCAACATGACTTAGAATATTTTTTAAAATCTTGGGCTGGGGCCTCTATCATTTCTCTTGCTTTCCCGCTCCCCTAATGCGCAACCACCCTTCCATAAATCAGCCCTTGTCCCTTTCTACGCAAATAAGACAAAGTTCTACCGACCTCGCGCTCGTCCTGAACGGGTGCCCCCTCCTGAAGCCATAATCGTCGCACTTAAACTCCTTATCATAAGCACAGGACTTTATCGCACAATTCTCATCACCATAACCGTCGTAGAGTACGTTATTAGGTCCGCGATGGATGTTGATGATTTCAGGCGACTGAATTCGGGGTCTCTCGCACTGAAACTTGTGCCGCGGCGCGAACTTGCCCACTTTCCGGTCGAGGCTGTATTGGCTGAGGTTGGTGCTTTCGAATTTTGGCAGAGTGCTGAAGGAGCGATTGACTTGGGTTTTGAAGACCGCCTCTTTGGCGCAGTTGCAAAGTTCGATGTCGACCGGGAAGCGGTTAGCATTGGGGCTGAAGCGGTCCGGGGGCTGGTAGGTGTGCAGGAGGTAGTCGGAGCTGCGGTGGGCCGGATCCACGTTCTGGTTGCCGTCGTCAAGGAGGGTCACACCCACGTTTTGGTAGTCGCGGTAGTCGTTGTCGTTGGGCGTGCTGGCTTGCGTGTACTTGGAGGACTTCATCGTCGGGCACCTGCACAAAAATTGTTTCTACTTTAGTTTATTTACGGGGACAATAATTTTGAATTGTTACGCTAGTCGCTGGGGCAATACGGAGTTGGGCGAGTTTAAGTGTCTTAGTAAAAAATGCAAATCCCAATTTTCAGGTAAACTGGAAAAGTTTGCGTTTCCAATAGAAAACCTTATATCAGTTTAAACAAACGGAAATAGGAGAAAAAGTTGCGTCTTATACCACTAAAATTGAATTTCATAACAGTTCCATCAGAGCGGCCCCGGAGCGAGAATCCCACCATGAAATATGCGAGACGTCCCGAATTGCAACTCGATCCGTCCAAATACCTTTTTGACTTCTCAACATCTGCCAAATTCGCTCAAATGTACTCCCCGGCACGTTTTAATTTCTGTCGAAGAGATTTTCACATCAGTGTCACGAAACGTCCGATTTTTCCGGGATTATGGAAATGGGACGTTCGATGGCAAACACTGTGCACATTGCAATAGAAGTTTGTAATTGCGGGGTTAAGTTTCCGGTGAACTGCATCCGGAACTCTTTCATTATTCTATTCGAGGAGCTCGAGTTTTGAGATAGCGAGGCTAACAATAGGAGAATGGCCAATTTTCGAATATGCATTCAGGAGTTTGCGGGAATTTAAAGTGTTTTACGGGAACAAAAATCGATTTACTAATTTTGGACCGATAAAGGGAATCGCCTCGAGAGAATTTTCACTAGTTATAAGAGAAAACTTAAATCGGGAGTGTGCTTATTTATCCAGAAGTTTTCAGCGGGGTTATTCACTGAGTTGGAAAGTAGAGGCGAGGAAATAATTAGAAAACATTCATTGGACGCGTGAAATGTTTAAGGAGTCCTCAAACAACAATTCAATTCATCTATTAATTTTTATTAATTTATTAAACAGGGTTGATTTTCAATTAATGTAATCAAATTTTTCGTGTCGAAGCTGTTAGTGTTCATACTATAATGGAGAATGGAAGCAATTTGTTGCAGTTATGGAAATCTAATTTTATCGGTAAATTTTGTATGGCTTTAGTGGAATTTCATATTGAAACCATCATAATCATTAAACAAATTAATTTTAAAAATTCATAGAAAGTTGTTTATAATTAAAAACTAAAAAAAAACAGTTTATACAGTGAATTTTTTATCACGCTGAATATTCAGTGCTAATGTCCTACATTCGGTTCACTTTCATAAAAACCATTGTGGAGGAAATTGGGTAGTCTTGGCATTAACTTTTATATGAGTTGTCATGGTAACAGGTTAGTTAATTCCACCACAATGGTTTTTATGAAAGTGAACCGAAAGTAAATGGGTTTAATTAAAAAAAAAAAACAAGTGAATCCATCCATTGATTTATTTGAAGAACAATAAAATAAAAAGAGGTTTTATTTCATGAAAGTGACTACAACACTAACAAAAAAATTGGAAGTACATGGAATATTAAATATCCTGTAACAACATTAGAACGGCGGTGTGTCATTGAAAAGTAAGCGTTAATCATTGAAGACAGAAATATTTATTATGGTGATGGATATTTCTTAAGAAAATGTAATTCACTGCAATTCTATTTTTGTATTTTTTGTTTTTTAACCGTATCAGAGCGCTTTAAAAAAATGGCAAAATCATGTGGTAAAACAAAAATTCCTAATTATTATTTTTTAATTATTGTTCTCATGAAATTTTGGCCATAATTATACAGCGTTGGGCAAAAGTATGGAACCAAGCGTTTTGTGCCTAAACTATGTACCTTACGAAAAAACTAATTAGCACATCATCAACTACTTTAAAAATGTGATCATTTTTTAAGCATAAATTTTTTCGAAATTCCTTTTAGTTTTCGAGTTATTCAAAAAAAAATTTTTTTTCAAATGGCACCCTACTATGGCGATTTCTTTGGTAAAAGATTAAGCTCTAAAAACAACTTCTACTTTAATAAAATTAATTTTAAACTAGTAATTTTTCTTAAATAAATTATTAAAGTTGCGTTCCGAGCTCATTACGAAGGTTTTTCGAACTTGGCCGAAGTGGTTGTATTCATGGATGTTTATAATTGCGAAAAATTTGACGAATCAAATTAGTGGATTAAAAACATCCATGTATACAATCACTTCGGCCAAATTCGAAACATCTTCGTAATGAGTTCGGACCGCAATTTTAATAATTTATTAAAAAAAAAACACTGGTTCAAAAACAATATTAATAACTTAGAAGTAATTTTTAGGGCATAATCTTTTACCAAAAAAATCGCCATAACAGGATGCCATTGAAAATTTAATTTTTTTTTTGAACAATTCGAAAACTAAAAAGAATTTGGAAAAAATTTATTCTTGAAAAATGATCACATTTTTAAAATAGTTGATGATGTACTAATTAGTTTTTTCGTAAGGTACATAGTTTAAGCACAAAACGCTTGGTTCCATACTTTTGCCCAACCCTGTATTTGTCATTACGCTCTATCTACCTCTAATTACATTTCAAATCTAATAATAACTAGTAAGCAAGAAAAAAGCAGAAATCCATATTTTTTAACGGCCAATATTACAAAAATAAAAGTACCTCTTGATTAAATAAAATAACTGTGAAATTATGATTTACAAAAAAAAATAATTGAGTCGCTTTGAACTGTTCTTACTGTAACAAAGGGAACAAATCGTATAAAATCAAATCAAATTTGAGCAAATATCATTTTTAGTCGTGATTTTTAGGACTAGAAATTTTCCAAGAATAATAATTTGCGGCGTCCAGTTTGATCCAATTTATCCCTTGCATTAAACCGGTTGCTGTTTAATGAATAATTTTTTGCCGGAGTAATTAAAAGAAGTAAATTAATGAATGGCCTCCCCTATACATGCGCTGAAGCCGTCTAGACGGCGTAATTCCGCGAAAAAGGCAACGAGGTGATTAAATATTAGCAAAAGCAGCGTCACTTTATGAGACTTTTTCCGCATTCTGTGCATTCATCACTCCTTTTAAGTGCGCTTAAGTAAATTGTTAGTTGTGTATTAGCATCTCGTGCTTAAGATCGATTATAATCGCCGGCGTCTGACATTTTCATTAACTTTTTTCAATCGCGTCGAGTTTGAAAAAACAGTTTAAGCGAAAGGGTAATATTTTCCATCCCCACCGCTTTTAATTTCCGATCGTTCACTTTTTCGCGCAAAAAGCGCGGCGGCAAAATGACCCCGATTTCGGCGCTTTCTTTAATCCTTTTGATCGGGTTTTATTAGCTCCGTTTCGTCCGACTTTTTTGTTATTTGCTTTACCAAGTTGGCAAATATGCAAATGCACGTTTTTAATTTAAGTTTGTCATTCTTGCAAACATTTTTCATTTATTATTCGGCGGTTAATGCGGCGCTGACAGCGGATCGATGCCAGATAAACTAATTAATTTTTTGCGTCTTGCTGTAAACAGGATCATTTACATCGGCTGGACACGGATGACCTTCGGCCTAATGGGCCTTGGAGTGGCCGCTTCTTTCGCTCGTTAGGGCGCTTTTTGCCTCACTGCCAGATTGCATTAGTGCAATTAACGCCGATATAAATTATTTAACGGCGTTAAGACGCTTCGATCGCCGATGTTTGTGAAGTTTTTTAATTAGAGCGATTGTTTTTTCAGCCCGTGCCGAGATTAATCGCGTTTCGGGCAAAAAGAGCCCAAACAATAACAATATTGTTAAGTTCGAGATCATGTTGTTTAAAGTTAAGTCGAGCAGTTTTGAGTTCGGATTATTATCTTGGAGAAGTTGTAATTGTAAAAAGTTGGGGCGTTCGAATCGATTAAATTAATTTAGCAGCCACTCTCCTGTTCTACTCTTTTTCACTTTCGAACAATGAGTTCGGCGATTTTCTTACACTTTTGCTAATTAGATTAGTGGATTACGGAACGGTTTTAGGAAGAAAATTCGGTTGTGGCTGCGGGGAAACATATTTTTAATTAATCGTGCCCGACACTTCAAGGGTGAGCTCGAGGGTGTAACAGAACCTTTTTAGTTCGCATTGTTCTGTAAATAATGTAATTATTGCCGAAATTAATTCGGGGTGAAACAAACACAAGATATTGTAAATTTTTAAGCGAAACGCTCATGTTTTGAATTTGTTCTGCATCTGCACAGCCAATATTTAATGCACTCTCGTGAAGAGTTCCAGGTGTTGCAGTGCACCTTGGGGAAGTGTGAGTAATGCGAAGTCCGTCTCGAAGAAGTGTTGTATCGTATTTTAGCAACTACGGTGCAACAATCGCGCGCAGTAGTTCCATTCGTCCAATTACTCTCGTCGTGTAAATTTGTACAAAGTACTTTTGCAGCTTGCGACTTGTTAGAGGTAAAATACACAAGTCTCCTCACATATCTTTGCGGTACGTAGGTACACATACGTAGTTATCTTCGGAATTTATGCGGGCGCATTCAGAATATTCCCTCGACGGAATGTGACGGGCTGATTTTTTCTTTCCTTTATTTTCTTCCTTTATATAGGGACAAATTTCTTTCGTTGCGGCGCCGGTTGTTTATTTTAAAAATTCCATCCGGGGAAATATCGCCCATTCGCAATGATGGAAATTTCATTTGAGGCGAGTTTAACTTGACGCAGATTCCCGGGAAATTGGGGTAAAGACGCAGCGTAATTATGATTGGAAATGTGAGACGTGGCACATTACTTTTTCATCGGCCCAAAGTGAACTTATGTGAGGATTAAAAGCTTTGTGAAATTTATATGATGCGGAGGTTCGGTGCCGCAATCATGGATCATGTTTATGTTGATGCTGGAGGAACACGAGCCAATTAGCAGAATTATGTTTTATCATAAAATATTCAACGTGATTCTGTGTTGTATTACTGTCGGCGCGATAATGATGAAAGGCCTTTCCACAAATTTCCCATTGCTGTGGAATGCTCTTTTCCACACCGCCGCACAAAAAGGCCAAATTGACGACGACACATTTTTATTTTTCAAAAGCAGATTTTACAACACTTTTGTCGCAGTATTTTCAACACTCGGCAAATATTTACAAAAACCTGGCTCAACAATGTTATGTTTTTTCAAAATAATTTTAAATGAGCTTCGAAACCACAAATTCACTCAGAGCAGGTACATAGAAAAATGGTGGAGGCGCCGGGCCAGACTGGTGTTCTTTTAACTAAACCTTATAGCTGTAACTTTATAAAATTTAGGTAACAAAGTAAAAAATGAAGCGTATTATTACACGTTTTTGTCCTTGTTTTTTGTAAAGAGTGTATCAAGCAGATCTTTGGGATCTTTTACTTTTCTCAATTTTCCATTTAATTTCCGACTTGTGCTCGTTCTTTGTCACGAACCACAAACAACTTTTTTAATATTCGATGAAAAGATTATCTCAATATCAGCTGCACGATCTCATTCTACACTATTTCTCTGTTTCGGAAAGCAAATAAAAAGCACCATTACGGTCTCTACACGAATCAAACTATTAATTTTGAAGCTTTAGACTAGAATATTATTGAAACAAATCCCCATTATCTGCATATAATGGATTTATTTTTCTACACTGGGTAGACTAATTGCCATTAACGTTATGTTGCGTTAACCATGCTATCATCAGACAATTTAATAAATGCAACAATGTATCACGTGAAACTAGAACGAAATGCAAGTCATAAATACGAATCCTGGTCCAGTCATTATTGTTTATTGGTGCTCGGATTAGCGACGTGTTTTATGGCAAAAACGCGTATTTTAGCGGATTAAGTCTAAAAAATTCAGAGAGCCGGCTGTGTGCCTTGAAACTGCAACGAAATAAGAAATTTGTTGGCAATTGAATGACAGAATGAGTAAACAATAGGCAACTTAATCCTCGTTTAGGAAAATATAATGGATTAAGAGCGAGTTAATTAGGGTTTCATGTTTGAACAGTTATTATAAAGCGGTTAACCCTTTTTATGTGCAAGTCTGAACAGTATACGACTTTCGGCAATGAAAAATCTTTCTATTAAAACGCGGGTTAAAATTTAATCGATCCCGGGTCGTTAATTAGGAAAAGTTGAGGATAATGATCTTAGAGATCATAAATTATCGGCGAGACCGCCTAATTTAAAATGTTGTGCCCGAAATCACAAACGAGAAAATCGGATTTTATGTTTGAGGTGTTTATTTTCAGAGGAAAAAGGTGGATGAATTGTGGCAAAAGTCCGTAAACAGAGATAATGCAAAAAACTGTAAACATTTTTTTCGCGGAAATTGGAAAATTACAGCGGTTAAACATTTACTCTGCTACTTTGATTGTGAGGTATACGAGAAGAAAAAATCAATAGATCACTACTTTTATTTTTAAAATTTGAAGCACACAAAGGGTTGTTCTACCAAATATTTATATTCATTTCAGACTTGAATCAAAACACGGAACAACATTTGAAATGTGACGCTGTAAAATAGCGCTTTTTGACTAAATTAAAGGCTTGTTTAAAATATTATTTTCCTAATGTGTCTTCGTGGTAAATGCAATATAACTAAGTCGAGATTTTTATTAGTTTCACAATTGTAGTTTAAATAAGATCACCGCAAATCGACTTAAATCAGGTCAAGTTATTTTAGGTCAAGGTTGCCTAATCCATATAAATTTCTAACATTTCTAAGCTCTGAAACTTTTCCAGGAATTTTATTAATATTAATTCTTGGCTTGAAGCGTCACAAATAGAGCAAAACCAAGCACACAAATCGCATCACAAATTACAGCAATAAAAAATGCACAATTCAAACAAAACAATTTTTTTCAAGGTGTGATAAGGAATATTTGAGACATTATTTCATAGTACTTAAACACTAATGAATTCTTTCGCTCTGCTCTGAAATTTGTGACATTATAAAATTGTAAACATTATAAAATATAAAGGAATTTTATTATTTATAACTTTTAATTTGACTAAAAGAAACAAGGAAATTTTTTCCACCCTTCTTATTACTAATATTCTCGTTAGGAGTTGCCGATGTCCTAATATTTTAAGAAAGGAAATTTTGAAAGCGTCTATTTAATCTGTTCTAAGGTACTGTATTAGTTATTTCTTTGTTTGGTTTTTTTAAGATAAAACGGAATTCTTTAAAAGCTGAATAGAATAGAATAGAAGTCGAAATGCGCCCTCTTTTCGCAATGATGTAAGAACTCGCCGACTTCACCCTTTAAAAGGATTAAAAGCGTTAACACATCAACCTAGAAGCCTGGTCACGGCACCACTCACCCTTCCATTTTTCCTTCACGACAATAAAGACACAACCGGCATCTTAACCCCCTGATTTCCAAACCGTCCCCACCCCCTATTAAAACAACCTCGGCCATAAAAACCGCCCTAGAAATTAAATTGCTTTGTTAACATTCCGGTAACAGCCCCCAAATCCCGTTTTTCTAAACCCAAGCCGGAAACTAAAGTGTAATTAAAGCTCGATTTAAATTATATCTCACGTTAACTGAGCAGCAATTAGCGTAAAATGGCTTTTTTCATACCAAGTCTCACGGCATTTTCCGGACTCTTGGAAAACACTGCACTGAAATTTTCTCACGACGAGACTGAAACTCGCGGGCGCTCGTGCACGCCAACACCGGAAACTCCGGGATACGTCGCAGCATCCGCGCGAGGCTACTGACTCCGGTACGGCTCCAGTGAAAGCTCAAGCTGAGCCTTTTTGGAGCTTTGACGACGCGCCTGCGTCTATCTTCCAGGCTTTGACCTGTTTAGTGTGACACCTCCGCTCTTGCAGATGATGCTTCTTCGGGACAAGAGGCGGGAGATTACGACACGTTTCGAACCTTGTAGTAATAACAATCAATCGAAAAAATGGAAGAAAGTTGCAAGGAATATCCGAGACGCGACAAACACTCGTTTGATGCAAGGTTTTTGATTGTAAGGATTAGGAGAGTTAAAGTTAAGGATAATAGATGATAAAATAAATTATAACATGCACACGAAATCCGTAATTAATACATTTAAGTTTACGCTTGGCTTTAGCTGTCGTAAGTACAACAATATCTTTTAGAATAAAGGAGCTTTAATTATACTTTATATTGCACTAGAAAGCTCGGTGTTAGGTTACGTTTCCGTTGTTTAGTTTCCTAATTATGGCACAACTGCGGATGACGAAAGTCTTAAAAGTAACTAGCATAACCCTATGAACATAAAACGAAGCAACTTTACCTGCAGGGCGTTTTTTGTTAAAACTACATGTTTTCAGAAGATAATTTATGAAATATAAAGTGCTCGTCTAAAATGTTTTGACACCTGATAACGCTACATTCAGAAAAAAAGAGTAACTAATACTTGGAAAGAGTTTCTATTACTCTTGTATTAGTGAAATTGGCATCAACCATTTTGTGGGGTAACTTTTAATGGTTTTTATTTTGTGATTTTTACACCTACCAGGTGTTATTTTTACATTCCGTTCTTATCGTATATTTTGCTACTATTTTTTTAATGTAGATATCACTATAGTAGATGTTACTGTTAGGATGATGGGCAGTTTCTATTAAATTTTGCCAGGTATATTTTACAATTCGCCGAGATAAGTAATATGTAATAATAATAATAATATGTAATAATACATAGTGATTATAACTTTCTGTACTTTATTTTATTAAAGTACATTTACATTTGCAAAAAAATACATAAAACAGATAACATAACGTACAACACGTAGCTACAATAATATTTTGAACCTATAATTATTATTAGTGAGGTACCATGAGATCGAAAATATTCTGAATTAGAGCAAGCTGTACCTGCTGAACTTTAGCCACATTTAGCCGTTTATTTACACTTTAGCCACATTTCAGCCGTTTATTTACGGTCGCACTTTTGAAGTTAAGTTGTCTTCTGCTGGTTTTACACAGCATAAGATGTGGCTAAAGCTGCACTTCACTTCCAAGGCTTACTCTAATTTAGTATATTTCCGATCTCATGTTATATCTGCAATAATACAATATTTATACATTTATTAAAAATACATTAAATAGTTAAATACCTAAGTGCCTATATGTACACTATAATATTAAGATATTAGAATGCAACAAAGAAACAAAATGATAAAAATCATTTTTACAAGCAAAACTAACTAACTGATGGCGTCCTCATCAGCAGCGTAGTGAAACGGTCTCGGGTTTGTACCTGTTAAAAAAAATATCTAAAATACGATCTTCTAAAGTCTAAACGGTTTTTACATCAGTCATACAAATAATAATAACATCAACAATACAAAAAGTTCTACTAATAATAAACATTTATTTACCCTATTGAAATGCAGAATGAATTCTTGATAATTCCAGTTTTTACATAAATGAACATACAGCATAACTTTCCATTATTTCAACTTTAAAATTTAAATACCACTCAAAACAAACTTTTGCCACATCACCACAACTTTCGAATAATTATCAGTCCGTTATTGTCAATCACACTTCTTCAACTGGAGCTTCTGTTGCTCTATCACTTCCGACTTCCATAGATATGTGAATCTTAGTTACTTTTTACATTCTGTAGTGATAAATATTACAGCTATGTTGTGATTAAGTTAGAATATAGAATAATTCTACACCTAGATTGCAGTTGATTTTACTATTCACTTGCTTCGTAAAATCTATACAAGAAAAAAGAGTTTAACTTACTATTTGTAGTAATAAATTATACCTCGCACTAAAAGTATTTTTTATTAGTAACATCTACACGTCTAATTGTTACCTTATAACATATTTAAGAGTTGCATATACCGTACTTTTTTTATTACAAATGTAGTAATAACGAATATCACTTTTCTGAATGTAGACTTGACTTGACCTGACGTGACTTAACCATTAAATATTTGTTTGACGATATTAGTTTTTTTTTCAAAATTAGAATATAGATAGTAAGTCCTATAATCTGCGATTTTTTCTTTGTTTCTTGGCCAAAAATAGATTTCCGCCGCTGGAAAGTGAATGTAAATTCCGTTCAGTGGCCATCTGTTGCTCTGATCTCCGCTGATAAATTCGGAAAAGTGTTCCGGAACAATAACTCGGCGACCAATCCGGTGTTAAGCAGTCGATTATGCAAATGTGGCAGGGCGTTCAAGAGGTCCGTTTTGATTACGTCTCCAGCGGCAACACGTGCCACCGATCATCACCACGTGTGCAAAGATCGAAATTAACTTCCGGTGAAGTCAAAAATTTCGGGCGCGCGCGCAGTATGAATTCAAATCGGCCGGAATCGTCATAAATCAGCCGAAGAATACGCCCTGATACGGCATGTTTGTATTAAATTTGATGGCAATATTTTCGTGTGCAGGGCCGTTGTAGAATTTCCACAGACAATTTACGACATCGAGTTCGATAAGTTCGCTCCGAATCGATAGAATGGATGTCGTCCGGGCGAAAACACGCTAACAATGGCACATAAGCTGATTATCTTTACTCGTATCTTGAGTCGCACGGCTCCCGGAACAGTCTCGATGCTTTGCATCGGGATTTATTGCTGTCTATTGAAGGGAAACTGAAATTTCGACAAGATGGGGAGTTTTTGTTAGAGTATGTGAGGGCGAACTCCTCAAGTGCCTTAGCAGACCACTACACGGCTTTAATCCTGGTTTTTCAACACTTGACTTTTATTTGATTCGCGGAACCAATTAGCCCTAATGTCTTTATAAAAACCGTGTTTTTTTTCTCATAGACTTTAATTTGATAATAATAATTTGCAATTTTAAGTATTTTGAAGATTATTTAATTGTGAGCGGTGGAAATTTTCTCTTTCCAAACTTTGAGACATCGTGCTTTTTAGATTTCTCATCAGTGTCCCTCACGCCGGCAACTTTCGGAATTAATTTATATCTTGTGTTCCTCAGCGGCACAAAGTGAGCTTTTCCGTCTACGTACGTTGTATATTTCCTTATTTAGTCGAACTTTTCCTTATAATTTCCCCTTTTCTCTCAGTTATTGTCGTTGAATAAATCGCTCCGTCGGTGCGATAAAGGACCAGAGCGTCGAAAGTTCCAACGTATAATTTCCTTAAGATTATCTCCCCGTCCTAGTGGAAGAAAGTCGTCTATTCAATAAAATCGAGTAAATGTGCAACATACATCCAGGTTAGGCACATAAAAGGGTCAGAGATTACAAGTCGAGCAAGTTAAGCGACTTTGATGCATTATGGCTCGAGAAAATATCCACGAAAAGAGCGAACGTCGATTCTTCCATCCACAAATAAATATTTAGTGACTGAATTATGCCGAAGGCGCTTTTCCGAATTCCGATTTTGTTTTCGTGTCTGTTTATTCACCGGAAGTTGGGAATAACCGCGGAAAGTTGTAATTTGGGCTAAATCTTTTAACACGTGTGGACAAGATCGTCCTGGAAATCCCGGATCTTCCCGGATTTAAAGATAAACAAGGCGTTTTGAATTGCCGATTGGGCGTCCTAAGGGAATTCGTTGTTCGTCTCGGAATGGAAGGGTAATTAATATTTCGTAATGAAAGTGCGTCTGGTGACAACCCTTCAGTCTCTTGGCACAACGTTTCACTCAATGGCGATTTGGGATCAAATCCGACCGTTTTCTCGAGTTTATGGACGTGCTACCGCAGCACATAATGGGCCCGCAATGTGACAACGGACAGGTTAAATAAGGTTGGGTACATTGAGGAGAAATCTTAATTTAGAACGGAGGACGAGCTCAAACTCAAACATATATCGAGGAGGGCAATTTCGCTCTTTATTGCCACAAAGAACAAAGAAACAATTTGCCGTCTCAGAGGATTTTCTCGATGCGTTAAATTAAAAATGAGAGGAATTTTTTAATGCGTGCTCTTATTGAAAAAATATTAATAAAAATTATGTCAGCAACCGAGCGGCTTTGTCCTTCCCAAATCGATAACCCGCTTCTGATCAATACAGTATCACAGTAAAAAAATTGCTGGTGTTATTTATTCTAAAATAACACTAAGAGTGTCCAGAGGACAACACTGTAGAGTGTAATATTTTCTAGTGTAAATAACCTTTTTTGTATATGTACTTTTAACACCTAAACTAGGTGTTAATAATCATATTTTATAAATGTTTTACACACTTAACTAAATGTTCTAATGTACTTCCTGAGTGTACAAAGCATTGAATCCTAGTGTGGTTACAGTGTGAACATGGTTTAACATAATGGCATGTATATATTCAAATGCTTATTAAAAAAAATACAAATGCTCAATAAAAAACAAAAAAAAATTAATTGAAACTACGAGTACATACCTTTTTAACAAAAATATGTTTTGGAATAATAGATAAATCAGTAAAACCGTAAGGTTGTTTTTATTTATTTAGTTCTTTATATTTACGCAGCAATAAATCAAAACAATATTATTGCTGTCTTGTTGCAAAAGATCTGAACTCATGAACTGCCTTATTTAAAATCACTATGGTAGGAGGTAAGATGTTTTTCGGTTTCCAAGTATCTAATAAGTAATAACGTAGTATAGCAAACAGTCTTCTTCTAATTCGGCCCCTTCCAAACCCGCGAAAGTTATGTTTTCCTCACAATTCAAGTTATCAAATTTTTTACAAGTCCTGTATCGGGTTGTGATTGGCGAAGGTTTCCAAATTATGAGCCTCGTAATTTTACAGGGGCTAAATTCTCTGTGTGAATAATGCAAGTATGCACATAAAATGGGTTTAGTGCTTCGCTTTTTATTTTCCTAATTTTCCCAAACTAGCTTTTCCTATTTATCCCAAATCTGGCTGGCGCTAAAACGGGCAACAGGAATGGGCGCTTAATGGATTTAGCACTAAAATAATCCGGAAACCGCAGAAACCGGAACATTATCCAGTGTCTCACACATACGCCACTGCTCATAAACACTCCATCGATTCCGGTGCCTTTCTAATAACCGGTGAGAATGGCACGGAATGGAGTTTTTGAGTGTTTCAAACGAAAAGCTCTCCAACACACCAATAAATCCATAATGACTCCCACTCGAATTTTTTGCCCGCTCAAAGTTAAATTAGTGTTATAGTGCAGGTAATAATCAAAGTGGTTGTCGGCGTCGAGCGAATTTAATCCCGATGACCTGTATAACTAATCAGGGACTTTGTCGAGCAAGGGTCGCCATATAACCGGCAAGTAAACACTCCCTCACGGAGGGCATGTCTCCTATGTCTCCCGTACGTGTCACACTAGGGTTAACAGCGATTAAATTTACAAGGGAGCCAACCAGTTACCATACATCACTGCGCGTTTTTCAGGGTTCTAGCTCCGATCAATCCCGTAGTTATTTTTTTACCTAATTGTTTCACGTGAAAACAATGTGTGCTCTTGGAAAGCAAAGACGAGACTTTATTAATTATTTGACGCGAGCGACGGAAATTACACTGAATTTTCGGTCATTGTTCGCGATGCTTGTCAAAAGCTCGAACAATACCAAGCACCGGCAATTATTCAGGGACAGGCGGGGGGGCTTAATTACACGAAACAAAATAAAAATTAGGAAAAATTAAAACCGGGCCCGACCGCAACAAAGTTGAAAAACGTGGGGATTAATCACGTTTATGTTTTTATTTCGATAATAAATTACAATTTGTTTTGGGAAGTGTGAGACAAGTTGAGCTCAGTTTCCCAAACCTTGGAGGAAATAAGACAATATTAAATATTTTCACGAATTGTTTAATAAATTTTGAAATATCGCCGAAATTGCGCTTCGCTTTGTTCTCCTGTGCGCTCGATCGCCTCTACAAGGTAAAGAAAATGAAGCAATTTCTGTTTTTATTTTTGATTACGATTCCGATCAGCACGTCAGCCGCTCTCCTCCTTTAACAATAAAAAAGCGTCGTTTCCTGCACCCGAATCAAATTACACTTAGTTTGTTTTAAATTTTCTCCGCCAGAATCCAATTAGACGCCATTCTTCCTCCTCAAACATATTTCCCTTCGCCGCTTTTTAATATAACGCACCGCAACGTTAAGCAAACATATGCAAATTATCATCGGCCGTGCACTTAACAAGTTAATAAGTGGCGAAATGCTCAACAACGGCCACTCTGACAAGAGCAGGGCTTTCCATTACCGTTAATGAGACAATATTTGTGAAAACATCTCGACGAATTCACCCTCGCTACAATACGAGCAATCTGCGGATTGTTTAAAGCTCGTCACATTCATATGGTGCACTTCCACGACCCTGTTCGGTCTCCGGGGAGGTTGTTCACTTCGATTTATTTGCATAATTGAGTTCCGGGCTTAAGACACCGAGATCGCTCCATAATTAACAATAAAACCGCTCGGAACTGCTCACCCAATTAGTGGAGCCACTACAGAAATGCACCTTTGTGTTGCAGCAATAAAATCACAGTTTCAAATGAATTATCCTTGCTGAAAAATTTAGCGCAGTAACTAAATTAGAAACAAATACTCAAAAATAATAATAAAATAAAAGAATAAGTTTAATGGGGGAGTAAATAGCGAGCCCGGGCTAATACTTTGTTAGTGTTAGTAAAATTTCGGTGACGGGCCACGTTGCCATAGCTCCGGGCATTTGCCGGAGCAATCCTCAAACAATGAGGCAGAGTGGCATAAATATGTCCCTTTCGTGATTTTCGTGCTTTTGTGCTCGATTCGACTTTCGCCATATTCCGATAATGAAGACGAGGGCGCTCCGGGTTCCGGTATGTGCCCGGACTGTAGATTAGGACACTAATGCGGCAATATGTCGTTGCCGGTCCGTCGCTGCGGCCATAACTATTACCTTTGGGCTCTTCAATAATATACAGTATTCCACATCGTAACTGTCTAAGAGGAAATAGTGAACGGGCCGGAGCGGAACTTAATCAAAAAAGGACATAAAAAGGGAATCCGGGGCCCGACAGGAATTCTTAGCAGGATTTGGAAAAAGACAGACGCGGTGGAGACGTTTTCGGGAATTTTGCACAAGTTTGGATATTAAGATGGCAGGGGGCTTGAGAGGCTTACGACGATGTGTGAAGGCGGCAGCGTGTAAACTGCTGAATTAAAGTTTTATTGTGGAGGTTGTCGCAGGTTCATACGGAGATTAGGGGATTCAGTTCTGCCATTATTATTATTGTTTCTTTACTGAAACGAGGAGTAATGCCGGAATTATTCTGCATTGTTGAGGAGGCTGGAATAGGGCATTGTAGGAACAAAATTTAAAATAAACATACCACCAGGAAGTTGAGATAACAATTACACCGTGCAACATCAAAATCATGCGTTAGGTTAGATATTATTTATAAAAAAGTCTCTATATCTTTGTGCCTTTTATTTTCCACTTTGCTCATAAATGTATTACAAAAACCATTGTACACTTTTCCGCCAAATCCTATTATCCCTTTTTGTCCGTACTACTTCCGTTTTTGCTCCTTTTTGAATTTAATCAGTCAGAAAGGTTGTCCATAAATTTCCGGTGTAAAAGAAAGCGCGCCATCCAACAAGGTGTTTTTTATTGTAATTTAAACAGCGCGGTCGGTCCGCAGTTTCAGGCTGAGTGCTCCTCAAACAATTCCTGCACAATGTCCATGTTCATCGGTACGGACTGGTGGAGTGAAACAACTACTTGCCAGACAATACAATCCAATAAGTCTTCGCAAATTTCGGCGAAAAGTGCTTTTTCGATGATGGATTAGCGACCGATATTGTTTCTGGAAACGGTAATTTTCGGGTAATAAAAGGTTCGGCGTCCATTAAGCCGGAGATTATGTTACCAAATGGTTCGGCAAATGTAATATTTGTTTCTTCTCCCGTGAGCTATCCGAACGTGTGCAAACAGAATAACAAGTGGAAAATACAGACGGAGGACACGTAACCTGTCATGGAAAAATTCCAGTGGTAGGTGGCACTCGTCTGGTGGTGACAGTCTTTGATTTTAGCACGCCATGGGCATCTGGGGCGACTGAAAGCTATTGATTTCACAACGTTTAAACTGCGAGAAACCAGTTCTGTTCAACAAATTTTAACGTTTTTCACGTTTTTACTATTCGAGTTTTTATTGGAGAGGTTTGGAATTGCGATTAACATGCTTCTGTTAATGGCATTAGCAACTTATTTTACCTATTTTATGTTTTAACGAAAACTGAAAATGTGGTTAATTTTATGTCGGTAGGTCAATTTCAAAATTTTCTGCAATGAAAAATAAGCGAGATAATCACTTCGAAAGGAAGAAATCCTGACGTCACAACCGCCTCTCATCATTGAACCCTCTCATTCACTATAAATTTGACAGATACTTGAATATTTTCCACACATCTTCCACAAAATAAAAAATTAACTACTTTCTCGACTTTTCTCTGTTCTAAATTTTGTCTTGAACTTCGCGAAAACATCACAGAAATATTGTCAAGTTTATCAGTGTCAGTGTCACTTAAAAGTCAAAAACTATTTGATCTTAAAATTGGACCAAATGCTCAAGAGGCGGTTAGAACGTTATAATTCCAACTTTAAATCGAAATAACTTGAGTTAAAGAGCAGATACAGAGAAACGGTTTTCACTACTGTAATAAGCGTTTTCAGTACTATCATTTAAGACAAAGTTGTTTTTTAAGTTGCCAATGCCTTTAAGTAAAAAGACCAAAAGTAGATATTTTTTCATGCAAAATTCAAATTTAAAATCCATTTCTCAATCTCTTTTTTATCCAAGATTTGACCTATTACGAGATACATTTTTCACTACGGAATTTATATCAGACCACCAAATTTTAACTGAAATGTGAAAAATTTCCAATAAAACATAGCGGTTATATGTAAGTTGTTTTTTAATGTGTTATGCAGGAAGTAACAGCATACTATGGTGAAAAAGGGTTTCACAAACAACAAAGTTAATGAAACATAATTTCAAAATTTCGATTTCATTTTTCTCAAAATCGCTGCAAAATCAAACGGCTTTCAAATTTGATTAGAAAGCAAAGTACACTCTAGGGAAAGTACTGGTATTTTTTATCGGAAGTATGAAAAAATTAAAATACTCTTATTTTAAAGCTTTAGTTTTAAGCAGCAACAACTAAAAGAATAATACAAGATTTGTGTTTCTGGCAGAAATTATCTTTCACGTACGTTACCCCGGCGCATCCACCATTATTTTACACCTAAATTTGAATTATTGATATAAAGCATTGAAATAGCATAACAAAAACATCTTATAAGATGGTGTAAGTTTGAAGAGAAATCCGGCCCTCTAAACTGTTTTTACCTAATACTGATAACCTTAAAATTATTATTTTAAAACGTAGAAAGCTGAATACATCCGCAGCCAGAGCTCAAACTACATCAATTTCCAATTTTTGTTAATCAGCAAATTATTAATCTAATAATAATTATTATGTTGATAAATATTTAGAACACTTAAGCAACAATTTCATTTACATGTGAAAAAATGCAGTGAATATGCCGAAATGAGTTTTTTTTTTATTTAGAATTTGTGCAAGGTTTATATCAAGTTTTAAATGAAACAGTGCATTTAAAATAAAGCCCGAATTGTATTAAAGATAATAGCGCTCGGCGTAAAACAAATTTTGACTTCTCGCAACCCCAATAAAAATAAAACTGATTTGTTTCCGTAAAAATTCGTTGCTGATAGCTCGAAGCGACGTCTGAAAATCCACAGAAATGTTTATAGCACTCTCGCGTACAATTTCGTTGTGATTTGAAGAGCTCCTCATTAGCATATCGTGACCCACTCATTCTATTTACCCGTCACAAGCGCCTGATGAATGTTTTATAAACGAACTGCAGACAAGAAACTAAAAAAAATTAACATATCTCTGCTTGCGCTTCTGCTACCAATTTGCTCTGTTTGTCCACAGGCTTGGAGCAATTTAATTTCAGCTTAGACCAGAGGATTGTATAATTTGGTGTTTTTTATCGATTTGGAACAATGGCAATGCTATCTGACAGCCAATAAAGCATTGCGGATTTATTATCTGACGGTTAAGTTCCGGTTCCGTTTTGGGATTAGCGTTTCTCCGGCAGGAATCAGAGTGGTTATTATTTTTTCAGGGTGGCACGTTTTTAGCTATTGATTGAAATTCTATCGATGTGTGGCACAAGAGGCGACTTCTACAGCCAAGAAGAGCTTCTCGAGTGCTTCGCCCAATCGATATGTTGTTTTAATGATCTAAACGAGTCACTTAACATCGTAACAATACCAGGGATTTGTGATTGCAAACCAAGTCTCACTTTGACTCGCTTCAACTCCGTAATTATTGCAAATTCCGCTGGATTGTTCCAGCTGAAGGGATTTTTGTATGTTTGGAGGAGCGGTCAATGCTCATAAATTTTCAACATGTGACCTAATTGCTGCTGGCATGATAGTCTAATTAGAGACAGCCGTAGAGTTGCGGTTTTGCATGAAGCAACTTCATTTACATGCCGGCAAATTACTAATTGTTATGGGTTAAGGTCGCCGAGACTCGGCGAAAAAGTGCGCTAGGTGACAATTCCGTTAAAATTTATACCCGTTTATGAGCGGATCCTGTTTATTCTAGACCGTTAATCTCAACAAATAGGTTCGTGTTACACTTTTTCGGTGTGCATGTTTAGTTATCGCAAAAATAAAAAACACATTGTCAATCATTGATTTATTACATTTCACACAGTTAAAAAAACAATTACACGTTTTTGCACGTGTCCTAACTTACTGCAAAGTTAGTTTTTTTTACCAAATTTTTAAAAAATTTGTTTTTGCGCTTAAAATTTCTGTGCCATCCGATCGAACGTTCCCTTCTATCCGAATGAATCTGTTCCAAATTCCTTCATCTCGCAACTCCGGTTGCCATTTCAATCATTCCTCAAATTATGACAAAAGGAATATCATCTCCCGTCCCATAAAATCATTTCTCATAAATGCTCCCCAATTCGGCTCGTTCTTAACATTTATTTGCAATTCGTCCGTTTTTGATCTTTCGCTTCTCATTCAGTTTGTCTCCTTTGTGCTCCGTTCCGGAAACTGCGGCCACAATTACCCCCAGGTGTCGAAAGACTCCAAACTGTTAATATCGATCAGTTGAGCGTCTTTTAATCATTCCGAAAAGCGCTCTCTATAAATAAATCACTTGACGTATGGCTGGGGCAAAGACCGTTTTTGCGGGCCGAAAAAGCGGATTGCTTTCCATAAGTCGGGTTAGACGCGTCGATATTGTCCCGGATGGTTTTTATTGTGACGAAACGGCAATTTTCCACCTTTTATCCCAACAAGGGTTGATTTTCTATCAGTGCGATGCGAGCTCACAGAGGTGCCACGGAGGGACGGCTGATTCTATTGCGAAGGACAACGGTTATTGCTGTTTCAAATCGAATTATTTTTTCCGGTTTGGCTCGACAGGAAGGCGCTTCACTGATTCGACATTTTGAACTGTTTGCTTTGTTTTCGACGATTCTTTTGACATCATTTTCTCGTTATTTGTCTTAGCACAGCGGAGCTTTAAATTATAGCTCGAGCTGAGGAAAACGATAAACAAAACCAACCAAAAATGACTAAAACCCTTTAATAGACTGTTTCTCTTTATCCCCAATTGCGGATTTTTGAACCTACTGCACCCTTAAATCATAAACTAGGTACCAAAATGGGGGTATTTTTAAAACTTTTATTTAATTCACAATGTTGTCTGTCTGTCGATTATTTTTTCGCAGCCAAATTTGAAAGGGTTCCCGTTGTCCCACTGAATTGAAATTTTGCATACTTACTTAATCTGCATGACAATGCAATTCTATATAGTTAATTACCCCCTAAAGGTGTTAAATGGGGTTTTAAAATTTTAGGTTATGTTTCCAAAGGGGTTGTCGATTTGTACATGACGTAACTTATACCGACATAGACGGTATGTTGGTCATTTGGACGTCACGGTAGATGCACAGTGTAATAACAATAAATCTATGCAATAAATAAAGACTAAAAAGCAAAAAATAAAAATATATAAAAAAATGTTTTTTAAAAAAAGCTTTTATTGAAAAGATGCACTAAAAAGTAAAAAATAATGTATTTCAATCACATATTTTAAACTATAAGAAAAAATATTCTCCTGTGATTGAAATACATTATTTTTTACTTTTTAGTGCATCTTTTAAATAAAAGCTTTTTTAAAAACATTTTTTATATATATTTTTTGCACTATTGTTTGACGCGAAATTTCGTCTTGCTTCTCTTTGTGTGTTGTTTGGGGCGGAATGGCCTAGAGATGCCGCATGTCTCGTTCAATCAGAGCTAAAGAAATCAATATCATCAAGATCCCTCAAGCTCTGACACCACTTGTTGCAGCAGGCGAGTCTTGGAGCCGGCACAAAGAAGCTGACATGTTGCTGTGCAAATGAAGAGAAATAAAAAAGGCCAAATAATAACCGGTGTTTAATGTTGATTCAGTTCAGCTGCAAGCTGGAGAGCAAACATCGGGCCCAGGAGCGCTTTCAATATCACTCGCGAGATATGAATTCCGCCTTTAAATATTTACGCAAAGTCTAAGTTTCCCGTTTCGGTCTAAGCAGATTTTTATTTGGTCGAATTGTGCGGCCCAAATAAATATAAATTGAAAAAGGGAATAAACCTGGCGGTGCATTACCTCCATGATCTCGTTGCCGATGCAAAGATTTATACGGCAATCGACAAGCGGGGAATCCCCCAAGCTCTATTATTTATGAAAGCGCTGCATTATTTATAAAGCTCCTTGGCTAGGCAACGGCCAGAGCTTAAGTGTCGCGTTGCAGGAGCTTTCCGACGCCGTTTCTCACTTTTCGTTAACCCGACTCGACACTAGATGAAATTAACCTTCCGCCGGCTCATAAATCGCAACAGTAAACACCGCAACACTCGACCTAATCGAAACGCAATTAGGGTGGCAGCACTGATTTAAGAAACGAGAAGAGCGAGTTATGGCACGATCGGAGATGATAAAACCGCTTTACGACATGATTTCGGGTACGTCAAGGCCGTAATGGAACGGAAAATCAAATAAATCACAGAGTTTGCACGCAACAGGAGGAAGGGTTGCGGCAAAGGGCCTTTGTCACAACCACACCGAAACTGGACGCGCGCTGCTTCGTGGTTTCTGAATTTCTGATACAGATTGGGCAACAATTGGCATTTTTCACATTCCAGCTCGTTTGGATCCGAGGCTTATACTTTCATGTTGCATTGCTGTGTCAGATTACGCACAATAAATATCCAGCTTTCAAGATTACATGCATTTATTTAATAATAGTTTTTGCTAATTGAAATAAATCACGGGCTGATACAGATATCCAAAATCTGTTTTTCTAACAAAACTATCAACAAAACTATCAAAACTGTATCCGTCTACAAAACACTTCACGCTCTTTTATATTTGTTTTTTTTTGTTATAAGTTAACTGTTCGATAAACAATAAATACATAACAACAATAATAATAACAGCTTTCAGCTTTCAAGATTACATAAATTCATTTAATAAAAGAGTTTTTGCTATTTGAAATAAATCACACACTGATACGAGATCCTAAAATCTGTTTTTCTGTAACAGAACTATCAACTATTGTATGCTTCCACAGAACACTTTTTTCCGTATCCACGCTGCTTTAAATTTGTTTTTTTTTGTTATAAGTAAACTGTTCGGGTTTATTTTATTTCACATCATCATAACTTTATAACGACATTTTTAACAACAACAAAAATTGATTTATTAGTGTGGTAATCACTACAGACTATAGTTTTTCAAAAAAACACCTTTGAACAGTATTATATTGAGCTCACTGAAGATTGAAACAAGGCCGTAGCCAGCTATTGACTGCAGAAACCAAACAAAATAATAACATATTAACAAGAAACAAAAAACTATAACTACTATAAGTAATCAATAAAGCTGAAACTTTCTATCCCGTTTATTATTAAATTCTGATAAAAATAAGGCAAAACCAATTTCCAGTGTGCCTTTTTTTCTGGAAATCCAAGTGCAGGAATAATAATTACCAGATTTATTTTTCGTGAAGAAAAAAATCATGCACTTTGGATGTTGCATAACTGATGGCGCTTTGCCGCTATGACTTCCCGAAAAATAAAAATACATCCATGTTTATGGTACTTTTGAAAAATTTAAGTTTGATGTCTATTAATTTTAAAATAATAAATACCTAACTGCGATAATAACAAAAAATGTAGACAACGCAAAATCATAATTTTATTATAATTATAAATTTTCTAATTTATATTTTTATAAAATGTAACACCTAAAATTTGTCTAGGAAGGGCAAAAATTTCAGGAGGTAGGCTCAATGGTTTAAAGTTATTGATAAATAGCTGATTTTAAATAACGTTGTCTAACAATCGTGATCGCAATAAAATTTGATCAAAAATAAAAATGAATTATTTTTGAAACGGTTTTCTAGAAAATAACACTCAGTGTTGGCACATCTACAAATTTTGCTTTTTTCTTGAATTTTATTTATTTATTTATATTTTTTTTAATAAAAAGACTGCTAGGAACTCAGAAAATTTAATTATTCATCATTGTGTTAAAAAATGATTATTTAGTGTGAAACAGAAAAGCATTAAAAAATAATGAAAACTGAAAAAGTTAACAAAACAAGGGTGTAGCTACAGATTTTTAAACATATAACTTTAGGAATTTTTTACGATCTTTTCCATGCTTCTTGACAATGTACCACAGTTAGTGCGGCAATTTTTGAGCACCTGTATACAGTGTTTAACAATCCGCCAATAAACAAATACTTCTGGTTACGTAAAAACAAATCTTTATAGATCAAACGAATATTAAATAACTTTATATTTTATGTTTATGTTTTAAGTATATACTTCATTCTTCAAATGTGAATCTTCATATTTAATTTAAAAAAATGTAGTTGTTTTGAGTAATTGAACATTTAATTGATCAACTGATCAGCTTGGAGAAGTGTAAATAGTTAAAGATAAAAAATAGTTTCATAATTTAAAGTTAAATGTTTCTATGATAAAAAATTCTTTGCTCCTTTTTTCACCAGATATTGCTCTTTAAAAATTGCAATAATCCGGAACTTCTCGGTTTTCTTGACCCGATTTCCATAATTTCTTGCCTTTTTCCTTCCACGTCACTGCCCAATCAATCACCCGTGCCCACTTTGCCTAATTGTGGCACCACGTGGCCGGCCAGGTCCGTCTTCAGCCCAGCAACCATCGAATCGCGCCCATTGACCTCCCGCTGTCTCAAAACAAATAACCTCTTGGCGGCGGCGCTAAATCGTGACCTTGACCGTGTTAAAACACGGCCAACAACACACAAATATAAAGATATGAGCCTGTTTGTGAACAGTTTATCATCGCCTATTGCACAAAAAGGAGGAGCGTCCGACGCACGGTCGCTATCAGCACATGTTCTAGTCTCGTAGTAGTAACAGTTTGTGGCGATTTGTGATCAAAACGAGGAAAAATTGTGAGTACTTTTCAAATTTTATTTCGGATATTAATAGGGTAACAAAATCAGGGCCGGACCTCCCGCGAATTACATCAAATTTTTCCGGCGATTTCAGTATCTACGGTGAGAGTCGAATGACCCTTGAAGGTTTATCACCCACTTCAAAAATGTGTTGGACAAGGCCATAAAAATTCAAATTTGGTGCCCCCGAATTGTGGTACAAGAATAACTCTGACCTGGGGCTCTTGACCGCTTGTGGCCACCCAAGATTGATATCTATTATTAAATTAAGCAGAGTTTAATCATAAATTTAAAACATACATTCCTCAAGTTCAAGTTTAATAAAATACAAACAGTTTTATTGATATTTTTGGGCTAAAGAATTTAAAAACAAATTAACTATAGGTAGGTACACTGACTAGACCTAGACATGCAGTCTCTTCAGTGAAAATTGCAAGGCGCCCTCTTGTGACCAAACTGAAATGTGGTCACGTGGCTCGATATGTTATTGAAAGAATAGTTTTTGAATTTAAACAATCGAAAAGCTATTTTTATGCTTGGTGGAAAATTAATATTTATCATTGCAAAACCGCAATACTATCTGATGCAATATCAAAACAATTGTTTTGCAACAATTGTTGTAAACAGAATTGCAAATATTTCAGTCATTTGCAACATTGAGTCTTTTTGGCACCGAAAATAGTTATTCAAATAAATTTAAGCGCCGTTAACCGGTTAAACACTCCGGCGTATTTTTAGCCTCAATCGTCGCAATACAAACTATTCCTAGTTTACACATGTATGTAAATAAACATATTCACGTCCCATCTCCCGCCTAGGGGAGTCCCCTCCAGCCTCGTCTAATAAGAAACTCAATCAAAGTTGCTGGTGATTGCTTCTAATGACAGCTTGCCACTTGATGTTTACGTAAAGAAGCTCATCAAAGATAGCTTGTTGTCATGTAGATTTATTTGCACGGGGTTATAACATAGTAATTTTTCAATAGACGGCCTTGGACTCTTCTTTTTGTTTTAATAAACTATGTTTGACATCAAGTTTACATTATGATTATCGTTAATATTCAAGATGGCGGCGTCTGGCTACTGTGATTAGTCTGTATGGAAACGTGATTAAAACAACATAAGCGGGATATTATTGCATAAATTATTAGTGACGAGCCACCCTTGATCCAATCGATATGTTGCAAGATTGATTTTTCAAAAAACCGGACATAACGAGTTATGTTTGTGTTTACTTGGAACAATCTTTTCCAAGCTGTTGTAGGACAAAACACATGAAAATCGGCTTAGCAACCACTATTGTTTATATTTTCCGGATGTTATCAGCTTAATGACATTATCAAACCGATTTTTTGTTTTCAAGGTCTCGGGTTCAAAATCTGATGCAATTGTCCGAAATTCCAAAAATTGTTTAAAAAGCTGTATTTATAGTCTCTTCTAATAATAATTTCGCAAAACTGCGTCGTTCGTGGTTGAATTACCAGGGCCGTATCGCGCTGATGTACGAGTCCGTTAGGTGAAAATTATGCATCTCAACATCTTGTAGTGAGTTAACGTTACAGTCGGATGTGTAATCAACGACTAATTTCATTACTCCGCCCTGTACGGTCTAATAATTAAACGACCGAGTGAGATGCCTTTTAAGACGGATGGAGCAATACCTAGTCTAGACTACTCCCAAGGTAAATTATCGCAGTCAAATTAAAATTGCACTGAGACGAATTTTAATAAGCAGCGAGTTAAGTCGGAGAAATTTTCAATTCCGGGCTTCCGGCATTTTACGAGCAATAAAAATAGTTTTAATTTCTCTGGATCTAGAAAGGCGGCTTGATTTGCTCGCGTAGATCAAGTGAGCCGGGATTTTTCATCGCCGACTGTGGAAACAATTTTTATTATCCAGGGTGTACAAAAGCTCAGTCCGACTCTGTAATAAATAATGAAAATTAGAATTTAATTTTTTGTCCAATGCGCCTGATTCTCACTGGCGATTGCGCCCTAGATAGAAATTGTAATCCGGCCCTGCATTTATTAACTCTCATTTCTGTTTTGACGTTTCAATAAATACGATTTCAGTAATTCAAGTTTCTCTTTCATCCCCCAAGGCAAAAATATCAAATAAACTTGGCTCTTTTCGTCAATATTAAATATAAAACTGCTATTATACGACATAATAAGCGTTCGATTTAGGCTTATTCGTTTCAATTATGAAATTGATTTGATTATGTTTTCGCTATATGCCTCAGAAAGTAATCGTACCACCGAGAGGGAAAATATGAAACTCGACATTTGTTCCAAATAAAATAACAAAAATAATAAAATGGGCCCCGCTTTTGACTCCGATATTTATTTAAACAACGATTATGTCGCCTTTCTATTATTTCCTAAGGTACATAAACAATGAGCTTGAGATAACAATTCCATTAAAATTAAAAAATCCTTATCGCGTAATATGAGAACAATGCCTTGTCTCGGCCGTCAATTTTTCCCTTTCCTCACTTTTATCTAATAAAACAATTAGGAAAAAAGCCACAAGAGTGGCTCTTTCTTCGCCTCATTCGTGACTAGCGATCCAATTTACCTCCTCACAATAAAACAAATTTACATTTTCGCCTGGGGCCACAAAAACTTGCAAATCCTAAACGAAGTGTAAATTATAATTGGCGGACGTGGAAAAGCTTTTACAATGCAACTTCATTTTTTCCCCGTAACTTTGTGAATAATTAAGGCGATATTCTTATTATTTTGCTCACGTATTCACTATGACCGCCAATGACATCACGAGAGCGCGCTTATCGGTCAAGCTCATTATTCGAGGCTATGTTGGCAACATTGAGAGTTATAAATAAAGCGAGGGGTTTATCGCGACAACGACTTAATTATTATACCAACACTCGAAATTAAAAAATGCCTTATCAGGAGTTATCAGTCTGAGAGGAGGCCAGCCTGCCACCGCAGGGGATGTGCTCTCACGATGAGATTACGCCAATCAAATAATTTTTCGATTAAATTTGCATAAATAAGAGACATTCTCATTGTTTATCACGTTTTTTAAAGCATCTTTTCTCGGAAAAATATAATATAATTTCATTAATTTCAAAACTCACAATAATGATTTAAAAATAAAAACTATTCTAACAATAACAGTACAATAGTAACAGTGTTCAAAATGCTCCCTTCCAGAGACTTTCTATGTCGTTTTCTGAAATGACATTTTACTCAAAGACGCTCCAAGACCGCCGTATTGGGGCCATATTATAATTTTTATCATTTTATGGAAATAAATAATAAAGTTGCCTTGATTCGTATAGAATTCGTAAAAATGCCTTTTGATCCCGTCCTCATAACTCCATTTACATCCCCGACTCCTCCGCATCTCCATCCGCCCCCAACTGTCATTCATTTCCCACAAAACATATTCAATCTCTCCCCCATATCGAGCACCTGTTCCGCCTCCCCATATAAAAATAATTACATCATCGAAACTCCGTTATTGGCATTGTTTACTTTAGAAAATCAACACACGTGTCGTAGATCATCATCCATTTGCAAGATGAAGGCCACCGGAAAGCCTCGCCGATACATTATTTTCGTTTTTTCCTCGGTGAATTTTCGCTCGATCGGAGCTAATTAACACCGTTTTTTTCCAGATGGCACCGCCTGGGGTAGGCAGTTCTTCAGAGAAGCGCCACAACGACACAATGAGTACAAATGAAAGGGACATTATTGTGGTCCTGGACGGGGGCTTTGCCACTCAACTGAGCTGTCACGTGAGTCAGCAAATCGATGGCGATGTCTTGTGGAGTGCCCGGTTTTTGGCCACGGATAAAGAAGCGATCATCGACGCCCATTTAGATTTTCTCAGAGGTGGAAAAACACAATAAAAGTTGCGAAGGTGGCACAAAAATTATTTTTACAGCCGGGGCTGATCTCGTTATCACTAACTCGTACCAGGCCAGCATTGGGGGCTTCATGGAGCATCTCAAACTTACCAAAGACCAAAGCTATGAGCTTATTAAGGAGTCGGTGAAACTTGCAAGAATCGCGTGTCAACGGTACAATAAAGAGTTCCCTAATTCGAGTAATAATCCTGCCAAAAAAAAACGGTTTTAAGACTGAATTTTAGCCCCTCCGATGGTCGTGGGTAGCGTGGGGCCTTACGGTGCCTCCTTACACGACGGATCCGAATATACGGGGTCTTATGCCAAAACTACCCCTGTTGAGACCATGAGGGACTGGCATATACCCCGAATTCGGGCTTTAGTGGAAGCAGGGGTCGATTTGTTGGCTCTTGAAACCATCCCGTGTAAAATTGAGGCCGAAATGTTAGTAGAATTGCTCAAAAAAGAATTCCCGAATACCAAAGCCTGGCTCTCATTCAGTGTTCGGGTAAGTCCTTTCTATTATTTTTTATTTTAATGCAAATACATCTGATTATTTTTATTACACAGCAAGACGGCAAGTCCTTGGCTTACGGTGAGAATTTCCAAGAAGTGGCCCGCTATTGTTACGACTTGAACCCGCAACAGTTGGTAGCAGTGGGTGTGAACTGTGTGGCTCCCCGACTCGTCGAAACGCTCATTTCCGGGATAAATAAAGACCGGAAAAACCCGGTCCCACTAGTCGTGTACCCCAACAGTGGGGAGAGTTACAAAGTCGAGCTCGGGTAAGCCCCCATTTATGTAATATTATTTTGTAACCAATTTTTAGGTGGATTGATCGTGATAAATGCGAGCCGGTGGACACGTACGTCCAAAAGTGGCTCGATCTTGGAGTCACTTGGGTCGGGGGCTGCTGCCGGACCTACGCCACTGACGTGAACCGGATACGTCAAGAAGTGGAGAAATGGAAGCGAAATAAAGACGAAAAAAGCCATCAGAACGGACAGTGTACACAAAAATAACACAAGTGCCATAAAAACTTTATTTTGTAAATAAATTATAAAAAACTACGTTGTTGAAACGTTATTCCCGAACCCTTGACCATTAGGGGGCTGCACTCTGCGCCCTTGCATGTGTTTGAGTTTCAGTCTGTCTAACTCGTTCACGCGGCACCGTGCGTGCTCTAACCGGTGCCATGCCATTTGAAGGACCTTCTGTGAGGCGTAGCCCGAACCTTCGTGGGGCTGCCCCGTTGACACTTGAGTCAGGTAGTTGATCTGTTCTGTTAGTTTGCTCTCGACGGCCCCCAAAGTCTTAAGAAAGGTTTGAGTGTGGTTTTCGGCTTGTTTTAAGCTAGATTTCTCTTTACTAAGTTCGACGAAAACTTGTCCTGGAATTTTTCGGGTTACAATCAACGATTTTGAGGTTAAGGTGGTAAAAATTACCTGCACTGTGTAGACACGTAATTATATCTTTCTCGATAGAGTCGAGCACTTGGATTCGTTCCATTGGCGCGGTCATTCTAATATTCTAGGTTTTAACGCAGAAATCGATAAAAATACTTTTTGTTTTGATGTTTTTTGACAGAAAGTGACAGGAGACAGGAGTGTTTTGTGCAACAAACGCTAATAATCACAAGAGCAAATTATTGTAAATTTTGTAACTAACGAGTATATTTTGTAAAAATGCTATTAATAATAAAGCGCCTAAAAAACTAAATAGCGTACGATTCTTTATTGATAATTCAAAAATTAATGTAAAAATAATTTTTAAGAATACGCTCTTACAAGACTTGGCGTTCATAGGAAAGAGTAATTCTTGGATTCATTCAGTTTTAGAAAAACTGGGAGTGAGTCGAAAAATCCATTTTTAAAAAACTGTTTACAATTTTTTGTGTGTATTAACTGAAAATAAATAAGAATTACGCACACCAGCCATGGGTTAACGTCCTCGTGTTAAAAAAAGCAGCTTTAAAGCCTAACAATGCATTTGTGCAAATTAGTGAGGTTATCTCCACTGTAATCCATTTTTCGGCTGTTTTTCCGAAAATACAGACCGACAATGCTGCCTCTCGTCGAATACGGCAAAGAATTTTGCCAAAAGCTCACCCAAATCAAACTGTCTCGAATCGTCATCATGGTCTTCATAATTTTAATTTTAACGCCTCTCTTTACCCACTTTTATCTCTCAAACATTGAACGGAGCTCGAATCACATCACACACAACGCCCACTCGCATATTGACCTCCCTGAAGACCTCAATGTCATGAAAGAACCAGATTTGCGAATCGGGGTTGAGGAATTAATCCGAATTAAAGGCTCAGTTTTGAGCGAATTGAGGGACATGGAACGCAAACGCCAAAAACTCCTCTTGGAAATCCAGTCTTATACGAAAAACATCGAAGAATTGAAACAAGAACTCGTCCATCAGCAAACCAATCTCAACCGTTTGAAGATCTCAGTGGAACAAGCGGAAGTAGCCCAGCGGGAAGCTCTCCAACAAAACACCCCCGACCTAGCGCTCCCGAAACGCTTGACCGCCGACGAAATCCCTCCAGTCCTCCCGTCACTCCCGCCGTCCCAGATCAAATTTTGCCGGATGTTTTCCTGTTTTGACCACTCACGATGCTCCCTGACATCCGGGTTTCCGGTCTATTTATACGACCCGGACCAGTTCCCGGTCATGAACGACGGTTGGGACGTGGACGGCTTCCTCAAAACAACACTGAAGCAAACGCTAGGGTATAACCCCCACCTGACGAACAACCCCAAAGAGGCGTGCGTGTTTGTGGTATTGGTCGGGGAGGCGTTGAAAGACGTTGATGACGTCAGCGAGAACGTGGGGAATCACCTGAATCTTCCCCCGTTGGATTCCAACGCCTTGAAGCGGCTACCGTATTGGGGCGGCGATGGTCGCAACCACGTTTTGCTTAATTTAGCCCGCAGAGACCTGACCGCGGCCTCAGGAGACGTTTTTTCCTCAGTCGATACGGGTAAACATAGTAGGTTGTGTCCATTTTTTGACATTTGATTTCAGGCAAAGCCATCTTAGTCCAGAGCACTTTCTCGTCCCAGGTGTTCAGGCCTGGCTTTGATTTGATCGTATCGCCGGTTTTGGGGCCCCCGGGGGGCGATGTCTGGCAAGAGTGCCCCCAAATGTTGCCCGCGCGGCGCAAATACCTCCTAACGTTTCAGGGCGAAGTTAAAAGTAACAAAAACCGGACGCCTAACCCCCCACATGGTGACGACGCCGACTTGGATAGAGAGCACGCCGAACTCGATAAATTCGTAATCGAACATTTAAAAGATTTGGCCAAAACCAACACTGCCGACAAGTAACTTGTTTATCAATTACCACGGTCAATTTTTTATTAAAAAAAAACCTACAGGTTCCTGTTTGAATTCGAGTGCGTCCCGGCTAGCGACGATAACGTCAATATGGGGCCCCAAGACTGGGCTTTGTGTGGCACTGATAGCTCACGCAGGACCGTATTAAGGGACTCCACCTTTGTGCTTATTTTCGCCCCAACTTTCTCCGATTTGGTGACAACGACACTGTTACAGGCCCGGATTTACGAAGCTTTGCGTTGTGGGGCCATCCCTGTGATTTTAGGGGGCGACCAAATCCGATTGGCTTATGACGAAGTGATCCAGTGGCGTAGAGTAGCAATTTTTTTACCAAGGGCGCGAATTACAGAATTACATTTTTTGTTGCGGGCAATCCCAGATGAGGACGTTTTGTTAATGAGACGTCAGGGGCGGCTCGTGTGGGAGCGCTACTTGGCCTCCGTCCAAAGCACACTTGACACAATCGTCGCAGTGCTCCGTGATAGGCTGAATATTCCACCAATCCCCATAGACACAGTCGCTGCCATTTCTGTGTTTAATGAAACTTTCCAGCCGATTCAAGTCACAGTTCCGGTTGAAACGGAACAAGAAGAGAGTTTGGGACCCCTGGAGCCCCCTTATAATAGTCCGGCGTTTCGCCGAAACTACAGTCTGGGGTTAACACAAGGACACGAGATGTGGAACGACTGGGGGGACCCGTTCCGGTTGTATCCAGCCCTCCCGACTGACCCGCTCCTGCCCTCAGACGCCAAGTTTATGGGGTCAGGGCGGGGCTTCCGCCCGATCGGTCAAGGTCAAGGGGGCGCAGGCAAGGAATTTTCGGAAGCGTTAGGTGGTAACAGCCCTCGGGAGCAATTCACAGTGCTCCTGCTAACATACGAACGCGAGCAAGTCCTGCTTGATTCAATTGCCAGGCTCAGGGGGCTGCCGTACCTCAACTCGGTCGTGATCGTGTGGAACTCGCCGCGGCCCCCCAGTGCGGAGCTCCGCTGGCCCGATATTGGGGCCCCGGTTCACGTAGTCAAAGCCGCCCGTAACTCCCTCAATAACCGCTTTCTCCCCCTTGATAATCTCCAAACTGAGGCGATTTTGTCGGTCGATGACGATGCCCATTTGCGACACGATGAAATTCTCTTCGGGTTTAGGGTTTGGAGGGAGCACAGAGAACGCATTGTGGGGTTCCCCGGGCGTTACCACGCGTGGGATATCAACACGCAGAACAGCTGGTTGTACAACTCGAACTACAGCTGCGAGTTGAGTATGGTTTTGACGGGGGCGGCGTTCCTGCACAGACATTACTTGCATTTGTATTGGAAATGGTTGCCTCAAGCGATCAGAGATAAAGTTGACGAGTACATGAATTGTGAAGATATAGCGATGAATTTTCTGGTAAGTCATATAACGAGGTTGCCGCCGGTTAAAGTCACCTCGAGGTGGACTTTCCGGTGTCCCGGTTGTCCACAAAGTCTCTCCGAAGATGATACGCATTTTCAGGAGAGGCATAAATGTATTAATTTTTTCTCGCAAGTGTTTGGGTACACACCGTTGCTTAATACCCAGTATAGAGCCGACTCGATTCTGTTCAAAACGCGCATACCCCACGATAAGCAAAAGTGTTTTAAGTTTATTTAGGCAATGTGTTTTACACGGAATTTTATTTATTTTAATTTAATGACCGGATATACAAATCAACTAAATCAAGCTGATTTAATAAAAAAAATAATTTGTCTTGTTACAATGGCAAACCCATCTATTTTAAATAATTGTGATTTTAAAAACTAGCACCGTGGGCAGTTTTATAGCGAAATTTTATAGGAATCTGTAATCGAAGTACATTTAAATGTCAGTGATATTTAAAAATGTAACGTGCCATTCTCTTTTTAATTGTAAATACCTCTCTATTTACTTCTTTTTTATTGTACATACGTCATTTTTTATTAAACGATTATATTATTACTGTGGTTTTAAAAAATCCCAATTCATTTCAAAGCAATGCTACTCTTTATGCCGCTAAAGCAGTTGCGATAATAAGTTAATAACACTAGTTTACAGTTTATCTGCCTCAGATTTTTTGCTTTAGTTAAGTAAGTTGGACGCTGATTTTAAAGCTGCAAAGTGATTTTTTCCATCAGCTCTAGTTTTTGAGATATAGGTAACTCAAGTTAGCATTTAAAAAAAAAGGACGCAACTTTTAGTTATTTGCTATTTTTTTTGCTGTTGTTGAATGATTGTTGTATGCTGATTTCAAAGTAGCCAACACATTTTTTTCTATAAGCTCTAGTTTTGGAGAGGTAGGTAACTCATATTAGCATTTGTTTAAAAAAATGCACATAGCTTTTTCTCTGTTGCCTCAGATTTTTTGCTATTGTTGAGTAACTGTTGAACGCTGATTTCAATCAAAACTGCCAATAGATTTTTCTTATAGCAGCTCTACTACTTTTTGAGATATACCTACCTAGGTAACTCATATTAGCACTTCCCTCGCGTTTCATAAACTCAAAAATGCAAACTCGAGCTGACATCAGATTTGAAATCTATACTCCAAAAGTAAATAGAATAATCTGTTAAATTTGCGGCAGCAAACAAACAAATTTTGTAAACAGCAATTTATAACAAAAACACTGCGTGGTAAAAAACCTCGTAAGTGAAAAAATGATTTGTTTGATGTTCGATCTTATTAAAACCACCTTTATTAAAAAACTAAATTTACAAATAGAGAAATAATTACATCCACGATAATGCACCATCCTATTTCATTCCTTCTTTCCCGACTGATTCTGCATTTCGAAAAACCTTTGTTCCACATCCTTGGCCCTCCCTGAGTTCTCCTTAACCGAACTAAGATCCGAATCCGTCAAAAAAATCGGCTGTCCGTCCTTCTTCTCGCTGTATCCTGCAATCGGTGTTGACGTCATCCTATTATCGTCATGAATCAAAGACATCCCTTGTGAATCACTCATGGACATCATATCCGAACTGCTTGAGATCTTACTCAAAAACTCCCTCAAACTCAATTCTCCACTCTCCTTCGACCCGCTCGAACTGGACGTCAATGCTAACGCTTCACGCGTTTTCTTTAACGTGGGAATCGCCCACTCCATTCCAATACTCATCAACATCGTCTCCATTGTTTCCATTTCGGACAAGTCGCTTGAATTCGTCGAGGATTTATCTTTGACAACTTCGGTTAAAATATCAGGGACTTCACCGGATTTTGAACCACTGGAACTGGGTCTCCCTTTGGGACTTTTGCTCCGTCTGGGTTTCACGGGGCTTTCGGCTTTAGCCGACAGTTGACTATCGGCTTCGATTATTGTGGACAGTTCGTGCGGAACGACAGGTTCTGGAATGGGGCGCAGGGTTTTAGTAGGAGGGGGGCGCTTTTTTCGCTTTTTGTCAAGTGATGGTGCCTCGAGTCGGGGCAGTTTTGGAATGTCTAAAAGGAGGGGAAATGACGAGTTAGTTTTGTCGTCTTTAAGACTGACTGACGTTTTTTCGGACACTTGACCGACGGTCTTGTCCTCTTGTTTGTCCTCAAATAACTTTTTCTCGTTGATGAGTGTAACACAGGTGTCGTCGATTTGTTGTAAAAATTTCTTGGTGCTTTCTAAGGCACGTTTGTGGTCTTTACTTTTGTCACTGTCTTTGCTTTGTTTACTGTCCTGCAACAGTCGTTTCAGTCGAGTTAAGAGCTCCTGATCTGTCGGTTCTTTTACTTCGATTTTTTGTTTCTCAACCTGTAGTTCCTCTCTACTCAGCTGTTTCAATTTTTCGGCATAATTATAGTCGATATCTAGCAGTTTAGCATCAATGTCATCTTGTTGCGGGCTCTTGTCCGGTAATTGCAAATATGAAGTGAGGGTTAAATCCTTATCACTGCCACTACTCCCCGAACTCATCATTTTCTTTTTCTCGGCACGCAACTTTTCGATCATTGCTGTCAGGCTTGAAATTTTTTTCGTGCAAGAAGCAGCCATATTGGCATAGTCTTGTATTTTCCTCCCTTCGACTTTGTTACTTGTGTCTACCTCTGTACAAGATTTAAACTGTACTGACTTGTCACCCTCAGAGATGCTTGATGTTACAGCAACACTCTCACTAGTGTTGTAATGCCTACCACTATCATCAGTCTCGTAACTCAATTGTTTTTGCAAGTCTGCAACGTCCAAATTGTAGTATTTCATCACATTTAAGAGTTTCAAAAGCGGATTATTAGACGGGGTTTCGACCACACTGTGGCTCGGTGTGGACACATCACTTGCACTGATTGTTAAATCATCAATACTAGCCCTCGACATATTCAACAATTTTTTAATATAAACCAAAAGTCGGGGATCGAGTTTGCCGCTCGCTCCGCTTGAAACAGTACTATCCAAAGTCCGTGACATCTCCCCAATTTTTTTTAAACCTGATTTGTCGCTCCGCCCCGATTGTGGGGGCTCTAGATACGAAGTGCTCGAACTGGACGCAGTTCTAGTCAACTCTTCACGCCATGACGCCGGTCTTTCTTCGCCTTTACTTTCCTCAACTTCCGAAACCACTTTAACACTCTTCTCCGAAAACGGCGGTTGGACTACAACTTCGGGTTTTTCCCCATCTTTGATTTTAATCACGACTTCGCAGATTTCCTCTGAATTTTCTTTCTTTGAGCATTTGCACGAATCTTCGACCGGCGTGTTAACATGTGGCGACGTTGCCACACTTCGGCCCGACTTGGGGCTAGTTTGAGTGCTACTGTTTTGCTTCACGAGGACTTTTCGCGAAGTTTTGCGTTTTTTGCGGGGACTGGGGGCACCAGTGGTGCTTTTGCGGCCCGGTTTCGTTTTGATCGTTGTGGTTTCCTCTTCAGGGACTACATCAGTGGTAGTGGGGGAAACCGGGCGTTCGTCTCGACTTCGTTTCCGTCGGGGGTAATCGGTCGATTTCGACTTGACTTCGTCGAACTGACTAGAGCTTTCTTTCGACAGGGTATTTTCGATTTCTTTGAGTAAGTGACTCTTTTGAGACTTCAGGGTCGATAATAGGTGACTCAGTTGTTCAGTACGGTTGTGATTGGTCGAAGTTTTGGGCTCGAAATCGACATCCCAGGCTAGGTTTAAACTTTGATTTTCACCCCGATCGTCATTTTTTCGCGGAAGTGTCACAAGGGCCGGCTTTTGACGCACTAGTAATTCCTCATAGGCGTTATCAAGTCTGTTTTGTCTCTTCTTTTCCAACTCTTCTAATCGGTCCCCTGACATGTGATACTTCTCTTTATCAAGACCGATCTCCGCGATGCGCTCTTGTTTTTGTAAAACTGGCAGTTTTTTCATCAAGTCGCGATACTCTCTTTGGATTCGCTCTTTTTCCAAAGCAACTTGGCCCCGGAGGTGTGCCTCACGGTCTCTCTGGCGCATCTTTTCGTACATTTCTTCCTCGCTTAAGACATTCGGCGAAATTACAAGATTTTCGTCCTCGATTTTTTCTACGTGTGATGTTTTCGGGACGTAAAATTTTGTGTAACGGTTCGGATGATCGTAAAATTGCACTTTTTGAGGGCTTGAACCACTTGCCACATTATCGGGACGCTTTTTCGTCGATTTCAAAGTGACTTTTGGTTTTGTCGGAATGTCTGGTTTAGGTTTAGTCACCTGTTCCGGCCTTTGAGGCACACGCCGGGTTTGCCTCAAATTTGAATCCTCTTTGCTCACAGCATTTATTTTTTGAGGGATTGTACTTTCAGCCACTTGATCCAAGTTTTGAGGGTGCGTCTCCTCTTGACCCTTTTCCGATTTTCTCTCATCTCTCACGGAAATTGCCGAGGTGGCCCGAACGTCAGGTCGATCGTCGATTGTTACAGGTTCAACACCGTGGAAGTGTTTCCCGTGACACAAACAGCACGGACATAAACCAGTTTCTCGAGGAACTTCCTTTTCGGCAAAATTACAATAGTCCGTCTCCGGTTTAGGAATCGCCCGGCGTTTTATTCGTTCGGAAATTCGAGTGTCGTAGGGAAATTCTGATGTGCTTGGAAAAGCACTTTCGTGAATGTTCGTTTGTGCGGCTTTATCTCTTGTCGGAACTGAAAAAAATTAAGTAAAAAAAGTAATTACGTTTTATTACAACATACCTTCAAACATTGTGGGACTTGTTTGCACCTCCGTGGCCACTTTTCGCACCCCAGTGCCCCTCCTAGTGCCCCCCAGATCTGAATTCCAGTCAGAATCGTCCCCCAACCCCTCCAGCAGCGGCACCCGATTCTCACTGTCTGAATCAAAAACTTGTGTCTTTTTCTTCTTAAAAGGACTTTGCTTCCGTTTTATTTTTTTAACAACAGCATTTGACCGACTATTTTCCTCATCTCGCGTCAACTTCTTCCTCTGAACGGGCACAGCCCTTTTCAAACTTTCCTCATTTCGCTCAATTTGCAACCTTTGAACCGCCTCCCGCCCCCGCTCTTCTGCAACCCTCTCCCTGACCTCCTCATCTTCAAAAAAAGTCTCTTCTTCGGCGGCAACCCTCGCCGCCTCCTTGTGCCCCAACCCGATCTCATCAATCGCCTCTTGATATTGATTTTGCAATTCTAGCAATTTCCGCGCCTGCCAGTTTTTCAGTCTAACTTCCCCGTCTTTCTCAATTTGCGACAATTGCTTGCTTTTCTCTTTCTTCATTTTGTGACGGACATTTTCAGCAATGTCTTTGGATTGTTGCCGGACTTGTTCAAGACGCATCAAACGGCGTTTGTCGAATTCGGCCTTCACGGGGTCGTAAGAGGTGACCATTTTGCCACGATTTATACGCACGGGGTTCCCAGAGACAGTCACGTTGATGGACATTTCGACGGTTGAGGGACATAACCTCAAAGTGCACCTGAGGAGTCCATAACCTTGACAAAACCAACATAAAACGTGCAACAACTAGGAAGTAAAATGCAATTACCGTGTTAGGTCGGCCAAAATTAATTTTAAGGCTAAAAACTGAGCCAAGAAGCCAAATAAACAAAAAATTCAAATGATGGAAACGTCAGCTGTCAAGTCGGTTTGTTTTGATGCGCCAGGAGCGCCAACCAAAGAATACAATGAATACATTCACTGGGCCAAGAATTATCAAACAAATGGCAAGAAAGATTTTGCACTCATATTTTAATTATTGTTTGACCGTTTTTTTTAATGCGAATTTTTAATTTATTTGGTGTGACCTTCATACAAACCCAAAAATTAAAATTTTTTAAATGAGCGATAGGGTAATAAGTCGGGGTAAATGTGCGCTTTTTTTTTCTAGTAACACAGATTACGTTCTAGTAATAAAAACTTGTAAGTATCGATTGTGAACGTTATCACACTTTCAGTTATGTAACAGTTACGCAGTTTTAAATTGCGATAAATGCCTTTCTTTTATTGTTTGTTTTTGCTGATGCGGAATCGTGCGTGTTTATTTCACGTTTTTGTGTTAAAAAGTAGATTTAAATTTCCCATTGTAATCGTTTATTAAATTGTTCGTGGTATTGACAAAGGTTGAATTTTTTCATTGAACAAATTGTAGTTGGCTAAATTAGACACGTGCAATGACGTCATTTGTCCATGAGTATTGCAATTGGCGTTTAATGTTGAAGTGGGGATTTGTAGTAAATAAAAGAAGGGAATTAGATAATATAATATGCTTTATTAATAAATTTGACGAATTTCATTTTCATTCATAAATCATTCTCTGGATGAATTCTAAATATACGTTTGTAACTAATGTAAATATAATGTTTTTTCTTTAATGTATAAGTTTATGTACCTTACGAGCTATTTAATGTGTTAAAATTTAACATGATAATGATCTCAACTTAACATTAAAAATATATGAATACTCTGAAAAATATAATTATATTATGTATATAAATACTCTATAAATGTAAATATGAGGAATAACAAAAATAATAATAATAAAATGAAAGACTTTAGAGGTAATGAAATGTGTAAATAACTACGATTCTTCCATACGAATTTGATACAAGTGCACGATTGCCTCTTAACAATATACAATAGATAAAAATTTAAAAAGATCGACAATAATACAAAGTACACAGAAGCAATAAACAGGGCAGTGACTCGCTGCGTCTTTCGTGACGCTTTACATACGGGCCGTCCCCGAAGTAACTTTCGGGCATAGATTCGGGGACGGCGTGTACATCCTATAATAATTTAAAATACTCATAGCCCCTACAAACTATGGCAGGTATAGATCAATCTCACAAATCTCACCTAATCTCTAATACCAAACAGCGAAAGCGAATCGAAATGTCCGGTACGGTAAGGTAGCGCGACGTGGTGCACTTTGGCTGAGATCTTCACACTGATCACGCGTCCATCAAACGATCAAACACGACATCAACGTCCCCGTCCTTGTACTTGACTCTAGTCTGAGATCGGCGCCGAGGTCACTGTCACTTGGATCAGTCCCCGAACCTGGAGCAGGCCTTCTTCCACTTGCACTGCGTGCACCACTGCTCCCTGTGGTCCATGCCGTAGACCTTGCGGCACTTCTTGTTCTCGCCCCGGACTCGGCGCGGCGACGCCGGCGTCTTGGGGCTGTGGGGCCGTGGCGAAGACAGCTTCAGCAGCTTGTGGGGCGACTGCGGGGGCGCCGACGCCAGCAGCGTCTGCCGGAAGGAGCCCACGATCTGCCGCTGGTAGTCGGGGTCCTCGTGCGGGGGCCGCGCCATGTCGCGGTGGGACAGCGTCGGCGGCGGGCTGGTGAGCCCCAGCTCCACCTCCGTGAAGTAGAACTCCTCCTCGCCGGGCAGCACGTCGTGCTCCCTGGGGACAAAACCCGAGTTAGGGACTGCACGTGCGGCTTCACGAGTTAAAAATATCATTGCGTGAATGGAGCGGCGCAATGCGCGGATTACGACGGATAATACAAGGTCTCATTAATAAAATTATTTATGTAATAAAATGAGACACGTGGACGAGAACATTCGCAATAACACGCCGCGGATCCAAGAAATTGCTGTTTATCGACGATTTTCGCGTGTTTACAATAACAAGGAGATTCACTCTGTGGCGGTGTAAACAGGGTGATTCAACCAAAAGAAGGCCAAAATTAGGCTTATACGGGCCAAACTTAGAAAATTTTATTTTTACAAAAAACTGATTCGCACCCGTATTATTGGTTGCATACACACATGCAATTGCAAATGAATGAATCCGACTGAATTTTGGATAAATTAAAAAGTAATTATAATAATAAATAAGTATTTAGATTAATAAAAGACTGGATAATGCGGTTTAGTTTACAGTGTTGTGATTAATTATTATATTTTTTTTTTATTTTTAATCCTCCAAAGCATTAATTATTGTTAGGTAACACCGAAGTTAACACTAACACGTTCATTACGAATTAATTTCTTTTGTAATAGAACCAGAAATAATACCTATTTGTAGGTCTACATCAATATCAACACTCAAAGAACTAATCTGTAATAACAGTAATTTGATATTTACTCTTATTAATTGTTATTCATTTATTGAAACTGATTTAAAAATATGGACTGCAACCGGGTTAACTATCATTCCAATCAATGAAAGTGTTATTTAAGTAAATTACAGTTCGGTTGCAAAATAAATTGTCAAATAAATTTCTTATTATGATGAGAAATTTGTTTATCGAAAAATTTGTATCAATTACGCTAAAACACGTCTCGAAATTTTTTTTATTACAAACATTATTTTATCACGAACTAATATGGTAACAAACATTTACAAATAAAAGAATATCTTAATACGTCAAATAATAAACATAAAAGAATAATAATCCATCAATTGTTGTGAAATGTGTATTTTTGCATATAAAGATTTTCAAGAATATCAAATGCTATCTGTGAATTAACTTTTATGTATATTTAGATAGTGAACGCCTATAAATAAAATAGGTACCTGTTCTTTATTATTGCTGGCATTTCTTATCTTTTATCTAAATCGGTATCAAGCAATACCTATAATTTATACTAAAAAGGTGTTTTTTATCTAAGCTAACAAAGAATTACTTATAGGCTGTTATCAAATTTACGTCTATCCTTGTATACACAGTGATTCGCCTAAAACGACGACGATCAAGAGTAAGGTGACTAACTTTTAAAAAAATTCAAAATCAGGACTTTCATAATAAAAAAATACAGACTGGTACATGTTGTTTTAAATGAACAACAACTTCTCAGTAAGTTAAATTAAATTAGGTTAATACCGAGCTTAGTCAAAATAATGATAATCTTGGTACCTATTACTTCAAATTTAAAAGTTTTGTAGTGTAAAATAACGCAATATCTCGGTAACGAAAAAATTTGACTATATTTTTTTTCTCCCTACCTTTGTTGTCTGCAAAATTTTTGTAACAATCTGTAAAAGTCAAAGTAAAATTGAGTTATTTAAACATACGTGTTTCATTTAAATTTTTGAACTAAAACTCGTTTACATAAGACTTTTTCTACAACTTGTACATTTTGTTTTTTTTTGTGGTAAATATTAAAATCGGGACATTTGGATTTTTGTATCAAAATCAGAGACATAAACGTAGAACCGGACAAAATAACGAAAATCTAAACATGTCCTGGTTAAATCCGGACGGTTGGTCACCTTAAACAAGAGTCAATTCTTAGGTTAAATGTAAATAAAATCTGAATTAACTTAAATGTGAAATATTTGTTGGGCTGCTGTCCCAATGATCAAAGGTGAATCATTCTGTATCTATTTTCAGTAAAAGATTCAAAATCATATACTATGTATTTTTATTTAAGAAAACAAGTTACACAACTATGAATTTTTTATTATAAAATCTTTTCTTATCAGTCTATCACCACTTTCCAATTTTCTCATTAACACCTCGCATGTACCTAAAGAAAAACGGTTGATTTCTATCTTTTCTCTTGATTATGAAGAAAAAAACACAATGTGCGTGTATATTAATAAAATTAAATAATTGGGTTTATTTGTGTTTCTAAAAAAAACTGTCCGACTTCTGGCCACCTACGCCTCTGGCAGCCTTTGCCAGACGTCACACCACTGAACAAAATGCAAATCGCTGTTTATTTTTGCAAATTTCGTAACGACCATAACAGCCATCTTCTCGTGAATCACCCATCAACCGGTTATTCCGTGCATCATTCCGGTAAACAGGACGTGACCCCGCAGCACGCCACTGCTGGAACAAAACACGATCGGTAGCGTGTTTGCATGGCCGGCCGCGATCGCCTTGCCAAAATCCAGCTGGCATAGGACACCTCCTAATAATACTCTCATCATTAGCTTCAAGGCCGATTAAACCGAGCCGAAAAATCGTGAAATTTCGCGATTTCAGCAAGGTTGTTGCACAGCCTTGGACCGTTAAGATTCCGTATCCGAACTAGCCGTTATTTTGATTTTGGGAGAGGGCGCTACATGAGGGTCCTCGCAGGTAGAAAATATGGAATTCGAGCGTCTGGGTTGGGGTGGAAAGTTTTTATACTCACTTGAGATGGGCGAGGATGGCTTCACAGGTGTCTCGTATTTTTAGGCAGCTAGGCCACATGCATTGGAACACAATTCGGGTGACGTTCTGCAACAAAGAGGCTAATTTTAGCTTTCAGAGCCCGGTTTTAGAACCAAGGGGGCTAGACAGGACGTGGGGGACTTTGTCAACAGGTACCGGTGGCCACCTGTCCTCTAGGCACCCCCTCACCTGTCATGGGGTGAAAGTACCCGGGATATTCATATCACCGAACAAAGGAAGGCCTAACGAAAGAGAAAGATGTCCTAGGCCAGTGCTTTGTGTTGGTGCTGTCCTCCTCTATCCAGGATCGAAGCCAGTGACGTCGCCAAAATGGCGTCTGGATCGATGTGTTTATAGACACTGCCACGTGCAGCCCTGAACGCAGCAAAGGACAAGGCTTTAAGGATCAAAGTTGGTCGAATCCTTTGTCCTTGGCCTGCTACGCTCCCGCTTTCCAAGCCAAACAAACCGACACCAAAATTCGGGATTTTCCAGCGAAAGACACCTGTTTTACGCTCATTTTCTCTAAAACTATTTTATCGATTGGATCAACTAACTTCCTGGAAGCACGCGAAATTAACAGGAAACGTGTTCGCGAGGGAGAAGGCTTTAATTACGGCCAGTTTTTTTTGTTTATTATAGCTTTCCATGCAGGTAGCTGAACACGGAGAGCTATTAAATCGGAAATATTGTTGGTATAAATTATGTCACGGTTTTGAGCTCGGAGTTTTTGTTTCGACAGGATTGGCGAAATTTTGCATACATTTTACGACGCATGAGAAAATAAAACAGGACCGAAACGTATCGCGTTTGATAATCTCAACATTTCCCAACTTATTTGGTCCAATCATTGCAAAACGCCGTGAATACTTAATTTGCGATGTTTGTCAGCCTGCGGCTCCGGATAACAAATGTAAACAATACTGCCAAAATGATATTTATTATGCGCAGTCCATCGATTATAAATAGCTAATTGATACGAGGCATCAAGAAATTGTGACACATTACCAACTCAATGAACCTAAATAAAACTAGTTCACTTGTTATGCTTCGGTAATGATTTTACTACGTGCACTCACAAATTAACACAAATATCTTCGGTAAACAACGAACATCATTACGACACGGTTTTGTGCTAAACGGATAAAAGAAAACAAACAATGCACTAAAATGCACTTTGGAAAATTTACGTGGCCATGAGAAAAAGTACGAAACTGTTCTAGCGTGGCATCAAAACAACCAAACTGCAAATTAGCCTTACATTGATTAATTTTCTGTCACTCTCATCATGCCAAGCCAATACTGTTGCACCCTTTAAAGCTATTTTCTTCCTCATGGTAAATCACATCTTGTAGACATGAAACCAACCAATAATTTGTTTCACCTGAATACTCCTATTATCATAGCTGTGGTGCTTTCTAATATTTTCTTTATTCTTCCTGTATCACTACTGGATTTTACGTTTTGCATTTCGATATGCCATTTCATCAGTTCATAGGAGAATTTTGCAATAGCGCATTTGAGTTTTTTGAGTGAAATAAAGCACAAATTGAGAGTTTCTATATAAGAAAAATATTCTGTTAAATTAAATCCCAGCGACAAATTTTGAGCCAAGAAAACCCACTAGAAACTCCCATTTCGCTCAAAAAAATGCAAATGCCTTGTTGCAAAATTCTACTATGAACTTAAACGAGTGTCTGCTACGCCACTGGTAGACTACCTCGCGTAATCTTGAAAAGGTCAGTTTTTATGTAGAATCATAAAAATTGTAAATACTGCAATGACGCCAGTGAAAAAATATCGAGAAAGTTTCTGGTTCATACGGTATGACGCAACCGTTTCTGTAGGTGTGGAACGACAATTGAGAAGTCAATGTCAATGACATTATCACGATTTTTATCATAATTTTCACTACTAAAAGGGATTATTTATTTATTAATCAGTGATAAAGCAATTCGATTTCACTTTCTTGGAAGAGGAGTACATCGAACTCGGGTCCTTGAGTGATACCCTCAAACTATTCCTAAAAAATTGGACTTGAATGGTATTTGAAGAGACAAAACCACGGTTGCTATACCGACGAGTTTAAGGACCCGCGGCTGATCAATATTCCAAAAAAATTGTTTTATTTTTGAAATCAGTTGTGACAATGCTGCTGCTATTTCGGGGTGTTTCCCGTGATGTGGGAATTAGGCGTGGGCTAATTTTCCATATATCAGAATTAGAGTAACACAAAGAAGCCCAATGACAAAGACAGACCCGTTTGCGTTTTGTCGGTGTGACAAAGCCAGAGCTTTGGTATAGTGGATATAATTTAGTTTTTCGCTCCATACGCAACAAAGAGCTCCCTGGGGTGTCCAGTCCAGTGGCGTGCATTTTCGTGTCTAGCGTCATAGAGTTATTGCAGCAGTGATCGCGTTCGACCTTGGAATAAAATGCACCAACGCAACTGCGGTGACGTCGCCTCTCCTGAGCGAATTTCCATACAATGATCCGATTTGGAGTCCACGTGTCGAGTGTTTTTGGCGAGGCTGTGCCCCTGGTCAGGTGCATGACCGGCTGTCTGTATCACGGCACACGTGGGGTGCTCGCCGGCCCTATTGCGATGTAAACATTGCGAGGGCAACGTCCTCGCAGTCCTCCAGATTGCCCCCTCCGCGTTCCCGCTCCCACGAGCGATCTTCTTTGTATATATCCACGACGTCACATTCGACTCCACCAAACTCATCAAATATCCACGACGATTGATCGTGGAATGAGACGCAGTTTAGGGTCAATCGAGGGCAGAATTGCATTTCGGTGATCTGACCCTGACTCGCGTGATAACTAACTGTACGGAGATTTCGTCAGATCGAGGCGCGGAAAAGGGAAATGAACTTCAATTTCGACGGTTTTAACCTTTACCGTTACTTGGCGTATTGTGGACGCGATGGCCAATGACTTGAGGCTCCGCCATGAATCGCCACACTAATAACACGAGCGGTTCCGCTAGAAATTAATTTCATCGGCGCGTTTTTCACCAAGACGCCATCTTGGGACAGTCCGGCCTTAAGAAGATAGCAAACACTCCGAAGAGGGTTTCATGCAAATTCTAGCTGCCAGGCACGTTTGTGGCTACAGCATGTGAGGCGGGATTTTAGGTCAAATTCATTACGACTCTACAACGCAATTCTGTTGTGCCACACTAACGTATTGTAAAAATTCACAATTGGAGAGTTGAGAGTGAAGGGATTTGACTCGGTTTACGACCGAACTTTCAAGGGGTGCTCAGGTATGGCTTTTCTGTTTACTCAGCCGCAAATAAAGCCTCCCACATGGAAAAGCACCGAAGATTTTTCAAATAAAAATCATCCATAAGCCTCCGCTTCCAGCATTTTTGCGCCCAGAAGTTTGTTACACTTCAATAAAAACCTAACTGCTTCTTCATAGTTTTACTTTTAAGGTTGTAAGGTTTCTAATAAGGTTTACTAAACTGTACTTTTTTAATCGGCAGCTGTGTCTCAGCGATTTAATCTTCCAAGTTTGCTACATTGTAGTTTAAAACAAAAAACAGAATCAACTGTTTTTCGTTTTGGTTTCCCAGGGTTTCTCCACAGTCGAGAAAAAATCCCCTCGACGGTTTTACTTCTAAATTTTTAGTCATTTTACTCCAAGTCGTTTTTTGTCTAATTTTAACGATTTTTTTTCTACTATCTTGTTATAGGTACCAATGACCTCGGAACTTTTCTATAGTCCCTTCTATCACTTTGCACATTGTCTTTCTATATAGGTAAAGTAGCCTAATTTCGGATAGGTTCCTATTTTCGGACACCACTGTCTACTTCCACGTAACTATTACAATTATATCGATAATTCTTTTCCCACAGTGCCTATTTGGTTGTATATTAATGATACTGCATGATTTGTAGTTAACTGTAATTTTTTTGAGATACTTTCAGTTTAGAATTTTTTTACACGTAGAAGGAGGTGATGTTTTTTATCTCTGTTTCTTTTTTTTAATTTTGGATGGATTACTAGGTAAAGGTATAGCATATAGGCATTTTATGTTTACAAAAAGAAATTATTTTTCTATTCATAATTTTGATATAAGACATTTAAAGCTAAAGGTCCTGCTCCTAATTTCGGACACCAATTTCAGATATTTGAAATTAGTGTTTCTTGAATATGGTCTCATACACTCTTCAAATTACGACAAAAAAGGCATACGTTTGTGATTTTTGTCTTAATAGTTGACTTTCAACTTAAAAAAAATGTAACTATTTTATGTTCGGATAGGGTATCCGAAATTAGGATACCATTTTTTTATTTAAAAATTTTACGTTTATATTTTCTGTGTTATGTATCCACTTTTTTAAAACAATAATTTAGATATTACATATTACAATGCATGACAGTACAATTTTTTTAATTAATTTCTTTTAATTGAGTATTTTATAGCTGATTTAAAAAATGTATGCGAAATTCGGGAACTTTCCCTACAATAGTGAAAACGCCGAATCCTTTTTTATAGGTACAGAAAGTATAAATTTTAAATGCGCTCTTATCATTGTTAATAGTAGTTTGAAATGGATTTAGCGAGGAATTCTTCTTGTCTTCTGGCAAACTATGGCAAACTATTAAAATTAATTTGTCAGCATTGAATAATGAAGATATAATTATGGCAAAAAATCCGTTGGCAGCATGAATTATAAGTTATTCTTCCAGCGGCCTTCATTCACCAATTTACAATTATTAACAATTGACATTAAAACTGTGATGCCAACTCAATTTCAGTAACAGTATAAAAAAATTAGCCGATCCGTTTGTTAGTTTGCTGTATTGTTAAAAAATTGCCTCGTTATTTTATGTAGGATTTGTCTTTTTTAATGAAAAAATTGCTAACTGTTCTTAGGGGTTCTCACATCACTTTAAAACTCATTTTTTAATTTTTTAATTAGCAATCGCAATTACGAGAATTACGGTATAGAATGAAATTCAAAGCTTGAATAGTGGTGGGAGGTAGGCTTGTCGTTCCCACCTGCATTTTTTACAGGCTTGCCAAACTGACAACTCATGGCCAACCCTTGCCTAATGGATATTTCATTGACCATGAAATTCGTGGACTTGAATGTACAAAAACGTGATTTGGGGCAAAATCGATTCCTGTTATTACGTCCAAGTGACGCACTGAAATTTTCATTTCGCAACCTCTCAGAATAAACCGATTTTGCATCATTAGCGTTGGTAGCGCGCTGTACGTCAACAAGCAAAAATATTTGTAACAAAAGTGAAGTTGTTTACGCGCTTGAAACTTTTTAATGTAGGTTTCATTGTCAACACTTGCATAACACGGGATTGTTTCCACGCAAAAATAAAAACGGTTGGTTTGGACGTCATTTCGGGGGTGCCTGATATTGATTAGAGTGGGTGAAAGTTTAAAATTAGACACAGGAGTACCAACCCCAATTAGTAATCAATGAGTTAATTGAGCTGTCATTGCTACCAACTGCTAATCTCGTTGTATGCATAATTCATTAGGAAAATTAGCAAAAATCGGTTAATAGGTAAGTCGTTGCGAATTAACCGGCCTCGTGTCCGCAAAACAATGGGATTTTCGCAGTTGACTGCTATCAATAGCTTTGTTTCCCAACAAAGATGTTCGCGTTATCACACCGCGATCGCAGATAAGCTCAATGCCATCGCCAATCAGCTGTTCTTTTGTTATCAGCACCACGAGTTTGCATCAAGGTCGTTGCGAAACTATACTTTCGTTTTTGCTGGGCTTCCCCAACAACGCTGGAAGAAAACCGAAATAACAATCGGACAAAGCGCTGAGTTACCCTTGGCCAGCGTGGGTCATCAACCCACGCCCAGCGGCCGCTGGGATGATGATCCATAAAGTCAGCGACCTTCGGCGATGGCCGCAGTGAAAGCGAAAGAATTGGAAATTTTCGAAACGAGTGAAAAGCTCGCTTGCATAAATCGGTGGCATTTGGCGAGCGAATTTCACCGCCATTGCGTCCTTGACGGGCCGACACGTGTGCGCGAAAGCCGCGTTACGACAAGGTATTGCACACTGTTTACGAATTCGCAAATTTTGACGCAATAAAGGCGCTGTAGCCTCGGCGCAAATAGATTCGGCCTTGCTGAGATAACGCGCGTGGACGGGGGCTCGCGTTACGCCGGCCGGCTTTGGCTGCACCTAACCTATCCGTCATGCAGTTACGTAATAGCAGCGCATTTTTACGGAGAACAAAGGCGGCTCAGCTCGTCGTTGACACTCCACCTCATTTTACCTTCTATGGCACTTTCACCCGACCGGAAGGAGTTCTGAGTTTATTAGTTTGAGGATAGTGTTTAGAAATCTGGCGGACAACAGATGGACGCTTGAGAGTTTTATTTACGCTTTCTTGAGGCGAATTATTGCGATGGGAGGGACGGAACGACGTAAAATTGGACGATTTGAACAATTACTCTACATTGCATGATGTCATGTGGGCTAAATGATGACCAAATTGCATCAAAGGCGGCCATGACATGGATTCCACACAAGCGGATTCCGCTCTAGAACCTGACCTATAGTTCTCCACCATTGGAAAGTTTTATCACAATAAACATTCTTTCAGCTTTTGTAAGAAATCAACAACAAAGATATCGACGCGATTTGGTTATCAAAAATTGAGACCGAACTTAATGAAATCACGTGATTGATTTATAATCGAGGATTAAAAAACCTCACAAGACAACGGAATAATTTGGGCCAAATTCTTTCCATGTTTTTGTTCTTTTGTGTTCCCAAATTCTTAGAATCTCTTTTTTTTTCATTTCGTAGTGAATAAATTATTTGCCTCAAAACAATTGCTTCTTTTCCCATGACGTGACCGTAATCATATTGGCATGAATTATCGATAATTAAGACTGTTTTACGTATCTATTGCTATTTTTTCATCTTTAATGCAGATGAATAGTTTAATAAAATGTCTCTACACCAGTGGGGAACACGTATAGGTTCTGAATTTTGTCTTTAATACATGATGTAGTTTTTTTGCTTTTATAGGGTAAAAAAAAATTGTCGGGATAATAAGGGTCCGCATGTTTACAAATTTTGTGTTACGTGGAAGTCCTTGCTTTGTCACATACTTATACAAAATGTAAATGGGTCTATCTTTGTCTGCTGGATAGGAAGAGTTACTTTGCTAAAAAAGGTCCTTAAATACCAGAAATCACAACTTAAAAATCACGTTCCTTGACTGTTTACCAAGTTTCATGTTAAATAATATACGGGGCATTTCACGTGAAGTGGACAATGAAAAAAATTTGACAAATTGAAATTCGGTCATATTCGGGATAATTGTTCTAGAAAAATTGTAAATAGATAATGATTTTTTGTATGAGACTTATTGACTTCTAAAAAATTGACGAAATATGAGACAGAGTTTTTGGAAACTGTTATTCAAATAACTAATTCATAAAAAACAGTTTAAAATAGTGCTTTATATAGAAAATTCAGTGTTCTTTTTGATTCTGAAATCAGATTTTTTTTTGTATAGAAAACCGGTAGTGAAGTTTCAAATCCGAATTTTAGTAACTTGGACCATTTTTTTTCAATTATTTTTATTTCAAAAAATAACTTAAAGTAAATAGAGTTTACACTATAAGTCGCAAAATGGGATCTCTATTCGTTTAGACTTATAATATAAACTCTAGTTATGCTTAATATGTATTTGGTAAACTTTTTAAGTCAATAACTTTTTAAATAAGTCGCTCACAATAAAAATCTTCACGTATTTACACTCATACCATTTAGAAGAACAATTGCAACTGAATTTCAAGTTGTGGCTTTTTTTTTCGTTGTCCGTTTCACATGAAATGCCACATCAGAGTAATTCTTTAATCTTTACAACAGAAACTTTTCAACTTCCAATGAAGCCACGACTTTGAAATTTTATACAGGACCTAAATCAACCATTCTAAGTTCAAATAAATTATTTTAAAATGGTTGAACGTCCAGAACCACAAAAAATTGGCGCCTACGTCGAAATTTTAAATTGAACACCGATTTTATTAATTCGCCTCCTGCACCTGAGTAAAGCGTACTCAAATTGTTGGTACTTACCTGCCATAGTTTTTGTAATAGTAGGTAAAAACAATTAACTAATTAAACCAGTAGCGGCAACTTTTACAATGGCGTATTAAATATTAATTATAAAAAAAAAGTGAACACCTGTTTGAAATCTTATAATAAATAAATACGTGCAGTAGGAAATTGTTTACGTCCACATCATTTAATAATTTAAAGATAACCAAATTGTAACAATAAATCTATTGGCAACACCGACTTACTCGGGCCCCTTGGAACTGAAGTGAAATTTAATTGAAGCAGTGATGGTTATCATCAATTTCAGAAACAAAACAGATTTCCTCGTCTAGGAATGGTTTTATTATTAATTTATTCCAAATTTGTTATTTTATCAGTAAAAATCAGTTACTAATAACAAAGCATATATTAATCAGAGCCAGGTGTACACCGGAAACAACCCACTTCCCTGTATGGGTTTCCTTATAAACAGAACAAAATGTTTGTTTTGGTGTGATTACGTATTTAAAAATCTGGACCCAATATGATATTTATAATAAAAAAACCTACCTGTTCCTTTCTTTATTTCCTTACGTAACATAAATTTCTATAATGTTAATTAGTAGTTTCGCCAGCTATTAAATCCCTTTATTGTTTTACGAGACTTTTCGAGCGGAGATAGCGTTCAAGGTTTTGTAATCGAAGGTGTTTTAGAAAGGCAAAGTGGTCGTACCTTTTTCTTCCTGGGCTGTTCGTCCTGGTAGTCCATGACGATGCCCTCATCGGAGCCGGCGCTGGACGACAAAGGGGCCGATTGCGGGGAGTACGCCCTGGGGGGCGGCGAGGGTGTCGACCGATAGGAGGCCGAACTGCTGCTGATGTTGCTGTCCGGCGAGGTGCTCAGCCGCCATGGAAAACCTGTAAAGAATGAAATTGACACGTGTGGGTGTGGCACGTGGTGCCCTTTAAACGCAAAAAATGCATTTATGCAATCGCGTGACCGTGGACTTTACCTTGCATGCGTCAAGTGCAAGGAGATGCTATTTTTTTCCCTGAGGGATTCTTTGATAAGATTGTCTGACCTTGGATCGGATTTGGCGATCAAGAATTCATTATCACGATCCGATTTCGTAAGAGATGACGCGTCTGCCATTCACCTAGTGCTTGGCAAGGCGTCTGAAGGTAACTAGGACGCAATAGATCTGGGTGTGCGACTTTTTTAGCACTTTCGTTGCTGTCGCACGACGAGAATAGAAGAAATTAAAAGTTGCTATTATTACCGTTGAAGTTTGGCGAATGTGGCGAACACGAGAGGCTCATTAGGACCAAGGCAGCGCTGCATTCGTCCATTTGAGTGTCTTTGTAATTGTCATCCTGGCTGCTGCTGGGACGCCGTTTACGGGATCTGGGGGCGAAGACCAAATTATCAAAAAAACTAATTAAAATGCAATTTGAAGCGATTTTACCAATGGGGATTTAATGACAGCCATTATATGGTCACAAGTAAACAAATTCGAAAAATGATAATGTAATCATGTCGTTAAGCGGTTACGAAAACCCTATCGGGAGAAAAGTGAGTGACGTCATGTCCGGTATGTCTGAAGATAAGATTACTGAGGGAAATTTTAGACTTATTTGGGCAGGTAATTTGTGACGTCAACCAACAGTGGCGTCACACGATTCCGTGAAACAATCAGGGAAAATTGTTTACAAAGAAATCGATTTCTTTGTGCACTCAACTAATCATAAAAATATGTTTATTTTTGAATACACACTCACCTGATAAGATTTTTTATTTTTAATTTGCCGAGATAAAGACAATCAACAGCTCCTCTTTGTCTGCTCGAAATTTGAAATGTTTCTATCAACCTCGGTATCAACCCAACTCGGGTACCCAAGGTCACTTGAGGACAAGTATCGATAATTCACACACTGAAATGCACTCCTGCACACCAATAAAATTTTCGTTTCGGCACATAGAAATAATTATGGGCCAAAGTGTGAGTACTTAAACAATTAAAACAACTTAGAAAAAACAGTAATTTTACTAACTGTAACTTAAAAATTAAAATTTCTCGTCAATATGCACTTGAATTGTTATTTCTCAGTTAATTATTTTTTTAAATTCCATTCCATTTAGCACTGTAATTTTGAGCAGTATTTATTTGCTTTTTTCGTTAAAGTAATTAGCAGTTCGATTGCTTGTTCATGAAATTCGGAAATTGCATAGGTGTTATTGAGCCAGAATGCAGTATGTGATTTATGAATAAAACTCAACAGGTTGTCGCGCCACTGACTGTAGAGATGGTCCGGCTCAATTAAATTTCGTTTAGGCATCTGTGTGCGAAATTGCAAATGTGTCCAAGTATGGCCAAGGTCGTGTACATACCCGAGATGCGTGGAAGGCGCCGGGACGTCAATAGTGTGCGACGCCGTCCTCTTCCTGTCCCCTGCCATGTCCGCCAACCTGGCGAAGTCCGTGTCCTGATCGGCCAACCTGGCCGACTTCCGCGACTCCAAAAGTCTGACCTCCTCGAGTCGTTTTTGAACTTCGAAAGGCGCCTGCAAGAAAAATGCAAGCGCATCGTAACGTCATATCAGCACGTGCAAAGGTCGCGCTTGTCGCCATGCAGACTAGATTTCCGGGACCTACCACTCTATGGAAACTCAATCGGACGAAATCCGGTCGACGCGGTGGCGAAAAATCCGCCAACGAAGGTCGGAACCTTAATTGGGAAAAACGAGGCATAACTGTTAAGTCCATGTTTGGCACCGAAGCCCACTTTTGCGAAGGACAAGGTTTTTTTAATGCCAACAAGGAAGCGATTTCGCAAATGTTGCGACCTTAAAGAAAACGAAAAGCAACGGCTTCGAGTTCCAGTTTCTAAATCAAACGCGAGTCGAGTGCTTGGCATACTTTTAATTAGGTTGTCGCAGCCGGTGAATGTTGTATTTACTTCAGATATGATTGAGAAACGTTTCGCAAGCCGCAACCTGTCTTGAGGTCGATTATGTGATACCTTTCTCTCTCACAACAACGTTTCGCTATTTTTCAGCGGGCCAAGTCCCTTGCCGTTGCCGTTCCCGGCAAGCCGGGAGGAAACACTATTGCATAAACCAAGGCTTTTTTCTAATTAGGTTACGTATTATTTCACTTGTTGTGATTTAGAGAGGCAAATGTAAACGGCAGACTTTCACAACTTTCCCTCTTACTTTCACAAAATATTGCGAGAACCCGAGCGGCCGGCGACTGCAAGGACCCCCGAATCTGCCGGCAAAGGATAGGTCCCCGAGTTGGTGCCTGCGTCCCGGAACCGCCTCAACTCTCACTATCCCATCGTCCTTGATTGTGTAATTCGAATTGCACGATGAATATATCTCGCCAACGCCAACCGCGATAATAATAATAAACAAGATGCCGTAGTGTTGTTGCCAATTAGAAACCGTGTCAGTGTGCCGGCGGTAAACAAATATGGCGGAATAATCATGCCGCCATTGCAGCACGTGTATGCCCAAATAAGTAGGTCACGGGTCGATGCCGGAATGGGGTCGAACGCGCGTCCGCTCCCGGGTTTCTGGGGCACTCGATGGCCCGTTTTAGATTAGGGCACGTGTGCCGCCCCCAGCGAGGTCAAACACGAACTCATTGCATCAATGCAGGGAAATCGAAGGCGGCCATTGTTTGCGAGCACTGGGAAGATCAGCAATTAAAAGCGAATTTTAAAAGGCAATGTCGCGGCCTAGATTTCGTCATGGAACTATCTTCAGCAAAAATCCTTTTTTATTTCGACTTTCTACTCGGAAAAATTAGCTTGGTTACGGTGATAATGAACATGTTTCTTACTAGTTTTCTCTCTCATTAGTGTCATTTATTTACTGTTAGAGCAGATTTACAACTTAATTAATATTTTCGCATCCATTCGAGTTATGTAATGTGTGCTCAACGTAATCATAATAACAATGTGATAAAAAATAATTACTCTTTTTTGCTTTTATTTGTTTTTATGTAGGAAGCGACTCCAGTATTGTTTGAGAGACGCAACAATTGAGCGTTTAGAACGCTCGTCTTTTAAAACTATAGCGAATTTGCTTCCATGTGTGAAGTCCTACCATGTTCTCTCCATTGTCCAAAATTTACGGAAAGGAAGTCCCTTGATAGGCGATAGAACGTGTTGAAATCTCCTGACACACAACGGTTAAACATACAGAACGTTTTTTGTATTGGTATTTGCTTTCATTTGATTAGAACAAAACAGAAGGCGAGATTTTCGATAAGTAACGTTTGTAATAACGTGACGATTAACCAGACGAAGGTAGAACCTGCACAATATCATTTGTATTTCCCAAACCCTTTTAAGAAAATCTCTACACTACTATTTGAAAAGAACGTTTGAATAACATAATATTCTTGAAACGCAATATAAAGGGGTTTTTGGATGAAAGTGACGAACGTTATTGTATTGATATTTGCTTTCGCCATGCACGGAAACCCATGGAACGCAGCGGTAAACGTTGTAGAACGTGTGATACGTAACAGTTAAACGTTCAGGACGTTTTGGCAAATTTTCGACTGAAAACTATTGCGTTCCAATGTGGTTTAATTAAGTGTGACAAAAGTGAAATAATTCAAGATAAAAGATATTTTTAAAGTGATGTAACATTGACAGAAAGTGAAAGTACGATAAAATCATTGTAGACGGCTCAAGATTTATATGGTTTGATTTGTCAATTTTTAATTAGTGCAATCCATGGCCGTACAGCCGAATCAAAACAATAAATATTAATAAAATGGTGTCTAGACCTGATAATATTGTAAATTTAATTTGATAACTTGCAGTTTTGCAAATGTCTTGTGGCCATTAAAAATTGTAATTAAATCAAAAGCCAACGGTAATGTCAATTAGCTTCGCGACCTTGCCTCGCTATCAAATTAGAATAGTTTAGATACGTAAGTGCGCTCTGTTTTATTATTTTTATTATCGGTATAGATAAGTGAGCGGTTTTCAAACTTTGGGAAAAGTGTTATTAGATTGTCTGCAGGTTAATTTCCTGCTCACGCCATATCCACTTCCAATTTAGTGAAAAGCTGACTTTCTAAACCTGCAAGAACAAAATAGCTCTGCGGGCAAAACCCGGTCTGGCAGAAACCGGCTCCGGGAAAGCCCCGACTTCGGCTTGTTTTCCCCGAAAAATCGACCGTGAGCTCGTTGTTTATCCGAGTGACGTCACAAGGATGCAATTATTAAAGCCGGGGGAGGGCGCGGAGGGCGGATTTCCGTGCATGCGCTCTTACGCACTTGTATCCCAACAGAGAACGGATTACAGCCGACCAAGCATCGCGAGATGTAAAAACCGGACCGGATCCAGCTGACTCCCGGAGCGAGCGAGCCATCTACGCAGTTTCAAAACAAAGCACTTACTTCGGATCCGGGGGGATGTATCCTGATGATGACTTCGTCGCGCTCGAAATAATGCTTGCAAACCTCACCGGAAACCTCCCTGCCGTTGTAGGTGACGAAACATTTCTGCTCCGGAACGAGTTTCAGCCCGAGCACTGACTGGAATCCGGGGCCGATGAGGTCCATTTCGAAGAACTCGGCAGTGGTTCGCCCCAAATTGCCCTGTCGGGAGTCGAACCGCACGGTGTATCTCGTGTTGGGGGTGAGGTTGATGCAGTTGTTGTTTTCAAGGAAGTTGGCCGGAGTTTTGACCGCTTGGATCACTCCGGAGTAGTACTTGCCGTCCTCTCCCGGAGCGCACACTCGCGTCCCGATGATGGAACGTTTCGCTAATCGCTTTCCGGTCGACATCTTCAGTACCGTCACTCGATAAATCGCTCAAAGTCCGGCCGGGGGCTCACACGTCATTGAAGTACAGCCTCCTGACGAGCAACCGTTGCACAGAACCTTGATGATAGTCAAAACATTCGACAGAAACGTTGCGTTCAATCACTGGAAAATCGCAGTATATGCACATACTCATAATAAACGGTGCGGTCTAGGCAGCGTCACTGTAAACAGTTGAATGCCGACTGCCGTAGCCGGCCGGCTAGCGTAAAACAACAGCTGATCGCGAAAGCTCGACGTTATTATCTCTATCTCTGTCCAACCGCCCGGAGTGAGAAGAGCGGCCGATCCGGGAGGAGTGGCTCCGGCTCCGGACGGACATAGCGGCCCGGCCACAGCTGATGATAACAACAAAACCACGTGACGCAGCGCACGCCTGCCATTGGTCGACCGCTGTGACCTACATACACCGATTGGCTAACCCGGGAGTGGGGAAAAGGTCACGAAGTCCGAGCGTTCTAATCCGGCATCTCGCTCTAGCACGAATTCCGGTGCTGCACTTTGCCGAATTTCGGCAAGGACGGGTGGAAAAGCGAGGATAACGGTGTGGAATGCCCAACGGGACCGAAAGCGACCATTTTCCACACTTGTGCCACATAACTGTCGCTCGACTTATTTTTACCGCACGTGGAGGAAGCCGGCCGGCGCGTGACGTCACGACCTCTTATCGCTATATTGTTGCATATGCGAACAATCACTACATGCACCATTAATTATGGAAGCACTCGAGATAAATTTAATTGCTTCGCAGCATTTCGGCCCGTTTCCACGAACAGGTGGAAGGGTAATTAATACTTCAGCAATTTTTTCTCGGTGCTCGATAATCTGAAATATTCAGTATTCCACTAATCACACCTGACGCGTTCTGGAAGGCGCTGATTTTATGACTCAAAGGATGATTTTGGGCCGACGGCTGACCCAAAAGTTTTGCATTATTTATAAGAACAAAGTTGGACGCAGTTATTTTCATAAATGGGTCGTGATCCAGAACCATATCTTTGCGATTTGTGACAATGTTATTCACATTTCGAGATTTTGTTGAAACAGCGATGACAACATGATAAATTTAAATCTTTGTCACCACTGTTCAACAAAACTATTTTTTTTTATTCAGAATCACGGAATCTGCATCCAGATTTTCGAGTTTTCGTCTCCAACGTAAAACCGGTAAGTGACATTTTTAAACTGCTCTTCAATGTCACCAACTTCATTACAGAAATCATGGCCTACTCTAATTATACATTTTTTCACTGTTTGATGGTTAAAGTGTTTTAAAATAATGGATCTAGATATACAGAATGGTTTCCAAAAAATACATAAAACCCCTATGAGTTTTTCACATTTTTTTGCGAGATTGCCAGTGAAATTCCATTTCAAACCTTTAAAAAAAAATAGCAAAGCCCAAATAACTAAATAGGTCGCAAATTTAGCCATTATGCAACTAACAAAGAATTCTTGTTATACTGCTGTATCTTGGTGACAAAAGTGTCAAGAAAACCTATCGATTAAAAGAAGAAAATAATTATGCTAAAGGTTTGAGACCAGGAATTTTTTTTGAAAGAAGATTTTAAAATTTTGACTTTTAAATGACTGTTAAACTTTCGTATCTATATGTTGGAGTGGAAATATATATAATCCCTCTGAGAACACGAATCTGTCGAGAAAACCGGAAAATTCCGGGTAGTTCAGAATTTATCACTAAAATCTGAAACACCAAATTAAACTAATTTCTGCGGATTACTCGATGGTTTTGCGTTCAGTGAACATGAGATCCACTCAAGCTTTGCAAAAACTCCCAACTTTTCGAATGAATTTCATGAAATTGTCCTGATCGAACCATTTTATAAGCGGGGCCACAAAAGCAAGGTTAGTAGCAAAAATCGGTTGTTTATCCCGTTTTGCATTTGTCACTAATAAACGGGTCGCGAACTCTCGGCACGTGTGGGCCCAATTCTTAATAATGGGTGGACCAGGATGTTGTTATCTATTATGTACGCACTGTCCTTGTGTTCGACCTTACCGTTGTCATTGCAAATTCGGCAAAGATCATGCACATTTTTAATGGTGAGAGTATACTCTTCAGGGTTACGTGTGCGAAAAAAACGAAAGTGTTAAAAGAACTCGTTTTGCAAGGGAGATTTTTACGAACTTGTGGAAACGCTCGGTGACATTTCAAAACCAATCTGATCGTGTTGGTGGACAAGTTGTTCCGAAATTAAAACCAACTCTTTGTTAACTCGAGATAATTGAAATTTATTACCGGGAGATAAATATCTAAATGGGAGATATTTAGAGCTTGTAAAAATTTGTTCGAATATAAATTATAAAATTGCATAAAGTTCAGGAGAAATTCCTTGGAAATGCCACGATTTGGTTCTAGGTTAGGTTACGCTAACATTTTATCTATTTATTTGTTCAGCGACGACACACATTGTTTCAACCCATCCTAGAAAAGATAAACAATCTTTGTCATACCATAACCTTGTCCTAGCTCCCGTAAGGTAAATCCATAAATTACCAATTTAGAGGACGTCCCCGTACTCTCCTATTTCAAATCATTCGAAAAAAATAAACGTCAATACTATTTACAAGCTGTTGAAACATCTGTTCGATATTTATCTTGGAATTTCTGCTTTGCTTCTGTTTATTATTTTTTAATGTTTGCCATAATCTGATTAATTATCTTTTGTTTTTATGTGTCTCTAGCTGTATCTTATTAAACAAGTTCTGTAATCTCGCATAATTTATTTTTTAGTTATGTTTTGAATTTTTCCTTTTGCGTTTTGTTTATTGTCCTTGGACACCTAAAAATTCACAACAATTGCTTTATTTTTCTTTTATCACTTGTACACAACATGTGTTATCTTTTCTGTCAACGGCCAACCGCAAATCTTCCACAAGCGGAAATTATTGTTTTGATTGGTGACAACCACGATTCGTGTTTTTGACCCTGATTGTATTCAAATTAAAGGTGAAAAGGTGACGAATTTGCGAAAATTCTTTTGAAATTTTCATTACGAAACCGCGGCTATCTCTTGCAACGATGGCCGGTGAAAGCTTCATTCATTTAAACGTGTTTTGAGGACGGAATACACTCAGCAACCAAAAAATTGCAAACGACAAATACTAATTGATAACGGAAAAAGTGGACACTCAAATACTCAATATTTATTTCGTCAAACTATTACATTACAAATAGTAGGTATTGTATTTTTATTTATAATAAGTGACAATTGGAATGCGCTACTAAACTCTTGCTCTTTTGCTACATTTTCTGCGTCGCCCGGTGTAATATCGTTTCTTGTTTGGAAAAATATGTTTTTCGTATTATAGTGAAAGTGAAATAGACCCGGAATCGAATTTGCGTTTTTTGTGTCCGGTCAGTGGAGTGTGATGCGAATTCTTGGCAAGAAAGCCGATAGATTTGGTAACAAAGCACCGAAAAAGCGCCCCGTTCTGGTCCATAATCTCGGTAATTGCAATTACCTAATTAGCAAACCTGTCGACTTCGCAACGGATTCTCTCTGTTTATAGGCCAACCTATAAAAATGCGCGCGTTTTGCATAATTGACCATTGAAATGGGTCGTTTCGCAACGCATTACCCAATGGATATAATGCACTTTGCAGTTTCGACAAGCGATTCTTGCAGATGAAAGTAATATTTTATTAGAGAACGCGTTAGAGCCCGTCACCTTGCCAATTATGCACGGAATTTCATAAGTGTGTCGAATTGAAATTCAGTTTCTAAAGGCATCGCGAGGAATAACAATCTAACGTTTTAGCAGACGTGTAAGAACGCAAGCCTGAGGGCTGATCCCCAGTTGTAATTAAAATTGTTCGAGTGGTTAATGAGCCGTTATCTCTTATCGATTTTTAATATTGCCTGAGACTGACGGTTGTGATAAAAGGCCGATGTTTTCGTCCTATAAACGGATTTCTGGGAACTTTTATCACATGCGGAAAAAATAGGAGAACTGACGATCATCAATAAATTTAACAAAACGCAGAATGTGCAATAATTTTGACAAGTTTTGCAAAATTGTGATACGAGATAAGACACTTATAAGCACATTAACCTAATGAAGTAGTATAAGGGCCCCTATGCACACTGCTACTTTTTAAGGAAAACTGTATGTCCGTCTTGATATGTTCACTCTTGACTGATGTATCCATTTTATCCAAGCCCATGGGCAAAACAATAAATGAATGATCTATCCCTGGAGCGTTTCATTCCACATTTTTCAGCTTGCGGGTTAATTATGGGGCTTCCGGTGACCCAAAGCGGTCATTGGCGGCCCGATGGTGAATCAGTCTCTCGGAGACTTGCTTGGGAGCGGTGCTAACTGTGAATTTTTCACAATTAACGATGAGGACACCCGAATTCCAATCTGGTCGAATGAAATATTCTATACCTATGGTAGCACGAAAGGAATTTAAATTTGTTGTACTGCTTTTTGTCAACTTTATTACGCATTTCATTGTTTAGTAAAATAAATAAATAATTAGCATTTATTGCAATTTTACAACTGTGGCGATCGTTAAAGTGCAATATTACTTCTTGCGCCCATTTTATTGCCCTTTTAATTGAAATTAAACCATCAAAAAGTTAAAACACGAACGTACCTACTTATTGTATCTGTAGATCAATTAAAATATCATACTCGTACCTTTACACTGCGATAAACTTTCTAATTTTAATAATCAAATCTTGAGAATCTCAGAAATACAAAAACTTTTCGAAAAAATTGTGTAGAGAAAGATTACCGAAAAGGTTTTCTAAATCGATATACACAACCTACTCAACATACCGCACGTAAACCTTGAAATCCATTGTTCCATTTTGTTTTTATGACGTGTCGGTATTCATATTTAAAGAATGAACAAGAGAGAAGAAGTAGCTCGAGATTCTAGTAGCTAAACTGTATTTGTTTATTCAAGTGATTTTTTGAGAGTGAAAAGAACCATGGCCTCACACAATAGCTACATGCTACATGACTTGCAAAAGGGGAACTCAAAAAATCAGAAGAATCTGTTCCTTATCTTCGCTGTTTATGACTCGCTGAATGATTAATTTTTGCTGAAGAAAAGGTGCTTGTCAAGCTTTGTGGTTTTGTTTCAAGATTCCAAAGATTGAAATTCTTATCTTTTCTACAAACAAGGAATAAATCTAATTTGGCTTACTTAACCTTCTTCAACCTAACCAACTTATAAACTTTGGGAAGTTTGCTTTCTCCTGGATCGATGGATAGTAAGCAAAGTAAAAAATCCAGTATTTGTATTAATATCTTGTTGAGAAAACATAAGCAATAATTTATTGCAAAAGAGAAAGAAATCAGGGAACAAAGAACCCAACTATGAGGTCTGAATTTTTTTATTTATTAATCTTGATGTACACTGATGGACACTCTAGATTGGTGCTCTAGAAGTTATCACTACAGGAACAAGATAAGGACAATAAAAGGTAATTAAATGAGCTGAAACAATGGAAAAAGTACAATAATTCGTGAAACAATAAAATTGATGAACAAATAAAATTCCGTAATTATTGTAAATCATTTAGTAGTACGTGTATAAGGGCCCCTATACACACTGCTACTTTTTAAGGAAAACACCCCGATTTTCAAGGGTAAACTGAAAAGCAGAGAAAATCGTGAAAACACCCCCGTTTTTAAGGTATATTTTAAAATTAACATTTTTAAGGAAAACACCCCGATTTTCAAGGGTAAACTGAAAAGCAGAAAAAGTCGTGAAAACACCATAGTTAGAAGGCCCCTTCAGAATACTTTGTTTTTTTTAAGCATTTTGCCCTGTTTTTAAGGTATGTTTAAAAATTAACATTTTTATGACCCTTTTAAAAATGTGAGCCAGATTTTTTATGCCAAAAATAAGGAAAACTAGCCTGTTTTTATGATTGCTTAAAAATGTCAGCCAGACGTAACAACTGAATCTGTGGTTGTTCTTGAAAAAAAATTGCGTAGAACATAGGAAAATGTCTAAGAAAACTAGACATAATAATCTGAGTTTGAACATTATACAAGAATTGGAAAATCTGTTAAAGAAATTTATTTATTTGATTGGTAGGCAACCAATATTACAGCCTATCTTTATTCTTCATGTTGGCAATTCTATATAGAATCTGTCAAAATTTTATGTTCCTTGTCATGCTAACTGTAAATTGTTATTTTAAAGAAATGCCAATGCCATCATTGTGGCCATCGTAGTTTCCACTCGATTGTTTTATGCTTGTCTGAACACCTTTAGGGAAGAAGAAAGAACTGTTTTGTTTATTCCGTCGATTGTGTGACCTTCGCCTTGGCAGCCATTTGGCAGCGTATGTGCAGTTTGCCCTTGATTGGTGCCCTTGTGTAGTCAGAATTGTAAGATCAAGAAGAATATAAAAAGCGTGGTAAAAGCCAGTTATCTGCATTTTTGTTGTAGATAAAATGGACATGGAAAAAATGTTAGAAGAATATCGTCAAGCGCAGCGAATACGAATTAGTCGTAAATTAACCAACAAAGCAATGGCATTTGTGGAATTTAAAAAAGTACAGGTCCAAGACGGCTCCGGTCCTATCTTCAAAGATGTAACTATGCTGATCAAAAAAGGGACACTACCAGATCCAGGAATAGTTGTCTTTTATAATAAACCCGCTAATTTTAATCTCATGATTGTGGGTTCATCATTCGTGTTTAATGATAAGTTGCCGTGTGACAACCAGTTAACAATAATATTTGATGGAGAAGAAGAGAGAAGAGAAGACATCAGTTAAACTTTTACAACGAAAGAGTTGAAAGATGACTGTGCGGCCGCTTTAATTCATTACTTGGACTTGAGGTGAGAAATCAAGCAAATCTATTTTATTTGTAGCAACCGCTCAAGTCCACTTGTATAATCCGAGGTATAATCTAAGAAGAATTCTGAAGGATCATCTGATAAATCATTTAATAAATTTCTGAATAAATATTGTAAATTAAAAATAAAATCAATTGCATTCATTGACAAATATATAACAAAAAAATAACAAAGTCAAAATGCTTAAAAAACTAAGAGACAATTTTACAGACAGGGTGTTTTACCCCATCGGAAAAATCCATTGATTTTCTTTTAGTCATTAATCTTATAAAACAGGACTGTGAATTCATGGACGTAGTCCATTCATGAGCGAAACGGTTTCGCTTAGATGAAACCTTATTCATTTTTGTACTCAAGTGGCCCAATGGAAAAACAGGGCAAAACCTTTGAAAAATGTTAATTTTAAAATACACCTTTAGAACGGGAAATAAGTAATTGGGAAATTCAAGACCGATTTTTGATCTTAGAAAATTTATTAACTTTACTAGAAAATACTGAATTACTACTTACTTTATTGGCGACATGACTGCAAGTGTCCCTCCCACGATGCCGTGTTACACTTGTTGCCAGATAATTAGGTGTATCATCAGCAGTTTCTACGGTGCGGGACGGTACACTGGCCGATGATATAACACGGGAGTGTTCTCACGATTTTTTCTGCTTTTCAGTTTACCCTTGAAAATCGGGGTGTCTTCCTTAAAAATGCTAATTTTAAAATATATCTTAAAAACGGGGGTGTTTTCACAATTTTCTCTGCTTTTCAGTTTACCCTTGAAAATCGGGGTGTTTTCCTTAAAAAGTAGCAGTGTGTATAGGAGCCCTTATACACGTACTACTAAATGATTTACAATAATTACGGAATTTTATTTGTTCATCAATTTTATTGTTTCATGAATTATTGTACTTTTTCCATCGTTTCAGCTCATTTAATTACCTTTTATTGTCCTTATCTTGTTCCTGTAGTGATAACTTCTAGAGTGTCCATCAGTGTACATCAAGATTAATAAATAAAAAAATTCAGACCTCATAGTTGGGTTCTTTGTTCCCTGATTTCTTTCTCTTTTGCAATAAATTATTGCTTATGTTTTCTCAACAAGATATTAATACAAATACTGGATTTTTTACTTTGCTTACTATCCATCGATCCAGGAGAAAGCAAACTTCCCAAAGTTTATAAGTTGGTTAGGTTGAAGAAGGTTAGGTAAGCCAAATTAGATTTATTCCTTGTTTGTAGAAAAGATAAGAATTTCAATCTTTGGAATCTTGAAACAAAACCACAAAGCTTGACAAGCACCCTTTCTTCAGCAAGAATTAATCATTCTTCCAACAGCTGTATTTATATCAGTGAGTCATAAACAGCGAAGATAAGGAACAGATTCTTCTGATTTTTTGAGTTCCCCTTTTGCAAGTCATGTAGCATGTAGCTATTGTGTGAGGCCATGGTTCTTTTCACTCTCAAAAAATCACTTGAATAAACAAATGCAGTTTAGCTACTAGAATCTCGAGCTACTTCTCTCTTGTTCATTCTTTAAATATGAATACCGACACGTCAAAAAAAACAAAATAGAACAATGGATTTCAAGGTTTACGTGCGGTATGTTGAGTAGGTTGTGTATATCGATTTAGAAAACCTTTTCGGTAATCTTTCTCTACACAATTTTTTCGAAAAGTTTTTGTATTTCTGAGATTCTCAAGATTTGATTATTAAAATTAGAAAGTTTATCGCAGTGTAAACTGTAAAGGTACGAGTATGATATTTTAATTGATCTACAGATACAATAAGTAGGTACGTTCGTGTTTTAACTTTTTGATGGTTTAATTTCAATTAAAAGGGCAATAAAATGGGCGCAAGAAGTAATATTGCACTTTAACGATCGCCACAGTTGTAAAATTGCAATAAATGCTAATTATTTATTTATTTTACTAAATGAAATGCGTAATAAAGTTGACAAAAAGCAGTACAGATTGGAATTCGGGTGTCCTCATCGTTAATTGTGAAAAATTCACAGTTAGCACCGCTCCCAAGCAAGTCTCCGAGAGACTGATTCACCATCGGGCCGCCAATGACCGCTTTGGGTCACCGGAAGCCCCATAATTAACCCGCAAGCTGAAAAATGTGGAATGAAACGCTCCAGGGATAGATCATTCATTTATTGTCTTGCCCATGGGCTTGGATAAAATGGATACATCAGTCAAGAGTGAACATATCAAGACGGACATAAAGTGGCGAGCAAAAAATTTCGGACACCTTTGACATTTCGCTGACATAATCGTGTGTAATTCCGTATCCTTTTTGACAATGAAATGACGAAATTTTTTGCTCGCCATTGTACAGTGAACGCTTCTGACACTTCCAGTGATATGCGCAAATTGTCAAAGGACCGTACACTAAAATACAGTTCAGTAGCCGAAGTGTCTCAAGCGCAAATGACAGCTTTGTTCGTCGTCTCTTAACCCTTCAAGGTCCGTACAGTTACAAAAGTGCAACGAGCCAGTCCAACGCCATACTTGCCGCATTTTAGTCCAATTGATGCAATTTACACGGGCCTTTATTGAAAAGTGACGCAGGGCCGGACTGGCTGCTGCGAGCAGTATGTAAGGCGCATATCTACACTTGGTTATTGATAATGATTTAATCGGAATGATAAAAGGTACAATACAGTTCGGACCTTGGAACAAATGGGAGTACATGATCCATGAAGTGGGTGTCTTATTTTATTAAAGAACAGCGTAGAAAAACTAACTATTGATATCTTTTATAATATTTTAAATCAACCATCTGAACTGTATGCAGTGTATTACATTTTAGTTGAACCCAATTTTTCGAAAATTATATACAATCATAATTATGGTTATAGTTGTTTCGGAAAATCTTATTCTTGTTGTTACGTATGATATATTTTGGGTTTCAAGCAGATTAAAGCTTTTACTATGACTTAGAAGCATTATTCGGATTGTTTTACTAAACAATTTAAAAAACCGGCCATTTTTAGTGCCCGATTTGGTACTCTTTGCCAAATCGGTAGTAAAAACACCGCCGTGTCGTAGCAGTCGGCTGCGGAAAAACAGTCGAATACCGGCGACACGCCCCTTTTCTAGAAATTCATTACAAACGTTACAAAAATGAGAGAATATTTTGAAATCGAATCGCGGGAAACTTCGATTACATTACAGTTTTCGATGTTATATGTTTTATACACAACGAAACGGAAACGTGGCGACACCTGTGCTTCAGAACGGAGATTATCTTATCGAAGCGGGAAATTCAAACAGCCAACATAAAATCTTCAAGTTATATCACATGCAATTCAACAATCAAGAATAAATTATATGGTACAATTAAACGTTCATATACAGTTCTACAATGTCATTATCATAATTTACATAGTTCATTAACACGACCTAATTTCATGTCATTACTTAGTTTCAAGTAAAAAAGCAATTTATCAATTCCAATGAAGCATTTTTTTGTTGTTTGAACAGGACGTCCCAGAAAAATACAAGTCATTTGTTGTATTTTTAAGTGGATCGTTGTAATCACGCGCATATGAATCTAGGTGGTAGTTTTGGGCCGCCCCAGACGTCATATAACAAATATTTTAGATATGATATTTTATGTGATACTATATTTATATGTGTGCGTGATATCTACACTTATATATCTTTTTTCACTTCATTTACACTATATGTATCTATTTTAATCTGCTACTAAATGTCAGCTAATAATTTTCGCACCATACCGTAATACTCTGATAAGTACAATAGTTTTCATTAATATTCGCCGGAAATGCATTAAATCGGAATATAGTCTCATGTATATGTTTTTGCAAAGTTTGTCGCACTACCGGCGAATATTCCGGCGACTGTCTTCTTTCTCTCGCCGTCACGTCGCCTCCAACCACGCCGGAATTCGCCCTCACTGCAAAAAAACATCAGAAAACATGTGCACCAAACCCGTGGGTAGAAAGGATGATCTAATAGTTCTAAGCAATACACAGTGTGTTCGCTCAAACCTAGGCGTACCTAAGCGAAGTGGAAGAATTATACGTTGGCAGCTATGCGTAGACTACGAGGATCGGTGACACTATGATGATAATGAGGGAGTGATAATGTGACAAATAGAAATAGCAGGCGCGTGTCAGTGTGTGTGAAACAATGGAATGGTCAGTGTTACAACTTGAGGGAATCTAAGCTAGCCATGGAGCTGCGTCGAGAGAGACCGAGCGAAGGAGGTCCACTAACCAGGGATGTGGTGCCGAAGAGTTTGTACCATCCGATGACGATGTTGCTCAAGTTGAGGTCATCGAGCATGATTTGGGCCACGCCCATGAACACTTTCTTGCCCTCGATGCGCCCATAATCACCCCAGACGGTCACCTGCAACACCACGAGGTCACCCAACACTTTTCCCCTTTATGCCAACACTCACCTGGAGTATACAGCCTTGGAAATTCTCTCTGAAAGCCAACTGTTGCTGGTAGAGCGGGTCTAAAGTTCGTCGAGCCGTCGAGGTTTTGGCCTTTGCTATACATTTTTTGCCGTTGACTAGATAGACCTTGACGTAGGGTGCTGCAAGAGTTTTTTTTGATTTTTGAAGATCAGTTAAGGTGAAATACCTGGCAAAACTTTGGATCCGGGTCTGGCTTGTAGTCCCCTCGCTCGTATCACCTCAACTTCAAGGAACCCCTTTTGGTAGCAGAGGCTTAGTTGGATTTCGCCTAAAGCTGGTGCTCCTAGCACTTGTCGTCCCACTAGTTGTCCTGGTCCCAAACCGTCGATGAAGTCGGCCAGTTGTCCACTTTCGCCCGCCAGTCTTAAAGAAGGTGACCACCTAGACGAAATCAGTTTCAGAATACGCACTGTGAGATCGTGTTTGGGAAGCCGTTTGAAGGAAGAAAAATCTTTCGATATACAAAAAGCTACCCAACATACACACATAAACCTCGACTTGTCTATGTTTCGTTTCTGACATTTCTTCAGAGCTTAAAGAGCAGAACACAAAGAATGTACATAGAGAGAGATAAAGAAACCGGGCCAATTAGCTAGACTACGTGTGTATTTCAGTGATTTTTGAAGTGGTAAAAACCGTGCCGTCGGACGGTGCTGCCAGGCATGCATACAAGGTTGCAAGAATCCCCTGAGTGTGTATGAGTGACTCACCGCATGCTCGATACATACCAGACCAGGAGGAGCAAACACGACCATCAAAACTTACGCAAAAGCTGTGTTTGATAGGAGACAAGGTACCATCTATCATGCTTGTGCTTGTCAGTCGATTGGTCCTCGGACCAATCGATTGACGTTCTCCGTCTCAATGCAACACAGCAGCCAGAGCCAAGGGTGGTCGACGAGGAGCGGTTGTGGAGAGACGGGAGAGGCAGGGGTACTTACGACGATCCCTCGGAGCTCGAAATGGAGTTGAGACTCGACGCCCTTTGGCTGCAATCTGTCGAACGTGAAGGGAAACTAGGGACGACTTCCTGGGAGCGCTGTATACTGCTACTGGTGGATACGCGCTTTCTACTGTATCCGCTGTCTGCAGCCACAAAATAGCGTCAGTTTTAGAATGGCCCAGTTGCACATTTTTGGCCAAGAAATTTACAACTCCGTCGCAGATTTGACCAGTTCTGGCCAAATCTGTGCGGAGCGATATTCTAAATAGTGAAAGACCTTCGTAGAAAGGAAACATCGACGACTAGCCCCAGAGGCTAACAGCAAGCATAGCTGGTCTAAAACTACTAAAAGTCGACAAGCAAAAACATAGTCTTAGTAATAAAAGGACTAATTTATTACACTATGTCTACAATGCACTCTACTCTAATCGATAGATCGCCTATTTGTACACTGAGTGTTTTTCAATCTGGACCCTAAAAAAGCCAAAGATTGCTCCACTGTCTTCTGCAACCAAGTGTTGTGTAATAGTGAAACGCTACGCTACACGCTCCTGGAAAATCACAATTGCTTGTCACTATTCGTCTCTCTATGTACCTATCTACGTGTTTGCTCTTTAAGGATCGGGAAAAAAGGTGAATTAAGGTATGAACCTGTCGCCGTCGGCCGACCCTTCCCCGTCACTGGAAGCCGAGGAGCCTTGCTTGGACAGTCTCACATCTCCGGGAATAACTTCCTCCGATCGATGAACAGTGAACGAAGTCTTGCCCCTTCGACCGAAGCCCATCCTCCGTTTCCTACCTTCAATTTAAAGGATGGGTAAAAGGAAGAGCTTACACGCATCTGTCAATTCGATCGGTTTTAGACATTTAACTATTCTAAACGTTTAGACTAGACTACACGGTGATTATAGAGTCGATTCCAGAAGAAGAGTAAGTAGAGAGAGTTTTGTGGAAGATGTGACAATTAGCTCTTACCTGTTGCCGACAACTGACTTGTCGAGTTACTCTTTTTACTGAGTCCTACGAACTGGCCCTGACGATCCACACGTTCCCTTTCCCTCTCCCGCTGGCTCTCCTTCCGCGTCATCTCTTTTTGAGGGACTTCCAAACCGTGGATCTGGCCCACAGCAGTATCACTCAGACTGCCATCTGGAAGTACACGAATTACGTGGAGTCTCTAATTTAACTACACTCTCTTTACGTCAATGGAAAAATAAATAATTGCAAATTTTTATTTTTACCTGCTTTTTCGTCTGGTGGGGGCTCGGTGTTCGACAAGCTCCGCGTGAACTGCCCCCTTTTTATGCTACTTTCCCTATGGTGATGGTGGTGGTGGTGATGGTTGTGTTGGTCGATGGGCTCGATAGGATCCCTCAAGTCTTGTCTATCTCTATTTCTGGGAACACTGCGATGACTCGTCGTGTACCCATATCGATCGCTACCTCCACCATATTCAGTACTAATGGGAACAAAAGCATTGTTAAGGGAACTTAAACTAGCAGAATCTACATCATCGTGGACAAGAAACGAAACTGTTTTTTTGTTTTTGGGCAACTTAACGAAATTGAAGAGTTTTTCAACCGATCCGCGGTCGTCGCTTTGGCGCCGTTTTGTGTTTTCCTCTTTGGGTTTTTCGTCCGAGTCAGAGTCTTGACTCGGTGCCAAAAGGTCTGATTCGAGATCGTTAATCATCTCGGGTTGAATGTCATTGATTGGGGTAGGTTTGAAGCTACCGCAAGAGAGTCTACGGGAGTGTAATAATACGTCTAAGGGGTTGGGGAGTAAACGACGCTTAAAGAGTTTGTTTTCGAAAGAGTTTTGCAAACTACGTTTGGATATTTTACATTGCCAGGGGATTATTTTAAAAAAGTTACTTCCGTCGTGATATCCTCTGTAAGCATGCAAGTTCAATGTGAATTCGGGGCACGTGGAGATCCTCCTCGAGGCGTTTTGTGTTTCCTTACCTGGCAGGTTTGTTGCTCCTGATTCGTTCCGACTGCGTGGAAAACGCACTACTAGTCACAGACCCGACCGATTCCATGTCACTATCAAAGTCCACCAAGCCTAGGGGGTCCCTGTCCCTGTCGGGTGAAACCGGCCTCCGTACATTTCGGTTATGGTTCGCCAAATCACTATCACTCAGTCCACTATATCTGCGTTCCCAACCCGAGCCGGTGCTCCTGTACGTGTGCATGTACCTCATGCGGTGCCTCCCGGCCCTGTCCTGGTCCAGGTCTTGGGCCACTCGCTCTTGGAGAGCGCGCGCCAGCGCTTGGGGCACTTGGGGCAGTTGGCGTTTCTTCGGCGATCCGGTGGGGGTCGCAGTCGCCGAACGGGACTGGAAACGAGGCACGACGTATGACGGCTGGTAGTCGGCTACGGCGATACGGACGTCTGGGGGCGAAAGGGAACGGTGGTCGGTGACGGTGTGTCGGGGCGACTTGGACCTAGAGCGCGACATATGCACGCTGGGGGAGTCGCACGGCGCGGCCGAGTGCGACCTCTGGCCCGCCATACTCTGGAAAAATCGGCAAAACACAAGTAGAGAAAATTTTGAATTGTTGAAAAACTCACCCTTCGATACCCCTGCGCACCGTAGGCTTGCATCGTCTCTTGGTCTCTCCTGGATCTCCGCTCGTTAGGGGGCGAGGACGAGCTCCCGACGCTGCTGACGCTGGCTCCGTCGGCGCCGCGACGCTCCCTCCCGCCGTCAATCTCGCACTCGGACGGCGTGTCCGAGTCGGAGAAACGCGAGCCGGTGCTTGGGGGCGATAAGTGCTCGCTGGGTGTCAAGGCCACCTCCTCGTGAGGTCCGAGGGTTCGCCAAGTCGGCTGTTCGTCCAAAGGCCACAATTCGACTATAGCCTCGCCTAAAAAATTGTTGGCGCCGTAGCGGACATAGTCCCAGACGGTGATCTCCAAGGCGCGTTGCCGCAGGTCCGCTCGACGAAGGCCCGAGTAGACGAAGGTTTGGTTCCACATCGGTTCAGTTCCTGGGAAAGTTAGTCAAAGGTTGTGTGATTGGATTAGGGGTTTGGTACCTGCGAGGGTGCGAGTCCGCCGCTTGGACTTCTCGGAGCGGTCCGGGAGGAGGAAGAGCTTGCAGTAAGGGCTGCGTGGCTGGTGGGGCGACCTCGGCGTCAAGCCCGCCGCGCACACGATCGTGACGAACAACTGCAAAGTGGAGGGGTCGAAACCGAGCTTGATTTGTATTCTGCCCCCGACGCTGGGAGCCAAGGCGGGACTGGGTCTGGGTCGTTCGGGACTCCCCGGCGACGTTACGAGGACGTGCGGTCTTTCGTAACCCTCCACTTCCTGCTGCCATTGACCAGACTGACCTGCGGAGAGGCAAAATAAACACCACAACTAGACAATAGCCCGACTTTCGTTCGCTGCCTCGATCTCTAAACCATATTTCAACACCATTGCCAAAAACACACAGTTGTTGCTCCCATTACAATTAACTACTCTAGGGGAATAACAGGGACATTCACACAAATAGAAGAAGGAAGAAAAAAAGTGGTGTCAAGTGTGGGTTTTGTACAGTGCGCTATAGTGTCAAATATGGTTTCTGGTGTGTCTTGGTGCTAAATAAGCTCACGCCACTTACGCTAACCCGGTGGCTCTAATCTCAATCTGTTCACATTCAGAAGCGAGGTCTGAACGTGAACAGAACGAGGTGCTAGGAATTTCTAAGACTCGGTCATACCTCTATGGGCCACAGACTGCCTCCAGGTCGCTTGAGCGGCTCGTCTGCTTCCCATACTTCGGGAAACGATCAACTCAACATTCGCTTCGTGTTTGCTCTCTGCTATGATATCGGCTACTTCTTGATATGTTTTTCCTTGGAGAGGGCGACCATTCCATTCAATCACTTCATCACCTGCCAACAGCCCCACATAAAAAATACCCTCATTCCGAATTGTGCCACCTACCCGGTCTTAATTGGCCTTCAATATCGGCGATACTTCCTTTTTTGACTTTTTCTATAATCGCACCTCTAAGACCATTCTCTAGGATTTTACCTCCGACCACTTTCAGTCCTAAGATATTTGCACTAGAACCGGAAGTTTCTCTCGATCCTCGTCGAAGTATCATATGACCGATCATTCGACATCCATCGGCGGAAACTTGCCAAGATAACGGGTGCTAATTAAAAAGAAAGAAAGTATTATTCGGCGTGAATAAAAAATTTATGTTGCTGCTATAAATTTCTGGATGTGACTACAGCCGAATTGGCAAGGCTTTTTGGGACAATTCCAACTTTCACAAAGTAACGAACGCACAAGGACTCGTTCTACTTTCAGAAATTTATTATAATATGTATTTTTCAAGGGGTGGAGTGTCTAGTCGAATCGTTATCTAGTCTAGAAGAACACACAAGATTGAGTTCGAATAATGCAAAGCCATGCATTGCAGATTATATACAAGAAGAGGAAACCAATAATTTCCGCGAGTTTTGAATAATTTAGCGTGCATAAACCGGGACGAGTACTTACAAGTGTGGCTCCTAGCGCAATTAACTAATTTTTTACATACACTCGTCTACTGCCAAGGTTCTACTCTAAGAGGCAAACTAGAAATGGTCAGGTAGGCACCTTGGGCAGGTCTCCGCGAGTGGAATCCTCGCTGGAGGTGAAGGTCGAGGAGGTATCAATCCCCGAATCCCTATGGGAGTCTTGCGATCCCTGTCTGTCCCAGTTCTCGTGTTGGTCAAACCTGACCGTCTTCTTTCTGCGTTCGGTGAAGCACCGATTGTCGGCGGTGACGTCCTGCAGGGGTCTGTGTTGTGGGGCGACGATATAGTGGCTTAGGGGAGGCCAGTCGCCGTTGCCTCCTAAACAGTCGTGATATCTGAACGCTAAAACGCCACGAGCATTCAGGACAAACTGAATACTGGGTGTTTGTTTAATTAGGATCCAGTCGCGGCCGGCGAGACTCGTCACAAAAAAAACTTTTGATGCAAGAAGAAAAGTGCTTAAGCTGCGTGAACACTCTCATGCAGATAAACAACATCGACCAATTCGAAGAAAGACTCAGAGGCTCACCGCCAAGAATTTTTTGATTTTCTCGTCGAGAATCGCCTGCCGGCTCAATCTGTCACACATTTTATCGGCAACTCCTGCAAATTGTAAACAGATCAAATCTAGTTTAGACAGGACGATTAGTGGCGGCAGCGGCACAACTTACGTGCGTCCTTAACTAACAACAAAATAAATCACAAATCACATCTACAGGAAGATCAGAAAACAGCGTCGAGTCTAAAATTATGGGAGCAACAACCTTACGATGACAAATACCCCTTCGACCTCGCTACACCGCTTACCTTTCTCGCTGTCGCGGTCGTCGCTTCCGTACTCGGGGGTGGACTTGAGGTCCTCCTCCGAGCTAGAGAAGGACCGCTGCAGCTGCGGCTGGGGGTTGTGCTGGTGTTTCTTCGTCGAGCCGCTGCGCTTATGTTTCTTGTTGGCACTTGCGGAGGGCATCCGGGGGATGTCCATGGGCAGAGGCTCGGGCTCGTGGTCCGGATAGCGTCTCGGGACGAGATGGGGGTGCGTCCGCATGAGGCCTTCGAGCTCTCCTTGGTAAAAACGCGGATCGTCCTCGTTATACTGCTGGTTGTAGCGCTCGCACGACGGCGTGCGGGTCTCTTGTTCCGAGTATTGTCGGCGAAGCACGCTGCCAGAGCGCTGAAGAGGTTGGTTCTCCTTCTCGGCGGCCGAGTGGGCCCGCTCGAGCTTGGGGCGTTTGTCGGAGGGCGCCTGCTGGAGGCTCGGCAGCTCGGTGTCGGCGTTGGTGCCGCCAAGCATCCATTGGCCAGTCTTACTTAACAGTTCTTGCTTTTTTCTACAGAGGATGCAAACCCACACCACCTGCGCCAATAGAGAGTAAATGCTTCATTTCAAATCTCAACATTTAGGATAAAACAAAACAGATTTGTGAGAACTATGTTCTTGGCTCGTGGGTAGAAGGATGACGCATTCGGATGTTTGCGTTTATATCTTTGCCATGATGATGGGCCATGATGGCTTGCGTGTGTCATGTGACGGTCGGACTATTATGATAACGTCAATTAGGTAGAAATGATTATAAAAAATAAAGCGACTGTATTTCAAGATTCTTAAGAGTTCGATTTTAAATTTGCTCTTTGCAAATGTTTTTTGTTTTTTGCTTGGGAATGCCCTAAACTGCTAAAGAAATTTGGTTTTATTAAATTTTTAGTAAAATCAAGTTTCACAGGTCTCTCAGTTTTCCTCAAATTCATTAATTGATTAATTAATTAATTAATTAATGTTTTTTTTTTCTATGTGTATAGTAAAATTTGCATAAAATGGACTCTCAAAAAATATCTCCAAAAGCCGCAAACGCGCCGAGGATTCGGAATTAGGTTTTCATAAAAAAAGAAACCTCTGCAAAGAAAAATTACTTGATATTTGTCAACGCTGTTGGTATCTCAACATTCAATCTCTTGATTCTGCAAACTATTCATAATGCAACTGCTTTTTTGTGAAAAATAATTAAATAATAATTTGTGATACAAATGAACTTCAATGACAAATTAAGGTCCAAGATAGTTCAGTTTCATGCATAAATAAAATTGAAAATGGGGGCATTTCACGTGAAGCGGACAACTCAAAAAAATGCGACAACCTGAAATTCGGTTACAATTGTTCCCCTAAAAGGTATGAATGTAAATACGTGATAATTTATTTATTTCAAAAGTTATTGACTTCTAAAAATTGACCAAATATTAAGCAGAACGTTCTTGTAAACTGTATTTCTTATTAAATAGTAAATAGTAAAAAATTTTAAATGGTGCTTTATACAGAAAATTCACTGCTCTTTTTAAATCTAAAATCAAATTTGAAATTTGAAATTTTTTTCGTGTAGAAAACCGGAAGTGAAATTTCAAATCCGAATGTTAGTAACTTGGACCATTTATTTTGAATTATTTTTATTTCAAAAAATAGCTTAAAGTAAATAGAATTTACACTTATAAGTCGCAAAATGGGATCTCTACTCGTTTAGGAGATACAGTACTTAATGTACGTGATAGGCCGGTTTACGCAAGAAATTACGCGCTTTTGTGTACATTAAGTACTAGATCTCGTAAACGATTAAAGATCCCATTTTGCGACTTATAGTGTAAAATCTATATATTATAAGCTATTTTTTGAAATAAAAATAAATGAAAAAAAACGGTCCAAGTTACTAAAATTCGGATTTGAAAATTCACTTCCGGTTTTCTACACGAAAAAAATTTCAAATTCTAAATCAGATTTCAGAATAAAAAAGAACAGAGAATTTTCTATATAAAGCACTATTTTAAATATTTTGGTATGCATTAGTTTTTTGAATAAAAGCTTCCAAAAACTCTGTGACTCATATTTCGTCAATTTTTTAGAAGTCAATATCTTCACAAATAAGCCTCACACAAAAAAATCATTATGTATTTACAATTATGCCTTCTAGGAGAACAATTATCCTGAATATGATCGAATTTCAGGTTGTCAAATTTTTTTCGTTGTCGGCTTTACGTGAAATGCCCCAATGGACAGTTTTAATAGGTTGAACTGCGAAGATCAGTACTTTAAAAATTAAAATAAAACGAATTAAATATTTGTGTATACGTTTTAATTTGAAATAGCAGTTATTTATTTCCGTTTTTTAGAGATTTGTTCTTAGACAAGTTTTCACTGTATAACGTACAGTGTCCTTTACGAGCTAGGTTGTAAGCATGTAAGAAGTGTTTATAATTTTGATTATGAATGAAAAAAAAACGACTTTTGGTTATACCTTTTTTCTGCTATAGTCTTTTGTGTTCCATTTTTTAAGCTACGAATATTTTTGTTTGTTGTGCTGAATATTTTATTTTTGAGCTATAATAATTGTTTTGAAATTTGGAAAATACAAAACGATAATAATAAACTACTATCGTATGAAACAATTTTTGATCAATATTGTGTTTTAATTCTCCTAAAATATGGAAACACAGGCAGAAGTCATGGATTTTTCAACCGGTCGTATTTTAGAAAATGATGATCTTTGTATTTGGCGCTCGCGCTCCGTCTGCGAAAAAGTATGAATCTCGTGCTCTGCCTCCCGGTGGGGGTGAATCAATACGTCGCGTCACGTCCGGTAAGCATGACGTAATCCCCCCACGCGCTTCACAATGGGCAACCCACGCGTTCCCGGCCCGGGTCTTTCGTCAATGGCTCTGTTGTAAATACATCTGCGATTGTCTTAACATTTGCAAGAATTCTTTCTTCCACTAACCTTATTCGACCGGAGAGTGACTTTGCCTCCGCAACGGGCACAGCACCGGATCGAGCAGTAGTTGCACAGGTGGCCGACGCCGTCGGCGAATTTCGTCTTTAGGCAGATGTGGCAGGTGGCGTCCAGCTCGATGCCGGCCTTCTTGTGTTGTTCGTTACGGGCCCGTATCGTCTCCTCCAAGATGTGCACCTCGTCGGCCTTTCTCCTGGAAAAAAAAAAACAAAAAAATACAATCCCCCCATTATGTTTTTGCTTTCTAGAGGTTATTTAAAGATGGTAATAATTGCTACAGATTTTTCCGATACTTATTCATCTTTCAAATTTAACAGACACCACCCAACGAAAACAATGTCAATTCTTGGCCGAGTGGAAAAAGCCGGGAGATAAAAATTGGTGGTTTGATTTAGGTACGCGTTGAGCAAATAATAAATTTAAGGAAACAATTTAATAAAAACATAACATATAACATACATATAGTTTAAAAACTATGCTCGGGCTATGTTCTAATAAAAAAACGCAGCATATAAACTTTATCCCGGCGCATCCACCAAAAGTGAAAACAAACTTCTAATTAAATTTTATTATTTGACTTTTCAGCTTGATTATTTATGATAAAATCACCGTTTTCATACAAGTTAAATAAATTTAAAGTTCATTCTAAATATAAATTCAGATGATCATATGATATTTTAATCTCCATCAATTTTTACAAAAAATATTAAATCTTGCGAAAAGTTACTGCTATTTTGTGGGTTTGCTAGTTATTTTGCGGTTTATGCACAAATAATAGTTTTGCACACATTTTGACCAAATTTGCGATTAATTTCGAAAGAAATTTAATATTTACTGCGGCACCAGTCATTTTTTATTACACACATTCTTATAAAAATATGACTTGACCTTACATAAATAACTATATATTAGATGACCTTTCGAAATAGATACGCTCAATTGCGATGAACAGAATTTCAACGACAATAAAATTAAGAAATTGCGTACGAATTACAAATTCACATAAAAAAATTTTTTTGGGATGCATCCTTTTATTCATGAAATAAAACATTGTAAATTAGCGAGGGCGCTGATAAAAGATAAAGATATTAAATTTGATTGAGTATGAATTTGTTATGATCTCTGCGCAATGATAAATATATTTAAATTGCCTGAAACTAAAGTTAGATTTGGTTCTTGTGCAAAATTAAAAAGAAACTTTGTACGAGATTGTATGTAGCAATAACAGAATGAAATCAAACGATTCGCACCGATATTAAATGAACGCATAAAAATCCACAATTAAAAAATTGTGTTAATCATCCGTACTTAGATCTAATCTAAAATATCTATACAATCTACTTAAATCGTAGGGTCGCCTCAATTTTAAATATAATTAAAACATACATGTTTTGTTTCTTTGTCTTTTGTCTTTTTGTCTCTCAAACAATTTTTTTAACTTTGCTTTGACTACTTTTGTTAGAAGTACTATTCAAAACTTGCTAATTATTGTATATCAAACTTTTAAATTGTCACTTAAAACAAGAAACTGAACCTATAAAAAGATGCTAGATCAATTGTGTTACACTAAAATCCTTGTAAAATGTAGATAACATTGTAGAATTGACTTCACTTTGATGCTTCTGACAATTTTTGTCATTAAAATCATCTGTTGGATATCCGTTGTGTATGATTTTTTACTTGTCCTAGATTTTTTTGTCCACTGACAGTACATGGTGATTCATGGAAAAGTAAAATGACTAGCCTGAATACAAGCTTCGCCTTTTGTTTAAACTATTTGCTATCGAAAAAGAATTACTGAAATATAAAGTGTATAAATAATAATGTGATCACGTTTTAGGACTGAAACTGATGTGTTTAGTTTTTGAGTCGTGCGAATTTTTGTTTTAAAATGAAAATGTAATGAATTTTTATTCGACAAAAATTGAATTTAGTTCAGGTAGTTGATATTCGTGGATCATTATCTTAAAAAATGTTCTGTGGTGGGTTTTTATTCAAAAAAATAATAAAAAAATTATAAATTCAAAAACAAAAAAATAAAATACCTACAATAAATAAAATAAAATCAAAAAATAAATAGTTTAAGGAAAAAGCGGTTGGTTCCATACTTCTAATTTTTTATGTACTTGTTAACGATAAAAATATAATCAAGTTTGTCCGGTTTGCTTGGACTTTATATGAATCACTTTGTATAAAGGACAACAGTAATAAACAATACGTAAGTCGTCGCGTTATAAACTTTGTCTTTTCTCATTTTTAATTTTAAGTCATTTGACAGGTGATATTAGAAGTACAATTATTATTAATTAACGTATGCGTAATGAAAGCAATAGGTATACTTTCTTAATACCGTAATGCGCAAAAAAAGTATATAAATATAAAATTACCATTTTTTACTTTCATATTGTCACAAAAGTATTAATAAATATGATTGTGATATTAAATTAAATTAGCTAGGATAGAATTATGCACAGAACTGTAATAAATTTTTTGATGGCAAGTAAATATCTGTCAAACTTTCCACTAATCACATTATCAGCTAAATTAAAATGGTGATATATTTTTAGTACCTCAAACATTGAAGAAATAAATGTGTGTCTCCATAAACTCAGTTATTAATATTTTGAAGAGTTTATATTTAAGACTCGATCAATTATTCGAGGTGATTAAGCCATGAACAAAAATAGCACTGTAATGTTTTCTCGAAGCTCGGGTCTTGGGTCTATCCCATTAACCCAAAAAGGCCGGATCCTTTTGACATTTGGCCGTCTCCTTTGTTATTTTTTATTGAATGAAGCGGCCACGTTTGCACAAAACCCCAAATACCGTCAATATTTGCTCGCAATTCCGTCACCTTTGCGGATGCGACCGGTGCAGCTTGTTGTCTCTTATCGATTCGCAGCCGTGAAATTAGAACCGTAGCCCCACGGGGCGCGGGCCTACCTCATGATCTCCTGCTCGCGCTCCTCCTCCTGCTTCTGCCGGACCATGACGGACTCGATGATGGCCCGCTCCTCGGGAGTGAGGTGAGACAGATCCGGCCCTTCCTCCATGCTAGCCCTTTCCGGACATGCCACCGACTACCCGTTGGAGAGGTCGCGGTCGCGCCGCGGCTTCACGTCGTCCATCTCAGAGCGGCACCGAAATGCAACAACATGCGGCTATGTCCACAGGCGGCTCCCTGGCACGGCCTCTCGGGGCACTCGCGACGCGGCCCTAGCGCACACGGACCTTCGCACCGACTTGTTCGCGATTTTTTTCGATTGTCTCAGCCGTCGTCCGGCCAAATATCACAGTTTGCAATTACCCATTCATGTACCTTTAATAAATAATAGGATGAGTTAACGGATCGCCAATGGGAGGCCGACGTGGGGGTGACGTCACGCGATTGCGGTATTGATTTCGCACAGGAGACAAGCGCCCCAGAGCCACGGGATGCGCCGGACCATTCAAATCACACCCACGACGGCTGCGTCGCGCCCTTTCAAAACTATAACGCTATTTGCAACATTTACCCGGCGCATCCACCATTTTCACAACCGCTATACTCAATGTTTTCACATTTTTGCTAGCCCTACACTCAATTATCGTCTCATTTTTTCAAATCATTTTATCTGCCGATACATTTAAGAACGCAGGTTTAAATAGGGCGCCAGTTTTTAGGGTTTTTTTAAGGGAGGAGGTCTCTTAACACCCACAAAATTACCTTGTACGGGGTGACTCACATATTTTTTGGCGCTGTTCCTGATGAACATTAAATACATCGAATTATGCATTTGGTCAATGGAATACTTAGGGCCGATTTATAGAAAACTTCATTAAATTTTAATTCGTTGTTTAAAGTTAACAACTTGAGTAGACCAATCACATTGGTTCAATTTGGTCACGTGATCAGTTAATCACACATTTGATTGCAGATTAAAATAATGACGCTTTTATAAACCCGTCCTTAGTTTTTAGATTTAGTAACATTATTATGTTAACTATAGAAAGCCAAATCTAAAGAAGCAGTTGCTTGTTAAAAAAATAAAAAAATTAAGTACAAATTTGGTATTTGGTGCAGTTTTAATGAACAATAACACAAGTTTACAGTATATTTGTTGTCTCAGATTTTTTTGCTGTTGTTAAGTAGATCACTGTTTTGAGAAATGGAAAAAGGACGAAACTTCTAGTTATTTACTTAATTGTTGCCTCAGATTTCTTCGCTGTTGTTGAAGGACTGTTGCAGTGGCATATTTACATATGGGCTTGGGCTAGAGCCCAGGGCGGCAGAATTTTAGGGGCGTTAAAAATATTTTTATTTAAAAAAATACGTAGTAAAAGACGGGTTGCATTTTTTAAATGAATTAATCAGATTTTCGTCGTATTTTAAAAAAAAAATGTAAAAATGGCTACGTTTTGTGAAAAACAACTAAGTATTTCTTAAATAAACACAAGGTCTTTTTTTAATAGATTTCTTAGAAAATAAGAGACATTTAAAAATCTAGTGCATATTTGGTGACATTACAATGAACTTTTTCAGGATTTTTAAAATAATTTTCAGAATTCTCTTGCATTTGTATAGAACTTGGGCTAGAAAAGGGTTTGCTATTATTACTGAATTTAGAGAAAATCAATTCATAAAAAATGAAGTTAAAAAAAGTCAATTCTCGAAAATTGATAGGATTTATTTGATATATTAGAATAATTAGACCTTTTTAACTGTTGTAGAGCAGTGTAGTACCATTAAAAGTTTTGAAGGGTGACATATATAAAATACTACAAATTTCCAAAGTACGACAAAAAATAACCCCCAGTCATTAAAAATTGCCCTTTTTGAAAGTTTGTACATCTTTATTTTCTGAATTAGTCTATAAATGTTTTTTTTTGAAGAAATATTGTTGTAGGAAGGGGCGGCAAAATTAATGTAGCCGTGGGCGGCAATGGACCTAAATACGCCACTGATTGTTGGACTGCTGATCTCAAAACAGCCAACAGATTTTTTCTACCAGCTCTAGTTTTTAAGATATGGGTAATATAGGCCGATTTTGGACGTCAAATTTGAAATCACACTGCAAAAGTAATAAAAGTATTGGAATCATCTGTAGATTTGCGGCAACTGACAAAAAGTAAAATCTCACATTTATAGATGTTTTATGCAATTCATGGCTTAATTTATACGTAATTATAATAACTGCCTTTTACGGAGGACTATAATAAAGTGATAAACATGTACTCCTGTTGCTCCTGTTAACTTTAATTGACGCATTCAAATTTGCCGCTCCTTTTGCTGACATTTCGCATGAAACTTGACACTCGATAGTTAGGTTATGTTGTTCGAATAATCTCCAATTTCGATTAAAATGTTACGAATAATTTCGAATCTTCGACTTATTAACTCGTGTCCCGAGAATCTACACAACTGCCAACCTGTGCGGTGGCGGCGCAAGCCCATGTGGATGCCGACGGCCAAAAGCAAGGTCTTCAGAGTGCCCCCAAGGCCCCAAATTCCGGAGGAGGAAGACAATGAATTGAAACGACTGACTAACAACTACCGTACGGCAATGAACTCAATTCGAAAATTTTTAACGAACCGATACAGCGTTTCACTGCAAGCGAAAGCTGACACGGAGCAGTTGAAAAAAGCTTTTGAGGAGGATCTCGCGCGATGTAAAGCCATAAACGATGAATGGAATGCGGAATTGGAGAGGTTGAGGAACGAACGGATAGCGAAACAATTGGAGGAAGATGTAAAATTCGCGGAAAATCGAAAACTGGAATTGTTGAAACGTGAAGAGGAAATGTTGGCTCAGGCTGAAAAGGTTGTTAGAAGGGAGAAGGAGTTAGTGGGGACGTTTATCACGCCTGAGATGTTAGATGACGCTATTGAGAAGGCGATTAATAATCCTGTGGATTATAACTTTGCTATTGATGTAGAAGGGAATAAAATTGAAGGGCGGGAAACAACACCAGAGGAAAAAGTTCAAGTAAAACAGTAGGTTTAGCAATAGAAATGTTTTATTTTATAATTTACAAAACTTAATAAATTATCACGAAAATAACGATTGTAAAAATTCTGTCCTATCCTCTTGACTGTCTTCATCCATTGGTGTCTCCACATTGGTCTCAATATTTTCCAATTCTTTATTAACCACATCTTTTCCTTTCTTCTTCTTATCCAAATTCGCGGTAAAGAAATTAGTTTTCTTCTTGGCCAACTGTATCTCAGCCCGCAATTTCTGTCTCCTAGCGGCTTTCTCATAAGCCAGTCTTTCATGCAAGTGCGTCCATTTGAAATTTGACAAATACTTAATACTCCAGATACAATCAAACTGTTTGGATTTTTTGCGCGTACTGACTTGAGTATTATTCAACAACTGGGCCACTCTTTTTGCAACCGATTTTCGTTCAAATTCCACCCAGCCCTCCGTGAATTTCCTCGCCACTTTTCTCTTCGACTTCTTCTCATTTTTACCCTCTGCAAACGCAAATTAATACAAGAAATGAAGAATTAAGCACAAACCTGTTTCTGCAAGTTGGAGATAAACCCGACCGATTTTCCCAAACTGACCAAACACCTCACGAATCTTCGTCACATTCATGTACGGCGGAATCGTCGACAAGTACACTATGCCCCGTTTTGGTGGCTTTTTCTGTTTTTTTGAACATTCAGGTTCTGTGTTGTTTACTTCAACCATTTTTAGGTTAGCACGTGGTTAAATGCCAAGTTGCACCAACCCAATAAAAGTAAAATTACCAACAGGTGTTTGTGAGAGCGGTTTTTCCTTCACGCCCGCGCACTTTTAATTACTCTTTGTTATTAAAAGAGTAATAAATGGTTTACGCAAACATTCCCGTTACGTTTTTATTGATTTTAATGCAGTAATTTGATTTTTTTTAATTAGAGTTTTAGAGGGGGCGCTCCAGTCGTGTTAAATATTTGTTGTGGTGAGTTGCATCTGTCATTTATCATTTGCCGAATCTGTGATTTTATCAGTAATTTTCCAGAAAATTGGGTGGAAATCTGTTGGAAACGTGAGAAAACGCGTCCACGATGTCAAACATCAGCCCAACGGGTAAGTCACCCTGTGATTAAGTTTTGTAGATACGGAGCACTACCGACCCTTTTTTTCTACTATTACGTGTCTTTACGTGGTTGCTTGCTACTTATTGGTAATTGCGTATTGTTCGCAGTCGACTATTGTAATACGGTTCAGTAAATGTCTGCATTTTTTCTTCGCCACTCTCTCGCATGACGTGTCAAATATTCCGTTAGTTTGTGACATTTGCCCCTCTTTCTTCGCCTCGTTTGTTGTTATGTCCGTGTTTATCGCCCATTTCGGCTCAAATAATCGTAAAATATCGTTCAAATGTTAGTGTCGGGTGATGTGTTTGTAACCTTCGGCCTGAAGGTGCGTTCGAAAAAGGCGAAACGTCGCGCATGACATCCGCCAGCTGGTCGCGTGAAAATCACACGCGGAGACTCCAAAAATGAGTACCGAAGAGGAACACAGTCTAGATTACATCGAGGACCCGTATTTTAACCCCCAGACTAGCACTGCAACCCCTAGTCTGGACGAATTCGATTACGACGTCCTCGAAACTGAACTCGAATTGTTCGATCTTCGGCAATTGGACTTCGATGAGGCTAACTGCAATAGTTTGCCCCATTGTGACGAGTCGGTTAACGTCGAAGCGGAATTTTTTAACGTAAAGCGGGCCAATGCCATAATTCGGGCCTTCTTCAAGAAGGACTTTAAGCGGCAAGTGCGCGTTACTTATTGCGATCTAACTAAACCATACTTAGCCAAATTACCGAAAGACAACAATTTTCGCAAATATTTAGATATTAGTGGCGATGGTGAGGCGAGATCCCGATTTTTAAGGGACCAAAATCGTGTTGTTGCAGAAGAAGCGATCCCTGTTGATAACCACGTCGTTAACGACCTGTCGAGTCTCTCCAACGAGGAAAAGGAACGGCAACAAGCCTTATGGAACGAAGAACTGGCCCAAATCGAGGACGAAATCGCCACTCTTAGAACGGTCTTGGCCTCAAAAATGCGAAGAAGCGCCGAACTGAAGCGCAATTTGGGGATCACCGTGTGGAAGGAAGTTTCAGAGGATATCAATCAAGGGTTAAAAAATGTGAAAGAGAGCAACGTGTAAGAATTCATAAACCCGTAGCTTGTTAGGTGCATGATAATGCATTTTTTATTTGAGTAGATATCAGTCCGTGGAAAGTAAAGTTGGTCAAGTAACCAAAGCTGTGACGGATGCCCCCATGTAAGTATCGCATGGCTTGGTTGTTTCATTTAGGCGGCTTTGCGACTCTCGCTGCCAAAATATTCTGCCAACTAGAGTTTCAATTGTAGCTACCAGAAAACCACATCGCTGATTGGGGGAATCACCGGAAACATTACGAATAAAATCGGCCAGATGCGCCATTCCGAGTCGTTCCGCTCGATAGAGGAGAAAGTCGGCAGTGCATACGAAAATGTGAAGGTAGGTCAGTGTAGCTTCACGGATGGTGTTAATTTGGTTTTCAGACGAAGGTCGTGTCGCGTTCCAACTCGCAACAGAGTTTGGACGAAGCTGGTAGGTCGCGGTCCGGATCGGTGGTCACAAGTCCAACGATCCCGGAGGATAAGCCGTTGGCGTAGTTTTTAAATCAAAAACTCAATGCTGTCCCGGCCAAGAATGCCTTCATTGCTTTTCTGAATTGGTCGTTACTAATTTTTGAGTTAGTTACGTTCTAGTTCCTTAGTTTTGGTTTTAAGATTAGCTTGAGATAACCGTTCAGAATGGTTGAAAGACTTAGAAGTAAGCTTAGGTTTTGTACAGATTTTAGTTCTGATTTATATTTAAGAGACTATTTTCCATACCGATATGGCTCTATAAAGGTGTATTATTAATGTAAGCATGGATACAATAAAAATTAAGCGGAAATTCGGTTTTTCATTTTTTATTCTCAACAACTTAAGTAAATAAATTAAAAACCTACAACTAGATCACTAGATCAACTAATCTTTTTGTGGAGAGGCTCCGGCGTCCTCTCTTTCTTAAATACAATATTTCTAACGTTTTGGAATGGCATCTCTATTAGTAAAGTTAAAACAACTGACAAGAACCAGACCCAAGTCAGTTCTTGTAAGTTGAGTAAAATTTTGAAAAATCCATAATGTTGAGTCGTCCTGGTGACACCAACATTGTAGAAGAAGACAGGGAATTGCGTCAAGTAGACAGTGTAGGAGATCTTGGTCCAGAGTGAAAATGGGGGCCATGAGAAAAACCGTTCGACTAATCCTTTGTATCCCAAGTGACTAGTAAAAATAATCCAACCAAAGGAAAAACACCAGAGGATGGGGGCGAAAGCGGCGTACCAAGCCGCATCTGTGGGGTTGTACACGTAGTCTATACTCCCCATGAAGGCTGGGCCAAAAAGGGAGGCGATGAAACTAAGGAGGGCCACGGTATTGCCAACTCGGAGCTGGCTCTAAAAATAAATATTTATCTTCGGTTCGTTATTCCATTTAAACAATTACTTTGCTTAATGAAATGTTCCTATAATTCCTCAAAATATACCCAAGTAAGACTCCCATAATGTAGACTGTCGCTCTATGAAGCGGAATAATGTACATGTTGTCGGCTGTCGCAAATAACTGAGTGATTCTAAAAGAAAAACAACTATTATTGTGTTTTGGGTGAAATTACTCGACATTACGAAGTTCCAAAATGAATATAATTCGATAATTTCATAGTGTACGTGACGTAATAGCGCCACGCGGTCGAAGCGAGTGCCAAAACCGCCAAAACATAGACACCCCTTTTTGGCCACTTCCACAACAACAGGGCAAAAAGTGGCGAAACGAAAAACAGTTGAGTGTCGATTCCCACGTGGTGTGTGTGCGTCAAACACTAAAATCATGATTTTATTACAAAATCGTTTTTTGTTTTATTGTTACCATATCCTTAAAACCGAAATAATTGTGGATAAATAGCAAATTCCTCCACCAGTATTGTTTGCATAGGTCGGAATGATGCGTCACGACTTGGTTCCACATGGGGCCCTGATTCATCCACGGGAGCACGAAAGTGCAAAATGCGATTAGTGCGGCAAAGGTCGGTAAAATGCGGAAAAGGCGAGAAATGTACTCCTCTTGGATACTAATCCTGCCGTTCTTTTTCAATTTGCCGAGGAGGGAGTAGGCCGTTAAAGTGCCAGAAATGAGGATGAAAGGGTCGGTGTAAAGGCTGGCCGCTCGCCCTATCACGGTCCAGGGCCGCGAAACAAACTGCAAAAAAATATTTCTTCAATGTTGTGGTTGCCTAATTAATTCGGAGTTTGTAAATCCGCAGGCCAATGACTGGAGCTAGGAATTGAATTGCAACCACAGTACAGTTAATAAAAAAAGTTATAGTTTTTGTCCTTTTTTAATTCATATTTATTATTGGTGCTTTGTGATTGGTTAGCGAATCCCACGTTTGGGCAGTTTCATTCATTGATTTTCGCCTCCTGTTACTCCATAGTGGGGAGGTGTCTCGCGCATCATTCAAGAGCGCGGTCCGGCCTCACACCTGCTGGTTACTCATGCTCTCCTGCTCGAAAATAGGGAAATTTCCCTCGAATTCGACGCTTGTGGCCGCTGGAATCAATCACCCACGCCGCGCATGACCAAGGTCAATGAACAGGACATGCCGTGCTCTAGGTGCGATTGCGGTTCTGCGCTGAACACCTCCTCGCAATCCTTGTTTCCTGATCACAAAATCAAGAAATTCGCGTCTGAAGCGCCAAGCGGTCGGCGAAAGATGGTTGATGGGGACAGGAGGAGCAGGAGGTGCCAGAGGTTGGCTAATTAAGGCGAATGTCTGTCTCAATCAGGTGCAAGGTTTTGATGATTTTTTTTACAGGTCTATGAACCTTGATATGCATTTTAACAAATTAAGATAATTAAGTCAAATAGTTTGTTGTACAAGAATGTGGTGAATAGATGAATATCTTTTTGAGGAAATGTTTATCATAGTTGTGGGACCTTGAACGGCATTCCGACGAGTGAAGAATATTTAGGATGAGCCTTCAATTTTTTTTTAATTCTCTCTGTGATGCATTGTCACATTTTATTCAGAATGGAGGTCATGTGTGCACTCAAACCGGCCCCCGATTGGCAAATTCGAAATCCAGAGTGCCTTGATTGTCTCAGTGACTGTCATATTATTATCATAATCCAATGACACTATTGGTACATGCTTGCACAAATCAATCATATTTTTACAAATCGAAGGATTAAAAATTTAATTAAATAGTGCTTATTCTAATTAGTCGCATTTTCTTGATGCTTCAGTTATGCAAGAGTTTAGCAATTTGATCACTTTCTCTTCGATTTGTGAAAAACCGTGATTTATTATTAAATGTTCATGCATGCGCAGCCAAGATGGTCAATCTTTTGTTTTGAGTAATTAGTTATTTATGTAATTCCACGTCGCGAAATTTTACCGGTGTGAATGTTTTTTTTACTTGAATGGGGTCATATTTTAACCTATGAGAAATATTCGGTTATATAACAAATGAATTTGCGGTTGCAAACTGTTTATAGGAGCCAATGATCTGGTGTGGTTTACTCGCCAAACGTATTATAAGTAAATGAGAGAAAAAGTTTTTAAATCGTTAGTGAAAGTTAGATAATAAATCGCTACAATTAAAGAGATTCTGACAGAGACTTGTCCGGGGATTTATGTGTCGTGGATGTTTGCGAAACTGCCGGTGATAAAATGTTAAGAAAAATATTAAAAGTAGGAAGAAAGTCTTGGATTTGTAGGTAGGAAAGTAAAAGGACACTTGAGTGGTTTTACAACGTGCTGAATCAAAAGTGGTTGCCGCAATTTGGTTTTTTGTTAGATAATCTTTTCTTACTCAATTATTTTTTCTTATCTAGGCTCAATTCATCATCGAAATTCCTTTGCTATATCCTATATCTAAGCTTCTATTGAAGCATTAAAAAAAATCCGGTTTAATTTAGCCAATTTATTAGTTAATATTTTAAAAATAACCGAAATACATTTAAAAATGTAACATGTCATACATGAAATCTAGTATTATATAACAGACATTGGCCACAAATATTTTTCATATTAAATATTATTTAATTTATATTTAAAAATTGCTTGCAAATATTTGAAAGTCTAATTGTTATGTCAATAAATTGGGTAAAAATAATTCATAATTTTATTTTGTAATAGAACCCAGTGACGTATCCATTGAAGCAAGAGGGACATGACAATTAAGTAATTTCATATTACACGCTCTTTTGTACAAAAATAATTAGTATCTATTCTGTAAACATCATAATCTATGACTTCGAAGTTACAAGTTGTTAATATTATGTTAAATGTTTTGTGCCGTTATTTTATTAAGAGAATCGTCTTCATTTTTTTATAATTTTTTTATTATCTACTGGTAGAGACTAGCATTCATAAGTTTCCTCCACATTTTTCATCAAGACATTTTTTAAATGTCTTTAATTTTGCGAAATTTTTAAACAATAAAATTATATCAGAGTTTCAAATTTTAAAAATGATGTTCTGATCGATCAGTATGTATTTTCAAGAATTGTTTATTTATTAAAACAAATTTTTAAGTTTATGGTCCAGTAATGGGCAAACGGTGGGTGGGTGATGTCTAAAGTGCTTGAAAAACTCTAGACAGACTACTGTCTCCTTTACCTCAATAGTGTGTGTGTTTTTGGAGGTTTTCCGAGAAGTTTTATCTAAATAAAATTTTGATTTTTTTGATTATTTAATATAACATTAAAGATCTTAATATTATATCTATTATTTTGTAACACGCTCCTTAAAATTCAGGATTACTGTTAAAAGATTAAAAATAAATTGTTCCAAACACAATTTTTTATTTACCGCACTTGAAAGTTAACACGACTCAATACACATGACCTTTTTTTCTATGAGTAATCCAGAAAAACCATTTTCTTTTTGCGGTGGCGTAAAGTCTTTGAAATAATATCGAAAGTTGTTTCCTTCCAATAAAATGAACCATATATTAAAGCAAGACCACCATAACAATTACATTCACACCGGTAATTATTTTTTTCAAGGTTTATCGTCGCTAAATCCAACAGTAATAAATTGATAATGAATTAATCTAACCTTCTGAAAGATCATGAGCGTTGCAATAAAAGTTTGTGTAAACAAATTACCCCAAATGATTATTTTCGAAATGTAATAAGCACGAAATTTTACAACCTTGCGAATGCAATGATGTGTGCAAATAAAATGACAATTCATTAGCAATAATTGCAAGTAATGTAAGGAAACACTAATTCGGTACATCCTACGAAACGAAATCGAAAAACCGGAGTCAATATTGACCCGGGAATTCTCATTCCTCACAAAACAAACAATGATTTTTACCTCAATCATCTCGGTCCGGTTCATGTACGGCGTGAAAAACATGGCCATGCTTTTGTGGGCCAAAACCAACAAAAACGCGTTCATAAACCGAATCCCGTGGATGGCTTCAATATCATCACTCGATCGCTTGATTGTGACCAAAGTGGCCCAATTTTTCCGCAAGGAAAACGCCACCATCCACCTATTTTTCTCCCCTAGAGCGTAGCAGTCGTAAACCGTGCTCACAACCACCAGAAGGACGATTCCGGCGAAAATCCCTCTGAAACATGATTTGCAAGATTTCGCTCGCACTTGACGAAAGTGAAATTACGAGACAATGATGGTCGAGGTCGGCAACGGTTCTTTTTGGCTTGATTGGCACATGTCTGGCTCCACGAGGACTCGAACTGCTAAGTCGGTGTTTTTGGAGATTGTGTTGATTTTGGTCCTGAGGGCCAGTTGGACGTCCGAAGAAGAGCAAGCGCTAGGGACACATAGGGCCCAGTTGACGCTCGAAAAGCGGGGGACTCGATGCCCTGGCTTTTAAAAATGTTAGAACTGACGTCGCTTGTTATGTAAGGTGGCAAATGTTGGTTCAAGATGGAAAAAATGAAAACTTCTGTGAAAATCGGATTGTGCAAATTGATGAAGTAAAGAGTAAAGGTCAATGTCATTAAAGGATTAGTCAAGTTCATAAATAAGCCTCCGGTTTCGTTTGCCGGAAAGGGAGTCGAGGGTCACTTTGGCTGAGTAATTGCAACGTAAATTAACAACGCTCCGAACCCAATTATTTAATATTTGAAAATGCTGGAGCTACTTATTTTCAAAGAGAAAGGTGCAGATGCAAAAATTTCAAAATACACCTATGTGTAGAGAAGGCTAATGACAACTCGAGTAACAATTAAGTATTTGTGGGGTCCTGACTAAATTATTTTCACTACTTTTTGGAAAAACCTCGAGGCTTATCTGTGACCAGTTTTCAGTCACTTACGTCGTCGAGCTGACTCCTGAAATGGTGGTGCGATTGTGCCAACCTATGCAGCGCTAGAATGTAAGGACTCGCTGCTCCTGCTTCTACTTGCATAGAAGCAAGGCAGTATTTCCCTCTAATGTCTAGACTTTGTTCATTGGCTTGTAGACACAAGTCGAAATCGCCTAACTGATTGACATTGCCGTTCAAAATCCCCGTCGGTAATTTGGCCGAGGCATCGTACACTGAAACCACTCATTTAGCTCAAATCCCTCCTCAAAAAAATATTACTTTTGAGTGCCCACAACTTGAATTTGAGTAGCTCTTCGACATACTTCGCGCTCTGCCTTTTGCAATCGTCTCCAACTCCATCGACTTGACTCAAATCGAACGGTGGAACCATCCCGAAGACGAAATCGGCGAGTCGATTAGCGGTCGTTTCATAGTTGAAGTCTGTCGAAAACCAAATTATTGTTAAATTAAGGCCACTGCCGTCGAAGGGCGAATTCGGAAGGTGAAAATCCGAAATGTCACAAGTTCCGTTTACAAAACGAGACTTGCTCACTTTTCCCAGAGAATTTGAACTTGACCAAGTGGTGGCAAGGTCGCGCTTTTACTATTTGTTGCGTGTTCTACTTGTTTTTATGGCACTGTTACTTTTCGCCAACGAGGTGGGAGAGCAATTAACTAAACATTCACCGGGTTTGGATTGGACTTAATTAATTCATTGCACACGGTTTGCTATAACTGATACACCACTTAATTGAAATTGCTGGACTATCAAGGATTTCTTTTGTATTTAGATAAATTTGTATTTTAATGCCGTTCATTTTCCTTATTGAAGACCTGGAAATGATTTACTAGACGGGATGCGGGACACTGCGAGGTCGCGGAAAATGCATTACAAGTGTTTTCATTTACATTATTTATGCGTGCACGCTGCAACTATTTCCATTTTTACAGAAAACCAAATATTTATTTTCACATACTTACACATAATGGAAAATAATAAATAAATAAATAAATAAATAAATAAATACACATTATTGGCATGTTTTTTCTGCTCAGTCTTTAAATATTCACACCTCGTACTACGATACGCATTGTTCAAATAAATTAATCTTAAATCATAGTCGTGAGTTCGAGAAGATTCTACCACGGTTTTTGTTTCATTTCGCGGCCCAAAGAATAGTTCGCAGAAATTGGTTTTTTTCAAGTTAACTATAGTCTAAAGTCCAAAGAGATGAAAGAACCCTACTCTTGCTTTACCTGTAATTGACAGTTTCGTTTAAAATTTTGAGCAACAATTTTTTTTAAATTAAAACTTAAAATTGCTAGCTCCATCAATGTTTTTTTTTTGATGAGCGCAGCGAAATTTTATTTTGCTATAAATCACTATAGGAAACTCTCTACTCATAGTATTGAAAATATGTAGAGCAAAAGTTTAACTCAATCTCAAATAGGATTATATAATATTAAATGAGAAACCTAGCAAGTTACGTTTAATTATTACTTTTCCAGTAGTGCACACTTGCAATAACTAGCGTTTGTTACTCATTAAAATTTCCCCTAACGAAATTTCTAAATAATTGAAATGAAAAAAGTAAATACAGTCCATTTGTTTATCCTCAAATAAATGGCTATTTAATTTGAGTCAAAGACGCTGCTTGTTGTTTATTTTTTCAATTATGACGGAGTGTTTCGTTCTTGCTTTGTCATAAAGCAAAATTTTCATGATCGTGTTGTTTATTGTTTTGTTTATAAACTAGAGATGAGCGCTGGCAAAACATTCCCGCGAATTTGAAATGGAAATTGGAAGCAATTGCGTTTTTCACAACAACGCGTGATTATCTCATTCAATAATTTAAAAAATCTTGCATAATAACAGTGAATAAATTAAGGAGACTCCGATAGTTGCCTTGTCTAATAATCATTTTGTTAAAATCAGGAAGCCACTCATTATTCGCAACAAAACGATTAATCTTCACGCGAAAATCCTTGCGAACCACTTCCGCGTCTGAAACCGCTCCGCGCTGAAAATCCGCTGGCTCAGCGCTTTTCAGGTCGCCTACCTTCTTCCATGCACTTGTCGACGTTTTTCAGGCACAGTTTTCCCGTTTGCTCAGCATTGAGGAGCGTTTTCTCTTCGATGGTGAAATTCCAGACGGGCACTCGGGGAAAACTCGTTCGGTTCCAGTGGAACTTGGCATGGGTCGCTAGGACGCCGGCGACCAGAAACAACAACACTTTTTGCATTTTTGGGGCACCCCCGGTCACGACGGAACGTTGTATGACCGTACATACAATTGTCAAAGAGTTTTCTTTGATTGCGGGTAGGGGAAGTTACCCAATGTGGGAGCCCCCACCACGGCGAGACTGTTTTTACCATTCAAAGAGATTTAGTGGCAACTGAGGAGTCGCCGATTGCGAAAAAAATTCGCACAATAATTGACGCGATTATATTTCGGAAACTTTTGGGCCCGGCTTTGGCGCCTCCACCAAATTTAGTTTTTTTTTATTCTCACGTTGTCAGTAACTATACCCGAATTTAGATAATGTTTTAGTCAAAAAATTAACATTGATATTGAGACTACAATGACGAGAAGCTTACATTTAACCTTAGACTCGAAAATTAGAAATCTCTTATTGTTTTGTCACTGCCATTGCCAGTTTTACAAATGTTACGTTACTCACATCCAGATAAAATTGTTTCTAACGCATCTCTCGAATCTTGACCTGTGGTACTTTTTTTAACGCATTTGGTACATAAAATATTGAATTTCCTGGCTTCCGCCTTTCTTGTTTTTTTGATTTGGACTTCCAGTTCGTTCCAATTCGTTAATATTTTTTAGAAGAAATTATTTTCTTAAATTAATTGTAATTTTTAAGTAAGTCCTTTGAATTTAAAAAATGGGTCATGTCAAAAGGTTTTTACTTATTTTGTGTTTGGGGACAAACAGAACATACTAAACTTGTTGACCAAGTGGTACTTCCCGCATTTTTTTAATTTTAACTTTTGTTGGGCGGTGTCTTTTACCACAAAGAGGATGAAGACTGTTGGCAAATATGGTGTGGAATAAGTAAACGAAAAAAATCCGTGTTACCTTGACCACAGCAAGTTCATTGTTCAGTCTGTCTCGTTAAGATTCATCAGCGAACACAAGACGAATTTTTCGAAAAATCCGTGAAACAACCTCTTGAGATATGAGTCAGTTTACATTTACTTGTGCTAATTGCTCGCAAGGTAAAGGCCAATGGATTTCAGATCTGGATTCTGGGAGGGCAAAGTCCACATGGTCTAATTCCCTGGTCAAATTTTTGAGTAATGATGATTCTTAATTTTTTTCCTGGCACAAAGTCCAGTCCATAACCGAAATTTGCAAGTCATGACACAATTAGTGCAAGAATGTTTAATTTTGAGTCGTTTGCCTAATTGTTCGAAATTATGAAATGACGATGAGATCGTTGGGGCGTGTTTTTGAAATAATTTAATGACGCATACGAAATAAATAAAATTGCATTTACGCAAGATTTATTTTTCGCGATCATCAGGTGTTGTTTTCTACCGCCAGCAAGCTTTTCCTTGATCCTCATCTATTCTGCTCAAAAATCTACATAAAATTATCATTCGAAACACAAGCCATCACGTAACTATTTTACTTTCAAGTTGCTCAAATACCCCATCGCCAAGGTGTGACAATACTACGAAAACAATTCGCTTTTCGATCAAAAAGCCCATTTTACCCACTTATGGTCATGGGCGTCTGATGTCTCCCATTAGCATAATTACCAATTGCTCAACGTGTGAAAAACAGGTGTTATAGTTTAAGGCGGGTCCTCAAGACAATGATGGGTGATGACTGATGACTCAAAATGACTTAATGATGTTGCGTTTTTTTCAATATGTTGCGTTATGTAATGCAGATTTTGGGCTTGTGTGCCAGATCGAGAACTAGCGTAACCTGCTTTTGCATAGCAGGTGCCGATTTTTATTGAGTAAAAGGGAAGTGTTACACTAGTTCGAGCGAAACTGATTTATTTAGATCGAAGCGATGGCGAAACTTGCCAAAAAGTGAACAATGGATTCAGTTAAATAACGCGTAGACGCATTATTATTAAAAGAGATTTTCGCAAAAATTGCCATTAGTTCGTAAAATTGTTGCGTTTCTGATAAGTCACGCGGTATAATTATACAACCAAACGCATAATTTTAAGTCCAGTTTGGTGCAATCAAGGCCGTTTGGTGCATAATCCTGTCTCAGGACTATCGTCACAAGAATGTAACGGTGTTGTGAAAAAATACTACCAATTTTTTATTTAATTTAACCCAAACATGTGGTGGGTGTACCAGGAAAAAATCTTCAAGGAAAATGCTAATGAAATAGACACATTTTTAAAAAGTATTACGACACTTGTAACATATTTATTTATTACTGCCACTATTGTAATAACAGTTATTATCGTTAATAATATTTTTCAAGTGAAAATGTTCAATAATTAAGATTATTGTTTAATAGTTATTTGTTTCGTTGATGAGACGATATCTCACATCGCGAAAGATTTTATTTACATAATTAATGCGCTTGCATTTTTCTAAGAAAGGTCAAAGTCAAGGGCGGATTTTTCGGTTCTTGGTGAATTCATAATTGGGGTTACGTTGCCTATGTTTATACTAAATCAATTTGATTGCACAAGCTTCAAATGGTGCGAAAACGTGTCTCTTTTTTTTTTTTGGTTTATTTAGTTTTATGTTATAGGCAACCATTTTTACACGTTTTGCCTGGGCTATACAAAATTTTTGAGATAATCTTTTTGTTGACCAAGGCGCTATTCGTATATAATGTGCAATTTTAAAGAGGTTGATTAAATTTTAGTAAAATAAGAATGCAAATTTTGAAAATTGAAGGAATTTTCGGTAGGTAATACAGTAATCTGCATTGTCAATGTCAACTCATTTTCAAATGTCAGTGGTTGATAAACAATAATTTTTTGCGGCTTTGTGAATTACATAAAATAAGTGTTGATTACTGATGATTAAAGTGTCAGTATGATGAATGTGTGTCGAGTGTGTTTATGTGACACAGACTTGAAAGAGTTGTTCGCCGTGAGCCCCCATAATAGTGCAGTAAATTTCCTGGCCCTGGTGCAGGTATGGAATATTTATTTGTTTATTTTCTGTTTAATTGTTTTAATGATTTTATAACGTTATCTGCATAAATCAGTGTCACGAAAACTGATTTTCCAGATACATCAAAACGACGGCCTTCCTCAACTCATCTGTCCCCAATGTCTCGATGAACTCGCCACTTGCGTTCGTTTTTTCGATAAATGTACATCAAGTCATACAAAGCTCAAAAACCACAAATGTCTCAAATGTGGCCAAATATACCCTTCGCATAACTCGCTAACAATCCACATAAGCCGTCAACATACTCCTTCTGTTATCGTTCAAAAAAATCAACACAAGTCGGGCCAACAGTGCCACATTTGTGGGAAAGTGTTCACGTACAGGGTTGAACTGAGTCGGCACTTGTGCTCCCACGTGGGCTTGAGGCAATACAAGTGTGATAAGTGTGGCAAAAGCTACCTAACTAAAGCCTCCCTTAATAAGCACATCATAAAACACGAGGGGTTGAGGAGATTTGAGTGCCTCCTTTGTAGTAAAAGTTTCCTCCACCAGGACAACTTACAAACTCATTTGAAAACACACAGTGAGAAAAAATACGAATGCAGGGTGTGTGCAAAAAAATTCAAGTCAAATCGGTCACTCGTAATGCACTTGAAAATCCATGCTAACGAGAGGGACTTTCCGTGCACCGAGTGCCAGAAAGCTTTCGTAAACAAATACGACTTGTTACGACATTTGAAACTACACGAGAAGAAAAGACTGATTGCAACCAATGCGTACGATAAGACTAAAGACGATTTGCTCAAAACGAAAAATATGAGACAGTGCGAACAATGCGGGAAAATCTGTTCAAGTCATGGCGACTTGACGAAACACATGAGGGTGCACTCGGACGAACGGCCCTTTTCTTGTAAAAATTGCAAGAAAGGGTTTAAGTCAGCCAGTAATTTGCGATGCCACGAAAGGATACATACAAAAGTACGAAAAGAAACACCTCGGAGAAATAATACTTTATTTGTTACAGAGTAAGCCATACATGTGCAAATTCTGCTCAAAAGCGTTTTCCCAGTCGTCCAACTTGCGCACCCACGAAAAAATCCATTCGGGGGCACGGCCTCACATTTGTAAATTGTGCCCTAAAAAATTCGTCCGGAAAAGAGACTTGGATAATCACGCGCGATCACAACACGGACTTAACTCGACTTGGGGCACAGATCGAACCATTCTCGATACGGCTCGCTCAAATTAACATATTTCAAATTAATTTCAACCTGAAACAAGCAATAAAACCAAGCCTAGAAATCGTGTCAAACCCACCTGTCCCATTGTGTTGTTATGGAGGAATTTTTTCGACTTGACCGTTGCCACAAGTGTCTGTTCGTAAGCGTCCGATTTTGAGAACAAATACTCGAAAGTTTCTTCATAGACGGGGTTGCAGTTATCCGTCACCACCTGAAATAGGCGTGGCGTTTACCTGAGACGTGCGAAAGGGCGGAGTTACCTTAGTACGGTAGGTGGGGCCTGTTGTGTGACCTTGCGAATACATTTTTATTCTAACGTAAGGGTCGGGAATGTCGGAGGGGTCTTTCAGTGGCAAATTACTGGAAAAAATTGAGTCATGCGATGAACAATAAGTTCAATAACTTACGATACTCGATGTACTGTCACTAGGAGTTTTTGTCGCGGCTCGTTGTACTCTAAACTTATTTCGAGGCGGCCTAGACGGTGCTCGCTGGAATTTTGATTGGTTAGTAAGAGGCGGGGCGCCGTTTTGTGGACGGTACTTAACACTTGGTGTGCGTTGGATTGGTGGTTTGGCCGATTGGGAGGAGGTTGATGTCTTGGATAGTACATCTTCAATAATTTTTTTGGGTGAATTTCGGAACGAACCCCTCGATCTCACACTTGTTTCTGAATAAGTCAGTTGAGTTTGATTTATGTTTAGACTCAATTTTACCTTCAATTGAGCTCTGACGTGACAATCCTCCCTCGGAGTCACTCTCACTCTCATCCTCAATTTCGTAACTTTCATTCGTTAGTATCCTCAATTGTAGGGAAAGTACGACTTTACTTTCCTCGTTATCTAAAATAAACTCTTTTTTGCTGATTTCCAAATTCGGTAGTTGCATCAAATCGGAAATTTTGTACGAGAATTGCGTCAAAAGACTCCCTGTTGGTTTGTCCAAAATGGCCATATGGAGGGAATCTTCCGTAGGATTTGGTACCAACATTACGAATCCTTGTTCCCAACATGGGTCATTTGTGTGTTTTTTGACCCGACTCTTCTCTTTTTGGTCCCTCAGTGTTAGGATAAAGTAAGGGTGGGGTTTTACGAGTCGTTTAGCTTCGGGAAGTTTCGTGGCCGTATCGACGTATATGGTCAAGATAGCCGTGCTTATGTGGTCGATTTGTAATGATTTTGTTTCTCTTGAAATCTAAAAAATTGAGTTTTTGATTTTTCTTGTAAAATAAACGACTTAAACCTCATCAAGATCTTCAAGATCCGACGAGAGAGAGAGCCAAGTGAAACGTAGGTGGATTGCGCCATGTTTGGCATTATCTAAGGTGATCCATTGGTCAATTTGGCCTTTAAGGACTGAGGCTATGTCAACTTCGCCACTAAATCGAAAAAAATTACATCACAAGTGTGAATAATTGTTACGAACCTTCCCAAAAAATCATCCTCATTGACGTTATCCCGGTCGTAAAGCTTGAATCCCAGATGTTGAGCTTTTGGGTCTATTATAACAAACTTAAAATTTTGTTATAATAAATTTTTTGCATGTGTTGGGATTAAATACCTCACACCAGTAATCCCATTTGGGGTTAAGGCACTGATTCACAGTGTTACTCTTACGTTCCTGCGCCCCCACATACAGGATAACGTAAGGATCAGACTTCCCGGTTATATCCTTCGCCATCAAATCCTTCGCTTCGAAAACATGCACCCGGAGCACACCAGCCGGTTCTAAAGCCTTCAATTCAGACGGTGCCACCGATTTGGAGAATCTTTTAGTGATCTTATTTGGAAAAACGATTTTTTTGCTGATTTTTTCTTCGATTTTGGACCGAATGAACGAGCTAAGGCCTGGAATGCCGGATAGACCTTCAAGAGTGAAATTTATATCGGGCGTATTGAGGAAATAAATTTGAATTCCTCCAATTAGGGGGACTTTGGGCAGGAGTGGCTTCAGGACAACTCGGACTTCAACGCTTAACTGAAACAAAGAAGTGGCTAAAGGGCCGGACTTGGACGAAACGAACCTGAAAGTCGCGAATGCCACCGATTTCGGCCCCCGAGAAGGAGAAATTAATATCACAGTCGCCGTCATAGCTAAAAAATTTAGAATTGGCGACGTTTTGTTTGCTTAACAATTGACTTACAAAACATCAAAGTCGATGATAATTGAGTCTGTGGTTGAGGCGGCTGTGTATACTTTAATTCCGTCTATTTTGGGTGGCTGGAAATTACATTAGTGCTAATTTTGTACAAGATTTTGCCTTACGGTAGGCCCAAAGTCGATACTTTCGAACTGGAAAGAGTCATATTTTTTCCGAATTTTCGTCTGGATTGATGTTCGGAACAGCTTGACAATGTAACTTTCGACAGTGGGCCACAATTGGGCTATTACTTGGTTCAGCCATTCGGCTCGTTCCCTGTCGGGGAATTTGACCTGTAAATGTCTATTGTGTGACACACCTAAGCTACAGGTATTTCTTTACCCATGAAGGTATTTCATCGATTCGTCGGACCAAATCTTGTTTCGTGAACGAACAGGCCGTTGCTTTCACTTTTATCTTGTTGGCATGGGTGTTATCTCTTTGTTCGAGCCATATTAAAGTACCCGCAGTAACAAATAGGAGGATGAAAGACCATTGCATGTAAGAGATGGCATAGCCGACGAAAATCAGGATTGCCTACAAACTTATTGCTTTAATAAAGTAATATTAAAAGATGTGGTACCTTGTAGAAGATTTTTATGACGAAAAACCGCTTCTTCATGGTGCTTCCGTTGAGTTGTCCGAGCTGAACTTCAGGTTCGAGAGGTGGAATTAAATTGTCACTCTCGGTCATCTCTGTAATTTATTACATCAGCGTTATTGTTGTTAATAAGAAAGGTTCGAGGTTATTCGTATAATTAGGTGGAAAATTGGTGTAGGTTAAAAAATAATCGCGACCAGTATGCAGCCGGTTTTGCGTGTTAGGTGAGTCGGTAATGACCTTTACGGTTAGGTAATTTCAGCCTGGGTTCACTCTAGCGTCCGTAATGTTTATTTTTAAGCGATTATCGGGCGACAATTTGAAATTTTTTTAAGAATTTTCCCGCCAAATTTACTTACAAATTTTTACACACAAAGTTTAACTGTGACCAGTTCCGGCCAGTTATCGTTGTTTACTGGTAAAAAATCGATAAATGGGGTGCACCCCCACTGGCGACTTTGTGGCGCCCAACATGTTGCGTCCTTATCACAATTATAATGAAACAATACATAACACCTACTTTTGGAGTACCGGTGGCGTCGAATGGGACGCGTTTTATTATTCGATCTGCGGATACGAAACATGTATAAACAACTAATTCACATAAATTCATCATTATGTTTGTATTTTGTCCAAGTGATAAGATAGAAGTTGGATAAGTCGTGTGTTATCCCGACACCGATGTTAATTTTGGTTGCTCAATTGGCTAGGGCAAACAAAATTATTCCGACTTTTGTTTGTCATTGTCTTATCTTGGTGCAAATATTTGTTTATGTTTGTAGCGATGTGTGAATTATGAGTGATTAGAAAGCGATAAAATAAATATGGCTTGAAATAAACGACTTACTAGATTCGTGCCACAACTCAAACAAGAATTCTACAGTTATTTGAATAAATTTCACGCCACGACGCAAAGGCGTCACTTTTTTGTTATTTGCTAGACCACAGATCGACCAGTTTCACTCATCTCGAATGTTATTTCTGTGATTCAATCGATCATAAAACCGCGACCTTGGTCTATTACGGCCTTGATAACACGTTTATAGTGTGGGTGTGTTCTTGCATAATGGAATTCAAAACAAAAACATTTTATTTGATCAAATGATACACATGTTCCTCGTGTTTTGAGCGCAAGTCGAACCAGTCGGTGAACGGTTCGGTTAAGTTGCCACACGCTTGCAAGGAGATGACGGTTCGGCCGAGGTTTTTCTTCAAAAGGCCTTTGTCGGTTTTCACCATTACGAGTAAGTTGGTCCAGTTGAGGTCCGCGTTTGAAATTAAATAGTCGAACGATTCGTTGAAAAAGGCATCTTTGGTCTTGGCGATCTGGAAAAAGGCGGTTAGGTTTGGTTAATTGGAAGGTTTGCGCTACTTTTGTTTTTTTGCGGTGGTTGCGTTGTTTGTCGGTTTGGAGGTAAAGTTTGACGTAGATTTGGGAGCGCTTCCGGATTAAATCTCTGTAAAAAGTTAATGAAATTTTCACAATACTCTTGGCGGTTTTGTTTGGACTCTTGTTACGTACACTTCATGAACTTCTACGATTAGTTTTTGCCTCTGTTGGCTGTAGGATAAAGACAGTTTAATTTTTCCCAAATTAGCGTCAGCTTCAGAATCACTAAACAAAAAATTAATTGAAATCAAAATTTTAGAATTGCTTACAAAGACGAGTTGATTGTTTCATTGTCTTCCGATGCAAGTCCTTCACTTTCAGTCGTCACACTTTTTTTAGACATCATTGAAAGGTTTGATTCTTGCTTGACTAATTTTTTTTGTGGTTTGGGAGCATCGCCATCATCTTTTTCGTCTTCAAGACTGTCATTTTTTAGTACCTACAATGGCCAAATCAATTGTATTTTCAAAATTCTTCCTAACATACTCGAAGTTTCATTGAGCAACAAACGGACGCCTCCGAAAACGGCTTATTGAAGAAAAACGTGTGGCGTTTTAGGTCCATATTAGGTTCGTTTTTCAAATGATCAACTCGGAAAGATACCTCTCCCATTTTATTTTTACTCTCAGCGTCGATAATTCTTAGATTTAAAACAGCCTTTTTTGGGTCGCGAAGCAAGAAAGTGAAGCCGGTTTCCCACAAAGGCTCACAAGTTTGTTGCTCCGGATCAGTCGTTTTTATCTCATTCTCGACTTCAAGTTCAGCGTAAGGATTAGGACTTGTTTTGCAAAATTTAGGCAAGTTTAGGGACGATTCCAAATAAATCATTAGCAGGGCAGTGTGTAGATTAGGACTCAACAATTCCGTTTCCTTCATTATCTTTAAAAAAATACAATTTTTCGGGGACTTGTCGAATTTTGGGACTTACAGCTTCCAAATCGTCATAGTTTGAACTTAAAGAGAGCCAAGTCAGTCTAATAAAAATTCTACCTTTGGTAACTCCTTGCAAGGCGATCGGCTAGAATTATTTGCAATATTTGAATTATCAAAATTTGGGTACTCACCATGTCCGATTGGCCAATTTTGGCAACTTGGGCCACGTTTATTTTGGCGCTGAAACAGCATCTGGTTCACAACCGCAAACTATTTCCTACTTACTGTCCCAATGAATCGTCCTTTGACCCTTCGTCCTTATCCCAGACTTCAATTTTTAACTCCGAATTTGGCTCAATTTCAAAATTCGTCCAAAAATCCCATTTCGGGTTTAGGCAATTTTCAATGACGGGTGTCTCTACCCGAATTGAGCCACAACTGAGCACCACATAAGGGTCAGATTTCCCGATTAAATCCTTGTTTACTAAATTCTTAGCTTCGACTACGTGCACTCTTAAAATTCCCTAAAACCGAGTCTTAAAATAAAAAAAATTTAAATGAGGCAGTACTTCAGTGCGGAAAACAGTCAGTTTCGACATGTTTATTCCTTCGGTCAAGTTAATTGAGTAAACGTTGGGATACATGAACATTGAGTTAATCACATTCATTGTGGTGTTTTTGATTTTGTTGCGCACGTACGGGAGGTCTAGAATCGAAGTCGCTTTGATTAAATCAAAGTCAATGTGAGGCTCGTCCATGAAATAGACTTGCAGTCCACCAATGAGGGGCATTTTCGAAATTAAGGGTGTGAGAACGACTCGAACCGTGCCATGGAACTGGAAATAGAGTGCTCAACTCGGCTTCGCCTTGGCTTTTCCTCCTACCTGGATTTTTTCAATACCTCCAGTGAATCGGAACGTGTGAAACGTGACATAACAATCGCCAGCGTATGAAATATTCAAATCCATCACAATCTTCCGTTTGTCTTCCTGATCGTATACTTTGACACCATCGACTCGCAATGGCTTCGATTATTTTTAGTTTTTGTTTCGAATTTTTAACTTACCACATTTCCGAGTATCACTTTATTAAATTTGAAGTCAGACACGTAGCCCTGTATGGCCGGCTCGAGGATTTTTGGTACCAAATCATGCGTATATTCGTTTATTTGTTGCCAAATTAATTTGAACACATTATTGAGCCATTCGACTTTCTCAATTTCGGGAAATTTTATCCACGCGGGAAGTTCATTTTGAAAGATTTCTAGCACAATGTTTTTCTCGCTTCCTAAAGCAATGCTTCGTGCCACCCGGAATTTGTTTTTCGTTTCTTTGCGCCATTTCGTATTTAGTATCACGAAGGTAAGGAGGACATAGGGCAAAACGATGGAGAGTTCATAATAGCCGAGTAAATAAATGAGGAAGAAGAAACCGAGCTGGAATTATCTCAAGTGTATTTATTTATTGAGCAAGTGTTTTATTTGATTGTTTGATTGCGACATTGTGGGTGTACGGCAAGGAAAATATTTGTGATTTTTACCTTCTTAATTACTTTGATGACGGTTTCTGTATTCAGAATGGTTTCAGACAACGGGACGGATACTTCGCTTGCGGTGAGGTCACTACTCATTGTATAAAATGATTATTATAGTAACTAAAACCGCAATTTCTTCAGTGAAAAATGAACGTTAAGTGGATTACATCTCATTTTTGAAATCTGAGTTATCGCCTTATCGTTATCAATGGTGATAGCGTTTTTTAGGTTTTTTTATATCAGTGCTCACATTTTTTATTTTTGATTATTTTCATCAAAATTTGATTCGGTTTTGTTTCACGCGAAATAAATATTATTTCTACAATGTTTGGTTGGAGGTTTCAATCAAGTTCTCAGGTGTGAGTCATACTCTATTAAAATGTCAGGTGAGAGGGGGGACTTTTCGTTAAGAAAGCGCATTGTTAACGAACTGGAGAGGATACAAGTCTGATGACTTGTTTTTCATTAATTTTTTGTTGACAGGAGGCAAATAAATTCTGCAATTACGCTCAACATCGCTTTATTAATTAATACATAACTGGCATAAATAGCAACACATAAAAAAGTTAAAAACGGTATTACATCACTTGTGTAAGTAGATTAATAAATAATTGACGTTTAGCGGTGATTACGGTCAGACTCCGGCGTAAGATCAAACCAAGCATTGTAAGGCTGACTTACATTAAGCTTCTCAAAATCGATAATCACCTAAAATAAAAAGTCACACTAAATAAATACAACCCTATTACGAACCATTCCCAAAATATTACTGCTGCTATAAAACAACTGTTTTTGTGATGCAACAGTGACTTCAAGTTGTTTAGTATTGAGTTCGCCTTGCGAGAGGATATATTCGAAACTTTCATCAAAAACTGGATTGCAGTTGTCTTTAACGACGTGCGTTTTGCGTTTCGTGTCTTTAGCCCGTTCTGGAAGGAGGTAAAGCTTGACGTAAGGGTCGGGGATATTGGAGGGGTCTTTGAGGGGTATGTTTCTGAAATTTGTTTTTACAAAAAAATTTGAGTTGTTTAAAAACACCTACGCGATTTGGTGCACTACAACAATGAGACGTTGGCGTTGGACGCTATATCTGATTGTCAATTGAATACGACCCAAGTCGTGGGCACCCGCCGATCTGTAAAAAAAACGACAGTCAAGTGTACAAACCTATGTTTGAGTCATTACGAAGTGACACTCGGGCTACGATGAGTGAGTTCACTCTCTTTGATTGGAGTACTCGCAACTGGCGCTGCAGTCGCTTTAATCATTTCGTCGTAATTAAGAGGCGGCTCAGTGGCACTTTCATTTATTTCAGGAGTTGGGTTTGGGGTTGGAGTGACATCCTCACTTGTTAATACTTTAGAATTCTCGCGTTGCAAAGTTGGGAGATCACCAGAGTCAGTATCATCGACTCCTTCGGCTCTTTTAAGTATCTAAAATCACAGTTTCAGACGGAGAGGTACAGAAACTAGGGGCAAAAAATCACCCTTAAGTGCATCGACCAGATGACTTTACTCTCCGGCCCCGATTTAAGTAACGAAAACGGTTCTTTGTAAACCTCCATTTTGGTCTTCTTGGCCAGTTTACTGATGTTATAAGTGACTTGGCCAAGCTCATTTGTCGTCTTCCGATCAATTATTGTTAAGTAAAGTGTGTCTGATTCGGGATTGGCCACAAGGAAGGAAAAGCCTTGCTCCCAAACTGGGTGTATTGTGCGTTCCAAGACTTTGGTTTCTTTTGTTGTATTGCCGACTTTGAGAACGGCGTAAGGGTCGGGTTTTGTGCTCGCACGGGCTTGCTGAAAATTTAGTTACGACTTCGGACAAAATTTGAGAAAATTGTGACTACCGGAAGATTTTTGGCTGAATCAAGGAAGATTGTTAACAAGGCCGTGCTCATCGATGTGACTCGTAATTGTTGCGTTTCCTCGAGAGCCTATAATCATGTGTTTGTATTTTTTATTTTGGGTGTAATTAAACGACTTACAGCCTTCAAATCGGAATAATTGTCGCTTAAAGTGAGCCAAGTCAAACGCAGATGGACCATACCGTGTTTGGCTTGTTCCAAAGTGATCCACAAGTCGTCTTGTCCTTTTTTTACGATGTTCGACACTTCAATCGTGGCCCTAGATTTGTGTCAATAGTTACTGTTTTGTTGGTGTTTGTGTGAATTTAGTTAATGATGAGTTAAGCAAAGAAGGGCTAATCACACAAGAAAAAAACACGCCATGCTTTGAGAGACAGTAGATGAGGGTAAAAAAATAGTCGAAATGATAATATGTTAGTGGTACCTTCCAAGATCGTCATCTCGATGACCCTTGTCTTTATCATATAAATGAAGATGAAGCCAGGTACTCTTAGTACTTTCCAAGATCGACTATACAACATAACACGTGTGATAACAAACTGCTATAAAGCCGTTTTATTTACAAAAAATGGCAAAAACCAAATTCAAGCGCGCGAATGCTCTCAAACTTTTTAGTACCTTCCCAAGTAGTCGTGATTCTGGGCACCGGGAACCCCAGGATCCCAATCCCAAACATTCACCGTTAGTAATTGCGATTCGTACGAGCTTATCTGCGCCTAAATTCGACATTATTAAGAGAAGAAAAAAAATGGATCTGTGAAAACTACAACCATGCAAAGCCAAGCGTGAAGCTTGTAGAAACCAACACGTGACTGAGCACTTGTCACTTTCTACCCCACCACAATTTGGTCCACTCTGGTGTATGTACAGGGTGTTTACCGGTGGTGTCTTACCTGCCCAAAGTCTCATCATCCGAAGTTTCGTCCTTATCCCACAGATGGATATAAAGTTGTTGTCCATCCGATTCCAACACATTAAACTGGTAATACACAATTGATGAACGAAAATACAAGAAACACCTGAAGATTGTCATTAATTTTGCCTACTTTTCCGAAAGCAAAGGTGAAATTTTTTCATTCGCTGTCTAATCCGACTCGAAGCATGCAAAAACACGAAAAAGTGAACAAAAAACAATCGGGCTCACCTCGCACCAGAAATCCCACTTCGGGTCCACGCTATTATCGATAACCTTCGTTTTGAACTCTTGGGCACCTAAAGTGACCACTGCGTAAGGATCGGATTTACCTTTACCTAGCATTCCTATGTCCTTCTTCATCAGGTGTTTGGCCTCGACCACATGGACGCGCAAAACGCCCTAAAACCCCGTAATTTACATTTCCACGACCAAACTAGACTTACTTCCGGTTCCGGAGCTTTTAATTCCATCGCATCCACGTCGTCACTCAATTTGATCGGGAATTTATTAGGGAGGACCATCATTGAGGCCACGGTTTCCACAACAATCCGCCGCAAGATGTCGCTCAAGCCGGGCATGTCGAGCAAGTCGGCAATGCCAATAAGGTCGAAATCTATGTCGGGGTTGTTGAGGAAGAAGACTTGGAGGCCACCCACAAGAGGTATTGTGGTGATCAGGGGCTTCATCACAACGCGGAGCATGCCATGAAGCTGGAAGTCGCGGATTCCGCCCTTGATTCCGGCCAAGTAGAACGTAATGTCACAATCGCCGGCATAACTATAAAAAAATATAAAGTTGGATAACGGTCACAAAACTCACAAAATGTCCAAATCCATGATAATTTCGTTCCTGGCGACATTCTTATCATAGACTTTAACACCTCCGATTCGGAATGGCTGAAACGACAATTGAATAACGGGCAAACAAGTGACAATCAATTTACCACGGTGCCTAGGATAATGCGTTCAAACTTGAAACCGGACAGTTTATACGTTTCTAGGCTTTCTTTCAAAATTGGTTGGATGGTGTCCCTGATTAAGTCGCGTGTGTAGTGGTTTATGTTAGGCCAAACTTGCTTAATAATCTGGAAATGTGGGATTAGAGGATGGTTCTATCTGTTGGTGTTTTACTCACTCTATTGAGCCACTCGGCTCTTTCAACGTCAGGGAAAAACACCTAAAAATAGATTATGTGGTCAATACTTTTTACAGCTTTTTATATTGTTTCACAGTAAACAGTTTCCATATCTCAGTACTAATTTAATAATAAATGAGTCAGAAGTGACCTCACATACCCAAGCTGGAAGATCATCAAGTCTCGCCAAAACAACGTCTTTTTCGCTCGCTAGAGCTGCCGCTTTTGCTATGTTGCGTTTCCTATCGCTGGCTTTCTTCCATTGGTCTCTGATCACGAAAAGGACAATGGGGCCAATGAACCACGCGACCGACCATTGCATATAACCCGCAAAATACACAATACCGACAATGGAGGCCTAGAATTAGGTCAGTTTGTGTGAGGTCTTGCCTCTTGAAAATTACCTTTTTGACTGCGCTGAAAATAACGCTCAAGATGCTGGAGCCCTCGGAGCGTTTCTCCATGGCATGACTCCCGTCTTTACTCACGCTCATCTCTAAAACTCATTATTTTTAAAAGTGAAGGTAAAAAATAGCATACTTGCTTCCAAGGAAATGGAGAGCTACTAAAGGGTTATCTTTGAAGCATTTCAATTTGTTGTGAGATTACAACCGCCCCGCCTCGTGTTGTTCAACATGACATCACAAACTATATTTACAACATTACAAAATCGGTATAAGTTGCTCGCACTCACCTTGGTCCAGCTGATTGTATAATTGGTTGCCTACCATCAAACGTCAGTTAAGCCCAGGACCGGCTTTAGCTTATTTACGTCTCTATGACAACCAGTTTCCGTCAAATTTCACGACACGATGGCTCTCCGGTGTCCCGATTTGCCCTTTTTGCCGGGTTATACTTTCAACCCAATGGTAAAAACCCCATTGCCTTATCATGTTTACCTCCGAAGTCACATTTCAGCTGGGAAAAACCAAATTTAATATGGACCCCAAATTCGATTTTATTGGTGATGGGGTTCCAGCATTGGTCGAGAAAGTCAGGCCGAATATGTTCGGACCACTTTCCGATAAATTCCCCTCTTTGTACCCCAGGGGCGAAGTTCTGGAACTCCCCTCCTGGATCGCGTTTGACAAACAAGTAAATTGGTGCGTCGGATGTTGACGCTTGCTAATTTCCGTTCTGTAGATTTTGTGCTTCGATGCATTTTTCAAGGAGACCTTGCAGGAGGTGCGTGGCGCCCCCTTTTCGTTGCGACGAGTCAAAATTTACTTTTTTCTCGAAGATGGGACGATTCAGGTGATTGAGCCCAAAGTTGAAAACAGCGGGATTGCGCAAGGTTGCTTTTAAAATTGTAAATTTTGAGAGGCAAAATATTTATTGTTAGGGACACTAATTTGTCGGCACCGAATCCGGTTTCCGGCCCCCATGGATGACAATTTTTACGAAGTTGTTGATTTAAATGTTGGCAAAGAGGTCGAGTTCTATGGCCGGGTTTTTAAAATCACTGATTGCGATAAATTCACCCGGAATTTCCTTAATCGGTGCGGGATTCACGTCCCGGATTCATTAAATATTCCCGGGGATCCGTTCCTGGAGTTGCGTAATCATGAAAATGCCAGGATTAAGAAACGAGGGAAAAAGAAAGAAAATCCCTTGGGGAAGTTTTTGGAAAATGATCGGAAAGTGTTACGCTTTTATGGCTATTGGGACGATCAGGAGACAGTGTTTGGGTATTTGCACCGTCTGGAAATTTTATATTACCTAGCGGACGACACGATTGAAATCCGGGAAGTCTCAACCGAGGACTGTAATAAGAAAACCACTTTCATTTTTTTGCACAGAGACAAAATTCCTAAAACTTACAAAGAACTGCCAATGCCTGGCGCGAACTGCGCCAGCACCGTTTTAAATGTTTTAGGGCCGGGGTTGCAAGGGGGGCGCTTTATCAAAGACCCCTTGTCATGTGGGGTCGAGGTCACGGAGTACTACTGCGAAAAGGATTTGTTTATTGGAAGTGTGATCAATTGTTACGGGAGGAAGTTGGTACTCACTGACTGTGACCCCTACACCCGGGAGTACTACAGAAGTATGTACGGTTTAAACAGTTTGGACGCCATTGCGTTCCCTGAGGACAAACACGCGGGGGTTAAAGTCGAGCAAAAGGAGCGCGAGTTGCCCCCTTGGAACGGCTACGGTTCTTATGAGGATTCGGCCCAAAACTGTATCACAGTGGAGCCCAAGGCCCCCCATCGAGACTTCAAAAAATTCCTCAACTTGGATCGAATCGGTATCGATAGTCACATTTTACGATTCGAGGCTCGAATGTTGTCGAAAATACCCGAGAATTGTACTCGGCATTTTGTCATAAGTTACTACTTGGCTGATGACACGATTGCTGTGTTCGAGCGTGGAATTAGAAATACGGGTAGGGGGCGTGGCGTGAAGGTATAGGGGCGTGGCTTAGTCACTTTTGTAGGTTTTGATACCAAGGAGTTTTTCGCCCGGAGATGCGTCGCTCTACCCAACCAAGGAGTCTACACAAGTAAACCACCAATCACGTACAAGTCCCAGGACATGTATGTGGGGGCTACTTTGATTATAAACAGTTTTAAATTCGTACTGATAGACGCAGACGAATATGCGCTCAGATATATGGAAATTCACGATCATCAGGTGATCGGTTGCTTTAGGTTTAGGCCGGTGTAAATGTGGCTTTTCAGTACCCGAAAGCGAACATTAAGGTCATAATGGAAAAAATTCGCGAAAAGCTGAGGCCGACTTACAAGGATTTTGTCGCGGAAAATATGCCGAAAGAGAGTACAACTATTCCTTATGACACTCTCAAGTAACTAAAATTTTGTTTGGTAAAAAATAAGTAGAGGGTTTTAGGTCAAAATTATTAGGGATTTTGGGCGATGATTTCACCGAACATGAAATGATCACAATCGCTCGGGCTTTTCCGGGCGATGTCAACTTAACCGAAAAGTATGATCGTGAAAAAATAAGGGGAATCACCCTGACGGAATTAAAACGCGGGCTTTGGGACGATTTGGCCCGATTGAGGGAATATTTCTTGATGAGAGACCCCCACAAATCGGGGGTTTTACCCAGAAATGAGTGTTACATTGTACTACGGGCTTGCAGATTGCCTTTAGAAAAAGAACTCGTCGATAAAATTTTGGAAGTGTGAGTAGCTCGCGCGATTTCTTCTTTTTTTGATGTTTTTTAACAGAATACAGAGAGATAACGAAGGTAATCTCTGCTACGAAGATATTTTGAATTTCGTCAATCGGGATATTTGTAAATTGCCAGATGTTGAACCCATTAGTTTGAAAGTGAGCTTTTCAGAAAAAAATGTTTTTTGTGTTTACGAATTTTTGCAGCATGAGTTGAGTTGCATCAAAGTGATTGAGTACGAGAAGTATAAATTGATCAACTGGTGTGAATTTAACAAATTTTTGGACTTGGAAGACACTTTCAAGGAGCAACCAGTGAATAACACGATTGAACGACTCCAAAAAAATAAATAAATAAAACACTGCACTTGTGAAACTTTTGTCGTGTGTTTTTGTTACGTGTCGATGTGTTTGTGTTGCATGTGTTTATGATAACGTAGTTTTTGATAAAAATATTTTTACTGATACAACACAATACAAATAAATGCATTTTTAACACAAGTTTTACACCATTCCAGTCATCTCCGGTTTCTCTTTTTGTTTTTTCCCTGCAAGTCGCATTCTCAGGTGCGCTATTGCCTTCGCAGGATTCAAGTGTTTGGGGCAACAACTCGTGCAATTGAAGATCGAGTGACACCTATAAACACTGAAATAATCGCGTAGTGTGGCAAGTCGGCATTCTGCAGCTTCGTCTCGTGAATCTCTGATCCACCTGTCAACGGCCAAAAGGGCCGCAGGGCCTAGAAAATCGTTGTCGCCGTGTCCGTGCCACCAATATTCAGGACACGAAGTCGAACAACAAGCGCATAAAATGCATTCGATATAACCATCCTCGAAAAAATTAAATAAAATCATGCACTGAAAAAGCGACAAAATTGTGTTACCAACTTATCGCGGTCTTTCAAACTCTGCAAGTACTGTTTTTGCCCAATGGCAACGTCGTGATTACGTATCAAATACGGTTTAATTCTCCTGTGTTGGTCCAGAAAGCGTGTCATGTCCACAACTAGGTCCTTAACGACGTACATGTGGGGCAGAGGGTAGATTTTGCAGTCCCCTTTGGGTTGAATTCGTTTAGTGCAAGCAAGAGCATTCCTGCCGTTGATGTTCATAGCACACGAACCGCAAACTCCCTCACGACACGATCGGCGGAAAGTTAGAGTCGAGTCTTGCTCTCGTTTTATTTTAAGTAAAGCATCGAGGATCATAGGGCCACAACTGGAATCACAAATTAAAAAATGGTTTTTGCAAGTTGCCAAGTACTCGTTAAGATCAATCGTGTATTTCTGCATGTGCGGCTTCTTCTTACTTTCTTTCGTGAAGCGATAAATTGAGAAATCCTTTAAACGAGGGCCTTTGGCAGCAGGGGGATTACTCTTTTCTGTCGGCTTTTTTTGGGCTTGTTTGAGGTTTTGTGCGGAGATTGTAACAAATCGGGCGCTGAAATGCCCCCCATAATTTTTCAAAATTACTTGGCCGATTTTTGACATTTGGAGTTCGTTGAAAAACGTCAAAACGTCGCTAGGGAGACACTCATTTGATTTATTATTTCGTTTTTTTAAATCAAGGGTTGAAAAAAAAAACAATTGTGGTCAACATGTTTTATTCGGTCCGTAAACAAACTTAACATATAATACAGTGCTGTGTTTTTGGATAAATTCTGCTTGTTGTAAATAATACATCGGTAACCTATTCTAAAATTAGTTTGATGATGAATTTGGGAAAATAATATCACATCTTCGACTTGTTCCAATGTTCCAATCATCAGACTAAATTCGTTAACATAATCACAGCTCGACAAAAATAAATTCCGAATGTTTAATTGCACACACCAATCGCTACACATTTAATTACATTCAATTTGAATCAAAAGCGAATGTAAAACAATTGCTCCGGTTTCTTTGGTGCTCCATTCGGGTGGATCCCTCGATACCGAGTAGGCGCTCGGTTTGACTAACAATTGAAACGCGGCATGGACCACTCTATTGTTTGTCTTGTACCCTGAAGTCTTGCAATTTTGTAAGGTTGGATAAAAAACGACTTGGACATCGTCCTCTTTCTGTGCCACTAGATTACACCATTGGGCCTGTCCTTTGGTCAGCGGCTGCCCTTTGTCCAGAATACAACGCACCGCCCCCACCTTACACACGTAGAAGGCCGTATGCCACTTATCGGTAGCTGTATTGGCTGAATTTTTCAACGGAAATTTCACCCAGCCCAGGAGAGAGTTATCTTTCTCGCCTTTTATACAAGTCGAGCAGTGGCAGATCGGGTCCTCTGACGTAAAATAATTATCTGTGGGATAAAAACCATAGAATAGGGTTACACAACGGAAGTGGCAAACCTGGCAAAAGCAGGCGTTTCTTAAACGTGAGACACTCGTCCCTGTAGGAACAAATCAGCGATTTGATTGGACTAGGTGGCGAGGGACGTGAAACGCCTCCTGACGACGTCAGACTAGTACTTGCTGAGGGTATGGGTAAAGTCAGTCGTTCCTTTTCGCAACTTTCAAGGTCCGCCTTTTCGTAATCAGTGACCGAATTTTCGGCCACTTCTTGCCCAACATCATTCAAGATTTTAATCTGCAATCAATTGTTACACCACGAATCAACAAACGCAACTCACCTGTTGGCACTGCCCGTAGAGATCAAAAACAGCGTAAATGGCTTGCCCCGTTTGAAAAACAAAAGACAAAGCTTCCTCCTCAATCCCATTCACTAACAATTTCAACCCGGACAGGGTTAACATAACACCAACAGTGTCGCCAACTTGTAAATTACCCAATCGTTGGCCGAAATTCGAGCGCGACTTGACCCCGTTTACCGAAATCCAATCATTTGCGACGATGCAACACGGCGCTTTGAACGCCAATGCGTTGACTGGTAGATTCAAACGTTCAGGTGGACCCGAAACCACGCCCACGATAATCGACGACTGCCATCGCGTCTCCAGTTGGTCGATTATGATCTGGACCTTTGAGTTGATCTCGAGGGCGGGCTGGGCGATCACCACGCCCTGATTGTATGAAGCGACACGTCTGGCAGTCGTACGACCTTCAACAATCTCGATATTTCGACCATGGTTGTCGTGAAATTCGTAAATCGTTGACACTTCCGGATCTCTGACCAATTCAATTTGTTCTTGGTTACAAACAAGTTCGAGACTGTCTTGCAACCGTGCGCTGTTTAGGGACCACAAGGGCGACTTGTGACTGGTTACGGCAACGGCATTACACGACCCTTTCAGGTCTACAACGACGTACAAACTCTCAGGGAGCGGGGGCAAACACAAGTTTAATTCTTCACTGTTTATGAAAATTTTCAAAGCACCATCTAGTGTTCGGAGCAGCCCGATTCGATCCCCGACATTTAGCCAATGCAAGCTTGGCGTAAATAATTGAATTGTTTTGTTTTTAAATCTGAGTTCGTTCCCGGTAATGTAACAACACTGTTCGAAGATATTAATATTGGATTTCCCGGGAGGTGTTTCCGAAACGCCTATGACTATACTCCCTGCCAAATGCTCGACCAATGAAATGATAGTGACTTCGAATAGCTCCTCCCTTTCGAGAGTTGTGGCGCTACAGACCACCGCCCCGCTTAAATCTTTCGTGCGTTTGGCCAATCGGCCGCCGTCACTCAGACACACGCCTTTGCCGTGACAATCCGAGAAGATATGTAGATCGGTTTGAACCGCCGGTTGGACCACACTAACCGCTTGCAAGCTAATGGAAGTGTCAGAGCGGGGACAGTTATCTAAATTTGTGGGAATAGGAACGAGTGGAGAGACACAAGGGATGCTAACTTGGGCACACTGGCCGTAGAGATCGACAACGGCATACACCGTACTATGGGGGACAATACAGGCAGGACCTTGGGGAACACCGTCTCTGTAAAACTCCAAAGTTTTGTCGCTTGAACGCACGACTCCAATTCGAACGCCAGCGTCGAGAGTGTCCAAGTCACAGGGGTAGTTGTTTTTGACCGTGGTACCATTTTCCATAATGGAGGACCCACTAAGCATCCAAGTGTCACGACAGAGGTCGGTAGCGGTACCCGGAAGCTCGATATCGTCAGGGCGAACGGCAGTTACACCTTTGAGATAATTTATTACTTACTGGTTAATAATGTTGGCAGTACTGACCTAATTCAATGCTTCCCGACCACCGATCCACAATATTATCGAGACAAACCTCGAAAAGCTCACCGTCGCGAAGCGGACGACTCGAAAACACAATCGCATCGTTGAATTCCGAAAGGGGGCGAGGCCTTAACGCGGTCAAGCCCCCGTTCACAATGCGGGCGTTTTTACCATGCACGTGGTGAAACCTCAAATCACTGGTTTCGCAAATTAGCTGGAATCTTAAAACACAAATCAAGCACCTACCTGTAAAGTGTCGTGTTTGATAAACTCGAGTTTATGGTATCGGGTGACCCATAATCGTACATGTCAATGATTGAAGCCTCAACAGCCTGGCCGTATAAATCTTGCAAAAATTACAAATTAACGAATTTAATATTTCAGTTGTGTTAAATCCCATTTCAGTTCATTGTAGAATTTTGCAACAATGTATTTGCATTTTTTGGAGTTTCTGGTGGGTTTTCTTGGTTCAAAATTTGTCGCTTGGGTTTAGCTTAACACAGAGTTCTTTTCTTATACAGAAACTCTCAATTTTTGCTTTATTTTACTCCAAAAAATTCAAATGCGCTGTCAAAAAATTCTACTATGAAATGAAATGGGATATAGATACCTATGACTCCGAAAATTTTCTCGGGGACGTTCGAAGCCGCCGCCCCTTGATCCACCCCATTGACAAAAAAGTGTAACAACCCATTTTCCTTCCTGACTACGCCCACCCGATCCCCTACTTGCAACCTATCCAAATTAACCCCATATTGCTCCAATACGATCGTTCCATTATGCATAATCCCACTTCCCGTCATCATCCACGTCCCTGACCTTACATTTGTCATAGTAAAGGGAAACTCCAAATCAACCGGACTGTGCGTCGTCACGCCAATTTCAATTGAGCCCGCCCATTTTGTCACCACCCTATCCAATCTCACCTCGAACAACTCGCCCGTTTTTAAAGGCCGCCCCGTAAGCACCACCCCGTTATTAAAATCATCGGCTGCGTTCGGCCTGTGGGCGGTCCTCCCATTGTTGATAACTTGCGCATGCGTACCGCAATTCGGATGAAAGATCAGCCGGTCATAGTAATCGGGAAGTGGTTGAGGGTCGGGGACTGGGATTTGTTGGTCACGGGTGTTTTTGCGTGTCATGAGATTCTGCTCCTCTCTTTCGTCGCGTTCAACGATCGATACTTTGATCGTCATGCCATAGAGATCGATCACGCCCCAGACTGTGGAAGGGACGCGTTGGGCGGCCACCCCTTGGTCCAGCCCATTTATGAAGTAGTGTAAATTGCCATCAGGCTTGCGCATCATGCCAACGCGATCGCCTTCGCTCAATTCGTCAAGGTTGAAGTCGCCGTACTCGCGTCTGGTGCCTTTTCCGTTCGTTAGGATGCCACAACCGGACATCATTATGGTGCCACTGCGCATGTTGGTCATCGTGGCGGGGAATACCAGAGTGCTGGGGTTGTGTGTAGTGATGCCCATCTGGAATCAGGTCAGGTCAGGTCAGGTTTGGTCTTTTACTTTTAAGTTTTTTCATGTAATTGTATTTAATTACTTAGCACTGTTTTACCTCAATACTGCCGCTCCATTTATCGACGAGCCGATCAATTCTGATTTCGAACAGCTCCGAATCGCGTAGGGGACGGTGGGTCATGACCACCCCGTTGTTGAACTCGTCTAACGGCCGGCGACGTTCAGCTGTTCGATTGCCGTTTGATAGTTTGACCAATGAGCCGCAACGATCGTGGAAACGTAACTTATCTGGTCGGGGGCACTCCTCTGGGAGACTTAAACTGTGGTTTTTACTTTAATAGGCGCGATACATTCATATAAAAAATATACCTCACGTTCATATCCATACGAATATCAAGACTGTTACTACTGCTCATGCTGAGTTCGCTTAAGTCGCCCCCTAATGTCACATTTAAAATATCGTTTTCTATGGCCAAGACCGAACTGCCACTGAGACAGTCGTCGTTGTTGTGTTCCCGGAGGGCGGGACTAGTAATACTGACTTGAACGCATTTGCCGTAAACATCCACTATGGCATAGACTATACTTGGGATGTTTTCGGCGGCGACTCCTTGCGATTCCCCGTTGACGTAAAAAATTAAATCACCCTTAAAACAGGTCTTGAAAAAATTCATACGTATCGGATTAAATATACCTCAGATGTGCGCATTAAACCTATCCTATCATCCTGATTCAATTTATCCAAATCGGCGCCATATCTCTCAATTACACAATTTCCGCTCTTGAAAAACGACATTCCTGACATGATCTGTAACCCAATTAATGACCAACTGGCCATGAGAAGGTCAACGTACCCATGAGGTGGCTTGTATTTTTGATGAACATGCCGGAAAATCGAAATGCAAGGGGTCGCAGTCGACTACCCCAATTTCGAGGCTCCCTGACCACGAATTGACCTGAAATCAGTAGTTAAACGCTGAACTATCACTCTGCAATGTTGTACCTTTCTGTCGATTTTTATTTCGAAAAGGACATCATTGACTAGGGGTTCGGCCGTTATTACCAAACCATTATCGAAGTCACTGTCGCTGCGCACCGCCGTACAATTGTCGTTTAATAGAGTTATGCGTTCGCCACAACGGTAGTGAAAATATGCCATTTTGTGCCCCTTTGCTGGCTCAAATTTGAATAAAAAAGGGGCTATAATCGGCCATTTGTAAACAGCCGATCATGTGTCAAGCCGTCAAAAAACATTAAGGCTGCCAACTTAACTCATCCAAACAAAAAATTATTATCGATTTTTCAATTTTAATGAGTGATCGTGTAATATTAAAAAAGTAGAGATGCTTCATTTATCTTATCTGATTGGGGATTAAGGGAAAATGTCAAAGTTGTGTGAATAATTCTGTTTTTCCCAACAGGATTTTTTTCAACATCCCAGCAGTAGTTCGTTTGTTTCAAACGTTTGCCCTACCAATCTGTCATGTAAGTTTTAACCTCAAAAAACGAACATGAAAGAAACATTTATCTTACCGGATTTTCAGCCTCTTTTGTACTATAATTTTGTAATACAAATTTTGGGATTAACATCTGTTGTTCTAGGGAGGTGAGCGGTTTAAATTGCGACAAAGTCGTAATTATCTCAATCATGGGTAAGTCCCCCTACAACTCAATGGGGATGAAAGCCAAGTCAATTGGGAGAGTTTTCACAGCAGGGTGTAAAAGCGACGATGAAGTAGTAAAACACTAATTTCCGAAATTGGCTTTATTCACCTTAAATTTCAGTGCACAATTGAGGGTTTCTATGATGAGGAAAACCAGATCATTTATCTCCACCTACACAGTCTTTTAGACACTGACTTATTAATTAAACATTATTCAAGTCTCATTGAACGGTGCAATAATGAACGAAAATGCGACGATTTACTTGTAATTAACGACGAAATTAAAAGTAGTTTTGCTCGCGCACTTTTACTATTGTTTCATGTGAGTCACATTATGATTTTATCTCACCCGGGGTGGACTTTTGATACAAACTGGATTCAGTATTTCAAGGCTGTGGATACGTTAAGGTAACACGAAGCGAATTTAACTGATAAGGTCACAAAATAATTTCAGTCAAAAAAAACTCAGTAAGATAAGCGAAGTTTTGAAAAATGTGGACGGTTTGGGCCCAGATTGGGTTTCCAATGGCCGGTTTTGCACCCCACGTGTTATTTTCTACTTCGAGCAGTGCCCCAAAGGCTCATACAATATTAAAAAGGTTGAACACAATCTTGAAGATCGCATTTATCACATTTTGAAAAAGACGCGGATTATTTCGACTTATGGGTATTTAAACCTCATTGTGACTTAAAATTTTTAATTATTTTATATTATTAAAGTTCGTCGCTTTTTGCAATTCCGATGAATGAGGAATTCGTTTACATCTCAACGGAAGCGCCAAACAATGACCGGTTAGGGGAAGCCGTCAGAGGCTTAATTCAGGATTGCCAACCAGGCGGTGCTATGCAAGTCCAACCCCCATTTTGCAGCCAGCCATATTCCGAACGCCACTTTTTGAAATTTCTACAAGTCCACATTAAACAGGCCCGGACTAAGGGTTTTAACGACACGGGGAGTTCCAGCCGGCATCAGTTATCACAACCGGCCCATTTTGAGGTATTTCCCTCAACTTTTCCGAAAAATATTAGAATGAATTACTTGTAGTTACCGATATTGAAACACTGGCTTGAGAGCACCAAGGCTATATACGAAGTGATAATGAAAAAAGGCTTGATCTCGTCATTATGCACCGATACGAGATTTTCCGAACAGCGGTGTCTCAAAGTTCTGCCTTTGGCTCTAGCCCGGTATCAGGAAAATTTACCGCCACATTATGCGCACTCAGAGCACGACAGGCGTCTCAGTATGGCTTTGGCTCTCTTTAATGCCCAGGCCAGAGGCCCTGTGTTTCAACAATATGTCACGAAATTGAAAGCCGATTGTAAGGCACATTGGGAAAACGGGAGACAGCAATGCGAAGCGGCTTCCATGACCGGAAACCCATGCAAATTGCCCAAACATCAGGCCGATCAGGAGCACATGAGCGGGTTTATTTATAAAGGTTGGTTGTAAATTTTTTTGCCTCGTTCTACAAATAACTATTTAGCTGTTTGTGACTGCGGCCGCAAAATTGGCCCACGTGAGGATCCTTACAACGCCAAACAAGCGAATCACCTGTTCTACCAAGCGATCAGTCGCGAATGCATTTGCTCGAAACTGGAGCGAATTTCATTCCCCGTTTTCCAACCCTCGATCAAAGAATACAAAGCGGCGACGTTGAAAGAGACTGAAGAGGCCCTTTCGGTCCTCTCCGACCGTTCCAATGAACTAACCCCCGAAAACGAAAGGGGGCTAGTCCGCCAGCCTAGCACGACCGAATATTTACCGGGAATGCTGACCCTGAGTTCACCGCCAGGTCTCCTCCCAGTTTACTCCAGTTGGAGTCTCGTCTGTCTCGGCCCCTCCTCGCTATACAGCCACAATTTGGGGCTGTCGGAGTCACACCATCCCGGTTTTTTGAACTCTACTAACTACTTACTCCCGTGGGATGTGACAGTGTATAGCAAGGCGAAAATGAATTGGGTTAGTAAGTACCCGGCGAGGGGCCGTAGAGGGCGTCCAACGGGGGCTTCGCCCCAATTTTCGGTCAAAGTGTTCATTGGGGTGGAGTATGAGTGTTCTTCGGGCCATAGATTTATGTTGGCAGCTCCGGATAAAATTCTCAAGGCCACTCCGGGGAGTATTGTGAAGGACACTGGACATAAAATCGCAGAGTCGGATATGCCCTTGTATTACCCGTGCATGTGTCGCGCCAATAAGTTGGCACAACTGATGCGACTACATGTTGTTACCCCCAAGGCTCCAGTGCATTGCACTCTGGACCCAAAGGTAATGCCAATTTTTCAGTCTTTAACACAACCTTGAATAATTACGCATATGAAAATTGGAGTAACAATTGTCTGAGCTATACAGTAAGAACAATTAAAAGCACTCTCTTAAGGAACTAAACTTTGGCCGATATCTCAAAAATTGTTAGTTATAAATGAAAAATACAGATAGTTTCCGAATCCTCAAGAAAAACTTATTTGAGTTGGTTTGATTCTCCACTTTGCTAAAAGAAATTGTGTTTTAAGTGTTTTTGCGAAAGTAATTTTTAACCAGTTTCTCAAACATTGACTCATTTCAAGAACTATCGCTTGCAGACAAAAAATGAAAACAGATCTAGATTCGTAAATAATTTTGGTTATTAATTATTAATTGTCTGCACTGTGTAACTCCAATAACAAAACAAAAAACACAACCAAACTTTGATATTAAATAATCTTCGGACAACTTTCCTTCGGAAGAACTGAAATTGAGCTATTTTGACTCATTTTCAGCACCTTATTTGAACTTTGAAAAGACAAAACGAGGTGTTTTAGGTGCAACCCGCTCCCGGGGCCCCCATTTTCATCAGTACGGTGGAAAGACCGACCAAACTGACCCAATCGGCATATTGGGTCATGCGGTTGCCTTACGTCTACGTTGCGGATAAGGAACACTACCCCCAAAATCTAGGAGCAAAGCTACTACAGGGCGTTTTTGGAGTAACAGAAATAGAATAAATGGTTTTCAATGACTGGTATTTTTTTTATGCGAATTTAAAAGGTCCGAACGTGAGAATGACTTAGGACACGATTGACACTGATAGGGGGTTTCCCCCGTGTGTGTCCTGACATGGACTTTGAGCATCGTCGAAGTCGTGCAACCTTTGCCACAGACTGTACAAATGTACGGTTTTTCTCCGGTGTGACTCCTCATATGAACAGTCAAGCGGGAATTGACCGGAAAAGCCTTGCCACAGATTTGACATATGTAGGGTTTATCGCCGGTGTGTGTCCTCATGTGAGCTTTTAAATGCCCGGATTGGGTAAAACCCTACAACAGGGTTGCCAACGTCACTGTTAATTAAAACCAAAAACTGACCTTAACACACAACGAGCACTGAAACGGCCTTTCCCCAGTGTGTGCCAACATGTGCCCATTTAGGGAATTTCGCAGGATTTTTTGACCACACGACTGTATATCACAACTGACGTAGTCTTTATTACTGTGTGTCTTCAAATGCGTCCTAAATGACCCACTTCGTATGAAACTTTTATCACAAAAATTGCAAGGAAACGCCTACAATTATTACTTGGGTAAAACCCGACACTGTTGCCAACCTACAAACTCTTTATCCCCAGCGTGTGACCTCACGTGTTCCACTAAATGAGCGGATTGAATAAAGGTTTTCGGGCATAAATCACACGAATAGGGCCTGTCTTGGCTGTGAATCCGGTCATGTTTTTTCAAGTCGTCCAAACGAACAAATAATTTCCCACAACTGGCACAAAGGAATGGTTTTTCGCCTGAATGGCCCAACAAGTGGGCCTTCAGAGCGTGTTTCTGCGTGAAAGTTTTGGGACACGTGTCGCACGCATGAGGCCGGGCTCCCGAATGTGTCTTCAGGTGGGTTTTCAAGTGCGATTTTTGGGCGAATTTGCGGTTGCAGTCTTTGCATTTGTATGGTTTTTGTCCATTGTGGACGCGCAAATGACGGGATAGGGTGTCCGAGCCGACGAAATTCTTGTCGCAGATTGGGCATTTGTAGGGTTTTGCCTCCGAATGTGTGCGTTTGTGGACTCGCAAGACGCCGTACCTTACGAAGGCTGAAATGAGATTATTAGCATTTTTTAACAAACAAACAAGGGGTTATACTTTTGCCACATTGGTCACAGGACAATTCGCGAGATTGCCCATGCGATCTTTCGTGCTCTGACAAGTGGAATTTCTGTCTGAACGACTTGTGGCAAATTTTGCACTTGAAAGGGCGTTCGTCAGTGTGTACCCTCAGGTGGCGCCATAATTCATCGGATCTGGAGAAACATTTTCCGCAAAAATTACATAAAAAGGGCCTTTCGTTGATTTGGACTTGAACACCGGTAATTGTTTCGCGTTTATTTTTCTCTGCAAGCAACTTTTTGAGGGTGTTCTCGCTCTGTTCACATTTTTTCCGGAATTCAAACGCTGCGTTTAATTCTGTTAAACATGCCTCACAAATGTTTGAAGGCAAGTCATTTTGTTCCACAAGCTACGAAAACAGTGGTCAAAATACACATTCAGAGGGCTCAGAGCCGGTACCAAAATGTTGGTCAAAAGTGTAATTTTTTCTGCAATTGTGGGCTGGTTTGGGGTCGTTTCGTGCAGATAAATAATTTTAAGACTCTCACGTAAGCACGTTCGGCATAATAAATTTGCATTTTCGAATATTCGGGAGTCCATTTTTGTGGTTATGGTAACACGAGTGCATTGTTGGTTGCATATGCTACATGATGTTTCTGGAACATTTGTCAAAATCGTGTGTGATGTTTAAATGTTAAAATGGAATTTTACGACAAAGTTAAGCGATTTTTGGGACTTTCCAGCCGACAGGAGAGCCCCCAATTTGACGAACGAAACAGGTAAGTAATCGTGTCACGTGTCATGTCTTTTTCTCCAATTTTAACCTTTGCAGACGTTGGCCTGAGCCCCCAAATAGAGATGACGGGTACATAAAGAAACCTGATGATATGACTCTAGTATTATCGAAATTATTTGTAGATTTGGGGCGCCGTTCCAAAGTTTCAGCATGTTTAGCGACCCCTTTGAGATGCACAAATATTTCGAGCAACAAATGAGCGAAATGTTGCGCAATTTTGGTTTTCATGAATTTGGGGATGGTTTTAGCAACAGTTTTGACTTGCCACAACTAGAAATTGAGGAAATCCCTGACGATGAAGGCGTGGCAAAATCTGGGAATTTAAGAGACCAGTTTCTCAAACCTGGGTTTGAGAAACCCAAAGAAAGAGTTGACGAAAAGAGAGATCAGGACATTGACGGCAGGTATACGAGACAAATGATTTTGTTTTTGTTTTAATCAGTTGATAATTTATTAGGTTGGACATAAGAGATTGGGGATCAGTTTTTAAGGCTGAAAATTCACAAACACCTGTACCGAAGACACGCTTTTTTGGTCAAAGTGTTACCTCCAAAACCGTCAGGAATCCAGATGGGGTAAGGTTTGCGCTGATTGCCAAGATTTTAAAAATGAAGCATTTCATATTCTAGTCTGTTGAAACGCATCATACTGTAAGAGATAATGAGGGTAATGAAGAAACAACGATTACAAGAAAAGTAACCGATAAAGAATATAGCATTACGAAACGTAGAGATAAAGACGGAAAAGAGGAAATTATTGAAAATCTGGTAAACTTAGATGAGAACGAGAAGGATAAATTTTTCCCTCCGCAGAGAAAGGTTCCGGAATTGGGTAACAAACCGTGGCCGTTCTTTGACCAGTTTTTTAAATAATTGGATTGTAAACTATGATAATAGAAAAAGTTATTTATTTAATATTATTCTGAACACGTAAGCATAAGAAAGAGCAACGTTGTGAGGACGTTTTAAAAAATAAAATAACTTATTTTACTTGTAATAATTTAATAATTCGCTTCGCATATTTATATACATTTCCTCACTTTACAATATTCTACAACTGATTATAAAGTAAATAGGTTGTAAATGAAATTTCAAGCCAGATCGATTCCAGTCCGTGTATACTTTGGTTAAAAATAAAATTAAAAAAATAATTATGATAGTGCACACCCACGATGGAATGTTATTTTCGTATTCAAAAATATGTAGTCTTCCCACATTTTTCTCTTCAAAAATATTTACATTTAGTTATAATCTGTTAGGTAAGCTAGAAAATAGGCCAATATTTCTACATATCACATTGAAATACAATCCGACCGAAGTAACAACACAAACTAACGAAAAATTGCACAAGCACTGCAAGAAGAGGCCCAAAGAAACGAAATCTCAAACCATGGTCAAGAATCAGGTACGGCTGTTATTACACAATTGAAACTTTACTCCTGACCAAACGTGTCGGTCTCTTCAATCGCGTAAGTCAACTTTTCCACCAATTGTTCGTAACTTTTGTACGGCGGCAGATCGAGACGATTGAAACACGTGTGCGAGCGCGGCAACCACGACTCCTTCCCCACCTTTTCGATGCAGAACTTCTGGGGCCCGTTGGAACCCATCAGCTCAGCAAAGCCCCCCACGGGCACCCGACACGTCCCCGTCACAAACTGCAGCAAGCGGGCGCGCTTCTCATTGTCCGATTGACGCACAAACTGTTAAAAACAATTATTAAAAACAGTTACAAATGGTTAATTAGTACAAACCTGCCAGAACCACACCACCGGCTTGCTACTTCGCGTGTAGTGCCTGTAGATGGTGTGCCGTTGCCAGTCGTCCACGTCTATCTCCTGCATGCCGCAGAGGAGCAGCTCCAGCTCCCTCTCGTCGAAATACTTCAGCCATTCGATGGGCACAACTTCGTTAAAACCGTCCAGAAAGGCTTGAGTTTGCTGCTCGATGCCTCGTGTCATCCTCCATTCGGTCATTAGCGTTAAATACTCTTCTTTATTTTCTTCCGTGACTTTTTCCTTATCGCCGTTTTTCTTCAACTCGTGATGCACCACTTGGCCCAAAACTTCGAAATCGACACTATAGTACAACTCCAAGCCACACTCATCGATATTATTTTCCTTGATCCACACTAGCGAATTGTAGAATTCGGGATCTATGCTTTCAATGTCTTTCATCACGAGCTTCTTCCCCAACATGCGTTTGTAGAAGGGCATTGTGAAACCCGAATAGATAAATCTTCCGTGATACAAAGCCATGGCGATAAAGCGACCAATAAATTTGAAGTAAGTGAGGTGTTCGGGATTCACGTATGATGCAGGGTTGATTTGTAGACTGTAGTTGTTTTTGTTTGCGTACTCGAAGAGACAATACATCGGGTTTAAGGCTTCGTGCGAGACTAAAAAGAACCACTCGCGACTCACACCACCGTAGTCTAGACCTTCTTCGCCTTTGAAGATGATGTAGAGGCGCCTTCGGAGTTCGTATGCCGGCAAGCGCATTATCGTATGGAAGGAGTCCTCAAAGAGGGTCTGACGCGACACTTGGATTTTTATGTGGCTGGGGAGGGCGTTGCTCTGACACAGGAACCTGGACGAAAAAACATATTAGCTGTTTCAAAACTATATAAACGCCAACGTCGCATTTTACGGAATTATTTTTTTAAATAAGATTGATAAAATTGTAAAATAGTTATTAATGATTAGATCTCTCATTGAAAGTATAAATTACATTAGCCATTAATTTTTTTGGTGTGCATAAATAATTTATAACAACTAATTTTGAGAGAAAATGCAACGTTGGCGTTTTTATAGTTTTGAAACGGCTACTATTAATACACTGCACACAAAAATTATCACAACACATGAATTTTTTCGTGATCATGTTCATTGTAATTTAAATTATTGGAGTAACTTAATATTTTTAACTAAGTCTCGGTTTTGCTTCCATACATCTGATAGATAATTATCAGAGTCTACAGATGCTCCGAGGAATGTTATTCTCATTGTAACTTTCGCCATCATGTTCTTTTCGGTGGAGGTTAAAAATTATGATTTTGGGGGAACGTCTGTCTGAGGACACACAGAATTGGCGTCTCTATGTGGTGCTCGATTAACACTTGCCCGATATATTGAGGACATTTTAGAACCTCATGTGGTACCCTATGGCCCTTTTGTCGGGAATAATTTCTTGTTTATCCACAATAATGCCCGATAATGCCTGACCTCACATAGCTAGAATTATGCAACAGTACCTGGAAGAGGTCAATTTAAGAACACTGCAGTGGTCTGAAAAAGCCTTGAACTTAATCCGATTAATCATGTGTGGAATCACCCTCAGCAAGGCTTGCTAAAGCAGCGAAATTAATTTCGGTCTCTGCAAGAACTGTAAAATGCCCTTCTGCAAAAATGGGAAAAATTGGTGCAAAATTATCTTGCTGACCTCATAGCAAGCATTCCTAGAAGATTAGAAGCTGTTATTCAGGCTAGAGGTGATAATAAATGGTATTAATGTTAAGGTGAATTCCTGTAAAAATTACTAATTTTGAAAAAAATTAATTTTTGTCCCTGAAATTTTTTTTTTCTGGAAACATCTATTGCGTTTTTTTTTCAACTCTTATTACACTTCATAAAACAATAAAATATTTGTTTGTTTCTAAATCAATTTAGAAAACTACCCGTGTTGCGATAATTTTTGTGCGCAGTGAATATTAGGTAATTAATTTTTGCCTAAAGAATTACCTAAACTGGCTGATCTTCCACTTGAACGACCTCTCGTAGGCCCTGGGCACCCCATAGACCCCCTTGGGCCCCTTGGGCGCCCCCGGCCTGGGATCATCAAACGTGGTGGTTTTCGTATTATGATCGACAAAATATCGCTTCCCCTCGTCCGTATACCTAATCTCCCAACCGGGAGGCAACGGCATATCGTCGATAACCTCCCGTCCTTGTGTCCTGGGATCCTCCCATTGCGTGGTCCGATTTTTATGATTAACGAAATACACTCGTCCTTCCGGTTGCACTCGCTTCTCCCATCCGGGAGGTAAGGCCCCCAAACCATCATCTTCATCATCCACAACTGAAGTGCCAGGCATCGGACCTGGTTGAAATTGCGGGTAGAGAAACCTTTGGTTGCCCTGTTGGACAATGTGCTGTCTCTGGCCTTGCCATTGCTGGAAGTGCTCCAAACGTTCCGAATTCGGCCTCTGCCAGGTGGTGGTGCGCGAATTGTGGTCGACATAATAGACCCTCCCGCGGGGGTCGCGCCGCATCTCCCAGCCGGGGGGCAACGGCTGGGGGCGCTCCCACGACGTCGAGCGCGTGTTGTGGTCCACGTAGTAGCGGCGGCCGTAGGTGTCATACCTAATGAGAGAAAACCAGAATGGAAAATACAAAAAGACAGTTAAGGCTCCAGGTCTTACCGCATCTCCCAGCCGGGAGGCAGGGGCTCCTCGGCCCTGCCATCCTCCCCATCGCTGTTGTGGACGGCATTGCCGTTGGGCACCGTGGCCGGGGGGCCTATGGTACCATTAGCCATGGGCGTGGTGGGCGACAGCGCCGTCCTCGACGTGCGTCTCTCAGCCGTGGACGCCCGCGACGCCGTCGGAACAACGTTTTCCGTTCCGACATTGCGCACTTTCGCCCGAATTCCGTTGAAAACGCTCCGATTCGAAACGCTCTGCGCTTCGCAATTGTTTTGCATGAGGGGTGTCGCACTCGGCCCCGGCTTGTGAAACTTGGACATATCGACGGTCAAGCCTTGAAACACGCAAATTAATTCGCCGACTTTGGCCGGCGATTCGTTCTTGGTTTCGTTCATGAGATCCAATGTGAGTTCAAGGTTTTCGCAACGGCCGCTAAAATGCTGTAACATTTGGAAAAGTTCGACTTTTTTCTCGCCTACGAGTGTGTCTTTGCGGAAATTGTTCTTGTCGTAGACGACGAAATTTATTTTTGAATGGGGGGTTACAAGCAGGGTGAAGGTTTCGTTCCATTTTGGTTGAGCGGTGTTTTTCACGCATTCGGTCTTGCGGGGGGAGCCACCGTCCACGCTGATTTCCACGTATGTGGAGGGTTTTATGAAGGAACTGCTACGGAGGTGGGCGCACTCGACTGAAGAAAAAAACAGACTTTTTATAGCGAAATAATATTTACACCAAACTTTGATATGTATTGCATTTCACACGGAATGTTTTATCAACAATAAGAATTTTAAAAATGTTGGAAACAACAGTTCAAAGGTTTTGTTTTATTGTTATCCAAAGCTCGGTGAAAAATAATCAAATATTTTAACATTTAAAATCTATTAATTCGAATGAATACATTACGTTACTGCAAGACAATTTCCAGTACCCACCGCAAGTAGCAAGTTATTGTTATTAGGAAAAAACCAATAATAAAATAAAGCAAACATCACAATACGCGATAAAAGATAAAAAATACCAATGAATGCGATTATTAAGTTTGCTCATATTTCCCCTGAGTTTTTGTCGCAAAATGATGTCACGACTGGTAATCACGCGATAAAAACCAAAATATTATGTTTAGTAGGTCACATCACAATAACAACAACAGGAAATGGTGCCTTAAAAATACTAGACAATTCTCAGCTAAAATGTGGTGATTTGGTCACTCTGCGTGTCCTTGAAACAAATATGTGATATTATCACGTGAAATTGCACCTGAAACAATAATTGTCCACACTTTTGCCCTGTCATCGAACGAATTAGTCACACAACTGACGCGGGATCGATAAAATTGATCCTAATTGTTGGAAATTGTACTTTTTATGACGCGTGTTTCTGGAACGTGCCATCCCAAGTTCCATAATTTATGAAGACTGTAATTAATGCGACTTTCTCGTAATAGCCGACTTGTTCCCCTGCAATTCTTAATTAGAATAATCGAGGCGTAGCGCGGACTATCGCAACATTTTTCACTTTCTAAACATAAACAAATACAAAATCGGTCCAGTAAATTAATTAGGAGCTACCTATTGTGCAATTAGCATGCCGCCGATCGCTATTAGAAACAAATAAAAGCAAAACCTTGCCACACACGTTGTGTAATCAGGTGAAACTGTTGTCTTTAAGCCTTTGCCCAAATATTTGTGCTCCTTATCGGAGATTCGGGGGACGTACCTGTGATGCCGAGCTGATGGAAACCGGACCCCTGATCGGTTGAAGGGTCCATCATTTAGAGCTGCTCATCGAGACGGTGATAACTAAAACGAGCATCAGCTGAGACCGCATTTCGACCAAAAACATCAACTTGACACATTACAACCGAAACGAAAACTTACTTGTGGTGGCCTCACTTCGCTATGATAATGGTGATAATTTAAACAATAGAACGCTTGAATTTTGATAAAAACATGAATTTTCACCGACAGAGTAACCAAGTAATGACGTAAAAGTGATAACAGTGCGATCACCGACACGTCAGAGAAAACAGCCAAATTATTTCACACACGGTTGGCGGGCACTTTACACGTTAAATCGACAGTCACGGGGGCCCCACACTGTTTTTTCACACATAAACACTTGTTATTTACGAACTGACCGAAAATTGGCCTCCATGTAAAACACACTCCATTCTCCAATACGCACAATGTCGCCAACCGGAGCAAAGCAAAATCACTAATTAATCAAGATTGTGGGCGAGATTACGCGAACTGTTTGTATTATTATGACCCGATAAACTAATTTGAGGCTTACTCAAACTTACCTCGCAGTTATTTACACAAACAAGCCCGTTTTTGGCAATGAACTAGGGACTTAGGTCGCATTGTTGGTAACACAAGTGTTAACCTCATCCAATTGTCATTTTTCCACGTGTGTCAACAAAATGGGGGCTGAAGACAAGAAAATTGAATGTTTAGTTGTAGATACGACTGCCTTTATCCAAAACGCCCCATTGCAAGTACGTACCTCGTCACTAGTAAAATCGAATTCATAACGTTATGTTTTCAGGACGTTGCGGAGAAAATGGTCACTTGTCAAAGTGTGGTTGACGAAATTTTGAACAAAAGGCAACTAAAACGTTTGGTTGTTTTGCCTTATGACCTTCAGGTCAAGGAGGTTTTTCCGGAAAATATAAAAATCGTGACAGAATTTGCTAAAAAAACCGGGGATTACCCCAGTCTGTCTGCTACCGATATCCAAGTTATGGCTCTAACGTATCAGATGGAGAAGGAAATGGTTGGGGTGGAGCACCTGCGTACTGAACCCGTTTTCCAGAGGACTGTGACTAGTACCGGGCCAACTGTTGATTTACTTCCTGACGTAACAGGGTTTTTCCTACCAGGACATACGAAAAAGATTGAGGAAACAAAAAATAGACCAGAAGAAACAGTTGAGGAATTGCAGGAAAAATTTGAGACAATTCAATGCACTGATGAGGAAACAAGTGAGGAACATGACGTTTTGGTGACAGTTGACGACGCTAGCGACATCTCTGCCTCAAATTCCGAAGATGATGATGACGATGACGACGACGACAGTGGCTGGATCACCCCTTCCAACGTCACCCAAGCCAAAAAGCAAGTCAACTCCCAACTCATTGAAGAAAAACACGTGAAAATCGCCTGCATGACCACCGACTTCGCTATGCAAAACGTTCTCAAACAAATGAACCTCAACGTGGCCGCCCTTGACGGCCGCATGATCAAACAATTGCGGACTTACATCCTGCGTTGTTACGCTTGTTTCAAGACTACGAGCATCATGACGAAGAAATTTTGCCCCAAATGTGGCCTCAACACCCTCAAAAAAGTCGCAGTCTCACTGAACGAAGACGGAAAACTCCAAATACACATAAACGCAAAGCGCCCTCTGACGGCGCGTGGCAAGAAATTCAGTTTGCCGCGAATGAAAGGGGGGAAACACCCGAATAACCCGATCTTGGCCGAGGACCACCCCATGCCCCAGAACAGGGCGAGTAAATTGGCCAGAACCAAAATAAATCCTCTAGATGATGACTACATCGCGGGTTTTTCGCCTTTTGCGGTCAGGGACGTGACCTCAAGGTCGGCACAACTGGGCATACGGCCGGGGCAGGAAATGAAATATTGGATGCGGAAAAACCCGAACGAGGCACGAAGGCGACGTAAATAGTTTTATTATTGAATAATGGTTACAAAGGTTTGCCTTTTCTTTTGTTATTGTACCTCTTACGCGAGCATTTCTGCACGCATGTGATCACGTCGTCACCTGTCAAAATTAAAGTATAACTGTTGTCCCCATTGGCGTAAAAATGGTGTTCTTCCCCGCGCCACGCAATCGGCGAGTCGGAAAAACCTTGAACGTACAAAGCCGCCCAGAGACACCCCTTATCGGCCTTAAATTCGCTACAAAACTCTATTAAACAAAGTTAAGGGACCCAAATCCCGTTACCTGAGCCTGTCATATAATCGCGCAATTTGATTGGCGGTGAAAAACCCCCTCCACTGGAGAAACCTAACCTGGCCGATCTCCCGCCTAGGTTCGGGCGTTTCGTACGTTGTGACGTAATCATCAGGAGCGCCATCCTTCAAGTTTGCTTGCAAGGCAATCATTCCCAACCACTCCACAACTTCGTAGTGATTTTCATCGGTGACTGTTGGTACCTGAGTGGAACACACCACGTGTGAAGTGTTTTGAATGCCACACAATTTAGTTTCGTAGCCTAAATCATGAAAATATTGTGCTATTGACGATGGGCATATATCTTCACTTGGGGGTTCCCACGTGACTATGACGTCAAAGTGGAGATTGTCGAGGCAGGTTTTCGTGCGTTCGTAATTGGGTTTCCCCGGTTTGAAACATTTCTGTTTCAAGTCAATGGTGACAACTGAAATTGGTTGCAAAATGAAAGTCATGGGTCCACATATTAAATAAAATATATTTATATAGTACGAGTATAAATAAGGTTAACTCTGATCACAACACTTAGGATTTGTGCATAAGAGCGTGGGTTAGTAGTATGAGAGGGTGGGTCGTATGTCCAAATCAAAATTGTTTGAGTAAATGTGTTGTTTGAAGTTTTTTAATTCTTCCATGCTGATGCCTTGCCAACTCTCTAATTCTGAAAGTACCCGAAGGTTGGTACAGTTGGCTAGTAGTAACTCGACTGTTTTCATACTCATATCGCTACTATACAAAATCCGCAACTCCTCCAAATGTTTCATTGGATTGACTGTTAAAATGTTAACAATAGACGAATGCGTGATGCCCGTCGATGACCCTAAGTGTATGTTCCTGATATTTACAGCGTGCAGTAGAATAAATTCTAAATGAGTTCGCGCGCAATCCACCATCCAAAACAACTTTTCTAAGTTTTGAAACGGTTGTACTTTAAGCCTACTCGTGTTAATCTCCGAACTATCCATAAAATCACAGTTGTATAAAACCAGACTTTTAAGTCTTGGACAGAATTGACTAATATCGATCAAGACATTCAAATCGACCTCTTCGGCATGTTCCAAATGCAAACTAATAATATTACTACCCCTGACCTCAAGCAATTGTTTCAAATAATCACCGTAAAACGCACACGACAACAACTTTAATTCTTTCAAACAATCAAGCGACGTGAGAATGGTCAAATCGGTCACTTGCTCGTCATGAAACAAATTAATATACTCGACTTTGGGGAACATGTCGACCAATAACCGCAGTATTTCCGGATAGAGCCCCCTTGCGTGTATTTTCCGCAACCCGAAAGGCCCGCACGCCCCACTCTGGTGCAACATTTTGATCACGCCCCCAAAATCATCGCACCGCCCAATATCCTGCAACTTGTCCAATCCGCGCAGGATTTGCGCCAGTCCGAGAGGCGTGACCGACGTCCGGTGCAACTGTAACTCCCTCAAATGGTTGCATTTGAGCAGCGACGAAATGCTCCGATCGGTCACGGACCTGGACGACGTCACGTCCAAACACTGGATGAACGGACAGTTGTCCCCCACCACCTGGATGACCTGATCCGTGCAATCGAAGCACAAACACAGCGACCTCAAATGCTTCATCCCCGAAATGCCCTCCACTATGTACTTGTCGTAGTCGCTGGTGCGCCACCCCCCGGTGGAGGACCCCAGGTTCAGGACCTCCAAGCCGGTCATTTTCGACAGGTTTTTATAGAGGACGTAGCGCATTATTTTGGGCCATTCGGTGAAGTCGATTTGTTTCAAAAGGGGGTTTAGGACGACTTCGGTGAGGCTCACGACCACGTTCATTTCGGTAAGGAAGGCCGACATGTTGGTGTGGGGGTAGTAGGTCTTTTTCGTTTTCTCGATTAGGCCTTTGACGGCGTTTAAGACTTCGCGAGCCATTTTCTCGTACAAGTAATAGGGGACGCTCGAGGCGAGGAGCTCGTTGAGGCAGTCGAGACAGCTGTAGAGAACTGAGACGATTTTTTGGGGGTCGTGGTAGTATTGGAGTTTGGTGACGATGGGGGACGAGAGGGACACCACTAAGCTGCCGACGCCTCTAAGGCTCAACGTCTGCAGAGTGGGGACGTGCCGGTGTTTCGGCATCGTCTGAAACACAAGGGGGCTTCAAGAGGCGTGACTCACAATGCAAACGCAAAAATACGAGCTAACTTGTTCAAAAAACCAAAGTTAGGCCTAGGTTATTGACAAGTTTGACATAAATCACGGTAACCGCGAAGCGATTTTCTCCATTTTTTTTTGTAAATTCATTAGAACAATCCTGTTATTTGTAATTAATAATTATCGAGTTTATTTTTCATAATCGACTTGAAAATACAACTGTAACTTACTGTATCTTTCCTGTGTCCTGTGGTGGAAATGCGAGACGTGCCCCTCGAGACCCAGGCTCTGATATTCGGACTTGTTTAAGCTCAGGATTAGTAGCCCCGCGGGGGTGATCGCCACGCAATTATCACAATCAATTCGTGTGTTAACACTCAAGACATACAAATTGCCTGTAAACAATGACTATAAACAAAGAAAGTGAGGTTATGTGGTGACTTACCGCTATTTATAAAATTAATAATAAAATCCCTTGCAACAAAATCACTTATTTTCACGTTATTAAGCTTGTAGTAATCACAATCGTTGCTGAGAGCTTGTGTTAAGCTTTCTGGCACTTTTGAAGTATCAGGCAGGATAACAGACACCTAGAAGGCTGAATGAAAAACGGCAATTCGGGGCTGTTTTAGCTTACCAAGTGATTGTAAATAAGGCTATTTACAGTGTTCAGATGATTGCGTTCATTGGGGCTGCGTTTTTGCGATGAAAAGTGTGATTCTGGTGCCTTGAAGTCGAACACTTCAGGGCACAGCATTCTATTATGTAACTTTTAATTAGTTTTGGTAACGTAAGCACTGGGAGATGTCTCAAACGGCTGATGTTCAAAACGCCAACACAAACATTTTATTACGCAGTCTTTTGCCTTCTTCCCGACAGCTGTTTCGGGGGGGCAAGAGGTTGGCAATTATGCGAACTTGTAATGACAAAGAGCAAGTTTACCAACTGGAGAAAAACAAACACATCCAACAACTTTCATCTTCGCATTACTTTTTTCTCCACGATTATTGATCAAACAAATAAGGAATTGGTTCATTAAAACACAAATTACGAACTGCGACATTTATTAGAATACATTCACATAAAAAAATGGAACTTGTCGAATATTGAAACTTAAATATTCTAAGTGGGTAACAAAAAATTACCCAACATTCAAATTAATGAAAAACACAAGTAAATACACTTTCCACCACGATTTGTGCAATCATCGCCCTTCAACTGAAACAAGAAAAACAATGAATAAACGCAAACAAGAATGGATGTCTAATACTTACTATATGTGCTGAGATCGATTTCGTCCGGTAATTCTGTAATGTTAACATCAAATCGGTCTTGTACTTCATTTAAGATTTTCGCATCGCTTTCTTCTGATACAAAAGTAACAGCAAGACCTTTAGTACCAAAACGACCAGCTCTTGCCACTCGATGCAAGTAAGTATCGGAATCTTCAGGCATGTCGTAGTTAAAAACGATATTTACTCGCTCAATATCCATGCCTCTGCCAAACAAATTCGTGGCGACCAAAATTCTCTATTGAAACAATTTATCAGTCGAGAAATTTTACAAAAATTTGAGTTACTACCTTTTGGAAATCTTTAAATTGTTGGTAACGCGAAAGACGTTCTTCTTGATTCATACCTCTGTGAATACCAATGGCGGGGAAATTCTGTTCTGTCAGTAGCTGTGCCAAAGCGATACATCGCTGAACTGATTTGACGAAAATAACGACCTGGAACGACCCTCCATGTCAGAAATTTTATACATAACCCACTTTTGTTTATTGTTTTTTAAATTTATTCAGTGAGAGAGTTCAATAAAATATAATCACAAATTCATTAATAAAGAATATCATCATATCATAAAAAGTTAAATCATAATAAGTCTAGGAACAATACAAACCTGATTAAATTCCAAAACATCAAGCAGCTCAAACAATTTTTTGTTTTTCTCGTTTTCTTTTAGCTTAACGTAATGTTGCTGAAGTCCGTGCAGAGTCAATTTCGCCTCATCGTCCACATAAACTTCCATCGGCTAAACATAAAAACGAATTAAACTCGAGCCAGTTTGAGAATTAAAAACAGTTTTGTTCAGACAAAAATCAGACATTTCTAACCATCATAGCTCTCGCTCTGGTGGAAACCGCGAAAGAATAAAACAAAATCATCACAAAACTGTTTCTAATCACTAAACGGCTTGAAAAAACTTTGCCAAAATTTCAGAAAACAAAAAATTGTAAACAAAAACTAAATTTCATTTACAATTCAAGTGATCAAAAATACTGCAGTTACGAAGGCGTCAGTGAATCCATCGAACATACAGTGAGAAAAGTCGCATCCCAATGTCGCATTCCACTTCAAATCAAACGGAAAACCAGTAAACCCCCAAGGTGGCAATCCCCGCATAAAAGGACAATCGTCGATTTGAATTTTGTTGCACTGTAGCACGGCCGAAACGTACAACAAAAATCACCCCCAAAATTACAATCTTCAGCTTCCTCTTGCTCCATCTTCTTCGCCCTGCCCAACCCCGGACCTACACGTTGGGCTACAGTGCGCTAACACGGAAGGAATAACAGGAGAGGAGAGGTTTTACGCAAAATCACGACACGGCTTTAACCCCCAATTAAGTAACAGCAATGCGAGTGGGTGCGCTGATAAGTGAAGAATAACAAGTTTCAATTACATCTTGCATAAATTTCTTGCAGACGGGGCGAATTTCTTTACTTAGGGTTGCGCTGAACATCATTACTTGCTTGCCGTGCGGCGTATTACGGTAAATTTCTTGCACATCCCTCCTCATATCTGGAACAAAAAACAAACACCTAAATAACATAAAAACAATTATTGGGTTTAAAATAATATTAAAAAAAAGTCAGGATAGGCCCAAAGTCACATCAAAATTTCTCAGATGTCCCTACCTATTGGTGTCATCATTTAAAGTGAGCATGCGCCCAAAATTCATATCGCAGGTGCTTATGGCGACGCTACTTGCCGCCATTTTCTAATCTAAATAATTACCTAATAACTCCAGCATCTTGTCGCACTCGTCAAGAATGAAATGTTTGAGATGCTTGAGATTGAGCTTCTTGGAACGGACCAAGGCGAGGATGCGTCCCGGCGTTCCAACGACGATATGGGGGCAATTATTCTTCAACACTTCCTCGTCCTTTTGTATGGACAAGCCGCCGAAAAACACGCCGACTTTAATGTTGGGCATGTATTTGCTGAACCTCTCATACTCTTTGCTGATTTGGAAGGCCAATTCGCGCGTGTGGCACATCACAAGTACGTAGACCACGTTTTCGGTTGGCTCCAGCTGCTGAAGCGTCGCCAAAACAAACACTGCAGTCTTTCCCATACCGGACTTGGCTTGGCACAAGATGTCCATACCGAGAACTGCCTGTGGGATGCACTCGTGTTGCACTGTAAAACAAATCGTTAGCTTTGTGTTCCTGCAAGTTTTGGGGCGATTTTACCTTCAGACGGGTGCTCAAAACCGCAGTCAACAATGGCGCGCAAAATTTCCGGTTTCAAGAGAAAATCTCTGAAACCTGAACTGTGGATGGACACGTAAGTACCCTTGATGCCCTTCTTCTGGTCACCGGCCCCAACGGTTTCGGCAACGGTTTGCTCCGGATTTTCTTCATCTTCGTAGTCTAAAAGATCATCGGCATCGGCCATTGTTGCGGCTTCTTTTAACCGGGTAGTTTTACACGAAAATAACAACAAAAACACTAAATTCAAAGCGTTTTCAACGGAATTTTGGAAAAATGTGACTTGGAAAAACTGGGATGACTGTTATTTTAACGGTTTCTTGGAAAACAACAAGACAACGCGAAGTGAACGACGCCAACACGAATAATGGCAGCCGGATGTGAATCGTGACGTAACAATACGTATTGCCAACGTGATAAAATTCCCCTAGATTTACGATTTTTGCACCAAAGTGGCAGGTTATGTAATGAAAAGAAATAACTTTTTTACATTAATTTATTACTTAATTACAACAGTATCTACAAAAAATCCCAAGTAATTCAATGCCCGTGGTCCAAGTAGTACCTCAAGCCACAATAACCGCAAGAATGATTTCCGGGCTTGTCCTGAAAACAAACTTTGTATTAAAAACAATATAACTTAGTTAAATTAACGCACAAGGTTTATATAGACTTTGGGGTGTCCTGTGGGACCACCACCTCCATCGCACCAAACAACGCGCTCTTTGCAGGCCTTTGGAGGCACTTCAGCTATCAAGTCAATGGCAAAATTGGGATTAACATGCTTGGGGCGACCCACAAATCTCGACAAGCGGTAATCATCGGGCTCCCATTTCTAAAAAATCGTCAAAAAGCCTTCAAATGGGGCTATCAAAAGAAACCTAACCTGTCCAGTATGAGTCACTTTTTCCTGCGGCACCCAATCAGAACCCTTCCTCACACCTGCAGCAGCATTCGTAATAAAATATTTCGGTTGAAATTTAATTAAAGTTGATATATTTTTCGCTAAAATTTTAGACATTTTTGCATCGATTGACATACGATTGCCAACGCAACGAACAAAAAAACTATAGCTGCATTAAGAAGATATCAATATTATTAATTATTTCAAGTTTTATTGGAATTTGGTTGTTGCTGTAAACTTCGCAACTAATATTTCACAATATTTGATAATAATGGTTAACTAACACAAAATATTGGTCTTTACCGTAGCGGTAATTTTTATTTTGGTGACGTGGCAACACTGCGTGTGAATATGTGACCAGTGTTTCAATTTTTGCAAAAAATGTTCCCAAATACCGGCTTTTCTTTTTGGTTTTTATTTACTGTTGTAGGCAGTTATGAAATAGACCCTTTTGGTTATATTTTGTATTGTCCTTGCATGGGTAGGAAGAAATTAAGTCGTTGAAACAAACTAATAAACCCCCTTTCAGGCAGGTTCGGAAACCAAGCCGATCACTTTTTGGGCTCTCTAGGTTTCGCCCAGGGTCTAAATCGGACTTTAGTACTTCCCCCATGGGTTGAATACCGATATGGACAACCCAGATCAATACAAGTTCCTTTTGATAAATATTTTAAAGTAGAGCCGTTACGAAAGTACCACAAAGTCATAACAATGGAAGATTTCATGAAAGAAATCGCCCCTTACGAGTGGCCTTCTGAAAAACGCATTTCTTTCTGTTACATGAGCAGAGGTTTCACCTTCTTGCCAACTTGTTATTCCCAAACCACTAAACTAAAAATTCCAGGAAGCTCAAACGAGTGTAATGCCAAAGAAGGCAACCCCTTTGGCCCCTTCTGGGACACTTTCAACATCGATTTCGTCGGCTCCGAATTCTACAACCCCCTTCATTACGACACCTATCATCACAACATGGCCAAGCAGTGGCACGAGCGGTACCCCCCAGCCAAATGGCCCGTCCTTGCCTTCACCGGGGCCCCCGCCAGCTTCCCCGTGCAGTTAGAAAACCGCCCCCTTCACAAATACCTCGAATGGTCCGACACAATCTCCCGAAAAGCCGACACCTTCATTCTAAACACCCTCCCAAAAGGCGCTTTCATCGCAATTCACCTACGCAACGGCATCGACTGGGTCCGCGCCTGCGAGCACATCCCCGATAGCCCCAACCTGTTCGCAGCCCCCCAATGCCTCGGCTACCGCAACGAGAAGGGCAAAGCCACCCCAGAGATGTGCCTCCCGTCCAAACACACCATCATCAAACAACTAAAACGCGTGGTTAAACAATCAAGCGAAAACCCAATCAAAGCGGTGTTTGTCTCCTCTGACAGCAACCACATGATTGAGGAGCTGAACGACGCCCTGAAAAGGGCCAAAATCCGAGCCTACAAGCTGGACTCCAATGACCCCCATCTGGACCTAGCCATCATGGGGCGCGCGAATTTTTTTATCGGGAATTGTATTTCGTCCTTCAGCGCTTTTGTGAAGCGGGAAAGGGACGCAAAAGGGTTTCCGTCCAGCTTTTGGGCTTTTCCGCCGGAGAAAAGCTCAGCGGGAAAGAAGGAAGCCCAAGTCAAAGACGAGCTGTGATCTAGGTCTGATCAAAAGTCAAATTAATTTTTAAGTTAAGTCGTCTAGAGGGTGAGTCATTGTTTGAAATTATTTTCAGTTTTGGCCTGGCTTTATCCAGGGTTTTTATAGTTTTTTTGTATTTTGTAATAGGTAAGATCAAAGTATTGTGTGCCTGAGATGTGTTTTTGGACGGCCAAATTTTAATTAGCAATTAGTGTGTAAAATATGTGAAATATTTAATGATTTGGCCTTGATTGATTCATCGTTCACGTGAGCCAGCGTTATGCTCGTTATGAAATAGTTTGTGATACAGGGTGTCCCCCAATTTGAGGCGCCCCGTATTGGTATTTATTTTTGCAAATAAATCGTGCAGTGTTTTTGTTTGGTTTATGAATGATCCCAAAATGGCAATATTATCGTCCCGCACAAAGAACTCGTCGCTGCTTGCGTACGCAAGCTGTATTTTTTGTGACGTCTCGACTTCCGCTTTTCGGTCTCCGTAAAGCGTGCGCGTGTAAAGGTTAAATAGAATGGAAAACACGCAGATAATAGCCCCAATGCGTGTTGTTGCTATCGCCCACGGATGCTCGGAGCAGCCGAACAAGCGACGGTCGTTCTCGGCAAGGCCGTGCGCTGATTGGCGAACGACACGTTGAAAGTAGGTTGTGACGTCACGGGGCAACTTTATAAGTATATGTGAGCGCGCCATCCTCTGCATTTAGTAGAAAGTGGTGGCGTTAGAGTGAGTGTCGAGAAAAATGGCGAGCGAAGCGCAGAGATTAATCGGAATTTCCTTGACGAAAATTGCACAATCGCGCTCGCACCGAGGTGGCGTCAGCCTGCACAAGAACCTGCTGGTAGCCACAGTGCTCCAAAAGGCGCGCTACATCTTCATGGAGGAGGCCTACAACATGGTGCACTACCAGCCGCCCGCGCCCGTGCAAGCGCGCCCCGTGCCCGCCGAGGAGTTGGTGGGGCTCACCGCCGAGGACGCGGGGCTGCCCGACGACGTGCAGGAGGCCGCAGGCGACTTCCAGGACTTCCTGCAGCCGGGTTGTGTGAAGTGCGCCGAGAACCAAAACAAGGAGAATCTGCCGCCGTCCGAGCTGACGTACTTGGACCTGGACAAGGGGCCCAACGTGCTGAAAGAACGCGGGAACTGCCTGAAACGCCGGCGGGCCGTCGCCGAGTGGGAGACCGAGGAGGCCGTGCAGTCGATCCTCCCGAAGCGGAGCAAGGGCGAGGAGGAAGAGAGTGACTCGGTGTTTGTGGACGAGGCGACGGCGCTGGCGGACAGCGTCGCCAAGGAGGTGGAGGCGGAGCGCGGCTCCGCGATGGAAATCGACCGGATTACCAGTCTCGTGTCGATCTTCAGCTTCAGCATGGGGGACAGCAAACTCAACAGGTCGGTCTCGACGCCGGATCTGTGCTCCGCGCAAGCGAAGGACGCCGACACTCTACAACAGAGGCCCTTTCTCGCGATGACGGTCTAGGCGGACTTGGGGATTTCCGGTTTTGATCTCGACAACGACGTCCGTGTTGTGTTTGTGATAAGGCGCGGAGAGAAATGCCAGATCTTGTGATAGAAGTGTATTTTTGTAAAGAGGAGGTCTCAAGGTTTAAGTCGACGGCGACATTCCATTTACCTGGGTGCCAGGTAGCTGTAAAAGAGAAGAACCAGTTCAAAGCCCGACTGAAGCCAAAGGGACGCGGACTTGTACATAAAACTAAGAAAATTGCCGATACGGCTCTGTTTTAAGAGACCATGTAATTTTATTCTTGTACATAGACTTCATTATACCACTTATATATTTCAAAAATAAATTTTTAAATATACGCAACACTTGTTTTTCTCATTTTTAGTATGAACCCACGAATTTTATCACGCCGATAAGCTATCTCCATCAGCAATTTGTATAACTGGATGGCGTGATTCCGCTTATCACCAACGTGATAGAAACCTTCATTCCACCAAAGTTACATTCGAGTCTTCTTTAAATGAAAAATACAGCGTGGACCTTGAACATTGCTTTATCGTACTGACGTCACTTCAGCGTAATTATCATGTCGCCACATGTTGCAATTGCACTTTTAACAAAAAAAGAACGCTACGTCACGTAAAACAATTGTTAAAATTTATTGTGACGTCAGGAGGTGTGTAAACAACCCAAAATGATCGACTTTGCTCACCCATGACCACTCTCCCCTACTAAATGATTCAAAATGCATTAAAATTGCGTCAGGTTCTTGTAATTAATTGCAACTCAAGAACTGACCTAACCCCACGTTTATTGTAATTTTTCTGCCTTATGAGTAATTCCAACTAATTAAATTACAAATCCACCTCTGGGTCATTTACAGTCAAGTAACTGTAAATCTCAAACATTACTGCCCGCAGTAACAGTCATTAACTTCTTAATTAATCCAAATGGTACGTTATCAAAACAATGCTTGCTTTGCTCTTGAATTCCTTTAATATTCCATCCAGCATTTCGCCTCGGTGACTAATTCTTATCATCCGCTGTGACACACAATCCACGCCATGTCTATTTTTACAAAATCTTTATCAGCACCACGTCTGCTGATAACCGATTTTCCCTTTGATTCAAAGGCAGTGACCACAGAATTGTACTCATTCAACAATAATTGTAAAAATACGGTCCTGTTATCAAGGTCACGTTTGTAATTAGAAAGCGTAATTCGGGGCATCCCTATTTCCCAGTGGCGTCCCATTGTCAATTATCGTCGGAATTGTCTCGTAGAAACGTGTCTCGACCGAGTCGAGTGTGTACCTGTTGCACTGAAGAAAGCAGAACGAGTCCGCGGCGGAGGTGTGCGGACCACCTATACCTATAGTCGCCCGGTCGTTGACCACGTTGGCCCGAACGCTGAACCGGGATTCGCCATCATCATGGCTGCTGTCATTCCGAAAGAATCTACAAGAAATGGGGATCCCGGATTGATGAGAGAGCTATTTTTAAACGTTTATTGGCCATTCACTTATGTATCCCATCAGTCAAAACTTCAAAAGATCAATACGTGATGGATAAGAAATAAATATTGCGAAGAGAGATCGGCGATTTTCTTATTCGTCACCTACATCCGCGAAAAGTTGGCTGCGATAAGCTATCGGATCTGTTTGTGATGAATTAATAAGTAAATCAACAAACGAAAGAATTTTAGTCAGGCAACCTATACTCGATTTCAGCACAATACAGACACTGAAGGTCGTCTGCAGACCAAAAACTGTCTGTACCTATTCATATAATCACACTGCCTGTCTGCCTTAATTATTGCTTACCATAATGATAATCAGTGCTATACGTACTATTCATATGTTGATAGCTCTAACATGCCCCCCTTCTTGTATTATTTGTTATTGCAAACTTCTATCCCGAATTTTTGAACCTAATTTGATCGTTGATCTTCACAATTACCTAAGTATTTTATTTTTTTTATTTTTAATGTTTAGTAGGTAACAGTTTGGATATTTTTTTTTATAAATCAGAATTGAACTGGAGCACCAATAACAAAAATGCTATAAAGAAAAGCAGTATTTTTTCGACGTTGATTTCATCATCCATCCGTTCTTAGTAACTTTCCGTTCATCCACAAGTTAAACATCGCCCCCTAATCGTTTCCCCTACGTTATTCATGAATCACAACCGAAGTGTCCATGTCATAGTGGATGAGTAAGCCCCGATTAACTAATGCGAGTTCATACATGTTGTCAGTGAGGAAACTAAACCTCGACAATTTTCCTTATCTGGGGAGTGATTAAGTCATGAAAGTAACCACAAGTGAGTTTGTTAAGTCAATTTTCGCGATGCCTTAGGGAGGAAAATCAACAAATTGTACATTTTTGGCTAATGATTTTCAAGCGGAAATTAAGTCGAGGGCGGCATCCGGTTTAGGCTTTTTATCACCCGTGCTATACCAGGGTTAAAATTAAAGGGAAAAAGGGTGGTTAATAGGACTGGAGAGACACCCTCATTTATCTTTAGTTCATCTGTTCACTTTTATAGAGTGAAAAATGTGGATTGAATCGCTTGAAAATTTTCTTTGCTCCACAAACCTCCGGGTCAAAACAATAACAGAAACACACAGTTCGTCAATACCTCACTTCCTCGTCGTATAATTGCGTTGACCCAAAATTCCGTACAACAAAACCGTAAATCTTCCAGCAGTCACGCACCAGTTCTGGTGTTTTCCGCGACTTTTCCGAAACTTTTCAACGGTCATCGGAGGACCAAAGACACCCAGACAGGTGCATCGGGCCTACACCTGCATTGGGCAGGTGAAATGTGCATTCGAGACGCACAAGGACGGAGGAGGGCGGACTCCTGCACCTGTGCGCCCATTTGGTTACGCAAGGGGCTGCTCAGGGGCCGAGATTGTCCACGAAAAGCGGAAAAACCTAGCCGACGAAGCGGAATTTTTCCAATTCAAGGTCTCCGAGTTTTAACGCGGAGTCCACAATGCGGTGCTATTATTGGCCCCTGGGCCGGATGTCGAGCCGGATATCCGAAAATAAAAAACAAAAGTGTAGACACGAGCGGGGCCCCTTTTTAACCGACAAATCTCCTTTTGATCACTTCTAGGAGAGGCTAGGGTCCCGAAAGGCCGGTCCGCTTACATAATTTTCGTGCAGAAATGTGATATGCAACGACGTTTGCGCAACCTTCTAGCGTTAGCAAACTCTCTCTTCAGGTATGACGCCCACCTCCATTTTACAATCCGATTACATCATCATGGTCACTGACACAAAATCGCAATTGTGATGGGATTTTATGCTTTGTAAATGGGAATTACGGGATCAAGACCTGACGTCTTGGGGGAATCCCCGAAGATTGAGCCGGAATCGAGGAAAATGCAACGAGCGGACGTTTGTTACGGCGATTATGTAACAGTAAAATGTGAGGAGGTGGATACCTGGTTTGAATTTTGGGCGAAATAGGCAAAAAATGGGCGACATATGGCCGACAGACAGGATGGAGGGTCCGATGGGTGCAATTTTTATTGACGAACAAAGGTTGCTCATATCTGAAGATAAGATAAGAATGGGAAAATAACCATGAGTTGCGCAATTTTTGGGTGTTTATAAACAGTCAAAAATAATCATCTATGTATCAATTATATTTTTTTACAAAAAAACATTTCGGTTCAAAGCTGGCTGAATGGGTCCCAAAAATATATACTTTCTGCATAAGGAAGATGTGTTATAGCCGAAGATTTGTGATTTGTGTGATAAAAAATAAAAACCAAATTTTTATCTGTTTTATCTGTGCAATATTGTGCAATTGTTGGAAGAAATAAATAGTATTTTAAAAATAAATTCTATTTTGGCTATAAATACGTGACAATTACTTAAAAATCCAAATATTTATATTCCAATCTCAATATGTACACTTCTAATTAGTCAGAGATAAAAATCGCTATAGATTGGAGTTCTCTAAAAAGTCGGCCAAAAATAATAAACGAATCATATTTTATCTCTGAAAATTTAATTTTTGATCTAATTTTTTACATGTGACTAATGGACGTTTAAAAATAGCTGTGCTGTAATAATAAGATTACAAAATCCAAATTTGGAAAAAAGTTGGGGATTCCTAACACACTTAAGAAAACAAACAGATCCAATGTCGTCACGCGTTATTTCCACCCAACAATTCGTAAAAGATAATAACCCACAAACCGAAAAATAACGCTACCGTCAAAATATTGACCGATTTGTTTAACACAACGAGCGAATTCGTCGTTACATTACGTTGAATTCGTCACGAAATTCTCGTTAAATCGATGGCTTCCAGAACAAACGCGTCATCCAAAAAAATCATTAAATTGTAGCACATCTACAATCTCTCCTCGCGCTTACTAATCGCAGAATTCTAACAATAGACCAAGGTGCACACGGAAGGGTCAGGCATTGAGGGCCCTATTGTGTGATTTAGTCATACCCCCATGATATATGAAAGAATGAGTCACTGAGGAATTGTAACCCCCATCTTCCAGCAACCAGTTGCGTGAATCGAAAAAGTCGGATGGGTCGATAAGGGATTGTAAAAATAAAAGTGAGGCGCACGCTATGCTGTAGTATCGATTAGAAGTCGAAATCTGGCCCGAATTGAGACGTAGTGAAAGGCTAATGTTATGCTGCACAGGTAGAAAGTCACGACGTTTAAAACACAATTGAAGAAATTATTTGCGGGCAAAATCCAACTGGAGACGTGCCAGCGGATGCATGAATGAAAAATTATTTTTTGCGCGGGAGTGTTTGTAAACAGACCAAAATACAACGCAAAAAACGAAATAAAACCCACAGCTGGGATTTAACAAGAGGAAAAAGTTCAAAAAACTGTTTTCCCGCTCACTGCACAAAAGGCGCAGCAAAATCAAGTTGTAAAAATTTTAATAGAAAAATGAGTGAAGAAGTTTTCAACAACTGCATCACACCTCAAGCGTCAATGGTCGCAAGCCGATTTCATGACAAAAAAATAAATTTTGAAAAATCTCACACGGTGGAATTATTTATTTATACTAACTTTTATAATTCAACCAAACGCAAATTCGCAAAAAAAAACAAGTACATTTCGCATTTAAAAAAAACGTAAATGTAATTAGTTTATATTTGATTCCTCTGTTTACAGGTCGAGTGCACTTAACGAAATCATTTCGTTTCTACTTGAAAACCGAAGTATTTAATAAAGATGGAAGGTCTGGGTCCGGTTTAAATGGAAAATGATGGTTTATTCATGGTTGCGACCTTAATAGACCTGATTTACAATAATTTAAAATCCTGTAATTTCTTTTAAAGCGATGGTTTCTTTGACAAATCATTCCACAGGAATAGAAAATACTTAAATGTGTCGTTAAAATGGTATCAAAGCAGTGTTTTGTTTCTCCATGTTGGTAGCACTACAGTGCACTGTAGCGTAAAAACGAAACAGGTTCTCCCATCCGGCATAACTAATAACCTTGCACACCTGTACCAATTTTTGCAATGTATGTAGTGATCGACAAGCCGTCTTCACACTGCGCCAATTTTTTCATGGTCACCTGTACCCACAATCAGTCGCGTCCGAAGTGTAAAGGTCGTCGATTTACAACAAACAAATCAGTGTAATAATCAAAGGTCGTCCAATATCGAGCCTCCTCAGATCGCTCGCCTTATCTCCTCAACCATGGGAAAAAATTCCTTTCGACAATTAAACTTCCCACACGTAAATGCCCTATTGTTGGTACAATTCGTCGAAACAAAGCCGTTTTTTAACCGGCGATTAAGATAAATTACTTGGGAAATGTGCGTAGTTGGCTTATCACTGTTGATTCAAGCTGATTACGGTCGATTTTTCCTATTTATAGTCCCTTATCGCCGTCGCAGGAGCGAGTTTTGTTCCTGCGACAAGCTCCTGCAAAAAGAGAGAGCAAGGTCGTTCGGTACGCGGTTTGCTAATCGACAAGTCACTGACCAATCCGATCTTGTGAGTCCAAGTCGGTGGCAATTGTCGATGAACCAGAAAGCAAGGCTTTGCTTGGTAGTTGCGTCACCTGGGGGACATTTTTCACACATGCTGGGTGATGATGAGTGTGGAGGTGCTCGCTTTCGTGGGCCGAAAGGGAGGGAATTGGAAATTCTTGCGTAACGAAACATTGCCAAATTTTGCCAGTTTCTGGGTCGAACTGATGAATAGTACGACAATATGCAGAGTGACATAACAGACAAAGATTAACGGAAAAAACATTTTTCCGCGACTTGTCTAACTTTGCAAATCATAACTTTTCTTCCAATTAAAAAGTACCTTGCTTCTGCTGCTTTAGTGATTAGCGATTGCATCCAACAATTTTTTTTATTGTGTTATACTTTCCCCATTTTGCGCTTCTTTGCCCTGAATTCCCCATTGGTTTCCTCATTATTTGGCATTTTTCCGACATCAGAAACCCATCATATCCATTACCAAGCCGCGATTAGAGAAACCTCGCTCAATCGCACTTTCTTCGAAGAAAGTTTCCGCGAGTGCAAAAAATTCTCGCGTCCACTAACCTATTAAATCGCCTTTCTGGCGTCGGACCAATTGCAAGAGGATGAGAATTCGTTTGTTTCGGGTGAGTCAATGACACGTGCACTGCCAGATGGGCCGTGACGTCATCGGAGGGTTCGGGATGATTTCATTCGAATGTACCTGGAAACAAGCAGCGACATGCCTTCGACTATTCAAGGGTTACCACTTTTCTGAATCACCAATCTCTGCGGAAAACGGCCCGAAATTCCGTTTTCCACAAGGCCGACGACGACGCCGACTTCCGGAAGACAATGTGACGTCACGAGGTGAAAGTTGATCGAAGACCGAAGTTCTAGTTTTGAACGATACAATACGGACGTTATGTAAAATTCCTCAAGTGACATTTGTCCAAAGAATTGCCCGGCCTTTGACCTCGGACTGCTTGTTCCTTGCTCCTGGATCGATAATCGCAAAGTTGGCGTGGATGTCAAAATGCCAAATTGTTAATCCAGTCCTGACCTGTCCCAAGGGGCCTCTTACATAGCTGTGATGCTCAAACTTTTCTTCCACGTCGTTTTTCCGCTGATAACAGTATATGATTCAGTGGATTCCTGCTAGAAGGCCGCTCCAAGATTACGTTTAATTATAAAACAAAGTTATGATGCAATCAGTTGTTAATTGACGAAACGGCTCTGCGTTGGGAAAGAGCTTGCGCAGTGAACCTTGTCCCGTTTCCAACGCCAATTCTTGCAAAATTTATAAAACGACGCGGAAATGGACCGTTGTGACGTCACGACGGTGACATCCAGTTGGCAATGATACATGCAAGTTGGCAGCGATACAACAATGCACCTGTGGGTTGCTCAGATATTTCCAGAGGGGTTAATGGAATGTGCGCCTATTTTGGGACACTCTATGTACTGATAAATATCTCACAGACCAGTGTTTGCTAACGCGAGAAATACGTAATAAAAAGTTGACAAACAATTGCGGATCAAGGACCTCTGTAACTGATCTAGAAGGCTTTGCTCAGTCATGTGATTCGCATCGGGATTCCTCATTGTTTAATGGACGGCGGCATTTTAAATTTTGAATGGTGCTCATAAGCAAAAGTCATTCGGATACCCATTGTATTAGTTCTACCAATTGTGGGGCTTGAGTGCCCCAGTGGTTTAATTTATTCAAAAATACTGTCTATTTTGTTGAATTTAAGACAAAGCGCAAGAGGCTTTTTTTTTAAGAAAATTTGTTATTTTCAAGAGAAATTGAAAAATTACGACAACGAATTCTAAGTTTGTAGTTTCTGCTAAACTATCGGATGACAAAGGTTTTACTGTAATTATTTTTTAATAAAAATACATAATTATTACAGTTGTTTATTCGGTAACTAAGAAAAAAGATGGATCCAATGGAAAAATCTTTCAAAAAACTGGATAAATATGTCAAAAAATTTTTCTATTGGTGCTTCCGTCTTGTTTTAGTCGGCGCCTCTGAGTAATGAACTAATGAATATGACACCGTGATGACAGTGTTTAGTTGGGTTTTCACAGTATGTTCAATTGTTTCTGGAAGATTTTAAGTTTAATTCATTAATTACATGTTTTGTAGTTTTCCGTTTATCAATTTTATTATTATTTATTTGTGTTATCAGTTTATCATTTATTTGCCATCTAGTCTACAAACTGTAGAAACCACCTCACATTTTGAATCATTTTTCGCTGGCTTTGATTTTTCCTAAAGTTCATCGCATTCTATGAAACAAATGAATCAACGCTAATGAAATAATTGTATCGTCAGTGTTGCCACACCCAGATGACCATTCAAAGCCAACTACTCCCTTTATCAGAAGAGATAGAGCAATGACGTTAGAATTAGTGCCCGGTTTATCAAGTTGGCGTAGGCTTTTGGATTGTTTTAAATTCTATTCTACTACGCAATATGTCAGGGTCGTGCGAATTTCGGTCAATCCACCTTAGAATCGTTCTATCAACATTTTCGAACGAATGCATCGCAGAAGGCTGTGGGTAAGATATAAATAAAACTGACAGCTGCAACCTTATAAGGCAGACCAGTCCGCTTTCACCGCTTGAAATAAACAATTTACTTGTTTAAGAGCATTGTTAGCGTCCATAGCGACTCGTGCGTCGGGGGCATTGTTGCGCCGCCCCTGATCGCCGTCTGCATTTCTTTGCAGTGAGCTCATTCAAGGTAAACGAGTTGATAAATATGCTCGCACACTTGATTCCAATGCATAGAGCAATATCACTTGTCATTAATCCATCGGGGAATCACCCGAAATGTGGCAGCTGTCATTTCGGTTCAGCCTACTCGACCGTTCGTGATGTAACGGACCGAAGGCCATTAAATCGGATTTTTCGCCGATTCAAGGTTCTATAACTGTTTCTTCAACCACGGCCGCGATCACGTGATCATGAATGGAGGAGAAAGTCGGCGTAGGCGTCGCGACGCCTCTACAAATACGGGAATTTCTGGAAACCCCCGGGATTCCATTGCCTACTTGACGTCCGTCCGTGTCTGACCTCGCCAACTATGACGCTATCTGTTTGCGTACGTTTTCACCTTTGCGTTCCATTAAAGGGATTTTTCGACGTCAGTGACTTTCTCTCACGGCCTACTTGATCACGCGAAAAAATGACGGTTTCGAATCGGAGGGAAGGGTTCCGAAGACCGGAAACGCTCGAGACTCATTTACATTGTCGCGTGGGAGGGGCGATGCGTCTTTGTTTGTCGTTTGGGGACTTTTCGTTTGTGGCGGTTGCTGGGACTGGAAACAATGAAAGGTCACGAAATGCCATGCCTGCTTGATCGGCATCCACGGGGTCAAAATAGAATTTTGTTTTGTTTTTGAGACCATTAAAATAATCAAACAGCTTTAGATATTATATTCTTGAAAAATTAACATATTTTTACAGAAAAAACCCGGGGAAAAACGAATGATTAAGTATTTTGGTTGGGATTTCTTGGTTCCGGTTGCACCGGAAATTTCAAAGGTTGAAAACGCGACTACTAAGGAATAACAGAATCAAACAGCATATCATATCCAATGATAACCTTGCTTTTTTCTTTACACATTCTGTTTTGACTAATCCTTGTTTACATCCCGGAGTGAGAGTTTCGGTTCTGTTAATTCGGGACTTATCATTATCAATGACGCATTTGCACTGAACCATGACTGAGATAATGGCGAGTTGTCTCCGTTGTCTATGGTACGAATCAAGGTGCGAAGACACGACCCAGTGACATGGTTGTAAAGAGACAAAATCAGAGTTAGTCTGCCGAAATGCGCCATTTTGTGGAATCTGGAGCGTTCAAGCTTCCGTTTAACAGTACCCTCAACAATAATAGATTTGTTGCAATTAACGGGACTCCTAATGGTCTCCATACAGATGCGATGGCCGCGAGGTCAACCGTAACGCGACCGCTGAAATGAACTTATTCGAAAAGTTGGTAATTTATTAACAGGTCGATCGATAAATGGCCCACTTACATTATTTATTTTCTTTCTGTGGATGGTATCGATTAGGATTTGGGCGAACTACTATTTATAAATTACCTCAAAAACTCTCAACTATCCAATAACAACATATAACAATTAAACGTTCGTTTTCCGTATTCATACAATAATTGAAAAGCATTGAAACTCGCATTGAAATGAAACAGAATTGAAATGAAAAACTAGCGGACGGGAGCAAGTCCTATCAAATTCGCAAATGCTTATGTTTAAAAAAAAAACGTGTGAAAAGAATTGAAAATGTTATTGTATCAAATCTTTTTTAAACAGAAATCTGGGTGGCCAACATTTTCCAACTAAATTACCCTGTTTTTTAGTACAATAATTTTTAGATAGGTATATTAGGTGTTTCAAAACTATAAAAACGCCAACGTCGCATTTTCCTCTCAAAATTAGCTGTTATAAATTATTCATGCACTTCAAAAAAATAATAGCTCACGAAATTCATACTTTCAATCAGGGATCTAATCATTAATAACGATTTTACAATTTTATCTATCTTAATTAAAAAAATTATTCGGTAAAATGCGACGTTGGCGTTTTTATAGTTATGAAACAGCTAATACCTAACACTGTTAGTAGTTAGAAAAAAAATGCATTTCATTTTATTGATATGCGTGTCCTACGTAAAAGTGAATTGACTGAAAAAAAATACTGTTTGGTGAAAAGACAGAGTTAAAGAAGGAAATAGCCTCAAAAATAACGAAGCTAGATTTTTTGGGACTTATTTTTTGAATTTTCTGGTGTTACATAGGTGCGTTTTATTGCTCCATTTTTCCTACCGAGTAGGACAAAAATGTCGTTTTATTCCAAACTTACTCGCTACCGGCAGCTACTTTTCCTACCGTCTCACAAGACGGTAGGGTCCGGTTTGGTAGAGGGGAATCTGTTAAATCGGTGTTTATTGGCGGGTTTTATTAAATACTAGGCTGTTGAATTGATGGTTTAAAGTGTGTTTATTTTGAAAAATGGAGCCTAAAAATGTGCCTGTATTAGAAATAGACGGCCAATATTACTGGTGCAATCCTGATTGTTTGCATTGTATACATCAGAAGTCTAATAATTATTAAACTATTATTTTGGTTTTTTTCTTTTTCATTTTCAAAAACTCGAAATACTAGTGGGAAATATATGATCATACACTCCATATATACATTTACTTATTATTTTTAATTACCACACGCTCATCGTGCTGTAAAACCTAACATAATTTCGTTTCACGCGCAGACGCAGTGGACAGTAGAGGGTTGTTCGTTTTATTGCTCTCGTTCTACCACTGCTACTTGTACCACCCGGTTGGTTGCAATAAAACGCACCTATTATACAAGACATTCAAATGTAATTTAGAAAACGGTTCTTTTCTATTTGATGGTGACGGGACAAGGAGGGTAGGAACAAAATAGTCTTAAAAATAAAAAAACGAGGAATTAGGTTTTTCTTAACCTGCTGCCTCAAATTTCAAAGGACATTTTTATTTTCATTCCTTTTACCTATTTCTTTTTTGTGCTTTGAATTAAAAACATATAAAACCAATATTTTCCATAAAAAACATACAGAACACGAGTTTAAATCATTCTCAAGGTCAAGGGTTAACATACCAAAGAGAATGGTGTTGTAAAGTACAGATGGTACAGAGCTAATTAGTCATTATAACTAAAACTTATAACTAAATAAAAGTGGACAAGCGAGTGGAAAATTCACGTCAGGTCACTGATATTTTTTGAATTTTATTGAATACAATTTAAACTGTCTCAGGAAAAAAAAATAAGTAATATTAATACATAGTCCTAAAAAAAGTAAAAGGTAGTAAATTGTATAGAAAATCTTTTGAAATTATATTTAGAACAAAAACGCTGCTGAATCACGGTTGTTGTGTATTTTTTCAATTTCCAAATATAAATTTCTACGTAATAAAGTTAAGATACAGGTGCCCAACTTAAAAAAGAGCTAATCTAAATTGGAACAGTCAAAACATTAAAATCTCAAGCTCCAACTGTTTGTCTATAATTTTTGAATGACAAACACTGTGCTGTGGTAAATAAATTGCGTCAAACAGCACTGAACGAAAAAATAATTGCTAGTAGCAATAACATTTAAAAAACACTCCTTATCAGTCGTTATCATGTAGTGAAAGTGACGTTGGCGTAAAATACAAACATAGTGAAGCAACCTCGCGTGAAAATATGCCCTGCATTTGCGTGTGGCAAATTATCGGAATTTTGGCTTCTTCCATAACGTATCCGTCCACTTATTTTCGTCTCGCGAAATATTCGGCCGGTCTAGGAATAGTCCAAATTTTTCCTTCGTGAATCGTCGAGTAAAAGACCTCTCGTAACTTAAAAATAGTCCCGCCACCCGTCCAAAAATAGACCGTCATTAACCGGAAACAGCTGCGATTTTCCGATCGCTCTAAAACAAAGCCCGTCTTTGAGATCGCGGTAATTGTAGGAAAAGTAGTGGCTCTGTTGCCACGTCGCCGCTAATTACAAAACCTCCAGGTCCCAGCGCATAACTAAATAAAGTAACGTTCGCAATCAAGGACTTGGCCGGCTCTCAACTCGTCAAAAACCTGCCTAATTTTAGTCCGTGACGCACCGCATCGAGACCTTCACGTGCACCGAGTGCGTTTATCGCCGCCAGGAGGCGGCACCGCTTTGGGGGGTGCATGAGGCCCTAACTCATGAATGGGCCGCCACGTGCACCCGCCGCCAAACTGCATCTCTGCTATCTTATCAGATAACGCGTGACGTCACAAGACGCCAAACGAAGACTGCGCCACGATCGATCGGAAATAATGCGCGCGGCGGCACGTCATTTGTCACGGCCCCCTGGTTGGGGGCGGCCCACGTGAAGGACGCTGGGGGTGGCTTTATGGATTTTATAGACGCGGGGGCGGCACGGCGTAGGCGGCGGGGTGGCTTTGCTAAATCGGTTCGATGATCTTGCGAGTAAAAGGTGGAAAACTTAGGCCTTCACTGCACGTCCTTACGGAAAGATTGGGAATTCATAATGCGGAAGCTGCAGATGCTGGCGCCACACAGGGGCCGCGAAACGAAGCTATTTCACGCGGCTATATAAAAACATACATTTTCAAAACAATTATGTAAAATTTTAACTGTTTTCCCATCGAGGGTGTGCCCTTGCTAACACAAAAACCAAACAGTTGTCGGCTTTTGGAGCGATAAAACCAATTAGCGCCCACCTACGCTCCGGATCAAAAAAAGTCATAACCAGCCCTGGCCCTAATTAATTCAAGAATTCGATAATAGAATTTTTTAAGTAGACGACCGCGCCAAGTGTGTTGTAAGGTCGTTTATCTCTCTAATAGAGTACGTTTGCAGGTTGGTTATTGTGAGGCGAGTTCAAGTCGTGACTCGGACTCGCCTTGTTTCTACATGTTCTCGTAAAACGGTACCTCTACGGTAGAGCCAGATTAGAATACACCTACGATAAGTAAACAAACTCGAAAAATTCCCACAAAACCCCCGGATTCTTCCAGACTGTCATTGATAACAACAGTTTACACACTCTGTTGCCTCAAATTTTTTAGCTGGTTCCAAATACAGAATGCGGATTGTCTATAAAAGAGTGTAGGATCTCAGGTGGTTCTGGAATTTGAATTTGCCGCATTTAATCATTTTATTTCTATGAAATTTCTGAAAAGTACCAATTTAAAAGCTTTTATTTAAGTCACAGTGTTGTCTGTCTGTCGGTTATTTTTTTGAAGCCAAATTTGAAAGGGTTCCTGTTGTCTCACTGAATTGAAATTTTGCATACTTACTTAATCTGCGTGACAATGCTATCCTATGTAGTTAAATACCCCCTAAAGGGGTTAAATGGGGTTTTGAACTTTTAGGTTAAGTTTACAAAGGGGTTCTCGATTTGTGCATACCATAACTTATACCGACATAGACGGTATGTTGGTCTTTTGGACGTCACGATAGATGCACAGTGTAATAAAAAGCTCACTGTTCACTCACTTAATAAAGAAATATATTAATACTTAATCATTTGTTATAAACAAGTGTCCCTTATTGGTGTTAAAGTCAGGTTATGTTTAAAGGGATTTTCGATTGGTGTATACCGCATATTACACCAACATACACAGTATGTTAACAGTACATACAATGAGCTGTTTCAAAACTATGTAAACGCCAATGTCGCATTAATTGTTAATTGTTGGAAGTGCATAAATAATTTATAACAACTAATTTTGAGAGAGTTACTCGATAAAATTATTTGAAGAAAAAAGACTAAAAAGCAAAAGATTAAAATATATAAAAAAATGTTTTTTTAAAAACGCTTTTATTTAAAAGATGCACTAAAAAGTAAAAAATAATGTATTTCAATATTTTTTCTTACAGAGGTTAAAATTCTAAAATTTAAAAAAGCCTTGGGGAGTTATAAAACTACGGCATTACAGGACTACTTTGTTCAGCTAACAACTCCCAAAGCTTTTATAAATTTTAGGATTTTAATAATTTTTGGTTTGACGTCGTACATGCCAAACAAGCACTTTTGTATGAGATTTTTTTTATTGTTTAAAATTGCTTTAATAATAAAAAAAATGGTTGAAGTCTTTTTCTCAATTACCAATGATCACCCTAAACTCAGTTATTTTATTTTCGATATGAATTAATTTAATATCCAAGAAATAAAGTTATGCAAAACTTTTGAATCTATGTATATTTAGGGACCAGCAATATGCGAAGTGCAGAAACCCTTATGACGCGTAATTCTTAAGGCACACGCTTTTTTACCACAAATAGGTACTTTGGACAAATTAGTTTGCAAAAACTCAAGCAGTGTGTAAATTTTTGAGAAAAAAAAGTGTGTACAATTAGCCATTTTTGTGTGTAAAGCGGTGTAATTTGTTTGGCTCGCTTCTTGAAAACGCTCACATTTCGGGAATCCCCGATCGATGCCACCCACCCCCAACCCATAAATTTAAGGACCGGCCGATCGATACGAGGGTGAGATTTGTACGAAGTGTGTTTGTTAATCTGCATATCCACCTCGGGCGTAATTGTGGATTACCGTTCACTCCGGGCGAATGACCATCTAACATTGTTGCGTACCGAGTCGGAACGGACGCTACGTTAGATCGTATACAATAAGAAAGTTTCGTTGATGAACGTGGTGAAAATGACCGTGGTCCACTTTCTCCATATCTAACAACGCGCCATCATGCTTGTAAATAAATGATAGCAGCGCATTCCCTCAAAATTCGTCTCAAATCGATCGCCTTTTTAAAATTTCTAATATTTTTACCACCCCCCAAACATGAATAATTGAAATACAAACTATTGTTGGCGATAATTGGAGGGTGTCTTGAACCGCGCGACGTGAAACACACGGTCCTTAATAAATTGATCAGGACGCGGCTCGGGCGACAATCACAAATCGAGCGCCCTCTAGAAACGAGTAGCCAAAGCCTGGGGCACGCCAAGTAGAAAACTCGTAACCCGAAACACCAAATTAAGCGGGGAATACGAATATGACCCCACCTTTTAAGTACTTATTTCGTCACTTAATGTTTTTAATTAAATAATCCTTGAAGCACAATAATGAGCTAATTTTCCATTGCGAGTGCGCGCAAAATTCCAAAACATCTCGTTTAGTGGTGCAAAACTAGTCACAGTGCGTTTAGAATCAATAGGGGCAAACGTCACGATGACAGCAACCCCCGAGTCGCAAATTCTCAAAGCCAACGCCTCTTTCGCCCTAAACCTGTACGAAATCCTGTCGCGTAAAAAAGGTAACATTTTTTTCTCCCCGCTCAGTGTTCATGCCGTTCTTTCGATGTTGTATCAGGGGGCGCAGGGCGAAACAGCGCAGGCGTTGGCGCGCGCCTTGAAAAATCCGGATGTTAAATCTACAGCGGAAGGATATAGGCATGTAATCGCACATTTGGGGTCGCTCAAGGACGTTACTTTGCTAACGGCGAATAAAATCTACGGAAACAAGGCGAAAACTAAATTCTTGAAAGCGTTTGAGGACTGTGTTGTTAATAATTTTGCATCGGAAATCGAACTTTTGGACTTGGGGGAGCCGAAAGGCGCGGCCAGGATTGTTAATAAGTGGGTCGAGGAGAAAACGTGTGAGAAAATCAAGAATATCGTCAATGAGGCGTTGTTTAATAATAAAAACTTGAGCTTGATTTTGATCAATGCCATTTACTTCAAAGGGGACTGGTTGTCCACTTTTAAGGAACAATCGACTAAGAAAGACAAGTTTTACTTGGATGATAAGACTGCAATCGAAGTGGAAATGATGCACCAGAAGGAACACTTCTATTATAAAGACGACCAAGAGCTCGAGGCCCAAATTATTGAAATGCCCTACAAGGGATCCACAGTCAAAATGATGATAATATTGCCCAAAGATGGCATAGGCAAACTTGAAGAAAAATTACCGAAAACCGACTTGAAGAAACTCACCGACGGCTTGAAACGTACCGAACTTCACCTTTTCGTTCCCAAATTCAAGATGGAAGAAACCATAAAACTGAACCAAATCCTAATCGAAGTAAGTCACGAATTGGTTTTATCGATACTGAAACCTCATTCTAGCTGGGCTTGAAACCCATCTTCGATATAAACCAAGCCGATTTTAAGGGAATTTTAGACACTAGCAGCCTTCAGGATAATATTTTCGTCAGCGAAGTGATCCAAAAGGCGTTTGTTGAAGTCAATGAAACTGGAACCGTGGCAGCCGCGGCCACAAGTAGCCCCTTCGATATTCCATTGCCTCACAAAGTAAAATAATCATTTTTAGGGGCTACAATGGTCTTGGGCTGCGCCCCTGGAGCCCCCAAACCGGTCATTTTCCGAGTGGACAAACCCGCAATTTTCCTAATCGTAGCTTCGCATGGCGAAGAAAGAAACGTATTGTTTTTAGGACGCCTGTCCCAACCCGAGTATTAATGCCTCTGGAAAACCTTCCAATTTTGCTGGCGCAATATACGTGATAAGCATTCTAGAAATAAAAAATTGCTAAAGCGATACTTTCTTATTTATAATATTTGTAAAGTTTATAGTTTATATACAGGGTAATTCACATAACTTCACGACCCTGACGAATTTTAAATGCAACCAGTAATACATTACTCAATTATAACTTGATTCAAAAACACTAATAATTATAAATTTGTTTGTGATTTGGATATCCCTGACCAACCTTAAAAAATCAGGTTCTTAGTCTTCATACATAAGTAACAACAGAGAACTCGCTTTCATAATCAACTTCTTTTAACGCTTGGACCAATGTGACATGGAAATTTTTCGAATTCGAACCGACGACTGGTTAATCCCAGTTTGTCTCCAAATTTGTCTCTAGATGATGTGTAGTCCACAGGTTCCATAACTCTTACTTCATTATCAGAATTTATTGCTGTCTCTGGCGTTTTTGTTTTGTCCAATTTAGGCGCAATTCAACCTCCAATTGTCTAAAAACTTTATCTGTCGAATGCTAGGATTTGGATACCAGTGCCGGTACAAATTTTCGGCTGCTACTTACTACATTCTGCTGACACTCACCATAAATCAATATCATGTTGACCCTTTCGTTATTAGAACACATTTTGATTAACAAAAATGTTTGAAAAAGAATTGTCAAGTATAATTGTCATTGATGACAGGGGTGTCCGGATTTCATGCTAATTAAACATAACTAGGGATATCAAGTTATAAATGGATAATGTATAATGGGTTGCATTTAAAGTTCGTCAGGGTCGTAAAGTTATGTGAATCACCCTGTACTTAAAATCCAGTTTTGACGTAAATACTATTACCGCGCTCGATTGAAATTGTGCTTACATTTATTCTTAGAGTTAGTGTATATGTGACCTTTATCTCTAAGGCCTTCCTTTAATTGATCGCAACTTTTTATAATTTTATTCGTTGTAATTTTTTACATTGACTGGTTTTTACAAATAAAATGCTCTTGGAAGAAAAGTTTATTTATTGAATCACATTGATGGCATTTCGTTCAACCCCAAACCCTCACATGCTGGTCCCAACTGGAGGTGACCACGGCAATCCCATTTGGGGCAACCGACAGCGACGTGACCCTATTTTCGTGTCCCGATAAAGTCCCTAAAAATTGATCAGGATTAATCCCACTTCCCTGTAATCAAGTACCATTATGTTGGTTCTTGAGGGTGTCCCACATGTGGACATTATTATCATCCGACCCACAGAACAAGATCCTCCCGCTGAGCGACAACCCGCACGAAGTGAACCCGCTGTTAGCCGTTGGCGGCTTATAATGCGCCAACTGCTGATCGCTCCTTATATCAAACATTCTGGCGGATTTGTCTTCAGATCCGGTAGCGAAAGTGTAACCGCTTGGATGAAACTGTAACAAATCGCAATGCTTGATTGATTCGTCGGAACCAATGACTTACGCAAACTGAATTAACGTCGGATTCGTGCCCGAAGAAGGTTTGTCTCGGTTTCTCCTCTCTCATGTCCCACAAACGGCAAGTCTTGTCGACACTTCCCGTTACGAAGCTGTTGCCATCCGGGGAAAGACTGATGGAGACGACGTCGCCGTTGTGGGCGATGAAGTCGGAGGTTTTGCGACCGGTCTCCAAATCCCATTTGCAACTACGAGAAAAGGGTAAAAAGCGGGTAGAGTGTGTAAGGGTGGGTACATTTTCATGTCGCCGGAGCCTGTGATGATGTTGCGATCACCCAGGAAGCGGCAAGAGCTGAGGAAGCCGTCGTAACCGGCCAGTTCACGGACCATTTTAGCCACTCCGGAAGAGTCGCGGTTGTTCAGGTCGTACACAGTGCACATGTTGTCCATGCCACCACAAGCTAAACATTTAGAAGAAAATACAACACACTCAAAAAAATCACTAAAACAGACAACAGTTAAATATTGATCATGCAATTAATTTCTATTTATCTCGAACAATGCAGCGCGAAATACGGTAAAACCTCAATAAAACGAATAGTTCTTGCATCAAGTTCTTGGAGTATTGGATCAGGTAAGCTGTTGGACTGTGGAGTGCCGGTTTTTAGTATGATTCTTATTTGTGCTTGGGTTACAAGAGCGTGATCGGATTACGGAGGTTGAACTGTACTTTACGAAATTAATTTAATTAAAAAATAAATAAAATAAAATTTTCAATGTTTTGTTCAATAATAATTAGTGTACCACAACAAACAGGATATGTCTTATTCTTACTTTCGGAGCAATTCAAAAATAAGGATTATCTATCTGGGGGTACCACGTCCATACCGACAAAGTTCCCCGACGGTGCATACGCCACACTCATCACCCAAGCCGACCTCAGGGGTATAATCTGCATTTTGTTCCCCGTGTACGTGTCCCAAATGATCAATTTCCCGTCAAGCGAGCCCGTAACGCAGTGCCGGTTATCTCCACTGTAATGCACCGAGTTGACTTTGTTCAAATGCCCTTTCATCAGCTTCCTGGTGATGAGTTTGACTCTGGGAGCGTCGGCGACTCCACTGCAAGCGCTTTCGAGAGTGGTATCAGCTTGCTTCTTCTGCTCTTCCTGCAATTGGGGCTAAAATATGGCCGTATTTCCAACAGACTTACCTTCAGAGTATTGTAAAGCTCGTCGAGCTCTTTGCGTAAGGCGATAAGTTCCGGGTCGTTCTTTGGCGCCATTTCGCACACTCTCACCCTTTGCACCTGAGTGTATATTCGCAACTGACAAGTGGCCCGAAGCCAAGCATGTAATCTAATTAGTTTTAATTGAATAAATTGGTTTTACATACGCGCCGATACCCTACATGTGTTATTTTAACCCAATTCGTTATTGATTTTATTGAAAGTTCACGGATTTTCGAAAAATTATTATTAGATTATTGGAGCAAACAGGGGAGAAATTTCGTGGTTCCAATCGCATAAAAACAAAACAATCGATGCTTTCACCATGTTAGATACGCTTGATTTGCTGTATTATACTTCTTGCCAAAAATTGTACATTTCATAACAATAAGTGTTGAAAGAAGTGTGTGATATCATGCGCGTGCATTAGATGAACGAGGCGAAGCCGAGCACAAGCATGACAGTCACTTTTGACACAAGTTGACACTACTTTTGGCCATTCAATTGTGTTGGCCAGTTGGTCACAAGTTGCTAGTTCCGTCATTCTGTGCAACAAATTTTGCACAAACGAATTTTGAGTTTCTCAAAAGAAGTACAAAAATTGGGTAGCGATAACGGAGATGGTGTTCTACAACTCGCACACCTCCATCACTGGTTAAAGCGCCCAGTTTTGAAGTTTTTGTTTTCATTTCATTTCCCATCGGTCTACGCAATTTTAAACTTTCTAAAGTAGGGCAAAAAACAAAACAAAACAATAAACCATATCAATAAACATATTAAAAAATAGCAATTAGCGTGTTATTATTATTACTGCCGTAATTGCCTAAAAAATCACTCGCTGTTGACTTACATAAGCCTAACTGTGCGCAAAAAGTGCAGACACTGTTAGTTTTCTTAGTGAGTGTGGAAATTGTCCTTATTGTGGACAATTTCTTGGTCCGCTGGTTTTGCAAATTTGACGCTTTTACTTACAAACCGAGCCATTCCTTATTTGAACAAGACACCAGCAAGATGCTTACTTATCTCATTCTGTTGACACTAACAATTTTAACGACAGGTGAGTCCCACATTTTTTTACTCAAATGTAACTCAGTTTCCAGTAAACTCCAACGAGCAATGCATCAAAGATTCGGAAACATGTGGAGAAACGCCAGAAAGTGCACTTTTGCATTCCTTAAACACCACGACCACAGATGCAGGGGGTAAGCAAATTTGGTTTGAAATTCATTTACGCGCCCGTTATTTGAATTTTGTTGCTACAATGTTGGCGAGACGCTGGTGCGACGCTACCAACTTAAATTTCAGTGCCATAAGAACGTCATGGTGGTGGGTTGTGTTTCATCTCGTTGTAAATAAAATACCGGCAATATTTAGATTTTTTTAATCAAATTAAGAAAAAAGAACGTAATTATGATTAGTTACAGTATTTGCGCCATAATTTTGACGTTAATTTCGAGTGCCATTAGCGAAACAAATGACGGTGAGGATTTTTTTAAATTTTTTTTTCACGAATTTTTGAAATCCACTAGTTTTTTAATTGAACTGGCAATTTTTCACAAGGACTGATTTTTCTAAAGTGGAACTGTAACGTTTGGAGCAATTTTGACTCATTTTTTTGTAAAAATGGTGAGGTCACGTACGCCTTGTTTTATTTGTTTATATTATGTCATCGACCTATTTCCGGAATAGCTTCTGAAATAAACGCGGAAATGAGATAACAACTGCGAGAAATTGATAAAAATTGACAAAATTTTGATAATGGACCAGGGTTTTGTTGCTAAGTGAACGATTTTTAACATAATTTACATAAAATTAATAAATCTAGTGGGCTGTGGTTTTAAATTAAAAGAACAGATGTGGACACCATGTCTTAATGATTAAAGTGTATGTCTGATGCACGATGATGTTTAGTTAGCGTTTGTTTTAAATCAGTTATCTTTTTAACAACGTCTTTAGAATCTACAAAATTTTTCTAGTCGTAGTTAAAAAAAAAATTAAAACTTTCTCTTGTGACATCCAGATTACTAAATAAAATTTTATGATTAAAAAAAATATAAACAGTTGGTCCTGACACAGGATACGAAATGCAATTGTTTGTGAAACAATTTTGAATAATAAGCGTTAACGACTTTCTTAATCGGTTTAACATTAACAAAATAAATTTAAGAGAGATTTTTGATAAAAAATGACACAATTCAAAGTCTGAGTGAAGTGAAATTCCGGTAAAAATAAGCTAAATCATACGAAACAAACGAAAAATACCTTGAATAGACTTGATTTTATGCAATGAAATTACTATTTCTTAAATAAATTGCAATGAAGTTTTGATTGTTGTTGATTTATTAATTCTTTTTTTAGACATTCTAGTCTTCACCGTCGCCAGCGAGCCAACCGACGGCTTCCAGCGCTACCTCTCGTCCGCCCATCACTACCACATCGCCCCCACGGTTCTGGGTTTCGGACAGGAATGGAAAGGGGGTTCCGATATTAAAAACCGCCCCGGAGGCGGCTGGAAAATCAACCTCCTTAAAACTGCCATTGAACCACACAAAACCGACCCCACAAAAATCATTTTATTCACTGACGGTTACGATGTCATCTTCACCGACACTCTCGATGCCATTTTGAGCAAATTCAAAGAAACCAAAGCTAGGGTTTTATTCGGAGCCGAAAGCTCCTGTTGGCCTGACGTAAAACTAGCTCCAAAATACCCCCAAGTGACTGAAGGAAAACGATTCCTAAATTCGGGGTTGTACATGGGCTACGCCCCCGACTTGTGGCAAGTGCTCACTTATGACTCGATTGGAGACACGGACGACGATCAATTGTTTTTCACTAAAGCGTACCTCGATGAGGATTTGAGAAAAAAAGTTGGGTTCAAGTTGGACCACAAAAGTGAGATTTTCCAAAATTTGAACGGGGCTGTTAGTAAGTTTTGAAGCGCCATGTAATGATTCAATTTAATGAAAGGGGTGTTTTATTCTAGGTGAAGTCGAGTTATTTGAGGTTAAAGCGAAGGAGGGTCCCGAAGAATATAAAATTAAAAATGTTTTATATCACACTGTACCCTTGATTTTGCACGGGAATGGCCCTTCGAAATTATCCCTAAATGATTTAGGGAACTACTTGGCGAATTCGTGGAATTCGGTAGATGGGTGCGTCAGGTGCAAAGAGGGTCAGTTTGACCTAAAAAATAAAAGGGCAAACGAAATGCCTCTTGTCCTTCTTGCAATTTTTGTTGAATTTAATACCCCTTTCTTGGAGGAACAGTTGAATAAGGTTCACTCACAGGAGTACCCCAAGCACCGGATCGATCTCTTTATCCACAATGCGGTAATAATTTATTTTAATAGAAAAAAAATCATATTACGAAAAAATATTTCAGATGAAATTCCATACAAAACACATATCCGACTTCATCGAAAAACACGGTTCTGAGTACCGCTCAGTCACAGATATCAAACCGGACGATGGTACCACCGAATGGGCCGCCCGTGACTTGTCTTTGTAAGTCTTTTCGGTTTAAAAAATCACAACTGATCAATTTTTTAAGGGACCAGTGTTTGACCAAAAACTGCGACATTTACTTTTCCGTTGATTCAGTTGCCCATCTGGACAACCCACACACTCTTCGACTTTTAATCGAGCAAAACCGCACAGTGGTGGCCCCCCTTTTGCCCCGTCCCGGGAAAGCCTGGAGTAACTTTTGGGGGGCTTTGACCAAGGAAGGTTTCTACGCCCGATCAAACGACTACATGGATATAGTCCACAACGATAAGAGGTAACTTTATTTCTCACTAATCGAATACAATACTGAAATCAGTTTTAAACGACCGACGATCGATGGAGTACATATTGTCGGCGGTACATTCGTACACGCCGGCGTCCATCTGGGTCGCTGGGTCTATCTCGAGCTTGCTTTTGATTTTGTCTTCCCCAATATTCCATTCGTGGATCTATTTAAGAAAATGGCTAAACTTGGAACGTTGCCAACAATTAAACTTACATTGAGGTACAGATGGGTGAAAATTTCGCTCCCATCCTTGTACCACGTGATGTGTGGTCGAGGCTTGCCTCTGGCCACGCACACGAACGCGATTTTGTGCCCCAAAGTGTATTCATAGTCGAAATGAGACGCTAGCGTGATTTTAGCCCCCTGGAAGAATTTCGTAAGGGACTGGTCGTCTCCCGTGCTACTTACGTTATTGTTGTTGTAATATTGGTCAGACTCCGGGTCGCGATATTTGCCTGTGATGGGTAACCCGATTTGGAACTACAACGCAATTTTTTGTATGTCGCACAATGTTTTTGTTTTACCTTTGATTTGGCCCTGGCCCTCGTACGGCCCCTCCGGCCCTCCACTTGCCCCCACAAAACTAGGGCCAACACAACACAAACCAGCACCGGTTTCATAGCAGTGCCCATTAGTAACAATTCTGCGAACTCCGGGGGAAAATGTTTATTATGTCCCCTCTTTGTGCACAGATTGCTCGTAATTCATCTCAATTGGTGTATTGCACCAAATTAATAGATTTAGCACATGGAATGGGAGGAAATCTACCACAAAGACAATCTTCCATTTTAAATCCCTTTATTTAGACATGCAGTTCAATAAGTGACCATGACATAGTCGGTACGAAACCCTCTAGTGTCAATGGCGTACTTGTTATTAGCCTGGCATTCGTAATAGCCAGCGTCTTTCTGCGTCGTTGGGTCAATCTCCATCTTGCTCTTCACCGTATCGTTCCCAAGGGGCCACTCATGGACCTGGAAGAACTTATGGGCGTACAGCTCGATCCCATCCTTGAACCACGTGATCTCAGGCCGGGGGTAGCCCTGCGCCATGCAGAAAAACGTAATTTTCCGCCCTAGCATGTATTCCAGCTCGAAATGGCTGGCTTTTACGATCTTAGCACCCTGGAACAACTCTATTACACCACTCGGTTGCCAAACGCCACTGCCACTCTTACGTCCTTATTCTCGTAGTAACTAGCCGAAGCCGGATTTCGGTGTTGGATGATGGGAGGTACCCTGGAATTGAAAATGCGGCCCCTCCCACGACCGTGTTTTCCTAAATTTTGCAATTAGACCGAGTTGGTTCTGGATTTGTATTACCTCCACGTCCGCCACCCCTTGCTCCCCAACACGCCGCCAAACATAAACAAACACAGATCACTACGATGAGTTTTCGCATCTCTATAGTCGGTAAAAATCTGCACTGATAACGACCAAAATCGCATCCACCGCGTCGCAATAATTGGACCATTATTTACTAAAGGGGACACGACTTAATCGCTGTTTTCTTCCAGAGGGCTATGGAACGTCCCGTTTATAGCCAACTGCTACGCCATCAATGCAACGCTCTTGAGGAAGTTTGATGAGACGAAACTGAATTTCGATCGGGATAACTGGGACGCAGACATGGCCTTTTGTGCCAATTTACGCGACTTGGATATCTTCATGTACGTCTCGAACCGCGTCGATTTCGGGCATTTGGTCAATCCGGAGACTTTCGATATCACGCGGGTCGAACCGGAAATGTACCAAATCTTCGACAATGAACAGGATTGGGAGGCCAGGTTTATCCATCCCGAATATCCCGAAAACTTTAACCCCGAAAAGGAAAGCCTACAGGTGGGTATCTCTCCCTGCGTTTCGTGTACTAAAAATTTCAATAGCCTTGCCCAGATGTTTACTGGTTCCCTATCGTGTCGCCACGCTTCTGTACCAGTTTGATTAACATGATGGAAAATTTCGGAAAATGGTCCGATGGTAGCAATAAGGATCCCCGACTTGAAGGGGGCTATGAAGCCGTCCCCACGCGAGATATCCACATGAATCAAGTCGGTTGGGAAAAGCATTGGTTGGAGTTCCTTCGGAAGTACGTGAGGCCTTTGCAAGAGCACGTTTTCATTGGCTATTTCCATGACCCACCACGATCTTTAATGAATTTCGTCGTTCGGTATAAACCTGATGAACAACCCTCGCTAAGGCCACATCACGACAGTTCGACCTACACCATCAACATAGCCTTGAATCAAAGAGGGGTAGATTACGAAGGCGGGGGTTGTAGGTTCATTAGGTACAACTGTAGCGTTGTTGACACCAAACTCGGATGGTTGTTGATACACCCGGGAAGGCTCACTCACTACCATGAAGGCTTAAAGGTCACAAAAGGGATTAGATATATCATGATTGCGTTTGTTGACCCATAGATAAGTTCCTCGATTAATAATAACGTACTAATTGTGTAGATCTGATTTTGTCGTCTTGTACATAACTTTTGTAACGAATTTGTTTAATAAAAGTATTTTCGCAACACCCCTTGTATTTCAGTCAGATTTTAGACAACCAACAGAACAAATACGACTGCGCTGTACCCATCTCCCGTCCTCTTTTCTCTTATCACAATTCATCTTTCTCTACCTTCATTTGTTATTTTTTGTCAGTCAGTTGTTCGCATCCAGAGGTGTCCCGACGTAATCTCAAAATTCCGTCACGTCCCAAAATAAAAATTAAAAACAATGTGAAATCGTGTCAAAGGCCGTTGCGTTGTGTTTTCGACATGCTTATATTTTTTGGCACCGGAATTCCGCCAAATAAGGTAAGCCGGTCCCACACACGTTGTGGTGATTTGTTTTCTTTTGTCAAAAAACGCGACACATGTCATTTTGACACTTGCGTGCGTATTCGCGCTCAAGTTAATTAAATACACGAATGTGGACTATCTGATTTGAAAAAGGACATGCAAATCGCATTTAGGTTAATTTAAGGTAATTAAAAATCCAGGTTTTAACCAGTGTCTTTTTTTCCAGATTTAGTTGAAGATGGCAAATTTTTTCTTGTGCTTGTTCATCTTTAGGATAGTGTTGCCGATCGTTCTGGGGGCATGTAAGTATTTTTGGAGATGATTTAACTGTGATAAAAAATGTAATTTGTGACCTTTGCGTGTATAATTATTCGCTCTGTGAGATAAGTTAATTAGAGCCGGACTTGGCGCTTGAATTTTTCGGCCTAATAAGTGCACCAGTGATAACATTAGTGATGTCATCACTCAATTTATGCGCGACTCAGAAGAAATCAGTCGCACCTGAAGGAAAAAATCACTTTTGGTGTTTGTTTTTGCTCTTTTATCGCGCGGAACTATTTTTAAAAATAGAGCGTTTACAAAACCACTGACCTCTTAATTCGATTTCGGCTCAATTTAGTTATTATTTATAAGGAGTTTTTCACGTGGCGCACCCTTTAAAACCGTCATTACCATTCGTAATGGGCTAATTCGACCCAAGGGTCGATTAACGGCGAAAAAACGGACTTTTTCCAGGAAATGGCTAATGGATGAGACATGATATCGGCCAACACATTTCACATGTCATTTTTCGCAAGGTGAGCGGATCGAAAAACCTTGGTTCTTTATTGTCGGCGAAAAAATCGTTCATTAAGTTGATTACATCAGTGTTTTGAAATTTTACACGATTCTGGTTTTTGAATGTTGTTTTAGGAGTAAATCTTGGATTAGGCGAAGCCGCATATAAACAACCGGTTGAGTGGTTTATCAATGAATTGAGGGAACGTGTGGTGCGATAGCGATATGGCGTGTGATTATTATTATTGTATTAAAAAAGTGCAATTAAATTTAGAATTTTGCGTATTTTTATGCATTTGTTCCGTAAATAGCTTGTGAAATTAGGTGTTGGTTTATAATAAAGTTTCAACGCGATTTATCAGTGATATGAAGCAACATGAATCATATTTGGAATATTGCATACAAAACAAAAATGGAATAGATAAAACAACAGGTCGATGAATGTAATGTGTTTTATGGCAAAACAGGGAAAACATTTGTAAATTTTTTGTTATCAGTTTAATATAACGGAAATAATTTTTATTTATTGCTAAAGCAAGCGAGAGATTCTATACCTACTTACACTTACGATTTAAACGGTTCAAGATTGATCGAAAAAACAAATTAAACATTGAACTTTTAGGTCAAATTATTTTTGTCTCTAGGCACTTCAGAATGAATAAATAATAAAACCAATTTTCGTACATCCACCTCGACAGTTTTATTGTTTTACTTAACCTTTTTACGTTTTATTCTCCTTCCCACATAATGACTCAATTCCAAATTAAATTTGAGCGAAAACAGTATTTGTGACGTAATTAAAAGGAAGATAAAATTGAATAACCGTTACACGAAATCCGGTTGGTCGAAATTGAAGCGAATCAATAATAATTATAATTATCAGAGAGCAGTTGAGATCTCGTTTGTAATAAATAAAAAAAATGTTACACGAACTCTATACCTACTATAGAGCTGAATCCTTCACAATTTAGCTCGTATTTTTAGTTATAATTTAGTAGAAGTAGAATTTAGTAGAAGTAAATGTTATAATACTAATTTAACAAATCTGAACTATGAGATGAAACATGTATGAAAAGAAGAAGCAATGTTTTTTTTTCAAATTATTTTAAAAAACCAAATTTCGCCTATTTCTAATCTTGAAGACAACTTACGGAATGTAGACATTTTTATCGCTTGTTATTTTAGTTTGGCATTATTTTTAAAACGAGAATCTCCTTCAGGCAGATCTAATGAACGAACTTTTTGTCATAATTCGTGCGTTAATTATCCATACATCTAAAACTGAAACACTAATTAAAATTACGAAATAAACTTTTTAGAATAAAATTATCTCATTGTCTATATTAAAACAAAGTCGTCTGAATCTATTATTAGATGCATGTGCAACAGAAACAAATTAAAATTTCGTAAAATTTCGGCAACACTCCCATTGATAATCGAGGTCGCATTTAAAAACCGCGTGATACAACCCATTACCATTTTATCAAAGTATGTTATGTCAATTGTTTGGTTTACTGTCCCATTTCTGGTACCACCGGCCACAAAAATTTGGGCGTTTTCCAAAACAGAACCTCCAAAATTTTCAATGCCCCCCATGTCATGGCTAAAAATACCCAACTATCGTTTTACACTGCAATCACTGCACCGTGAATCAGTATTTAGCGTAATTATAGGTTTTTCGAGTCTGCTTTTGACGAATTTTCCTGTGTTTATACATTGAAATGATGGTTCAGACATTTATTACGATTTACGACACTCCTCTACTTATTGATCCAACAGTCTGTTTTATCTTGGTTTATTAATGTAACCGGAATTTCGACTAAAATAAAACAATTTGGTGTAACATCGAGCGTCTTCAAAAGTACGCGTTCGTATCAAGAATGTAAAAATTAGGGCCACCTGTTTAAATTTAAATTTTCTGGCACAAGTCGAAATTATTTAAATGTTTAATGAGCAAACAGTGTTGTAAATTATTTCCTCAACACGCATCACGATGAGAAAATCAAGTCATAAAAATTACGATGTTTGCTCCCTTATTTTTCGCCAATTTCTCCATCTTCCGTGGCATAATAGGTGTTTATTGCATTTTTTGTTTCGATAGAACCAGTGCATTAAGTCCGGTCGTAAACATCCAGCACATAAACATAGTTTCGTTTATGATAATTTTAGCGAAATGCTCTCCTAAACAATGCGTTGAAATTTTGGCAGACGAGGCGTTCGAGCCCACGTGCTTGTCTGGTTATGTGACCGAGTTTTGGGGTGGCATTTCGGAGCGGGACTGCCGTCACTTCGGGGTGGGTTCGTGCATATAATTCCTTTTTTCACGGTGGAGAAATGTCACGTCAAAACATCGGTTGCATTATGAAGTGTGTTTTCGCACCGTGACGCCGGGGTTTTTGTCAAATTCATCGCGTTTTTATTGAAATTAATATTGGATGGGGTGGACCCACTAAATAAACTCTCCACACCCTCGAGATAAAAGGTTATTGGCAGCTCTTACTATGTCACTAGGCGATTCCATCTATGAATGGGACGGGTCACATCGATTGACCTTGGCGATAGACACGATTTTTCCCAACCGGAACGAGCGACGAACTCCGGGGGGAACCTCACCCCGGATCAAAGGAAGCTTCCATTTTTAATCAAAAAAATACAAAACTTTGATGAACCACTGCTACTATTTTTCTATCGAAATTTCGATAGAAATAAAATAGAAATAAAACATCACAAATAAGCATTTGTTTTCTTATTCTAGGTATCCTTTTCCGGCCGTCTCTACTTTCTGCCATATACTTCCTTTTCCTCCTCTTTCTCCCATGTATCCCTATCCCAACGGCCAGTTCCATGGCCGGTTCGACCGGCATCTACATCAAGTTCCTCATCGCAACATCCATCCTGACCTTTGTAGCCCAACTGGCTTTCCAGATTGTCCTTCTGGCTATGCCTCCATACGGCCATATCCTGGAAAAATGCGAACTCTTAGAGCAAATCCTACGACATGTGGGTCTTGTCCGGCTCGATGCCATGAAACCCATAGCTGTGGTTACTTGGATTTCGCCTGAAATCGTTATGGTGGTCATCTCCACCGGGACGTATGTCATCTGTAAGAAACTCCTCGAGAAAAGGACCGTTGAAGTGGTCGAAAACGAAGAGAATCTTCCACAGAAGGCGAAAGCCAACAGAAAACAATTTAATCTTTTTGTTGCCGTGGGCAAATATGCCGTTTTGGTGGCGCTCTGTGTGGCCGCAGTGCTACGTCCCTCTGTACCTGGAGGGTTGTATTTCTTGGTGTTTTTGTGTGCCGCTACGTGGTGGTCGTGTTGTAAGGAGCTGGCCAAGGGTTTTGCCATTGTAATGAGGTGTCTTATGGCCGTGGTGGTGGTACATATGGGCGCTCTCTACACGTACCAGTTCCAATGGCCACAGGAGTACCTCGACAAAAACAGTACCTATGCGCGGTATTTCGGTTTGACTCCGATTTTTTGGACCAACTGCACCGAGGATCCCAGAACCTTCAATTGGGAGCAAGAGGAATGGGCGACTTATGCCAACCCCATCGCACTTTTCCTCCTCTACTACGTGCTAGCACTAGAATCGAAGTTTTTGCTTAAGCCTCAGGTGAGTGTTTCACGGTTGGGACTAACTTGAATTCGGGGCGGTTCGCTTCAATTAACCCTCACTTGCAGTCGCAAAAGAAGCAGGGGAAATTTTTACGTCTCGAAGGGAGTTTTACGAAACCGATGAGTCGGCAGCTTTCTAACAGACAACTAATGCGCAGAGCCACGACGAGAAACAAGTGGCAAAGTGCTACTCGCAAAGTCCGAGTAAGCCGCTCGATGTCTTTTACTAACAATTTTTTGTGGGCGGTTTTTTGATTTCTGATTTAATTTTATGATTTAGTCACTAATTTTTGTTTCATTTTGCTTTTTTCATGATTTTTTCTAGATTCCCCGGACCGAATATGCCATTAGTGAACACACACCCGTATGTATTGTTTATTTTTATCATTGGGTCGTTCTCCTAAAATGTTCCTTTTTCTGGTTCCGCCGTTGTTACTTATTCTCCTTTTCTTGTCATGTTTCGGAAGAATGTTCATTTTTGGAAAATCACCCATATTTTTCTCCGCTTTGCTTTTGTTTTTGTCCTATCATAACACAACTTCATCCAAACAGATCGAACACTTGACTAAAATTTTACCCTTTGTCAGTTAATCGGGGGAGTGAGTCCATCACGACGTTACGGCTCTGGTAAAAAACCACCCGTTTACCAAGACTCGACCGGAAGTTTTACCATAACTGGCGAGAACCCAGAAGACATCCCTATGGATGAACTCGGTAAGGGTAAGAACTTCATCTCCGCTATCACCTCATCATCTGATAAGTCAAAAACTCTACCCAACTTTTGCCAAGGTGCTGCAGAAGAGGAATACAAGCCAACCATCATCGAGAATATCATGTATGGCCTAGAGTCGATCCTTCAAGTTATCATCAAGTCCTCGTACATCGTCACAAACATCATCATGATGGCGTGGAGTATAACTTACATCAGCTGGATCACTTTCGTTCTCCTCATCTGGGCCAATCTTTTGTGGCTCGTCCCCAACCAAAGGAAATCAATGCTTCGGTCTAGTCCTTTCTTGGTGGCCTATGCTTGGTTCCTCCTCATTTCGGCATACATTTACTCGATGAATCTTACCGAAAGCGAGTTACCAACTACCATCGAAGGCATAGATTTGGCTGAAATCGGCTTCCAGAAGGTTGAGGTTCTCCCATGCAACCCCCTCCTAGTTAAGTGTCTCTTCACGGCGATGTTTTGGATCACACTGAGACAATTCGTGCGAGAGCGAATCGAAGAACGGCAAACTACAGCTCTTGCCGATATGGCTGCTCCTCTCCAAGTAACTGTAGGAGCGGCAGCTGGTGTTGAAAACGATCAAGATCCTGGTAGTAAGCTTATGGAGAAAATCGGGCAATATCTGAGGAAAATTTTGACGAAATTTTGGATTTGGGTAGTGGCGATTACGCTCTTCGCCGTGGCCATAACCGGGGAGAGGATGACAGCCTTTAGGATTTTTTACATGGCATTGTTCCTGTTTTTCATCCTCACGTTCCAAATCTCGTTTAGAGCTTGGAGGAAGATGATGTTCGGGTTTTGGTTAACTGTCATTGTCTTTTCGATGGCAATTCTCGTCATGGTCTACACTTACCAGTTCAAGAATTTTGATATCTACTGGCGGGATTACCTACACGTCCCTATTCAACGGTGAGTTACTCGTGTAGTCAATCAGGTCATAACTCCAACATATTTAGCCAATTGGACATCGGCCTGGAAAAATTCGAGACGAAGCAATTGTTCGTCCGATTGGTCACTCCCACGTTTTTTGTAATAATCACTGTAATCCAACTTCATTACTTCCATAAAGAGTTTATGGAGCTGTCTGATCCGAAAAATGCCAGCGTTATTGGAGTAGACTTAGATCAGAGTAGCCTCCAAGGGGGCGCCCCTACTAGTGATAAAGAGGAAACATCTTCATCCATCAAGATGGACCTGACCGACACAGGTTGAAAGAATTAAATATGACACTCTGGTCTTTATACAGGATTTTTAGATTCATCGCAAACTCGGTGGCAACGCCTCGTTAAGTATTTCCACCACACCAGTAACCTAATTTTCCTATTCCTGGAGTTACACATGCCCAAATTCGTAGTCTTGTTTTTAATGCTAGTCTGCATTTACGACAAGTGCGCCTTGTACTTCATCCTAGTCCTTCTGCTAGTTCTTGCGTGTGCTTTCGGACGTCCCATGCAAATTTTTGCGATTTATACGAGTTCGGTTTTCGTCTCCGTGATGTTACTAGCACGGATGATTTACCAAACCGATTACATAAATCCCGGTAATTGGAACGTAACCTGTCAGGTAAGTATCTTATCTCTGTGTATTGTCAATTTTTGACTGGGGTGCTATAGATGCAAAACAATTCAAAGATTGCAAATAACGCAAAATGGTTGGGTTTTTACAAAACGAGCAAAGATGCAAGTCTACCACACTTGGTCAAGTGGAACATCATGTATATCCTTGTGGTGACCCTATGGGCTGTTATTTTGGTCCGGCAGTTTAATTATCGTGTTTCGAGGGGGAAACCGACGACAAGGGCTTTTTTCATGTTCCCCAAAGTCACCCGATGGGACGCTGATAAAAGTACAAGAAACTGTATCAAGTATTTATTCAATTATGGTTTCTTCAAGTTCGGAGTAGAAATTTGTTTGATGGCCACAGTTGCCGTCATTGGCTTCAGGATGGACATGTATTCCATCATTTATAGTGTATGGCTGTGTGTTATGTTTATTGCAAAAAGAGACACACTTGCCAAAATTTGGACTTTCTACATGATGTTTATTGCCTTACTTCTCCCAATTCAATACGTAATGACAGTAGGACTACCCCCAACACTGTGTATACGTAAGTCAAGTATTTTGCCTCTGGTACTTTGATAACTAGTGGTTCCAGTTTTTCCATGGGACCAAGACTTTTGGGAGAAAAGTGAAGTAAAAAATGCTGCAATTTTCCGAAGACTTCAGGAGTTCTCCTACTTATTGGACACAGAGTATCCCCCTTCTCCCAAAAAACTCATTTGTGATTTTATTCTTCTTCTGTTGGTGTCTCGTCAAGCTGTGGTCTTCCGTATCGAGAAAAGATGGGAAGGGCGGGACTATCCAGGTGGTTCTAACAATATGGTAATCCATCACGCGGAAGAAAAAGGGTTTGTTAACCCAACCCCGGACTACATATCGAGTGTTAGATCATATTTAGACGTTATCAAGAAAGGGATCTACTCCAGTTTTCTCTGGATAACCCTCGCTATAGTCTTTCTAGCCGGCACTAACCGGGTTAATGTTTTCTCAATCGGTTACTTGATCGGTGCGTTTGTGTTTTTGTGGCAAGGTACCGACCTGTATCTCCGACCTATCCCGACAATCATCAAGTCGTGGGACCTTTTTTTGGGATACAATGTTTTCGTAATTTTGTGCAAAACCGCTTTACAAATAGTCGGTTGTATTTTCATACAAGATATACCAAACTATGCCTGTTGGCTAATCCAGCTGTTTGGTATCGGTTGCGTGAAAAAATTCGGCGATCTCACCGTTCAAGCTGGTCTCGCTGACGAACTCGTTTGCAAGGTACCAAGAGAATACGTCGGGCTAGTATGGGACGGGTTATGTTTCGGTTTTATGATAATGCAACGTCGCATTTTCACCAGTTATAACTTTTTCCACCTTATTAACGAGATCAAAGCGGGTTCTATCCTGGCTTCGCGAGGGGCCGAGCTGATCGAGGAGCTCCGCTTGAAACGTATGACCGAACAAGAGGAGCAAGAACGTCGAGTGTTAGAGAAAATCAAAGCCAAGATGGACCGCATCAAAGCCAATCAGCAGAAAATCCAAGGATCGAGCTATAAAGACAGTGAAAACCATTACGTGGGTGAGTATTTTCCCCGTTTATTTTACACTTTCAAGTGAAATTTGCTCCGATTTATGGCAAACTTTACCAGACCGGCCTCCTCTGGCGCACTCGTCGTCGGTTTCGTCTTGCGCGTCCCAACAAACCGGTTACCACACTCCCATAGAGGAGGAGGAGCACCCTCCTCTCACTCCTCGCAGTTCCCTCCTTCAGCAACAAGCACCTTCCCCGTATTCCGCGGTTATGACCGTGTCACTCGAGGGATATCTCGAACCGCAAAGAATGTCCTTTAGTTCGCCCCCCAATTCCGAACTCAATCCCCGTCCTCCTTCTCCCGATGATAGTTTCCCTGTATTTTCACCGCCTCCATACGATGCCGCCCCTCCTTACGCCGAAGCCGTGAGCGAACCGCCCGCTGCGGTCCAGAGACAGACAAGCATCGGGCCACCTTGGATGCAAGGGAGTTTTGTGACACCGCGGCAGAGTATTATCTCGTACTCGTCCAGGTCGCCGCTGAGCCATCACGAATGTAGGAATTATTGATGTTGAGGCATGAGGCAGTAAATATGCTTCAATCAATAATTTCACTGTCTATAAAAGTGCACCGTTTTTGGTTTTTCTTGATCAAGGGGCCTCCAGATTTTGATCTGGAGTTTAAGAACCCTGAACTTGTTTTGTATAAAATGTTTATTCCCGATTTTTGGTTTGTAGATACGATATTTAAGGGTAGGCCTAAGCGGAGAACGAGGGAACCCAAGTCGTACAAGCAGGGTAAATTTTTGGGTTTTTTGGTGACGGTTTCAGTTCATGCTTGTCATTTTTACATTGTTGTATAGAGGCATGGTCATGATTTCGCCACGACTTTTGGCTTGAGTGTGCGATTGTGTTTTAACAGAGTGGTTGGTTTTTTGTGTTTTAGACACTCTTCACTGTACATAACACGTAGTTGTGTCACTTGCTTGTGGGTTTTGATCAGATTTTTGCTTCCGCTACTAATTTTCAACTAATATCTCCATTTTCCTCCTCCAGCTGTTCGATCCGGCGACTACTACATGTTCGATGATTTAGATGACGAAGATGAGTTAGATTTTATGGACATACCGAAAGATGATGAGGAAGAGGCGAAGGGACGCGGGCAGACTGTTAGTGAGGTACGTCTTTTTTGTCTGTAGTAACCGTGCCAAGGCTCGTACCAAGTTAAACTAACCCAACATCATGACCATTTAACTAAATAACATTTATAGCTTCTAAGTACTGCCATGAAGACTGACATCAGTACGAGTGTGAGACGGTCGGAGACTGACTTTCATCGAAGAGGAAGTATGCCTCTACCGACAAGACAGAAATCGATAATATCGACCCGGTCACAAGTATCAGCACCCTATTCTGCTCCTCCTATAGTGAGTTACTAACAAGTGTGACCACATTGTTCGCTTTGTAAAAAAACACTCTATGTAGGACTAGGACAACACGATTTGGCCGCTTTTTGTCATAACCTGTTTCTTCTTCTTCTATTTCCCAAATTTTTGCTTTCAGATTGAGGAGCCGGGACCTAGAACTGTCACTATTATCGAAGAACGGGGGAAAGACGAACCAAAGCCAGGCACTAGCAAAGATGATGACGAATCCAGTATGATAAGTGCGCAAAGTAGGTACCAGTCATTATTTTGCGTGTTTTGCTATTTCACCGGTTGTAGAACCAACACTCCGGGAAAAAATTTCAGTCGGGTTGTTATTCGTCTGGGCATTTATCCAGAGCTCAATGATCAGTCTCACCAACTTCCTCAACAAATATTCGAGGGATTACCGCTACGTAATCCGTGTTTTGGCCAAGGAGAAAAGGTTTTTAAAAGAACACACGGACTATAACGTTGGTTTGCGTCTCGGCTCGGGTCAGTTGTGGCAACCAGCAGCGTCGTACAATAGTCTTCTTGGCCAGTCACAGTAAGTATTTTTTAGTTCGTTCTTGTAGTTTTGCGTAGTTAGTGTGTAGTTAGTAGTGTTTTTTGTCCTGTGTAGCGAGGATTCGGTGCTACCGACTCCGTCTTGCGGCACATTCAGTCCTTCCGATTCGTACAGACTCGTCTCGAATAGCGACAGGTCTGTCAAGAGTCCTTTCTTCGCCTAACTATTCTATTTACTAACCGTTCCCTTCCTGAATTTCATTTAGGCCATCTTTGGATCGTCGGGATTACGACGAGAAACCGCCAGTCAGCGACGAGAGCGATCAAAAAGCCATGGCTACCTTACCCTACACGTCCGATCAGGACAGGTACTTCCCCCTTTCCTTCCGAGTGCTTGAAATCGTTGCCACGACTTCAAGCACTCGTTTTTATCCTCTTTTATGTATAAATATACGAATTGACGGAATGACAGTAGTGTAGAAAGGGCTGTATGTTGGCTGTAGGCGCAAGGCGAGTGTTCTCACGGTCCCCGAAATTCGCATTCTGGCCCCAAGTTTGGAACGTGGATTAGACTCGCCTTCAACACCAAGGTAACACAGCACGATGTTGTGCGCTTGGTGCATGGCCTCGCTCTTCTTTCTACAGACACGTTTTTTTCATTCTGCTTCGTCTCGTCAGGCCATATTTCTGATTTTTTTCCATTCGATGTTGTCAATGTGCAATATGCAAGGTGCAAACGTATTTTGGATACATCTGACACGGCGTATTTCAGCAGGGAGGGGTCGCGGATTGATATGGAGGAGTACGAAGGCACGGAAATGTCCTCGTATGACCAACCGCCCATAATAAGGCTTTTACTTGCGATCTGGTACATCATAATGAGTCGGTCCGAAAACGTCTGCTACTTTATCATATTTTTGAACCAAATTAAATCGGCGACTTTTCTGTCGCTGCCTTTGCCTCTCATGGTGTTTCTCTGGGGTACTTTGACCATACCGAGGCCAGACAAGACTTTCTGGGTTACTATTATAGCATACACTGAGGTACTTAACCAATTTCTTGTCACCGTGCATTTAAACAAAAATTTCTAGGTAATAGTACTGATCAAATGTATGTTCCAATTCGATATAATACCCTGGAACATGAGTCAAGGAATCACTAACAACCCATTCTACCCTCCAAGAATAATCGGAATTGAGCGTAACTCGAATTTCGCCGTTTGGGACCTTTTGCTTCTCTTGGTCGTATTTTTCCACAGGTACTAACACTTTGAATCACATTTCTCAAATCTAAAACCTTCCAATTGTAGATTTATGTTAAAATCGATGGGTTTGTGGAAGAGTTCCCCAGTCCCGGCCGTCCTTTTGACCGAAGGCGACTACAAAGTGAACTCTGACGGTAAACTCGAACCGATCCAAAGTGAGGTTCAAATCACACGCCGCAGGTACATATCGAATATTTCCACACCTTCCCACCCCTTACCAATTCCAGACGAAAATCCATCGTTGCTTACAAAGATAAATCCCGGATGGTTGCAACCTTTAAAAAACCTTTTCCGACCCGATTCCGATCCTTATTCAAGTTCCGCAAAAAATTGAGGTACTTTAGATACGTCATGTATCTTCTTGCATTTACATCTGTTCCAGCTCCAAACACAGCGACAAAACTATGTCGAGTAAAAGTTCAGTCCCTGAAGACAGTGACCTGGAGCGACTTGTAGAGGAGTCGGATCAAAACGAAGATGACATGCGAAGGGCTAGTATAACCAAGCAGGATTTACAGGATAAGGTTTTAAGTGTGGAATGCGAAACGGTCGATCCTATGGCACACTTGCCGCAATCGTTAAAACTGGCGTTAGTGCCTCAAATGCGTTTGTCAAAAGTTTTTCACACTTGTTTTAGGTTTTTGAAATATGGGGAAAGCATCAGACTGTTTTTCAAACAACTGCGCGACCCCACGTCCAGGGTGGCTGCTGATGTGTATTCGTACATGTTTCTGTGCGATTTTTACAATTTTTTCGTTATTTTGATTGGGTATAGTTCGTTCGGGACGCAACAAGGGGATGGAGGAGTGTCGTCGTATTTAGAAGACGATAGAGTCCCAGTTTTGTTCCTCCTGATGCTTATTTTGCAATTTACGTTGATTATAGTGGACCGGGGGATATTTTTAAGGAAGAATATTTTAGCTAAGATTATATTTCAGTTTATTCAAGTTTTCGTCTTGCACATTTGGCTGTTTATTGTTTTCCCCATAATCACGGAGCGGTAAAAATTTGGTTAAATTTGAGTCAACGATTCTATGAATGTTTCCAGGGGCTTCAATTCAGTGTTAGCCCCTCAAATGTATTACATGGTCAAGTGTTTCTACTTGTTGTTATCAGCATATCAAATCAGATGTGGCTACCCGACCCGAATTTTGGGCAACTTCCTTTGTAAAGGCTACAACTATGTCAATATGTTCCTATTTAAGGGTTTCATGGCGATTCCCTTTTTATTCGAATTGAGGACCGTGATGGACTGGATGTGGACCGACACCTCAATGACTGTGTTTGACTGGATCAAAATGGAAGACATATTTTCACACATTTTCCAAATCAAAGTAATAAATAAATCAATCAATACAAAACAAAAAACCTCAAAAATTATTCCAGTGCACACGACACGTGGAAAGCGAGTATCCACAACCACGAGGCGAACGCAAACCTCCCATCGTCAAATATCTGATGGGGGGCGCAATCCTAGCTCTAATTATCGCCATAATTTGGTTCCCTCTAGTCTTTTTCTCACTGGGAAACGCCGTGGGCAAACCCAACCCTCCCTACGATGTCACTCTGGAAATCCGGATCGGGCCCTATGAACCGGTTTACCAGATGTCGGCTCAAAGCAACTCGATTCATCAATTTACCGAAAGCAATCTCGCTCAATTGCAACAGGCCTACATCCAGCAGAAAACCGCAGCAACGTTCATTTCGAATTACGAAGGTCCTGATATTGCCGCCGTTAAGCTTAGCTTAGATTCGGCAAACGTCTGGAGTATCTCACCGCCGGATCGTGAGCGAATGGTGGCGGAAGTTAGTTCCAACGATTCGTTAAAAATAAGACTCGAATATAGGGTTTCGCACAAGACCAGCAAACCGGAAGATTCCGGCGTGATTCCTGACAATGTCGAGATCCAAGTTCCAGCAGCAATCAACGGCAAGCCGAACGTAATGAGGCAGAATCTTCTACAAATGCTGAAGGGTAATAAGACTGCCAGTCCGATGATTCTCGAGGATATACTCCCGAAGTTTTTGAAAGTTACGAATCGAGGGACGGCGAAATCCATCTCGCAGTTAATGTTTTTGAATAACGAGGATGCAGGTTAGTTACGACTGCCACAGTTTGTTGCTTTGCTAACCACAGCTTTCAGAAAGTCCAAATCCAGTCGGGAAGGCGTTCAGAACTATAAGTTTAAGTTTGGATAGTAGCAACGAGACCGATAAGGAATGGTGGCAGATTAAGGAAAATTGTACCGATCTTAATTACAAAATGTTCCTCAAAAGGTTACCGATGGCCGATTGCAACTCCATCATTGTGTATACTTTCAACGATAAAATTTTTCCCAGTACTTTGAGTGTTTTAACTGGGGGAGGGTGAGTATTCGAGGCTTCTAGACTAGATTCATAAAGTAGTGTCCCTCCTACGATTTTCAAATCACAAATCAATTGAAGAAAATTTTGGTTGGGACAAATTTTGACGTAGAATTAGTATTTTTTGGTAAATGTTGGCGTATTGCTTATTCTCGGCCCACCTTGCAGCATAATCGGCCTTTACTCAACTCTAGTTTTCGTTGCTTTCCGCTTCTTCCGCGGTTTCTTCGCCGAGCAGTGCTTCAAAATCATGTTTGAAGACATGCCCAACATAGACCGAGTGTTGCAACTCTGTCTTGACATCTACCTGGTCCGTGAAGCCGGCGAATTCGCTCTCGAGGAAGACCTGTTTGCGAAACTAGTGTTCCTCTTCCGGTCGCCGGAAACCATGATTAAGTGGACGCGACCTAAAGAAGAACTCGCCGATGACGAGGACCCCGAAGGGGACGCCTAAGTCCCACGACACCGATCGGAAACTCAGGAAACTTTAGCTTGTAGTGGCTTCGTAGCTTCGTATTTAGGTTACTTCAAATGACTTAATCAAACGACCATCTTTAGGATTTTCGGGTTGTATGCTTTGTACTTTGTCACGTTTGTTCGCGTGATGAGGATACTAATCATCGGGAGAGTCACGGAGACGATCTGGTTGGAGGACATGCCGAATCCCAACCGGATTTACAATTTGCTTCAAGATATTTACATCGTGCGGGCGTTTCGCGAGTACAGAATGGAAGAGGACTTGTTCGCAAAGTTGGTCTTCTTGTTGAGGTCGCGGGAGCTGGTGATTAAGTTCACAAGGGAGCCCGAGAACACGTACAGTCCGGAAATCATCTGGGTCAAACAACAAAGAACTGCCAAATAAGTTAAGTTTTTAAGGTTAGCGTAGTTCAGTCGATTCTTCCATTTTTCGAATAAGTCAAGCTTTTAGGTCGTACGGTTTGTAAATTTGTGCAGGTGTAAATGTTTCTTTGTTATTTAATCGTTATATTTATTGTGATTTATAGTACACATCACTCTAGTACTGATATAACTCTATTTTGTTTGGATGTTTTTATATTTTAAAACTTTTTATAAAACATTGTGCACAAGTATATTTAATTTTTAATAAACTATTTTAAATTTTCTGTTTACTTATTTAGAAAAACTCCAGCTGCGATGTGACAAAAATTAATTAACCACCAATATTTATTAAATAAATAAATAAATAAAAATAAAAAAGGAAACAAATCAATTAAGAACTATCAACTTTGTAAGGTTACAATTAAAATTAGTAAAACTGTTAATATCACATATGATTGCGTATGGAATTGAACAAGGAGTTTTAAAGCGACTTAATTATTAGTTATTACATATTGCGAATTAAACTAAACATCCAAAAACCCAACCCCCTTAAAGCTTGCTTTTATTGTTAATTCCTTCCTCATTTAACACTTTATCGTAGTCATGGTCATGTGGCGTCTTCATGATTTCGAAGAAATGTCGTCTGCCGTCAATATACATCATGGCTTCTTGGTAAGTCCGAGGATACACCTCTCTGACAATCTCAGGCACTTCATAAGTGAAATGTACAACATTCGTGGTATCCGTATTTCCAGTCTGTGGGTCAAAAACTTCCACATAGACCACAATTTGGATAAACTGCATTTGAGTAAAGACCACATGAGCATACATATGAATAAGAGAATTCACAGCTATGGGTTTATTAAACTTAATATCGCTGATACTCTTCACTTTAGGTCTGTATTTACTAAATTTGAACCCAAGAACCCAACTGAGTTCCGCCGCTTGTCGCATGATAAAACCTCCAAATACCGTGTTGTGGAGGTTCCGGTTTTCCGGTTGCGAAAAAATTGTATTAGAAATGGTACAGTCTTCCATCCAGACTCCATTCGCGGGAAGTACCATGTTAGTAAAACTTAGATTTTTATTGGACTTGGTTTTCAAGTACAAATCGTGGATGATCCTCTGTTCGTCATGATCGGGGATCACTTTCAAGACGTGTTGCTTCTCTAAGGCTATTCTATTAGCTTTGCGGGTTTCCCCCCCTGCAAGTATAGCTTTTTCGCGCTCATCCGCCGGCTGTATCGCATTAACCATCGCCGCTTTCGTATTGGTCGGATCTCTGGCAGCTATCAGAAACAACGCCCTCGTGATTCTATGCCACGTCCCGTACATTTTCTGCTCCAGCCACACAACCACCTCCATGGAGGACCGCCCGACCCAACTGACGTGTCCCGAAATCTTAATATCCTCATGAGGTTTAGGGACAAAGTCGCTAAAGTCGATTCTGTCCACCAGTGCGGTGACTAGAGTTTGGGGTGAGGGTGTCCCTTCAGGCAACTTCGGGTTAAGAATATGTTTCTGTGCCACCATCACGGCGAAAATATCCATGTCTTCGAGTAAGCGCCCGACTCGGACGTACCCCAAAAAAGTTGTATACCGGTCTTGTAGCCGCGTACTGGTCGAAAGGGGTATCATGGCCACGAGATAACTATCCCTCATGGCTCGTGGAGGTAGTTCGCTTTGGCTTTTAGGGAGGTATTCGGAGAGGTGAGATCGATCGGCCCGGATGGGGGAAAAACCACTATCGACCCCCATAACTTTCGCCAAATTTAGAGATACTAAAAATATAGTTTTGGCAGGTTGTTGAATTGTTGAGGGTACTCACGTTCTTGTATTGTTAACACCTTGTCGGTTGGTGTAGTAGAACAGAGGCAACTCATGATAGTGCTATGAATGAATATTAAAACGGGGGTTCAAAGGTTGTGTCAGACTTACGGTTTATATTTAAATGAACCCACTAAGCGGTTCGTGATTGATAAACTACGTACTAATCTAGAGGCCATTATTTTAATAATACTGTAAAAAGTGACAAGCAAAATTGTTGCAAAAAAGTTTATTACGTCATTTTGTAAACGCAACCTCCAATGCGGTGTGACGTCAAGCTTTTTTGTGGTAGGTTTAATGTACAATTTTGATTGTCTTGGTAGATCCGTAGATCCAATATACTTATATTAGCTGTTTCAAAACTATAAAAACGCCAACGTCGCAATTTACCGAATTATTTTTTTAAATAAGGTTGATAAAAATGTAAAATAGTTATTAATGATTAGATCTCTCATTGAAAGTATAAATTACCTTAGCTATTAAGTTTTTGAAGTGCATGAATAATTTATAACAGCTAATTTTGAAAGAAAATGCGACGTTGGCGTTTTTATAGTTTTGAAACAGCTAATAGTTAATTAAATATTTAAATATTCAAACAATTTTTCGTTGCATATTATTCTGATGCCTATCCATGTTATTAAGTTAATCCTTTCGGATTTTAAAATTACTCTTTAAACACAAATTTGAAATAATTCTCAGGTGTGGGCAGGGGCATATTACATAGGGGCGGCAAAAAAATCTTTATTTTGTGTTTAAAAAAAATTGTATTATTAGCTGTTTCAAAACTATAAAAACGCCAACGTCGCATTTTCTCTCAAAATTAGTTGTTATAAATTATTTAAAGGCATTGGCAACTTATCTTAGGTGTTTTATGTTTTAACGGAAATTGAAAATATAATTCGTTCTATACGAGTAGGTTCTTTTCAAAATTTCCTTCGATGAAAAATAAGCGAGATAATCGCTTCAAAAGGAAGAAATCGTGACGTCAAAACCGCCTCTCATCACAGAATCCTCTTTTCACTGAACCCTCTCAGTCACCTGTCAGATATTTGAACATTTTTCACACATCGTCCACAAAATCAAAAATTAACTACTTTCCAGACTTCTTTCTGTTCTGAATTTTATTTTAAACTTCACGAAAACATCTAAGAAATTTTGATAAACTTTGTCAGTGTCACTTAAAAGTCAAAAACCATTTGACCTTAAAATTGGATCGAATGCTCGAAAGGTGGTTACGACAGGTTACGTCATAATTCCAACTTTAAATCGAAATAACTTGAGTTAGAGAGCAGATACAGTGAAACGGTTTTCACTACTATAATAAGCGCTTTCAATACTGTCATTTAAGACAGTTGTTTTTTAAGTTGCCAATGCCTTTATGCACTTCAAAAAAAATTAATAATTTCCTAATTTTTCTTTATTTTCTGAATTAATCAATATTTTTTTTTGATAAATTGTGTCATAAGCAGGAGCGGTCAAAATTAAGTAGCCCAGTGTGGGATTCACCGGAAATTTGAAGTGAACCCCTCTAGATGCCACAAGGATTTTCGAAAGTTCTTTTGCTGTCTCATAAAACCATGTGATACGTTTCGAGCCTTGTTTTCTTATTTACATACAAACTACAGAACTTACTCGGTTTTTCAGCTCCGTCTTGTTGACCACTGAGTTTTCGCACAAGCACAACAAAAGTATGTCTAAGAAAACAGTTGTAAAAATAGTTACACAAACGTAATTAATATCACAGAAAACTGAAAATTTCTAAGACGAAAACACTGAAAACACTGGGGGGGAAAACACTGGCAAACAGAAAAGTCGACATCACTGGTCACGTGACGAATAAAAAGGCGGGAATTTCAAGATAATAAAGAAACAAACGCTTTTTTGCTTCTCACAATTTTAATTTCAAATTCGTTTGTCAAATATTTTAAATGATTTATTTTGGTAAATTAGAGTATTTTGTTAAAACGATGTGAAGCAAAAAGTAATCGGAAAAATGGTTATAACAAAGTAGAACAAGGCACTAACATTGAATTTTTTATGACAAATATGCTGCAAATATGGAGCGTATTTTCCGTATTCGCCAGTTCGGTAGCTAAAATAATGATTCTTTTAATTTTTTTTGTAAAAATTTGAAATCATATGCAACCAACAATACAAGCCTGCACACTTTGTGAACTATCTCAGTCACTTTTACAGACGATTTCAACAATGACATCATGAATTATGAAAAGAACTACTTTATCCGTGTACTTTACAGACAATTTTGAACCCAAATATTGTTATTAATCAAATGCGTAGGTATTGATGCCCAAGAAATTTAGGCCGATTTACGTCAAACACTCTGTATATTATACGTGAAGAGTCGACAAAACAGTCAGCACGCTTACCGTCCTGTTCTGTCACCCATCTGTCAAGCGCGATAAAATGCAAAATGGCCACGTTTGATTTGAACGAGGGCAATTTTCCTAAACCAACTGATATAACTGACAGAACAGAATGGGTGCCGCTTTCCCTAACCCTGGTCGAGTACCCCAAAGGTATAATTCCGTTCCAACCACCTTCGGACACGTCCTACGAATCCAAAAATCCCCCTTTCAGCTTTGACATTTCACAGTTTACTAACATTTCCAGGTGACTTCATCGGTAAAATCCTCGCTCTAATAAGTCTAGCCCCCTTTGGAATCGGGGCTGGCTTCGTGGCGTTAATACTTTTTCGGCGCGACTTGCACACGATAACGTTTTTTCTCGGTACGTTGTGCTCAGAAGCCTTCAACTATTTCCTCAAACACACGATCTGCGAGGAGAGGCCCATGCGGAGGACGGACTTGTACGGGGAGTACGGCATGCCCTCGTCCCATGCCCAGTTTGTGTGGTTTTTCGCCACGTATGTCATTTATTTCGTGTTTATTAGGTAAGGGGGCGGTTGGCGACGTTAGGGACTGATTGTTGGTTGTAGGCTCCACCATATGAACAATAACACGATTATTGAGAACATGTCGAAGATTTTAATCATATCGTCGTCTCTGGTGATGGCGCTGTTGGTCTGTGTTAGCCGCATTTACTTGCAGTACCACACGATCTCGCAGGTGCTGTGCGGGGCTCTCGTGGGGGTTTTATTTGCAACTTTCTGGTTTGCGCTCACTTATCTCGTGTTCACGCCGCTGTTTCCGCAAATAGTGACCTGGTATTGCCCCTGCGACGATTTTCCCGGTTTTAGAATTTCTTTTTCAGGAAAATTTCAGAAATTTTATTGTTGAGGGATACGACGTTGATACCGAACGTCTTGTGGTTCGAATATACAAATACCCGGCAAGAAGTTAGGGCGAGGAGTAGGAAATTGGTCAGTATGAAGTCCCAATGACATCTACTGGAAGACGGTTTCCGGTTTGCTTTCCCGCACCGTTTGGTCCGATATTTGAAAATATATTGGCCCCGAAAGCGGTAATCGTAGACCAAAAACCGTTCAAAAGGTAAAACAATCAATAGTTATTTTTATATAAGCGGCTTTTTGTAAAAACCAGAGTTGTCAATTGGTGGCACATTACATCATCATTTCATGTGACTATATGTTAATGTAGAGTCGATGTTTTTCGGGGAATGTAATCTACTCGAAAAAAAATGATAAGTGTAACTTTTTCTACTATCGCAATACTTTGCTCGTCTCGTTGTTTTAGGGGCTTTTGTTGATATTAGGGCAATTTTTATTCTCACCTTTGACCTACGTTGTAGGCCACGTGACTGATACCAGATAATTAATGTTCATGATAATAAGACTACATGACAAACACCACGGCAGTTAGATATTTATAGTGACCTAAAATAGTTGAATTGGTAGCTTTCTTGTTGACATTGTTGTTTTTATTTGTTTAATTAATTCCATAGGATTTAAGTTGTTTCGCTTGCATTTGTTAGACACAAAATTTTGTTTTTGGTGACAATACTCAAAAAACAGGTACTGCCAACTGTTGGCAGCCTTGCAGCTAACCCGGCGCATCCACCATTTTTGCTGCGATTCTAATGGAGATTTTTGCTATTGATATCAGAAATTCACTATTACTGGGCAGAGACCACTATTTTCGTTCGTTGGTCAGCAATTGTAATAATGTACTTAATAACCATTTGACTGATTTATTAAATAGTTAATAGGTGATCATAGAATAGCTAAATCTAGCAGTGAAACAGTTGCGAGCATTCCAGGCTTGCTAATAAGGGAGTGATTTTTGATGAGGTAATTCCCCTAAAAGTGCTTTAATTAGAGGATATTCGTGTAATTGTTGACAAGAATCCGATTTGGTTATTGTTGACGACTTTTCCAGTGCAATATTAAGATTTTTATTTTTTCTGATTTTATTGTGTATTACTCAAGGTTCAGGGTAAAAATTCAAAAAAGATCGGTTTAGAATCAAATAAGAAAACGCACAAATGTACAGTTTTTGGACCTTTTTTGTGTCATTGTTTTATTGTTTGTATGTTTATAAATAAGCAGTAGATTAAATAAAATAAATGTAAATTTTACTACCAAATTAAATTAACAAACCGAAAAGTGTTGTTTTATTTAATTGACCCTTCACTGTCGCTGTTTTCACGTGACGCTTCGTGTAATGGAGGTAATTTACTCTGCAAAGTAATAATAATTGAAGTAAACTAGCTTGAAAATCACCTGTTCTGGATTTATTTTTTTCGAAGGTTTCAGCAGACTAAAATCAGCTCTTTTGCCAACTAAAATTTGCGTAATCTGAGTAGTTGAAGTCTCTCTTGCTAGACGTTCCTTATCTTTATTACACAAGTCAGGGAACAACAAAAGTAATGGAGGTTTTTCCTCAGTTTGTAAGTCAACGATTTTTACGACATCTTCTTGTTCTTCTTCCTCTCTAAAGTTCGTGTTGAGAAAATTTAAACCTTCCCATTTAGAGTCATTCTGTGTTAAAGGAATGAAAGTTCCTTCAATATCCGAAGAGGCCTTTAAACTAAATGTAACCAAATTTTACATTTCCATAACTTACCACTGACGAACTTGAACCTTCCCCATGCCTCCGTCTTATAGGAACAGTTTTTGGATGTTTATGAGGGGCATTTTTCATTTTTTGTGTCACAAGGATTTACCCATTTTGACATTTAGCGCTCAAATTTAAATTGCGTCAGTGCTACCAATCCAATCATATCTTAATAAACACTACAATCAAAATCTTGTCGTTTGAATCACTTCCGTTCGAAACATCACAATTATCTCCAAGCCCATCTTTCACTCCTCAATTAATTTAAAATAATTTCGTGCCCCCTGCCTGGAGTGACATTTCCCCCCTGTCAAACTGTCACAACAGAAATCGATATAATGCAGTGAAAACATCACAAATCCCACTCGCAATGGATTTCAACGTGAAAAAAATGGTCAAGGATGCGGGGGCTGCCATCAGTCGCGTCGTCCAGGTGAGCCCCCTTGTCCCCACATTTCTAGGTTAAGTTGTCACTGCTTTCAGATGACCGAAGAGAAACTGGGCACATCCGAAAAGACCGAACTCGATGCTCACTTCGAAAATCTCTGGGAACGAGCCGAAAACACCAAAAACTGGACGGAGAAAATCGTCCGGGATGCCGAAGCGGTTCTAATCCCCAACCCCGGGAACCGAATCGAGGATTTCATCTACGAGAAAATCGACAAAAAGCGACCCTCGAGACTGAGCAATTTAGAGTACCTGGGGCTCGATATGATCGAGGCTGGGAATGTGTACGGCCCTGGGACTGCCTACGGGAGCTGCTTGATCAAAGTGGGGCAATGGGAGCAGAAGCTGGGCCAGAACGAAAGGGATTTCATCGGCTCGGCGGCCATGTGCTTCACCCAGCCTATGCGCAAGTTTCTGGACACCGAAATTAAGACCATACTCAAGGAAAAGAATCTTTTGGAAGTCAAACGGTTGGTTGATATAAAATAGACGGTAAAATCGACTTCTAGGGCCAATGAATAATTGGCAAGCAGCATTAAAACTTCTATTCATTCTGTAGCAAAATTTTTGTTAGTAAAGATCCACAGTGGTTTATCTGAGAATTCGGTTTTAAAAAAGTATAACAATGGAAAAAAAGGGGCTGTTATGTGGTTGTTTGTCGCAGGTTGGATTTGGATGCGTGTAAGAATAGGGTGCGCAAGGCGAGGAGTATGTTGGGGCAACCTGCGGTAAGTTAATTAAATCGCAGAACTAATTAATCAAAGTAAACACTAATTATTTATTTTTAATGGTAGCATTTTCCTTTACATTTGACACAGGTACAGTTTTTCAAACTCTTTTATATTCTTCACTCTGTCACAATATACAAACTGTTTTATTTCATTAATGTAGTCAATTAATTTTTTCGATTTATTATTATGTGAACCAATATGCATACAGGTAGGGTTTTAATGTCAAATAGACACCGAAAGTGTTACTAAACCTGTAAAAATTTCACGCTTGCCAATTAGAAAGAGGGGATTACCCCGGAAGAAGTTTTGGAGCAGGTAAAGTCCCCACTTCGTTCTGAATTAATTCATTGTCATTTTTTAAACGATATTGCATTGAAAAATGTCTCTAGGCCGAACGAGACCTGAGAATTGCCCAATCGGAGTTCGACCGCCAGGCCGAAATAACGAAACTCCTACTCGAAGGGATCGGTAGTTCCCACGCTGCTCATCTCCGTTGTTTGCAAGAATTCGTAGAGACTCAAGCACGATTTTACTCGCAATGTACTACGATTATGACGGATTTGCAGCGTGAGCTCGCCAGGTAATTTCGAATTGTTTGTGCATTGGCGTTCTCTCCTATTAGAATTTGAGGCTTTAGAGGTGATTAAGAGGTTGTCGCTTGATGCATGTTGATGTTTCAGCTCTGTGAAACCCGGCCCTGTCTTGAGACTTAACAGCGAAGATCTCGAGCCCGTGGTACCTAATAATACGCGGGTCTCGTCTCCGGCGGCGTTTACCCCAGTTATTATAACGTCCTCGGATGATTCCGAATATTCAGTCCTGTAGACTAGCTCCTGAGTTTCGTAATCCCGTTCGAGATAATTATTTGGGACAAAATTCATTAAAGATGGTTAATTTATTAATGGAGTTCGCCCCTTTACACATTTATGTAGTCAAAAACCAAATCAAACACCAAATAATTAGTCTGATATGTAATTATCTCGAAAATATTTAGTCTAATCTTAACAACTGTGGAGGTCTGTGTGAGCCATTTTCAATCAAAGATGTTTGTAATTTCGCTGTTTTCACGAGATCTCCAGTCCTAAGCACCGCCTCTGTAGCTGAATGCAATTAATCAAAACTGTTCACTAGCTTCGCTTCTGCTTGATTTGTGCACTGATTTTATTTTTGTTTTCTTTTTATTTATCAACAGTATGTCCTCGATGCCTGGTGTCGATCCCAATTCTCCCATAAATCCTAAACCGAACGAATGGAACAACGAAGTAGCAAATAACGGAATGCGAAAAGCCCGAGTCATATACGATTATGACGGGCAAGATACGACCGAATTAAGTCTGATGGCGAACGAGGTACCTATCTAAGAAAAACCGTTACGAGAGTAATTGACTTGTTTATAGATTATAATGGTTAAAGAACTGAGCGATAAACCCAACGAAGATTATTTATATGGCGAACGCGGCCACCAAAAGGGCAAAGTTCCACGAGCGTACCTGGAATTCATATCTTAACAAACTACGTCTTCCGGCTAATTCCATTAAAGTATTTATTGTGATCCCAATAGATGTAATCATTCCTCTCATTCTAATAAGGCATTGATGACAATATGTGTTCACCTTTATCCTAGTTTATTTGTATATTTTGTTTGTTTTGTTGTATCTTGCCAGCGAAATTATTGTAATCCCATCTAAACCCCTTTATGCAATAATGCGTCAATTCAACTAACGGTGCAATTACACAATTCGGCAAATTAAATTGTATCAATAAGCTTTAAACTATGTGTTGAAACTTTAGCTCAGAGTTAACATAATCTACTCTCTAGTTGTAATATATTGTTAATCGTTATCTTCAATAAATATGTACAAATTAAAAGGTGTTTCAATGTCAAGGAGCAAGCAAAAATGCATTATCAAAATGATCAATTTATTATAATTAAATAAAAAACCTTCCAAGATTACTTCTTCTTGGAGACACCAACAGTGCGTCCGCGACGACCGGTGGTCTTGGTGTGTTGACCGCGTACCCTGAGGCCCCAGTAATGACGCATGCCCCTGTGGGCCCTGATTTTCTTCATGCGTTCCAAATCCTCACGCAATTTGGAGTCAAGCGTTGACGAAGTCAACTAAAACCACACAAAATCAGCAGAAGAACCCCACATATTTAAAAAAATGTCGCGTAGTGCATACAATTGCTTGATTGTCCAGAAGTGCTTCCCAGATTTCACTTCAGCAGTGACTGGTCCACAAATCCGGCCGTCTCAAGCAACTCACATCACAAACGCGGGTAATTTCGCACATGCTACCAGCAAAATTGAAATTGAGGCCCAATATTGCCGTTTTACTGTGCCAGTTGTTAGAATGTGGGGGTACTGACCTGGTTGTATTTACCATCAACGATGTCCTTCTGTCTGTTGAGGAACCAGTCAGGGATTTTGTATTGGCGAGGATTCGACATAATTGTGACGATTTTCTCAACCTCTTCCTCGGAACACTCACCAGCGCGTTTGTCCAAGTCAACGTCGGCTTTTTTCAAAACAATGTTTGAGTATCTTCGGCCAACACCTTTGATGGCCGTGAGGGCAAACATAACTTTGCGTTTGCCATCGATGTTCGTATTCAAAATACGAAGAATGTGCTGAAACTTCTCCGGAATCACTAGAGACTGCAACAAAAAGTTAGGTTAGGACTGCAAACTCTCACAAGACCACCAAACTTTTATTTTTTATTGCTATATAACCGCGCCAGAATGGTTTTGCAAGTGAATTCAATACAAAAAAGGTGCAGATGGTCTAGATAATTGATAAAATAAGCAAATAATTAAAACTCACCATTTTTGCAACAAATGCACAAACTAGAAGGAAGTCGTACCACTCTCGCGACACAAAATTACTAAATCAGCCAATCTGACACGCTTATAGCACTAAAAGCACTATATTTAAATAAACAACTTAGTTTAAATTATTTTCTAGACCCGATATTTTCTTTTTTTGTCATTATTTACAATTGACTTGAGTGATTTTATTTAAACCTTTGATATAATTACTTTGTTTTAAGATCAGTATGAGCCTGTGGCACCCCTGTTTGGTGTCAACGTCCCATTGACACCTGTCAACCTCCACCTGTCATTCTTCCAATTTTATCAAAAATATAAATATGTTTAGTGTTTTCTTGGTGTGAAATCGTTTCAGAATGAGTGCTAAATTACCAGAAGCCCCTTCTGGTGGCATTGACAACGCCCTGGATGACGTGGTCGTCCAAGACATCCTCAACTCCTTCACCGACCTCCGACAATACTCCAAAGAAATCGAAAAAGAGCTCAAAGAGGCTGAAGATAAATCAATTCAAGACTACATTAAAGAAAGTGCGAACATTGCAAGCCTCCACAACCAAATTTCAGCGTGTGACGAGATTCTGGAACGCATGGAGTCAATGTTGGTGGGGTTCCAGACCGACTTGGGGAGCATTAGTAGCGAGATTTTGTCTTTACAAAGAAAATCAATTTCTATGAGTCAAGAACTGAGTAACAGACAGGCGATCAGGGGACAGTTGAGCCAATTTATCGACGATATAGCTGTACCTGAATCACTTATTGTGGGTATTATGGAAAACCCAGTCACTGACAAGGAATTTCTAACCCAGCTCCAAATTCTCAACCACAAAATCAGCTTCGTAAAAGAGCAGAGCTTCAAAGAATCAAAATCGTGTCTCGACGTTAAGGAGATTTTGGAAAAACTCAAAATTAAAGCCATGTCAAAAATTAGGACCTATTTGTTAGAACAAGTGTACAAGTTTAGGAAGCCAATGACGAATTATCAGGTGCCTCAGAATAATATGCTGAAGTACAAATTTTTCTTTGAATTTATTTTGTCAAACGAGAGGAATGTGGCACAAGAGATCTGCAATGAATATGTTGATACAATGAGCAAGATTTATTTCTCGTATTTTAAATCATATTCTGGGAGGATTATGAAGTTACAGTATGAGGAGTGTACCACTAAGGATGACTTGATGGGGATTGAGGATACGGCTACTAGGGGGCTGTTTAACAAATCTCTCAAACATAAGGGGACTGTTTTTACGATAGGTAACAGGGGGGATGTTCTAGCCCAACAGTTGGAAGCCCCCATAATCGTGCCTCATGCACAATCAAAAAATAGGGTGAGTACCAACAATAAACAACGAAATTACGTCTTGTCCAGTACCCTTTTGAAGCCCTCTTCAGAAGCGAGCAATACGCTTTAGTTGACAACGCCTGTCGTGAGTATTTATTTGTGAGCGAATTTTTCATGGTTAGGGGGCAACCAGCCCTGGACTTATTTAACCAAATTATGGGGAAAACAACCGGTCTTTTGAAGGTATTACCGTTTTCAAATAAGTCACTGACTCGAATTAAAATAATTCTAGAAAAACTTGGAAACGTTCGTGTCTGACTGTTACGACACCATTGCGCTTTTTCTCTGTTTCCATTTAATCCTGCGTTACAAAATCATGTGTCACAAACGTTGCGTGCCGGCCCTGGACGATTACTGGGACAATTTGGAAAAAATAATTCTGACACGTTTCGAATACGTGTTTCGGCTCAACATCGCCAGCATCAGGGATTGCGACCCGACGAAGTTTAATCTGGAAATGGGGCCGCACTATGTGAGTTTGTCTCAAGTAATTGTCGAGAAATTATTTTTTTGTGCAGATTACGCGTCGTTATGCCGAATTCAGCGCCGCTTTGGTCGGAATAAGCGAGAATTTTCCCAACGAGCTGGTTAACCGACTCTTGGCCGAGCTGCAAGAAGAGGTGGAATTGTTTATTTTACGCATGGCTGGGATTTTCCCCGAGCGCAAAGAACAGCTCATTTTTTTGATCAATAATTACGATATGATCCTACATGTCATAATGGAGCGGACGAGGGACAACTCAAAGGAGGCTGAGACTTTCAAGAGTCGGCTTTCATCAAGGAGTGGCGAATACGTGGAAGAGATTCTCAGTCCGCATTTCGGGGAGTTGATGCAATACGTTAAGGAATGCGAGTATTTACTTGAGAAAAGCAAGACTGAAGAAGTGAAGAGGATGGAAGGGAAATCGTTGGCGATTGTGCAACATTTTTCCGCTAATTGGAAGAAGAGTTTAGAGGAATTGAATCGGGAGGTGCTGTTGTCGTTTCCGAATCTTGTCACCGGGTCGAGTTTATTACAGTTAGCTTTGACGCAATTAGTGCAATATTATCATAGGTTTCATAAATTGTTAACACCTAATGTTAGGACTCAACTGACTAATATTCACCTCATTATGGTCGAAATGAAAAAATACAAGACTAATTACTAAAGTTGTTAGGTACTTAAATGAATTTATTGTGATGCTTAGGGAATTCGTTGTGTGTTTATATTGTCATTTTTAATGATTTCGCACGTTGCATAATAAATAATTAACTCAAATAACTTGTGTTTTCTTTATTTAAAATAGTATATTACATGATCACTTACAACTAAGGTTAATTACATTTTTTCATAATTTAAGAGTTGGCATTGTTTTGACGAACATTTCAGCCTTTTTCTTTCTTTTTTCAAACAATTTTAAAATAGTACATAAAACAATACAACAATGGGATGGCTCGTGGGAATGATACAATAATGACAATGAAATAAATACGTAATAACTTACTAATTACAAGAGTGCGTCGACGGCGTGGATCACCCCGTTCGTGGCAGGGATGTTTTGGGTGGCCAAGGGGACATTATTGACTTTCACTTTGCCTGAAAATTCAAATTCACCGCCTTTAGTCACAGGGCATCCAATACAAAATATTATATTGTACTAAATAATTATGAATTTGGGGATAAAGCTAAAACCAAAATTATTTATTATATAACAACGCTAGACTTTATTTTAATAAGCGCTAATTATTAAAAAAATAACAGGAAGTTTTGTCAGCAATAAAGAGTTCTGCCGCAATTTACCACCACAATACGACGAAAAACTAAAATTTAAAAACACCACGGCTCCGCGAAACGTAAAAAGTTGGTTAAAAGCCCAACTAATTAAACTTAATGCCCAGCTTAACGTTTATTTTGAGTTTTGCCTATTAAATTTTCGGCGTTAATCGGTTGGCGGTACTGGCAACCACCCGCCACTCGAAATTACCCTAGACGATTGTTTGGTTTATGTGTTAACAAAAATTAATTTTTTGTGTTAAAGACGAGAAAAAGTGTGTCAGAATGTGAATTCTAGTAATTTGATGTGCTTGAAAAATGCGGATATTACAAGAATTAAAAATTTGAAGTGTATTAACCAGTGGCGTAACATCGCGGGAAATCAACCGTAAAACGTGATCTTCTTGGCTCAAGGACGCCAGCAGATGACTGGTAAGTTTCGCCTAGATTTGATTTCAGGCGGTGATGTCTTTTGTGGTGTTTTATTTTAATTTTTATGAAAAATTGTGGTATTTGTGTCAGGGGGTTATGGCGGGTTATTTGAAATTGCGGCATGCCGTGTGGATTCGAGGTATTGAGTGCAAGGAAATTCCCTCTGAGAGAATTAGCATGATTTTCTCTCCTTTGTTGAGATCGAACGGCTCATGTATTAATGATGAGAAAATGCTTTCACTTTTAAAAATGTAATCTGTGATTATGGCATAGTTATTAATTATGGATGATAAAGAGAAAAACCGATAAAGCGAAATGTGCGTGAAAGTTTGGCATTTTCCCGAAACCGTGTGCAATATATGTTTTGGCACTTCCTTTTCGACACACATGACGTCTGTCCGGAGGCGTCGTTTCACTTTCTTCCGCCGCACATCATCTTCATCTTAAACCGCTGACTTTGAACTTTAGCCAACTTTCTCATACTTTCATGTGATTAGAGCAAGTGTTATAGCGCTTCAATCAATTTAAATAATTGGATTTTGAGTTTGGATTTTTCGAATTCTTCCTTGGCTCATTCTCACTAAGTAGGTTAGTGTTCAAAATCGAGTGAGATGAAGAAGGAAAGTGTATTAATACCCCATCCTTTCACCGATTGTTTGGAAAAAATCGAGCCTTTCATTTTCGACCCAATAAAGACCTGTCTTATCTATGTGTATCGCTACATTTTTCCATTACCTGACTGCTTGCTAATGGTGAGCTGGCGGTCGGTTAAGAGACTATCCTTGATCTGGTAGTACCTCATCCCGTTGGTGTACAAAGTACCAGGGATCAGGTGCCTAAAGATCAGCTCTCTAGCCAAGGTTCTGTCCGCGATGATCTTGGTGAGGTCCTCGCTGGACAGGCTGGCGAAAGCTTTGTCCGTTGGGGCGAACAACGTGAAGGTTTTCGTGCCTGTGTGGAAAAATGACAGTGAGATTAATTGGCGGTTTCTTCATCTAAGTTGCGAGACATCGTTTAATTGTGACCAAGACTATTGAGAAACTGGAATGGGATCGTGACTATTGTTTTAAAAATTATAATGCAATTTTTTCATGCTTATAGTGGCGTGTTTGACTCGATTAGCGTTACTTCACGAGTAATTTCGTCAAGCAATTGGATCAGGAAAAGATCGACCACCAAGGTCGAATACAATCCTCGATTGATTTTTCTCATACTTTCAATGCCTTTAAAAGCATGCCCTCGATTAACTCACTTTCCAATTAAAAGTGATTTGGTTTTACTCTAGGATGTGTATTAGGATCCAATCTAGAAAATTCGAAGAAAGTGCAAGTCTCGCATTTAATAATTAGAGTATAAAGCACTTATCATATGACAATCTATTCATTGTTAAAAACAAAGGAATATTACCTTGCAACGTTTCGGCAAGTCCGGAAGAAAACAACGCCCTCAGGAAACTGGTGAATCTCCTTTCGCGGTCCGATTGGAGCGTTTGGACAATGTCTCCCACTGGCAAGGGGAACATTACTCTATCAACAGCATGTGCTACACCTTGCGGTATTTCGATGTCTTGTTTCTCATCGAGTACCTTAGCACCGTTAATTGTCGTAACCTGCCAAAGAATCGCGTGTGTTAAACATGTGATTAGAAATCAAAATTAATTAAAATCGTGAACTTGAACTCGTAAACAAGCGAATTATGTGGGCCAAGTAGAGCGGTGAATGTTTGTTTTTTCATTTAATTGATGAAAATCAATTCACCTTAACGTCGTTCCACTCGACGTCGTGCATGTTGTACTGATTGACCCTTAGTTGAGTACCGGCCAGAGACACGCCGGTCATTTCGTCCTGCAGGGAGCCTATTGTGAACGCACCGGGGATTACGTGGTGCAAAAGCAGCTGTAAACAATTTTTTATTAAAAGAAATTGTATTTTGGGTTTAGTACCCCGCTGAGGAGGCGCGGATTGTCCTTGAATTTCTCTTCGGCTTTTTCGGGTCCTCCCAACTGGACTAAAAGAGTTCTGAAGGCTTTGTCAGTCGGGACGAAGATTGTGTAAGGCCCGGTTTCGTTCAAGATGGTGTCTAGACCCGACTGTCGTAGAAATTTGGCCATAGCGTACAAGCCGTTCTTTTTGAGGACTTCCGGTAGTTCTAATTGTGGGAGCTTGGCTTCGGTGGGTGCGGGATAGAAAGGTGTTGTCGGAACGGTAGGAGACACACTTTGGAAGATTTTCACTGAAGTGGAAGAATAACTCGGACTTGTCGGCTTAGGTGTGGTTTGGTATATTATGCTGTTGCGATTTCCCGACGATGTCGTCGAGGCTTGCCTTACTAAATCATTCCCTTGGTTCAAAATGTGCGGATTTCGGGTCACTTTGTGGGTGGGACTTGACGTGGTCGTACTTCTGGTAGTACTGCTGGGGAAAATTTTTGTGTAAATGGTACTCGAAGGTGTGGACGTGGCCACAAAGTGTGTCCCGATGTTGGTTTTTAAAATCGGCACATTGGAAACATCTTCGCCACTTGCGAAGGAATTGGGTACAACAGTTACACCTGTAACTAGGTCTTTCTTGGGGGTCGTTGATTGAAATTTAGTTTGAGTAGTTGGGGTAGGTTTGGCGTTTTGAGGTAGTTTGATTTCGCCGTTTTTGATTCGTTTCAAAATCGAATCGACGTCCACTTCCGGTTTGTCTTTTCCGCTTCCTTTGACCCCTTGAACTTTGAGAGTGCCGTCTTCCTGTTCTTCCAAAAGTACGAAAGTGACTTTTTTCTGGTTGGGTAATCCGCCGACCTGTTCTAAACCACCGCTGGCACCTGTTTTCAAAAGTTCAAAGTTAGCACCAGGTGGTAGCACCCCCTTTGTTAGCTCGTCGAAAACTGCTGTCGGTGGTTTGGTTGTGGTAGTTTGGGCCAAGACTAGTTTTTCCAAGTCGCTTCCGGGTTCTAGAGGGGTTGCTCCAGGTACTAGTTTAGGATCCGTGGTTTTGATCACTTCGACTTTCTGTCCATTGGGCAAAGTGATTTCTTGTGTTTTAACAGTGGATGAGGATGAGGCACTTGCTAGTAGTTTGGGGTCTCGTGTTTTGATCACTTGGACTTTTTGGCCGTTCGGTAAAGTTATTTCTTCGGGTTTTGGGGAGGGATTATTTGCTTGAAACACTTGAACTTTTTCGCCGTTGGGTAAGGTGATTTCTTCCCCCTTTCCTTCCGGAATCAATTTTGGATCAGTTGCTTCGATCAGTTGGACTTTTTTGCCATTGGCGAGGGAGATTTCTCGAGAGGAAAGATTTTTGGTGATTTCATCGTCGGGACTGTTTCCGATAGCTAGACGAAGTTGGGCCAACAAGTCGTCTTTGGCGATCTGTTGCGATTTGTACTGTTTTTGAAGAAGATTTAAGTCTTCTAAAGTTTGGATTGTTTTGATTTTGGTTTCAGACGTTGGAAGTGCGGTTGGTAAAAACGAACCACCAGATTTTTTAGTTGCGAGAAATTTCTTTGAAGTGGTTGTTGGAGCTTCTGTTGTTGTAGTTGTTGTTGTGGTGGTTGTAGTCGTGGGATGTTCTTTGTAGTATTGTTCCACTGCTAATTTAAAAAGAGGTCCTTCTTCAGGGTAGATATACCGAGGAATTGATTGAGTATATCTGACCACTTGTGCACCACCTGGAGGTTTATATACACTTTGATAAAGTTTCTTTTTGATTTCTTTTTGTTCCTCTACCCATTGTTGATGTTCGCTTTGTGCTTTCTTCAAAGCTTTCTCGTACTGTTTTTCCACAAACTGATTGTGTTTCTCGATAATGCTCTGCTTTTCCCTCAACTCTTTTATTCTTTGTTTGTGTTTTTCAGGATCTAACTGGCGAATTTGTTGTTCTATTGCCACGATTGGGTCGACTGTAGGCCTTGGGGTGAACGCATTGTATTGATTTTGTGGGACATTGTTTGTTGTTGGACTTCGTATAATTGTTTCTTGGGGTTGTTGCTGTTGTTGTGGTGGTTGTTGTTGTTGTAGCTGTGGCTGCTGCTGTTGCGGCTGTGGCTGTTGTTGAGAAAAATTAGGAGTGAAACTGGTTTGAGTGTGATGTTGAACAATCCTAGTGTTAACTTCAGGTTGTAAGGTCGGTACTATTGACTGTATTGTTGAGACAACGGGAACTGGTTGTTGCACTGTTGGTGTTGGCAAGGCCGCTTGGAATTGTGGTTGAACCAAAACAGGATTTTGCAAGAGTTGTTGATTTTGGTTCAACAAGACCGGAAATTGGGTTGGTTGACCGAAAACAGGTTGTTGGTTGAACACCTGTTGTTGCACAGCTGCAGGTTGTGATGTACCGAACTGTTGAGGAGGAAAGTGTTGCGTTTGAGGAAACACATTAAACCTATGTTGATGTTGTTGAATATCACTCAGTATGTGACCTTGTTGCGTCGGTGACAGCTGATTTCTTTGATCAATGTTTGGAAATTGCTGTAAGGAGGAAACTCGTTTTAATTATAGCAGATAAGCGGGATTTAGAATTTATGTAACTATAGTAAAAGGTAAAAAATTCGTAAAGTTTAAAGGTAATTATTAGGAAATTGAAATTTTGAACTTTGTGGTCGGAGTTTATGGACTATGATAGAACGTGCAAGAAATGGAGTGAAAGGATTTTTGTCATATTGATTTTTTGGACATCTAACGGATCTAATTGTGCAATATTAAACATTACATCAACAAGCTTGTCTTCGTGTGAGAATTCAGTTACTTCATGGGAAAAGATCGAAGAAAGGGAAACTGAAGTTGAATTCAGACATCCGGATTATGGATACCCACAATAGAAAGTTTTCCGGCTTAAAAAAACCGATTACACGCACATCAAAAATGATTAAATCATTAAATCATTTAATCACCAACCGACGATTAAAAGTCTCCGATAGATGTGGGGTTTAAAACCTTCATAAAGGAAAATAAAGTGTCGATTCTAGAGCAAGCCATTTACAAAAACTTTTTTGCCTAGATAACTAGCGATCAGAGTAAAACACCCGCGGCTAGTGAAAGTCTTAGTAGCATCTATGGAAGCTTATGAGTGAGCGTTAATGATGGCTAAAAATTCCAAATGCTAAGGGTTACGTAAAAGGAGTGACCGCATGGTCCAGAAACATCTTTACGTAACTCTTCTAATAACAGAATTTTTCGTATTGTACGTATCATTCTAATTAAATTTTATTGTTATGAGTACACTTAAAATATTTCAAATTGCTCGTTACGTAAATCAAATGTATCTCGTTGCAAAATAATTGTCTTCTTTTTTTGTCAAATGCCTCGAGTGATATCGAGATGAGGAAGAGTTTTTGTAACAATTGCAAATTTTTTGGCGTACTTGCTTCAGGTGATATAATACGTTCAAAGGCACGATCTGAATTAGGATGAGAGTGTATGAGAATGCAACTTTCGTTAGCGTTTCCATACATCGGTGATTTAAATAACGAGATAATTATGGAAGAGTCTCTCTCCAGGCAATAAGCATTAGAAAAATGATAATGAGATTTTTTGGCGAAAGTAAGAATTTGAGATTTTCTTGCGGTGATATGTTAAGGTCAGGTATGTAGGTGTCCAGTATAATACGGACTTGCTCTTGACCTAGAGTTTCGATCGGAAGACTTTCTCCAAAGGTCGAATCTTCCGAATTGAAATGAATATCCGTTGACATTTCGTTCTTTTACGATTTCTTTTAAAACGATACACTTGTAAAGAAAGTACAACTTGGGTGTAGAAAGCTCCAACAAATGGAAAATCAGGAAAATTTTGTTGGATACATGTGTTTACATTTTCCAGTTTGGAGAAATTAAAGGGTAAACATCCGTTGTACTTTCGTAAATTGAAAGTTCCGCATTGTTTGAGTTTTAAAAAAATTGTGCTTTTATCACAACTTAAGTGAAGTTGATTCGTGATTAAACCACGGTTAAAATTGATTGGAGAAAGCTGCGGGAGTCAAAATCCATTTTTGGTTTTATGTGTCTATTTTTATTGTACCACGAGAGAGAAGAAAAGAATATTAATGAAGCCACCCAGTTTCTGGACGATCCTATGATCTATTGTTCAATATTAATGAGCTGGCGATTCGCATCGGAAAAAATGCACGGGAATCACGGAATAAAATCGGAATTTGATGTTACTCACTGATTGTTGTCCAATAAACTGCGCAAACGCTGCTCTTGTGCACAGAACCAGGAGAACATAACATGTGAAGTAGTTCTTCATCTTGACAACACCGCCGAGTACCGGCACCAACACCACATGTGATGAAGAACACAGAACTGGTGTTCCACCATCAAAGCAAGTTTCTTTTAGATGACTCCCCCACGTCAGAATCGAAGAAGAAGATATCTCATCCCTACCTTATTGTTGATAACTTTCTTTCTCTTTCCCCTTGGTGAATTATGTTTGTTTTGTCGACGCCAAGATGTAGGTACCGATCTGGACACTCACTTTTTTAAATATCTGTACAAATGTGATGAAATTCACTTTTTAACTGAAAACTCCATCTATGACGCGTGATGCAACAAGTGAAGAAATTTTAAAGAAAACAGCATTTTGGATCTATTTATCAAAAAAGGCAACGAGGGACAGCGTCGCAAATTAGCAATTTCGAAATTGATCGATTAGCAAACCTTCGATAATAAACCATCAATTATGAAAGGAAAAAATTCATTATTATTATTTAAGAAACTGTTAAACTGTAGTATCGAGGGTGAAGCAATGGATAGTGAGAGTTTGTCGAAGAAAAAAAAGTTCATCGACTGATGGTTCATGAGGTCATTAATTTGCTTCTTTTTATTGCTTCTGCGGGTTTTGTCATTGCTTCTTTGGACAGTATAAATTTCAAAATCAACAAATTGCCGCAAGAAATGTAATAAAAATGAGAAGATCGTGGTACAGATTGTTACATAAGTCAGTGTTAAGTACGATCAATTATCTTGTTGCATTATAGAGTACCCCTGCTGCGAGCAATTGTTGACTTGCCTCAAGTGGATCTGTATTGACCGATCTGAGCAAATATTTGTTCAATTTTCCAGACAATAATCTTAACACCGTTCACTTTCAAGTGCTATGATTATGAGATGAATCTCTTGTAGGATGACAACAAACAGATGGCTACCAGACACGTAATGACTTATTTATTCTGAAAGTACCTAAGATAAAACTAATGAAAGATTTTTTGAAAACCGGAATGAAGAAAACTGCCAAGGAAAATTTGTTATTCAATAGAAAAAACTTCCTCATACTAAAAATTATTGGCACGATTACCTAGAATTGGTACGCATTTCTTACATAAAGTGACGAAATTCGTGTAATTTATCTAACTTAAATGTCATTAATATTTAAAAGACGTACAAATGTTACGCTCCAGCAATTTAATTGAAGATTTGCAAGCAACCAGTTCAGTTATTCACCTACTTAATTTTCATTAACAAGTTTTTGCGGAAAAAAATATTTGAGAAGTTCTCCACAAGGATCGCGAAGATTGTGCAACGCCCCTGAGAAAGTCTATATCTTTAAAATTTATTAGATACGCGAATGGTAATATCTGTTTATTTGTAATTTACATACAATCGACCGGAACAATTTGTTTTGTGATTTTTTATGCAATTGATGGGAGTATGGATGTAGTTTCACGCTCATTAAAAAATGCTCATTAAAAGCGCTAAAAGTTAACAATTAAATTTGACATCTGAACAAATGGCGATGGCCTACATTGTTTGAATTTACTACAACGTCGAACTTTTAGTCATTTGAAATAACCACGCTAGTGGAATTTTTAAAAGACAAATTGATGAATTTAGAAACGCAAAATAATAACAAAGAATATGTTATTCCATGCCCCTTGGTTAGACAACCAATAATACTACATGTTAAAGTAGGTTTTGGTGTTTCGTGGTTGGTAATTGAGCACGTTTTCCCGCGCTACAGCTGATAAGTGTTTACAGTTGTGTTTTCGTGTTATTTTGTAATGGATTTAGAATTGGAAGATTTAGAAAACACTATTCAGGACGACGACGATGACAATGTACAATTAACTTCAGCTGAGTTAATCGAAATGATGGAGGAAGTTTGGGTTAATGAGAAATTCGCTCCTGAGATCCTCCCCCATAAACAAGAAGTTGTCGATTGTGTACTGGGACAAATATCATACATGGAAAAAAATCTTGAGATTTTACTATCCACCGATTTTAAAAAAGGAATCCATCAACTGGAAGTCGATAGGATTCGTTTTTTAGTAGCGAGTTACCTTCGTCTCAGATTGGAAAAAATCGAAACTTATGTTTTGCATATTTTAAAAGAAGAGGAACAGAGAGGCGAGAGGGAAGAAGAGTTGTATTTAACAGAAGCCGAACAACAGTTTGCGGTTAAATACAAACAAGGTTTTATATTTTTTTTCTATTTTATTTCTTTATTTATAAGTGTTTTGGTTTTGTTCTCTATTTTTTTTTTATAGCTTTAGAACAGCATTTCGAAAATGCAACTAATTTTTACCCGGGCTTGCCATTTGAAGACTGGAAAAGTCACGTAGTCGCGCCAAATATGAACAGTTTTGTGTTTTTGAAAGCTAAAACTGCCGTAGAAGGGGTTGTTATAGATCCAAGCCGTGACGATGATGAAGTCGCTGATTTAACTGTGGGTTCGCAAATGATACTATCATATAACAGCGTGGCTGATTTGGTGAAAAAAGGAGACGTCCAATTGATATAAAATATATGTAATATATTTGATAAAATCAACAAAAAACTCAAAATAAATACACTGTTACAATCTCAATGTTAAGTAACATTCTTAAGTAGTTTAAAGCGTTTCAGTTATTTATTAAACATTAAAAAATAAATTTTTATTCTTCCTTATTATCATTTTGTTCATCACTGGCAGGCATTGGTCCGAATTTGTTCTCGTAGTCATTTTTTGCAACTTCTCTTAGTTGGCTCTCTAAATTTTTTCCAGTTTCTCGAAGCATGCGACTGAAGCGGCCTTCCTGGTTTTGTAAAAGCCGGTGTGGATGGTCGAACTCCACCGCTTCTCCTGCATCCATCACCAACACCTTGTCTGAATCCATTATAGTATTTAGTCGATGTGCTATAGTTAGAACTGTACACTCTTTGAAATTTTTACGTATGCTGGTTTGGATCAAAGCATCAGTTGCTGGATCAACATTAGCGGTTGCTTCATCCAATACCAGCACTTTATTATTCCTAACTATTGCTCTGGCAAGACAGACAAGCTGGCGTTGGCCGGCACTAAAATTGGAACCACCCTCGTTCACTCTTTGGTCTAAGCTGTCTATGGCATTTTTGAGTTCAACCTACAACAAACAAAAAAATCAGTGACAAGATGCGGGTTTTGCAAAACTCACATTTTCTAAAGCTTTCCATAAAGTCTGATCATCACATTTTTCAAATGGATCAAGATTGTAGCGTACTGTATTCGAGAAGAGAACTGGTTCCTGAGGTATGATCGAAATGTTGGATCTTAGGTCATTCAAGCCGATGAATTGAGTGTTGACTCCATCTATTTCTATGGCTCCCTCGACTTTAGTAAGGCGGAAAAGGGCGGATATTAACGATGACTTGCCAGCACCGGTTCGACCCACAATACCGACCTGAAAATCAAAATGAGTAATAGTTAAGGAACAATTGAAAGAGTTCACACTTTTTCCCCTGGTAGTATTTCGAAAGTAAGATTTTTCAAAACCGGAGGATCGTTGGGGATGTACCGCAGATACACATTTTTGAAGACAACACGACCTTGCTGTGGCCAATCCCGACTCGGTTTTTTGGTGGGTAATGATTCAAAAGGGCCTTCTTTATCCAGTTTGGTGTATTGCAAAATACGTTCAACGCTAGTCATGTTACTGGCAACTTCTGCTGTTTGTCGAACGCCGTATTGTAACATCCCCGTTAAAATCAGGCTTTGAGAAATCACTAGACCTACACTTCCACGTTTGGTTGTCCCTAGAACACCATAAATCACATCTAAAAGTTAGAAACTGATCCTTACCATCGTCAAAAATAAGAAACTGGTACGTCACAATTGCCAAAAATACTGTACTGATTATATCGAGGTAAAGCCCGAATGATTCACTGGAAGCAATAAACATGAACCAACTCCCCGTGTGTTGGTCTTGTAATGAATCAAATTCCTTTATTATCATACTTTGTGCACTTGCTGCCCTTATTGTCGGAAGACCGTACAAAGAAGCAGACACATGAGAGAAAACCGGAGCTCTTGCTGAAATAAATCATCAGGCAAAACACTCAAAATAACGACACGGCGTACTTATTCCTTCCAGTCTTTTAACATCTTGAGCTGTCGCTAAATAGATGACTCTGAACCAGTAAAACAGACCACCCAGAACTACAGCTACAGCAATCATCCACGGCGTTACAACAAAAACCATGAATAGAATCCCTGACATGACCAAAAAGATTTGAATTGCTTCAATTGTAGCGCGTGGTAGGAGTTCATCCATGGCACCCATGTCTTTAGAGAATCGGTTTAAGATACGACCTGAGGGATTTGTATCGAAAAATCGCATTGGGGCTTGGAGGACATTACTGAACATCAGGTTATGGAGATATCTTGACGCGTTCATACAGATCTTAAAGAACAGGAGTGAGCGGCTTGTTGTCAGGATAATAGAGAAGAGGATAAGAATTGAGTAGACCCAGATATAGGTAGCTTGGGATAGGGGTTCGTTTGGATCTGTCAAATTAAATATTGGGGGTTGTGTAAAAACTATTTCTGTTGTGTTTACTTCAGCTGGCAATTCTGTATTTGTGTTATTAGTATCAGAAAATGGTAGTTCTGTATTTGTGCTAATAGTACCAGAAAATGGTAGTTCTGTGGTGTTTGAACTGCCGTTTACAATTGTGCCTGCTTTTTGCTCCAAATTTGTCCTAAAATTTGTTGTTAAATAAAGATAGTAGATTTTTTCTTATAAAGTACCAATGAGTCAACCAAAGATCGGAAGCATTACAACTAGCCTGTGCAATAATCAACAAAACGACCAAAAACAATAAAACTGCAATACTTCCACCCGATCTGTAATAACCCAAATAAGTGGAAGTCGGGATTGCGCCCTTCTCCATCAACTCTTCCGTCTCCTGTGCTTCAATTTCGTCATCTTCATCAGGAACTGTGCTCTGAAACAGTCATCTAGTCGCAAGATTAAACCAAACGCAATTATTTACATTGTGTGACGCAATCGACATAAGTCTCTGTCTTTGTTGTATCTCTTGTTCTTTGGTGGCAGCTTCCTCAGGTTGCTCCAGCTTTATATTATTGAGTTCATTTTCGGAAAGCTCGGCAAAAGTTCCGATTTTCTCAACTTGACCCTAAAATCAAGTTTAATCCGACGCGACAATTGATTGTGCAACTCACATTGTTTAAAACTATGATGAGGTCAGCTTGTCGCAAAAACTGCAATTGGTGCGTTACCAAAACTCGAGTTTTGTCTTTCAAATATTTCACGATACATTCGTTGAATAAGTGTTTGCCAACATGGGCATCCACAGCGGAGAGAGGGTCATCGAAGAGGTAAATATCAGCGTCTCTGTACACAGCTCTGGCTAAATTAACCCTCGCTCTTTGGCCTCCACTAAGCGAGGTTCCCCTCTCACCTACTAAAGTCTTATCGCCATGTGGAAATTGTTCGAAATCGGTCTCTAAAGCACAAACTTTGACCACGTCCTTGTAGCGATTTTTTAAGTACTGTTGTCCGAAAAGAATATTATTACGGACCGAGGATACGAAAAGCCAAGGCTCTTGCGACGCATAGGATATATTTCCGGTGAGACTAACCCGACCTGAGTTCGCCGGTAATTCCTTGAGTAGAAGTTGCAAAAATGAGCTTTTACCAGCACCCACCGACCCTACAACGCAGCATAAAGTCCCAGGATTGATCTCGATATTCAAATCCATGAGAGTGTGCACAATGGGGTTAGGAGTCCAACTAGCATTAACTTTATCTAGCCTGATAGAACCATTTTTTTCGGATTGTGCTACCGATAAGTCGGTCACAGGTTCATTCTCTTCAAGGAGCAGGAACTCCTCAATTCGCTTGACTGAAGTTTTGGCTTCGGCAAGAGTCGAAATTCCCAGAGGATATAATATACACATGTAGAGTTGGACTGTATTGAATAACTGGGCAACGGAAAAAACCACATCAGCGCTCAATACATTGCCCATAAGTACGAAAGTGATGAGGGTTAAGTACGAAGCTGTGCGTTCTGTGAAAACCATCAGCGCGATTGAAAAACCTCGAATGTATGAAGTTTTGGACACGATGTTGATTTCGTATTTTCTGGCTAAGGCTACGACTTTTTCGAACGGTTTTTCCCAAGCATACATTTTGATTACTTGTATGCCGGCTGTTATCTCGTTCATGAGTTTGACTCGATTGTCAGTTTTTTGTGCTATTTGCATTCTGTAAATCCCCTGAAGTCGGCTCAAGTAGCCTTGCAAGAACACGGCTTGGAGGGTTATAGCTCCTAGACCGGATAAGGCGGCAAGGCCGACACTTCGGTACATTACGTAAAAGGCTATAATTGCTTGTATAGGCATGATCCAAATATAATGGAGGAAAGTTGAAGTAATATCAAATCTTTGTACGTCGTTTGATAGTAAATTTACTAATTTTCCGACGGCTACTTGTCCTAATGAAGTCCGATTCAGTCTGAGTAACTACAATTCGTTTAAAATTCTGATTGGAGTGGTTTAGAGTAAGCTTACTTTTCTGTAAATGAGTGAGCATGTGGCTATTCGACTCCGCATTCCGATTCTTTGCGAATACAAATTACAGTGATGGATAATCATGATGTTGACAAACGCTAATAGGATAACACCAGTGGCAAGGCCCCACCCCATACCGGACGACCGGTCATTGTAATTAACCCCGTAATAATTAATATACCATGCTAATACTATAGGCTGAAACATTTTCAATACTGTGCATTGCAAACAGAGAATGATTCCGGTTAGTGAGTACGGTGTTATAAAAGTCCGACGTATTGTACGAAGTAAGCTGGGCTTTTTATTGTTTTTCAATGAGGACTTAACTTCAAGAAGCCAATTTCTAAAAGTTTCCAGTTATCAATTAGTAACACCGCTATCAGGAAGTACCGTTCGATGTCATCTCCTAGTGTGCCAGAAAGGTCATATTTAGCACAATTGTACAAATCTTTGAGTTGCAAGTCATTCGAGTATCCGTATTTAAAAAACGGCAACGTCCAGCTGCAAATAACGGATTATCTTGGTAAATAAAAATGCATTTTTCCCTGAAATGCATTTTGATATAGACCAAGGTTAATTATTTTATTTTCTGTTATGGCAAATGACTGCGATAAAAAGATACTCGAGTTAATGTAAAAATTGGATAGATAAGGCGTCACGTGTCACCTTAGGGTGGTGACGGTTTATCCTACCTAGAGCTTAATTGACCATGGCTTTATTAGTGACGCTATTGAAATGCAAATGAGATCAAAATTTCGGAATGCCATTCAATCGTGAGAAATGTTTGTTGGGTGTGGAGGAAGTTGCTATTGGGAGCCACCTGTGAAGTGGTGATTTACACATGTTGACAATTGAATACAGCTGTACGCATGTAAAACGACGGACTTAATTAAAATATTGTCGTATACAATTTAAAATCTTTAAATAGCGGCGTCCTTGATGCTTTAATTTTCCCGTTAACCTTTCCTGTTAGGCGCTTATTAGTTAGACAATGATGTTGAAATAAATGTGTACAGCCGGGAAGTTATCGATTGTGGGCTAGTTGAGGCTGCCAATACAATGTCATGTTTACTATTCTACGGTTGGTTCCTATTGATTACACAATGACAAGATTAAAAAAGCGCTTCATTATCTTTATGACAAAGCTTAGGCAGTTAGTTTAAGCAAAACCCAAATCAAAGCGAATCTAATGTTACTTAAGACTTACACAAAGAATAGTTTCGAAAGAGGATTCGCTGTCTCTTCGGGAGATGGACGGTCGTATTTTTTACTTGAATCCATGGCTTAAGTACTATCAAAGGCACGAGAACAAATCAATTAAGGCCGCCCGGTTTAAGTCATATTCATTAAGTAACTAAACACATCGACATCACCTATCGACGGTTCATCTCTAAGTGAGGTTAGCTTGAGGAATGGAGAGTGGGAAGGGATTATTAAATCGGCACGCGAATGGGATTGATCTGATTGGTCGGCGGCCGCGTTACACAATTTTTTCCGCGTTTGTTATTACTTAGATAACTTTGATTTTGCTGCGAATTGAACTTTGTTATATAATTTGTAATCAAAACTGGCCGTGAACAGTATCAGAAAAATATTTTTAACATAAGTATTACAAATGCTACTTTGTCGCGCAAAAATAGAGATAAAGTCGAGGATAAAGTTTTTTTCGCATTAATTCAGCTCGTCATGTAGATAAAGCTTCTTGGAGATGATGACTAGGTATGAGTGGTATGACTTGCATTTTTTTAGAGCGGGGAGGAGAGTAAAGACAAAAATCTGTACAAGCATTCATTTATTTTAATTCAATCAATCGTCAATAATAATTATACAGCCAATGGCCTACAACAATCCTATATAATCAATAATATATTTATAATAATATTTTACAATATATTTTAAAATAATAAGCATAGTTTACTGTTGACTATAGGCCATCTATAGTAGCATAAATAGATGTAGATGTATCAACTAACGGAACTGTTCGATATAACGAAACATATATGACACTAGAAAAATCTAAATCTAATGAAACAAAACAATTTAACTATAGAATACCATTTAAATATTTTTCTTATATTCTTATCACATTAACTAAGTTTTAAATTGTTTTACAAAATAAATTCATAAGAAGAATAAATTGCTTTGGACAATCTTTTTTATTAATTTCGCTGTTCTATTAGGCTTTTAAAGTATATTTACTTAGTTAATTTCCTTTTTCTTCTTAACTATTATTCAAAGGTAGCCCTTAGATTGAAACTGGAAGAATCTGACAAGCCGTTTTGAACGATTTTCAAATACTTAGAAACGATATATTTTGGAAGAATAAAGTTACAGGTCCATCACAATGCAAAAGGTACATATTGGTTCAGTTAGGTACTCAACGGTTCGGTTACAACTCAAACAAATAAATATACATATCACAAACATTGTATCGTTTCTAAGCAATCAAAGTAGCCTACAAACTGTACTGAATATCATAAAGCATGGATATGTAATTTATTCTATTCGACTAGCCTATAATGATATGTTCATTATTATTATTTTTTGGAACACCTAATACTTATTTTTCGAGACATTGTTTTATATAATTTGTTTTTGAAATGTGTTTGCCAGTCAGTGTCTTATAAAACTTTGTTTTAATAGTAAAATAACATACATTTTGTTGTGAATGCTCACATTAAACTGCAATTAACACTTTGTCATTTGTTACATAGTAATAAGCGACCCTAGTACAGCATGTTGAAGAAACCAATTGTTTTCTCTCAAATCTGAATTTTACCTAAAAACTTAATAACGATTATTATCTATAGCCACACCCAGTGCAATTTTATGAAAATCTACGACAACGTTACAAAATTTACAATATTACTGGTCGTTTCACAGAAGGTGAAACGGGGAAATACGAAGAACGTGCGTTATCTCGTTCGCCATCTTTCCGCGGCGCCATCTGCTTTCGGTGATAACAATTATTAGTTTGACTTTAATTAATTCAGAAGCATTGCCACTTCTTACCTATCGATGCCAATAACTTAACTAACACCTATCTACAGAGTGACTGCGGACGCTATGTTTCGTTCTAATAAGAAAAATAATTGTATTATGAAAGAAAGTTCAGTCAGAATGTCTAGTGGCACGTGTGGCGGGAGATTCGGTAATACTGATCGGGGTATTCACAGGTTTAGTGAGGTGGGGGATGGCAACATGGCGTCCGCGTCCTGGTACTAACATTCAATTCAGCTAAACATGAGTTTTTTTAATTATGTACAGTGTTTTTTGAGAGTATTTTCTAAGTTTTTATTTAGGTTATTTTAGATAGTATTGTTTTGCACCATAATCTGGATATGTTTGAGTAGTAAATGCAGGGCGAGCATAAGAAAAAAGGCGACTGAGTGATCGTGTGACATGAGAATGTTTCTTAAATCGATAAAAATCACTCAGAACGCTAATACTACTATCGCGGAGGCACTAGAGTACTATCTACTAGACTAGGATAGAGAGATCCAATAGTTTTATTTGTCAACTATTTCTTGAATAAGGCAGCAAAGACATAGTGTAGCAGAGTATTTGTTGTTACTAGGTTGGCATTTGTGTCAGGGTGTTCTTCCCTGTGTTTTCCATCTTTGCTGGGTGAGCGACAGATCCGGGAGACACGAAAATTCGTTTCACATGTATGCACAGCCCTAGAACTAAGTGATAGTGGCTAAGTACTAACAGTTATAGGCCCTAACATTAAGCTGCTAAGAAGCAATCTTTGCAACCTCGTAACACTGGTCCGTATCATATACAAGTAGTATAAAAATTTAGTGCGAATGGTCGCTGGCAGCGCCCTTTCGTCAGCACAACCACCGATACAAAAGAAAAAACCGAAAATTTTCTTTTCCTCGATTTAGTTTTTCAGCGATTCGACAATTCCGATCGCATTGCAGCCACCTGTATAGGCCGGGTGAACATGAATTTTGTTACGTCACAAGCGAGTCCGCTGCAGCATTGATTGACTCTACGTAGCAATAAAAGCGAAAATCTATAAACCGATCCCATTTTTCTTATTTCTGTTGTGTTGATTTTGAATACCTCACACACAATACTAGAGATATGTTTCAAGGCGCTAGTTTCTAATGCGCTTCAAGAGAACTCCTAAATGGACTTTTCTCTAAGTTAGAAAGGCCCCGCGAGGAGCGCCGCCACTGTCGACACCATCAGGAAACCGGCAGCGCCGTCTCTTGACCATCGCAACGAACTTGCCGCGTCGGTACAGTTTTGCCGAGGCGGTTGGTTCAGAAGCTCGCCTGGAAAAAACATATTTCAGCAGATTCACGAAAAAATACTTATCGATCTCTTCAAGCAGTCGGTATGTCACTAATTGGGCAAGTCTCGCGAGGTAAACTGGAAACGCATTGAAAAAAGAATCACGGGAGCAGGAAGCAGGAGATAAAGGAGGAAAGTGAAACCGACAGGAACGCTGCAAGGTGTTTGAGAATACAAAATTATTTATTATAACTTGGAACGCAGAGTTTAGCTTTAAACGAACGACGTTTTAAAGACGAAAAACACGGAATTATAAAAGTTTGCACAATCAATTATCTCGGTACAGACTTTGTAATTCTCACGATGAGTTTTTTCGGTGTTAAATTAAAGAGTGATTAAGTAAGTCGCTAATAAAGTTGAGTCTATTGTTTCGGTTTTTTCGACTGGAAGAAAAGTGAAAAAGGAATCTTTGCATGTGGGTGTCGAAGGATCGTGTTCATGACGAGATGATAGCAATGAGGATATTCTGGACACATGTTTTAAAAAAGACATTCGGTATTCCCGCGGGGTGTGCTCTGTGGTCGTTGGAAGGTTCGCCGCAGTCATTGTATTACAGGTCGCAAATGTGCCCACTTAAATATATATAAAGACGCCGAAACGAATTTCAGATTCTGTCGGTATATTTCGATCCCTCGAACATGTCTTATTGTTGTTATCGGGAAATAACGTGACAGGTTGATTGCCCCAATTACAGAGCTTAATTGGAATAGAGTAGCAAGCATAACAATGTTTCATTTCAAAGTTAAGCTTGTGATCTGGGAAACGACGACGCAAACTTAATTAAACAACCAAAACAAAAAGCGATAAAGAATCAGAACTGATCAAGTTTGTAATAAGGAAGCAGGTTCTGGTTATAAAACAAGTAAAAATAACGTTTATTTGCGTCGATTTTTTAAACAAAGGCGCCCTAATTGGATTCCTTCCGAAATGTGTCCGAAACTTTCTCGTTACGCAACAAAATAAAAGCTACTCGCTTGACTGAAATTGCATTTGCATAAACTCCGATCCGGCGCTGACAAATCCTCGGATTTACTTGACAGCAACTTACTCGTTTGCTGCTGAAGTTGAGGTAGGTATTTCTTCCAGAAGGCACACTGCTTAAGTCTAGGTCCCCTCCCTGTGGCAGTAGAGTTGACATCGAGGGTGAGAAACTCCCTTCCGAAAGCTGTGTGCGGAGGCCAAAAAGTGGGTGTCCAGACACCGTTTGGCGACTGACTGGGATTGCCCGTTTTGGCAAAATTGGCCCAATATCTCATGATTCGCTTACTCAGATCGACTTCTTGTGCTGTGTAGCTTTTAGTGGGATTGAGTGGTTCCCCGAAGACGTAGTTGATTTCGTCTGCGTGCATCACACCGGTCCATGAGGGCCATGGGTTTGCTACTGTCCGATGCTTGTAGTAGTACATGTAGACCGTATTGCCGGTTTCGGCATACCGGTGGGCGAATTCGTTGACGTTGCAAGTGAAATGGTAGTCGCCTACCATTTTATCGAGGGAGTCACGGTTGCTCACCGGGTCGTCGGGGTTTAACCAGTTGGTGTATTCGAAGACGATTGCTTGGCGAGAAATCGCGTTGAAGTAAGGGTTCAGTTCGGTTACAGCCCGGAGGAATTCTTGCCGGTTGACGTAAACGTTCTCTTCCTTTCGGAAGAGTTCGGTCAAGTAGTAGATTATGAAGTAGTAGCCTTCTTCTGTATTAGAACCCATGAGGATATTAGTTTTTTTGAAGTTTTTGTTTGCAAGAGCTCGGGTGGGGGATTCGTCCAGAAAGGCTCCATCAATGACTGGGACGAACGGAAACTCACATATGCCGAGTGTTCCCCATTCGTTATTGACTAAATCAACAGGATCTTTCTTTTTTAAACAGTCTATAACAGCGGAAAGCTCATGACGCTCATGCGGACAACCCATAGCTTCTGCTAGCCTTAATCCTCGTAAAATACTTTCTTCACGCGAGATTATAGCCCAAGGTGCTGTCGCACTCCCAGATTCCATGATAGCTTGTGAGAATAAGTTTCTCGATAATGGAGAAAGCAGATGGAGGGAGACTGAGACAGCTCCTGCTGATTCTCCGAATAGGGTAATATTGTTGGGGTTTCCTCCGAAAGCAGCGATATTATCACGTACCCACTGCAACGCCATCATTTGGTCAAACAGTCCTGCATTTCCCGGAACGTCCGGCGTCCCGAAATACAAGAATCCGAGCGAAGCAACTCTATACTGCATCGAAACTAAAATAATGTTCTCTTCGGAAACTAGTATGTTGTGGTCGTAAACTTCTAAAGTGTTCGTCCCGGAATAGAACCCACCCCCGAACACCCACACCATGACCGCGGCATTGGTCGGCCTCGGCTTCGGCACCACCACGTTCACGTAAAGACAGTCTTCGTTCAACGGTGTGTTGGGATTCCACATGGTCGCACCCGGGAAATCCCCAAACACTGTGTCTATAATCTGCACGCAAGAATTCGGTTGGCTAGTCGTGTTCATCACGCCTTCCCACTTTTCTGCAGGTCGCGGGTGCCGGAACCGGAGGTTCCCGAGCGGTTTTTGCGCGTAGGGGATTCCCAGCCACGCGTCGACCTTCTTTCCTGTGGCGGCCGTGAGGGAGATGCCACGGACCTTCCCTTTCTTTGTCTGGATGACAAGGGGATCATCTTCGGAGTCGCGACGCGTAAACTCCCGTTTGTCGTCCGGGGCGTCTCTTCGAAACTCCTCCGAGTCTCGATGAGGGTCGAATGGGTCGCGAGACATATGGTAGGCCTCTGCGTGAGGCTCGGGGGGATGGTGGCGGCCTCGGTGCGGCGAAGGGATGCATGAGGGAAGTAGAATCACCAGTAAGCAGGCCGCCCACGCTCCCGTCATCGCTTTTCAATAATTCTGCAACAAAACAACCTATAAATAAACGGAATGGCCGATGATTTAAACACTTGTTTGGATTTAATGTATTTGCACAACGGTCGTTGGTATGCGCGCGGGTTAGGCCGAGGCAGTAAAATGAACATAAAACAAAATAAAGGGTTCGACAAAGGGCGATAAGACTTTTTATTACCTATAAGGGGCAATTATATAGATGAGATTGGAGGGAAATCTATTTTTGAAACACTTATGAATTCACACGTAACAATAACCGATTTTTCGACGTCGCAATAAAAGAATAATTTAGCTGGATCTTCGCTTGCCACACGTTGGGCGCCAATTTTTTATTAAACTTGTAACAAACTAAAGTTTGGTTGAAAGCTGTGTTGTAGGGGAGGAATGAATAATTAATAACAGATACGTCAAGAGGTATAACTAGCTTACAAGGGAATAGTTTGAGGCCGGGCCATAAATAAAGAGATTTGGCTTTTCGGCAGGGGCACACACCGGTTGAAAGACTATGTTTTGGCCTGATCGTTAAATTGGTGTGTGCGCACGTGATATATTTCAATATCTTTTTTCGACTTATCTGTTTGTGATATTGACGGGGCAGCCAGTTTCTTCTGCGTCGTAATTATTTTCTCTCGGCTGCAGTGGAACGTAAAGTTAGCTATATCAACCCGGTTGAAATACGGACATAATGAGCCCATCCCTATACACAGGTAACATGATCCCATTAGGAACGTACACAATAGCAGCGAGAGCAGCGCCCTAGGCGACGGGCTCTAGCACTGCACTAATTACAATCAGAGTGAGCTCGCTAATTGGAGACCCGGGATAGACCCGGTTGACCGGCCTCTATAACTCCACTATTATGAGTTTCATTTTTTGTTTCCGCTCTCAAGTGGTCCCCAGCGTCTTGCTTATTTATGGAAGCGAGGACTAAACTGGGGGCTTTGCAGGTGCGGATGCAAGCGCGACTGCAGGACCGGAATCCGGAGTTTAAGCTTATTTGCATCGGCGCTTAATCCGGGTAATTTAACTAGTCCGGTTTGCGTTTGACGCCGCCTGATGCTGCCCCGGACGGACATTTCCGCGCTTCAATGCACCGCAAACAGAGCGAAATAAATTTTCATTAGGCCAACTCTTTTTTTTTCGATGAACCAAACAATGGACAGAATGCCGGATCGATAACGGTTTAAAAGAGTTCCGGGTCGGAACCAGATAACAGAAACAGATGTTACTCCATTATTACAAGAAATCTCGTCGAAAAGTTTGAACGCGTGGCGGTTACGCTAATTATCGGTGAGGAAAAGCAATCGAGCTTTTTGGAATTTTCAGTAGTAGGAGATTTGAGGGTTTTACGGGTGTATCATTTGTGTGCTTTTCACCGGAATGAACTGAAAATTTCAGGGGATTTTCATTAAATCGATTTGATTTATTGCAGCGGGAGCTTTGCAGCGCGGTATATGGGAATATCCCCTTTTTATAATAGATCTCGATTATTTCTTTTTTGCAATAACATTGAAAGCGATGAGTGTAATTGCGTCCAGCTCTGAAAATGGCATGCTATGCTCAGTGTATACTTACTGAATAAATGTCAACAATACACAGCATGCGGTGGCATATTGCTATGCTAGGTCGGGACAGGCGGTGACGCAAGCCCAGTTTTCTGCAACAGAAGAAAAATTTATTACAGCATCAGAATAAGTCATCAAATGGTTTTAGTCAAACACGATAAATCAGCAATCCGCACTTTGATAAAAAACTGACATGTAATTTAGTTTTTTTGTTCAAACTGTTATCTGAGTTAAAATCCAAGGTGTGGACATGACATGCACGCTTTTCGCACGCAAGATTTCCCGAGCACGTCTGAGCGAAGATTTCGATAATAACATCAATTAAACAGTGGATCGTTTTAAAATATTTCAGAGGTGAAATAAGACTGGCAACAATTCCATTAGCGCCTAAAACTTGAGACGCCCGGCACATAAAAGACTCCTGACATTGAAACTTCGCGAACGAGGTGAAGAATTTTCCACGTTAGTGTCGGGATATCTCGACGGGATGCATCGAGACGAGATCTGTTTTCTTAGATTAAGTTTGAGACGTAAACTGGTTTCTCGGGAGCTCAATCTGCATTTTCCTCTAATTACGTCGGGGAGAGTTTTTCCGAGACGTATGGAAAAGTATTAATTACGCCCGGTATTAAGGATTTAACGGCCTCTTTCCGAAGTTATTAAAGTGTGTGTAGACGACGGAGGAGCCTGTTAAATGATCAAGTTTCTTGTACGAACTTTGGGGGTATAATGCTGCTTGATTCTTTGTATAACGACTACGTTTGCTCGGTGAAAAGCGGTTGCGTGGCCTCGAATTTGCCCAACAAATTATCAGAGCCGAGTGACGGAGTTCTAGTCCATGATTAGTGGAAGGGCTTCCTTTTCGGACAAGTGGAAACAACATGTCGTATCTTCCACGTGAGATGGGCCATTAATCGTAGTTATTAATATGCATTGTTCCCTCTTCATTGTTCTCATCTCGGAATAATTGTTCCGTGCGGTGATTACGGTTGTTCCCTTCAATATTGTCAACGACGCACTAATTATCAGATCACAAACGACAGTGCTTAGGGGAATTAATTATTCCGTGTTCCTGGATTCATCACTTTTACCAAGAGAGATAATAAGCTTCTTTATAGACAGGCAAAGAGAAAAGTTTGAAGGAGATTGACGAAAGTTTCAAACATCCATCACTCTTAAATGATAAGTAGTGTTATTATTACGGGGCATGAGGTGAGAGTTTGTTTGGTGAAGCCACAGATTCAATCTTCGCCTCTAAATCCCGTGTCAAAGTACATTTGTATGGGCGACAAGTCACGTGTTCACTCGCCAGTAAATTAACCTTCTTCGGCTCTCTTCTTTTTTTTTGGCACTGTACTCCCCCTCATCTAATTTAGATTGAATCTTAGTCGACGCGGAAAGCAGAGAAAAATCGATCCGAAGAGAAGCACGACCAATCGGATTGTGAGGCTAAGCACCAATTACCGGTTTTATGTTATCGTCGGTGTTATTAATCGGTCGCAAAAGCCGCCCTGATGACCATCGGAATTCAAATTAATTCCACTGGCCGTGGACACGTCTCCCGCTTAATCGCTTGCGTATCTTTGATTTGGGCGAAAGTTCAAGGTTACGAATGAGCGCTAATCAAACGCAACGCTGCCCCTTTATATGTCACGTAAATGTGAATTGTCTCGTTAAACATTCGCGTTTCGGGCGCAATTTAACGGAAAAATGGGCGGCATTTGGCCGACCTCGGTACGACTAGGTCAGGGGTACGTTCGGGGGTCAAAAGTTTGGCCTCTCTGCGGATGCACTGCCGAGTACGCCACCACATCGATCTACGCCGCTGCCGCACTCGCATTAAAGCTCGCCATACTGTCGCGCACCGGCCGAAATAGAAACCACGCTGAATTATTTAAAAGCGAGAGACAATAAATGGCGAGCGAAAGGTCGACTTGAGAAAAATATGGATATTTTACTTGTTTAGATGCTGCAGAGGTGTAAAGTTCCACGAGAACGTTAAGGGGGTCGTATTTTAGACCGCATCGCGTCTTAAATGGCTTTTCCGCTTCCGTGTAGTTCGATACGAAAGGGGGACGCACTACTTACGAAAATGTCAAGAGATGCTTTAAACAACACGAGAGAAAACGAAAACAAAACAAAGGAGTTACACCGAACGTGCTTTATCTTACTTTTAACGCACCGGTTGGGGCATTACGAAGGTAATGATTTTTGACCGGCCGTAAAACGCGACTTCAGGGATTTTACTCTACTTATTGACTGTCGAAAGACTCAATTTAAAACTGCCATAAACAACAAATTTGGTGGATGCGCCGGGCAAAAGACAATGGCATGTTATGCAGCCCACCAGTAATAGTGAATTTTAACCAAGTTGGTAAATCTTACTACAATACAGAGCAGAAGATGATTAAAATTAGAGATTACCGGAAGCACAGAAGGGATTTAAGTGTAGGCTGTCACCTCGATTTTAAATCTTCAACCGCATCAGTTATTTGCTCTGTACCGTTTTTATGATGTCAATAAATATAATTTATGTTGTAACAATATTCGACTAGATTTCTTTATTTATTTGATCTGTTACAGTTATAGGCTTGTCGTTAGTGCTTTCTGTAAACAGATTGAATATCACAATTTAAGCTAGAAGTTAGCTATCTCTTAAGAAATTTCTACTATAACTTTTCTCTATACATTTTTTTTTCTGGATAACACATTGCAATACAACAAAGCAGATTTTGGTAAATAAGATGTTTTTATTATACGAGAAATAAATAAATTAATGCAAAGCGTCACTAAACTTATTACAAAGAAACAATTAATTGCAAATATTGTTGAGACTCAAATCTAAACGGAGGTATCGCTCAAACATTCTTGAACTCCTTAATTGTCATTTTGTTGTAAATTAATCAGCTTCTGATCTAAGTAGCATTGCTGTAATTAGGCTTACAACGTATACAAGTGCTATACATGTGAATGCATGTGGCAAGGAACGTCGCAATTTGGTGGATGCGCCGGTTTTGGTGTTCGACTAAATTCGGAATCAACAATCAAAGTTGCTCGGTCGTCATGTCGTTATCGATTCGAGATGAAAAATCAACGTTGTTGCAATGTGTTTTGCAAATTAAGTGGTAATAAATTAATTTCTGTTTTGGTCGTGCAATGGCAACCGATACGATCTTGCTTTAACTTGCTGTTCATGTTTATTAGATTTCGCAAATCGCGGAATATTCGTAATTTGTTTTGGGTATAAGTAGTAAAGCGGTCTCAATCTTTGGCGTTATTAAATGTTTAGTAATAAGTGGGAGGTTCAGAAACCCGAGTAATCAACATCGTACTTGAAAACAGCTTATTTAAAATTTAATCGTCGGTTCTATACTTAGGCGTAAATTGTCGCATTCGACTTTAATTGGTTGGAAACAATTAATTCTGATTTAAGATGTTGGCGGGGGGAAAAAATTCGCGCTTCTGACGCTTTCCAAACTAATTAGGCCGCAATATCTAGATCTGAGACGCAATTTATTCGCGACACGCACAATACCGAGTCGTTGTCCTCGCTTTTAAAAAGTTTGTCAACGATATGCAAAATACGCGAATTCCGGGAGCCGAAAGTCGTTACGACATGGCATCCAGACCGCAGGAATCTTTGATAAAACGCCAAAATTATGTATTGCGCTGTTATTATTAATGTTGAGGGTGTCCGGAATAGGTAGTCGGGTTTTATTTGAAGCCGGATCGATGAATTGCTGACCCCATATTCGGCCTATTTAGGTCAATTGCAAATAAGACCGCTTGAATTCAACAATAAAAATGATAAATAGGTTGCGGAAATTGGCTCGTGCCGTTTCACGATTAATTGCAGAGTTATTCGGGGCATGCCACCTGCGGTCAATTAGCGCAAACGTCATCGAAATATGGACCGATGTAGAGGAGAGCAGTCACACAAAAACGGCCAACGAGCACAAATTGGGTGATATTCATAAAAAGTAGTACATGCTTATACTTATATTTTTTTAAGTAGATGCTTACAATCATATTCATAAAATTATAAGTATTTACTTTTGTAGTAAGAAGTAGATGCTAATACTTATGTAGTACTAGCATATGCTTATAAAATCATAGAAACATGAGTATCTACTGCTGTCCATATTTATAAAACATAGTAGTTACTAACAAAAATTAGTATGTACTTATAAAATTACTAGTCTGCTATTCGTTAGACTTATGTTTCTGCAGAAAAATCTGTTTACTAAAAGAGGCTATATTTGCCGTACCAAGAATTTCAAGAAACTTTAAAATTAGGCAAGAAAATGCTGCCGATCATACTCTCATATAAATGTAGCGGTTTTCAGCAGAAAGTGTACAATAGTTAATGATCTCGATGAAGACACAAAAGCCGATTTACCATTTTAAATTTTTTATCGAAAGCGCCAAACTAATTTTTGTATTACGTTGATAGTGGGAAAACTGTCGATTGTAAGTAACAGAGTTTGGTAAGTTCAGATTTTTCAGATGATTTTTCGTCGATTTTATTGCGTTTTGGCTGACTCCGGGCTCATCAGAATCAAACAATATTTGGAGAATTCTTTTTAGAAGTATGAAAAACCCGAGTAAATACGTAGTTAGAGTTACAGATTCGCCTGCAGATACAAAATTTTTTTATTAGAATATTTTATTAGAAAAAATATTACTCGGAATATTTATCAGACTTAGATAAAAACCCAACTTTAGATGTTCGGTCAAACTTTTGAAGATGTTAATAACTAAATAATACTAAGCTTGTTCGAATTTTTTAGGTGATTATTGGCCGATTTCGGCGCATTTTGTGTGACTTAAAAGTCGAAATAAAATTTGAAAAATTTAGGCCGGAAACGCTTAGAAAATCATGAAACGATTATGTTTCTGTTTCCAAGCTGGGCGACCTAGCACTCCAAAAATCTAGCTAAGAACTCCACAAGCTGATTTACATTTTGAATGTCAAAATAAAAATAATTGTCGATATTTGACAAATCTGGCGGTAACCAAGCAAGCATATTAGTAAATACTTATATGATGTAAGTATTTGCTCATATAGTCGATTTTTTTTTATAATCAACTGTCAAAGATTCGTCAGGTTGGCATTTCCATAAATAGTAATTTTTTTGAGTTAAAGTTGGTTCACTTTTTTACCTACAAATTCAGTTTAAAAATCTTTACAAATTTTTAGTTGTCTTTAAGTGACAACACGTACAATACATGGATTTAATTCAGAGATTTACGAATCCAAATTTCAGTGACTGCGTAACCCAACGTAAAACTTGTCAATACTGGTGTGCAAAATGTCATATACCGTATACAGCTAGTTTCGAAAGTAGTTGAACATGAACTTTTAGGGTGATACAGTCTGATCTTTATCAGAATTTTGACACTGACAGTTGATTATTTAAAAAAATGAACTGTAAGTATAAGCATCTTTTTATAAATATGGATGCAATTATTTACTTTTAGGTTCAACTGATACTTATAAGTAAATGCTAATACTTATAAGTATTTGCTTATAAGTAGATACTAATTTTTATGAATATGACCCATTGTGTTCATTTATAAATTCACGAAAAAAGTTTACAATACGATCTTCTACAAACATTTTTTTTTTTAAATTTGCTTTAAAATCTTAACAAAAGATAAAGTTATTTTGCGAATGTAAAGAAACTAGAGCGTTTTATTGTAGCCACAAGATAGCTTATTTATTTTAATTAATGTTAGGGGGGGTCCAACTTGGAGAGGTTTCCCATATAAATTCGCAAGGAATTTATTCAAAACATCGAGTTTTATCCTTGCGGTTCTTCCTTGCAATACATTTCCTTTTCGTGCGGGCGCCCCACTGCGCCAAGGTCGCTGCCAGACACGCCAACCTCGTAAAATATTTTAATTGTTGGAGTATCGTGAGATAGGGGCATAAGTGATGAGCGTCCTGGATTCAGTCGACCCCGATATTCGACGCGATTATTATTCGGAATGTCGCATAAACCTACCCGAGGCGGTCTAATGTCGCTTTTTACAACCTCGTAAAATAATTGATTGCTATTGAACAAACAGTTTTTTCGTTAATTAACTCGGAAGGGTTAACTTTCGCGGGAGAAAAAAACCGCGATCAATAGCAGCACAAACAGCAGCTGATCCGGGTTAGAGGCGATTTTTACCATTTTCACGGCCTTGGATTCCTATAAATATACAGTGGCGTTAAGTCATGACGTCATTTGTGGGGTTCGATCACCTAGTGAATTATTAAATTGGCACATTTGTGTCTTTTATTTAACACCCGGTAAAGGTCTAGACCAGACACGCGATCGTCTGTAGTCTAGGGATTTCGTGCATATTTTGGGCTAAGCCGAAGGTTATTAAACATCTTAAGGATCGTAAACATAAAACGGGTCGGTAAACACAAGAGGGCGCTACCAAAATCGATAAACCGATAGATACTCATCTAGATTCATTTCAAGTCCAAGGCCATATCTATAATTCTTTTGTGCTAGCGCCAATGTCTTGAATCTCATTAAATTTATCGAATGACCACTCCCGGATTCTTAGATCCGTCAGGGAAATTTATCGTTTTGTCCGTCGCGAAAAGACAGCTGGAACATTAAAAACGCACGATACCGTAAATTAGCGCAAGTGGACACGACAGCCACTTCAGAGCCGCTAATATTTTATCTTGTAACACGGTGTTAATTTCTGGTGGCCGCGATAAGGGCCTTTTTTATGTAAGTGGCGAACACAGGACGTGCTGCACGTTTGAATATTTACTTTTAGTTTTTTTCTTCAATAAACAATGATTCTGGCCACGTTAACAAAAATAAATTCCCATTTCATAAGGTAGCTGAACAAACAGTTTGTCGTCAAATATTTAACGTTTTTTGAAATTCAATCGGCTGCTATTTGATCGGTTGCCCTTTTCCGTAATGTACGCAAAATGAAAAACAAACAAAAAGCTCGTTTGGAATATGGACAATTACATAAATCGGTCGTGACGTTTATGGGGATGATCTTGACCCAGATAAAGCAGCAATTTGCTTTTTTATTGTCTATTAGGAATATTTTTTCTGGAATCGGTAAACAAAACGTTTGCTCGGCAAAAACGCCTCAAGTCGCTCTGAAAAGAAGGGATATTTACGAAGCCACATTAGGCTTTTTGCACGACCCTCCCAAATGGCCGAGGGAAGGGATCTTTTGGCACGCAGTTGAAAGCAAGATTAATTCGGAGTGACTCGTACACACATGTCAGAACCGCAATTATTTTACTGTTATCGTTATTTGAATCTAGTGGAGTTTTTAATGTCCCGGCGCCTCCACCAAAATTAATTTAGAAGCTGAGCTTATCGCGGCTCACATTGTTTCTATGCCGAAACACTAATAGCAATTTGTTTTTACTGCTAATCCTCCTAACCTGATTTTCATGTATCTGATAAGGCGAGATCGATACGGGCGGCTTCAAAAATGTTGAAGACAAGGAAGCGCCTCTAAGAAATCACGTAGGTGAGTTATCGAATTGGAGATGTCAACAGTCGACTCATTTGCCTTTTGTCCTGCTCGGTCGCCCCTCGACATCTTTTATTCGTTTTTCTATCCCATTTTATTACGTCGTATAATATGACAGTGTCACGGGGAAATTTCAGACGTTATGAATTTTTTATAAGCATGAATACCTGGAGCTCTTATCTGCTTTCAGTTTCAGTTTACTTCTTTCAGGGAAAAGAGAAAAATGCCTCATCCGGTAGCGCGCCAACTTCCATCTTTACACTCCTGACCTAATTTATTAGATAAACGGACGAAAACCTAACGAAATTGCACCGTAAATATGCACGATTCTTTTCAGGCTTTCAGGCTTGCATCTCTCGTTCTTTTCCTTTTTTCTCTTGAAATCATCTCTTTCAATGGGTTTTTGCCGCAAGCTCGACGCTGCCGACGTCTTTGTTCTGTAAACACTCAATCGCTTTTGTTTAGAAGACGAGTGTTTGTTTTTGGATTTACTAGACTTTATTAGATTTGACCTTTAGCCCGGACTCTCTTATTTATTATTCCTATTAAAATATCACGCCTCGACGAAAAGCCCCATCTCGTTATTCCCAACTCCAATTTAACTTCTTCGGTACGAGTGTTTGGCCACCACTCGATGGCGCACTTATTTACTATCAAAACAATCGATAATTGACGCTTTTTTAGCTTTGAGAAGCAGGTGCAGACCCACTGAAAATTTTACAAAGTGACGAAGCGAGGAAACGCTATTTCAGCACTTCGCACGTGCCAGATTTTGAATCGATCACCAAATTGAAACTTATTTTTCAAACCCGCAACTCGACAAAGTCTCGACAAGGGCGTTCAATAAAACCACTTTTTCCAAACTTGCTACTTTTATTGTCTTTTAAATACAGTGAAAGTTGGCTCAAACAATTCACTCGAAAGGCGCAAAATCTATTGCATCCTAATGGACGTGGACCCAAATTTGAATGAAACAGGGATATAATTGATCCTTTTTTTATTTTTCAAATATCTAATCTCGGAGAAGACTTGTCACTTCAAAAATATGATAAGCTCTCGAGCCGCACCTAATTTATTTTTTGATGAAATATGAAATGTGAACAATATCAGTGTTACAAGGCCTACAAAAGTATGAAGTGATATTTCTTATTTTTTGGATTTGAAAATCTCATACTTTTCTGAAAACAATAATTAGCAGTACTCAAAGAAGCAAATGACATATTAGGTGTAAATCAGGTAGAGGATTGTATTTTATTGTAACAACAGCTTGATGCCAAAATTTTGAAGAATGTAAGTGGTGTCGTAGCGTTGCATATATTCAGGGCCGTAAGTGTCACTTTTCTGATTAGTTTTTCTTTGTCGGAATTGATTTTATTCCGGTTGTGGGTGTCGTGCGAGGGTTTTTGAAAGCATGGAAATAGTTCGATTGTTCAGTTTTCCGGCCCGTTATCTGTCTGTCACCGGCAATAATGAAGCTCGTTATAATAATTCGTTAACGAGTGGTTCGCTTCGCCGCCCCTAACTATGAGTTATCGATTGTTTGTCAAACCGTCGTAGAAAATGAACAAAAGCAATTACATCGTAATAATCAATTAAGTCATGCTCTTATCGCGCATTTCGCCACGAGGAGTCAATCGGGGGAGAATCGCGTTGGAGTGGAGGCCCATGTGGGCGTCCCGTCCAAACATTTGCGTCTCGAGCAGGGAGGAAAGAGGAAGATTCGTTCCGCAAGGACGTGAGTAGTAGGAATTGTAAAATAAACCATATTTGTGCGGAGTGTTCATCGATCGGTAGTCTTTCCTCGTCTACGGCCGCGCCCCTCCCCGCACGAGCATCCCTCCGCCGCCCCCACTGAATACACTAACCACTGTTACGCTCCGGTCGCCGGCTCCGGGAGCTTTTCACCAAGCGGCGCTCCGGAGCCGAACAAAGCACCGATTGTTGGCGGGATTCTCGCGAAAATGGCCTTCCGGAGCGGCAGGTCAGAGGGTCCGTCAAAAACGGCAATTAGCTTATTAAGTGGCTGCCGTCAAAGTGACGTAATTAATTTCAGGAGTTATCAAACGTTGCGGCCGTCACGTTAAAGACACAATTAAAATTTAATTAGTCGCTGCAATTAAAAAATGGAAACCTGCCAATAAGCCGTTAAAACGGAGAGAAGTTGGTTTAATGCAGAGGGAAAACGGAAATTTCAACCGGGGAAATCGGTTAAAACAAGCAAAAAGAGCAATGTTTAGCTTCCATTAGCGGCGCCATTTTTCCGCACAAAGAAATCTAATCATTCCTAAAAATATACCGAAAGCCACCCTTTCGATAGTTGATGATTCAATTAAAAATTCCGAGCTTAATCGGCTGAATTATTCAAGGTTGGTAACGCGAAATAACACGAATAACCAGCTCAAAGACTAAACTACGACCTCCCACTTTGACTTTTGTTCCATCCCGTCAACTTCGACTTCAAAGTCTTTCCGCCCAACAGTGAATTGTTTATGCATACGTAAATATCCGCAACGGAATCGTCTCAATCCTTTACTTATTCACGACGGGCTTTATCGCTGTCGATCGGAATAATTATTTTTTTTAACCGACGAGACACTTATGCAACTTGCGATTAGACGAATAAATTACAATGCCGACTAGAACTGTCAAATGCAGAAACCACCCCCGAGCATCTATTATGATATGCAAATTTTCCAACGCTAGTTTAATCAAACCGACGATATTCACAACAAATTGTCAGCAACAGAAGTTGTGTCACTTTGACTATCTCCAAAGACTCCAACGCGACGTTGATCCCGCCACAGGACCGTTTTTGAGCAGAATTACCCAAATTCACCATTCTCGAACACACCTCAAAACTTTTATTTATTTGCATCAAATATTTGGACTCGCGAGAATAGACGAGTTTAATATCAGTGGCGAATCCAGTTTTTGAAAGTTGTTAGAAAATAAAACTTTTTCTGTGTGGTAGTGAGAAGACTTTTTTTTAAAATAAAGGTGAAGCCGCAAAATAGTTCTGCAAGTCCTACTGACTGCGCCAATTATGTTTGCAAAAACAAGACTTGGTTTTGTAAAAAATACGTCTGATTATTGAATTCTGAAAGGCTGATAAGAAGCATACTCTTTAATAAAGAGTTGTTTTATGTTAAATAACTATTATGACGTGGTCCGCGTACCGGTACTAGTGGTTTAAATTCGCCACTGATTAATGTTTTGATTGCCTGTTTTTTTTCTTCAGCTATTTGACTTGGGTATTATAAATATTTCAAGGCGGTTTATTTCTAGGACAAGTGTTTATAAAAACTTTGTTAAAAATGGATAGAGTCCGGAAGTAGTAGACAATCAGTGTCTGCTTAGTTTGCTGTCGGCGCACGTGTTGCCTGCTGCCGGAGTGAATAATATAGAGGCTGATGAGCGTCCCAATTTCGGTCCCAAGTTGAGTTATTAATCGTAGTGGCGGCGGTGTGTCGTCCCAGCCGGCGCTAATTGCGCCCTAGATGACCGCAAATTGCTCCCAGATAGGCCACTGGCAACCCTCCCCAGTAAAAATCACTCTGAGAGTTCAATACCTCAGAACTTTGTATCCAGTTGCGGGGATTGAAACGTAAATAAGCAACCGACTTTTCAATTCCGTCCGAATTAAAGATCAGCGATAGAAGAGCGTCCACCCCCCCACCTGTCGTTATTTGATTTATCGGTTCATTAAACCGCCTCCCGGATTTATTCGGACGCGTAAATTCCGTTCGATAAATGCATAATGTCCGTATTTCGGGATTAGGGGAATTAGCGTCGGCTCCGGTCGTGATTATCGGTGTCGCCCAACGCGGGGCCGCAATAACGAAAGCGAGCGCTGCAGCAATTTCATGGTCGTAACCGTCCGAATTAAAGCGGCCCGTGCACTTCGAAACAACTGCCGCAATAATGGAAACAATGGAAAGAGCAAAGGTCAGCAGGTCGACGCGATGCATATGATTCGTCTGCAATACGAGGTTGATGCGCCCGCATAGCGCCAAAACATCAAACATTCAATACGAAGCGGAAAATTCAGTTTTAAGTGACGAAAGGAGAATTTATCGTTGACGATGACGATGATCGATTGCTGATTTTAATCAGGATAAACGGTCGGGGTGGTCGTCTTGGGACGCCTTTCGATCCGACAGAGTAATCAATGTTACAGAAATCCATTTCATTACAGCATGTGTACTTTTTGGAGGTCTTTAGAAAATTTGACGGGGGATTACCGATGGGGGAACCGAGGGTAATTAGAAGGGGTGGAGATGACAAGGGAATTACTTAAAGCAACGCTAAAAATTCGGATGAACGGGACAGGTTTTGATTTTTTCAAAACTCATTTGGTTTATTTCCAGAATTAAAAGCCCTGTTTGCCGAATTTTGTCCAGTAGTTTAAATCCATTTAATTAGGAAACATTAAACATTAGCTTTTTTGTTGTTATTAGTGTTTGTGCTTTAGCACTCAACATTTTATCAATTTTTGTTATCATTTTTCTTGACATTGTTATCGAAATTGTTTACATTGTCGTTCGAAATCGGGCTCGCTTCGCGTCGTCCGTCGTAAAGTCCCCCGATAAAATTTGCATAATACTCGCAGCACTTGTGCTTTTTTCCTAAACACTTGACTCGAAAGTTCAAATAAAGTAGACCTGAAATAATTTGATTAACATTAAAGTTCCGTGACTTTTAAATATGTCGTGGTTTTATCGGTTTACCCTGTAATCACATTCGATGACATTAATTTTTTCGTGTCGAATAAATCAGCCGGAACTTTGTTTATTCATCAACTGTGCACAGAAAAAATCCGAAACAAATTGTTTCTGCAGAAAAAAGAAATTGAAGACGCCGATAAGTGAAACATGAAAACATTCTAATCTCGTCGATCGCGATGAAAAATCCGAGATTTTAATTCCAGTTTTCGTGCGAGGTTTATTTATGGACGTTTCGGCACAGCGAGGGGACGTTCCTCAAGGCTGAACCATTAATCCAGCGCCACTGTAAACAACTGAAAAATTCATACCATACACCCGAATTCTCAGACTTGCTAGAGATAACAGCTCGGCTCTTGTAAATTAATTAAGTTTTATTGCTATGGAAATCGACTTATCAAAAGCCGCGAACCAAATTTTTACACCCTCGAGAAAATTTCCATATGGAAAACTTACCGTTTTTGCGGGGGACGGTTTTTTAATTCACAACACACTACCACTGCTCGACTTTAATGTGCTCATACATGGTAAGTTACCTAAGACTAGCAAGTCGGAGACGACGCTGCTGCACTCATAGATACTGCCGCTGCACTGATACTGACGTCCCGGCGCTCTTACGTCACGTTACTGGCGGCGGCGACGGCGGCGCGACCCCGGGACGTCACACCAAAACAGGGAGGTTTGGCGCCGAGCTGGAGCGCACCGCTCGAACGTTTCAGGAAACTGTATCAAACCTACACATGTAGCCAATAATCGACCCAACACCTCAGTTAAAAATAAAACTATGAATTGATTTTTAAAATTTTATTTATACAAGTATATCGATTAAAATTTACAATTCTGTAGTGGTAACTCCCCAGTACTGCTGCATCCGATCCAAATCCAACGAATCCGCTAATCCCCTCTCATGCATCACTGCAAAATCGTACTCCAAGTTATACGGCATTAACCTTTGCAAACTCCCAAAGTATGCAGCATGGGGCCCTCCCATTAGCTTCTTGTCGAGGGCAAACTTCGAACCTGATCGAGTCAACAAGGGGTTAAAGGATCTCGTGCTTCCAAATTGTTTCGATAAAAACGTCCCGTTATTGTTACTGTCCGATAAATGTGGATTACTTCGCGATAAAGTCGGATTTTTGATCGTAAATTGGGGCTTCCGGATGCTCCTCGTGAGAGTGTTCAACTCCTTATCGAAGAGTAGTTGTGTGTTTTGCTCTAGCATATACTCCCAACACTTGAACTGTTCCTCTGAAAGAGCTGAATCAGAATCGTTCTGATTTTTCTCCTCCTCACGTCGAGCTCTCAACGCTTTGGCAACTCCTCGGTAGCTCCGCCTTTCCGGACTAGCCTTAACTTCGGCTGCTTCGAAAATCGAAGGAGTTATACTCCGAGCAGAGCGGTTCAGTTGGTTTACAAATAATTTCGCCGAAGAGTTGCAATCGCTACATGCTTGCTCGCTTTGCCCACTCGGGGATGACCGGTCATCGTTCAGGATCATTGGTGGTGGAAGAGGGATTTTTTCACAGTTGACACACTCGTTACTGAGGGCTTCGCAGCAGCAGCCAGGTTGGCAGGAGTTTGTACTATCACTTTGGTACTTATTCCGTCTGATGGTTTGCCTCAACTCTCTCATAAGTAAATCAACGTCAGTACCCATGAGATTGAATTTGACCACAATTATGCTTAGATTGTCCTCGGCACCGTAACTTTGGGCCAAATCCTGCAGCCGTTTGGCGGCCAAAATTACGTTCCGTTGGAGGGCCACTTCACGAATTGCGTTCTCAGGGGTCATAACGTCCCATAAGTTTTTGTTTGCCATTATCATGAATTCGTCTTCTTCGTCCAGGAAAATTTCGGTTACGTCTGGGTCAGGTACCATGAGTTGGATTTGTGGGTTTGTCCGAATTTGTTTCCTTTGTTTTACCGGGAGGAGACGGACCGGGCCTGTGGCTCGACCCAGGACTACCCGAATGTCACCAACACTTGCAATTTTCATTAGGTACTTTTTAGTGCTAGCGCAGAACGAGTACTCCACTGCTTGTTTGGTGCGAAGGATGTGGCAAATGATGGCATTAAGGCCTTGCTTTTGGCCTTTATCCTTCAATTCGCGGTGGGCTGAAAGCATTGTGTATTTCATGTAGTCGGAAGCTGTTTCTTTGACGGTTCGCTCCTCTAAGAGAATCCTCGGTACCACCTGAAAATTTAAAATAGTACCAAAATTACTGACGTTTCAAACCCACCTTATCAACTCCGACAGGAACATTATTGTTTGTTTCCCCGTCAAACATCCCGAAAAGACCCTCAGTGTTACAAAACGCCGGCAGTCGAATTTGCGAAATGTAAAGTCGTTGTTTGCAACCTGCAGTTTCGGAAAACCCAACGCTCCAGCTATATTCAGTGAGATCGTTTTCACAAAACGGTGATGGTGTTAACGGGAGAGTCGTCCGATTCTTCCCGGAAACGTCAACAAGACTCATCGGTCTTTGCGTCCGATAAGTATTGAACTGTTGCGAGTCCACGTGTAGCTTAGTGTTACATGACAAGTCCAAAAATTTCAAATTTGGAGGTATTAAAGCCGTCAAGTCAATTCGGTCCAATTGATTGTGGGCCAAATCCAAGACTCTCAAACACAACAAGTTTGACAATTTTGGAATACTTTGCAAGAGGTTTGAGTGGACCCTAAGGACACTTAAGTGTTTGAGACACCCGATACGTTCTGGGAGTTTCAATAGTTTGTTTCCCGAAAACACCAACTCCTCAATTTCAGTCCAGTAAGTCGAGCAATCTTCCGGTAAAGACGTAAAACTGTTGTAGGCGGCGTGTAGGATCCGAATGTTGCGTAGGTATGGCGAAATTTTTTCCAAAGATTTGTCTATGAGACAGTTCGCGGTCAGGAAGAGTTTTTCCATTTGGAGAGGTTCTTCAGGTGTCGGTAGGTCACAAAGTCGGTTGTTGGATAAGTTTAACACCCGGATTGAGTGAACAAACCGGAAAAAGTTTTCCGGAAGTGACGACAGACTGTTGTTTTGGAGAAAAAGTTCTTGTATTGGAAGTCTTCTTTGTATTGTGGGCAGGTACTGGAGTTGGTTGTATGCGATTTGTAAAGTATGCAAAAACGGCATTTCGTTACAAAACAAATGATCCGGTAGCGATGTTAGGAGATTGTTGCTTGCAAACAACGACCGAAGTTCACTACAACCGGATAACCAGTCCGGGAGAGTTTCAAGTTCGTTGTAACACACATCTAGATGTTTTAAATTAATTGGGGGGTGTGCCAGGGTTAAATTTTTAAGTCCTGGAAAAGTTAATTGTGGGCTTTGTTAATCTTGGTGACACTTACTGTTGTTTCCTGCTATTATGGATGTTAAGTTTTTTCCGTGTAGCGTTAAGTGTGTTATAGAATTTCTCGAACATTGCAAAATTTGTAATTGTTCCACCGCACTCAAATCCAAATTTTCAATGCTGTTCTCGCTTACGTCAAGTTCCGTTAAGTTCTGTAATATTAACGCGAACTGGGTTGGGTAATGCTAATGTTATTGCCTCACTTACCCCGTAATTGCCCAAAATGATGTTGCCTTTAAGCCTATTCGAGCGCAAGTTGAGGGTGGTCAAGCCGTTTTTGTTGTGATTCTCTGGCTTTAACTCCGATTCCTGCCACAGTTTCTTTGAAGGAGGGTTAAATTAGTTGGGTACTTACAGCAAGGATGAGAGCCCTCATTTCTCCGGGCTTGTCAGGCGGCAAGGCAAGCCGATTCCTAGCCACTTTGAGCGTTTGCAAGAATTTGAGGTCCCATAAAGTCGTGGGTAAAACACTGAGCAAGTTCTGATCCAAGACTAGTTCGTTGAGGCTAGAAAAAACGAAAGTTGAGGATCGGAACTTTGCACATGCACATGCAGGACACTTCAAGGCCGCCGTTCACGTAATCCAACTTTGGCAGTTATTGAAGAAAAATCGAAGAGAAGAAGCACGCGCCACTGACACGCACGAATTGACCATCGGGTCTATGTTATTTTAATCATATGCGTCTCGGACGAGCGAGGAACCGTGAAAGAAACAACGGAAGTTCATTCATCGCAGTTTCTAGCAGGAGAGAAGAGGCTCTTTCGCAACACCTTGGTTTTACTTACTTTTCTAGAAGACTTATCTCCGGAGGTAGAGTCAAAAGACTGTTATCTGATAAGTCCAAAGTGACTAAAGTGACCAACTGGAGGATACTGTTCGGAAAATTCTGGATGCCATTGGACCTCAAGCTCAACACTTTCAAATCGGACAGCGACTGCAAGCTCTCGCCTGGCAAAACAATTTCGTCGACATAACACTCACTCAGCTCTTGTTTATTTTTGCATAATCCGTTCAAGTTGAGTTGTTTCACTTGATCTTTATCTTCGATATCATCATCACCGTCCTGAAGACGTCAAAATTACTTCGTTTACTCAAATTTTTATTACTCACTCTTTCGCAAATCTCCAACGAGTCAAGTTCGATATTACTGTCATTTTCTTTGATTTGGGGAAACTTTGTGACAGAGTCGCACAATCGGAAGGGTTTTTTCGAAGCACACAACATGTCACCTGCGTGGTTCGTGTGTGTTTGAGAGTACAGTAAGGGTCTGTGTATGAAAAAGAGGCAGTAATTGTGATTCTGGAGTGCGACTCAAGACAGCATGACAACACGCTTCGCTAATTCTTTATTCTCGTCACGTTTGGTAAGATATTGGATGGAACTATGCTTAAAATAGGAAAGACAGGTGTTGGTGTGTGAATGGACGGCGAATTAAGTATTTGTTGGGCAACAAGGGATTACTAATCAGAAAAATCTTTATCCTCTTTGGAGTTTTCGTGATGGACTACTTACCGTCGAGTGCTTTTCATTTCTTTCTCCTTTGAAGCCTTTGTAATTAAGACAAGGAATTTTATTAGACGTGTCATTTACAGTCTATTTATACTTTCAGTTTCACAGGAAGTGTGGATTGAAAGAAGTATTGTTTTTATTTTGGTGCACTTACCTTGAAAATAATTTTTACAATTTTAATTTGATTAGTGGAGGTTTAAGGAGTGTGGCGACACTAGCACGCATTGCAACACAAGCGTGGAGAGAAAATAGATCCATTGAACCGTTTAGACTTAATTGTTGCAATCTTTAAATTGACAGTGAATCAAACACTTTGTTCCGCTAACATTTTTGGTCCACATGCTCCTTCGTCAATTCCAAAATTAGATAGCTGCATCCGTTATAACGGCTCTCAAATTCATGCTCAAGACCATAAAATATTACATATATCTGATTAGGTGATTACCTCCAATGCATCTTTTCTAATGTGTGTGTGTTTTTAATGAATCATCAAATTTGTACTAACCCAGCGTGAATAACAATGTTTTCACACTTTCTCTTTCTTTCACGATTTCAAAAACAACAAGGATTTCCAATTATGTATTAGTCGTGGATATTGTTTTTACAAGTACAAGTAGCTCTACAGTGCTTTTTCCTTTCTTGGCCTTTGGCTGAAGTCGTGTTGCAAAGCCACTCGGGCCAGACTTTGTACAATTCCTTGCAATTGGCCCACAAGTCGGCCACATGGCAGGAATTGGTGCAGAGTTTTCCGGCAAAGCAGTTTTTCCGACATAGGCTACAAGGTCTTCCTCTTCGGTAAGGACGTCCCAGTTGTCCCGGATGATTTCCTCTGGAACACGGGAACTTTTACTTGTACTAGTAGAGCGTGTAATTGCCCCTTTGTTCCAATCGTTTGATTGAAAATTGGGTTCAACGGCCGGCAATTATGCAAGATGTGTGCTGAGTGACTTACATGGGGCAATAGTTGCAGATGTAGTTGTAGAAGGTTTTCCCGCTCGATTTTAAGTAACATTTAGATAAGCCGCAGCCGAGTTCGTGGGTGCTCGCCCATACCATCTGGGTGTAGTGGCCCACGGTGATTAGGTCATTTTTGCGACTACCAAAAGTGAAGTTATCTTTTTCCAAATACCAGGTTTTGATAGCAAATAACCTTTAATCAGTTTTTGGTAATAATTTTAGTAAAATGATCTAGCACCATCAATACCACGGTACTTTGTCGGAGGCGATAAATATGTTTTGACCACAAGCACCATAGTTTTCGATATGTCGCCCAGTTATGTTATCATGGGTCAAAACAAAACACTTACGAGACCACTTTTGGGCGGCTCGGGCGGCACCTTTGTGCCATTTCTGGAACAATTTAATCAAAACAACAAAGGTACCGAAATGGTACTACCATTCGTAGCATATTAGCAGCCCGTGGTACCACTTTTGTGCGAAAATAATTGTGGTATTGGACGATTTTTCTTTGCACTTTTCGTCGATTTGGCAAAATTGCCCTGAGCGGTATTTTATCACCGACTATTTTAGGTTCTAAAATTATAATTTAGTTTTAATAACTGGTATTGTTCTAAATCGTACGTCGGTCTCGGCGCCAGTTTTGATATCCTAAAGTTCCACCAATTGTGGCGATTATAAAAAATAGTACCAGGAGACGGTGGGACATGTTGTGGTTTGGGGTCAGTCAACCTACACATAGATTTAATCTAAATGTCATCAAAGTGGGTTAAGAATGACCAAAACCTATTTTTATTTGATTTATTGCCAGACGCACATTTGTTACAGTAATTACTAGTACTATACACAAACAAGTGGAGGAAGTTGCAGCTTGGAACGATTTATTGCAGATCTTCCGATATTCATGCAAATTATTTTTGCACCTTACCTTGCATGTATTTGTTAGATCTTTGCACTATTGTTGTTCAGTCACTTGAAACAAAAAAATCATCAAAGTCGTGTTGGTACATGGATGTAAGATAACGTCAATTCATTGTTTGCAGTACATTGATCTCGAGGGTTAAAATTATTTTTTATTGTCACAATTTTAAATGTTTTAATAATACGGCGCAGTACGCGGAACTGAACTGGTTTACAAAATGATTGGTCGCAGAACTCCAGTCCAGATTTGCAGATCGATCAATTATTTATTCGTATGTGAAGAGTTTAAACGAAGGCTCTTTACATTCAATCAATTTACACAATTGAAACAAATGATTCGCCTGACATTTATTGGTGGGTGAGGAATGCATTCAATGAAAATATGCTGAATTATTATTTTCTGAGTGTGTTAATTTGGGCGCACCGACAAAAGAACCCGCGACAAAATAGCCTCGACGAAATAGCCTACCGACAAAATGGCCCACCGACAGAATAGCCCACCGACAAAATAGCCCACGACAAAATAGCCTAGCGACAAGACAGAGCCCACCACTGTAATATTGGGTGTTAAAAAAATGTAAAATATTTAGGGAGATGAGATCGAAAATGAACTAAATTAGAGCAAACTGTGCCTATGGAATTTTAGCCATATGTCAAACATTGACTGATCAAAATTTAAAATTTTTTTAAAAATTGATTCCGACAAGAAGCTTACGTTATAAAAAGATATTTTCGAAAGGGTGAAAAAATAAATGAGGAGTGGAAATATTCAAGTGGTGAATGCTCAACAGAGTATCAGGAGAAAGAAAAAATAAAATTTTAAATTAAAAATATAATGATTTAAAAAAAACTGACAACTAAGCAAAATAGGCCTTATCTTTTTGTTCTCTACTTATTTTCTAAATGACATTTGATTTTTATAATTTCTTTGTATGTAAATTGCATAAAAAGCAGTTTATATGACACCTAAATACAAAAACAGAAACAAAGAATAATCAGCCCTTATAAAATAAATTACCTACGTAATAATAAATCTTCATTTAACTAATTTTTCATCCGTTTGAAATTTGAACTTACTAACAAAGGTAACTACAAATCTTTGTCTAATTGTTTAATTTTTAATTTATCTGTTTACACCATTTATATAAAACATAGACCATTAAAACATAGAACAATTATTTAGTCGTCTTATTAATCCCAAAATTTGTCTGTGATTGGAATGAGCTATTTTATTAATGGGCTGTTTTGTCGCTAGGCTGTTTTGTCGTTGGGCCATTTTGTCGGTGGGCTATTTTGTCGGGGCTATTTTGTCGCTGGCTCTTTTGTCGGGTCACGGTTAATTTGATGCAAGTTATTAAAAAAAACGGAGAATATAAAAATCGACGCTTTGTAACACCCCTTTGTAATTAACTACTATTTTAAAAGAAATCTTAAGTGTTTAGATTTTATTGAAAAAAAAAAACATAAATGAAATTAGGTTTTTCGGTTTTTGATTGGTTATATTTCTAATATGTTTGTCGTCACATTGCATTTCGCATTACGCAACGTTTTCTCGGTCCGCCGATTGAAATAAAACGCCCATCAAATTAATAATAATTTACTAAATAATATAATAATGAAACAATAAAATATATAAAATAAATTGACGACTAGAATGTTAAACCTGACACTTATGGTACAATATCTCTGTAATCTCGACTAGAACAAGAGCTGTACACTTCGGCCCGTCATTTTGTGCACCGTGCCACTCTGTATACACGCATAATGACACATGAATAGAAACTTTAAATCGCATATAAATATCGTGACAGTGTTCGTTATTTGTGATTTGCTGGGTCAGTAGTGGGCACTGGACGGCTCCCCCAGCCACGAGTCTGGACTTGGAGGAAAATCGGGGTATCCCCGCGGACTGCTGTCGTTGCTGATGTCGGTGTCGGCCCCTGGGGGCATGTTGTGCGGCAAGGGCATGCCGGGGGGTGGCCCCTGCCCCAAGCTCGCGTACACCGCCAACTGGTCGGGGTACGGGAACGGCTCGTGGCCGTGGGGCGGCGTGTGGCCGGGGAGGTAGGACGGGGAGGTGGCTCCGTGGAGGAAAGAGGGCCGTCCGATGCCGCTGTGGGGCGACGACCCGTCCTGGTCCATGCTCATGTTGACCACGGTGCCGTAGCTGTCGTCGCTCAGATCTGCAAACAATAATTTTTTTATTTGTAAAAAAGTAGGGTTCAAATACCAACCGTGATGGCTGAAACTGTCCAGGTCCACTTTCATTTCGTCCTTGTCGAGGAGTTTGTCGTGTCGGGGGGACGATCCGCCCTTCATGGACCGGAAGTACTGGCTCCAACGGGTCCTTCCAGCATCCTTCTTCAGCCGCTTCTCTTTCGCTCGTCTGCGAATGTTAAATAAGAACTTTGAAACTCAAAACTTGCTTTTTCGAAAGATTTGGGCGAAAAGTCTCTAATTAGTAGCAAATTAGGTTGAAAGTGGTGTGACTTTGTCTTGTTCAAGGACTTGGGCATGTTTTTGACCTACGATCTCATCTGTTTCAGGGCAGGGGTGCAAAGGGTGCAAGGCACCCGGGCGGCTAAATTTTGGGGCAGCAATCTGAACTATTAAATATTAGATATTATTTTTAGTTTTTACTTTATTTTTAATTCTTAGACATTATTATAAGGGGCGGCAAACTCTTTTGTATATGAATATTAACGTATTTTATTAGTTTCTGCAATTTCTTGAAAACAAAAGTTTTTATTATAGTAGCAGTCAATTCATTCTGATTGTGGTAGTGGTAGTATTCGAAAGTAATTAAGTGGTTATACAGGGTGCTTAAAAAGTGGCGCACCAACTCAATGGTACGTTGTTGAGAAGCAAGTGTAGATTATGGGAAAAATCTTGAAAAAATTCCTAAAGTCATGTTTTAAAAAATCTGGAGCTACAAACTTATTTTGTTAACTTCTTCAGTTTTCATTATTTTTTAATGTTTTTATGTTTCACACTAAGTAACCGTTCCGTAACAAAACGATAAATAATTAATTTTAAATTTACTATCTGACTTTAGCAGTATTTTGAATTTAAAAAATTAAAATTCACCAAAAAAATCACAAAATTTATATGTGCCAACACTGGGAATTATACAAAGAATTTTTTTACGATTTTTACCTTTATATGTAAGCAGTTCTCTACCACATACCATTGAGTTGGTGCGCCACTTTTTAAGCACCCTCTATAAGAAAAAAAGGTAAGGTATAATATGATTTTTGTGTTTTCGAGTATATTTGATTCTTTGGAGTAAAAGATGTAAAATATTTCAATAAATTAAATAAAGAAAGGCCGATTAAATTGTACTTCTCTTTTGAAAGCACTGTAATAGTAGACAATCAGTCGAACAAATTGTGTTTCAAATTTCAACAAATTATTTAATTTACTTTATTTTTCTTAGTACGCTCAACTGGCTCAACCAAATGGCTGCCAAAAATTATTTGGAGGTGACCATTTTTTTATATTGTTCAGGAAAAATAAGTATTTTTTTCTGCTTCAGCACTGCGATAAAAAAGAACTTCTAACATTAACTTTGAAACCCCTTTCAAATAAACGATAGGAACGCAGAATTGATGTTGCAAAAAATCTTTGATGCAATTTAGAAAAAGTGTATACCTAATGCGTGATTTTTATTATTCTAATTCAGAATACCTGGTACATTTTATTAAAAATTATTTTTTTAAACTATGCAAAAATCTTTTGACTCAACCAGTAGTTACTAAAATATCTGTGCTAAAATGTTGCTTCCAACGATAATTTTTTTTTTAATGAATGCAGAACGTACTGATATACTACTCGTAGAAAATTGAAAATAAAAAGCTGTAATTTTTGTAAAGAAAAAATGAAAGGGGCGGTGAGTTCTGAGTAGAACTTTGCACTCCGGCGGCTGTAAGGCTTGAAAGGCCCTGCTCTGTTTTACCATGGAGTTCAATAGAATTTTGGCGAAAATTCAAATTAATTCGAAAATTTTCCATAAAAGTTCTCGCAATCCATCTAGGCATTTCCGCGACATCAGCATAGATCAGCGAAATATCCTAACTGTGTCACTTGACCAGCGACAGTTAAACAATAACAAAGGTTTTTTTAATAATTATTACTAAATGGTACAATTATTATTGTTTTTACATTTGTTTTAGATTAACTGTTTTAGTTTTTAGGCAAATTGTGTATATATTAAAATTATTTCTCTTATAAAATTAGTATGAACTTAACCCCTAGTTCTACTCAAACATATGGTCCTTCGAGCCGGATTTTTTGCTAAATTTCGCTAAATCGGACTGAATTTTTTTTGGGTGGTTTAGCACATTTTTCAGTCTGAAGAGCAAATATTTTGAGAAATTTGGTAAAAACAGTGTTATTTGTGCTATGTTCTAACGTTAAACAAAAAATAAAAAAGTTTTTACAACTTAATTTTTTATTTTGATTTGGTTAAAAATAAAAAATTAAGCAAGTTTGTTAGAATGCGATCTATGCTAGGCATTTAGAGCGGACTCTCCATATTACAATCAAGCCTTATCCAAAAACACAGTGAATGGATTATAATATTGGTTAACATCATCGTAATAAAAAGATTTTTTTGAAAATACGAGTATAAATTTAGATTTTTTATTATTTGGTTTTTGCCAAAAGCTTGCTAACGAGAAGTTATGTGAGGGCTAGATTCGGCACCGACCTATTCTGGAACCACACTTGGACGACCCGCATGTCCAGCCCTGTGTCTTGACTGAGTTGTTCCCTGACATGTCTTGCGGGCTTTGGACTATTGTTGTAGGCATTTTTGAGCGTTTCTAGTTGTTTTGCCGTTATCGTAGTTCTCGGCCTCTTGTTGGGCTGGTCCCCATCGAGGCATTCGGCGGCTAAACGAGACCAAATTAGTGTTTTTTAATTTTTGAATGGCGGACCGACCTTTGGACTTGGCGGCCTCGTAGTCGGGCTTGCAGACCAACTTGCGGTCCTCCATGAGGTAGAATTCGTCTCCGGTGTTGAGTTGTCTGGCGCACATGACGCACGAGAAGCACTGCAGGTGGTAGACGTTGTCTTGCGCCCTTCGGACGACCTGCGTCGGAGGGATCCCCAGGTCGCATCCAGCACACTTCGTGCCGAACCGTCTGCACCCACAGCACGCCATACATACACAAGCCGCATTGTTACATCTGGACTAGTCTACGCACGCAGGATGTCATCAAAGGCTTCTCCGACGGCAAATTGCGTTCGGAGAAGGCTTCGGAAGCACCGCACGGCCGCCGGGTAATTGCGCCGCGGCGCCAGGGATGGGACACTTACTTGAAAAAGTCTTCCTTGCAGAAGAGTTGACCGTTGCGGGCGAAACATTTGTCAGTCAATTGGATGCGACAGTCGCTGCATTGAAGGCATTTGGCATGCCACGTCCTGTCCGCCACTTTGAGGATGAAACGGTCGAGGATCAGCTCGTGGCAGCCGCCACATTTGGGGATTGTAGCTGAAAATGTGAAAAAAATTGATATTGCGCGAAAACTACTCGCAAACCCCAAAAAGGGGCTACAAGTTTTATTGTGTATATCTGGCTGCCTACATAATAGCAGCACAATCGAAAATCATAAGGAGGAAGAGAGGAAAATTACACCAAAATCCATTATATTTTTTGGGGTGCTGAATGTGAATTTGAAATCCGTCTTAGTTTTAATTGGAGGTCTTTTAATAAAAACACATTTAAAGTTCTGAAAGTGTTTTTTTTTGTTGTTTTCCAGTGTAGTTATTTTTGCTTCTAGTCTACTAAATCGTCGTGATTTTGTATGAACAAATCGATAGACATCACCCATTTTTAACCGTTTTCTGAAAGAGAAACTGTTAATCGCCATTACTTAATCAGTTAACAAAGGTATTTCTACCACGTACTAGTACCTACTTATTCAAAAATTCCTATTGTGCAGGTAATTTTTTTCATTTATAACCCCTTAAAACCACACCTTCAATCTTTCGTCTAAATAGGAAAATGCTACTAAAAATACTCTGACACGGCTAAGAAAAATCATTTTAAGAATTTCAAAATAAAAATTTAAATGGGTTAAATCCGCATTCAGCACCCAAAAAATTTGTCTGAAGAAAAGAAAAGACATACTGAAAGCTTGTTAGATCGTGTTATTTTCGAAATACAGTCCATAGAACCGTCTATGGAAATATCTCAATCCAGGAGCTAGAATCTTTAATTATTTTGCTTGTCTTACATCGAAGTTTGATTTTAAACAAAAAATTTTGTACGCGTTGTTTCCGACTAGATATTTTCACTGATTATTTCGCATTTTCAAAAGTTGATTCCAAATAGAATTGTTTGATACTGTTTTTTTGAAAGCTTCGTAAAATTTATTTGTAATAAGATTGCTTACTCAATTTCTACGTCCGGATCCAGTCCTTTTTCTAAATGCACAAATAAAAAATAACATTATCAATACATTTCTGTCAAAGTATGACTTATTTTTTGTTTTATATGTTTTTCTATTGTTCTATTTACCAATATATAAATTAATATTCGTGCTAATGCGCTGTATTATACAGGAAATCTTTCGTAATTTCCCGAGGGAAGCTTTGCGTGTCGGTACAAAATGGAAAATCTACGTTTTATTCCATTTTAAATTTAAAATACGATTATCTAGAAAATTCTGAAAATGTTTATTGTACCTAAATGTGCTATTTCAAATTCAGTTTCTAAATTCTTTAATATAGCATTTCGGTAAACAATTGCTTATTTTAACACAATTTTTACAATGGTGAACAAAAACAATATTTTAAGTTTTTTCTTTTAGAATAATTTGCAGTTTTGCCATTATTTAAGTACGCTGATTTCGGGTAAGACAGTAGTTTTTTGACTGCTGTTTTTTTTAATTTTTAGAGAAAAAATAATTAGTTTTTATCAGTTAAGGTACTTTAAAACGACAAAAATTTAATATTTGGAATTCTACTGATATTTTTAATTTTAGGTGAAAAGTTATGGGACCTGAGTTATTTGTCATGGCTTTGATTTTATTATACTCGTACCTACATTCGTATATTTGTTGTGAGAATCTTAAACATATTTTTTACTTCGTTGATAAAACGCCATCCCGCCAAAGTTTTAAAAACATTATCCAAAATTCTCGTAAGATGTATAGTCATTTCATTTCTTTTAGATTTTTATTATGAAAGATTTTTTTTAGAAATCAAAAAATTTGGAGTGTTTTTATTTATTTTATTTATTTTTGTGTGTTCGAACATTTCATTTTACTAAAGATATTGCTAGAAATATCGAATAATTAATAGAAATATACATACTTGTAAAGCTATAGAAAATAAGGATGATCTTTTTGAGATTCTCGGAAAAAATTTTGGAATAACCAATTTTATATGTCAAGTATTTATAGTATTTTTTATAAAATAACTCCACAGAACACTATAGGGTTGCGAAAAAAAAAATTGAACTTTGAATTTTGACGAAGAATGAAAAAGGACTAGTGCATAATGTCGTTGCTTTATTATGCCAGTTTTTAATTTAATTTTTGCAACTGTTGCCGTTTTCCACTCAGCGCTTAAATTTATTAGAGGGTTGCCTTTTTAATTTCTTGTGTTATTTGTGAGTTTTTGTGATACTCCTGCGAAGCACATTGTTGCACCCACTCCTCCGGTCCGGCAAATCCGGTCGCTTCCCGGAGCAACTTACACAAGAGCACTTGCGGAATATCGTCGATCGAAATCGGCGGCACCCTGTACATCTCGATATCGAGTCCGACCCTGTCTTCGTTGCACTGACTGATCATTTCGAATAAATTCGCGTCTCGAAAAATTCAATGGTCCCAATTGACCCGTCAACGACCGCCGACCGACTGCCTCGAAAATTCGAAAATGCGCCGTCGCGAGCTCTCTTTTATCGACCCTTCAACCGCCCACCCATCGATGACACGTCCTAGATTTGTGTAAACCGTACTTTATTAAAGAGACGATCCCTTGTTTTTCCTATCGGCGCTGCCATTGGCCGACACTCGACGGCAGCGTCGCGACGCTCCACCTCCCACAGAACGCCCCCTAACTCGTATATTTTTCTTCCCTTTATTGCCCGGGGACCAAATGAAGTCTTTTATGGACGGCGAAGACATAAAATTTTACCGACGAAAATAAAGACGTACTTTTTACGTTTGGCGGCGGCATTAATTCGGGCTCGGAGAGCACACAAAGGCACAAATCCGACACTCGACCCATTTTTACCATAACTTAGCGCTGCAAGGCTCATCTAGTGCAGGAAACTATTTTCATTTTCCCCTTAACCCCAATTCTTTAATTGTAATTTGCTCATTTCTTCGTCATGTAAGTTCATACCCATCAAATTCGAGATTTTACTCTTGCAAATTTTATCCATATAGGCAAATTTTCAATAACAATAATAAATTAATACTTAGGTACGAAAAAGCGTACACTTATCGTTGCTAAATTGGTAAAAGATGGTCAATAAACGGACATTAACATTTCTGAAAAATTCATTAATAAAGTCCAACAATATTTTGGCTACATAGTAGCAGTTAAAATATTTTTTGCTTCATGATAATTGAGTCAAAACTGTCTTCATGCTTATACACTTTTTTGTGAATAGGTCTGTACAAATCTAAACTCGACCGCAAAATTAACCGGACATTTGATTTTGATCTCGCAAATTTGCGAAAGCGGTCTGTATATTGATTTCATATAGACACACATATGTAAATACTTAAAAGAAAGAAATATTCAACTTTTTTGAGCTTTTCCTTATCATGAGGAATAGTTTTTGTGTCATTGTCCTAGGTAGCTTGCAATCGGCAAGATTTTACTTGTTTTAGAAATACCTCAAATTTGTTTTGACAGGTGTTTGTATCGTGTTTATTTGGTTGTTTAAAACAAAGAATTGTTGTAGAGGCATTTTATTGTGTAATGAGTCCCGAAGAAGCTGCTCAAGCTGTTGCTCTGCATAATGATGGACGCAGCATTCGATATGTCGCTAATTTGCTTGGGATCCCTAGAAGCACGATATCTGATGCGATTCAAAGATTCAGGGAAACTGGGTCTAACTCAAGAAGACCTGGACAAGGAAGACAGCGAGCCACAAATGAAGTGGAAGACCGATTTATTCGATTACAAATTTTGCGAGATCGGACGCTTCCTGCAACAGCTTTGTCTAGGAGACTGTCAGATGTCCATGGTACCGTAATTTCATCCGATACAGTATTAAGACGGTTGAAGGAACACAACTTGACTCCACCCGCTACTGGCCCTAAGTTAAACGCAGAGCATCGCAGGCAGCGGCTAGAATTTGCGCGAACTCATCTTGACTGGGGTATGGATGAATGGCGCAGAGTTTTGTTTACGGATGAGTCGCGTTTCACGCGGTATTCACCTGATCGTCGCCAAAGAGTGTTTAGACGACCGGCAGAACGATATGCTCAGTGCTGCTTTTCACATAGGGTACCCTTTGGTGGTGGAGGTGTGATGATATGGGGAGGCATTTGTTTGGAAGCTCGTACGGCTCTTGTTACGCTACGGAGAGGTAGCATAAATGCTGATAGGTACATCAGGGAGTGTCTAGAAGAGCATGTGGTGCCTTTTGCCCCATTTGTAGGAGAAAATTTTCTCCTAATGCAGGACAGTGCGCGACCACAGCCCAAATTACGCGTCAGTACCTTCAAGACGTTGGTATTCAGGTGCTAAGGTGGCCACCAATGAGCCCTGACCTAAACCCCATAGAGCATCTGTGGGACAACCTAGGCAGACGAATTGGGCAGAACTATGGCGAGCTACATACAGTAGATCAGCTGGAACAGGCGCTACTGAATGAATGGGAGATAATACCCCAAGAAGAGATTGTTGCCTTGATAACAAGTATGCCACGAAGAATAAGAGCTGTAATTCAAGCTCGAGGAGGAAATACTCGATACTGAGGCTTTTTCTTTCACAGTTTTCTTAATTTCATTATTTCTTATTTTTTAACTTTCCAAACAAAGATTATTTTTGATGGTATATGAAACCAAACGTTAGTTCATTTTATAAAAATGTTTATAATTAATCATTATTAAATGATATGATTTCGATTTAAATTTGTGTTATCGATATTTTTCTGAAAAAGTTGGTGTCCGGTTAATTTTGCGGTCGAGTTTATGTTAAATAAAGAGCAAAATGTAGTAGGTAGTATTTCTGTACTTGCAGGTGTTTTTTATCTTGTGAAAAAATAAACAATAAAAATTTTTCTGATGTTATTCACACTAAAATAACACAGAGGACCACACTCTAGACTATAATATTTTCTAGTGTAATTAACTTTTTTGTATATACACTTTTAACACCTAAACTAGTGTAATAACCATATTTTATAAAAAATGTTTTACACACTTAACTAAATTTTCTAATGTATTTTCTAATGAGTGTACAAAGCATTGAATTCTAGTGTGGTTACAGTGTGAAAATGGTTTAACATAAAGGCGTATATATATTCAAATGTTTATTAAAAAAAAATACAAATGCACAAAAAAACAAAAAAAATTCAAACTACGAGTACATATTTATTTTACAAAAATATATTTTGCAACAATACATAAATCAGGAGAACAGTAAGCTTGTTTTCATTTATATGGTTCTTTATATTTAAGGAACATTAAATCAACACAATATTATTGCTGTCTTGTTGTAAAAGATCTGAACTCATAAACTGCCTTATTTAAAACCACTATGATAGGAGGCAGGATGTTTTTCGGTTTTCAAGTATCTAATAGTAATAATAGTATAGTAAACAGTCCAAATGCGCGAAAGTCATGTTTTCCTCACAAATCAAGTTATCAAATTTTGTTTTCGCTGTAAAATAACATTTTTAACTAAGTAATATTATATTTAATAGTTTTACTCTAATAAATAGGTACATTAAAACAAGAATAAAGTTCTTATAATTGAATCAGTAACTTACCTAATTCTGAGATATTTTCGAAAGTACAGTTTTTCTTTACTTTACAAAACTTTATGGACTTTTTGTAACATAATTTGAAAATTTTATCAGCCATTTTAACTGGCCCAATACCCGTAAAAAATAAAATATGTTGCCCAAAGACATGTGTTTATGTGCAATCTGTATTTCTATCTAAACTAAGATAAGATTATTGAACACTGTGCAATTATATTTTTCACTATAAATTGCAAACATTATTTGAGAGTGTAAAGAATGCAGTCTAAAAGATAAAATTCATGTGTTTATGTCATTTCGACACTGACAGAAAATGTTTTTCAATTATAAGTTATTTTGTAAAAAATTATTATGTTAACAGTCATTTTAAACACAATCTAGTGTCAAAATTAACACTAGAAAAACTAACCACATGCCAAAATGTTTTTTATCTTAATTTTTTACTGGGTAAGTATGAAGTAAACAAAATTACTTTAAGAAAAATATCGAGATATCAATCAAGATTTTATTTTGCTATAAACATTGTCGTGGTACTATCTGTAATGCATTGACATGATTTCTTAATTTTATTTTATTTATTTTTTAATTCAAATGAGGTTTAATGTTAATAGTGTTATGTACGTTATGTTCTGCGAAGTAAAATCCTTACTGTATAAAAATAAATGAACTATTTTATTGAAAATTAAAAAAAAACATTGTCATTTAGGATTCACGACTGTTAATTAATAATTATAGGTACTGTTTTTTATTATTCGGAATAATTTAAATAATCGGGCTTAATCAACTTATATTTTAAACGACATTTTTTAAAATTAAGTCACTTGTTGTTAAGTCGGCTCTTTTATATTTCACGTAAACTTGGTTTAATTAATTTTTGTTGTTGTGGATTTATTTAATTTTTATTTAACCTTTAAGCTAGTACAATTTTTATTTTTTTAATTGTGTTTTTAAATGAAATGCATTTTATATTTCTATGCACCCGCAGCTAATTATTATTTCTTTCCCGGCTCCTAAATTTTTAATCCGGGACGAATGAAGTCGTTCTCCCTTTTTATCAAAGCTCAAAGCTCGCCCGGCGAACTTAGCTCGCTAACTGCATTATTCCGTGTTTGAAAAAGCATCTCCTCCGACTTTTGGCCAGATTAGCCGCGTTCTCTTTAATAATTCAGCAAACTCCGGGAAGATTTCCCCGTCTGATATCCTCGCCACCTTAAATATGTACAATCCCAAGAAGCGAAAAAAGCGCACAAAAGACCGAATAAAGCAATTACTTGTGCGGTATTAATTAAATATTCAAGACGATACCACACGAGCACAGTTCTAAGCGACCGCCGCTTCTCGCATATAACCAATTCCATTAGAGAGCCAAATCGAGTTATATGCAAAAAGTAGCGGCGATATTTTCCCGGCTGGATTGTCAACAGATGGTGCGTTTTTCTGTTCCATTTGAGCATTAGCACCCCCGGCAATGACATGAAGGCCAGTTGTGTGTGGAACGACGAGAATGACTTTTATGGGGCGGCAGGTTTCATTCACTAAAGCCCTTTATCGTCCGATATAATCGGCTATGATCTTACTTTATTTATTTCTACGCTTCATTTAAATGCCATGCGAAATGGGGCTTTTAAATTAAATGCGACGAGTTATTGTTACTGTATTCTATTAAGATGTTAGACTCCTGCGGCGATCATTCTTATATAATCATAATTAATAATTATTCACTTTCAATTAAATGCCGAGATTTCTTGATAGGCGGTCGCCGCAAGTGCTCAGCTTGTTTAATAATTAAGTTATAATTAACGCAACGAGCCAGTTTCATTCATGTCAGTTTAAACTTTCCACTAGTAATTAAAACTGCAGTAAACAGCAGGTGGTACATATTGCAATTTTTCTGCAATAAAAATGCAAGAAATAAACTACAACATTATCTAGATGTTTATATTCGAATTTACATTTTTGTGTATGTTCTTCCCAAAATCGAGTTCTTAGGCCGCGTCATGTCGCTCCTTCTCTCCCCAGTGTTTATTCCTGTCGAAAATAAATGGCACCCCCACGGATCCGTCGAAGTCGATCGGTGTTAATCCGGCATACTAATTGAATTGGATGCACTTGTTTTGCTACATCCAGCGACCCCGATTGATCCATTAACCCCCTCTCTGGTGTTAAAACTGGCCAAGATCTGCTAGCGAGGGTGACATCGCCATAATCCAGTCCATTTAGTAAATGTTCAGGGCGAAATGCCACTTATTTATTCATGGATGCGGTGGCGGGACCGCTTTTAACCCCTCTGAGAGAATTAATTAAAAACTTGCAAACTAGACTGAAAACACATTTAATAAAACAGGTATTCGATACAACACGCGCATTGTTGCGAGTTAATGATGCATCGAAGGAGCGCCTTTTGGCGCAGGAAGTTGACATCATACCCACATTGTCAGATTTGATTTCATGCAATCGTCGAAAATATAATCATCAATTAACATTTTTCACGGTGAAATTCGAACAATTGGAGTGGTGGTGAATGATAAAATCGCAATAGATCAATTGAATGTGATAGAAGATTTATTAAATATTAAACAGACGATTAAATATGAATGCGGTTATTTGGGAGAGTTGTCATCGTGACTTGAGTTGTTATACAATAATGACACAATGACCATTATGGTAAAACCGTGAGGGAAGTTTTATTTCATTTTTTTGTATGTGTTAGCTATGACACGCTACGATGGTCATTGAGGTAACATCGGTTCTGTTATTCATTAGCGACGATATGGTGCACACTTGAGCTTTGTATTGATTTGGGGGACAGGCGTTGGGTAAAAAGGGTCGAAAGCTTAGTCTAAAGGTAAAAGATATAAATAAACTACTTATTATGTAGTTTCTCAGAGCCTATAATTTGTTTTATTTTCATAATTTACTATTTAATGCTTGTAATAAGTGATGTTTTTATGGTTAGTGATTGAACTCACCCTTGGAGGATTTTTGGTTGAAATTTTGAAAACACCTTAAAAAAAATTTTTTTTTATACTTGCTCTAGCAAAGTTTTATGAACTTTTCTATGTCGTTACAAACCTTTCGAGTTTTTAAAAGTGCAGAAAAAAGTAAATTGCTTCTATTTTTGATTGAATTGCATTTTATATTGTCTTTTAAAAAGATTTAAAAATTTTGAATTTTTTTGCTTCACAAAAATTAAAAAAAATATTTTTTTTAAACTTACTGTATCAAAGTTTTATGGAGTTTTCTATGCGTTTACAACCCTCTGAAGTTGTTAAGAGTAGAAAAAAAGTCAATAGATTCGATTTTTCAAATTTTGATTTTTCCAAATTTGTCGAGATTTTGGTCGATTTCCGGTAGTTAGTTGCATAGACTAGCTGATTTCATAGGTTTTCATTAGTTTATGAAGTTAAGCAGCACTGACCCCGGTCATTCCTTGGATGGGTGATCGGATAATGTAATGCCAAAAACATCGCAACTAACTCGTCTTTCGGAGGAGACGTTAAGCCGTCGGTCCCGGTCACTACTAGTTAGTGGTCGTTAGGTTAGGTCAGAGGCTGTAGATGCGACCTGAAAACTCTGGCACTTGGGTGATGGCATTACCACCATACGCATATTTATTTTTATATTTATTTATTTTTTTTCCGGTACCCGGAACATTTATCAAGCAATAACTCCGAAACCATTAGAGATAACACCATAAAGTTTATTATCGTTGGAAAGCCCTTTTAATTGTTTTCAAAAAAGATCATTGCTCTCCGACCTACGTTTTCGAGAAAATTTCAAAAAAAGACAAAAGTAGGTCAAATTTTAAAAAATTCATAACTAAAAACTATTGGGAATTCGGCGATTTTCTAGGCGCCAATCGATTCCCCGGATCCTTTTACATAGGTCTAGATCAAAATAGTTCCACTTTTTTGAATAGTTTTGACGTAATTGAGAAAATAAAAAAATTAAAAAATTTGTTAACACCCCCCATACAAAATGACCAATTTTTAAAGTGTCTTAAAATCAATTGAAACTCATTCTATCTGATAGATTTTGATGTGCTCTTTACGATAGAAAAAAGCGTTTTCTTCTAGCTCTTTTAGTTTCGCCGCAATCGACGTTTGAAAATTGAAATTTTTTTTGCGAGATATCGCCTTGAAACCGATGCCATTTTGTAGGGCTTTTTATACATGTTCTAATCGATTTTGCCGTTTTTCGTTAACTTTAATAGTTTCGCCGTAATCGGCGTTTAAAAATTCAAAAAAAGTAAAAACGGCAACCTTTTTTTGCGTTTTTCTAGGAAACTATAAGACTTAGAGCAAAAATCAATAAAGCATCGGATAGCGCCTGAAATTATCTATTTTCTCGTCAAAACCCGGAGGCGCTCCGGGCAACGGTTCCGGGTACAGAGGCATTTAAAGTTTTACACTAAAAAAATTCGTAACTTAAAAACTAAAAGTCGTAGAGCAAAACGGTTTGTTCCAGTGAATTCTACGGCTCCTTTTACATATTATATCGGTTTTTCACTAGATTTAAAAATTTGAAATTTTTCGTTTATAATTAGGGTAGCCATTGATAGTGGAATATTTTATTCTTCAACAAAATAATTCGTAACTCAAAAACTAAAAGTCCTAGAGCAAAGCGGTTTGTTCCAGTGTATTCAGCGGCTCATTTTTTGTTTTATAGCAGCTTTTCACGAGATTTAAAATTTTGAATTTTTTTGCTTAAAATTAGGGTAGCCAAACATAGTGGAATTATTTATTCTTCAACAAAAAAATTCGTAATTCAAAAACTAAAAGTCGTAGAGCAAAGCGGTTTGTTCCAGTGTATTAAGCGGCTCATTTTTCGTATTATAGCAGCTTTTCACGAGATTTAAAATTTTGAATTTTTTTGCTTAAAATTAGGGTAGCCAAACATATTGGAATAATTTATTCTTCAACAAAAAAACTCGTAATTCAAAAACTAAAAGTCGTAAAGCAAAGCGGTTTGTTCCAGTGTATTAACCGGCTCATTTTCTGTATTATAGCAGCTTTTCACGAGATTTAAAATTTTGAATTTTTTTGCTTAAAATTAGGGTAGCCATAACATAGTGGAATAATTTATTCTTCAACAAAAAAAATCGTAACTCAAAAACTAAAAGTCGTAGAACAAGGCGGTTTGTTCCAGTGTATTCAGCGGCTCATTTTTCGTATTATAGCAGCTTTTCACGAGATTTAAAATTTTGAATTTTTTTGCTTAAAATTTTAATGGTCAAGGCACTTACCTTCACAAAAATGAAAAAAAAAATATATTTTTTTAAAACATACTCTAGCAAAGTTTTATGGAGTTTTCTATGCGTTTACAACTTTCTGAAATTGTCAAGAGTAGAAAAAAAGTCAATAGATTCGAATTTAAAAATTTTGATTTTTCCAATTTTGTCGAGATATTGGTCGATTTCCGGTACCCGGAACATTTATCAAGCAACAACTCCGAAACTATTAGAGATAACACCATAAAATTTACTATCGTTGGAAAGCCCTTTTAATTGTCTATCTTTTTCTAAAAAGATCATTGCTCTCCGACCTACGTTTTCGAGAAAATTTCAAAAAAAGACAAAAATAAGTCAAATTTTAAAAAATTCATAACTAAAAACTATTGGGAATTCGGCGATTTTCTAGGCTCCAATGGATTCCCCGGATCATTCTACATAGGTCTAGATCAAAATAATTCCACATTTTTGAATAGTTTTGACGTAATTGAAAAAATAAAAAAGTTGAAAAATTTGTTAACACCCCCCCATACAAAATGGCCAATTTTTAAAGTGTCTCAAAATCAATTGAAACTCATTCTATCTGATAGATTTTGATGTGCTCTTTACGATAGAAAAAAGCGTTTTCTTCTAGCTCTTTTAGTTTCGCCGCAATCGACGTTTGAAAATTGAATTTTTTTGCGAGATATCGCCTTGAAACCGATGCCATTTTGTAGGGCTTTTTATACATGTTCTAATCGGTTTTGCCGTTTTTCGTTAACTTTAATAGTTTCGCCGTAATAGGCGTTTAAAAATTCAAAAAAAGTAAAAATGGCAACCTTTTTTTGCGTTTTTCTAATAAACTATAAGACTTAGAGCAAAAATCAATAAAGCATCGGATAGCGCCTGAAATTATCTATTTTCTCGTCAAAACCCGGAGGCGCTCCGGGCAACGGTTCCGGGTACAGAGGCATTTAAAGTTTTACACTAAAAAAATTCGTAACTTAAAAACTAAAAGTCGTAGAGCAAAACGGTTTGTTCCAGTGAATTCTACGGCTCCTTTTACATATTATATCGGTTTTTCACTAGATTTAAAAATTTGAAATTTTTCGTTTATAATTAGGGTAGCCATTGATAGTGGAATATTTTATTCTTCAACAAAATAATTCGTAACTCAAAAACTAAAAGTCCTAGAGCAAAGCGGTTTGTTCCAGTGTATTCAGCGGCTCATTTTTTGTTTTATAGCAGCTTTTCACGAGATTTAAAATTTTGAATTTTTTTGCTTAAAATTAGGGTAGCCAAACATAGTGGAATTATTTATTCTTCAACAAAAAAATTCGTAATTCAAAAACTAAAAGTCGTAGAGCAAAGCGGTTTGTTCCAGTGTATTAAGCGGCTCATTTTTCGTATTATAGCAGCTTTTCACGAGATTTAAAATTTTGAATTTTTTTGCTTAAAATTAGGGTAGCCAAACATATTGGAATAATTTATTCTTCAACAAAAAAACTCGTAATTCAAAAACTAAAAGTCGTAAAGCAAAGCGGTTTGTTCCAGTGTATTAACCGGCTCATTTTCTGTATTATAGCAGCTTTTCACGAGATTTAAAATTTTGAATTTTTTTGCTTAAAATTAGGGTAGCCATAACATAGTGGAATAATTTATTCTTCAACAAAAAAAATCGTAACTCAAAAACTAAAAGTCGTAGAACAAGGCGGTTTGTTCCAGTGTATTCAGCGGCTCATTTTTCGTATTATAGCAGCTTTTCACGAGATTTAAAATTTTGAATTTTTTTGCTTAAAATTTTAATGGTCAAGGCACTTACCTTCACAAAAATGAAAAAAAAAATATATTTTTTTAAAACATACTCTAGCAAAGTTTTATGGAGTTTTCTATGCGTTTACAACTTTCTGAAATTGTCAAGAGTAGAAAAAAAGTCAATAGATTCGAATTTAAAAATTTTGATTTTTCCAATTTTGTCGAGATATTGGTCGATTTCCGGTACCCGGAACATTTATCAAGCAACAACTCCGAAACTATTAGAGATAACACCATAAAATTTACTATCGTTGGAAAGCCCTTTTAATTGTCTATCTTTTTCTAAAAAGATCATTGCTCTCCGACCTACGTTTTCGAGAAAATTTCAAAAAAAGACAAAAATAAGTCAAATTTTAAAAAATTCATAACTAAAAACTATTGGGAATTCGGCGATTTTCTAGGCTCCAATGGATTCCCCGGATCATTCTACATAGGTCTAGATCAAAATAATTCCACATTTTTGAATAGTTTTGACGTAATTGAAAAAATAAAAAAGTTGAAAAATTTGTTAACACCCCCCCATACAAAATGGCCAATTTTTAAAGTGTCTCAAAATCAATTGAAACTCATTCTATCTGATAGATTTTGATGTGCTCTTTACGATAGAAAAAAGCGTTTTCTTCTAGCTCTTTTAGTTTCGCCGCAATCGACGTTTGAAAATTGAATTTTTTTGCGAGATATCGCCTTGAAACCGATGCCATTTTGTAGGGCTTTTTATACATGTTCTAATCGGTTTTGCCGTTTTTCGTTAACTTTAATAGTTTCGCCGTAATAGGCGTTTAAAAATTCAAAAAAAGTAAAAATGGCAACCTTTTTTTGCGTTTTTCTAATAAACTATAAGACTTAGAGCAAAAATCAATAAAGCATCGGATAGCGCCTGAAATTATCTATTTTCTCGTCAAAACCCGGAGGCGCTCCGGGCAACGGTTCCGGGTACAGAGGCATTTAAAGTTTTACACGAAAAAAATTCGTAACTTAAAAACTAAAAGTCGTAGAGCAAAACGGTTTGTTCCAGTGAATTCTACGGCTCCTTTTACATATTATATCGGTTTTTCACTAGATTTAAAAATTTGAAATTTTTCGTTTAGGTATAATTAGTGATAGTGGAATACTTTATTCTTCAACAAAATAATTCGTAACTCAAAAACTAAAAGTCCTAGAGCAAAGCGGTTTGTTCTAGTGTATTCAGCGGCTCATTTTTTGTTTTACAGCAGCTTTTCACGAGATTTAAAATTTTGAATTTTTTTGCTTAAAATTAGGGTAGCCAAACATAGTGGAATAATTTATTCTTCAACAAAAAAATTCATAATTCAAAAACTAAAAGTCGTAGAGCAAAGCGGTTTGTTCCAGTATATTCAGCGGCTCATTTTTCGTATTATAGCAGCTTTTCACGAGATTTAAAATTTTGAATTTTTTTGCTTAAAATTTTTCTTTGCGGTTACAACCCTCTGGAGTTGTTCAAAGTACAAAAAAGTCAATAGGTTCGATTTTTTAAATTTTGGTTTTTCCAATTTTTGTCGAGATTTTTGTCGATTTCTGGTACCCGGAACATTTACGGAGCAATAACTCCGGAACTATTAGAGATACCTAACCCCATGAAATTTATTATCGTTGGAAAGCTCTTTTAACTATCTATCTTTTTTAAAAAAAGATTATTTTTCTCCGACGAATAGTTTTCGTGAAAATTGCTAACAAATACAACAATAGGTGAAATAAAGAAATATATAACTTTAGAACTATTGAGAGTTGTTAAGTTAAAAGTGTTAAAGGTTAAAAGTGTAAAAGTAAAAGGTTAATTGGTTCGATTTTTTGATGTTTGAATTTTCTAATAATTTTTGTCGAGAAGTTAGGTTGGTCATTTTACAGAGGCAGCTTAGTTTTTCTCTTGTAGAAACTAGTTATTCTTATCGCTAACGTTTTATTGGGACATGCATTTGGTGCAGGATTTTAAAAATCGCTGCGCATACTTGCCACTGAAAATAAATGCGAATCATTTATTGCGATCTCGTTATCTGGCGTCGAAAGTAAAGCAGATGCGCCCACTCGTTGCATCCCTTCAAGCCCTTCAATTTACGGTCGACTCGAGCCGTATTCATGACGATGATTAGGGACAAAACGCTCTCCTTGCTTTTCTAATCAAACAAAACCCGCTGACTTTTCACAACAATGGTTTCTCGGACGCAGAATGGGCTGATTGAAGCCATGTAATGTCGGCTTACATCCCCGTATTTCATCGGAGCCCCACAATTCCATCCACCCCCGACTCATCGGCGTACAGGCGCGGATTCGGACATATTTCGTCTCATTGTTTTCGTTCATGTGTGTCTTGGGATTGATTAAACCGGGGCGAAGGGAGACGACTCCGTTCGATAAAAAGCGTACGCATTTTCAATGGGACAATTAGCCGACTTTGATCTCGAAATGGGAACACTTGGCTTTGCCAAATCTGGAAGGATGATCTCGGAGCACGCACCCCCAGTTGTTACAAAAGTGTAACAACAATGGGCGGGATGGTGGACGCGTGTCGCTAAATACTATCGTATTGACGACGAAGGATTTGTTTGGCAGGAGGATTAAAAGGAACGGAGTTAATAGATGACGACGAGACGAATGCATTAGCAAACAATGGGGTTCACAAAGTGGAAATTGTTTGTAATGCCGGACTGGACAAAATCGGCACGAAAACAAATCGACCACCAGAAGATCTCGAGTGGGGTGGACGACAAAGGACGACTTATTTTGTCCAGAGTGTTAAATCTCTGCTAAGTATAATAAGCACTAAGCAGTAACCAAAACTACACAGACTGTTTAATTAATAATTATTAATGAGGTGTACTATAGTAGTATTTAGAATTCTTAATTTCAAAAAAAGAACAGCATATTAGATATTGCTAGAGTGCAATAATCTAAACGTTCGACCAATTGTTTATTTGAATCCACGCTATATTTTTGTGAAATTTCGTATCACTCGAGTGGCGCACAATCTAAAGTGCTCAATCAAGACCTGTCGTTGGGTCCCTCTCGGACTTTGGACAAAACACCGGAAATCCAGATTTGCCACAACCCGGAAAGTCATTGTTGTACCGGAAGTGTGCTGGGGTGTTTTCGGTGTCAACAGTTGGGCCCTCGTCGCCGATTAACAGTTGCTGTTTTCAATTTAAAAGCACGCGTCTTTGGCACGCTCTGACCATTTTCCCTTTTCCTGTTTGACACCGTCCGAAAACAATAGATAATGAACAGATGAGCGCCGCGGGGCGTCGTCCCCGTAATGATCCTCGTAAGTGTGGCATGATCGCGCCACTGAACCATCTGCCGCCCCATATTATGATTCACCGTCATTTACCTATCTCGGGCCGGAATCTGGAGGGTGGAAGCGCGACTTCTCGATCATTATTTATTGAACGAATTCTGGTCAAATAATCAAGTCGGCGCTCGAATAATAAGAAAAACAAACAGAATTAAAATTAATATAAACAGAGTGGGCTGTATTATGAAATCAAACCGCAGGGGTAGCGCCGGTTTACACAAGGGGTTGCACGGGGACACTGGGGAGGGCTTTTATGCGCGCAGTTATAGTCATGCTTCATGCTATAATTTGTACCCTCTAGAATTATGAACATATTTACTGATTGTCTCACGAGACTGCATTGATATGCCACCGCGCCCTTTAGGACGGATTTATGGGTCCAGCAGGAAAAATCCAAGGGAGGTAGAGTATTAGACACGGTCGCGGTAATTAAGGCCCATGCATCAAAAATTTTTTACCCGCTGTCAACACAACGAACTGCAATTTATTTCCAAAGTTACGAACAAAGAATCAATTTTTTTTGTTAATAACTTAATCTATCCAATTTTGTTTTGGTAGACCTTCAAAAAGCTTATCTTTATTAGAGGATTGTTAGAACTGTGAAACTGTGAGCTTAGCCAGCTTGTTTCACTTCAAAATTATAGCATATGTCAAAATTCATAATTATTATATCCCATTTCATTTAATTGTAGAATTTTTTGACAGCGCATTTGAATTTTTTGGAGTGAAATAAAGCGCAAATTGAGAGTTTCTGTATAAGAAAAGAACTCTGTGTTAAGCTAAATCCAAGCGACAAATTTTGAGCCAAGAAAACCCACCAGAAACTCCAAAAAATGCAAATACGTTGTTGCAAAATTCTACAATGAATTGAAATAGGATATATTAAAATTTATAACAATTAAGAATTAACTGTCTTTTGTTATAGTGATTTAGATAATACTGTTTCTAAAAAAATCTGAAATTTATTTTATTTTTATTATTTGAGAAATCTTACACTGTGATAAGATATTGCTTCATAGTTTAATTAATAACAACAAATAATATATATTACATATTACCTAAATGAGCAACGTATATTTTTCAATGGCTTTGATAAGAGTCCGATATTTTCTTGGAACCCTTCACTTTTCAAGTTAAAGGTCGTTTAAAATAAAGTGACTCAAAATTAAATCTAACTGAGAAAAAAATGTCGATAAAAATTAAAAAAAAGGTTTCCTTGTGGATTTGGATAAAAAATCTCTTTGTACAGATTTTCTTTACTTTCAAACTATTAAAATATAATTATTTTGGGCTGTTTTATCTTGGTGTAAATGGTCAGTGGAACGCTTTAAAGTTAATTTACAGAGTGAGTCTTTAAAAAATTGGATTAATATTTCGAAACAATATCGACAGAATAACATTATCTAGATCTAATTAATGTTTCATCCAAGCCCTTTTTCTCAACGAATTAAAAGATATGTGCGGCTAAATAATACTGACTCATCCTGGTATATTAATTTTTAATTATTAAATATTGCTTTACCTACTATAAAATTATCACACCAATACTTTTTAATGATTTCTTCTTTTTATAAAGTTTTGCAAACTCATTTCTTGAATTGCGTTACTGAACAACACTGGTAGATATAAAGTACAAGCCTTGAACAAGAAATATCCGCAAATTATTAAATGAAAAAATTGCCTCAAATCGCTTTTATCAACTTATCGATTTCCAACAGAAAATGGACGTGAACCAAACATTTTAAATTTGTAAAATATTTTTCTTGCTAGAATTAAAAAAATGTTTTAGGGCCAATTTATAGAACATTAAATTACAATTTGGTAGTGATTAATTAGACATTTTGTCAATGCAAATTAAACGGCAACTTTATGTTTAAAACATAAAATAGATTTTTATTAAGAAATTTATGGCTAGATACTAATAAATTATTCTTTTACTGCATTTTTTTATGTTCACGTCTAATTTTTTTGTAGAAATATTTAACAAAAATAATAATGGAAAAGCACAAAAATATAAGACTTACGTGAAATGGTACTCTCATTTTCGAAGAAAAAATTCTCCCAAATTAAATTTTGCAACATGGCACTAAATTGTTTTGTATGACACAGTTTAAACTAGTTTTGCAAAACCAAATGGACCACTTAAAACTATGATTTGGGAGTCAATAATAATCTATACTTATGATTAAAATAATACTAATAGATAACTAGTTGATAAGTAACGGCCACTTTAGAGAGAAAAAAAAAACACTTCACTTGGGATATCCCCAAAATTGGACGTATTTTAATAAGAATACAATCACCGCAGAAATCTTTTTTTTAGGTGTTCAACAGTTGATTTGGATTTTAACTCGGATATTAGTAACTATTTTTGAGAAATTCGCATTTAACTGAACTGGAAGTAATTTAGGAGGTGGTAGTACCTCAAGACTATCAAGACTGATAAATAGTCTTTTCCACAAAAGCATCAGAGCCTGGAGAGATCCCACCCACGATTTATAAGTTTTTCCCAATATCCATTTTAATTGTTGAGCAGTATCTATCTTTACAACATTTTAATTTGTTTACTTTGTACAAGAAATAAATTATCATTAAAAGCAATAAAAATTTTATGAAAAATACATTTGGTAACTACATTCTTAGAGTCGTGTTTATAAAGGTTTTTTGTGCAATGAGCTTTTTGGCTCAAATTTTGTCAGTTCAAGTTACAACAGAGATTCTTCCTTTACATAGAAATAAAATGTTTGTGACCTATATCACATCAAAATACGCCGGCTTGATAGAAATGTCCCGATGAGTAACACTTTTTTTTAATTAAAAATATGTGTTGGTAAATATTTGTTATCATTTAATTAGGTCATTGAAAGAAATAAAACTATTGAATATGAGAAATAAAAATGACATAAGTAGCAACACAATGAAAAACACTCAAAACTGAAACCCCTCCATTGATAAATTATTGCGTGCTAAATGAATGAACGTACAAACTTAAAACCGCAAAGCCAACTTTGATATTGACGCTTGAATAGGTACTTCTCGAATTTGTTTCGCAGCCAGCTAACGGTAACAAATTATGCAAATGACGTCACCGTAACAATTGTGGGTAATCAAGGAAATAAATTAAAAATATATTCTGTTCCGCATTATTAAAACAAAAAAAGGTGACAAGAAATAGTCAAGCGGTAAAAATTCAAACAATTATCTAACGGATCAAGGTCTCAGTCGGTAAATGCAAATAACAAAATAAAGGGAAAAAATATTTACAGTAATAATAATTGTTAAAAAAATACAATTTTTTGCTTATAAATATTCAAAATGGGAGTTTTTAGAGTTTTACTACTTGGAACTAAAAGGTAATCCGAGCCCTATTTTGATTTAAATTTTATAGCTTAATAGGGCCGTACTAAAGTTAAGGTCCCTCGTAAAATGAAAAATCAGTGCGGGTCGCGATTTAATAATTCCATATCGTAATGAATCGAGTTAGGTAATTACAGGTGATAAAGCCCACCTGCGGCTCTAATAACCGTGGTGTTAGTACCGCGTTTAAGTTTTGTGTGGGTTCCCTGCGATGTAAAAAGGGAAACATAATCTTTGCAGCACTCATCGGCCACATGTCGGTCGCGTGTCCGAAGTCCACCAAGTGGCACGTGCGACTCATCTGCTGAGGCCTAGGTGGGGCTTCCATCTGCCCACCAAAAGTCTGAGTTTTCGTCCGTCGCGGCGGAACACCGGTTGAATAGGGACGACGTCCCTGCTGCCGTCCCCCCGGCGATGATTACGGCGGGAGCGGCCGCCCTCCCCGCTCTAATCATGCTGAGTGCCGGCTGAATGGGACGCCGCCCCCGCACACGCATCATCGACCGCCGCCTCATTTGCCTGCAACCCTAAAGGACTAATACACACATGTATCGATATGCTCTGGTGGGGCATCTAATAAGGCTAAAAGCTCCAGTTTAACACGTCGGAGCTTTGTTACGGAATTATGCAAGATTACGGCCGATTGGGCTTTCGCGCCAAGTTATCAATAACGATCGATTTATTATAGTAGTTGTCGCACTTAAAAAAATTGTCTCGTATTTCAATTAATTAAAAATAGAGCAAAATCGATATGGTTTTAGTCCCACAGTGTTTTGACTCCGGGGAAGTTTGTTTTCCGCCCGGAAATCAAACTACTTTCTAAATAATTAAAAACGGACGGTTTTAGGTAATTGGAGTTTAGTTCAAGGCCGGAAAATGCTCTCTGGGTCAAATATTTTAATTACTGGGACGAGGAAAAGGGAAGGGCATTTTATATTGAAACTTTTTTGTTGCATTATTAAATAAGTAAGAAAAATATAATTTTTGAATGTAAAAGTATAAGTATCAGATTTGTCCAGGACGGTTTCCGTATACAGGGTGCTCAAAAAATGGCGCACCAACTCCGAGGTACGTTGTTGAGAAGCATGTGTAGATTACGGGAAAAATCTTGAAAAAATTCCTAGTCATATTTTAAAAAATCTGGAGCTACAAACTTATTTTGTTAACTTCTTCAGTTTTCATTATTTTTTAATATTTTTATGTGTTACACTAAGTAATCGTTCCCTAACAAAATGATGAATAATTATTTTTAAATTTACTTTCATAATTTTTTAATTATTTATTTTAATTAAAATTTTAATTAAAAAAAATAAAATTTATCAAAAAAATCACAATTTGTAGATGTGCCAACACTGGGAATTATTTCCTAGGAAACCGTTTCAAAATTAATTTATTTTTATTGTTGATCAAATTCTATTGCGATCACGATTCTTTGACAACGTTGCCACATATCATTTATTTAAAATTTGTTATTTATCAATAATTTTAATACAAAGAATTTTTTTACTATTTTTACCTTTATATGTAAGCAATTCTCTACCACACACCATTGGGTTGGTGCGCCACTTTTTGAGCACCCGGTATACATCATCAATTCAATTTTTTCACAACTAGCTCTAAAGTGTAAAAAAAATATCCATAACAATGTGTTTGATGGTTTTGTATGGAGTTTTTGATTTTGCGTTCTATTCTGTTTTTTAATAAATTCTTACGACAGCACTGTCCAACTGCTTTTATGGTCTGCCGGTTTTTTGTTTTAAGAACATTTCGGAGGCCAAAAAAAAGATAATCAATTATTGTTGCGTCAAAAATTATTTTGTTTAGGAGCTAGATCGCTTGATAGATGATGAAACGTAATTTTTAAATACCATACGATCATTTAAATTTATAATTAGAGTAGGCTTTGTCAGTTTTTTTTTAGCTTGGATGAAAACGTCGATTGTGATAATTAATCAAGCTGAAGAGTTAAATAATAATGTTTTAAACGGTAATATTCAATTAGAATACATTTTTTCCCTCAGTTTGCCTAAGTTTTTCAATCACAAAGACGCAAAACCGCCTACTTTAATTATAAATTCAAATGATCGCATGGTACTTAATTGTGGGCATTATTAATTTTTTGGTAGAATTTCTTAACACAGAGTTGAGTCTCTATTCCAAAAACTATATAAATTGTTCGAAATTGTCTGAAATTCGCTTATAATTCGGCGACTTTTCGGCGATGAAATCTTTTTATAAGGTTTATTATTTAAATAAAAATTTCAAAAATATAAATTTGCGTATCCAAACATTTGAATAATTACAATGAGATTTAATTTGATTAGCATTTAAAATTAATTAATTAATTGAACAAATTTAAGAGAATGACGAGTTTTTGCAATGAGGTCGTACCTATTATAAAATGCCTAGATGAATTAGACGCATTGTAAAAATTCTTCAGTTATTCATTCATTTACAATTTTATTCATACAATTTGCGTTTATAAAATGACTAGACGTTTTATAAACGACTGAATTTGTAGGTAACTAGTCTACGACACATACATTATGTAATGAGTAATAACTATCTTGAAACAATTTTTAGATAATAGCTTGAATAAAGCTTTTATGTTAAAAAAATGTTTTCTTTTATATTAGCTGTTTCAAAACTATGTAAACGCCAACGTCGCATTTTACCAAATTATTTTTGTAAATAAGGTTGATAAAAATGTAAAATAGTTATTAATGAGTAGACCTCTCATTGAAACTATAAATTACATTAGCTAATAATTTTTTGAAGTGCATAAATAATTTATAACAACTAATTTTGAGAGAAAAAGCGACGTTGGCGTTTACATAGTTTTGAAACAGCTAATAGATATTAATAATGTTGTTGCTTATTCCATAGATACAAGTTGAGTTAATACACTTTTATTTTACAAGTGGTTACTATATGGTAGACTTTTTGATTTTGTTATTTTTTTTATCTTGCTTGAATGTTTGTTTTCCACTCTATGTTGAAAATTGAAAATAGAGTTTGTATAAGAAAATTATTTCGACTTGTCTAAATTTCAGGTATTTAATTTATCTAAATTATAAATTATTTTGGATTATATGATGCGCAGCAATCGCATATTTTGACTGAAAGTTCCATAAGATACAACGACGAAGAAATTATGTATTCTTATTTTTTTAACATTGTAGTGCTATTTGTTTAATAAATAAATAAAAACGTTTGAACGGGTCGAAAACGTATAATAAAATTAGTCTGTAAAAATTTAAATAAAAAAACTGTAAATTAGAAAGAGGCTCTTTAGGGGGTGCGGATAAAATTTGAGTAGGGTGGTACAGCAGTTAGAGCTCTAATGATAGTATTATTATTTAAAAGAAATACAAAAAACTCAATAGACATAATTTTAGTTTCAATAAAAACCTTTGAAATATCGTATAATTTTCTTCTAGAAGTTCATTACTTACTTTATTGAATTTTAAATTGAATAAATCAGTGTTAAGATGATTAATTTATTTCCTTGGTTTGGTATAATTTTATAAGTAGGAAATTGAATTAGTCGAACAAAAATTAAGAATTCAAGAATTTCCATACTAACTCAATGGTAAAAAATTATGTTAATAATAAGGTGAATACAATGAGAATTATGAGATTGTTTTACTATCTTCTCAATTGTTTCACTGAAGCGTGTCATATAAAATGAAATGAAAAAGATACGATTTACGGTTTAATCCGTAAAACAAACCGTGCATGTTACTATAAAACAATCAAGAAATGTTTAATTACTTACTTTTTACCAACAAAAATTGTACATGTATCTTCACAAAAGAGAAACAAGAAGTAATGAGAATTAAATAAACACACTCGAACACCCTTCATAATCGCCCTCAACCAGCACCGGATCTCCGGCCCACCCCCTTTTAAAACCGTAAAAACTGGTCAAGTCCTGCGGCTCTCGTCGATCATCTCCAATTACACATCTCTCGATCACACTTGTGCCGTGTTTGAGTCGCTTTTTAAGACACGTGCCGTTCGGTGCATCCACGTGCCCGGACTACTCCGGTTACCGTAAAGCAACAGTAGCCGTTCACATGGGAAATCTGTTTAATCTCCCATCCCGGCCTTAATTAGGTTAGAATTGATGCGCTTTTGGCTGCCAAATCGATTCCCCGTAATGAAGACAAGCAGCGACGGCTGCGGCCGCTAAGAGCTTTGGTTACCTTCGAGCGCCTTGTTGCGGGCCAGGAGTGCAAGCAGCACCTCGGAGTTGGGGGGGCCGTCCATGGGGGGCATGCTGGGGGGCATTCCTTGAATCAACGGGAGCCCTCGCGACTGCTCCAGAATGGACATAGTCACAGCACTTTTTCGCGCACCGAGGGGTTTAATCTCCGATCCGGGCGATGGCGGTGATTTTTTCCGGCATTTTTTACACTGCGGCGATCATTTCCGGACGTATGGCTCATGTAGGTTATATTTTTCAATTTGCGTTAACTTAGTCGGCTCCGTTTAATTTCACTAAGTGTTTCACCCCGAGCCCTGAGATTCACTGTAGTAAAGGAGTCTGTCTATTTCGCTCCCTCCACCCTGCTACCAACGACGCCATTATTGAAATCAGTCTTGATTATGGAGGTGTGACGTCACGGGACGCCGGGCGTCGGCGCGAAACAGGGACACTCCCTCGCAGGACGGCCCTTGCAGAATCAGGAATTGCAGGAACGTAGCAGGAAACTACAAGAATTGAATATGTTCGAGTTGGGATGCACGACCGGCGTTTTTTCTAAATTGAAATTCGGAAGTTGTATACACGAATTCAAATCTCTGGAAGGGTATTATTACGACTCGCAGCAGGAATATTTCGCATAAATATTTATTCGTTAAGTAATTAAACTGCCATCAAAAGAAGCGCGCCTCAAAGTTGGAAAATTAATTTCAGTTTAAATGAGTTTCAAAGGTTTTGTACAAATATTGGAAAATTTTAATTTGGTTTATGAATTTTATAAACTGTACTAAATGTGAATAACTAAATGAAATGAGGGTTGTGTTTATTTCAATATCGTTATTACGTTTATTACAGATGTCAATAAATTTATAATTTATGACGAATCTAATACGATTGTTAACTAATTATTCGGCGATTGACAGTCTCAGCAATTAAGACGCTTTTACGCTCACAATATCACGCTGTCGCAACTGCTAACTAATTAATTTACTCATTCGTTAAATAACTATAAAGTTACGGTGACAAGCTAAGACCATTAGTTATTTTTAAATCTAGTCTTTCACGCACTATACCTACGTATACCTCATTTTTTTTTAAATCAACTGTCAGTGTCAAAAATTTTGAAATTATGTTGGAACCCTGCCACATTGCCATAGAAACGAAGCCTGGACCACTAATTTTAAATGGAGTTGCCAACGTTGAAACAATTTGACAATTGATTTAAAAAAAAACGACTTTATATCTTCTAAATCTAAGCCATTCATTTTTATTTCCTTCATTCCTTTGTGTAATTAGGGTGGTAATCGGCCGATGTAAGTAAACGGACAAAATTGTTTAAAGAACGGCTTACCCTAGCAAATTACACCCCAATTATACTAAAATTATACCATGAAGTGGTTTTTAATCCAAAAATGGTGATACCATCTATAGTATTTTACCGTCCGCAATAATTTCTTGCTTAATTTTCATTTTACTTTTACTTTATTTGTGAGTTTTATTTAACTTACGAATTTATAAATATCTACTTTTATTTAATTATAATAAATAAAAATAAAGTTTAGTATTACCTACATTTGATTTAAATTGTCTTCTTCACTAGATAATAATATTCGTTCAAAAATTGTAGATACATATTTATATTTTTTCCTTATCAGCAAATTTAAGAATAGATGAAATAAATGTAATAATTACTGAATGGGAAGTTTTACTTCTGTTTTTTTATATCAGTGAAATATATCTCCTTACTATCAAATAACACACCAGTGTTTTGCCTAGATTGTCTAGATATCAAAAGCTAAACATAGCTTTGATTTTTATCGCAATCAGAGTTAAGAATTTGTATTTTTGATAATACCTACTCGTAATACGTGACAGATGTCTAAAGAAAAACGTGGTCTAAAAATTTTATAAACGTATATCTTGAATATTATAATAATTTCGAAAACAAACTTTAGTAGATATCTTTACATATCTTAAATACATTATTTGTTATGTGGAATTTAGGCAAAACATATACCTACGTTTTTGAAATTTTACGTTTTTATTAAGAGTTTTGTTAGATAACAAAGACTTTTCTGTTTTGTGGTCTGGCATTTATTCTATTCCGCATTCTTGGTTAAATGCGGTTTATAGTGTTTAAGAGAGCAAGAGGGAAAATTTAATAATAATAATAATAAATTTGTATCCCATTCCTTTTAAACTCAGAAGAAATTTGCTTTTTAGATTTGTCGATGCTCTTAAGTCGTATCAAGCTTAGGTAATTCACGACTTAATAAAATACTGAGCTTTGGTTCAATTTTGAATAAAATATTTTTATCATAAAATCTCATGTTTTTTTTTACGATATCAGAACGACAAAACAAAGTACAATGCTTTTGATAGAGCGTGCAGTTTGAGAAAAGTTGAACAATTTTTTCCCAAAACTTAAAAATTTAATCTAAAATAGTTATTTCTGTATGAATCTGATATTAAATGAATTTTGTACATAAAATACATAAAAATAATGGATATAGTCTTTTGCAAATGGGTTACTCAGATATTAAAAAATATACTGATTATATCAACTTTGTTAGTGCTGTCTAATAAATCGAAGGAAAATACATAAGATGTATTATTACTCATGCCAGAAGCTAGAAATTCAATGAGCTAGCTTTTAAAAATAGTAGAAATTATTATTATTACATAAAACACCTAATTAGTAATTATCCACACAACGTAAACATTAAACATGTAAACAGAGCTATTTACGTATATTAATCGATTTGAAACAATTGATCCGTAAGAAAAATAATTCCGTTTCAATAAAAACAAAATTTTCCATCTCGCTTGTAGAATTCCTGAAACCTGAAAACGCGTTTCCCCCATTCCATCCCCTCTTCGAAGGCATATTTCAGTCGGAATCCTTCAAACCGCGCATTTCCCTTCATCGATCGCTTCGTCTCTCATCGTCTCATCAAAATGCAAACGAAAAAACAACAAATCCCCATCGAAAAATGTCCGGTATCACAAAAGCACACCGAGAAGCTCGATGGTGTTTAATATTTCTGGGTGTGGTTGGCAGCAATGGTGCGGCGTAGTCATAGCAACACGCTAACATCGACATGCCATGAAAAATCCCCAAGCACCGGTCGGAAAAACAATCGATATAATATGGCAATAATTCGAATTTTCTTCGAGTCAAAAATAATGTTTTAACCCCCGGCGTGTGGCGAAAAAGGGGCGCGCGGGCGTCCCGCTGCTTGATTTATTTATTGTTTATTCGATAAACTTGTCCTGCTGACTCGCTAAGTGCAGCAGGGAATTCAGCGAATTGCATAAGGGGGGATAATTAGTTTAAACAATTGCATTGTGGCAACTGACCTTGATATTGGCGTTAATTTATTAATACTGAACAGCGCAATGAGATTTTTACAAATCGTAATAATGAGCTGCTTTATTTTAATTGAGTGTTTATGTAGAACGAAGAACTTTCACTATGCTAATTGTCGCCGGTACGAGCGATTGTGTTCCTTTGAGATGATTTTAGCCTTCACACGCGCTAAATAGATGACGGGTTTCTAGGAATTTTCACTTTTCGATTCCACCACAATTACTCACCAGTATTATTATTAAAAATTGAGACTTGGCGGTTTCCTTGAGGGATTTCGACTCATCAAAGTCCTAATGTACAACAAATTGGAATAAGATAAAGTTCCTAAAAGAGCAATTTCCTTTCATTAAATTCAATAGAGCTAATCTTTGTAGCATGTAGGGCTGGTTTCCCTCTGCGTGCCTCTAATTCCTCCCGCATTGTTACTCTGTAATCCTTTCACGGACAACAACCACACTTACCCCTAATTAATTACCAATATTTTGTTGTTACCTATTTCATCAGGTACCTACTAAAATTATTAGTGGCTGCACGAACAGGTACAAACAGTTTTGCCTTATTCAAATATTTTAGGATTCGCGTGTATCAACATTCTATACGTAGTTTTTTTGCTTAATTTAGCAATTTTCTCTATAACAGTTAGTCGTGCGGCCATGATCTTTTTTGGAAATTAAACGGACTTTCCAAGCATAAAGTTCATTAGAGTTATTAGCAGAATCAGATACCTGCTCTGGATGCCGAGAAAATCGACCAAAATCAAAAAAATCCAAAATTTTAAAAAGGGGCCAAATGACATTATCTGCACTACTAATTAATAAAATGTAAAAACGTAAAAATGCCATTTTTCACTCAATTTTTTGAATTTTTAGCAAAATTTTTCGGTTTAAATTTGATGAAATTTTATCCACGAATCAATCGCGTTTTCGGCTGATGGGTAAATAACTGAACTAAGTAACTTTTGACCCAACTTCCGTTAGTCAGGTGTTGCTTATTTGATAAATTCAATTCTCACTAAAGTTTCATTTGGCTCCTTCGTGATTTCGGACACGGACCTCCAATAGCTATAATTTATTTTTCTTGTCCAGAGACCATTTAAACTTAAACTGGTGGATATTTAATTAGTCACTCGCATCATTTTGCTTTTGGCTTTCAACATGCTCATTTCCCTTTTGGTTGAAATTCCTCCGAGGGAAGTACAACCGCTGTCACTAAAAGCCTCAGCCTTGGCCGTCCAATCAGTGTTGAAACAATCTAAATTCATTGTTATTGCCAAGTCGCTGTCCCTTCCCGCGGTTTTCTTCTTCCATCATTCTCCTTATGTGTTTTTCTTATTAATTGTTATGTGTCTGTCCTTTCCGGCCCAACGTAATATGTTTTTATTGTCGCATAATACAGAGCGTCAAGTATCCGAGGGTCCGTAATTCAATTGAAACGTCGTTCCCCTCAAAAGAGTCGAGATGTTTGGCTAAACGAATTAGCAAACAGAGCAGCAACCCGCAGACGCACGCCTCGAAACCCGTTTCAATATTTAATAATTAAAAATTACGGCCCCAAGGCGGCATGCATCTGCTGCACCTTCCCCAACCAACACACAAATAATAACAATATTGATCATTTCTTGCAAGGATTTGGTTGCTGTTGCCACAGCTTTCGTTCAAATGACTCTGTTTAAACTTTGTAAATCCTTCTCTGCGCCAACAATTAGCCATCGAAATCCTCGTCCTCGGGGCGCTTTAATCGCGGCACTTCCCATCCCCGGAGACCAGAAAACCGTCGGTTGTCGTCTCTCGTTTACGTCGAGCATTGCACCCGGAGGACCCACAAAGCTACATCCAACATAAAGGACACGCCGCTCGTCCTGACGCACAGCATATAGCCGAGCTAATTGTATTAGAGCGCCGAGAGTTGGCCTCCCCTAGGATATCGCCAACCGCTTAGTCGTCGTGTTACATGACGTTCTCACGCTACATCCTCGTGTTTCAACCGACATGGAGGCGCAATCATTCTTCGGAATTTTTACAAACGGAGAGGATTTGGAGCGACTCGGGGGAGTTATGATGGAGGAACTCGCGGTGGATCATCAGTTTGCCACGGTGACTTTACAATCAATCACTCGCTGGGGGAGTCCCCCGGGTCGAGGCGAGACGCAGACATGATTAATGAGACGCGAGAACAGCAGCGGGAAATATTAACAAACAACAAAGTGGAGAGAAAAATGGGCGAATAAAAGGGAAATATTGTTACGAATTATAGCAATTTGAATTAAGAATGCAATGTCCATCCTTATGTTTTGCCCAGTGTTTTTATCAGCTTCCACTTTTTCGTCAAAACTACACATAGATTCAAAAGTTTTGCATCACTTTATTTCTTGGATATTAGATTAATTTATATCGAAAATAAAATAACTATGAGTTTAAGATCATCATTGGTATTTGAGAATAGGGCTTCTACCATTTTTTCTTTTAAAGCAATTTTAAACAATAAAAAAAATCTCATATAAAAGTGCATGTTTGGCATGTACCACATCAAACCAAAAAATTATTACTAACACAGCGTATTTCTTCTTCTGGCATTAATACAAACTTAAAAACACTTAAAAAGAACAGATTTCGTTCTTGTAGAATATTTGTCATTTTCTCTAGCAGCAATAACGAGCTCCGAATGAGTTCTAAGGACTTCAGGGAGTTAATTTTTGACCTCCTTCGGTGGTCGTTCGTCAAATAACGAATGCCAGATTTGACAACATCGTCAAACAAATTGAAATCAATGTCTGAAATATTGTTCTACAAGTAAGAACTACAAAAATTCAGAAGAGAAATGTTTGTTAATCAAACATGTTAAACACATACCAATACTCATAACATAAGTTTAAGCCTTCTTTTACCCAAAATACGCTGTGAGGGAATGGTAAAAAGATTATTAAGTCTTATAGCAGCACGAAGGAGGTTGAAATAAAACTAGAAAGGAAAAGCTACTGATCGATGGCTTAGACTGCAAATCGCCTAACTCCATAACAGTTAATTTTACACGAGACTAAAAAAACTTAAAGGCATTGGCAACTTAAAAAACAACTTTGTCTTAAATGATAGTACTGAAAACGCTTATTACAGTAGTGAAAACCGTTCCTCTGTATCTGCTCTCTAACTTGAGTTATTTCGATTTAAAGTTGGAATTATGACGTCCTAACCGCCTCTTGAGCATTTGGTCCAATTTTAAGATCAAATAGTTTTTGACTTTTAAGTGACACTGACAGAGTTTTGATAAACTTGACAAAATTTCTGAGATGTTTTCGCGAAGTTCAAGACCAAATTTAGAACAGAAAAAAGTCAAGAAAGTAGTTAATTTTTTATTTTGTAGAAGATATGTGGAAAGTGTTCCAATATCTGTCAAGTTTTTAGTAATTGAGAGGGTTCAGTGATAAGAGGACTCTGTGATGAGAGGCGGTTGTGACGTCAGGATTTCTTCCTTTCGAAGTGATTATCTCGCTTATTTTTCATTGCAGAAAATTTTGAAAAGGACCTACCGACATAAAATGAACCACATTTTCAATTTTCGTTGAAACATAAAATAGGTAAAATAAGTTGCCAATGCCTTTAATATGTTCATAGAGTAATTATTTTGAAAGTGTTATGTACTTATTTGATAGTGAGAAAAATGAGAAATAATACTGTATTATTAGTAACACATAAAGATGTTAGATGTTAGATGTTTTGCACATTTATAAATTAATTTGATGTTGGAGTTAGATGCTTTTATCACATCATTATTTAATTAATGTTTGCTATTTAATTTAACATAATTGATAACAAGTAAAGGCATTGTTAAAAAAAATAATTTTCATATTGAATATTATCATAAAAGTTGTGGTAATCTCTAGGTATTACTGTTTTAAGTTCTATTAAATCTTCAATTTTTTTTTTGTTATCTTGCGTCTACAAGAATACAAATTTTCTAGTTAAAAGAGATCTATCGCCAACCCGCTTTTGTTACGTTTCTGAGGCAGGAGTCTCCATTTTTCCGTAAATCTTCACTTGAAAAGTATTTCTCGTGATGGCAGATACTGAAGACCTCGTTAATCAGTCACCTTAAAAAATTAGTTCTAGAATTATAATTTTCAAATAAAAATGCTATCAAACCAAAATCAAATCAAATCAAATAAAAACTCCGTGCTTATTAATTTGAGAAATGCGTATTTGCATATTAAAATTTTAATCATGTGGAGTTAGGCGGTTTATGTGCATAAAACATAAATATGTTTTTACCTCAGTCATCTTCCAATAATGTAAAATCTAAATAAACACAAACAAAATGAAAATTAATTTATAAATTAATTTTTTATAAATGTTCAGAGCTCAGAGATTTGTCTTTACGAATCTAAAGGTTCATGAAATAAGTGGTCAAAACTTTCGTTAAACAACACATTTATATTAATAAGATGTGTTTTTGGCGATTAAATCAATGGACTTTTTGTGTTTCTAATACTATTTTGTAACTGCTGTTAAATTCTTCCATATTTTCAAATTACTTACTTAAAACTTCCGTGAAAGTAAGATTTTTTCTTTTCGATCTAGAGAGAAACACCAGAGAAACCAAAAAGTGTCACATTTAGAAAGCTGGACGTGTGACAGGCATTTAAGTCAATTATGTCATTTTTAACAAGTTACGATGTCGGTGGAAATATTCGAAGAACCCTCATCGTCATCATCACTCAATTCTAAATCTCTTAGAAGCATCGATATCGAATTTGATCTCGACACTTTACCAACCACTTTAGAAGTTAACGATGTTAGAATAACTCCACCTTGTATGCACTTCGACAATGCTTACGAAGGCAAACGATATAAATACAAAATGGTGATACAAAACTGCGGCAAACGTTTGGCTTTTGTCAGATTATGTGAACCCAACTCTAAAGTAACTTTAATATTTTCTTTAAAAAAATAGTTGTGGTACCTACATTTTGCAGACCTTTGAATTCAAATCGTTCCCGCGAGGCCTTTACCTAAGTCCTGGAATGAAAATCGTCAGAACTGTTAAATACACCTACAAGGCTGCTTTAGGCGTGAAACGTGGCTTTGCCACAGTTTGGGTTAACGACCAAGAGGTGGATTATTATTTTGTTGTGTAGGTACAATTGTTAGGAATACTCAAGTTGGTACCATTGCCCTAGGACATTGTCTTGTGCCATTCTTACTATAGAACCACAACTGTTAGATTTTGGCCGCATTGATGCTGTGAATCATGCCACAACCCGCTCCTTTTTTATCATAAATTCCGGATATAGGGACACGCAGTTTGCCATAGACTTGGGCCGAAACCCCTTGGAACTCACGGTGGAACCCATGAAAGGGACCGTGGCTGTTGGTACTATTTACTTTGCCCCCAAACGCTTAAAAACTTTCTTAGGCCAAAACCTCGGTTGAAATAAGCGTCGAAGTGGTGGGTTCGCGCGAAGGCGAATTCATGGAGGAGTTTTGGGTGAAAACCAATCCTCCTCAACGAGTCGTAATCTCCGGAACCTTTATTTCCCCTAAACTCTTGGTTCGGAAGTTTATCAACAGTCTCGACTTCACTTTGGTCGATTTTCCGCCAACTTATTACGGCTCATCTTCGACTCAGCCACTCCTAATCAAAAATTTTAGCTCGTCGCATTCAATGTTCTGCGTCATGGCCGAAATCAAGGGTACCACGATGGTAAGTCACGTGGCTCGTGGGCAGGTCTTGCCTTGCCCTACACCAAATCAATCAAAACTCTAATTATCCAAGAATTTGAAATGCGTGCGTACTGTTTTACATCTCGTTAATATTAATGACGGCAATTAGTACTGCGTAAATTGCAGACACTGGACGAGGCGAGAAAAATCGATGATAACTATCAGAATTTTCACATAACACCGATTGACGGGCGTTTGGCCGCTTTGCGAGGCGCTGTTTTGCAAATTACGTAATTTGGAGAAATCTACTTGATCCAGTCAAAAAAACAAATTTCTAGATTTGCTCCTGTCGTGTCACGCAAACGGGAAAAGAATTACTCTGCCGGTTTTTTAAAAATCATCAGAATGGACTGTAGAGACGTTGGTCTTCATGAAATTAGAACTAAGGACAACTCAACCAGCTCCCCTACTTTAGTAGACAGTTCAGTTGCTTTAACCACGAATGATATCCTTATTGATGACGCCAACGGCAGCTACTTTAGCATCACCTACGAAGACGAGTTAGCTTCAGAAACGTTCAGTTTTAAACATGCGATAGGTGTATGCATCCATGGGGAAAAAGAACGTGCAGGGGTCACTCTGAGACCGACTTTTATCACCTTAAATGAACTAACTCTGGAAAAAGAGTACCATCGGGTCTTATTCGTGCAAAACCAGTCGTCACATCTGCCAGTCAGAGTCAAATATAATAAAGTTTTGTCGATTGATGTTAGACCAAATCAATTTGATTTGGCACCAAGTGAAAGTCTTGAAGTTCTTGTAGTAATCAGAGCTTTGAAGCTGGGCCAAGTTATCAAAAAAGTCACTTTTGATTTGTTAAGCAAAGTCTCTCCTGACGATAAGCACGTGATGCGGAAGGTCGGAATTGCGATTTTTCGAATATATGTGGAAACGAAAAATGTAGAGAAGAACGAAACTTTGGGGCAGTGCGTAGAATGTGTGCCTTGTCGCGACTTAGCAAACAAGTAAGGCTTGATCATTTGTAAATTGTTTATTTGGGGAATTATTTAGGCTCGCACCTGACTTCCCCTACCGCTTAAGCCCTAAAGAGATAGCCATTAAACTAGAAAACGAAAAATTCTACATCGACTACATCCGAAGCTTGTGCAAGCCACCACCTCCCGAAAATGAAGATTTGAGAGACTATGCTCTCACCAACTACAAACTTTTATTGCGCCAAAATACCAAATGTCGTGATGCCGCACCTAGGCCCAAAAAAATTATTTCGTACACCCCTTTCATCCCTCTCCTGCCCCGGCTCTTGTACAATATTAGAATCACCCCAAAGTCGATCAGACTTCGCAAGGTCGCAGCTTTCACAACAATCACCGATTATTTCCAAATTCAAAACTTGAACACGTTCCCCATTCGAGTGTGGCTTCAAGCCAACAAGCCTTGCATCGTTTTCGAAAATAACGCCAGGCATATTATCCAAAGTTGCGAGAAGAAGAAAATCCCTTTCACGTTCAGTACGTGCAGCATCGGTCGATACTACGTCAACATTAACGTTCTGGTCAACGACAGCACCTTGTATGAAGTCACAGCAGTGGCTCAAGCCGTTCCAAAAACCCTAAGAGTTGAGCCGCACCACATCGAGTTTCAAGAATACGACGGTCATTACAAGTTTTTCAAATTGGTGAACGGTCTTAACGCTTATACGAGTTTCGAGTGGGAAGTACCCGAGGGCTGTTTCAAAATTTACCCCACGGACGGAGGCATCAAAGCCGAGAGTTACATTTTGTGCATGATAACGTACACTCCTGACGTAACCGAGGAAAATTCAAGTGAGTGCGTCCTAACTTCGGAAAGTGGGCAAAAACGCATCCTGCAAGTGTCTTACAAGAAGCGCAAATATGACGTTGCGTTCGACACTTACGAAATTGATGTCGGTCTGATCTCTTTGAATATTCCAATCAGGAGAAAACTGATTATGAAAAACTTGAAAAATATCCAGACTTTGTTTAGCGTTCCGGGTGGGGTTCCGGTCCCCGGGGTTAAAATCGAGCCACAGGAGGGGATTTTGGACGGGTTGGACAGTCAAGTCTTCATTGTCACTGTTCTCATTAATGCGGTTGTGGAGTTTTCGACTGAGATTATGTTTCTTGTTGGGGACCGTGAGGAGGTTGCGATTGCGTTTAAGGGAAGTGTGGACTTTCCGAAGTTTAGTTTCAAGCCCGATATTATGTATTTCCGGAAAATTGCGCCGTTTGGTTTTGATACTTTGGCTTTCGTCGTCCGGAATTTATCCAAGACTACTAATTACGTAACGTTTCCGTGTGACGAATTTCCGGAGTTTACTGTAACCGATAATGAAGACGAGCACTTTCCGCATATTGACAAGATAGTGTTGCAGCCGAACCAAGGCAAAGTTTTCTATTTGCACTTCCATCCGTATTATATCAGCACTTATTCGCTCTTTCTGCCGTTCAAAATTAACGATATTCTTGGGCCTGTCAATATTAATAGCAACGCAACGGCTAGTACTAACTATTTTCTGAGAGAACTCACCACAAAGTATGAAAATAATTATAGTATAAATATTTTGACGCGTTATCCTAAAGCCTTACCTTTGGTGCGGATTACGTCTTGTGCCATTGAAAAGACTTTGGAGTTTTCAAGCCTCAACATTAATTTCGTATACTTCGACGAAGATCATTATAATAACGTTACAAGTACTGATTTTGAAATCACTAACACTAGTGACGACATTGCCGCGGTCTGTATTCGACTGGATGATCTCGATTATCCTTTTTCGCTGCAGCCAAAGGATAATTCAAACGTGGAGTATTACGGAATCTCTTACAAAATTGTCCTAGAACCCGGTGAAAAAGCGACGTTTTTGGCCGAGTTTTTCCCGTCTGATGTTGGCGAATACGTGGTCAAGCTCCCACTTTTTCTTCGTCATTATTTCGACGACAAGATTTTCAATTATTTGACTTTGAGGGGAGTTTACGATACTCCAACCATAACTCCGTCTGTTGCCTGCATTGACTTCGAACCTGTTCCCGTGAAGTTAGCCAGTGAATTTCGCTTAAAACTACACATGAATAACCATTTTGAAAATTGTGAAGTTATCAGTGATACTGAAGTTATCGGCTTGCATGCCATGTTCGAAAAAGGGAGGCATCCGGGAAAAGGCGAATCGGTTTTGCCGGTTAACCTTGTCTACGAGTGTACAAGAGAGACTTGTTTTAATTCGAAATTGGCTTTCTGTTGCACTTGTAACGCGAGATGCGAGATCACTGTCACTGGCGTTACCGAAAATAATCTCTTGACGACTCACGCCTATTCCCACATGTTGAAACAATCAGGAAGTACTGACGGTAGTTCGAATTTGTTATACTCTTATAAATCAACGACCATGTATTTAAGACCCGAATATATCGACATGTTGTCTAATAAAAACACCACACCTTACCCACTTTTCCCCAGCGATGGCGATAAATCCGACTACGCGGATTATATGAGAAAATTGACAAAAACCCTAGAAAACTGGCTTTTCAGTCAGGTGTTTTACACCAAGTGTTATTACAAAATCCCGGATGGTTTTTCCGATTTTTGTAAAGTCGACCCAGATCGGAAAAAACCACGATTTGGTGGAACGAAAAAATCCAAGACTATTGAACTGCCTTTATTACAACTCATTGCGAATGTTTGTGGTCAAGAAACCAAACAACGAGTCTCTGCTAAGTTTCCAACCGAAGACACGGACATGCACTGGCTCGTCTATACTTACAAAACAAACTCGAACATTTTGCACTACCTTCGGGGTTTTCCCGTGCATTTGCCACACGTCTCCTCTAAACTACTCCTAAATTACGACCAGTACGTCCAATACGAGGGAACCAAACTCCCGGAACGGACCATAATGGACGAGCAAATTTTCAACCGGGTTTCGAAACAATGCTGGATTGATTTAATCCTCCAAATTATCAAAACGTTCTTTTTGTTTCGCACAGTGGAGTTACCATTTAATGATAGCGAAAGTTCTGAGTCGGAGACCAGATTTAAAGAAAAACACTCGTTCACTCAATTTTCACGCCAATCGACTGAGGACAAGGGAGAGTACGTTCTGGACGTTGGGATTTACGGTGTTCACGAAAAAGAATTGATTTTCTGGCTACAAAAGTGTTACGATGAGGAGAGAGCAATTCTATGGCAGGACTCACCAGCGGAGCCCAAAGAACTTCTCTTCCTTGATATAGATTTGCGAGATGGGCTTATTTTGGGGGCCGTGACTGCGCGTTATTGCCCCTATGTCAAACCTTTGATTACCGATATGTACTCGAGGCCGTACAATCCGGAAGAAGTCCACCACAATAGTTGCATACTAGTCAAAGCTTGGAAAAAACTTAGACTGAGTTATGACATTTCGCCCCTTACGATCCAACATTGTGGCATGGTCGAAATGTTACTTTTGGCCAATTATTTATATGCCGTTTTGCCAAACTATTACCCCAAAGAAGTAATAACGATTCAGGCACCGTTGACTCAAGGCAGTTTGGCTTCAATCGAAGTTGAAAACGCGGGTGGTGACGAGATTGTCTACCATATCGTGTTTTTTGAAAATCCGAATCATTTATTTTCGACGAACGCTGAAGTAATTCGGCTTCAACCAGGTGAAAAGAAAACTGTCAAAATTCGCTATCATGCCAAGAGTGTGTTGAATGCAACCACCACGCTATTGTTTTCCGGGGAAACACCGGGAAGTAAATATGGGAAAAGTGTCGCTGTTACAGTTGTGGGTGAAGCTGATGTGTCGTCCGCTTGCATGGAAATTCCGCTAACTGTGAATCTGTACGAACCTTGCAAAGTCACTCTGAACACGCAGTCACCTTTTAAAATCGCAACCGATTATGCACTTTTGTTTGGCTACCAACCGGTCAGTAAAGAAAAAAATGTTTTGTTCCCGTGGGAGGAAATCAAGCAATTGAAAACGGTCAAAGAATTTGTTATTCCCGACGAAATGTGTGTGTTTGATGAAGATGGGAAATGTACGGCTTCACCTCTTATTTGTTGCCACCAAATCGGTCCGAGAGACTTGTGGTTCTACTTCACGAATCCGGAAGTGGGTGATTGGGGGATTAAAATGACCTTAACTGGGAAAATTCACGCGGGATGTTTCGAAAATTTGAGTTTGACTTTGCCGGATAATTACGAACATTTGGTTTGTAGATGCAAGCCTAAACCTTCCGTTCACACAAACTGTCCTTTGGTAATGTACCTCCAAATACCCATGATAAACACCCCCTTGTGGAACGCCCGTAAGAAAATGTTGCTCAATTACGTGGAAGGGGAAGAGTTGAAGTTTTGGTCAAAGCGAATTTGTATTTCTTTAAATTGTTTGAAATTTTTATTCATTCAGTATTGCAGTTACTCCAACCGGTACGAGGATAATGACTTTGATTCTTAATTCGGAGACACACCAGATGAGACAAGTGATCGAAGAAACGGTTCAGTATAGAGTGATTTTGGATAAACCGAACTGTTTTATTACGCTACATAACGTTGTTTTCGATGATATCACTTCGGAGGACTTTTACAGATTGCCCATCCACCCAGTTAAAGACCTGAAAAGTGTTAGGACGTGTAGGATGAAGTTGCAGTCCGAGGATAAAACTGAAACACGGTTTTATAAAATAACTTTCAATTACGAAGAATCTGTGACTGTGACCGATTATGACGAATAAAGCACTTTCAAAAACAAGCAAACTGTTTATTTTTGAACGAAAAAATCTTTGATTGGAAAATCAGATTTTTAAGGCATCTGAAAGGTGGCTAAAAAATTTTTGAATTTTTGAATAAATATATTTCTGGTGAATCTGCGAGTATTGAAGAAAAATTATAATTCTTTTTTAAGAAATAGTTTATAAGTATTGTTGTACCAATACTTATAAATCTAATAATGAAGCTGCTACCTCTTTAATAAATGCTTTTTAGTTTGTTTCTGTGCATAAATTATTATTTCTCTTAAGAGCACACTTTCGGACAAAAATCATGTCACCGTCGTTGTCCACTTATAGGAGATTACACTGTAGTTGAATACTTTTTTCATTGAAAATATACTAGCACTAATTGAGTGTGGTCAATTCCGGCATCCGAGTTGTTCAAGCGCAACCCAATCTCTCATAAATCGTCTGATTTTCGCAAAAAGCCGGTGAACGCCACAAAAGTCGGCGTCAAGGTCAGTGCATACTATCGAATTTTTTCGCGCTGCACCTTGAATTTTGAAAAAGTCCCCCGTATATAAGCATCCTCTCGGAGACGGCACGCTCTACTCGACGAAAGGCACCCGGTATATAAGCGCTTCGCGTTTCCGCCGCATCTCAGTGCTTTGTGAAAGTGTTGTGAGAAAGTGAAAGATGGACTCGCAGCAGTTCAGGGAGTTTGCCAAAGCCGCCGTGGATTACATCGCGGATTACTTGGAGACGGTGGAGGAGCGGTGAGTTGGCGAGGAGGAGTGCAGGGCGAGTAATGAGGAGTAGGCCGGTGGTGGCGGGGGTGGCTCCGGGATACTTGGACAAGCTGATCCCGGAGGAGCCGCCGCAGACCGGGGAGAAGTGGCAGGAGGTGTTGCAGGATGTCGACAGGATTATCATGCCGGGAATCACGCACTGGACCTCGCCGCATTTTCATGGCTTCTTCCCGACGGCGAGCTCCTTCCCGAGCATTGTGGGCGAGATGCTGAGTGCCGGGTTCGGATGCGTGGGCTTAAGCTGGGTAAGGGAGAGGAAAATCCAACCAAAATACATTATTGAAACGAAACAATCGTATGGCGAAATATTTAAAATGAAAAAAAAAATTTGGCTACTAAAAACACAAAATTAAAAATAGGTGTTTACTGTTTTATTATCAGTCAACAACAAATAATAAATATAGTACATGTAAATCGAGAGATGTTCTCTACGTCTATCTAAGGTCAGAAATGAAATGCAATACTTGTAGTTTGTTTTTTTTATTTCATTTAGATTTAGCAAGAGTTATAGCATTTTGAAACATCGGCTTCTTCTTTTTTTGATGACAAATTATGTGTTTATCGATTTGTTTAATTGTGATGCAAAACTCGAATGTCTTTACTTTAAGTCCCAAATTTCTTCTAAACTACGATCACTTATATAAAAATAACTACGTGTAATATGTGATTACCAGTAGTTTAACATTCAAGAAAATCGCCGCTTGCTTATTGTTTTCAGACCTACGAAGGTTTTCCTGCGTATTTTAAGGAAATTTTCTGTTAAATTTACTTTTTACTTCTTAGTATAATTCAGTTGAGGCTCATTATCTAAAGTATTGTGGACCAATTAGTTGAACTTTTTATAGAAAAAAGCATGTAAACAAAGTTTTTTTGTTTCTGTTCGTTGGGCATTGTTAATTTTAAATTGTTTTTTTTTGAACTTATTGATTTCTCAGACTCAATATTGATATATGAAAAAGGTTCTAAATAAAAAAGAGAATATATGAACAATATTGAGATATACTTTAATGACGTTTTAAGGGTATAATTTCCCTTTTTAGATGGGACACACTTGAGTGGTGGAAGAAAGACTCAAGTGTGTCAAAGTCTTTGTATTATACTTGTTTAATCTGAAGAAAAGGGAAATTATACCCTTAAAACGTCATTAAAGGATATCTCAATATAGACTCTTTTTTATGTTTTTTTTTGCAATCTTTTGCTCTGATTTAATGTTTTTACGAGTAATTTAATGTCTTGTCCAAGACGAAAATAAGATAAAGCTGTGCTCGTTAAATTTTCTCGATTTTCGCTGAATTCCAAATTAAACGGGGTTTCTACCTTAATATTGTTATGAAAAATGTATACCTATATTGACTTCTTGAAGTACTCTGTAGCTGGTGGTCAGAAACAAATTTTGTGAAAGTAGTTACAAGAGATCTTGGCTAAGACTCTGAAGATTGTTTTGGTCACTTTTCGAAAGTGAAGAATAAAATTCAGAAATTCTATTTGGTTTTTGAGTTAAAAGGCGCGGATCGATTTTATTTGTTCAACTAAGGTTTATCAGTTAACAAAACTTGAACGAAAATCATCGTAAGAACCTTTGTCCAGGAAACTTGAATAAAAGTCAACGTAAAAACTTGACCAACTTTGTTGAAACAAAGGTTTTCACGATGATTTTTATTCAAGTTTTATTAACTGAACAATCGATTCGTGAGAACGCGCCTTTTACGCAAAATTTTTTGCGGTTAAATAGTACACTACTACGATGATTTTTTTGGTTAAAGATTATGCTCTAAAGTGACTTCTAATTCAATAATTTTGTTTTTAAACCAATTATTATTAAAGTTGTGTTCCGAGCTTATCACGATAAAAAAATTCCGAACTTTGGATATGTGATAAATTTGCTTACCAACATAAACTGACATTTGGTAAAAAACAAGAATTGGACAAATCGATTATGTACGTTTTCTTGTTTTTTTAATTTTATCTGTTGTAATAAATAATATTAGCTTTCTGTACCAACTTCTAAATGTGAGTCTAAATCTAAAATTTACACTTATTGCAAAAATATAACAAACTGTAAATATTTAGTATCTCAAGTAGTTCATTAAATCTTATTTTTATTATACCATTTTAATAAATGGCTATTGATCTTTACCATTAATATGCCAACCTATTCCTGTTCATCCTATTCCAGTTTCGAAGTTGGTGAGTCTATTTCGTAGAAGTAGGTTACGGATATCCTCCATAATGTAGGCGAAACATAATTTTATATAGAAAAAAGTGTTGTCAACAAGGGTTTGCACAATAATTAACATAAATTTAATTGCAAGAAATTTTGGATTTAACCTATTTGACATTTCACCTCTTACAGATAGATAATTAAATAATTGTGAAACTATTTACTAAATAATTCACGAGTTTTCTCAAGATTACGAGTACGCATTGTTTGCATGCATGAATGATAAACCTGGAACTATGAATCGAATATTGTCGTCTAAGAACTAAAAAACAGTCAATAAAATGTTGTTTTTTATTCAAAATTCTATTGTAGGATAAAAATAGGCAAACGATGTATTGAGACACAGAACCAATTTCTGTACTTCGTATTTCGTTAACTTTGTATTTTACAAAGGTGATTGTTTAGTAGAATTGTACCTATTCAAATTATTTATTTTTGTAATTTTTAAGACGTAATGTTTTCATAAGTTTTTTTTTTGTTAAAAATGTACAAAAGTAGCTAAAACATACAAATAATAAATGAAGTTCAGTAAAAAAACTGTTATATTCTTGAATTGTATCAATATTTGTACAATTAAAAGGTGGCAAGCCCCGCGTACACCGAACTGGAAGTGGTCATGATGAACTGGCTCGGTAAGCTCCTCGGCCTCCCTGAAGAATTCCTCAACTGTTCTGAAGGCCCCGGTGGCGGAGTGATTCAAGGCTCCGCCAGCGAAACCACCTTCGTAGCCCTGTTAGCAGCTAAAGAAAAAACAGTCCGTGACATGCAAAAACTGCACCGAGAAATGTCCGAAGCGGAAATTAAGGGAAAACTTGTAGCGTACTCATCCAACCAGTCAAATTCTTCAGTGGAAAAATCCGGACTTTTGGGCTCGATGCCTATGCGATTACTACCAGTTGACGAAAAGGGACAACTGCGAGGAGACGCGTTAGAGGAAGCTATCCGAAAGGATAAGGAGCAGGGGCTTATTCCATGCTATGTCGTTGCAAACTTGGGCACGACTCCGACTTGTGCGTTCGATAAATTGGAGGAGTTGGGACCAGTGTGTCAGAGGGAAAATGTCTGGTTGCACATTGACGCGGCTTATGCTGGCTCGGCCTTTGCCTGCCCTGAATACAGGTGACAAAAACTATATTATTCCCAATTTTTTACGCCACAAAAACGATTTCTTATTAGGTACTTGATGAAAGGGGTTGAATACGCGGACTCGTTCAACTTCAACCCGCACAAGTGGATGCTCGTGAACTTCGACTGCTCGGCCATGTGGGTCAAAGACGCCCGCCACCTGGTGGAGGCCTTCAACGTGGAGCGCATCTACCTCAAAGACCAACACAAAGGTTTGGCTCCAGAGTACCGCCACTGGCAGATCTCCCTTGGACGGCGCTTCCGCGCGTTGAAACTCTGGTTTGTCCTTCGCATTTACGGCGTTGAAGGTATCCAAAAGCACATCCGGCACCAGATCTCCCTGGCTAAACGCTTCGAAGAGCTGGTTCGTGGCGACCAAAGATTCGAAGTGTGCTCCTCGAGCATGGGTCTTGTTTGTTTTAAGCTCAAAGGCGACGATTCGTGGACCGTCAAACTTTTGGAACGCGTCCAGCAGAGGAAGAAGATTTATGTCATCGCGGGCCACTTTGGGGAGAGTCATGTGATACGGTTTGCGGTTTGTAGTCGGTTAACGGAAAAAAGACACGTGGATTATGCCTGGAATGAGTTCGCGAGCCAAGCCGACGAGATTCTGGGGTGCAAGGTCGAAAGGAAGAGTGATATTTCGATTGAGATTAGCAATGCTAGGTGCCAAAAGATAAACGATATTGAGAAGTCGAAGTGAGGGCTTACTTATGTGCCCGAGGTTGTTGTTTTATTTATTGTTTTGTATAAGATTTGTTATACTGGTGGTTGCACTAAAAATAAAAAACGTTTGGAATTGAACTTGCGTATTATTCTCTTTAAACAAGCCTGCATTAAATAATTAAATAAAGTAAGTTCTGTTTTTTTGCCTACCAATGATTTTTTAAAGGTTTGCTGAAAGCAAATCTGAAAGAAAATTGAACGAATTACAAATTTCTGCTTCGCTCCATATGTTTTTCTAAACGTTACGAATACGATTAAATATGTGTTTTTCTTCATCCATGGAAATGAATATTTCTTAAAAGGTGCCTTAAAAACAAGGCAAAATTCTTAAAATTTTAATATTGTCCGAATACAGTCTCGGTGTCTAGGTATGCGGTTACTACCAGTTGACGGAAAAACAGTAATAAATCATTAAAATAGATCAAGGTTACGTGACATGCATTTTAGGTTCAAGATGACATAGTAATTACGTGTAATTACTAATTATTGTGAGAAACTCCTTCATTTACGGTTATCAGATTATTTTGAAAAAATATCAACAACTCGATCTTCCTGGTTTTAAACCCGAAAAATTCCCAAAAATTTGATAAATACCAACATGACATTTCCTGATTTGTTTGAAATTAATTATTCACAGGATCATTCAACCGATCAGGTTGTTACAAATTTTATTCCGTAGGTAAGATGCTTTAAAATTAAGATATCACTTTTGAATTCAAAGGAAGATAATTTGATGTTTAATGAGTAATCATAAGTGAGAAACATTAAAATAAAATCTTAAAATCAATGACAAATGTTGTGAAAATGTAAAGTGGACAACTGCTTAGGATATTAGCTGTTTCAAAACTATAAAAACGCTAACGTCGCATTTTACCGAATTATTTTTTTAATTAAGATTGATAAAATTGAAAAATAGTTATTAATGATTCGATCTCTCATTGAAAGTATAAATTACGTTAAAATTATATAAATTATAAATTACGTAACAGCTAATTTTGAGAGAAAATGCGACGTTGGCGTTTTTATAGTTTTGAAACAGCTAATACACAGGTATCAACGCTCAAATTAGTGATTGAGTACAGGCACAAGGTAATTCAAGGTGTCCTGCAACATTATCCAAGTGTTTTTAAAACCATTATAAACAACGTAGTAAAAACAAACGCTTTTATTCTTCTCTGATTTATAATGATTTGCATTAATAATTGGAGTAGGTGAAGTTTTTTCCCCTGTGGATGGTAGTCAACGAATTCTATAGTTTAACAGCCGCTTATTAATAAAAATATCCTTTGTGTTCTTGTGTTTTACACATTTCGCGTTTCTAAACTTAGTAGGAACATATTGATACTAAGATTGGTTACAATAAAAATAATTTGGGTCTATACTTACTTACCTTAATCAAGTGTGAATTACTTTCACTTGCACTTTCTTTATAGACAATGTAAATTCTTATTTAAGTTTTGATTAGAAAGAAAGTTACCTTTCTCATGATATGAAAAAGTTTTATTGTACCTATTTCGATAAAATAGATGACGGTGATGTTCTTAAGTCTTAAGACAGTGTGAGGTCAAGAACAAGCTATAGTGAGTCGTTAATAATGAACTGTGACGAGTTTAGGAAATTTGGGAAAGGAATTGTTGACTATATTGCTGATTATTGTGATACTATTAGACAAAGGTAAGGAAAAAAGTAATTAATTCAACACAATTGGTAGTCACTTTAATGTAAATGTTTTTTATTCCGCCTTTTTATAACTTATTGACAACCCTAAGCCTGTTTCATTTAGTTCTTATTTTCATTCAAAATTCTGGTACATAAAATAAAAATATACCCCAAAATTGTTCTTATTCTATGTAGGCAACCAATTGTACATGTTTCCAGGCAAGTTGTTTCGTCCGTCGAGCCCGGCTATTTAAAAAATCTTTTACCCCCCGAAGCCCCCAAATCGGGCGATTCATGGCCCCGAGTCCTCCAGGATCTCAACCGGGTTATAACCCCCGGCCTGACCCACTGGCATTCCCCCAACTTCCACGCTTATTATCCCACCGCCAATTCATACCCCGGAATTGTCGGAGAATTACTATCAGCAGGACTGGGAATCATCTCCACCGACCAAGTAATCCTCCACATTCCTCACCCCAACCATTATTTTTCAATAATTTTAGTTCCCAAATCCGGCAGGTGTCGAACTCGAACGCAAAATGATGGACTGGCTTGCAAAAATCCTCGACTTGCCTAAAGAATTTCTGAACAGTTCTGAAGGTCCCGGAGGGGGTCTTATCCAAAACGCGGCCAGCGAATCCACGTTAGTGGCTCTCCTGGCGGCCAAGAACCGAATTATTTTGGAAACAGGGGTTGAGGAAGGGAATTTAGTGGCTTATACGTCCGAACAGTCGAATTCTTCTGTGGAAAAAGCGGGTCTTTTGGCTTCTGTGACAATGAGACTGCTCCGGACGGATGAAAAAGGCCAATTGAGGGGCGAAGTCCTTCAAGAGGCCATCAACGAAGATATCAGGATGGGGTTAATCCCTTGCTGCGTCATTGCAACTCTGGGAACCACTGGGACTTGCTCCTTTGATCAATTGGACGAAATCGGGCCGGTTTGCCGGCATTTCAAGATCTGGTTGCACGTCGATGCGGCTTACGCCGGCTCGGCTTTCGCCTGCCCTGAGTACCGGCACTTGATGAAAGGGGTGGAATTTGCCGATTCGTTTAATTTCAACCCCCATAAGTGGATGTTGGTTAATTCCGACTGCTCGGCAATGTGGTTCAGAGATATTCAAAGCAACGAATTGTTTATCCAAATTCCGGATTCTCGCCGATTCCGAGCGTTGAAGCTCTGGTTCGTGTTGAGAGTTTACGGAGTTGAGGGGATACAGACCCATATAAGGGGGCAAATTGCTTTGGCAAAATTTTTCCAACGATTGGTTGAGAGTGACCAAAGGTTTGAAGTGTGTACGGCCAGTATGGGGCTGGTTTGTTTTAGATTAAAGGGTGAGGATAGCAGAACGAAAGAATTGTTAGATAGGCTGGCGAAAAGGAGGAATATTTTCGTGATGCCGTATTATTACCAAAGTCGATTGGTTATTAGGTTTGTAATTTGTAGTAGATTTACGGAAGAAAGAGATGTGATGTTCGCGTGGAGGGAAATAAAGAGTCAAGTTCCTAACAGCGATTTAATTTAACGTTAGTATCATTATTTACGTTGAGATCGCAACCACGAGTATTTTTTATTTTATCGAATATGGATAAACTAGAAGAAAAAAAGAAAAGTATGCTACTCGCTTATGGGTGATTTAAAATCGCGCTCGGCTAGTTTTAAACCTTACTGTTTCAGGATTACGTATTAGTTTTGTATCAATCGTAGTGATTAGTATGACTGTTGTATTAAAAATAAAAAGTAAATATTAAACTCAGAGGATTTTTTTATTTAAAAGTATTACAAATATAATATTCAATGGAACCTTACAGAACAGACATGATAAGCATATGAAAAATCTGCTTTTGTAAAAGAAAAACGAGTCTGAATGAAACGCAACACTAATTTACTATGTTCGCAACAATTACTTTTTACAGTCTTGAACAATAACATCTTATTTACAAACGTAATATACTTTCTAGGTTTTAGTCTGTATCCATAGGACAGATATCAATAGTTTCAGAGATTTTTTCCACCTGATTTCCTATTGCCACCGTTTCGACTGTCTCGCTGGTATCATTACAATTGTCAACTTCCATACTTTCACTTTCAACTGTCTCAGATGGTGATTCATTTACGTCTTTTGTATTTTCACTAACAGATTCGTTGTCTGGTGCTTCCGCACTATTATCTTTTATTTCCTCTTCTTCCACACGATTTACTTCATCTTTTTCCGATTTATTATCAACACTTCCACTATCACCTTCAGCTTCTTTGTCTTGGTCGTCTTCTTGTTCCTTAATTCCACTCGTCGTTTCTTCATCTTCCTCATTTTGATGATCTTGACCTTTATCAACAATGTCACTTGATTTTTCTTCAACTTCTTTTTCGCAAGAATCATCTGATATCTTATCTTCACTTGTTTCTTCTTCAACTTTTTTCTCTTGATCTTCTTGTCTCTTATCAACGACTTCGCTTGTTTCTTCAATTTCTTTCTCTTGATGCTCCTCTTGTCCCTTATCAACCACTTCACTTGTTTTTGTTTCTTCTTCAATTTCTTTCCCTTGATGGTCTTGTCCCTCATCACCGACTTCACTTACTTCTTCTTCAAACTTTTTCTCTTGATGGTCTTCTTGTTCCTTATCAACGACATCACTTGTCTCTTCTTCAATCTCTTTCTCTTGGTTGTCTTCTTGTTCCTTATCAACGACTTCACTTGTCTCTTCTTCAATCTCTTTCCCTTGATGTTCTTCTCGTTCCTTATCAAAGACTTCACTTGTTTCGTCTTCAATCCCTTTCTCTTGATGGTCTTCTTGTCCACCTTCACTCTTATCTTCCTGGACCTCCTTTTGTTGATCCTGTTCTTTTTCTCTTTCCGGAACACCCTTATCTCCACTTTCTTTAACTTTTTCACTTTCAGTCAAAACAATTTTCTTCTCTCCTTCTATTTTAACCCCTCCCCTCACCCCACTAATACTCAACGGCTCCTCATCATCTTTCACTACAATCACTTCTTTTGGCGGATGTTTTCTAGGCCTACCGCGTTTCAAAATAATCGGTTCCGATCTTGTCGGTATAAGGTGCGGTAGTTCGTCTTTACTTGACGTCGCTTCTTCTGGTTTCCGCACCAAACCCAAAACATCTAGCATACTATGAGTGACAGTGGCCTCTTTCGCAGCCTCCTGAGATGGATACGCCGACTTGCGCTCGCAAATTGCCAAATGTTTCGCCAACATATTACCTATGGAGAAGAAATAAGCGGTTTTACCAACTAAATAAAGATTAAATTACCATCAGTATCGCTGTAGCCACAAATACAAAACATCTCATAGGGGAGCTTCTCGGCCGGTAGTTTCGAGTTGAGGAATTTACATTTAGCCACGTGGTTTTGCATGGCTGTGGTGCAACATGTCGAAAATTGGCAGTTTGGATTCTGACAACTATTAAACGACCTACAATTGAAAAAATTACACAATTTCATTACACAAAACAAAAACAAAAAACGTACGCGAAGTGTTTAGGTGAACTTAACGATTGTCCGCACTCCTTACAATTAAGATTCTTGTTAACGTTGAAATGAAGGGTCGAAAAATTGATCACTTTCGCATCATCTGGCCACTTGTCCATCTTCGATTTGGGTACCATGACGCCGTTTCTCGGTGCAAATGCCGGCACTAGTCCTGGTTTGCCTCTCTGCGAAACATGCATTTTGATCTGATGGTCTTTAAGAAACTCTTTTTGGATGAACCAAAGCGTGCATTTTCCGCACCGTTTCGCCAACTGTTTTTTCTGATGTTTTTGTAAATGTTGGATGAAGTAGTTCATATTTTGCGATATGTTCCGCCCTCCCGAGTAAATCGTCGTCGATTTGAGACAAAACGGACACTGAATCGTCGTTCCGAGGTCGTGCTGTTGGTAGAAGTGATCCACGGCTTGCTTATGATTAGAACACCGGAACCCACAAGTGCCGCACAAATAGGGTAGTTCAGACGGTTTGTGTTCCCTTGACAAGTGTTTTCCTAGTATGAACGGGTTCCGGAAGTGGGCTTCACAAATCAAACACACGAATCCGTTGTCAAACTTAGTTTCATCAGGATGCGCAGTGCTTATATGCTTGAGCAGATCATTGGCTGACGGTACTATTGTCAAACAGTACTTACACAGTTGGACGTCATTCGACACGTTATGCGCATGTTTGAATAAGTGATTCATGAGGGAGATGTTCGTGTTAAAAGACAATTTACAGAAGGGGCACTTAATATTAATCGTGGTATTATTCTTGGTGGGTGTAGTGGGAGAAATGGTACCGTAGTAATAGTTTTCAAGAGGTACCATCTGCTCAGGTACATCCGGCGAATGAGATTTACTAGGCCTTATCACCTCCTGTACCGGAGCTGGTGCAGGTGCACAGGTTTGCGGTTTGCGCAAACGGCTGTAGCGCTTTGGAGCCGGTTCTACCGGTTTCGAAGGAGTGGAAGTGGTATGGGTCGTAATCGACCAGTTTTTGAATGGGTTTGCGCTGACTTTGTTCAAACGATTTATGAGTGACGAACCCGAGTCGAACCGAGTCTGCTCCGAGATATGTTTGACCATATTGTCGAAACACTGCAAAACGGTGGTACCGTACCACTCCCTCCACACTAATTCGTCGAGGAATTGCTGGATTATGGGCCGGGAAAGAAGAGATAAAGTGTTTTGAAACATTCGCGGGACGATGCGTCGCAAGTACTCCATTATAGTACGGTTGCTGTTCGCGTAGTCGTTGGATGTGTTTTGTTGGACGTGTAGGAATCCCAGTTGATGCAATGTGTTTTTGTCAACTGTCAGATCTGTTACAATGATACTTTGAGGGTGCACCCAGTTGAAAACTGGTTCAAGGATTTTAGAGAACCGCTTCTTGTAATTACGTTCAATGTCGTTTAACGGTTCCACCGCCCGCAGTCGTATATGTCTGGTGGTGGTTTCCAGAATTCCCAAAACTTCGACTTTGACTTCTCGCTTATTGCCGTCCTGGGACGTAGTCCCGAGACTTATCACCCCTATTTGAACTTTAACCCCCGGCCCACCCAGTTGTTTAATGTGGGAATATATGGCGACGGTGCATATGGAACGCAGCCAAGTGTACATACCTTTAACGTAGAGATTATCAACTTTGACCTGGAAACTACCAGTAGAAAAGTACAACACGAACCACTAAACTTACCCATTGAGTTACGTTTTGCACAATTGTCTGACAACACCAGTGGTACAAAAGCTTCAAAATTGCCATAGGTGGATGCTGCGACCCTTCAAATATAGACCCACTAAAAACCGAAACAAACCTTTGGGGGCAACACTCTGAAATCCACACGTAACCCCCCGAATAGGGAAACTTCGACGCATCACTATACATCCCCAACTTGAGTGGATTTGTCGAATGTACCGAACATTTTTGATCAGATCGGACTAACCCTTGTTGAATCAACCTTGAACGCAAAACAGTAACTCGAGAAAACAACAACCGGGCGACGGGTACCATTCGGTAAACTTCGTAGGTGGATACATAAGCACACTTTTGACTTTTACGTCAAGTTTACTCCTATCTGCTGCCAAATCTTTTACACGAAGATGCGGTCTTGCAACTACGACGAGAGATGGGTAGGTACGTCCTTGAAGCTTGTTGAAGGACACTTCCCGGCTGTCGGGTAACGCACGACCATCTTCGCCAGTCAGATCGATACTCTTCGACGGCTTTGTACCCATGCTTAAGCCGCCCTCGACGTTGCTCTCCGTCGGTCGAAAATTTACAGATGTCGAGGTGGTCGGAGGCTAATAATATTCGAATAAACTCAAGTCAGCATCAAATTCAAAGCTTTACAGCCATTCTAGGAAAAATGCAACCTGACACCGAAATTTCAAAATGATTTTAGTAATGTTAAGTTTCTTTCAAAAACCTAAAAATCCAAATAGTTTGTCAAAATTTGAGAGTTAACAGTCGTCAGGGCCGTTACGGCTAAAGTGACAGGACCAGATATCCCACTTGAATAATAACAAATTTGCATGATAAATATTAGGTGCTTGTTTCTTGTGTATGAACTATGCAGTGTATACGGCTCGCTTTTATGGTTCTAAAGCCACAAGTATGAAAATTACGACACTCGCCTGCGGCTCGTACAAGTGTCTTAACCGCCATTACATTCTCGGAGTATTAAAACTACATCTAGGACTGTGGAAATAAAACAATAAAAGTCAGTACTCACCCTTCCTTTTATCGGAATGGGTTTCGGTGGGGCCGTGACGGCTTTGGGGGCCACACTCTGCTTGGACTGCACCGTCTTCCCCAGCATCGGCTTGACCTGAATTTTATTTTGGGCCTTGTTGGCAGTCACCGGCGCCTTCTGCGACACTTTAGCCAGCGGCGGGATGGCAGTAGGGGTCACTTGTCTCAAAATAGGGCCGCGCCTCCCCTTGGCCGTGGGCGATTCCGTAGCTGCTGCCGCCCCCGAGGTCGGAATTGTAACTTTGGGTTGGTACAAAAGGGGCGGCGTGTTGGGACTAGCGTTCGATGTGGACACTGCCCCCACGATGACACCAAGTCGCGGGTCCATGACCAGTTGATAGCTCTGTGGAATCGCATTGTTGGCAGACGGTGGCTGCTGCTGCAAAACTAGACTCTGACTAGCGACCGGCTGTTGCACGGGGGTGGGGGCGGCGAGCGGAGGTTGATTGGTGATTGTGAACTGGGCGGTGGAGGCGGCAGCGGGGGTGGCCGAGCTAAGGATTGTCTGAATTTGTTCAGCGATTTCGACGGCGGTGGTGTAAACTCCATTGTAGACGACTTCAGTGTTGGGGGCGGTGAGGAGTTGTTGAATTTTTGTTTCAACTTCATTGGCTTCTTTCTGAAGTAAGTCGAGACGGGACTTCTGACTTGGGGCTAGCTCTTCGACCACGACTTCCAAATCGAAAACACTTTCGTCAACGGGTTTTAAAACAATGACGTCACGATCTGTCGAAAATGCGATTGGTTAAAGTCGTAAACACGTGACCTTGCGCTCTCTGGTGGTCATTTGCAAAATCCCTCTTCTGTCATTTAGCAGGAAATTTAAATGTAATAAAGTTGGTACCATGCGATCATTTGAATGTATAGAGCCAGTTTTTTAACTTGAATGAAAACGCCGATAATTAATATATAATAGATAATTAATCAAGCTGAAGAGTCAAATAATGATAATGTTTTAAACGGTAATATGCAAGAAATTTTTCCCCTCCCGCCTACTTTAATTATAAATTCAAATGATCACATGGTATTTACACTTTTTCTTTCAATTAAATATTTGTAAAAAAACTGTGGGGAAACTGTTGATCCAAAAAGCAGTAATTACAGACGTTAAATAAATTTTGCAAAGGAGCGATTAAAAATTGATCACTAGAGGGTGCTTAAAAGTCAAATTAGACCATTTCGAGAATAGCACCCCTGATAATTACCATTTCCATCTGATGACTTGCGGTGACTTAACTTATATTTCTTCTTTGGTGGCTGCACCTCGACTTCTATAACCTAAAAAGTGATATTTTACACCCTGACGTCAGCATAAGTAAGTGCTGTGATTGGCCGGTCAGCCAAAATGGCCGCCGACTCGATACTCACATCATCATCATCTGACGATATTTCGTATTTATTATTATCAGCTCCCAGCAAGAGATGCATTTGTTTCAAAGCCTCCTTACTAGCGGCACGCCTCGACTGAGTCCGATTCAGCTGTTTCTCTTTCGGCATGTTCTGTCAAACACAAAAACTAACCTTACTACCGGTCATAAAACTATAAAACCCGTCCAGAGTGTGAACCAGCCTTAACAAAAGCCGTTCACCTCGCCACTTTGTAATTTCTGTAAACTAAGAAACTCAGGGGCGAAGTCACGGGAATTTTGCCGGGGACACCCTGTTTATATAATTGAGTCCGATTCTGCGGTAGCAAAACAAATTGGGTAATGGCGGGTAAAGGGTTTGACGGTTCCTCGTTCTAACTCTGTCTGGTGGGTCGATATAATCAAACGGAACGCGAATATGAGGTTACATAATGAGAAGGAAAGTGTTTAAGAAGTAAAAAAAGCTAAAGTAATACTTACAAGTGCTTAAAACGTGAATTAACACACCAAAACGTCAACGCTACATTACTGACTTTGCAACGGCAGCCATATTTATTTATGTTTGACGCAACGATATGGCGGACGGCGCCAAGTTTGAATTTTTGTCAGAAGGAAACACTAATAAGTCGTAAAATACAAATGCGGACCCCGTAGTTATCTCAATTTGTTAATTATTTTTTAACCATTTTAAAATGCACATATTGCTGTCGTTACTTTGCTACAATTTACCAAAAAGCAAAATTATATCATTCAGTAATGATTTTGTCAAGCAAATCCATTTGTTATTTATTAAAATAAAATAACAACAGACAATAATTATAACTATGATAATAATAACAATATCAACACAATAATAATTAATAATTATATCAATTAGACCCTAGCATCTAGGCAACCAACGATACACATGTGATAAAATACGAGCATAAAGTACTCACTGAAAAGAATATTTTTCAATTTCAATATTTTCGGACATACGCGGATTACGATGGTCCTTATTTTTTATCTCATAATTTTTTTTATAGGTATTAATAATTTTGTTGCTTATTCCATAGATAACGAGTAGAGGCTGTACATCTTTATTCTACAAGTGGTTACTAATGGTATATCCCATTTCATTTCATAGTAGAATTTTTTGACAGCGCATTTGAATTTTTTAGAGTGAAATAAAGCACAAATTGATTATTTCTCTATATAAGAAAAGAACTCTGTGTTAAGCTAAATCCCAGCGACAAATTTTGAGCCAAGAAAACCCACCAGAAACTCCAAAAAATGCAAATGCAAAATTTGTTGCAAAATTTTACAATGAACTGAAATGGGCTATACATTATTTGTTTTAGTTGTTTTTTTATCTTACTCCATAGAATAAAGTGGCCTTTGGTGATTTTTTTATTATATCGGTAAAAAAATTAACAAAAATTTCTCAATGTAGTACCTATAAGAGAAAACGTTGTATTATACACGTAAAGAAAAGTTGGCATTATCTGCTCGTGATTTCTTTCTGAAACGAGTGCGGACTACGGAGCACACATCACACACAGATAATAAACAACTTTTTTTTACTTGTATACACTTGTATAATAAACTACTATTGCAGTAGTCGACCATTGAAAAGTGAAAAAAGTAAAAAGTGTATGCCATATTTTTTGCAATAATAAGACTGAGATCAAAATTAAAAACCAGGATAATCCGCTTTTAACTGGCAAAACCAACTGGCAAAAGTTCAATGTAAGGTAGTGTGTTTTGTGTTGCATTTTTGGCTAGTTTCACACAACATCTTATGTGAATAACCCTGTATTTATTTGCAAATAAATAATAAATTACTTATTAAACTTAATTGAAGCAAGAGGGCATTGACATTGTATTGTAACCTTTATGTTTGTAAAATATATGGAAAAAAAATAAAGAATAGTTTTATAAAGATCTTAAAGATTTGTTTTTGGAGCATTGCCAAGATATTTTGGAGGATATGTTTCTTTAGATCGGGCCAGTGGGTCAAATAATCAAAACAACATTTTATTGATTAACCTATTTTTATTGATTTACCTATTTTACAAAAATACATAATAAAAATAAATAATAATTTAATTAGGAGGAAACAGTTCATCCATGGAATACCGGTTAAATAACCTTGTCACTATCCCAAACACAAATTCAGAGACCGTCTGGTCAACCACCGGTCTCAACTCGTCTAAAATATCAACAATATTTTCATTTATAATCTTATTAGTTTGCTCATTCAGTTCTGGATTATCTCGGAAAAAGTTATCGAAGTAGAACACAGGTTTCCCCAACGACAAATCCAACTTTTTATTCGTTATCCCTATATATTCTTTCCCTTTTTTGAAATATCTTTGCCCATCGACAGTCAATTTCGCACCCACATTTGCTGTAACAAAAACTTATTAACAAGAAAAAAACATTAAATGACAACTTACTAAAATTGCCATCAGCAGGCCCTTGTCCCTTGAGTGTCAATATTAAAATCCTTCCGTCAATGTTGTACTGAGATTTGATCCTTAACCTTGGGAAACTGACAATCAAATCGATGTAGACCTTATTTAGATCCACTTTTAAATGTTCGATTTTAAATTCATCGGCGTAATAAATTTGAATATTTTTGAACGAAGCTTTGAAGTTGTCTCCGCTGTTGAGCCCAGCTTGGGTTATAACAAGGGGGTCCATGGGAGGGATATATAAATCCGGGACTCCTGCCCGGAAATACGGCCGGATTTGTTCCACTGCGTTTATGAAGCATTGTTCCAGTTTTGGGTCGTCTCGCTTGCATAGGGTCACATACGAAGCTGAAAAAAATACAAATATTATAATTGACTACAAAAACTCATATTGCAGCATGCAATTCATTTTTTCTTTTAAAAGCGTTGTAAATAAATAATTATTGTAGATTAATGGAACAGAAAATATTATCAAAACCGAATCCCCATCGTTGCGACGAGTATTAAAAAATAAGTTAAACTGCGTAACTCCCAATTATCGTTGATTACAACTTGAATTAAATATGTATGTCATGATTAAAATTACGGTTGAAGCAGACAATAGTACTACAGTGAGTACTTTTCGCACTTTGTACCGAGTGTAATTTAAATAACAAGATTTCTTACCAAAATAAATAGCGGATGTTACGCACCTACCTCTAGATTTTTCATAAAATGCGAGAAATCACGTAAATTTCTGCTTGAATCTTAAAGCAATATTAAAATCAGTAATAATACAAATTACGGTTGTTTATTACTTATTTATTCATAAAAATACCCATAGTTCTAATAATAATCACTAATTAATATTCAGACATCTCATTGGTACAATGAATATTTTTTTTAAATTAAGTACTGACTTTATGTACGATCTTGAATAAACGTAAGAATTATCCTTGATTACAAACATGAGCAAAGGAAAAAAGCAAACAACTAGAAATTTCACTTTGATTCTCACAAACTATCAATAAAATTATATGGTTGGTAAATTATTTCAGGAATGAAATAACTAGATGGATTCTTGGAATATTTACATAAAACTTAGGTATGTCTTCATGTTGGATTACGAAATCTTCGTTCTCGGCAATGATCACCATATCTCAGTTCCAATAATGAACAGCGAAATATCTACTTTTTTTTTCAAATTAATTAAAATTTGGTTTAGAGAAAAAGTGAAGATTCGGTCAACTCACGTATTTTTCTCGCAGTAGCATAGCCTATACACATAAGCACCGACAAAACTAGAGTGCAAGTCAGATTCATTGTAAACGCGCCGCACTTGTCGACATTCGAATGAAAAATATTGTAAGGCCAATGTTACAGGCTACGTTTATATAAACCACGTCAAGTTCTTTTTTGTAGTAGTATCACAAATTGAGTCATTCCTCGTTCCTTGCTTGTATCTACGAGTATATTCTGAAAAATAATTAATCTTGCGAAGATAACCTTGTAAAGCGACTTTGTTGAAGGTGCAGACACCTGACAATATAAATTAAGTCACTGTTTGTAATTATTGCCACCGGAAATAACACTAGGACGAAATCACTTTAATAAAAGCGAGAATTTAGCATTTATTCCAAACGTTTATAAGGGAATTAAATATATTTCTACATTTTTAATAATATAAATAATTATAAATCGCCTCTACTAAAAACTGAAAAAAAAATCGAAAAATTAAGTCTAGTATAAATTCTCATGAAATCATAATTATAATTTTACATTGCATAAATAATTATTTTTTAGTTTCTCAAGATATAAGATCACATCATGGCCCTAATTAAAATTAATATTATATTTAATGACCCGAATAAGGCAAATAAGACAAAACGGGTTTTACAACTTTTTGTATTCATTAGAATATTCATTCCAAAAAGAAGATTTTTTTAATGCGCACCTAATATTCGGAACTGGATATTGCATAATAATTTTTGAAGTTCTCTGAAACGAGTTTGAACAACTTGATACTCATTTAGCAAAAATGTTTAACCATCATGCACATTTAAATTTGTTGATCCAAATACCAGAATTTCATTTCTTAGTATGTATTTCCAATTATTTATTCTTTTTCTTTAACAGCTCCGTATCTTTCTTTCTGAAGTTAAATTTTCCTATTTTCTTATTTTCTTTAATATGTCGCCAAACAGTGAAATTATTTAAATTACATTTAAAAACTAAATACTGGCAAAATTTCATTGCACATCCAATGCAAACAATACAAATATTGCAATATGTGCCAAGAAATTGCTGACTTGGAGCCTTATTAACGCATTTCTAACACACATATAGACAGTATATTTTTCCTTCATTGCTAACCACCATGTGTAATAAAAAACTGATTGTTTTCATTATTTACAACTTTGCGGTTTTCAACACAGTTCGAGGAAAACCAAAATTGCGTAAGTCATATTGATTTACCTTGATTCCACTAATTATAAATGAAATATTTCCAGCTTCATTTATAAAAGTATGTCGCCGTTCCGATCCCCATCTCAACGATTGTATAAAAAATTCCGTCGAGAATTTGCGACCACTTCTGGCCAGAGGCATTCCAGAATTTGATATACCAAGTTGTGAGCCACTTTGTATACCAGAAGTGGTCATTGATCAAGGCTCTGGGGCTGTAGCTGTTAGGTCAACTTATCGAGATATTAAAGTTTATGGGCCGTCCAAGTTTGTACTCAAATATGTTAAGTAGGTCTAAGCGGAATGGCGACACTTGGATGAATTAAATGTATTGTAGAATCGATATGGAAAGGGACAGAATAAGGATAAAGTTGTGGTTGCCACGTTTGGAATTGACCAGCCGATATGCAATGGAAGGACGAATTCTGATGATGCCCATTTCGGGCACAGGAACCAGTCGAGGAAATTACTGTAAGGTTCTTTTGCCTTTTTCCCCACCTTTTTCACATATCGATAAGCAAAATCAGACCAAGTTCATTTTTGTTACGCATTACTGTAGATGAAATGTGCTTTCTTAATAGAGAGCTAGCCTTAATGCAAAACAGTACGTTACTTTCTTTGGTAACTTGGAATGTGGAAACATCGAAATAATCTATTGAAAAAACCAAGGACACCTATTTAATCGTCCTTGATTGGAGTGGACTAACTTGTTTGAAGTATTTCTTAAATTTTTAGCATATTGACATTTGCTCTCTCATTTTAAATTACAACATAATTCATATCAGAAATATAATTAAAATAATTTTAATTATATTCTGAGGTGATACAAATCATACTAAATTGTCGTTGTCAGTGAGAATGTTAATTGTTAGACACGAAAAGCTTCTATTAACTATTACAAAAAAAGTTGGCATGTCCAATAATGTCCATGATTCTTTTTATTTTTATTTAAAACAAAGCAATTACAAACGTAATGCGATTTTTTAAGTAATGTGTATTAAGAGTGGTAATTCCATAAAACAAGCTCGCAGGTGAATAATTTCAAGTCCATTTCACTGTCAATCCATTAAAAATGTTGATAATTGCAAATGTCTTTTTATTAGATATTCTTCTCTCGCGTGTATAAAATTAATAGAAGGATCATAATTATCAAATTAAAATGAATTAGCTCTTAACAGCTTTTTTCAATCATCCATATCCGTTACAAAAGTACATAACTGTTGATAGATAAGTCGTAGTACACAATGTGAACACTGGAAAGTGTAGTGATTTTTGTATTAAAAAAATTAAAAAATCAAAAACCTTTTTTAACAGATGCTAACCAATGACATTATTACTATTACATTACTTATCAGACTCTATTTTGGAAAAGACTTTTCTACTTTTTTAGTATCCTTATGGTTAAAAATTTACGTAAAAACCAGTCAACAGGTTTGTAATTGCTTTAAAAATGGTCTCCAAAATTTGCGATAAAACATCTTTTATATTTAATTTATTACATAATATAGGTAATAAGTAATAATAATACCACAAGAAATTGTTGTTATTGCATGATTTCTGACGCAAATCGTGTTTGTAGATGTTTGCGGTAATCTTACAAATACAATAATTATTAGTAAAAATATTCTGTAATTGTATCTTCAGCCAATATCGACGCCACCGTGCTCATGCAAGGCCAGAGAGTTCACAAAGACAATGAAACCTATTTTAACATAAAGGATTTTTACGTGGACTTTAACATCGGACATGCGACAATTCAGCTCGATGATCTCTTCAACGGTGACAAAGAATTAGGCAAGTAGTAATTAAAATAGAATGTTTAACGAAATGACTTGAGTTTTTTCATTATTTCATTCTCATCATTTCCTCTAGAATGATGTCATTGGCATTTAACGACGTTTTGTGACTTGTAACTGAAATTTCTTTTCACAACTTTTTAGTGCTTAGGTTGCAATCACTTTCAAGTAGGTTGTAGAAATTTAAATCTATTGATTATTGTTAGATTGCTTAAACGCGGCCCGTTTCAGGTGAAGCAATGAATCTGTTTCTGAACGACAACTGGAAAAATGTCGCAAATGAGATCAAACCTGTTCTAGAAGACACAATTGCCAGCATTTTTAAAAAGTTCTCGAACAAAATCTACCACAAGTACCCTTTAAATCTACTTTTACCCAAATGATTTGTTACTTGAAATGAAATGAATAAATTCTTACAATTTGTTGGTGTTTTTTGTACCGCAACCGGTGTTTAAATATTGGGACAATTCTCCATTTCTTCAGATGTGCTAATGTTTATTTTATGTAGCCTTGACGTAATGTATTCACGTTATGTAACATCCCATCAACATATTTTTGATAATAGGAGAAAGTAGACGCAAATTAAGGAAATATAAGAACATTGAACACGTCAAAGTGTGACAAAAACAAGTTTTTATCTAAAGACGTGCTTCCGAATCTAATAAATCATCACGAATCGGTTCCTGTTCCAAAACCAAAATTAACCCAAATCGTCATGTCTCTGATGTAATTACTTTATCGGGAGAACTTCAGGTAGGTAATTTACTCCAGAAAATAATTACATATCAATTGGAATCTACCAGTATCTAAGAAATAATGTAATACGTAATATAGCGCATTCCTGCCAAGAGAAATGTCTTGTTTCCACTTTCACCAGCAATGATGCAATACCCTCCTTAAAGATTAAGGCGAGAAGTATCAAATTGGCTCGTTTTGCTTTAATTCTAATTCAGGATAGGATGGGGTGAAGTCAATTTGCAGTACTATACATGGAAATACGAACTCATTCGGTTACGGGTTTTTGTGATTAACAACAGGGTCTCTTGGAACCATGTTTCACTATTACGTTTTCGCAACGATTCTGTGCTATTTCCATCCAAAAGTCTCCGGCTATCAAGTCAAGGATGCTCCTCTCCTCACCAAGAGACGTAAGTACATTATTTTATTCATTTTATCTTTTACAATAATTTACTATTTCACTCAAGTTCGCACAGCCTTGCTCCTTCCACTTTTTATCCCTCGGTTTTCTTATGAAAATTGTTAACCCAAGCAAACCAATATCAAATTACTAGCAAATAAAATTCAACCACGCTTTCACCTATTTTTTAAGTTTTTAAACTTCGCTCACTTACCAACGTGTTCCAATTAGTGAACTCCAGTAAGACTGAATTTAATTAAGAAAGTCATATTTTCTAGCAATAATTAGTAACAATTTATATAAATATAACCAATTTTGTCATTTTCTAATTTTCTGTAAGCCAGTCTAAATAATAAGCAAACCGATGCGAAAATAAACAAACAGTTTAAATTTTTATTTTATTTTGTAATTAATATTCATAATACTTAAAACGCATAATGCAACAAATAATAAATGATTTTTTGCTTATTTTTCACTGCCATTAAAAACGTCTGTGCATAAATAAAAATGAAAGCAATATTTCTCGTTAATTATTAATAAGTTCCGGTTGGAATTTTTTATACTTCCGGAATATCTGTGCAAATTTATTAAAGAAAATGAGTCCACTAACTCTGATTGAGGCTAAGGATAACAGACAAACCGCCACTTTTTTAAACTAGTTTTTTTCTGAATTCGTTGTTTTAATTTTAGCAGCAATGTCAAAATTTCGAGGTCTTTCTCGCCATTAAATTCTCGTTTCCTGGGATTAACTCAGGGAATATTTAAATAACAGGTTGTTTCAAAATTTTGAGTACTGTATTGTAAATTTGACTTTCAGAAATGCTCAAGTTTCTTTAAGTTCGCAAAAAACTTGTTTCTTGAAGACCAAAGAGCTGTTCTCTTTGATTTTGTGCATATTTCAAATTTTCAGTTTTTTACATGTTTTAATTTATAACTTTAACAGTCGACCTTGACGAAATGAGCAAAAAGCCAGAAAGCATTATTCATAATTTAGGAATAATTTATTATTTTACAGAATTGCAAGATAATTTTGTTTGATGGAAAAATGTTTGATAGGTTTGACGGGAAAATTATTTAATTATCTGTAATTTATAGGTAAATGCCAAGCTTAATCGTAGCGTTTGCTTTAATAAATTTATATTCTTCAAGAGACATAAAATTTATTGAATATTTTATTTTTTTAGCCCCCTGGTTACGAGTATGCCGACGATCGGACCCAGATTTGAACACCTGTCTCAACGACTTATTTACTGAAATGTTTCCACAATTAGCAAGAGGTAAGCATTGCTTCTCAGAACAGATAAATGTTTTTCTAATCACTCTGAACTATTAATTTTGTATTAAATTCTTATTAGAACAGAACTCGTATCTTAATCATAGTACTGACGTTATTCGTAGCAGATAATCGATCATGGTTCAATTCTACAAACATCAATTTGCGAATGAAACAGTGGAAAATTTATTTATTTATTCCAATTTAGGCATTCCCGACATGAATGTGGACCCTTTCGAGCCCTTATTTTTGGACAAAGTCACCGTAAGTAAGGGCTCGGGCGCCATCACACTCACGGGAGGGCTCTACGACTTGGTCGTGTCTGGCCCTTCGAATTCCACACCGATTTACACCGAGTAAGAATTAGGGAAATAAAAAACCGTTCTTGTAAAAAATATATTCAGATTTGACGAAGCCAAGAAAACTTGGAATTTTGGCCTAACTTTGCCACTACTGACCATCAAATCACAGTACAACCTCAAGGGAAAAATCCTGGTTTTGCCCTTAGTAGGACACGGGGCCTGTGACCTGAAATTGTCAAATGTGCAAACTAAGGTCACCACTACTGTGAATTTTCCACTTCGGGAAGGGCGCGAAGTTGTGAAAATCGACAAAATGCACGTGGACTTTGAAGTTGGAGGAATGAAAGTGAAACTTCATAATCTCTTCAACGGAAATAAAGTTTTAGGTGAGCGGTTCTGCTCCAGTGATTACGTATCGTCATTTGTGTACATTTCAGGTCAGACTGTTAACCAATTTATCAACCAAAATGCGTTAGAAATCATCGGAGAGTTGAAAGATAGCATTGGTGATAGCTTGGCTGGTATTTTCACCGACATCATGAACAACGTTTTTACTAAAATGCCGACTGATCTTTGGTTCTTGAGCGATGAAGAATACGAAAAATATCAGAAAGAATCAAATAGCAAATAGAATAATGCATTTTAATAGTGATATGTTTGGATCTGACCTAATGCTAGTGCTATTCGAGATCGGCAGTACAAAATTTAGCTTAAACTTTTAGTTCTCTTTATCTTAGGTTTTTCTTGATTAGCATGCGTATTATTTTCCAAACAAGCTTTGTTGTTGTATGTTTTTTAAACAATAAAAATTTATATGTATCGAAGCGTTTTGATTATTATTTTTTAATGAGCGTCCTGATTCAAAATATTTTCGGAAAATTGTGCGAAACACTCTGTATATGATGACATCTTGCATGTTAGGCAACCAGTTATATCACGTAGCAACTTTACATTACAAAATTAATTAAAAAAAATACAGCATAGATTTCGTGATAAAAACTCAACTGCATAATCTGTGCATGTATTAAATGTGATTAAAAATAGAAAAGTCAGATTTTGCAGTTTACTTGACAGATCACTGATCAGCTGTTGCTTGACACATGTTTGACACCAAGATGGCGGTCTGACATTAGAAATGAAAACAAACCGTGAAATACAGTGATTCCTCAAAACTCGTTTACGATTTACCTATTTAACGTTAAATCCATGCATATCCCCTTTCGTGACAATGGACGGCATGTTCGAATTATACCTAGACGGGAGCATTGAACCCGATGACATCCCCCATACTGCAGACCCCGTCTATATCCTAGGCAAGAAGTACAACGCACTACAAGGTAAACCCTTCATATTAGACAGCCACAGGCTAACACCCTGTCTAGAATTGGACACAATCCGTCAAGACATTTTTTCGAAAATCTGGTTCACCTATCGGAAAAATTTCGTTCCAATTGGGGGTGACGAAGGCCTCACCACTGACAAGGGTTGGGGCTGCATGTTACGCTGCGGCCAGATGGTCCTGGCCCAGGCCCTGGTGACGCTGCATCTGGGCCGAAACTGGGTCTGGGAGCCAGAAACCAAAGACTCCACTTATCTCAAAATACTTAGCAAATTTGTGGACAAGAGACAAGCGCCCTTTTCCATACACCAGATCGCGATGATGGGCGTGTCGGAAAACAAGGAAGTGGGGCAGTGGTTTGGACCCAACACTGTGGCCCAAGTCTTGAAGTAACAAGGGGCGTTTAGTGATTCAACGGTTTTAAATGTTTTGCTTGCAGGAAGTTGGTGAAGTATGATGAGTGGAGTGCAATTGAGATGCACATAGCGTTAGATAATACACTTATTATTAGTGATATAAGTAAGTGAAGGTTGGGGTTGTATGGTTTTGATGGATTGTTTTAGGAGAGTTGTGCTTAAGTCAGGGGAGTGATTGTAGCAGTGGGGATTGGAAGCCGTTGCTACTTATTGTGCCTTTAAGATTGGGACTGCAAGAAATTAATCCTATTTATGCTAGTGGATTAAAGGTAACATTATTATTTGCGTATACGTAGCACAAACGAGCGAAGCGAAGAGTGCTAAAAATGTTTTTTAGAAATGTTTTCAATTCAAACAAAGCCTGGGTGTAATCGGTGGCAAACCGAACCTGGCATTGTATTTCATAGGACATGTAGGAGATGAAGTAATATATCTCGACCCGCACACGACGCAGAAATCCGGTTCCGTCGAAAACAAAGAAACAGAAGAAGAAATCGAACTGGATTCCACCTACCACTGTAAATACGCTTCTAGAATAAACATACTCAGCATGGATCCTTCAGTGGCTGTGGTAAACAAATGCACCAATTCAAAACAAACAGTTCTAACTCGGGAACAATTTCAGTGCTTTTTCTGCAACACTGAAGTCGAGTTCAACGATTTGTGTCACTCAATCAAGAAAGACCTCATCGAGCCCGAAAAACAGCCGCTATTCGAAATCACTTATGAGAAACCTAAACAGTGGACGCCGACGCTGGACGACGCCGTGGAAGCTGCCGATTTTGAGCTATCCGGAGAGTACGGTTCCGAGCATGAATTTGAAATTTTGTAACGATTTTCTCATTTTATCTCAATTTTTGTTGTCGCAAATTCTGGAAAATAAGCGGAGGCCCGCAAACTGTGTAAATATTTTTCTTATCATACTTGTTTCTGTACATAGTGCATTTACCGAGGGGGCGCCACTCGAAATGTTTTTACGCTGCCGGTGCCAAAAATATCGACATATTTTGTACATAAATGACGCCGATGTGTTTCGTGTAAAGCTTAGTATTTTTCACCATTAATTGTGGGTCTGTGTTTTGTAACGGAGAGGACGAACGTCATCGCACACAAATAATCCTGCATTGCTATTGTTTTCTGCCTTGTCAAATAAAGGTCGGCAATTTTTGAGAAAGTGACTTCTCAAATCAACTTAGATGCCACTAAGAACCTGCAAACCAGCTCTTTGATCGGAATATCCACGTTGGAGTTCGGGAAACATTTATTGTTATTAGTTTAATTTTTTTTATTTAGATAATTGTAATTTTTATATTGTAACTTTTAACCAAAAAATAACCATAACTATGGTTGATGGCCTTTAAAAAAATATTTTACAGAAGAGGCATCTCATGTGAAGCGGACAACGAAAAAAAATGCGACAACCTGAATTCGGTTACAATTACTCTCCTAAAAGGTATGAATGTAAATACGTGATGATTTTTTTTTGTGAGCGACTTATTTAAAAAGTTATTAACTTCTAAAATTGACCAAATATTAAGCATAACGTTTTTGTAAACTCTTATTCTAATTAAGCAATGAATAACAAAATATTTAAAATGGTGCTTTATATGGAAAATTCATTGTTCTTTTTAACTCTAAATTTTTCGTGTAGAACACCGGAAGTTTCAAATTTGAATTTTAGTAACTTGGACCATTTTTTCTTTCAATTAGTTTTATTTTAAAAAATATTTTGAAGTAAATAGAGTTTACACTATAAGTCGCAAAATGGGATCTCTATTGGTTTAGGAGATATAGTGCTGAATGTACACAAACGCGCGTAATTTCTCTCGTAAACCGGCCGACCACTTACATTAAGTACTTTGTCTCCTAATCGAATAAAAATCCCATTTTGCGACTTACAGTGTAAAATCTATTATACACGGTGATTCACGTAACTTTACGACCCTGACGAATTTTAAATGCAACCAGTCATACACTACTCAATTATAATTTGAGTCAAAAACACTAATAATTATAAATTTGTTTGTGATTTGGATATTCCTTGTAAACCTTACAAAATTAGGTTCTTATTGCAGTCTCTGGCGTTTTTGTTGTAGCCAATTTAGGCGTAATTCAACCTCCAATGTATAATGGGTTGCATTTAAAGTTCGTCAGGGTCGTAAAGTTATATGAATCACCCTGTATAATTATAAGAAATTTTTTTAAATAAAATTAATTGAAAAAAAATGGTCCAAGTTACTAAAATTACAGTAAATATTTTATATTAAGCACTATTTTAAATATTTTGTTATGCATTAGTTATTTGAATAACAGTTTCCAAAAGCTTTGTCTTATATTTCGTCAATTTTTTAGAAACCAATAACTTCACAAATAAGTCTCATACAAAAAAATGATTATGTATTTACAAATATGCTTTCTAGGAGACCAATTATCCCGAATATGACCGAATTTCAACTTGTCAAATTTTTTCGTTGTCCGTTTCATCAAGTGAAATGCCCCCAAAAAAGTACTTGCAGAACGATCAGGCGTTAGTAGTACATTGTATTGTAATGCAGTCAAGAACTGCTAGGGTCCGTAGTTTTGTTTACCCTGTATAGACAATCGCTTAATCTAATGCAGGATTTATTTGTAAATAAAAATGTACCGCTGCCAATTTAAGGAAAATAAAGAGAACCATCGTTTTAAATCGTTTATTGTATACATCGAGAAAAATGATCAACAAACCTTACAGCCATTAGAGTAATTGTTCTTTGAAACTTAAAACAACACGTAATCAACATGAATCAACACGAAATTGTCTAGACTAAACCGCAGGTACAAATCTCAGCTAATTTGAGCAAAACCCCGCTCCCTAAGCGCTCTTCTCCGCACTGTGGAAGCTAAAGGCGTTATCTCTGAAATTAATCACGATAACGGTGATATTATCCAAAGAACCGCGATAATACGACTGTAAAGTTAAGCTTTTCGCGCCATAATCGGGTTCGTTCAGTCGTTCTTTAATAAAACTGATCGCTTCTTCGTTCGAGAAAGTGTCCCACAATCCATCGGAAGCCAAAATCACAAACATCGGCTTGTGGTCGTTCAAATCGAACGTGAGAATATCCGGATCGGCAATGACCAACTTCTTGTCTTTGAGCGGGTAATCCCCGAGCGCCCTGGACGTGGCTAAGATGCCGGCCACCCGCCAGACTCCGTTAAAAGTGACAAAACCGCCCGCCTCTTTGATGCGTTTCCTCTCGCGCATTTGTTGCGGCTTGTGGTCGAAGGACAGGGGGATGACGTTGCCTTTATTGTCACACATCACCCCCCGGGAATCCCCCACGTTGGCAACTATCAGTTTCGAGCCTTCGAGGATTGCAATCAGAGCTGTGGTTCCAGCAACGTCCATGCTCTTCTTGGCCGTTTCGAGCAAGCGTTGATCGGCGGCCAACACCTCGTCTGTGAGGAGTTTCCCATAGTTGACTGTTCCCGCCTTGTCGAAGTAACTCGTTGAAGGGATTTTTTTGAAAGATTGGGGGCGTGAAGAAGGGCGCACTTCCCTAGTTATGGGTCTTGCGATATTGTCTAGTTTTGATAGTAGTTCAGTGTCTGTGATTTCTTTGGCACCTTTGATGCATTCATCTGTGGTGGAGCTGGTTTTCCGGAAGCTTTTCCGGCGCTCGGTGAGACTAGGAGTGGGGGGTTTTTCCGGGTCTTTTTTCTCGGGTTGGTCTTCGTCTTCGCACGTTTTGGTAGTTTTCCCCGCAATCATGTCTTTGATTTCGACCACGCGTCCGTAGAGGCTTTGGATGAGTTTCTCTTTGGCGTAGTTGGCGGCGAACTCGCCGCCGTGGCCGTCGAAGACGGCAAAAAGGGCAACGCCGGTGTTGTTGATGTTGTCGTTGATGACGAAGCGGTCTTCCATCTTGGGGCGCCGCCCCTGGACGGCGTAGGCGGCGTAGGGGCCGATTTTGAGCTCCCAGCTAGCCTTGTCCAGGTCGCCCCCCGTGAAAAGGCTGAGCTTGTCGGGGGCGGTTCTGGGGGCGCGATTGATGGTGTACTGCAGGCGCCCTAGCAAATTACGACTCCATACATCAAGGGCTTGCATATACATCAACATGAACAACACGATCGTGCCGAAAATGATTATTTCCGGTTTCAACATGTACACTTTGAGGAGTCGCCAAACGTGCGAGGTGTACGCTAACGGGGAGATGTTTAGAGGGACGCCCCACGCGATCCGAGACATGAGTTTCATGTGGGACACGTACGTTTGATATAGGATTTTGTCGTCTAATTCGTCTTCCATTCTATTTTAACGGGTTTGGCTAAACATAAACGGCCTCTATCCTTTCGCCATCGCTTGTTTTGCGAACGAGTCCTCTACAAAAATTTCCAAAAAGCTATTATTAGGCACCTTTTTTTAGAACACCACGCGTCAATTGCTTTCGTAATTCATCAATTTTATGTCACTGAGGATTTATGCAAACAATTTCATTATTTTAACGCCACTTTCGACACATTTTGCCGTTTTCGGCCTTGGAAATTTTGCTTGTTAACACACGGCCTTGACGTAATATTCAAAATTGGTGGGTAAGGTTACAGCCCAGCTGATGTCACAGCTGAAGTTCACTGAGTGATCACTGACGTCCGGTCATAGGCGTACGTGTTTTTTTCCGGAACACCAGTTTTTTTATTTTGATTTTAAAAAACTTAATAATCACATCAACGTGACTGTTAGGAAGCAATATTCTCTTAACTGGCATACCCCATTTTTTAATTTGCTCATAAAATCTGAAATTATCTAAACTAATAAAACTTTATTTTTGTTATTTATTTTTTATATAGTCTTAACTTAAAAATTGCAAATACCCGTTTTTTTCAGATAATTCAAAAACTAAAATGACATCGATTTTTTTTTAATTGTTCAGCATAAAAAAGCGCAACTTTGTCTTAATTTAACCGACCTTGTATCTCTTGTAATAACCAGAGTAGAGATGGGAACATCGAAAAAAAAGTATCGATGTTTGTTGACATCGATAATCGGAAGCGAAATCATCGATTCCCGATATCTCCCTATTAAACATCGATAGTAAAAAACATCGTTTTTTTTAATAGAAGAACAAAATCATTCATTATTTATTTTTAGTCATACAAAAAATAAAAAATTCAAAAATTAAAGATCATCTTTGGTATAAATTACACGTTCTGACATTCTGTCACCTGTCATTTATACACCAACGCGCGTGCGCACAACCTCATTTTTGTTATATAACACCGAATAGTTATCACATCGAATGAACAATCACTAACCCTTAAAAATTAGAAAATAAAAATAAATAACAAAACCATTTAAACGTCGAAGTAAAAATATCGATATTTAAAAAAATATTTATATAATTTTAAATCGATGTTATTACATCGTTAAATTTGACCAATCATCGATGTTTGAAAACCATCGATATTTTTTTCCCATCTCTAAACCAGAGTAATAACTGAGATCCCCATGGAGGAGCTTGATATTAAACGGACTCCTGTATAAGTTAAGACCGAAAACTGGTATGTGGAAACAGCACTGCAATATGGTACAATTTCATTGATTATTTTTAATTATACAAGTATTAAACTAGTGAAAGTTGATAATTTTATTGTTCGAGAACAAGGTGCTCGCACCCTTTTCCCTTGTGTGACGCACGCCCATGATGGTAACTTCCGACTCTGCTGTCGACGGGAAAACCACTGAATTATCTCTTTACAGCCGTCCTTGTGCACAATTTTCGTAAAAATTTCCGTGCGAGTCATAAATTTGTAAACCAAGTAAAATAACTTCGCGACTTAATTCGCCGTACCCTTAACCACCTTTGAACTGACATTTGACATTTTGACATTCGAATTGTCAGTTCGCTCTTATTTTTATTCAAGTCTTCGATTTCCCACCGATTTTCCCCTCCGTAATGCGAAAAATGCAAGAAATCGCGTAAAGAATGCATTTAGCGTATCGATTTTTTGCACCGTAGCCGCCTCGGGCCGGTCTGGTAACTTTCATTTGACACTACAACAGGTTTTTCTGTCAGTTTATTACTATGCCTACCGCGATCGGTCGATGAAAACGCGAGATGGATGTTGTAAATATTAGCGCGAATTGCTTCGAGTGTCTTCATAAAGAAAGATGAGCGAAAGAAAATTTGCTAGGGGGTTAGGAAAACCGGGAACGGCTGCCCAGTTGAGGGAAACGGTCTCGCAAGTCGTCAAGGAAAACACAGAACTTGTAAGTAGGAAAAAAAAAACAATCGAATTAGGTATTGTTTTGTTCACAGCACACCTGATTCGCTTCGTACATACATTTGAAACTGACCGTTGCCATCGACTGAAACAATCTCATGATTTATCAGATCACGCCTTCATATCATTTTATATCATTATTACATAATTGTGCAATTTTGTGTTACGCCCACTTTGGGCCGGGAAAGGGACGTCACATGCAAAAACCCGCGAATATAAATGTCAAAATTGCGGATCCCAGTTGGTAGGATTTTTACGATTGATTAGCGATTGTTTTGAGATAAGCGGGGCGTGTAATCTCGCCTACTCGATCGAGTGATTTTCATTATGGAATAAATTAGATAATATGCTCGACCAATAGTGGAGTTTTTCCGGTTTGGAGGAAAATCGATAGAGGAATGAAAAAATGTTAACGAACTTTGCACCCGCCTGAATTGATGGAGTGGTTTAGTTTTTATCAGCATTTCCTTTTCCTCTTTTGTTGTTGTTTGTGTTTAAATAGGTATGCGACTGGTGGTGGGGTGTTATCAGTGGGTCAAACAAATGGAATTTAGGACGCAGTGGCGGCGACATGGATGGATGGTGTGGGGGACCGTCGTAGAATTTTAATTTTAAATGAGGATTTCTATGACTTTCCCGCTGTGGTCATATAATTACTATGCTTCGAATTAAATTTCTGATCAGTGATGTGTGATTTTGATCATTTTAATGTTCTAATATCTGTTTCAAAACTATAAAAAAACTGTCACTTTTTACAATTTTATTGATTTTCTCCTTTAATTCACGTTTTCTTGGCAGAATTACACGGAAACACAGAAAGTTTTAATTTGTGACCTATTAGCTGTTTCAAAACTATGTAAACGCCAACGTCGCATTTTCTCTCAAAATTAGTTATAAATTATTTATGCACTTCAAAAAATTAATAGCTAATATAACATAGTTTCAGTGAGAGATCTAATGATTAATAACTATTTTACATTTTTACCAACCTTATTTAAAAAAATAATTTGGCAAAATGCGACGTTGACGTTTACATAGTTTTGAAACAGCTACTATTTAACCCCAAAAAATATAAGTGAGCTATGTTTAGCAAGTAAGCCACTTTGATCAGAAATTATTTTAAAATGTTATTTTGCATGTTAGTTTTGCACAAGGTATTACTGTTAATTCATTACAAAGGATCAAAATAATAACAAACTGTTATGCAGATGGAATTTGAGGTTATTCATTATAATAAATTATTATCATATGAAAGGAGAAAATGAATTATATTCTGATCAGATATGCTTTTAAACTTTGCCATTAAAATCTAAGTGTATGTTTATGTTTGCGGAAATAAATTGTCGACAATTTGGCATGCACTCGGGATATTATATTGAGTATTTACAATTAAAATATTTAATTTAATTTGTAATGAATAAAAATTATAATATTATGTAGAAAGTAAACAACAATGTGTGGGTTAGATCATTGTTGCAAAACACAGTCCAATTACGTTTTTGCAAGAGGACTTTGTTGTTCATTGTCTTAGTTATCTAATTATAAGAACTTCTCATATCTGTGAGATGGGACTTGAAATCGTTTTAAACTAATACTGACAGTCATGTTACTAAAAATTTTCAAAATTAAATTAACCTACCCTATTAGCTGTTTCAAAACTATAAAAACGCCAACGTTGCATTTTCTCTCAAAATTAATTAGCTGTTATAAATTATTCATGCACTTCAGAAAAATAGTAGCTAATGTAATTTATACTTTCAATGAGAGATCTAATCATTGATAACTATTTTACAATTTTATCAATCTTATTTAAAAAAATAATTCGGTAAAATGCGACGTTGGCGTTTTTATAGTTTTGAAACAGTTAATACATTTAATTAAATAATTGCAAACTTGAACTGTATTTTTAGACTTTTTATTGCTAGACACCAATTTTCAGTTTCCCTTTTCGTTCGCACAGGACTTTATTGTTAAAAAAAATACTTACTTCAAGGCAACATAAATTTAATCAATTCCACGAAAATTTACAATTAGAGCATACTATTAGGTTGTAAAAAAAAGTAAGTCATACAAATGAGTAATCAGTTTACCTTGCGTTGCCTTACATGACATAAGGATTTTTTTTTGGATCTTCTAAATATTTGTTTTGCATGAAGGTTATTCGATGTGAGATTATTCAGCGGTGTCGTAATTTCATTGATAAAAAATACAAGAATCTACAAGATCCTGAAGTTTCAATAATTAATATGCAATTTTTTTTAGAGATTTTAGATTTTATTTTTCCCAAGTAGAACTAAACTTATTATTTTTTATTTGTATTAAAAGTGCTTGATTAGTTATTGATTTCATCATTTATGGACCAGTGAAGCATATGTTTTTGAAAATTTATAAATAATACAAATAAAGTGATTGAGGTGTTTTATTTCACACTTTCAAGGTGAATGGATCTAAGGTAATAAATAATCGTGGCGTGTACTTCCTGCAAAGAAATCAGAAGATCAAATTACATAATACTCGTTTTGTTAATAAGTAAAAAAATAATAAAACATTGTCCTACCCGTCATTAAGCGAATGAATGAAAAAAGCAGTTGGCATGCTCAGTCATTTCCAGTGTCAGAAAATTGAAACATGTCTTTGGTGCAATCTGTCTAAATCATGTCTTCGTTAAATTTAAGTGTTTGTATATTTATCTTCATCCCTTTTTGTAATAATGTCTCGTAAAAAAGAGTCGTCAAAAATCCGTCTAAGTAAAGATAAAGCATGTCTAGAAGTGACCGATATTAAATTACCAATCAGAATAGAAATCGTCCCAAAAACTAAACCAAGAATCGAATCAAGCAATCACAACCTACCCCCATCACGGATTCCCGTGTGGGTTGGAAGAAAAACCAACGCTCAAAAATCCCCCAAAACAGTGTCACAGCAGCGAGGCCCTAACGATTGTCTCAGAAACTCATTTCAGTCGACTCCATCACTTGAGTCAGGTTTCAAACATACAGTCAAATCGTATCTCCGTTCTACCCCAAATCTCGAAAAGATTGACGAACGGAAACCCTTGTCTGTGGCTAAACCTAGGAAGGGCACTTGCAGAAAATCTCAGACTCCTAAACCTTGCCCTCCAAAACCTTTGAAACAAAGTATTCGCAAAGTTTCGAGCGTTTCTATAGAAAAAGTGCACGATTCTGGCAGCTACTACCTCCAAAGTGAATTAGGTTCAGCATTTTTGTTTCCCAATACCCACTGTAAAATATCCCCTTTGTGCTCCCCATTTTGTTCAACCCCTTCTTTGGAGGTGAAAAACAACCGGTGTACTTCTCTAGGAAAACTTCTGGCCTCAAGTACTATAATATCAAAGAAAGAGAAACCAAAGTCAGGCAAACAGAACCCTTTCAAATCAAAGTCTCTAATCGATCGGAGTAGTTTAACGCAGAAACAATACATGGATTTGTTGTCTACTCCTCACAGACCTAAAGTGGCCAAACCTCAACAAAAGAATTTTTGTCGAAAATTTGAGTCTTGCCCACCGCGTATTCTCCAAATCGCAGCACCTACGAAACGTTTGGTTTTGGCAAACTGGAAGAACTACCAAAACGTGTACTCTGCTGAACAATTAGAACGATTTCAAAGGATTTTAAACAGTGGAGGAAATGAATTGGACGTGCGAGAGGCAAGAACCTACTTTGAGTCTCTTGACCGCAAGAAACAAAAATCGAAACCGAAGAAGAAATGCAAGTGCAAGGATAATTCAAGTGAGAAGAAATGGGTGAACTGTCTGGTCAGCGGGACCGTGGACGCAATTTTAGAACATTTCGAAAACGAACCACTCTTCATGTTAAATTTTTCCGAAATGATTATGTCTGACGAAATTCTGAATTGGTTAGAGCGCAAGAAAGTCATAAAAATCAGCAATAGGTCAACGAGAAACGTTTATAAGAGAACTGTAATCGATATTTGTGACAAAGTCGTCACTTGGATGAACAAGCTTAACTACATTGTCGATTTACAAGCCTTGGATTCGAGGGAACAGTTGGCGTTTTTGGCCAAATTTTCCTCCGAGAGTTTCACTTCTGACGAAGAAGAGTCGGATGATGAATTTGTTAAAGAAGGCGGCAAGGAATTAGTGCCCTTGTTTTCGTCCAGCTTTAACGAAGGTTTGGAAGAATCAGGGGAAAGCTCAAGGGGTGAAAACGCGAGTTCTGAACCTGCCGAAAAATACGACTTGAGTTTTGGGCAGGAAGACGAGTCGAGTGATGAATATATTTATGATGATGCTGTTGAAACGTTTCATTAAAGTTTTACATCTGCTTGATTGTTTCTTTCTGTTGCTTCAGAGTAAACCGCAGCTTGTCGAACCCCTAGACTTTGAGAATTTTCTTCTCAAGAACAAGACCGTGCTGCAGAATGATCCCCAACGCGAACTCCTACTCTACCCTCCTGATGATATCTCCGTAAGTTCGATTAGTTTTTAGTGTTTCTGTCGTTCTAGGAGTAGTTTCTAGGAAGTTGTTCTACCGAGGAGGTACCGAACTCTGTATCAAACATTTCCCTCGAGTGAGGAAACGGAAAACTGCAATCTCTTCACAAAACAGTGCATTACTAGCTATTCATCTAACTGGAACCTGATTCACTATAAATATAATGCTTATTCTGGAACTTATGCTGATCTTCCTAAAATACCAAATGTGGAATATAAGGAGGAGAACTACGAGATTGATATTGATACAGATGCTGAGGATGATCTTAAGCCAAGGGTCGATAGTATAACGAAAGAGGGGTATTTGATGAAGGGTCCAGAGGTTGGCTCTGAAAGAACTTTCGTCAACATCGGATCAAAGAGTTTCAAGAGGAGATACTGTTCATTGCGACAAGAAGTTGACGGCACCTACATTTTAGAGTTGTACAAAGACGAGAAGAAAGGCGAGGCAAAAGTCACCATTGTTATGGATTTTTGTACGGACGTTGTCAAGGTTGGTGTTCAAATTTTTTTACTTTTCGCAACTATTACTATTCAACAAATTTTTAACGCTAATTATTTTAAAAATAATTCGGTAACTCTTTAAATTCGATAGGTTTTGACGTGCCGATTACAATGATGCTCCCTTGTAATCGGCCTTTGAGTTTAAATCGCGAATACTAATGAAGTGGTTTAAAAAATGTCATAGAATCCGAAACGGGGGCGTTTTGGTTTCGAACTGCGAATGACCGCCGGCCACAAGTCCTACTTATTGGCAGCTGAAAACGAGATCGATTTTAAGGACTGGCTGTGTAAGTTGAGTTCTGTTCTTCAACAAAACAAACTTCAGGAAGAAAAACGCGCCGCGTCCCTTGAGCGAGGTACATTTACTTGTTCAAAGTGAATTCGATTTTAAGTTTTGCATATTATTAGATCGCAATACTCCTCCGCCTTCGCCTCAGGTGCAGCCATACGGCACCCTCAAAGGTTTAGAGCAGAGCATGAACCCTCAACTGATCAAATACGCCCGCGAAACCGACGTCAGCATAGCATTTTCTCGTAAAGAAAACCGCAACAAGCTCTTCCCTCTCTACCCCCATCTCGCCGCCAACTTGAAGTCTCCCAATTCTAGTCAGGGCCAAGTGGAGCCGTTTAAAGAAGTATTCGGCCATCGGGTCTTCCTCAAGTGCGAGAGCATCAAATTTCGGTTGCAAGCCGTCGACGAAAAAGACAATCTGTGCCAAGTGGAGCCATACCACACCACTTTATGCCTGTTCGATGCCAAAAATTCGAGAAAGTTGACGGAGAATTTTCATTTTGACGTGAACAGTGCGTGCATTAGAAAAACTATGTTTAGTGGGAACGGAACGGACGTTAAGTTGGAGTTACCGCAAGGGTTGTCGCAGGAGTGGCTGTTTTTTCCGCGACAAGCCTTGATGAGCATCACGAACCCGCATCCGGATATTTTTCTAGTTGTGCGAATTGAAAAAGTGCTTCAAGGCGGGATTTGTCAGAGTTCCGAGGCGTACGTGAAGGCGAATAAGGACCCCAAGATTAGTCTGAAGGCGTATAAGAACATCGCAACGTGTTGTCAGAGACTGGGGAACTACCGGATGCCTTTCGCGTGGGCCGTCAGGCCCTTGTTTAGGTGAGTAACATTTTTGAATTATTTACCGTGGAACAATTCGGTTTGTTTGCTTTAGACTGTACAGTAACGAATTAGACAACACGTCGGATTTTCACGCCATCTACCGCCAAGAACCGAACAAATTAACCGACGAAGAGCTTTTAAAACTTTTAACTGAATACCGAAAACCCGACAAATTTAGCAAATTCACTGTGATCCCTGGTTCCTTACAAATTAAAATTGCTGCCATGAACGAGTTACCTTCGAGTAAGTCTACGTTTATTTATTGGAAAATTATTTTTGCACCGAAATTATTTCTAGATTGTTTGACGACCGCCTTAGTCCCTTTAAAACCCTTCCCTGTTCCCCCGAGCACCGAGCCCACAATCGAATTAGCCGAATTCGAAGCAAGTTGCGAGAAAGATGTTCACCCGTACACAACTTTCGTGAATCACCTTTACGTCTATCCACTCAATCTCAATTTCGACACTCAGAAGATGTTCGCTCGGGCTCGAAACATCGCTTGCATGGTTGAGTTGCGAGATTCGGACAATGAGGAAGCAAGAGGGCTTCCTTGCATTTACGGACGCCCAGGGCAAAGCCTTCTAGTGTCTCAAGCATCGTGCGCTGTTTTACATCACAATACCATACCCACGTGGTACGAAGAAGTGAAAATAAAGCTTCCGATAAATTTGTTATCGACGCATCATTTGTTGTTTGTTTTTTACCACATTTCCTGTGATATTACGAAGAAGAGGGAGAACGGAATTGAGAATTGTGTGGGGTATGCGTGGCTTCCGTTGTTACATAGGGGAAAATTGAACGTGGAGGTGCAGACAATTCCGGTGGCGGCACATCTGCCCCCGGGTTATCTGGCGGTACATCCCTTCGGATTGGGCAAAGGGGTGAGTAATACGCGTTTAGTTTTGAGTATTATTACAATTTGTTTTTCTCAGAATGCTGGCCCTGAAATTGTATGGATAGACGGCCAAAAACCGATTTTTACCGTCGGTTTTAACCTTCACTCAACCGTAAATACAAAAGACCAACACTTGTTTAATTTATTTAGCCACGCTGAGCGACTCCTTGACCCCAAACCTTCGGCCCTACCTTCAGAAATTGAAACCTGTAAGATCCTTAAAGCCCTCCACGCCATACAACTCACCACACTAATAACATTCCTTCCAACTCTTCTTAATCACTTGTTTACGCTTTTGGTGGCAACGAATAGCGAAGAGATTGGTTTAAACATCATCAGAGTTCTTATCAATTTAGTTAATATGGTGTACGAAGCCGGCCGCAGAGAAATACTGCAGGCTTATGTTAAGTACGTTTTTGTTAGTCCGGTGAGTAAACGGAGCGCAACGGTTCACGAAGAAATGTGCAAGCATTTACCGGTGATTTTACACCCGAACAACACCGATTTCTTGGTCGTGAATAAATTCATGCATCACGGAGATTTCTTCTTTGATGTTATTATCAAATCAATGGCTCAACATCTACTACTTTCAGGCCGAATTAAGGTTAGTAGTGTTTGCGAAATTTGGTAAATTCTATGGTTTATAATGTAACAGATGCATCGACACGAGCGCTTCTCATCCGACTATCTTCAAAAAATCGAAACCTTAATGCAAATTCTCATTCCGTACGTTCTAAACAAGTACAAAGAAATGCCAGTCGAGACAAAGGAACTGAACAAAAGTGTGGCCCATTTTCTGAAGAAGTGTCTTTCGCTAATGGACCGCGGCTTCGTCTTCAAACTGATCAACCTCTACATGGACAAGTTCAATCCAGGGGATCCCCGAGTGTTACAAGAGTACAAATTCGCCTTTTTGGAAATCGTCTGCAACCACGAACATTATGTCGCGTTTAATTTACCGATTCAGTACAACAAACTCAGTCCGAAAAACCGGTCGCCCGACAATCTCCAAGAGTTTACACTGTCGGAGGAATTTTGCAAGCATCACTTCGTCGTGGCTTTGCTTCTGCAAGAGGTAAAGACTTCGCTGAATGAAGTGACGCATATCAGACGCAACGCCTTGAATACGCTGCGAGATCTGCTAGCGAAACACGAACTGGACGATAGGTACCAGAATAAGGGACAGTTGAGTCGCATTGCGTTGATTTACATGCCCTGGTTGGCGATCGTTTTGGAGAATTTGAACAGATTGGATGTGGGAGAGAGGAGCGATGGGCATGACAGTATCGCAAATAGGATTTCGTCCAGTAGTTCGTACATGTTCGGGAAGAGCTCGGCCGCGAGCGATGCGACCCCCAGGAGTCACAGGTTTACGTTGCATATTGACAAGGACAGTCCCATGCATATAAGGAACTCGGCGTTTTTTGAGGCTATTGCCGGGCAAAGTAAGTTGATTTTTTTATTTTTGGACAAACACCAGCCAAGAATTTGTAGCTCTAGTCAATGGTAATTCGCTCAGTATCGATTCGGACATCTCTGCCATTTCGGGCGATGCTCAATCGACTGCATCCCAGGACACGACAATCATCCGTGATGATATTCTCCGTAACGGTGATGCGAAATCTTCGCATACGCGCACCACGTCTCACGTGCAACGTTACGACAAACTGCAACAACACGAAGTGAAAGACGTGCTCTTGATCTTCCTCTTTGTTGTCAAATACATCAGTGAAGACCAACTAATCACCTGGTGGCAGCAGTACAGCGACGGCGACGTCACCAATTTTTTCACAGTTCTCGAAATGTGTTTACACTGTTTTAAGTATGTGGGGGAGCGTAACGTGACAGTGGTCAAGTCGCAAATTGTTGATAACGTTAAGAGCAATCCGAAGAAGGCTCACACGTTGCCGGCACGGATGAATCCGGCAGAAATAAATCACGAGAATACGAGCACTTTGGTCATTCACATGGCGAATAGGGAGAATCTGGTGAGTGCCGAGAACGAAGTGCAGAAGAAACAACAAGCGGTTCTGGAGCAACATCTGGCGACTGAAGTGGGCATGATTACGTTGGATGCGATGGGCTTGTATTGTATGAACTTTCGGAAGAATTTGCTAGTAGGGGATGGGGAGAATGATGTGATGAAAAAGATTTTCGACATTTACTTGAGCTTTATGCAGATTGGGCAGAGTGAAGCGTTGTTCAAACATGTGTTTGCGGCCTTGAGGGCGTTCATTAACAATTATTCGGCGGTCCTCTTCCAAGGTAAGGCCAATTTAAATTATAATCATATAATAATGATAATAATAATAATAGTAATAATAACAACAACCCGTCTTTATTTGAATTGTAAATACTACTCGGAAGGCGAAGTCTAGCAATTACTATTGAACTTAACCCCCTTAACAACTAAGAATTGAATACGCAAAAAAATAAATAGATAAATGAATAAATAATACTTTTAGAAAATAAGAAATTTTCATTTAAATCTTGATTAATAAAATTGCGAACTCGTTCCACATCATTGGGATCAAAATGCGAATATAACTGCGTATCATCTGCAAAGTTATCGATATTTACATAATTTACGGATTCTAATATTTCTGCGCTGTAAATTAAAAATAGAAGCGGTCCCAAAATTGAGCCTTGTGGAACACCTGCTCTTGATTGTGAGGTGCCTATAGTAACTATTTGTTTTCTATTTATCAGATACGAATGAAAAAAATTTGTTGAAATTTTGTCGAAACCATAAAAGTGAGTGATCCAAGGTGTCAAAGGCTTTAGAAAAATTCAAAAGTGTCACAATGGTAGCTTTACCTTTATCCAAAGCTCTAAAGCAATCATCAAGAATTTTTTTCAGGGCTGTAATAGTACTATATTTTTTTTCGATATTCTGATTTTTATTAGTAACTACACCTTCAGAACCGACATAACTATACACTTGATTATAAATTGCTTTCTCTAAAATTTTTGATACACGTACAACGTAGCATGCTAAAGGTCTCAAGTCAGAGCATGCATTAAAGCATGCACTAAAGCAGTTTTCCACATTTCAGGATAATATACAGCAGTTAACAATATGTGTAATAAATTTCGTCAATATGGGTGAACATAATTTCAACATCTTTACCTAAATGCTATCAACTCCAAAAGCATTAGATTTTAAATTATCAATTATTTGTTGAACTTCATCAACAGAAGCAAGCTGAAGATGAAAACAACTATTAACGTTAAATTTTTTGCCTACCAACGAGAATGTGGCATTAGAACAATTATCTGGCCGACTAAATGCTGACAAAAGTAATTATTAACATCATCTTCAATAAAGTTTGATATATCTATGTCGTTTCTTTTTCCTGATTTAATGTTTAAATTACGTAAAGCTGACCATATTTCTTTTTTATCGAATTGTTTACTTTTAGTAGTCAAATATGCTGACCTGACCTGACCTGACTAGACCATATTTCTTTTTTATCGAATTGTTTACTTTTAGTAGTCAAATGTGCTTTCTTTTCTTTTTCTTTTAATCATTTATTTACAGGTAATGCTCTCCTCTGTGGCCGTTTGTGTTACGAACTTTTGAAATGTTGCAATAGTCGTTTGTCGTCAGTTCGGCAGGAATCTTGTGCAATACTGTACCTTCTAATGCGAAGCAATTTCGAATTTACGAATCGAAAAGGTCTAACTCGTGTTCATCTTCAAGTCATAATATCAGTTTCCCAAATGCTGGGAAATATCGTAGGGTTAAATAATGCCCGTTTTCAAGAGAGTTTGTCCATGATTAACAGCTATGCGTCTAGTGATAAGGCTATGAAAGGGACAGGTAAGAAACAACTTGACTTGTTTTCCTAGATTACAATTTCTCTTAATTGTTCAGGCTTTCCTGTGGAGGTGAAGGACTTGACGAAGCGCATCCGCACCGTGCTCATGGCCACCCTCCAAATGCGCGAGCACCACCACGACCCCGAAATGTTGGTCGATCTCCAGCACAGTCTAGCGAATTCGTACGCCTCTACGCCCGAGCTCCGGCACACCTGGCTGGAGACAATGACGCGTAATCACGTTCGTGACAGCAACTTCTCTGAAGCCACTTGCTGTCAGCTGCACATTGCCGCCCTCATGGCTGAGTATCTCAAACTGAAGAGAATTCAATCGTGGGGTGCTGAAGTCTTTGAGAAGATTTCGTCGAACATTTCGCGTGACGAAAAAGGGCTCAAGTTGGACGCCGGCGTCCAGGATGTGCAATACACCGAGATTGTGCTTTTGGATCAGTTAGAAACGTGCGCCCAGTACGTGGACAAGTCGGAGAGATATGAAATCATGGGCGAGTTGTACAAGTTGATAGTGCCGATATACGAGAAAGCGAGGAATTATGAGATGTTGATGAAGTCGTATCAGACTTTGGCGCAGAATTACGAGAAGGTGGTGCAAGCCAATAAGAGCGGGAGGAGGCTGTTGGGGAGGTACTACAGGGTGGGGTTTTATGGGCAGGCGTATTTTGAGGAGGACAGTGGGGTGGAGTATGTGTATAAGGAGCCGAAAGTGACGTCGTTGAGTGAGATTTCGGAACGGTTGCAGAAGCAGTACTGTGATAAGTTTGGGCAGGATGTGGTCAAGATGATTCAGGATTCGACACCTGTAAGTTTCTAGTTTGAATAGGGTGAACTAATAGGGGAGGCAAGAAAAGTCCAAAATAACTTGTCTTTTTGTACTCCAAAGAAATGTGTCGGTTCCAAATTGTTTTAAAATAATTTAAGTTCAACTTATTCTCTAATAAGTGCAGGAACGTTGAACATCAAATTCTTAATAAACTGAAAAAACACCGATAAATTATTACCGCCCTAAACATGAGAAAAAAAATTTAAGAAAATTAAAATTAGCGCATCGTCTCCTAATTTTCCCAAATGCTACGAATATGGTTAAAGATTCAACAAAAAGATAACATAGAGAATTAAATTTTCTCCAAGAGATGTGACAACGTATTTTTGTTTTTAGCGGTTTTGCTTCCAAAGATATTCAAAGTCACGAATTCATTTCATTTTTACTGGTATCTGTGACCGGAAGGAATATAAAAGCAATTTGACACCTTGTGCTCATCGTAATTTGTAAAACATTAAAAATAAATTAAAAACAAAATAGTACAGTCGTCAATATTATATTTCTCTGAAGTTGAAAAAGAAATGCACTGACCTTTATGTCATCTTCTTCTTCTACAGTTTGTAGCAAGTCTCATCGCATCATCTTCTTAAACGGACCTACTGAAATAAAATACAATAAAATTAAAACAACGTGCCATTAAATAAGCTGAACGAAAAAAGTTAGGGATAGAATTGAATTTTAAACAAAACCTGCAAAAGCAATTTGTAATGTTTAGAGTAAAAATTATCACCCTTACAAAGTTATAATCTGAAAATGCAGATGAAAGTATTAAAATATCAATATCCCTAACTTTTTTCGATCAGTTTATTACAGAGTTAATGTAATTTTCTAAAAAGAAAGTACTGCAGACTAACCCTTTAATCCGGATTGTTTCTTCTTTTTCTCCATGGAAATTAATTCCAGAAGCACACACGCACTAGACAATTTGAAACTTTTGATCCACAAAGTTATGATTTTATTTATGCGACGTAAGTTCGCGACAACAGCAAGTAACAAAGTAAATAAAATTAAACGGCACAACAATAATTATATAATAATATTATGGGATAAAACGTCACCAACAAAAAATATAATTTGTCAGATAAGTAACTGTTTGAACGTGGGTTTGTTCTGATTTATTGATTTTTAATACGACTTCGTCACTTAACGTTTTTTGAGGTACTTACCTCATAATACCTACCTAATAATAGTACTAATCTGAAATCTCAGACCAAACATTTTAGCAAAAGTATTCGTAACTTCGTTATTCTAAAAGATTCAAAGCCGCTTATAAAAGAGAATTTTATAATATCTACAGGCACCTTTTTTTCAGTTCATTGTTTCAGCGTAATAACTAATAAGACAAAATCGCATTTATGTTTCGTAAAAATATTACATCAGCCACCAATTTTTTTTGGGTTTAAATATTTTTGTGTTTCGATTCCAGATTAACAATGTTCTATAATATTTGAGAGCTGAATTGATAATACATATTCGATAACGAACCTTTCCAAAAACCAAATATGAAATAGGTAGAAATAAATCAACAAAGAAACAAATATACAGGATGTCCCATGGTTTTTGGTCAGCACAAAAATAAATATTTCTAATTGATTTTGGGAGATTTTGCTTTGGAATTGTCAATATTATATCAGTTTTTTTTTAACTTTGATTTTTAATTTTATTTTTTTGTCTAAAACACTAGCAACTTGTTTTCAACACTTTAAACGATTTTTCATCGAAAACTGCTCATCGTAAATTCTGAGATAACATTTATGCCTTTGAAAGATATGAACGGTTGTGGTTATTTAGGGCAAGGAGTAATTAAATTTATATTTTTTGTTTTTATATTTTTTGTGACGTTTCGATTTTTTATTAAATCTTCATCAGGCTGCAATATTAATACATGTTGCTTGAACTCGACATGGCACAATTGTCGAAACGTCGCAAAAAATATAAATTTTAATTACTTCCTGTCCTAAATAACCAATAAATCTTTTCCGTTCTACTCATCGTATTCAGTATTCGGTGCATGATTTTACGCCCAGAAAACCTTATTGAAAACATTTTGGAATGGTTGATTGCATTCAAAATTCCTTCAACAGGTAAATGCTAGCGAACTGGACGCTAAATTGGCATACATCCAAGTGACCCACGTGACCCCATATTTGGAAAAAACCGACTTGGAAGACCGCCAAAACGAATTCGAGCAAAATCACGACATTAACACCTTCATGTTCGAGACACCGTTCACAAAAGACGGCAAAGCCAGAGGCAATCCGGAGGAACAGTGGAAAAGACGGACAATTCTCAAAAGTAATGTAAAAAAAACTTAGACACACAACCAGTGCGAAAATTTTGCAGCCGAATACTCGTTCCCGTACGTGAAAAAACGCATTAAAGTCAACTCGAAACGAACAATCGAACTCAGTCCGATTGAAGTGGCCATCAACGAAATGCAGATCCGGGTCCAGGAGCTGGAAGACGTCGTTTTCACCGACCCTACGGATGCGAAAAAGTTGCAGTTGCTGCTACAAGGAAGTGTTTGTGTCCAAGTCAATGCCGGGCCCCTGGCTTACGCGTCCGTGTTTCTGGATCCGGCCCTGTGCAATATGTATCCTGAGGATAAAGTCGAGGAGTTGAAGGATATTTACAGGTTGGTCGCTTATTTTTTGTGTTTTTGATTTGATTTTGGTTTTTAGGGAGTTTCTGAAAATTTGCTACTCGGCGCTACAAGTTAATGGAAAATTAATATCGCAAGACCAGTACGAGTATCAAGAAGTGTTGAGACAGAATTACAAAAAGTTGTGTACGTCGCTTTCTAACTTGTTTGGGGAGTCGTTGTGGCCCCATGACGAGACAGGAAGTTTCAAACGGAATAGTATGGCGTTATTTAGTGCCATAAGTGGGGCTTCGCAAAATTCGAGTACCGCATAAATCAAATCAAATACCAAAAGTTGTGTTGTTTCCGCCTTTGAGGAGGATGATTGTGAATATAACCTTCTGTTTTGTTTTCTATGTAATTTATAAAGAAATAACTAGTAATTCGTAATTGTTGTTGTGTAATTAATTTAATTAATTCATAGTCAAATTGTAACGGTTATATCTGGTAACTACACTCAAGTTAAAAACTGCGGATATTCTCACTGCTTTAAAAATAACGGTATTTAGAGAGCAGAATAGTCTTTGATACGTGTTTTATACTTTTATAAAGGTTTTTGAAGACTGAAGCTCAATTTTTGACTTTGATTCTGCTGGAGAACCACAAGAATGAATCTTTTTAACAAATTTTCAGTGTTTTAAACTGTTTTGTGTGGGCTGTGAAATTAACTTGAAAGGATAACTTATCTTTTTAGTCAAAACTAGCTGACAGTGGTGGACTTGATTCGCCAATACTTTTATTACATGTCAAACATTCGAATTTTTTTTTAAGTTAGAAACTTGCCAAATATGCCTCTGTTTAGCGTCAGATTTTATTTATTGTACCTCATTGCTGCGACATTTTTCTTTCCATGATTCAGACGAGTTTTATTTTTTTATGATTTTACTCTTTCATAGTCTTAATGTTTATTAAATTTATTGTTGTATTAAACTATTGCAATACATAAATGATTTCTCCATAAGAGTTTAATTTTTTCTTGCATTTTCCGGTAAATCCCCTTTTAGAATTTAGTTCTGCCATCTGGAACCGCGAATTTGCGTGCGCATGCGTATTTGGCAAACGTCAAAATCACAAAACCCACAGTTAACGTCAAATTTGTTTGATCAAAAATGACCACAGCTGCGAGGCCCACGTTCGAGCCGGCCCGTGGAGGCCAGGGCCGTAACGAGAAGGACCTCAGTGCCATATCGCGCCAATATTCCAGCCGCGATCTGCCCGGGCACACGAAACTCAAATATAGGTACATAACCTCACTTGCACCTCTTTAACTAACAAACGTTTTCAGGGAGCACGGCCAGGGCACGGTTGAGGAGATCCGCTCGCGTGATTTCCGCAAAGAGCTCGAAGAGCGTGAACGAGAAGTCAAAGGGTCCCGAGGAGCGCGTCCGTCTGATCACAAAAGGTTGAAGTTGGACCAAGTGCCTGCGGCCAGTTTGGACGCTGACGATCCCTTGGACGAGGAGGATTCGGATAGTGACGAAAGCGAGGATGATATGGAGTCGCTGTTAGCTGAGCTGAATAAGATCAAGAAGGAGCGGGCGATGGAGCAGGCAAAGAAAGAGATTGAGAAGAGGCAAGAGGAGGAGAGGATTCGCATGGAGAATATTTTGAGTGGGAACCCATTGTTGACCCATTATTCGTCCGGGGCGGCTAAGACGGACCACAAGGTGAAGAGGAGGTGGGACGATGATGTGGTTTTTAAAAACTGTGCCAGGTCGGAGCCTGAGAAGAAGACCAATGTGTTCATTAATGATTCCCTGAGGTCAGACTTTCATAAAAAGTTCATGGAAAAGTATGTTAAGTAATGGTTGGCCCATCTATATTATTTAATTAGGATTAATTTTAGTCTATTTTGTACAATAAACTTATTGATTAATAATAATTCTCATAGTAAATAAAGTTTAAATAAAAATCAAATGAGTTTTACTTCTTCGTTCTGAACTTTGTAGTCTCCTATAAGTAACCTTTTCTCTAGAAATAGAAGTAGAAGAACGTGACCTGCACAATTCGAGTGTGAACAAAAGACTGACAGAATATGCAACTAATAGTTTTATCTCGGGTCGCAAAAAATTTGTTTAGGAATAAATCGACAAAAAGTTTATTCGTCATCAACTCATTACTGTCATTAGCATCACATTTACGGAGGGAAAATTTTTAAAGTGAATAACATCAAAATTCTACTTTTATTAGACGAGCCGGGGTGTAGTATTTTTTGTGGGCGCGCTTTAATACCTTTTTGCTGTAAAAATCAAACTCCTTTATTTAAACAACCCTAACTAATTAACACAGAAAGTGTTCTACACAATTAATAAAGTCGTCCTAAAATTTGTACAAGAATAAATCGACAAAAAGTTTATTTGTCATATTTGCAGAAGGAAAGTTGTTAAATTAAATAACATGCCGTGTCCAACACCAAAATTCTCTCTAAGGCGACAGTTTTTTTGTTTTTTTTGGGGGGGATTTTTCGAAATATTTTCAAAATAATTTAAATAATTACTAATTATTATTATTATTATTATTTTTCGAATTAAATCTTCAACTTCAAAAATCGATCTCTCCCATTTTGAAAAATTTTAAAATCGTATTTGGGCATTTGACAGAGAGCTTAGAAGCCCTAAGCTCTCTGTCAAATGCCCAAAACCCCTTGGTGTTTTCGAATGTCAAAAAAAAGTTAGCAAACCCCAATTGTTAAGGTTGTATTGCAGAACTTCAAATGCCCATAATTTTTTTTTCAAATAAAATGCCGTAATAATTTACCAGCTATTTTATTACTCACGTAATTTATTATTGGTTTACTTTCAGAATCTATAACTATAAACATTATTAATTTTTAAACGCAACGTCAATGTTAGTAATTAGATAACCGCTTTATATTAAGCAAATTATTCTAACTGATAGGAAAATAATTCGTCTATATTGATTTCACTCCGGTAATTTCAATTTAATTTATTTCACCTTATGATTCCAGCGAAAAGTTACCAAAGTGATGATTTTATGGCGCAATACTCAAACTTAGAACCCACGGATTCACTTAAAACTTTATACTTGATGACTTTCGGCGTCATGCGTTTACGACTCGTGAAAGCAATTTTAATAATAATTTTCATTTTCCACAGCACAATCGGAGTAATTCAAATAATTGAATTACTGGTGACATTCGATGGCAATCAGTTGATACAATACGGACCTTTTTTCCTCGTTAGCTGTTCTGTATGTTTTTCTATTAACCAACCATCATATTTGCAACTAACTTTCAGTGTCTAGTAACAATTTCATCAGTCTTTACTGCTGAAAAAATCTTAACTAAGTTATTTATAAAGCTTGCAGTCGCAAGATTTTGGACTCTGCCCCGATTTCCCCCGGAAATATCCAAAAAAATTACATTCGAATCAAAAATCGTAACAGGGGCATCTATCATTGCCCTGACAGTAATGTTCTTTTTTGCAACAGTGAATGTGCCGTTCTTTGGCGACAAGAATGTCATTTATGGCATTATGCTACTTCAGAAGAGTTTTGGCCAAACGGCAAAGTTATTGTGTTTTCTCTACTACGGAACTTTGCCAATTTTGGCTTACGTTGCTTTTATCAGTGGAGGAGTCCTCATCTATACTTTGATGCACCTAAGATTCTACATTTTTGTGATCAATCATTATTTGGAGCGGATTGTTCTCCAATACGACCTCGTTATGAGTGATAGTCACAAGCTGAGAGATGAGGAATATCAAAAGTCAATTTACGACCAACTTAAAATTTGTATAGGTCGTCACCAGTCTATTAAAATGTTTAAACAAACTTGCTCTTTACAAAACAAAATTAACTGGTTGTTTTTAGGATTGAAACAAAATTAAATGCCAAACTTCTTCCATACTTACTACTGCTACTTTATTTAGGCACTGCTGCGGTTCTTAGCATGCTTTTCAATATTCTAGTCGTAATAAGTTTCAGCGTTTTTAAACCCATTTTCCAAAAATTCTTTTAGGACGCCAGCAAATTTGGCTATTTTGTCGCAATTGGAGGAATGGTGGTTTCAGTGACTGTACCACTGTTGTTGGTGCATGTGGGACAATGTCTTAAAAATGAAGTAAAATCATTTATTTAACTAAACAATTTATCGATTATTGCTTTTTCCAAGTATGAGAAAATGTTCGCCAACACGTTGAAATTTCCATGGATTGTTTGGAACTCACGGAATCGAAAAATTTTGTTTATTTTTATCTTGAATCTTCAAAAATCTTTATGTATAGGACAGCCGGGGCTTGTTTTGTGCGAATATTCTTTCATTCCCTCGGTAAGAAACGAATCAGTCGTCTAGAACCCTTCAGAAATATGACTTGTTTCTCAGGTGCTGAGTTTCGTTTGGACATTTTCTACTTTTATAGTACAAGTCGCGTCTAAAAGTAGGTAAACAATCAATCAAAAGCCATAAAGAGGCAAAGTTTGTGTCAATGGTTTTTGTCCACACAAGAAAATGATAAAATAATAATCAAATATTGTAAATTCAACAATAAATAAATGCTGAATATTTTTACATACCTAATAGTTTTATTTCCGTGATTTAGACGGGTTATATGTTTATTATTAATACCCTTGGAATCTCCAAAATTCCAAAAATCCAATTTTGGTATGGAAATTGTTCAGGAAATTTGTACACGAAGAAAATAATTTGCTCATCATTCACAAAACAATCACAAACACTGTATTTACGACAGTGGAAATATTAATTATCCTTGAATTTCTTTTAATTTTCAATGGTATTTCTTCTCCGGCTGAATCAATGCTCCAGAGTGATTCAAGGCTCATTGCTTTATCCAATACACCATATTTAATTAAGTGTGAACTAAAAGAATGTTTACGACACTCGTTTGTAATAAACAGTAATAAACTGTAAACCCAAATATTATTATATTGTAACAGAGACAGGTTTTTTGAAGAATTTTTACAAAGTTTACGCAAAAAACCTTGACCTAAAATGCGAACAAGTTTTAACGGATCGTCTAGAACCGTAAAAATTTAAATATACTTAGTACTCATATTCTAAAACGTGCATTACCTTTCATTTCTTCTTGCTGCATTGTAAAGCGGTTGTAAACGAATACCTAAATGGTGGTTTAAGGCTGTTGTAATTGGAACTGATAAATTAGCTTTTAAAACTGTTCTCTGTAGCTATTGCACGTAACCAGAAATCAATGATTACAGTTGGGACAAAGATTAAACTTGAACTTTTCTTGTTGCATTTAAAATGGTGGATGCGCCGGGCTATTTCTGTGAAAACGTAATAAACAAAACATTGTTACGGTTTCCAACGTCTTGTTTAATTATTAATCAGGCTGACGTTACAGCTGACATCAAATGAATTTAAAATACCAAATGAGTCTTATTCTGCGGTTATTTATTTTGTAAATGTTTAGTTTCCAGCAGTCAGAACCGAAAGAGTGCCTTCACTTCAACGCTCAGTCACTCTAAAATTAAACTATAGTAGACATTTTCTAGCAGATTGTGATTTTCCTCATCTTTTTAACAAAATGCTTAAAGCACTTAGCAAAATATGGATTCTAGTATGCAAAGACATAACCCTTTGGTCACGACAGATCACTTTGGTGATTTATGAAGTTGTTTTTCCCATCATTTTCTGTTTTTTAGTTATTATGCTTAGGGGTAAAACTGGATTCATTACTGACTACGACTTACAAACTTATGAAGCATTCAGTCCAAAGCCGGGGACGCTTTGCTCCGGCTACGGAAACGAAACACAAATGTAAGTATCTGTGTTTGTTGAACATGGAAAAATTCATATAAGTTCAGCTCTGTGGCATATTCTCCAACGAGCCCGTTACTAAAGGATATATTACAAAACGTGTGCCCCAATGCTACGAACATCAAAGGTTACAAAACTTCCAACGAACTAAACGATGCAGTTAAGAGCAACAAATTCTCCTTCGCATTACAAATGGACGATAAATTATCTAACGCTAGTAATATCAGCAACCTTCCTGACGATATAAATATTTCCCTGCGGTGAGATAAATGTAGTAATTAACAATCAACAAATTATTTTTCTATAGACTGCCATCAGAAGATCACAACTCTCACCAAAAAGCCGACTGGTACACTAATTTGTTATACCCTCTATTACTCATAGGTTCTAGGGATTTTGACGAGAAATACGCTGGTCCACCAAGTAAGAAATTGTTTAAGCTGTAGCAAACAGTACTTTAATTTCAGTAAACAGGCTACGAGAATAGAGGTTTTCTGTATTTGCAACAACATGTAATATTGGCTTTTTTAAACCAGACAGCAAACACTACACACAATCTTGATATAGAAATGAAAAGATTTCCTTATCCAGAATGGACGCAGAACACACTAAATGCAAAACAAACGCAATTGTTTTCAGCAATGCTGATGGTGTTTATGTTTATGACCAACGTCAATAATGCGGTCACTGAAGTTTCAACAGAGAAAGAGACACAGCTCAAAGTACGATAATAAATAAACTACAAAAATGCCATACATTTTCGTGTCACTAAAGAACTGCCTTTCAAGGAATATATGAAAATTATGGGTCTTTCTGCTTGGTTGCATTGGCTCTCGTGGTTCCTTCGTTATGTATTAGTGCTAATCGTCATAATTATTGCAGCGATTGTAATTTTTAAAGTGCAAATTGAGCTAAGGCCGGTGTTTATATACACAGATGGTTCAGTTTTATTCGTCCTCTTCCTACTTTTTGGATGTAGCCTTATCACTTACTCCTTTCTAATGAGTACCATTTTTCCAAAAGGTGACTACTGACTTGAAAATGCAGTGTTGTATACAATATTTTTACAGCAATTCTTGCCACAATTGTTGCTACTGTTATATACATGGCAGCAGTTTTGGCGGCATTTGCGTTGGTGAATAAGAATGACCTTTTACCACGAAACACTAAAATTGCAATGAGTTTTTTTTCTCCAATTGCGATGTTTTTTGGGTTAGTACTTGTGTTTCAGTTTGAAGCAACTAAAGAAGGTAGTAGAAGGTCGTAACAAAAATAATAATGATAAACAATCATAGGGAGTCAGTGGAGTAATATGTCTGAAACCACGTTGGCAGGTGATTTACCACTCGGAACGATTTTACTAATCTTGTTACTTGACACAATTCTGTACATGATTATCACTATTTACTTGGAAGCAGTACTGCCAAGCGAATTTGGCGTAGCTAAACCCTGGTATTTCTGTTTAACACCGAACTTTTGGTGTAAGAAACCTCAGGAACAAAGTAATATTTTTTTGGAAATTTCGTTTACTGTACTAATATCTCTCGTTATCAGGAGAGCAGTCAACTCAAACGAAAGGAGAGCAGTTTGAAGAGTTTACGGAAAATCTTCCAGTTGGAATACAAATAAAAAATCTTTCAAAAACATTCGGGCATAACACCGTGGTCAAAAATTTTAATTTGGATATGTACGAGGGACACATAACGGTTCTGTTGGGTCATAATGGTGCTGGTAAAACGACTACCATGTCCATGATTTGTGGCATAATTCCGCCCACCAGCGGGACTGCCATTGTAAACGGTTATGATGTGAGAACCAATGCGCAAAATGTTCGTGAGAGTATGGGACTGTGTCTCCAACACAACGTTTTGTTTGATAATTTAAGTGTTGAGGAACATATTGTCCTTTTTTGTAAACTGAAAGGAATGGCTGATAGAAAGAAAATCAAAGAGGAGGTGAACAGCTATCTTAAAATCTTGGAGATTGAAGATAAGGTAATTTAGATTGGCAAATGTCTTCTTAGCATATTATATTCAATTAGAAAAGAACGTATTCCAAGCGATTATCTGGAGGTATGAAACGAAAACTAAGCGTTGCGATAGCATTATGTGGACGATCAAAGGTGGTTATACTCGATGAACCAACCGCAGGAATGGACCCTTCTGCCAGAAGAACAGTTTGGGAGTTGCTTCAGAAACAAAAAAGCGGTAAGCCATTTAATAACATTTCACCAACAAGTAAATTTTTATTCAGGACGAACAATTTTACTAACAACGCACTATATGGACGAAGCTGATTTATTAGGTGATCGAATTGCTATAATGACAGTTGGTGAATTACAATGTTGCGGATCTAGTTTTTTCTTAAAAAAGAAATACGGCTCTGGTTATTCTCTAATTTTGGAGATTACACCAAAATGTCACCCGGAACATGTCACGGATATGCTGAGAAAACACATACCTTACGTACAAATCCATTCTCGTATGGGTTCCGAGCTCACCTACATATTGCCTGATAAGGAATCGCGAAAATTTGAAGCATTGTTATTTGACTTGGAACATCAGAAAACCTCCTTGGGTGTTCTAAATTTTGGGATCCAACAGGCATCTTTAGAAGAAATCTTTTTAAAGTGGGTTCTGTCCTATAATAACATTTATCTGAAAGTTCGTAAACAGCCATAATTCATTATCCAACTTTGTTAGTTTTATTTATAAATGTTTTTTGTTGCAAAAAGTAATTTCATCAACCTCCCTACACTTTGTTTTTTTATACTTAATTCTTCAAACGTATCCTTCAAATTTTGGGATTTGTTATAGTTTTTTCCCCATTTTAAAAACACCAGAGGAAAGTTCAATATTTCGAAAACGGCTAAATTATACAGGAAATTTATATTTCTATTATATGAATTAAACATTTACAGAATTGGTGCCGAGCATGATAAAGAAATTGCAGAAATGTTCAACAAAAATCAATCACAGGGTTCAGGTATCTATTCATTTTTGTATAAATATTTAGAGTATGTCTTTCATTAAAGTAAGCAAGAAGGAAGAGACAAGCTATCTAACCGGTTGCAGTTTGCTGCGAAATCAAATTGTGGCAATGATCCTGAAGAAACAGTTATCGCTTTTTAGATCATGGATCTTATTTTTGTTCCAAATAATCCTGCCCATAATAATTGTAGCAGGCTACACATTAATGTCTATAAGTGAAGGAAATGAGAGCTCGTACCCTTCTCTAAAAATAACGTTAAATTCTTACAATGATACAGTAACACTCCTTGAAAAGAACGGAGCAAATAACTTGATGCCTGACACCTATGTGAAAGTGCTCAAGGGCCACAAGGTGAAAACCGTGGATAATATCACTAAGGAAATCCTCGACGTAGTATTGAACCCACCAACTTTTCAAATTATTATTTTCTTAATTATTCAGGCAAAAAACTTGACGGCTGTAAGAGACCATTACATCGTGGCTGCATCTCTCAACGATACAGCTGCAACAGCTTGGTTTAATGGTGACCCTTACCATGCAGTTCCACTATCCCTTAGTCTTGTTCTAAGCACAATGTACAAGGCAAGGCTTGGTGAGGGCAAGTCTATTACGTTTTTCAATCATCCCCTACCTCCCTCTAATGACGCGCAGGTTAAATTAGTTTTAAAAAGACTCAGTTTTTACCATTTCCTTAGCTAGTAGCTTCAGAAAAGGACAAAATGTCATCGTCAGCTGAAATGGGCCTGATGATGGGAGTAGGAATAGCAATGTGCACTTACGTTATGTTCTACATTCGTGAACGAGTCTGCAAATGTAAACATTTGCAGATAATTTCAGGAGTAAACGTTTTCGTTTTCTGGAGCACTGCTTTCCTTTGTGATGTCTTAGCTTGTCTCTCGACTACTATTTTCCTCCTTATCCTGCTGATAGAATCACCGTTGAGTAGTTTACAAACGGCAGAAATAGGTATCCAGAGGATCAAGTTTTTTACTTATTGAATTCCTATTTTAGGTCTTGTCATTTTGTTATTTGTAGGCTACTTTTGTTTTGTTTTACCTTTTATTTACTTAATCTCGTACTCCTTTAAAGTGCCAGCTATGGGTTGTACCATACTGGTCTCACTGTGTATGTATATGGGTAAGTTGGTATTTTGTTATAACTCGTGTAATTTTCAATTTCTTACTTAGCAATGATTCCACATATGACAATAATGATGGCAAAGTCATACGGTGCATCTAAATCAACGCTTTCCACAATGTACCGGATATTTGTAATTGTTCCGTTTTATACTATTGGTAGAGGGATTTCTGATGTGACTTATATCAGCTCGGTGAGAAAGCTTTGTTCAAAAAACAACGAAACCATCGAACAAGCTTGTTCTCTTAATACGATTTGTTGTGGTAATATTTTTTAAATTTATTAAACCACTTAATATCACTACGTATTTACAGAGACAGACTACTATTCGTTAGAAGCCCCCGGAATAGGGCTGATTATAGCAGTATCCTTCATCATGTGGCTTGTTCTCTTTTTGATAATTTTTTTAATCGAATTTGGTTTCTTCAGTTGTCTGTTCGACAAAATAGTACACTTTACCAAGCGTCCGAATAAAGCTGTAATTCTCGAAAGTGATGTGCAAAACGAGAACGAAAAAATCAAAAATTCCTCAGAGGACGAGTTAAAAAATAATTACTCTGTGGTTCTTCGCGATCTCACAAAATATTACGGCGCAAATTTTCTCGCGGTGAACGGTCTCTGTCTGGGGATAAAACCGTACGAATGTTTCGGCTTGTTGGGTGTGAACGGTGCTGGTAAAACCACCACTTTTCAAATGATGACCGGTGATTCAAGAATCACTTATGGCAATGCTTGGGTTCACGGTTGGAACATTAAAACTCACCCAAAACAGGTGCAAAAGTTTGTCGGTTATTGCCCACAATTTGACGCTTTACTTGACGACCTCACCGTCAGAGAAACCTTGCTAATGTTCGGCCTCATCAGAGGAATACCTTTCAGCGAGTGTCTCGTTCTGGCTGAGAGCCTCGCTCGAGATTTCGATTTTCTTAAACACATTAATAAAAAGGTGAAACAGCTGAGTGGTGGCAACAAGAGGAAACTGAGCACTGCACTTGGTCTAATTGGAGATCCTCCGGTGATTTTTCTGGATGAACCTAGCGCTGGGATGGATCCAGTGACAAAGCGGTTCCTCTGGAACGGCCTTGCGAAGTTGAGAGACAGTGGAAAATGTATCATTTTGACGTCGCACAGTATGGAAGAATGCGAGGCTTTGTGCACTAGAATCGCTATTATGGTTAATGGAACTTTCCAGTGTCTTGGATCGACCCAGCGATTGAAAAGTAAATTTGCTCAAGGGTTCTCGCTTTCAATAAAAATCAAAAGATACGACGATAAGTCGCCCATTGAAGAGCAGATAAAAAACATCGATAACTTCGTTCAGAGGTATTTTCCGGGCTCGGAACTCAAAGAAAGGTATCAAGAGCTAGTGACCTATCACTTGGTCAATGAAAAAATGTCTTTATCGCAAATGTTTGGACTTATAGAAGGGTCGAGACGACAACTTAGCATCGAAGATTACTCTTTGGGACAATGCAGTCTGGAACAGGTAATGTTCATTGGGAAATAAATTCAGGCTCAGCTTTCTGTTTTTATTCCAGGTGTTTTTAAGCTTTGCCAAATATCAAAAGGAGAAGTGACTCATTTTGAAAGTGCAATTTGTAAATTCACTGTAGTAAAGTATAATGTAATAATAATAAATACAAATGCAATACTTAGTAAATATTTATTATTAACGATACATAGAATACAAAACATTATACGAGTACAGTACTCGTAGTGCAAGTAAAGTTGTTAACATTTTGTGTTTAGTGCACATTTCCCAATCCAATCTTTATCATGTGAAACATTTATTTGAAATTGGCGAAAATTGAAATTGCGGTGTAAATCATTTTCAGCACCTACAAATCTCTGTAGAAAAAAATAACTAAATAACGTTACATACTTTAAGACCTGTCACATAATTGAGGGCGATATTTACAAATGAAATTTTTAGTGGTTTCAAAGAGTTATTTAAAGCTAATAAAAGCATTTTTTTATTATTGCTATTCCACTCGTACCAGTCTAGTTCCATCAATGTCGTCATAACACGTTCAGACTAAAATTGGAAATTAATGTCCGCCAAATAAATTATGTATTACCTCAGATTCAAGAGCCTGTCCGCTAACGAAAAAATAGCAAGCGCATAATAAAACTGGAATACCTAAAATTGCGCATTGCCACCAGTGAAGGTGGATCTCTCCTACAAGCTATATTCCTATACTTCGAAATCATTAATTTAACTTTGTATTGAACATACATGAAATGCTGATAAAAACAACCCAGCCACCAGAAGGGCGCCTGTTAAAATAAACGGAACAATGTAATTGTCCATCAATCCAACAACGTTGTTTCTTCCGCTGGGAATTTACTATGATTAGAGTGCAAAGTTAGCAACATTGACTTACTACATAATTTCTAGATGCCTTTTTATGCACACTGTTAGTCTAAATCTGACCTCCTTCTGATACTGTATGTTATAATACAATGCATTTCTATCCATTTCATCGTAACTTCCCAGTTTTTTGAGATATTCATTCAAAAGATATAACTGAAATTTCAAGTGTTGTGTAACATAAATCACTTGGTATGTGTGCGCTGGAGCTGCAAATATGAGCAGAAGATATATAAGCCTTGACAAGCTTGCAAAAGCCCAATTTTGGTAGGGAAACAATTCTTGAAATTTGCAGAAAATTATGATAACTTGATCAGCGTTGTCCTGTGGAGAAATCAAAAGTAATACAGCCACAACTGCAGTTGCTGTGGTTGCTAAAGTAAAAAGAGTAATTATTTTTGCTTCTTTTTTTATTTTCAATGCTGTTTCTTGCCCCGCCGAGTCAATTTCCCACAATGGTAGATCGCCCATAATTTGGTCCAATAGACCATGTTTAAAAATAAGAGTCAATTTTGTAAGCGTAAACTGAAATTGAGGCAAACTTTTTTAAAACTTTCACAAGTGATTGACTTACGTAAGGCATTTGCAAAAGTGTGGGAACAAAGTTCATAGTTTGGTGTACATCAAAAACAAAAATGAGGTGATAAATTATGTACGTCCAGATTATTACAGAGTAATATACACAGATCTTTAAAATGCTTTTAACGATATTCAGATAAAATACGTTTTGTCCTAAGAAACGGACAATTCTTAATATATCAACTATAATTTTTAAAAATAGAAATCGAAAATGAATGTTTGATGACTTACGTTTCATCAGACATGGGTTCTGATAATCCATTGTCGTCTCGATATTGTGGTACAAATGCAAGAGTTCAATTTATTCAGTTTTCGTAATAGGAATTTAATTGGAGATGACGATTTTGTTCAGTAAATGCACTTTTAATGGGAGCAAGTTCACATCATTTTCAAGAAAGATTATAAATTGTGAATTTCTACTTTTTTCTACAAAATGCGTGCCATTGATTATTATTGATTAACTTCTTCCTCCCTTTGCGTCATCCATCGGGGAACTTATGCTTTATCGACAATTTTCTCTACATCTTTTTCACCTTCCTCTACCTCCTCCTCCATTTCCATAGCCTTTCATTCAACTCATTTTGTTCTTTATTATCTCCTTGTAAAAAAGTTTCCCTTCGTGTGTTTTGACAATCCCAAATAATTTACTCTGTCTTATTCTTAAATTTTTATTGATTTTTTCGTTGTTTAAAATTTAAGAAAATGTACAGTAAACAACTAGTAGGGTAGGTATCCTTGTTACCTTCCAATAATATAAACGGCAAAAATGAGTTTGGGAACAAATCGAAGATATAATGGGTAGTATGAATAAAATGTAGCAAATGCTTTTACTACTTTTACTATAGTTTTATCTCTTTCTCTCTCATAAAGTATAAATTACGCTATCTTTTACTATTACAAGTAAAAGCATTTACTTCACTTTATTCATATGGGCCGTAGTATGGATATTTATTAACGATACACAAATACAAGACAATGCAGTATGCATTAGTGCAAGTAAAGTTCTTGCCATTTTGTGTTTAGTGCACATTTCTCAAACTAATTTAAGTGTGTCTTGTAAAACATCTATTTGAAAAAATTGACGAAAATAGAAACTGCAGTGTAAATCATTTTCAGGACCTACAAAATTCTGTAGAAAAAATGAACTAAATAACGTTTCATACTTTAAGGCCTGTCTGATAATTGAGGGCGATATTTACAAATGAAATTTGTAGTGGTTTCAAAGTGTTATTTAAAGCAAGCAAAAGCATTTTTTTATTATTGGTATTTCAGTAGTACCACTGTGTCGTCATAACACGTTCGGACTGAAATTACAAATTAATATCCGGCAAATAAAAAAATTATTACCTCAGATTCAAGAGACTGTCCGCTAACGAAAAAATAGCAAGCGCATATTAAAACTGGAATACCTAAAATTGCGCTTTGCCACCAGTGAAGGTGGATATCTCCTACAAGCTATACCTCCTATACTTGTAGAAATCATTATTTTAATTTTGTAATAAACCTACTTGAAATGCTAACAACAGCAACCCAGCCACCAAAAGAGTGCCAGTTAATATAAACGGTATAATGTAATTGTCCATCAATCCAATAGCTTTGTTTCTTCCGCTGAGAATTTATCCTAGTTAGAGTGCAAAGTTAGCAATATTGACTTACTTAATAAGTTCTTGATGCCTTTTTATGCACACTTTTAGTCTAAAGCTGATTTTTTGCTGATATTTTGCGTTAGAACACAAAGTATTTGCATCCATTTCATCGGAATTTCCTACATTTTTTAGATATTCATTTAACAGATAGAACTGGAATTTTAAGTGTTGTGAACTATAAATCATTTGATACGTGTGCGCTGGAGCTGCAAGTATCAGCAAAAGACATGTAAGTCTTGACAAGCTTGCGAAAATCAAATTTTGGTGTAGAAACAATTCTCGAAATTTGCACAAAGTGATATTTACTTGATCGTCGTTGTCCTGAGGAGAAATAAAGAGTAATACAGCCACAACTGCAGTTGCTGTAGTAGCAATAGTAAAAAGAGTGATTATTTTTGCTTCCCTTCTTATTTTCAACGATGTTTCTTGCCCAGCGGAGTTAATATCCCATAGTACCTTATCGCTCATAATTTGGTCCAGAAGACCATGTTTAAAAATAGTGTCGATATTGTAGTAAACTAAAATTGAGGCAAACTTTTTAAAAGCTTTTAAAAGTGCTCAACTTACGTAAGGCATTAGCAAAATAAAGGGGATAAAATTCATAACTTGAGATAAATCAAAATCAAAAATGAGGTAATAAATGACGTACGACCAGATTATTACAGAGTAATATAATAGACAGATCTTTAGAATTATTTTAACGATATTCAGATAAAATACGTTTTGTCCTAAGAAACGGACAATCCATACCTAATTTTGGGAAATAAAAATTGATAAATGACTTTTTGGTGACTTACCTTTCATCAGACATGGTTTGTGATAATCCATTGTTGCACGAATGCAAGAGTTCGGTTTATTCAATTTACATCGTAATAGGAATTTAATTAGAGATTACAATTTTGTACAGTAAATGCACTTTTAATGGAAGGAAGTTTACATCATTTTCAATCAAGATTATAAATTATTAAGTACTTTCTAATTTTGCTTCTACGAAAAGAAACGTATTTATTATTCATTAACTTCTGCCTCCTTGGCGTCATCCATGGGGGACGTTGCTTTATCGACAATTTCCTCTCCACCTTCTTCACCTTCCTCTTCCTCCTCCTCCTCCATTTCCGTAGCCTTTTCTTCAGTAAGTTGGCGTCCATCAGCGTTATCTTCCGACACTTGTTCCTCCAAGTCATTTTCTTCTTTGTTATCCCCTTGTAAAAGTCTCTCTTCGTGTGCTTCCACAACTGCAACAAATTTGCTCTTTGTCTTCTTTTTTGGTTTTTTCTTGATTTCCATGATAATATCTTCCGGAATGTCGTAAGTTGGTGGAAAGAAAAGCTGTGCTTCTTCTGCCCCTTGAACTGTGTCTGAACTTACATATGAAGGTCCTAAATCGTAAAAAGCGTCAAACCACTCTTCGGATTTAGCAAGTTGCACAACAATTTTCTCTTCACTAAAAATGGCAAGGAGACAATTGTAAACATTACACAATAAATATTACTAAGTTGGAAAATATTACTAAGTTGGAGGCGTTGTTTGTTTTTCAAATTTGTCCACAGTCTTAGTAATTAACTGTGCACTTCCTGGTGTATGGTTTGAGAAAAAACCGTATTTCATAATTGCGGAGGGGAACTGGTTCCCCAATTCCATAACTTCTTTGTATTTGAAAGCATCATAGGCTATGACAACGTGAGGTGGTACTGGTTCCGCTTCAGGAAGTTTGTAAGGTCCTGAAATATTTGGAAATAACCATTTCAGACCCATAGCCTTACACAACGAGTTAGTAGGTGCCCAAATTCCCGGCAATTCGATATTATCTTTTGTTGTTATCAGTTTTCGATAAGGGCAATTTTCGCCACCCGGTGGTTTGCGATGGTTACCATAAACCATTTGTGCCACAACATCATCAATGTTGTTTGGTAAATTCTCAGAACTGCGTTTCATCAAAAGTGCCATTGATGGTTTCTTGAACAGCTCTTCATTTTTGAATTGTTCCACTTCTTCGTCGGCGAAAAATAGTATCTCTTCCAAGGCGATTTCGCTAACATGTACGAGCTGCATGAAAAAAAAAAGTGTAAACCACAATGTGCAAAAAGTTTGTAACATTTATTTAAAACAACATCAAATACATTTACGGCGGACTTTCGGCAGTTGGTGCCTCTGCAGTTTCAGCCGGTGGCAAAGCATCAGTTTCAGGAACATTTTCAGATGGTTCTGGTGGTAAAGCTTCCGCTTCTGTCAGCACAGACGGTTCCGTTTCAGGTGGAACTCCTTCAGTTGGAGGAGCCTCTCCTTCAGCAGGAGGAACTTCTCCTTCAATAGGAGCACCTTCTTCGGCTACTGCAACAGCTTCAACACCCTCTTCCGGCAAGCCTTCATTAATTTCACCTTCCTCAAGTGGTACGACCTGACTTCCTTCTATATCTTGATCAAGTACCGATGCTTGTTCTGATTTGGATTTTGGAGTCGCTGGAACTTCCTTCTGTTCTTCCATTTCTTCCTCTTCCGGAGGTTCATCGTAATCATCACCAAAAAACAACCGACATTCTCTTTCACCCTCTTTAATGTTTGGACTGATGTAGAGCGGTTTAAGTTGTGCAAAAGCCAAAACACACTCGCTTTTCTTTTTCGCCAGTTGAATCACCATTTTTTCGTTTCTGGTTGAAAGTTTTAACAACTTTAAGGGAATTAGAGCAAACTTACGGAGTTCTATCAGGAGATCTTTCATATTTGTAAATTGATTTCGCGACTAATTTTGCCTCTTCGGGCTTTTCGGTTGTAAAGAAGCCATAGCGAATCACTTGATCGCTATATTTCTCCATGAAGCTCGCAATTTCGTGTCTTCGCATTGCTTCAAACACGACAGCGTAGTGGGGAGGTGTGGGCTCTGGTTCTGGTATGAGATAGTGTTCAGTAAGCTTGTGGAAAAATAGCCTCAAAGCTGTAGCTTTGATCAACTCATTTTCAGGCGCCCAAACTCCTATACTTTCACGTTCTGTCTTTTCGTGGACTTCTTCCTCCGAAGGTTCTGGCAATTTTGCAAGGACTCGAGCTGGGCAGTCCGGACTTCCTGGTGGCTTTTTGCTAGGACCGTAAAGAATTTGGAGAATTAGTTCATCAGTTGGTTCTTCGACGTCTCTTGCTGGTATCGGTTTGACTTGCAGAATCATACAAGTGTTATTTAACAATTCTTCAAGTGCTTCTTCGGGGAACGGCATTTCGCCAAAATAAAACAACTCATCCAGAATTTGTTCCGTAATGTCCACCTTACCAAGGGTTAAAATTCGGTAAGGGGTTTTACCATACTTACTTTCTCTGTTTGGCTTATAGTCAAACCAGCTTCACCCAGGAGGTCTCCGAAAGCCTCATGGTAGGCAGTTTTCGCGTGCGGAAATATCAATATGATACCCATGTGCTGTAAAGTTTCCAAAATCTTGTGACACTCGGCCGTACGTCTCTCAAACAGTTCTTTGGCAGCTTTCGCTTCCTCCTTTTCTCTCGCCGCTCTTCTCTCCTGTTCTACAACATCCAGTCGCTCCCTTTCCTCCTCGGTGATGTCGCTTATTTCATTTTGAACTCTGTCACGACGTCCTTGCCTTGCTTCGTTTTCTTTGCGGAGTTCTTCCGTGATTAAACGAGTCAATTTTGGAGCGTTGGCTCCGAACATGAAATTAACCATTTTGCCGTTCTAAAACTTGGTATTTTGCAAGTTTACTTTTACCTGCTTCAAATATTTACAACAATAAACATCCAAGTTGGTTCACTCTTGTTGCGGAAACGCTCTAAAGCGGTTATTTTGTCGGCTTTTGCCTACAATTTTTACAATTTAAATAAACTAAAGGAGAAACGCTTTCTGTTACTATAGCTAATTGAAGCACGTCGCCTCCAATCTCGAGTTTTAGTTTTTTTAACGTTGCGGTCATTCCGGAGCAAGGACCGCACCATTCAGAATAGACGTCAACAACTACAATTTAATGTATTTCCAATTTTTACGTTTGGACAATTACCAATAAGTCCGTCACGTTGTAACAGTTTTTCCCAGTCTTCGTCGTTATTTACTTCAGTTTGTAACTGAATTGCTTGACCCTTCTTTGCCATTATTTATGCTAAATTACGTCAGGAACTTGATTTATTATGACTTGATTTGTCAAAGTTGCTAAGAGTTGTTTGGGATTATTGATTAAATATGTTGTTGGCAGTATTGCAGGTCATTTCAGTAACTTATTTTCACTTTGGAGTTCGGGTAGGCATATATCTGTAGCAAAAATATCTTTCTGAAGGAAAATTATAAGAATTTAGGAGGAACTGATGGACGCCGACATATTTATCTATCAACAACGGAAACGATTATGGCACTCCTGTATATCAAAATACTCAACAAAATGAATAATCCGTATTTATTTTTGCCACTATCACCACTTATCACTCTCGACAGTGGCAGTCACTGTGATTACACGTAGTACAACACCTCAAAATGAACACTAATGACGTGGTGGACGCTGTCGACACGGCTCCTTCGGCCAAAATCACCATAACATACCCAGGGGGCATAACAGTAGAATTCGGCAAAGAACTCAAACCCGAAGAAGTCAAAGACGAGCCCCAAGTATCCTGGGATGCCGCCCCTGACAAGTACTACACCCTCCTCATGTTCGATCCAGATGCCCCCAGCAGAATGGAGCCCACATTTGCGGACGTGAAACACTGGTTGGTGGTGAATATCCAAGGGTGTGACGTGAAAACTGGAGAAGTCATTGCCGAGTATGTGGGTTCAGGAGCGCCGCAAGGGACCGGCTTGCACAGGTACATTTTTCTGGTTTTCGAACAGAAGGGAAAAATGGAATTCAAGGAGCCGAAAAGTGACAAGCTGGACAGAGAACATCGCATTAGCTGGTCGATGAGGAAGTTTAGAAAGGAGAATGGCTTAGGGGAAGCGTACGCTGGGAATTATTTCGTCGCTCAGTGGAGTCCGTTTGTGGACGAATGGAGGAAACAAAGGGAAATGGCTGCTAATAGTAAGGATAACTGAAAAACTAACTTGTGTATCTAGTTAATTTATCTACTAATGATACATGTAACTAAATATTGTATTAAGTATGCATTTTTTCGCAATTTTTTAAATAAACAAGAATTGAATCTAAGAAAAATAATGCAATCAAGATTGATTCTCCGTATCTTACCTATTTCTAAATAATCTCATGATTCATCACCTACTCTCATCATCGGGCAATTGCAATAAATTATTTTCTTGAAACTTGCTTCCACAACGATTTTTATAGCCTCTCTAGGTGTAAAAAATATAAACTGGTTCGATTTTAAAATGTTTGATTTTTCCAATTTTTTCCGTAACTAGAGCGTTATGCGCCAATGCAGTTTAGTATCTTTGGGAAGCTCTTTTTATTTTCTTTCTTTTGCGAAAAAGATCATTGTTCTCTGAATGATAGTTTTCGATAAAGTTGCTAATAAATCTAAAAATTTAGAAAACGTATTTCCGTTGATAACTTGAAAAACTATTACGAATTCTGCGGTTTTCTCGACACCAGTCAATTTACCGGACGTATGTAAAACAGTCTATTTGAAATTATCTCGATTTAGTCGGCTTCCACTAGTAACATTATTTTTTTAAAGTGTCTAATACACTTTCATTAAAAATTTATTTAAGCTCTTGCTATACAGAACTTTTTATACTTACCTTTAGAGAAAATGAACAATGCAGTTCTGACGAATTCATAAAAGGTAAATCACCATTATTGAACACCCGCTATTTCTCAAACTGGTGATATATAACTTTGTAGTACAAATATTACTAGCTGTAGGCGTATTAAAATTATTTTGGTGTGAAGGGTAAATGCGCAATTATAACCCCTGAATCTGAGTGTCTCATTGGTTCAATTTGGTCCCATGATCAGTTAATCTGACGTTTAATTGCAATCAACTTAATGGTAATCAGCTTTTGTAATCAGTTTAATGGAAGTGTAGAATAAAACACAAACACTTTGTAGAAAATAGACAAATATCTTTTATTCATTACAATTACACTATAAAAACATTACTAACAATAAATATATTGATCTGTAGGGTATACAACTGCGGAAACAGAGGGTAGAAAAATGTTCTAAAACCTTTAATATTTTACATTTCTTACTAATATCTTACGATATGTATCACAATACACTTTGTTTCAAATTCTGCTTTATTCATTATTACAGAATCGTTAAATATTTTTTGTATTCAACATTAGTCTTGGTTTTTATCACTTTATTTGATCACAAAATTTTATAATGTTTGACTTATCTCAATGCTCTGTAAGAGAGTCCTTTGTTTTGTATTGAATAATGATCAGGTAACTGAAACAAAAAATATTTAACTATTCTTATCCATTATCATTCTTCTGTATTGTCACTTACAGGTGCCCCGATCCTCGACAAATATCGGTTCCTAATTTCAAAATCTGAACTCGGCTGTAAATTATCATTGTCGTTACTTGAACTCGCTTCAGACGATAAGAGTCTTTGTTTCTCTGCGTCTGCGGCGCTTCTTCAAAACAAACGTGACAATAACAAATAAATCTGTTACACAAAATACTTACAATAGCCTCTCTTGATGTGCTACTCGATTACCAGGAGTCATATTCAACACACCTCTTTGATACATGTCAACCAACCACAAAACAAGAGTGAACACTAAGGCGACTGAAAATTTTATGTTATTTAATTATGAATTTCCTAGTAGGTATTTTGAATACCTATTAGTGTGCAAATAAAAAACACTTCAAGCCAGATGTAGCCGTAGGTATCTTTTATGTGTCCAGCAACTATTGTAAATACGGCTAAACCAAGATTTTGAATAGCTTGACATCTAAAATGATGTTAAAAAACGAAATGAAACAAGTTGGGACTCACACTCCGTAAGCTGTTCCTAACTGATACTCGGGAATTATCAAAGAGACCAAAGGCCATAAACTACTGGCCAAGCATGCGTATGCAAGCCCCAAGATAACCTAAAGCAAATATTTGAGACTCAAATCAATTAATAAATTTTGCACAAATTACCATTCCAACGTAGGCGTTTACATCGGTAAAAGCCCACAAAGTATGTGACCCTATCGTCACTGAAATGGCCACAACAATCCATAAAATATTTTTACCAACTTTATCGATGAAAAGGCCCACGAGGGGCGAAGCAACTCCTGATATCAAATAAATGAGACTATTAATCGTGTTCGCCTCTTGTTTAGACATGTGGAATTTTTTAATAAATAGGTCTCTAAAAGGATTAGTTTATTTAAATTTAGCGCCGAAACTGTGGAAGGTAATAGGTCTCCCTTCCACAGTGCCGCTGATTTGATTGGCTAGTTTGAATTACTTACTCTCCTAGGGCAATAAAGGGAAATATAGCGACGTAATAAGAAACACAGATGACAGCAATGAGCCAAAAAGTGAATTTAAACTCGATAACGTCGGTAAATCGGACGACTTCAGGGTTTGTGGTTTCGTGTCGTCTTAACATATTTTCCGCCCGTTTGTCCATAAAACCCAAAACTAGGGCACAAAGCATGGAGAATAGACAGGTCGAAGTGGCCACAAATAAAACAATTCCTAACAATTCGGTCCCTTTGTATTCTTTATTAACCCACTGGTAAATCGATTCCATTACGAGAAAATTCACAGTGCTACCAATCCGAGCAAAACTCAACTGTAGCCCAAAAACCATGTTAAGTTCTTTGCCTTTAAACCACAATACGGCATAATTATTTTGTGCGACTGCTAGTGACTCAGCCCCAATGCTACAAGAAGTGAATGTGCGTTTGATATTATTTTTGTGAACTATTAAATTACCCAAAAATAAATCTGCCCATGATCATTATCCAAAAAACGTCAAACAGCGCACCGCTGGCAAAAATGATTTGGCCCAATAACGTGAGGCCGGAGTAAATATTGGTACCGAGTCGAATTCCGAAAACTCGGTCGATTAGAAAGCCTCCAACGAAACACAACACAACGTTTGGCCAAGAGTACATTGAGTAAAGTAGGGAATATTGTGTGGTGGTTATATTTAAGGTTTTTTCAATGTGGCCTTCTAAAGCTGCAGGGTTGTCGTAACAAAAATAGGAACCTATAACGCAAAACCGTGTTATTAAACAAAGATAGGGAAAGTGTGTTAAATTTAATCGTTGTTCAGTCAAAGTTCAGCCAAACAATGAAATAAACAAACACGAAGTTGGATAAGCATGTAATAATAAACGTGATCGAATGGGGGCTAACGTTTGTATTTTTTTTGACAATCAGCTGTCACAATGACACTTGACTAGCCTAAAAAAATCACTCACCAAAACCGAGGAAACACATGAAAATTAGGGCTATAAAACGGTGTAACCTGCCCCTGGGGTCACAGCAGCTGTAGTAACATCCCGAATTTCCTTCTTCCTCAGCAGTAGAGGAATTTATTGTGTCGTCTGCTTGTTGTATGTTGGGCCCACCCTCCATTTTCGTGGGGTTGTTCAATAAAATAGAAATACACACTTACTAGTAGTCTAATTTAATTTAATCCGACACTGTTATTCATGCTGACACCCCCCAAATAACCTCTTTTGTGTTACACTGACGACCTTCTAAAACTGATAATGTTGCGGTTTATTGTCTCAAATGTTTCGCACAAATTGTAATCATAGCGAGATATGGTGATATTAAAACGGTATTATCGCATAATACAATTTTTATTATTTATTTAGTCCCTTTTATTGACATAATTTTGATTGCTTGGTTCCTTTTTTGTTATTTGGTTGGTGAACCTCCAGTACAAGTTTAGGCGCGGTGATGACATTATTTGAATTAGGAAAAAAGGTAAAAGTTTTTTTGTCATTATTTAACTGGTTTCTCGTAAACTATTCATCTGATTATCGAAATTGCACTTTTTGATGAAGATAAGACTTAAACTATCACACATTTGCACATATCTTGGCATTAACTTTAAGCCAAATGCGTACGCTATGAAACTGATGCCTTTTTTTAAATGTATACATTAGGCTATGAATATACTAATAAAAAAAATCTTTGTATATTATTTACTATGACACTATGAGACATTTTTTGCATGCGTTGCAATATCAATATGTAATATCCGCCACTCTTAATAGTGTAGATTCGAATTGTGGGTCATCTATATTTTTATTTTACAGCTTAGAGCAATTCCTCAAGTGTTTAAATTAAATATAACTTGTTGCATAGAGTTGCTATTTGTTAATACTAGAAATAAACATTCTACCCAAGGACGACACTATTATTGATTCACCTATCTAACTTATCTCTCACCTGTGAACGTTGTATTATAGTAGCATTAGACAAACTCATTAAATCTCAAACAAAAACATTATCAAATGGACACCGACGACCTGGTCCCATCAGTTCTCCCCGAAATCCCTCCATCTCAAATAACCATCATCTACCCCAAGAAGACTGTGGACCTAGGCCAAGAATTCGTACCTCAAGATGTGCGAGAGCAGCCCCAAGTGCACTGGGCGGCCGACCCTGAGAAGTACTACACTTTGGTAATGACCGACCCCGATGCCCCCAGTCGCAGATGTCCTTTCGTAGCAGAAGTTATCCACTGGTTGGTTGGCAATATAAAAGGATGCGATATGAGCACGGGTGAGGTCATTGCCGAGTACAGAGGAGCAGGACCTCCGAGAGGTACCGGATGGCATCGCTACCTCTTCATGGTCTTCGAACATGAACAAGCTGTGACTTTCGACGAGGTCCGAATGCCCAAAGAGGGTTCCAGACGTCACAGGTTGAGGTTTTCGACGGAAAATTTTCGAAAAAAATACAATTTTGAGATGATCATCGCTTGGAATTTTTTCAAGGCTCAGTGGCAGCAAGATCCAGATGCGAGGACGTGTGTTTGTATGTGATGATTTTTTCTAATATGTATTGCTGTATTGTTTTTTGTATACCTAATATTTAATAAAAGATTTTGGTTTTTTTGCTTGTCATTTTCGTGTTACATTCGTGATTGTTAGCACGACATGTTGAGATGATAGATAATATAGAAACGTTCTTGTTATAAAAATTCAAAGAAATGGGTCATAAATGCGATCTCATCTTGTTATAATAACTAAGATATGTTAAAAATGAGAGAGGTTCAAGACAAAATACGACAAGGTTCAGTAAGTTATGATTGTCATGTTTATTATTAATTGTTTAAAAATCACTTTATTATTGAAAAGTACTGTAAACAATAGTGTTATAAGGAACTGCTTTGATTTTGAGTCATTGCGCTGTAATAAATAAGAATTGATTTTTTAATGTGGAAAGTAGATAATCAAAGTGTGTTATTTAGTACTTCCTCGAACATAATATTCCGTTGTGAGTTTATCAACAATTGTAAAACTCTAAAACAATTAAAAAGAACTGTTTTAATTTCATTTGTCCCAGTTATTTTGATTAACTTGAGTACCGACATCAGCATCGTCTGAGTAGGTACGATTTTGAAACAAACTACAGACTGCGATAAGTATAGAAATGAAATCTAAAAAACTAGCAATAATGTAATGATATTTACGTATAAAAGTTATAGAAGGGGTGTTTTAATTAAAAAAAAGTTTCTCCTATATTCAATAACTAATAAATAATTTTTGCTATTACAATAATTCTGCAATAGAACTGAGCAACTAATTATAAAAATACTTATTATTAATTATTAAACTTAATTTAAATTAATCAGTGATTGTCGGTTCACCCTTTTCTTGCAGTCAAATTTCCTTTTGATTAAGAATTTTATACAAAAATCAAGAAAATAGCCTAGCTACACAGGATGAAGCTTAATCAAAAAATGTTTAAAGGCATTGGCAACTTAAAAAACAACTTTGTCTTAATTGACGGTACTGAAAACGCTTGTTACAGTAGTGAAAACCGTTTCTCTGTATTTGCTCTCTAACTCAAGTTATTTCGATTTAAAGTTGAAATTATGACGTCATAACCGCTTATCGAGCATTTGGTCCATTATTAAGATCAAATGGTTTTTGACTTTTAAGTGACACTGACAAAGTTTATTAAAACTTGACAAAATTCCTCAATGTTTTTGTGAAGTTCAAGACAAAATTTTGAACAGAAATTAGTCAAAAAAGTGGTTAATTTTTAATTTTGTGAAAGATGTGTGAAAAATGTTCAAATATCTGTCACGTTTTTGGTGATTGAGAGGGTTCAGTGATAAGAGGATTCTATGATGAGAGGCGGTTGCGACGTCACGATTTCTTTCTTTCGAAGCGATTATCTCGCTTATTTTTCATCGCAGGAAATTTTGAAAAGAACCTACTGGTGTAGAACGAACGATTTTTTCAATTTCCGTTAAAACATAAAACAGGTAAAATAAGTTGCCAATGCCTTTAAGAAAACAAAGAAATACATTAAGGGCTTATCAAGTAATTGTCGATTAATTACAGTGAATTTAAATTGCATTGTGAAGTTATTTTTTTCTACAGACAGAAGTCCTTTTGATAGGATTTGATTTCTGTAAAAATCAGGTACCTATATTATGCCAGAAGCGTTTGGTAAAGAACACCAAATTTTTGCAAAAATGAAAAAATTGTGGTTTGTTTAATAAACATTTTCGGCGAATGTTCTTCTCGAAAACCAACTGAATTCTAACTAATGATAAGGATGTATCATTGGAGCATAAACACGACTCTTCATATCTATCAAAAATTGAAGAAAAATACTTACAGTCACTAAGTTCATCGTTTCAGCTGCTTAAATGTAAAAATTAAGCGCCAATAAAAGTTGTACACGTTATCACTCCTGACGTCTGAGGCTTCTCAAGTCTTAACATGAAAGCGCGATAAATTGTGGCGTCTGTTTGTTATCTGTAATAACGTAGGATGCAAACTTTTACAGTAAAAGTTCTCTTGCATTAAAAAAAACTTTTACGTTGGAAATGGAGTGAAATCTTCTAGGTCCAACAGTAGATCCGGTTTGTGGTCTACGTCGAGTCCGAACTTCGAATCAGTTTTTTATTTATTGCATTTTGATTACAAAGTTTCAGACATAACATAAATTCCGTTAATTGTTTTTGAATAAAGATTTGCTGCAATTAGTAAGTAATTGACTTAAAACGTTTCTGTTTACTATACTACAAGATTATCGATATCTTTGTTTCCGTATCTATTTACCTACACAGATTAAACCAAGTTTTCGGATCTTGTCGAGATCTCGCCTTGTTCCATGATTTGGTCGCTTTTTTTAATTTTAGAAGAAGAAGAACAAAATAAACTGGAAATGGTTTAAATCGTCTTGTTTTCCTTGTTTATTTTTCGGATCAAAATGGAGTGCAATCGATGTGCAGCTAATTATTATTATCAACTGTTGTTGTTAATAAGTAGGTAATGTCCTTTTAATAATTTGTTAGGTACTCCCTGTCTGGTTATCATTCAACTAGATACATTTGTAACTCCATGTTATAAAAGTTGTAATTTACAATGGTAGAAAGGATATTTTAGGTACGATTGTGAATTATGATAAATTCTTGACCTGAAACGTAAAAAATCCTTAAAGGATACATAATTTCTAATCAGAGTGATGTTGCCAAAGTTCATTAAACTCGTCACGTGTTTTGATCTCAACCAAAGTCATCCACTTTCATTATTTCCGCAACACCTTCAGAGTGTTATAAGAAATCAAGTTCCATAATTCTCAGTAGAAAAATGGTGACAAAATACTCACTTTTAACTACAATATTTACTTTTATTGCGCTAGCATCATCTCATGATCATCACGCTCAGATTAAAAAGGTACTTATTTTTTCCCATCAAATGATTCCTGCTTTAATTATCATTACTTACGATCATTAACATTCAGCATTGTTAAGGTCATTGTTAACGCTTATCATTTCGCTGATTCCCGTTAAACTATCTATTATTACTAAACATTGTTTACGTTCCAGCACATGGAATCCGACGGAATAGTCCCCCAAATCTTGGCCGACGCCCCACCAGCCCACCTCTTCGTCACCTACCCCAACGGTAAGAAGGTCCACCTCGGCGAAGAGCTCACCCCTTCGGAGGTGAAGGACGAACCCCAAGTGAAATGGGACGCCGCCTCCACCAAATACTACACCCTCGTCATGTTCGATCCTGACGCACCGTCGAGGAGCGACCCCTCATTTGCCGATGTCAAACACTGGCTGGTGGGGAACATTCAAGGGGGCGACGTTAGCTCTGGTGATGTTATTGCCGAGTATTTCGGGTCAGGGCCCCCAAAAGACACGGGCTTGCACAGATATATCTTCCTGGTGTATGAGCAAAAGGAAAGATTGACGTTTGACGAACCGAGGAGTTTGAAATTGTCGAGGGCTCACAGGTTGAAGTGGTCGCTGAAGGAGTTTGTGAAGAAGTACAACTTGGGGGAGGCTGTCGCTGGGGATTATTTCAAGGCTAAATGGGAGCCTTATGTCGACGAGAGAAATAAAAATGTTACGAATAATTAGGTTTAGAGATTGTTTAATTTGCTTATCGCTGTAATGAGTTTTGTCTGAGTGTGTTTAGTTTTATTTAGTATTTTTTTGTGCTTGTCAGGTGACGACGCACATTATTGGAATAAAGGTAACAAACAAATGTATATTTCAATTTTTTTATAAAATATTAAACTATTGTACCCGCTTATTAGCATATCAGCTTTAGTGAATGTTCTGGATTAAATTGTTTTGCTACCGGAAATTATTATAATGATAAGAATTATTAATGATTAATCACAATTAGCAATTCCTGATAATTCAAAATGCGTGAACTTTGATCGTTTTACGTTAAATTGCTAACATATATATTTTTTTGACTTATTTTCCAAATAAATTTCATTATTTAAGGTATGAGTAATATTTTTCATTATTAAAGTTTCTGCGAGCACCAAGTCGGAGACAAAACCGATAGTGGATAGTGGATGTCGCAGACATCGCCCACAAGTAAAAAATAATTCTATTTCTGAGATATTAGTGTAAACTCGGCAATAACATATTTGTACAAGTGCGATTATTTTTAGCACAAACGGATTAATAACAAACAATTAATAAAAATTTATCTTTACATAATTATGTTCATCACCCAAAGTTATCGCAAATCCTCTCATGAAATGAACTTTGGTTACGAGACAGTAATTATCGGATTTTCTTAAGGATATTCTGTTCTAAACATTTTTATCGTCTTTTCCTTCAATTCATTGTACTTTGAAATGATTGATGCGACCCCAGTTGAGTCAAAACATATTTTTTCTTCAAATTCGCATGCAAAAATAATATTCGCCTTGATAACACACCCTTGACTCAAAAGTTCAGACTTTTATTACACGATAAAAATTTTATTACAAGTTGTCTACTTTTTAACAGCATAAAATAAGAGTTTCTGTGTGAGTAGCCTTTCATACCTTAAGTGTAATTTTTCGAAAACTGTAAAAAAGATGTAACGGAAATAACAACGTTTAAAAACATTGTAAACAGTGTGGCTCGTGTATTAAATTTACACATGATATTGTAAAATGTTGCGACACAATCACACAATATGAATCAATCAAGTTTATTTTGATATCATTTTAAAGGCACTTTGCTGGTTAGGGGAAGAGGTCGTACGATAAATGACAGATTCCGAACCTTGAATCTTTTATCACTTGGATTATCATAATTATAAGTGCGCTATTATAATCAGCATATGCAAAAGGATAAGTCAGCTAATTGCTAATTCATATAAACAGGAACGAGAAGACAAAGATTAAAGTTTAATTTAAGTGAATTTTATTACTTCGAATTGTCTCATCATAAAATATGATTCCGACTCGAAAAATAAAAATAAAACATACCTACCTTTTTTTTATTAAAATTTAAAAAAAAATCATTTTATTACCACATTCTAATCATCAATAATTATTATGATTAAAATTTGTTGATTTTTTTTGTATTTTTACTTATAGTAGGTAAGTTCACCTATCCACCGCTACCCACTATAGAAATTTTAGTAGAAGAAAATAGATCTTATTTACATAATTCGTAGCCTAAACAATAAATACTCATCATCGTTTGATTAGACTTTCATTACGCTTTAGTTATTGTTTATTACATTTGTTAAGATTGTTTCAAGAAATTCTAATTCTCAAAAAAACGGCAAATTATACAGGAAAATATAGGTTGTTCAAAATTCGGCCCACCAACTTAATGGTACATGGTAAAGGTAAAAATCGAGGGGGTAATCACTTCTGCAATATGTGGAACAAACGTTTGTGTAATGACTAATAATGATATATGTAATGTCTGTGCAATGTGAATGCATTGTTGTGCATTCACATATATTATTATTATTACTAATTATTGCATACATGCAATATTGTGCAATACCGTTTAATATGTGTGCAATGTGTGCAATAATTGTGCAATATGTGTGCAATGTTCGTGCAATAGCAACTTATGATCAAACTGTACGAATTGTTTGTTTATAAAACTTTTGTAGTTTCCAGAAAAGTAGATAACACCTCTACTTAGAAAACGTAAATAAAATTTAGCGTTTATGAGGAAATACTCGGAACAGTTTTTGTAATTTTTCTAATGCGAGTTATGACATTTCTAGGATATGACGAAGCTAGAATTAGCAAATGTTGAAGTAGTGCTTAAAGCACATAAAAATTATCAGATTTAAGCCTTATGGTCTGCTTCTAACGTGTAAACAACTGTCATTTTTAATTATTTACAGAAATAGAAACTCTACTAAGAACTGAAATGGGAGAGATTAAGAAAAAATGGCAGCAGCGCATTTGCATTTTTTGGAGTGAAATAAAGCACAAATTTCGAGTTTCGGTGGAAGAAAAGAATTCTGTGTTACACAGAATTCCAACAACAGATTTTGACCCAAAAAAATCCACCAATTCAAATAGAAAATAATTATAAAAATTGGCAGTTGTTGCTAAAGGTTAGTAACAGACCATATTTATTTTTGTAAAAAGTCCTTAAAATAATACTTTTGCAGACGAATCAATGCTGTTTCCAGACGAGACGAAGCCAAGTCAGTTTTAATTTTTCGCTTTTTAAATAAGTATACTTTCTAAGTTAATCACAAGTGTTTTAGTTCTGTTTTATATGTTGCTATCTATTCTTGTTCTTTGATCTTTACAATGAAGTTTTAAACAACAATAAAAAAACTGTTAAGAAAAATGGTAAATTAAATAGAAATTAGGCAGGTTACTACATTTTTATGTAGTAACACAGCATTACACCCAAAAAGATGCTGCTTTTAAAGTGTGCAATGCGATGCAATTTCACATGTAATGTGTGCAATATTAGGTACAATGTGTGCAATATCAGGTGCAATGTGTCTAAGTTTATTTGCAATAAGTGAAATAGTGTGCAATACTTGTGCAATGGCGTGCAATACGTGAAATATGTGTGCAATATTGCATACGTTGGACAAATATTTTTGAAGTGATTACTGATTACCCCCTCGGGTAAAAATAGTAAAAATAGATTTTATCTTCTGCAAGTTTTGTACACATCATACAATTAAAATTTGTAACGTAACGATGATTTTGTTGAATTTTTAAACGTCCAATTTGGCTAGTAATAACGTCTAATTATACATAATTTTTGTGTGTTGGAACAACTACAGGAAATATTAACATTAAAACAAATTACCCAATTTTTATTATTTATATTTAATGCCTTACTTTATTACACCTTTAAATTGCCACATTTTCCGGAAAAAATCTATTTTGTACAGATTACCTACATACACTAAGGTATGTGATGTCGGAAGTATACTTTAACATTTGCAAGTCGCATTTGCATGACTTGTATTTTTAATGTTACTGAAAAACATACTTAGTGCAAATATCTTTTCAAGAATGGACGGCAGCGATACAATGCTGATTATTTGATTTGTATTTAAAGTTGAAAACAAGTTACATTATTTGACTATGACTTTTGTCCAAATGAACGACCTCAACGTATTTTTGCTGTAAATAGAGTTTTCAAAATAAGAGAAGTTACTGATTATGTCAAAATAAAATAAGAATTAATTAAACACAAATATTATAGTTTATTCCAGATTACAGCCACGAGTGCTTTAGATAATTTTGAACGTTTTCATTTGACACTGATATTTCAAAAATAAAAAACAAATTAATGGTAAGTTATCGTAAAGTTATCGCATTAGATCCAAAACCTATTTTCTAAATTTACGGAAACTGAAATAACTTGGTTAAAAATAATAATTACAAATTGGCCTTTTTTAACCCGTGAGGCTGGAACACCATTTGAAAACGTCACACAGCCTTCATGCTGTTGATAACAATAATAATCGCATTGTTTGGAGGAAGCACATTCTCGGATATGCAAATCACTGCATAAATAATAGTCAAGACACAAAGTCCAGTTATATTTTTTATTAAAATAAGATCTCGCAAATACATGACAAAAAAGCAATCAAATAAGTGTGGTACAAATAATAAATGAACACTATATCAAAATATTAGAGAGCAGATCAATCGCCCTTTTGCCCGTTTAATGCAACTGGCTGTGCAAAGCAGGAACGGAATCGTCATACTTCGCTTGGTAGAAATTTCCAGCAACTGGGTTTCCAAGCCCGTATTTCTTTGCAAAATTTTCGGTTGAAAATTTGGCTCTGTTTCCATTGGTGTTGCTCTTGTGCTCTTCCTGGAAGGTGATTTTTCCGGGCTGTTTGTACAAAAGGAATACGTAGCGGTGCAATCCGGTGTCTTTCGGGGGTCCGGCACCCACGTATTCAGTCAAAACTTGGCCTTTTGAAAGGTCAGATCCGGGGATGTTGGCCACCAACCAATGGTTCCATTCTTTCGCTTTGGGGTTTTTGCGGCTAGGTGCGTCTGGATCGGTCATAACGAGGGTGTAGAAGGCATGGGGGTCCCCATTGTAGGTGATGGTGGGGGCGTCTCGCACATCCTTGGGGGCTATTTCGTTGCCCAGATGCACCTCTTTGTTGCTTTTCTTGTACTCGACTTTGAGGAGTTTGGAGGGGGCGACGTGGACGACGTCGGGGGCTATTTGAGATTTAGTGAAAGCCTATAGAAAATTTATTATTAAAATTTTTAGCAAAAAAAAATGCTTTTTTTCTAATTCTTCTAGAGATTCAGATGCGATTAGAATATGTTTGTAATGTGTTTTTCGTTAGAAGAGTCGATAAGATAACGCAAGTAAATAAACAAATAAGTATTTTGTTTATTATGTAATTTTTGGAAGACGCGACGGTTGATCTAAAAGTTTATCTGAAGTCGAAAAAATTGAAACCAGTCCCATATATCACGAATCAATTCCCGAGAAGAAATAAAGAATAATTAGAAAACTGTTTCTAGGCGCTTAACGCGGAAGCTCTATTGGCAGAAAAAAAGTATTAATAGAATCCAGAAACTAGCGCATCTTAATTAGTGATAATTTAACAAAATGTTATCTTTTAATTGCAAATGAAAACATGACCTTACAACGGCGTAATATGCTCTTATAATCATTATTTATAAACAGACGAAGAAAAAATGTGATAGCACGTCTTATCGAAAAATTCGAGCATTTTAAACGAGGCTAAAGACACACAGTGCAAGGTGCACCCGTTTATATAAAGCCACTCTTTGAGACAGACTTCTTAGTCACATTTTTGAGAGTGAAGAAGCAAGTGAAGAAGTTCCTTACCTCAACATCCTGCGACTTTGCTGAAGCTGCAACAACCACCACAAAGCAAACACAGATAAAACTCTTCATTTCGTGTCGGTTTGTGTGCTACTATACCTAACGGTAATTACAAATCATTTAAATAACCCGCATCCCACCTGAGCGTCACGCGTCAGTTGCGATTTTTTCCTCTGAAACGACAACAAAAATATCATCAAGGTGCGTTTTTACGTGTTCCGGCACTGATTTTCTCAATTTTTTCCAGTCAAGTGATTATCGGTGCTACTTTTTTGAAAATCCCGCCACATAACAGTGACACCATGGCGGCTGTTATACCTGCAGTTACGAAACTTTCCGCCCGGATTATCCGGGTTCTGGGCTGCAATCCCGGAATTATGACCCTGCAAGGCACCAACACTTACATTATCGGCACCGGGAAGAGGTGAGTGCTTAGTTTTTCAGTAGCAAGTCGCGTGAGGAAAATGCGACGTGTTTGGGGTGACGGAAAATTGCGTTGGTAGGACTGTCACAGGGGAAAACGGGCCAGTTTCAAATTGGGATAAATTAACTACTGTTTTTCATTATTTTATGTGAAATAAGTGGCTTTTCCGGTCTGAAAATTGTGGGAAATATAATTCGGAACAAGGATTTGTTTTTCTCAGATTTTTCGAAATGCAAGTAAAAACTTAAATGAATGATTAATCATAAATGTGATAATACGGGGACTTTACGTTCCTTGCATACAGAGGTCAATAGATTCGCGGTTAAATTCAAGGTCTTGGCCCCCTGACCTCTTCCTCGAATTTATTATTAATTATTGAACTAAACTTAAGATTCTGTTCTTTGATTATTATCAAATACAGGGTGACTCGGGGGTTATAATCGGACTATAACGTTTTTGCTATTATTTGAAATTTTGCCATGCTGTTTACACAGGGTGTTGTATACAGAGTGGTGCACCAAAAATATTTTTTTAAACGGAACACCCTATATATTATATATATTTGCATAATTAGGTTCTACGCGAAAAAATAATGGAACTTTGTGTTAACTACTATAGCTCTATAGCTCTGTCTGTTTCGGAATTATTCAACTTTTCGTTATAAAAAAAAACAATTTTTGAAAAATCACTGCGAAGTCGCCTATGAATATTTTTCGACAAATTTCCAACAAAAAAACTCAGAATACCTTATAGTTTTAGCAAATAGTAGACTTTTACTTGAAACACTGAGATAATGTACAGGGTGTTTCAAGTTTTAGGTCCAGTCAAAAAATAAATACTTCTAGTTGTCCAAAAGAAAAAAAATATATCTCAAACGATAGAGTTTCTAACACGCTTCAATTTGATGCTTTAATGTTATACGAAATTTTCATGGTATGAGCGTGAATTGTGAAAAACTAGATAAAAAATTTTTTGTTTCCAAATTATTGCAATCGTTTTCTCATAATAAAATCCCTCCTATTTTTTAAGTGAGACTTCCGAAACTGAAACAGTAAAAAACCCAAGGCGTATTGAGCAATTGAAATTCCAATTTGCAAAAGATCAAATAAATGTTTTATCTTAGTCACCTTTGAAAAAACAGAGCTCGTGTCTTTGCTTGATTCACAAAAAATTGAAACGTCATTAACTGTCAGACTAAAATTTTACTTGTCAATTAAAAAATGCCCTTTTTTTTGCAAATTGAAATTTCAATTGCTCAATACGCCTTGGGTTTTTTACTGTTTCAGTTTCGGATGTCTTACTTAAAAAATAGGAGGAATTTTATTATAAAAAAATTATTAGAATAATTTGAAAAAAAAATTTTTTTAATGTAGTTTTTTGCGTTTTACGCTTATATCATGAAAATTTGGGATATCAGCAAAGCATCAAATTAAAGCGTGTTAGAAACTCTATCGTTTGCGATATATATTTTTTATTTTGGAATACTAGAAGTATTTATTTTTTGACTGGACCTAAAACTTGAAACACCCTGTACAGAGCGTGCCAAAACGCAAAAAGTTGAATAACTAATTTTTTTCAAATGGAACATTTTGTATTTCTTTACACGTATCGATAGCGTTTTTCATAAGCTGCTTTCTAATCATATGCGGTTTCTTCAATGTTCAAAAATCATAAAAAATCTTTTTTTATTTATATTATTAGTGAAATTCAATTATGTATTAAGTAATAATAATTAGATTACTAATTTAATTAGTCACATTAGTACATATCAAAAAGTAAATTACCATTTGACTTATCAGATTCTAGGCTAACTAATTTTCTTATAATACATAAAATAATTTTTTTTGAAAAATCTCGAAAAATTTTTATGCAAAAATATGTAGGTGTTCCAAAAAATATATAACTTTGGTTCACTACCCTGTATACAACACCCTGTGTATAATTAAAATATTTTTAGTTTGTGTAATTTAAGTAGATCTATCGGATAATTAAAACGGAATGGCAATATTTCTAGTGGCAAAAAAATTATGGACCGATTACACACCCCTGGGTCACGCTGTATGTTCACAAGCATAGTTTTTTAATAATTAATTATTTTTCAGGCGCATTTTAATTGACACTGGCGACGCCGACGTCCCGCAATACATCAACCACTTGAAAAGCGTCCTCAAGCACGAAGACATTGATTTGGCCCACATTTTCATATCTCATTGGCATCACGACCATATCGGGGGTCTTTTAGATGTCTTAGACATCAAAGACAAGACAAGTAGGTCTAAATTTATTTATTTACAAAAAAAATGGGCTACACTGAATTGAGTGAATGACAGTTGTACCAACCTAAGAGTTATCAAAAAAAAGCAAGCCCTTGTGACTTTTCCTTGATTCCGACTTTTGTAGAGTATACTCAAGTGTGGAAGTACCCCCGAAGTGAGGGCGAGAGCCTCCCTGGCGGCTGCAATATTGACTTCTTGAAGGATGGTCAAGAGTTCACCGTTGAGGGCGCCACCCTCCGTGTGGTGCACACCCCAGGGCACACCACCGACCACATCGTGCTCCACCTAGTGGAGGAGAATGCAGTATTCAGCGGCGATTGTGTCCTAGGTGAAGGCACCGCCGTGTTTGAAGACCTGTACGACTACATGAACTCGCTGCAGGAGATTGCCGATCTGGAGCCGGCGGTGGTGTATCCCGGTCACGGCAATGTCATCCATGTAAGTGAGACAAGTTCAAGTTTATCTTTGTTTGGGTTTTTTGTGTGACTGATAAGTGGTTGTTGTTGCAGAGCCCGAAGGAAAAAATCGAGTTCTATATCCAGCACCGGAAGGAGCGAGAACAACAAATTTTGAATATTTTAATCAATAATAGGCAGAAGCAGTTCAATGAGCAGGAGTTGGTTAAAATGATTTATACCGACACTCCGGAGAAGTTGCTCAAAGCGGCGGAGTCGAATGTTAATCATCATTTAGTCAAGTTGTTGAAAGATAACAAAGTCGCGCAGTTTAATAACCTCTGGCAATACAACGATATTTGTAAGATGATTTGATTGGAGCAAAGAAATTGTCTCTGTTCGTTGAACTGAAACAAGGCTGTTATCATTGCAATGTATTATATTGTTCTGTTCTTTGTCATGTTGTATTGTTCGGCTAGGATAAGTTATTGTTATCGTTAAATGTATTATAATTTTAATTACTTTAGTATTTAAATTGTTAATAAAATATTCTAAATTACAAGTCTTTTTTTATTTTCCTTTAGATTTTTAATAATTGTGCACTCATCTCATATAAAGTTTCAAAATTAAGACATTCTTTTGCTAAACTAAGCAGTAGCAATTACTGTAGATATTATTTTTTCATATTTATTAATTTGTAAAGTATCACTATCTGTATCACGTAGAGTTACTAGATTGTACTCTACTGTTGTCTACCTGCTTTTTTGCTAAAAAAATAAGGTGCTTTTAAATTGAAATTCCGTATACTAATTATTAAAGAAAGTGATAACACGACGTAATTCGAATTAGTACAATAAAACAATACGGTAACAATACGATAATAGAAGTAAAAATGAAAAGATTGGAAATTTACCAGTGGAATAAAATTAAAGACTGGCAAATTAGGAGCAAGAGAAATTATTGCTCAAGAAATGAATTTCAGCGATTAGCTGCGATTAAAAATGCACCTTCTTGCATATTTAACTTAAAAATCCTTAAGTGACGAAGTCGTAACTAAAATCAATTAAACTTCTTTCCACGTTGCAACAATTATTTGGAATAACAATTAAATATTAAATGGTTATATCACAGATGATATTTTTTGTTTCTTACACAATTATTCTTTTGCCATTTAATTTTATTCAGTTTCTTACTTGATGTTTTCGCGAACAGACGCCTCACAAATTAAAACAAAATTTTGAGGTTTAAAAGTTTCAAATACGTTGATCGCGGTTAGTGTGTGCTACTGAAATGGATTTCCAGGCAGAAAAGGAGGAATTAATCCGGATTAAAGGATTAGTCTGCCATACTTTCGTTTTAGAAAAATGACCTTCATTAAACATGTAAAATTTTTAACGAATTTAATGGCGCATTGTTTTAATTTCATTGCCCTTTTATTTCAGTAGGACCGTTTAAGAAGATGATGCAATGGGACTTGCTACAAACAGTAGCAGAAGAAGATGCCATAAAAGTCAGTGCATCAACTTAAATATTGAATTTTTCTACTTTGTCCTAATACACAACTAACACTAATATCAACTACAAAAAATTCTTTCAATAAAAATTGAATTTAATTAAGATAGTTGTATACCTTAGTATTGTAGTCATTGTTAAAAAATGTTTTATGGGGGGTATGGCTGATAGTAAAGACTTTGATGAATTCGTTGACCAAACGTCAAGTAGCTAATATTTGATTATTATTATTATTTATTATTATTATTATTATTATTATTATTATTATTATTATTATTATTATTATTATTATTATTATTATTATTATTATTATTATTATTATTATTATTATTATTATTATTATTATTATTATTATTATTATTATTGAATTAAGTTGGCTAACAGGCGAGCCCAATGACAAGCCAACTAAAACAGCAAAAGATTGATTGCAAATAGTGGAGCTGAGTATCACTCCCTTCTCACTAGAGATGCACTATCAATCTGGACTATTTAATGTCCCCGAGTAATGAAGGACAATAGATTTAAAAGTACGTAAATTAACATTAAATATATCCACCTGGTTCACTATGTTATTAAACAAACTGCACATTTTAATAACAGGACTACGCTGTAAGATGTTCGTACTAGTTATAGGGACATGAAAAAATCTGTAATTTCTCAAGTTGGATTGTGGAACGTTAAAGTTGATTTGAGCAAGCAAATAGATAGAATCCACCGTCCCACGGAGAATTTTGAACAAAAACGTAAGAAAAAACGTGACACGTCTGTGTAATAAAGACGTAACATCAAACTTCATAAATAAAACACTATTGGAAACGCCACGTTGCGGGTAAACCTTGAATTTTTTGTACCATAAGTATTTGGAAAATTTTCTTAGGACTGACTCAACAAGATTAATATCATTCGAATAATGGGGAGACCAGATAATGGAGCAGTATTCCAGCCCAGATCTAACGAGTGCATAAAATAAAGATTTTAAGCAGTCAAAAGATTTAAACTGTGTACATTATCTTATAATAAATCTCAACTTCTTGTTCGCTGACGATACAATGTTACGTATATGTGTATTAAACCTAAATTCAGTATCAAAGGTAACCCCAAGATCCTTCATGGTATTACAGCGCAAAATAGAAGTACCGTTAACTGTGTAATCATACAAAATTGTTTGTTGCTTACGGGAGAAGGTGACGACACAACATTTACTAATATTCAACGACATATTATTTACCGAACACCAAGCAAAAAGAGAATTTAAGTTATTTTGAAGCTGTTGACAATCATTTTGACTTTTGATCGGAGAGAATAATTTCAAATCGTCAGCAAAGAGAAGAACCCCCACATCAAGCATATCAACGACATCATTGATAAACAACAAAAAAAGTAAAGGCCCCAGATTTGAACCCTGAGGAACACCAGTATTAACAATTATTCTCGATGAATTAAAACCTGAAACATTAACATAACAAACACGGTCGGTCAAATATGAAACCAGTAAACTGATCAAAGAACGAGAAAATCCATAACCATAAAGTTTATTCACTAAAACTTTGTGATCAAGACGATCGAAAGCCTTCGAAAAGTCCGTGTAAATTACATCTATCTGCATGTTAGAGTCTAAAGAAGTAGCAATGACATGTGAAATACAGGCAAGATTAGTAGCCGTTGATCTACCCTTAACAAATCCGTGTTGATATTCGGAAATAGAACTATTAACTTCGGCGTATATAAACTTATATAGAATTAACTTAAATATTTTGGAGATGTTCGATAGAATCGTAACTGGTCTATAATTATCCACATAATTTCTATCACCAGACTTAAATATAGGACAGATTTTACCAACTTTCCATAAACACGGGAACTCCGAAGTAGTTAATATTAAGTTAAACAAAATTTGTAAAGGATTAGAAAACGCCTGAGCACAATTCTTTAACAAAAAAGAGGGCACGTCGTCATCACCAACTAAAAAAGAGTCTCCTAACTTATTAATTGCTTCCATGACGTCAGATAATGAGATAAAACGAATATGAACATAAGACGAGTTTACTCTGCTGCTTGAGAGATGACTGGTAGTAGTCTGAGATGTATTGTTAGTAGAAAACGACTTTTTAAAATGTGCTAAAAAACCATTAGCAATGCATTGTAGAGACGGTAATTCTTCATTCTCAAAAAACATTACCGAGGGAACGGCACCAGTTTTACGTTTATTATTTACAAAGGACCAAAATAGCTTGGGGTCATGCGTTAGAGAGTGTTGAATTTCATTCAGGTAATTATTAGAAGCAATTTGTATGTCTCTTTTAATTTATTATTATTTATTATTTATTATTGATAAAAGATAAATAGATAAAGACTTATTCAGGTTCAGATTTGTTAAAAGTAATTCTAAGTACTAAGAACTGGTAATTACCAGTACTACACTACAGTACTGTAGTGTAGTACAGTACTACACTCTTCACTCAGAAGAAGAATACATATAATTTTGTTTCTACTTCTTTGAAAACGAAAAGTTTACGATTGTTTTTGTATTTATTCATCGATTTTTATTGTTTTAATTAATTCATTTATTCGTTATCCATGTTAAAAAATTAATGCAGGGTTTTAGGAATTTGGGTTAACTAATTAAAAATGAAATTATTATTGAAGTCGCTAGTATTTATTGTTAAAACTTTAATACAAACACTTTCTTATCTATTAAAAAATCTCGAAATTTATGGAATTTGGGTGACATTCTTAATCCAGGCGACATATGGGAACGTTCTAGTGTACCCAGATGGGTCTGGAGTCTCGCACCCGTTAGTACTGATAAAGGTGGAAATTCCAACATGCCAGTGATGGTGATTGAGAGTTGTCATCAAAGAACTACCGCTATCACCCTTAAAAACCAACAGCAATAAAAATGGGAAATAAAACAAATCCGGGGACTTACCCTGCAAGTACCCTCGTTGTAATTTCCAGCAACACATACCATAGTCTTGAAAATAGTGTTAGCAAAACTCAATTGGCATTCATCATTAGGAATTGTGGTAACGGTTACGTAGTTAAGTTCGTTGGTAAGACCAGCGGTTTCTAAAAATTAATCAAATTGGCAATGGCCTAAAAGAAGAGAAGATTTTTACCATCACTGAGTTGCCCCCACCCAATAGCGGTGCTAGCCAAATTGTCGATAAGGTCCACAGTCGGGAGGTAAATGGGCTTAATGTAGTCTAAAAAATTGAATTTTGATTTTCACTTTTTACCATTTTGCCTAATATTACCAGTGTAAGTGACTGGAAGATGGAATTTGATAAGTCCAACATCATTTTCAAGAGTGTTAGGGTTAAACTCAGGATGCAGAACAAAAGTGGAAGTGGCCAAAGTCACCCGATTGGGGTCGTTTCCTTGCAAAGTGGTGGACCCCAACAGAACTTGGAACGCTACACCACTTTAAAAACAGTCAATTTGGCCCATTTCCAACCATTGAAACTTACCCAGAGATGCAATGGGCGGCTGTTAGGACCCACAGCTCGTCAATAAGAGAACCACCGCAGAAATAAGTTCCATCCTTGGTACTTACATAGATGGCAGCTGCCGATGGGAACTGTCCAGCTTTGGCGGTGTCACCGCCGATGATGCGGCCACTAAAATCCTTTTTGGCGATGAATTTAGTCACGGGTTTCTGAAAGTTAAAGTTAAAAATTGCCAACGCTACAAATATTATACTTTTGCCAAAGCAAGGGCCACGAGGGCGACGCACAAGAAGGCAACAAGTGAAACTTTCATTTTGGCGGGACTGTTGCTGTGAAATAGTAGCAGTTGCTTTTATATTTGCAAAAAATTATCTTTGATCGATCAGATTAAGTGTGATCAATCTATCGATGGATTACTCCTTTTCCTTCGTTTGTCAGCTTTTGCGTAAGTCGAAGATACGAGAACAGTTTAAAGTTCAAGAAAAAATTTAAAATTATATCAATGTTTAAGGGGATTACGATATAAATCACCTTGAGTGTCTTATAATCAGTATTGTCAATAATGCCACACTGAATTTTTTGCATTTACCTACTCAACAGTTGCATAGTTTTTGGATATTTATAAACCCAAATCGAAAAATCTATAGTATTGTCTGATAAACGATTTTATCTAGTTTGACGCTTGAAGTATTTTTCCATTTCCTGTCTTGAAAACGGCAAATATATACAAATAAAAAATCAAATCCGAAATGCTCCTCCGACATCTATTGTTATAAAACATTATGAAAACATTTGACTTAATAATTTTAGTTCACAGGATAACGTCAATAAGAAAAGAATACTTGACCATGATCTAGTAATAATCGGAAATTGAGGTGTTGACACCTTAGATAAATTTTATTCTCGACAATTAATCGATTCAACTGAGGACTACCTAAAAATCTAAAAGAGAAATGCAGTAGACAATTTTGAACTCCCGACAGTAGCAATTTATTTTGCAAAAATACTTTACCACTGGCAATTTCTTCCAATTCCAATTTTGAACTGAAAGCACTTAATATTTAATATTATATCATTAGAAATGAAAAATCAATAACAGAAAATTAACTTTTTATTTCATCATTATGTATAAAAAATATCACTTTGTTCTTTAATGCTTAAAACTATACATAACAAATTATCAATTATTATTAATGCTGAGATGGCACTGTAGTATTCGTTTGTTGAAAGTAAGAAAAACTCGTATTCGCCACTAACTCAGGTGGATATCCTAGGGAATCTATCGAATCATCTGAATAGATTGTATAAGGCCGTAAACTAAGAATTTTGTATTGTCCAACTGATCTGCTCAACCATTCTAAATTTACTGTCACAACTTTCAAGGCTTCCTGCCAGGCTGCAAAAGACTAAAATAAAGTTAAGTCAAAACGTTAAAATGACTTACTTTTATACAAATCCATTTCTTCTGTATCTCCTTCAGTCACAATTACACAAACATACCCCATTTTATCATCTAACAGACATTCCGGTGCTGGCACCACTACACCTCCGAGCATTTTTATGACATTCTGAAACAATGGAAAATATCTTACAAACAAGGTGGAACATATGTTATTCCACGAGGGCCCAGGCTTGAGGAGTTTAGTTTCTATTTTATTCACGTCCACATTTTTGTAATAAAATTCCTGAGTTTTTAACATTTGATTGTTCATTGCCGAATTGTAAAAAGTTAAGAGTATTACCGTGTTGTAAGTAAAACTGTAACAGCTTAAAATTACCTCAACCTCCTTCTGAGTCGTAGAAACAAAAGGGGGCGCTGCGTGTATTTTAAACCCTTTTAGAAGCGGATTTGTAAGTCTCGTCAGTCTCGCCTGCCGTGGACCTGGTACGCCAGTTATATCCAATACTTCATACGGTTCCTTGAAAACTACAATTTTACACTTTTTTCTCAATACCAAAAACTTACTTCTGGTACTATAGCATTCTTCATTAGACACTCTTGCACCCACTTGAAATTCACCACCCAAATTCCTGCAGCAACAGCCAAAATAAATTTCATCGTATGGTCTTTCAAATAATTTTGTTCGTTCACCGAAACAACCAAATGAGTTACTTTCGGGGAAAAACCGCTACTGTACGTTGCTAATTTCTTATTGGTCATTGAGCTAAGCGCGATTACTTGATCTCGACTGATCCGACTGCAAGCGATATGAGGTTTTTTTTGTGACGATGTTTGAGATTCTTGACTCGCTTGTGAACGAATGTAATTTAAAATGCTCCGTTGTTTAGGAGTTTGACTCGAGCGGATTACTTGAGACGGTGTTTTTTTAACAACAGTCAATGGAGAAAACTTGGAGAATTGAGCTGCTTCAATCGGTGCCAAAATGCGATTCTTTGAATTTTTTGTTGGAGCTATGGGCGAGAGACTTGGGAAACTTTCAGTGTCGCATTTTTGCGAGGTCGGTGTACTTGTTACTTTATTAATCACAGCAAGAGGGCGTCGTGGTGATGCGGGAATTTCAAATTTTGTTATAGCGTTTTCGAGTTTTTCGCTATCTTGAAATTCTAGTGGTGGTGGCAATGTGATATCAAGGGCCGACTCGTTTCTGTAAACGTAACTCCTAGAAAACTGCAAACTAAAATTTCCACTTACTTTTGTTTGGAGAAACTCGGGACTTTTTTCTGAGGCGTTGATTCAACAACATCTACATCGGAGTCACAATTTTCATCACTAGCGTCACTCACACCACCATTACACGCGGGTTTCACTATCACATTTTCCAATATTTTAATTTTCGAGTTCTCGCGTTTTAAAATTTCTTCAACTTCTCTATTGTTTTCTTCAAATTCGTCGTCCCAAATGATTTCCTTGATGATTTCGTCAACATTATTCGGAGTTATGGTCTTGTTAAGCACAACACTTTCGTTTTTGTCACTAACAAATAACGATTCTGAAAACCGATTATCTTGGTCAGTTTTTGAACTAAACAAATTTCTCCGAGTTTTTGTGATTGTATTATTATTGTGGTTGGGAGCAGTCGAACTATACGGTTTAAAATAATCCAAGTCGTCTTCTACTCTGCAAGATTTGGAGAGTTGGACACTCTTACTTGGTGTGTCTTTAACATATTTCTCGTTCTGTCCAGCAAAACGTGCACGCTTGGTAGCGTTGTATATTATGTTTTCTAATTCTTCGATCTGTTCTTGAGTACGACTTTTCGGAGTTGGTCCGGGTTCTTTGGGTTCCGGTACCAACTTTTCGCCTTTCTTCAGTAGATCCGTTAAATACTCCTGTAACAATTTGCATACTACAATTTTTTAAAAATAAATAAATGAATAGTAAGTCCTTCAGAAAGATTTATTTTAGAATTTAGCATTTTATACCAGTACGTTATTTTGTAGTGCTGTTTTTGATGCGATGTGCAACTTTCTGCCTTTACTATCATTAAATAAAGGAAGAATATCCAAGCTAAAAAACTCTGTTTTTTAGAGACATGTTTTATAACTTTATTATCATAACTGGTACAAAAATAAAGTACTTATCTTTAAATGGTAATCCTAAATTGGACACGCTTATTGAGGAAATGCAACAGAGAGAATAAGTAATAAAAAGTATGGAAAAAGAAATGGGATCATCTAAGAAAAAAATGACAACAAATAAAAATAATTTTCAAAGTTAAAACGAAAAATCTAATTTTGTAAACTCTAAATTTTGGTGGAGGCATCGCGTGCCGGCTCGCTGATTTATTTACCGTTTCATTCTGTAAAATATCTAGCATGCCAAAAAAAACGAATCGCCTTTTTTGTTATTTCAATATTTATAATTGCAAAAAAATGATGTAACACAGCGGTTATCTCAATCTTTTTGTTTGTTTTTACTTTTTATTTCAGTTCTTTATACTTACATCATTAAAATCGTCACTATCCTCCTCTACTTGTATTATTTCCTCCTCTTTCCTGTCCTCTTCAGCGCACGTAGAAAACGCAACCGACAAGTCATCTTGTAAGAACTTGGCACAAGGTCTTTTCGTTCTACTCCCTTCTCCGCCAAGTGGAGATGCTTGATACCTTTTGACCCCCTTGACGCTTTCCTTTCCAATTTCATGAGATACAACCAAACAGGACTGTCCACTATCCCTAACGTCGTTATTTTTCTCCACAATTTTACTAGCTTTAATTAAATCCTCTGTATTGAAATTAAAGTCAAGATCGTCATCAAACTCGTCACATTGTGGTTGCATCGCATTGATGTTTTGATCTTCATTTTCTCCAGATTTGAAAGTAGGTTCAAATGCTTTGGTTACGTTTTCCTTTTCCTGGTCGTCAATAAACATGAGATCGGATGGAGTCGATGTGGCCGTAGTTGACTCTCGGTGTAATATTTGAGGAACAGTTTCGGTTTTTGCAGTATGGGCTTCAATATTTACTTTATCATCAGTTTGAGTACTTTTATGGCAGTTTAAAATATCAGTCTGAATAGATCTATCGCTAGTAGTTTCCAACTTATTAGTTTGTGTGGCAATGTTCAATATGTTCGGTTCACACTGAACTCCATTGTCCACGTTTTGAACAGCAGGCGTCTGAGTCGAAGAATTTTTAGCAAAAGTGCTGAACAACTGTTTGATTTCAGTCACTAGCGGCAATATTTCCCCTAAATGCTCTTTGTTTTCGCCTTGTGTCAGTTTTTTCGCCATGGTTAGGAACAGTTTACCTACATTTATGGCGTTTCGGAGGGTGCACCTACCATCTGAATGGCCGCTAATTGAGGAGTCCTCCTTTTTCAACATCATTTCTTCCATATTCTCTATAAAGTAATTTTCCAACAACTCGTAATCGTAACACGGGAAACTCTCATCTTCCACGCTGGCGTCTTTTCTATCGCCACTTTGTAACACAATATCCAACTGCTTGGGTTTCTTTGGAGTAATGCTTTTACTCATGTCTTTGATTCTCTCCCATCCAGAAATACTGTGGTTCTTCCTTTCACGCAACATTTCCCGTTCTAAGTTATCCAAATACTCATCTTCCATTAAATCAATTATTTCAATAGCGGCAGGGGCAGGGACTTCTTCATCCGTGACTGTTTCCTCAATGTGGTAATCCTCCAAATCGGGAGTGTCCCCAGCCACAGAATGTCTCTTACTCCTACCGCTAGGGCCGTTTTTTTTAATGTGAATATCTAAAGAACGGGCCCGGAGTTTATAAGGACTCCGCTTAGCCTTCACTTCTTGTTTTCTCGATCTTTTGCTCCTTGGAGTGTTGAGTTGTGACACCGAAGGCATGTCAAAAGTCAAAGCGTCACTAACTACAGAAGAACAGTCCTGGCTTTGAGTCTGTGTGAGCCGGGCAAACACATTTCGATTATCATTCAACCACTGGACAATTTCATCACGATTTTTACAGTCGTGAAATTCCAACAAACGTGTTTCATTGGCCTGACTCGCCTTCTTCTTATTCGAATAAGTCTTTATGCGTTTGTGAAGATTCACAAAACCTGGCTCTAGCAATTTATCAAACAAATCTTCCTGGGCCCCAGTTTGCCCAGCATTATCACCGTAACCTTTGAATGGGCTAGTCTCTGAGTTGGAACTGAGCGGACTGTGCGTTTTGGAGCCACCTTGCCGAGTTGTTTGCCCCTTTGTGTCCCGATTTTTGCAAGAGGAAGACTTACTTCTCGATGATAATGACGCTTTCTTTTTCCTCCCTCGTCCAGAGTTGCGGGATTTAGCCATCCTGGTTTAACATCGGTTTAACAATGAAAACTTAATATTAAAAAACTGGAACACGAACGCGAAACTTAGGTTAGGGTTGGTGACAATTGACGATCGACTACATAGTAGTGCCAATTTGATTTCAGTCGCACATTTCGCTGTGACATTTAATTTCACTTTGAAGGCGGAAAAAAGCACAAACTCACTATAAATATCCACAAACGAAACTTTTATTTTACCGCTTTTTTATTATTGGTGATAAATGAGATTACTAAAGTCAGGGACAGGACAGTCAGGGTTGCCAATTTCGTAACAAGTGACAGGTCGTCAAATAGGTCAACAAAACCAATATGTGCCGTTTAAGCTGAATTTTGGGTGCAAATCGTGGCAGAGTTCAATGTGAAACCGCTTTCGGGTGCAATTGGCGTTATTTTTGGCGGTGTGGTGGCCGTTGGGTCGTTGTTGAGTGCTGTCGAGAGCCCTAACCTCACTTTCCGGATCAGCTGAGAGTGGGTGAAAATGAGTCGCAGAGCCCCCGGTCCTGTCCCCAATCGGTGGATGCACTGCCCCCGCAAAGCCGCCGATTTGATAATGGGCTACTTCATGGCCTTTAAGACCCCCTTGAGTAACGGTTACGATAGCTTGGTGCCCCCCGAATGTCGGTTTCCGCCGAAAATGCTGTTCGATTTGTGTAAAACGAAGAAGGTTTTTATTTCGTTGAAAGTTTGTAAGGTTCTAAGGGTGGGTTGCAGATCAAGTTTGGACTGTGGATAGATTTGACGAATACGACCAGGTTTTATGATAAGGAAGAAGTTGAAGATGAGGGCTGTAAGTATATTAAGTTGCAATGTCGTGGGCATGGGGAGACGCCCTCCAAGGAGCAGACGAACACTTTTATCCAGCTGGTGCACAATTTCATCACGCATCATCCGTTAGAGAAAATTGCTGTGCATTGTACTCATGGCTTTAACAGGACTGGGTTTCTCATAGTCTCGTATTTAGTTGAAAAAATGGACATGGAGCTAGAATTGGCGATTGAAACGTTTGCCAAAATGAGGTTTTTTGATCAAATTTAAGGGAAACCGGTTTCAGTAAATTTGGTCAATTTTAGACCTCCTGGCATTTATAAGGGGGATTATTTGACGGAATTGTACAGTCGGTATGACGACCCCGCTGATACTCCCCCGCCCCCTACTCTACCTGATTGGTGTTTTGAAGATAACGATTCTGAATCGCCCCAACAAAATAACCGCGAAGAGCCGGCTTCTTCCTCAAAGTAAGCTAACAATATTTTTAATGCAACAAAAATGTGGCTTTTGTTAAGTTATGGGGCGTCGAGAAGAGGTGCGTCTCAGGCGAAATTCATGGAGGGAGTGCCGGGAGTGACGCTTTTTACCGAACAACCGAAAGCTTTTCAAGTACAGAAAAAAGTACAAGTAATGTGCGAGTGGAAGAAAAAGGGGTTTCCTGGTTGTCAACCGGTGTCAATGGATATTAAGAATATAACTTTGTTGCATCAGAAACCTTACAGAGTTTCTTGGAAGGCTGACGGGGCTAGGTATATGATGCTGATTGATGGACCCGATGAAATCTACTGCTTCGATCGTGATCATAACCCGTTTAAAGTCACGGGACTCACTTTTCCGCACAGGAAGGATCTGAGAAAACATTTGAAAGACACGCTACTTGATGGGGTAACTATTTTTTTCACTGGAAAACGAGAACTCGGTGAATTAATTCAAAATTCGCAAAGCAAAACAAGTTTTATGATTTTTTTGCCATTTTTCCCCTAAATATCTAAGTTGTCAAAATTAAACGAACACATTATTTGATTGAAAGGCATAAACATGAGCATAAAAGTGAAATTTCGTTAAAACAGTCCGGAAAATAACCCAATTTCATCGAAAGTTATGCCATTTCTTCCTTCAGTTTAGCCCGTGAGTGAGATTGAAAAACTAATATTTTTGCGAAATTTCTCCAACAAAGGCGAAAAACCAAAAAGGTTCCTAGTTCAAAATCGTTATCTTGCGCTTTGTAAATGCTTAAGTTAGACTTATGTTTCTGCAGAAAAGTCAATCTTTTTTTTTCAAGATGCTTAGCTTTATTTTTTTATTGGCAGTTACATTTTTTTCTGTTTTCTTTTTACTGTGTTTAAATTGTTAATTTTTTTCATGTATGTTTATACCAATTAATTTTCCCAGTCTAGCGCGTTGTTTATTATGCATATTCCCAATTGCTTCCTCTTTTTTTGTTTTAATTGAGGACATCAAGTGTCCTTTTATTTAAAATAATAGGATATTTTTGTAATCCGTCATTCTACTGTAGCATAATTAATAATAATTAACTACAAAATATTCTAATATGTATGTACTTCGTCTTTTATGAAATGCTTAAATCAGAAATGTAATTTAAGTTACTTGAAAAAAGTGATATTTCAAGTTTTTTAAGTGACACACAACTGAAAAACAATTCCTTAAAAACATAAACAAATGCTTATAAGTAATAGCATTTCATTATTAATATAAAATTAAGGATTTGCCATTGCACAACCTTTTACTTTTCAGTAAAACCTTATACTACTAAGTAAATGCTTATTAGGAAATGCTTATTTTTATTAATACCGCCCATTGTTTTTCAAATTTTTAAAGCTTTAACTTTTATTTTTAAAAAATCTATTTTCTCACAAAGTTTTGAGAAAAGATACCACTATAAAGCTCGAAACGGCCCAACAGAAGATTGGGAAGATTGAAAATGGCATTATTTTGGCCTTTTTTGTTAGATTTATCTTGTTTTTGAGTGTAGAACTCAGTTATTTGAATAAGTTCTACTTAAGATCGAAAATGTTGTTATTGTTATTTGTTTCTCTAGACTTAGCTCGTTTTGTAAGTGAAAAAGTAGTTTTTTTGCGAAATTGTCCTAAAAATGCCGCACACAATTCAATATTAGATTTTTTTGTAAACGACTAGTAGGTATTTTTGAATAAAAAAAATAACATTAAAAATTCTAAAATGTGACAAAAAAGCACTGTGGCGGTGTAAGAATAGTTTTGACAGCCAGAAAGTGTGAAAAGGAAATGCAGTCTTGTTTCCTACTTTCAGGAAATGGTGATTGACAAAGTAAACGGAGAAGACATTCCGCGTTACCTAGCGTACGACATCGTCAAATTTGAGGGTCAAGACGTGGGCAAGACGCCTTTTTACCCCACCCGATTGCACTGTTTAGAGAACGAAATAATTAAGCCTCGCTACATGGCTATGGAAAACGGTCTCATTAACAAAGCTTCCGAACCTTTCAGTGTTAGAAAGAAGGATTTCTGGGAGATAACTCAGGCTGCTAGTTTATTAGGTGAAAAATTCGCAAAGACTTTATCACACGAACCAGACGGTTTGATTTTTCAACCGTCCAAAGAGCCGTATTCTCCAGGCCGTTGCGATGAAGTGCTCAAGTGGAAGCCTCTCAACATGAATTCCGTCGATTTTAGGTTGAAGATTGTGAAAGAAGAGGGGGCGGGGTATTTTATTGAACTTGTACTTTGTGTGATTTTATTTTTGCGTGCTTTATAGAATTGTCTCTCGGAAAGTGGGCCATTTGTACGTTGGGCATTTAGATAAACCGTTTGCGAGAATGAAATACACGAAAAGTTTAAAGGATCTAGATAATAAAATTATTGAATGTACGTTTGACGATAATCAGTGGAAGTTTATGAGGGAAAGGACTGATAAGTCGTTCCCAAACAGTTTTAACACTGCGAAAGGTACAAGAGTTCGCGGGGATGTTTCAGTTTTAATTATGGTTTTTTAGCTGTTTGTGGCAGCATTAGTAATCCTATAACTAAAGAAAAGCTACTGGATTATATTGAAAGGTATAGATTTGACGATGATAGTGAGATGATGCCACCACCTGCACAAAGGATACGGAGATGATGAATTTTACGGTTTTATGTATTGTGTTTCATAATATTTTTTTATGACAGACAAAAGATTGGTGCACCATATCGATCACCCAAAACTTACAACGTAATAACCATTAATTAATTTATAAAATATACGAATCTTAAGCTGATTTGTAGTTTCATTTTCCTTACAAGACCTAAAAATATTTTAAACTTCTCTCGAAGCATTGTTGGGTCGTTGATTTTTTACAGCAAACTCTTGTATTCCAAGGTGAGCGTGGGCGTCTCTTTGCCAATAATCTTCCCAAAATTTCTACCTTCGAACTCAAAATCCTCAAATCTCTTTTCGGCCACAATCGTCCAATCCAGTTTCCTTCCAATTTTTTGTGTGATAAAGGTGGTAAAGATTGCAGAAACAATTTTCGGAGCTGGTTCTAGGCTAAGTTTTTGCCCATCTATGGACTTCTTGACGTTGATTCCTTTCAGCAAACTGCGTCCAATGTCTTGAGTTGCCTCAGTGAGCTTGACTCCTATGCCTTTGCCGCCGTATTCAGGTAACGTCGTCAGAAATACTAATTCTAAAATAGCATCGGTTTTACAATAGTCGAAAAGATTGCAAAGGTTGTCGATGTCGGCCATCAGTTGAACGATGGCTTTTGATTTGGGATTTTTCCAGGATTTGGCAATAATTTCGAATGCTGGATCGTCTCTTACCTAGAAAAAATCTTAATTTTGCTGCAAATTCGATGTGTTTGTACCTACCTGTAGTTTATTTAAAGCTGTACCAACAACTTTGTTTTTTGTTTTGTCGATTGCTATAACCGTGACTCCATCCTTGGCTGCCGCCAACGTAAATTGGCGAAGTTCTTTTAAAGCTTCTGGATCTTTTGCGATTTCGAGGACTGTGCTTACGTTTTCGTAGCGAAAAAAGGAAACGTCGATTAAATCTAAAGTTTCTTCAAGGTATTCGGCTGTTAACTGTTGGCACTGTATGGAATCTGTTAGATGCGAAAATTGAAAAAAATAAAAATGTTATTTAATTATTAAGACGTGTTAGCTGTTTCAAAACTATAAAAACGCCAACGTCGCATTTTATCGATTATTTTTTTTAAATAAGATTGATAAAATTGTAAAATAGTTATTAATGATTAGATCTCTCATTAAAAGTATAAATTATATAAGCTATTATTTTTTTGAATTGCATGAATTGCATTTTATAACACTTAATTTTGAGAGAAAATGCGACGTTGGTGTTTTTATAGTTTTGAAACAGCTAATATTATATTTGCACTCTAAATAAATAGTTCAATGCTTCCAACGGCATTTCAAGGTCACATTTATTTCAATTGTTAATATTATTATTGGTTTTTAAATTTTAGAAATGGTTGAAAAATCTTAATACAAAAGCAGACAAAAACTTACCACTGATGGACCACACTTTGATGTCCATTTTTCTTTGTAATTATTGTATTATTACTTATTAAGAAGTTGCGTTTGAAGTGATGTTGAGAGTAGGAGTGTCGGAATTATTATTAATTCAAACTTGTCGTTGCGTCACGGATAAACTAGCAGCAACTGTTATCATTATCAATAAAAATAATATATAAATCATAGATATAAACAGATCGTGACAGTCAATGACTTTGTATAATTTTAGAGTTAAACATAGATATTAGCTGTTTCAAAACTATAAAAACGCCAACGTCGCATTTTACCGAATTATTTTTTTAAATAAGATTGATAAAATTGTAAAATAGTTATTAATGATTAGATCTCTCATTGAAAGTATAAATTACATTAGCTATTATTTTTTTGAAGTGCATGAATATTTTATAACAGCTAATTTTGAGAGAAAATGCGACGTTGGTGTTTTTATAGTTTTGAAACAGCTAATATTCCATTGTGAGTGTATTAGCTGTTTCAAAACTATAGAAACGCCAACGTCGCAAACGTCACAAAACTAACATTTGTGACAGAATGTCACAGGTAAAAGATCTAGTTCTCGGACCACTTTATCGGACATGGGGTAAATCATTTTTATGTGATACTGATAAAGCGTTTTTTACTTTTGTCTGTCATCATGAGTCATGATGAATTGATAACAGACAAAAGTATAAAAAAAAGCGTTTTTTACTTTTGTCTGTCATCATGAGTCATGATGGCAGACAAAAGTAAAAACGCTTTATCAGTATCACATAAAAATGATTTACCCCATGTCCGATAAAGTGGTTCGAGAACTAGATCTTCTACCTGTGACATTCTGTCACAAATGTTAGTTTTGGGACGTTTGCGGATAAAGGAATTTTATTAAACCCAAACGCGCTTGTGTGTAGAAAACAAGAGCCATTTCTTGTAACCAATTCGTAGTTAGTGTGAGTACTTGAGTAGCAATTTTGTTTTGTTTTTAAAATAAACATCGTAAATCGCCTGTCTTTTCCATGAATTTTGAATACATAGTAGGCCAATTTTGTTTTTACGAATAAAGCTTAATTTATACACCATTCACGATTGTTTCAAATTCGGACTATCTATGAAAATCTGGCATTTTATTTGGCATTACCACAGAGTAAATAGCCAAGGCTATATACTCTGTGGCATTACTGTGAGTTGTTATAAGAAATTTATTTTAGGTTATAATTGATGGCAACCAAGCACTGTTGTCAGTCTTCTTCATTTTTTAAATTAATAATTGAATTCGTTATTTATTGTTATTCTACTCATTATCATTAGGTAAAAAGGTCCGGTCTGTCTTTCTGGTATTCCTCAAAACACCTTTTGATACACGTATCCGTATTAACAGAAATTACATTCGGCATTTAAAGTAATAAGAATTAAACTGACAACAAGGCAAATCTTTGACAAAAAAACGTCATAAAGGTACTGTCTTTTAATTGCAATATTGCTCTGTGACAGTACCTGGCAGGACCTGAAGCCAACCTAACAAAAATATATCTAGTTCTGCTGCGTGTTTAAAACAATCGTGAATGGATTATAGTATTTTATTTTTACAATAAAGTTAATAAATAAGAATTTTGACCGGGCCCTTCGCAACCCCGGGCCTGGTTCCGCGGAACCACCTTCACTACGCCACTGATTACATATGCAATTGAAATTCACCTTTGAAAACACTTAAAACTCGCCTTTTTGCCTTGTTTTTTGTTGGGTCACTTCAACGAAACGTTTGTTATTGTGATTCCTCTATGATAATAATAAAATTCCAACAAACCTTTTTCAAATATTTATTTTATATAAGATAACAATATAAGTATTTATTATACAAATTATTCTTATTCCGAGCTTGGGAGTGAAGAAGTTGACATTATAGATGGTGTGCTCTTTGGTGGAGATGGTGTCCCCGAAGATGCTGGTGAGGGACACGGTGCCTTAATCTCTTTTGTGAAGCTGCAAAAAAATACAGTTTGTATTGTATTGTGTGGGTTATACAAACGCGAAATGTTATTTTTAATACTATAATGCTACTTTAAATTCACATTTATTTTATTAATATATAATTTTTTCCTTGTGGCTTGTTAAACAGCTTATATAATTGTTATAAATTAAATAGTAGAGACATTTTTCTTACCAACCAACCGCCTTGTAAAATACATCCCTCGAGGTTTGGGACCCAAATCTTAAAGTAACGTCCTTGGTTCCAGGGAGACAAACTTCTAATTTGTCTCCGTATACATCAGAGGCTGTAGATGCGACGTTAAAACTCTGGCACTTGGGTCACCATACGCATATTTATTTATTTATTAATCACAATATCGCTCGTATAATAAAAACCATCATGAAGTACAGTGGTGGACAAATTAATCGCGTACTCTACGAAAAATCTAGTAACACATTTTTTCTAATTTATTAATGTGTAATCGTGTCTTTTTTGAAGTTTGAAGGTATTTTTAGAAAAGAGGTTATACGTTGCAATCAGAAATTGTTAAATTGTCACTCTAATTTAACAGTAATAAGGTAAAAATGAATCTTTATTTACAACAAAATTAATACAATAACGATTCCAAAATTAATATTTTTTCATGGCTCCATTTGCAGTTGATATTTTGTTTGATCTGTTAGGAATGGATGCAGGTCTCGAAAATATTTTTTGTTAATTTCCTTCAACTGTTTTGAATACCAGCCCAAAGTTCAATTTCGTCCTCAGACCTAAAGTTCCTCAATTATTATTTAACAAGTGTTTGTTGTACAAATCTCTTAGTCGTAGATAAAGTAGAGTATACTACTCGCAATAATGGCGAGTATTGACTCGTGCTATAATCTACTATTACATCGTGGCATGTCTTGCCCAGGCCAACTTAGGTTTAATTTAGATATACGCTAGCCTTGACAAGACAAACTACGATGTACCTAATTAAATTTTACACGCTTGTTATAAAGTTCTTGGAACAAATATAATTGTTGCACATGTAAGCTTATGTCTAAGGATGAGCTTTTTCTTTTGTTAGTCATTAAAAATTAAATGTCATTAAAAATAAAAATGTACAAACAAATAATATCAACGTCTATAAAAAAAAGATAATTACTTTATCCGCTATGTGCATTATGATAGAAAGTGGTGGGAATCAAAGCCAGTGGATATAGTAAAGCAAAGCCAGTAGATATACTAAAGTAGCGACACGGACCTTGACAGGGCAACAATAACGATTATACACTCTAGAGATGGCTCCACCATCAAAATTCAAAAACGTACGTCAAAAGTGTCAAGACTTTCTCACGTTTGAAAAATGGGTAAATCAGAACAATAAATTCGGTGATCATCTATAATTTCACTCTGGTTATTACTGTTTATATGCACAGACACCATGAAACTTGCAAACCTGTGCTTCAGACACGTAAAAATAAATCAGATCGTCCCTAAATTCAACTGAACAATTCTCTGAGAAAGGCTTTTAGATTACGCAAAATACAGCAACTCTTATGGACATTTCGAAGAAGGTGCTGGCGCTTCAACAGTGAATTCATTTCTTAAAGAAATTTGAACTTTGTATTTAATGAAAAAGCTAATAACACGTTTTAAATAATAGTTGTTGGAACTCAAGAAATGTTGTTACTTACATTTCTAATTTTAATAAACTCCTCCCTAAGAGATTTACAGGTTACCTAAAAAATATCTGAGCCTCCAAAATTATACACAAAAATGTCTTGGAGAGAAAATTAGCAGGTTATCGTATTTAATTACTCCGTGATTTTAAAATGGCCAACAATTTTAAATTTACCCCCCCCCTCGATAGTCGTGCCCTCTATAGAGTGTATAATCGTTATTATTGTTTATTGTCAAGGTCCGTGTCGCTACTTTACTACAAAGCCAGTGGATATAGTAAAGTAGCGACACGGACCTTGACAGGGCAACAATAACGATTATACACTCCATAGAGGGCACGACGGTCGAAATTCGACATATACCGCATTATTTACGTAAAATGTCCAGCCTTGAAAAGCCTTATTAAGGGTATTCTTGCTCCGATTTTACGCTTCATTTTAAATAAATAAAATTGTTAAGGGAATGCTCAAAAAAGATATTCATTAAAGGTCACGTTAGATGTTAGATTTGAATCGAGAATGTATTTAAACTGGCAATTTACTTTTGCAAGGCTCGACATTTTTTGTAATAACGCTGTTATTACAAAGTCAGTAATTTTGAACATACGTCAAAACTGTCAAGACTTTTTCACCTTTGAGAAATTGGTAAAGAGCACAGTGATTGTGGTGTTCATCTGCAGTCTTACTCTGGTTATTGGTTATGAACAGATTCTATGGAACTTTCAAACCTGTGCTTCAATCTCGTAAATAATAAATCGACACCAAAAACATCAAACAAAGAGACTGTTCAAAGTCGTCCACATTACGAAGCACTTCTGTGTGAAGATACTGGAAACTCATTCAAACAAAAATTGTTTCAGAAACATAGAGTGTTAGTTATCAATTGGAAAGAGAAATTTCTAAGATACCAAATTTTCATTATGTATTTTAAGGTAGATTTAAACAATATTTCCTCGAAAATTCATTCTAAATTATTAGATTCCGCCCTAATGAGAAAGAATTTAAGACTGCTCTGCTTACATTGACCTCCGTTTCACAATATTTAATGCATCTAAGTATGGAAATTATAGCGCATCAGTTTGGTGGACTTTTTATAGCCACTTATTTACAGCAACTATGTTATACAAAATTTAAATAATAAAGAGCAATTTAAGTTGTATTATTTCTATTTCTTAGGTAATATCGAGGTGTAAACCGTACCCCAAATTTTGTACACCAGATGATTTTCTGTGATTTAATCATGATTCCTTCTGATTTCCCCTAATTTTTTAAAGTGATTTCCACAAAATTTCTTGATTTCCTCAATTTTGTACACTGAGTTCCTCTGCGGTTTACCTCTCGGATAATATTAAACACATAAAACTTAACTTTTCTTTTCTGTTAATAGTGTTGAGGGAGAAAATTTAAAATTGTTGGCCAATTTAACATCCTGGAGTAATTGAATACGATAACCTACTAATTTTCTCTCCAAAAGACATTTTTGTGTATAATTTTGGAGGCTCAGATATTTTTTAGGTAACCTATAGATCACTTAGGGAGGAGTTTATTAAAATTAGAAATGTAAGTAACAAAATTTCTTGAGTTCCAACAACTATCGAGCGTTCAAATAAAAACCTGGGCTCAGGAGGCTGTGGAATTTTCTTTTGTTTTTTAAGTTTCCAGCGTATAATTTGACATTACGAAATGTCAATATTGTCAAGCAAAAATCTCCTTTGACTTCACTTAAAAACCTGCTAAAAGTTAAAACAAGGGCCACAGTACAGAGTAATAGCCACAGCAGAAATGCGCAGTGACCCAAAGCAGCCATAAAATCAAAAATTTGGGTGGGAAAATATCTAACCTCAAATCTTTTTGACATTTCATAAACGATAAATGACTGCAAACAACTATTGCCGGATCCGGTTACACTGTTCCCATGTTCAAATTTAAAGCACTGCCAACTGGGCCAAGATTTTTAAATGAACGCACGATATTATTTAAAACGTGTTGTTAGCTTTTTCATTAAATACAAAGTTCAAATTTCTTTAAGAAATGAATTCACTGTTGAAGCGCCAGCACCTTCTTCGAAATGTCCATAAGAGTTGCTGTATTCTGCGCAATCTAAAAGCCTTTCTCATTGAAATGTTCAGTTGAATTTAGGGACGATCTGATTTATTTTTACGTGACTGAAGCACAGGTTTGCAAGTTTCATGATGTCTGTACATATAAACAGTAACAACCAGAGTGAAATTATAGATGATCACCGAATTTATTGTTCTGATTTACCAATTTTTCAAACGTGAGAAAATCTTGACACTTTTGACGTACGTTTTTGAATTTTGATGGTGGAGCCATCTCTAGAGTGTATAATCGTTATTGTTGCCCTGTCCACGACCAACTGTATCAATCTCCGCTTGCTTCGCTTCTCTCCGATACGGCCATACCGCTTGTCGATTTGTCCATAAGAAACCAAATTCTTGACCTTGGAAACGAAAGTTCGGCAGGTAGAGCACCCAAGCACAGAGTATATAGCCAAGCTATATACTCTGTGACCCAAGTGACAAGTATGTGAATTAAAATGATGTCAGACGTCAGGTCAGAAGTCAGAGTGGTGCTTCGAGGTTATCATTTACCTGTCTTGTTAGTGTCATTAGTGTCATCTAATTCGAAAATTTTTTTTTGAATTTGACACCTTCAAATTTGACAAGTTCAAATGATTTGGGGGCAGCACGTGCCGAACGCCATCTCGGTTACTAGATCGGAACAGTTTTTTAACCGAGCGGTATGGCCGTATCGAAGAGAAGCGAGAGAAGCGAAGCAAGCGGAGATTGATACAGTCGGTCGTGCCCTGTCAAGGTCCGTGTCGCTACTTTAGTATATTTACTGGCTTTGGCCCTGTCAAGGTCCGTGTCGCTACTTTACTATATCCACTGGCTTTGCCTTGCACATAGCGGATATGTATTTCTAAAAACTAGTTAAAATATCGAGTTACAATCAGAGCTTCAATACATAAAATATACACTGAGGTTTTAATTTAACTGAACATAGCATAACACACATAACATTATTAATCCTATGATCAATTTAAAAAAATTCTAATCAATGCATAAATTTTATTTTTGGACCACGCTTTTTTCCTCTCCTCACTCTCAAAAAACAAAAATTGAACCTTGGAACAATTAAAAAATGTAAGAAACAAATTCTAGAATCCTAATAGCTTAATAACGTTTTAGTTTGATTACCTTTAAGAACAGTGAGTATAGCAAACTGCTTAAACAACATATCGACAGAATTAGCCAATTTTTTAAAATTATTATGTCATTATTAGTGTTGCTCCAATTACCCATGAAATAATAAAATAAAATTGTTAACCTAAGATATTCAGTGTTTATTCAACATCCAACAATTTATTAATTTTCAATAAAATCACTAGCAAATTTTTGTGATTACAAAACTCGCCAAATTTCTCCAAGAATATTCTTATAAAGAATTTTCGGAGAAATTTGGCGAGTTTTGGTAATCACTACGGAGTCTGCAAAAAGTGTATTTTACTCTAGTATCTCAAAAACTACTAAACTTAATTGTCGCACAGAAATCAGCATACTTTCTCTACACGTGCGAATGGTTTACTTTTAGGAAAATAGCTAAATTTGGAAGATTCCACCCTGTTTTTTAAAACTCCAAAGGTCTTGGTTAAGAAGTAACATTTTACATTCTCCTTAGGCGAATAGGTGATTTTTATACGAACTTACCTAATTTTAGTATCCGAGTAAATATCTATAATAATTTAATAATAGTGTTTTAGAAGCCCAAAATACTTACCGTCGAGTTTATGGTTAGCATTCGTAAACATTTAGCACTGTCTTCGATGGCTTTAGATTATTTAAATAGTTTGATTATAAATTATAACTCTCTAAGAATTTTTAAGTTTACGTAGGTACATTTGAAGCAGACAGTATAGCTATAGGTAAAAGTAGGTACCTGTGGTAGGTACTTCCAATAAGTAATTACATTTTTATGAGTTGTAATAATAATTTTCTTTTTCTTTGTTAAAACCAGAGTTAGGTCCCATAAAGCTTTTGCAGTACGTATATATGCCTATGTAGTAACTATGTAACAGAGCCACTGAACTTCATTGACTAGAAATGTTGTGATAAGTATGCAGCAGACAAAAAATTTTGATTTGTATTTGGTAGACCAACGAAAAGATATCGATTTAAAGAGAAAGAAATATTTAATTTTCATCTGCACGTCATGTGTAATATCAACAATCCAGTTTTATTTGTTCTGTTGCTTCCTTGTCATGATTAACACTTTCTGAATTCCATTCCTGCAATTTCGAAGACCCGAACAAAACAAAAATCACAAAGCACACAAAATTAGCACCTGCCAAAATCCAAAACAGGAGTTGCCAATATTTAAAACTGTGTTCGTTTTTGATAAAAACGGCAAAGAGCTTTGTTGACAAATAACCAGCGAAACCGCCAAACGTGGCAGCTATTCCATTAATGCTTCCTGAGTAATTCGGGGCAAAATCCATAACGTTGGACAGTACCGAAGCGCTTGACATTCCGCAAAACGCTTGCCAGAGTATCAACCCAACAACAGCCACCATTCGGATGTAGCCCCAGATGGACAAAATGACGAGAACTGTGAAACAAGTAAAGAAAAGAGTCCCGGCAAAAATTTTCCGTATTGTAAAAACAGAAAATGTGTTCCGTTTTCGCCATCTATCCGCTAAATAACACGTAAAAACAGCCGTGCAATAGGTTGCCAAAAAGGGCAAACCAGATAAAGCTCCGTTTGCTTTAATGTCAAAACTGAGAATTTGGTTCAGATACAACGGGATGTAATTGACGGCAGTGTTAACATTGAAGAGAATCCCAGAATATGCAATAATAAAAGCCCAAACGGGCCGTGACGTCACTATTTTCACCCAAGGACTCTTCTTTCTCACTTTTGTCTCAGCGATTTCTCTTTCGAGTTTTTCCAGTTCGTCCTTTTTAATCCTTGGATGTTGTTGAGGTGAATCGTAAATCAGATAAAACCAGCAAAATGACCACAAAGTGGTTATACCCCCACTGATGTAAAACACACAAGGCCATCCCCAATAGTCGATCAAAACACCCGAACAACTCAGCGTCAACATTAGGCCCAACTGGCTGGCTAGTATGTGTGCCATAAACTTTGAAATATGTTTTGGAGGTATCCATTTCGGTACAATGGGAAAAACGGCTGGGAAGGCCGCTCCCGTGGTCAAACCCACCCCAAATCTCACACACCACAAGCAGTAATAGTTTAAATAGGCAGCAGGTGGGGTCAGCAGGGTGAAGAAACCAGTCAGGAGCATTATTACGGTTACAACAATTCGGGGACCGTAGATTTCAGCAAGGCGGCCTCCTGGAATAGGGCCGAATACAAAGCCCCAAAAGAGAGAGCCCAGAATGTTGTGTTTTTGCGTTTTTGTCCAGTTGAATTGGGAGCTGTTGGATGTCATGTCCACGATTGCTATTGACATGTTGATTCTGCTCATGTATTGGAAAATGTAACACAGGATGACCATCATTGCCAAAATGCGCGTGCATGTTAGATACTCTGCGTTACACAATAATTTATGCCTATTTTTCTTCAGTCAAAACATACCTTTGCCGTCTGCCATACCAGTTCTAACTTTTAACTACTTGACCTTGTTAGGAACGGAAAATAATGACCACTAATAAGGCAGTAAAAATTCATACCTACTATCGTCGGAGTGATAAAGATATATGGTTATGTGGTAACAATTTGTGCAAATAAAAACTGCATTTCCCTTCAATGTGCGAGTAGTATGAAGTCTTTTTTATTTTGACCGAGAGTTACAAATAAAAATGGGATGGTAAACATATTATAATTTAAGTGTTTCTTCGCTTTGTAGTTTCTCCATTTCGGTTTTGTTAACTTTTTTGCTCCACTTTTGTTCTTCTCCGGAGGCAAATATCATAAAAATTAAAAACGCAAATAGGTTTGATCCAACCAGAATCCAAAACATAATGGCCCATTGTTCAAATCCTTGCTCTTCTTTCGTTATTAAAGCAACAATTTTCGTCGTGACGTAACCAGAAATGCTGACTGGTACTTGACTTACACCAAAAATAGTTCCGGAAAAAGGAGGAGCTATGTCGACAAAATTGGCCATGACTCCCGGAGTCGATAAACCAATGAGTCCCAAACACCCTGTAAAAACCACAATAGAGACAATGTAGTTGTATCCCCAAAAGGCTTGAATGAAGAAAAGTAAAGCCATCCCGCCAAACACGATTCCAGTAAAAAACTTCCGAATTGCTGTTGTTGAAAATTTTTCGGTTTTTTTAACAGCGTCGGCAGCGATAGACGAGGTGACTGAAGTTAGATACCTAACTGTGAAAAAATCGATTATTAAATTCTTTCAGTATGAACAATTAAATTACCTAAATAGGGTAAACTGGAAAACCACCCATTCTGTTTAATATTGAAATGAAGCACTTGGCTCATATAAGTTGGTAGTTGGGTGAAGGCAACAAAAAAAGCAAACCCTAGTCCAGTGTTTGTCACTATGAGGGCCCACACTGGGCCCGACGTCAGAATGTTTCTCCAAGGAGTCCCAGCTTTTTCAACAATCACACATTTAATTTCACTTTTTAATCTTTCCTTCTCCTCTCGACTAATTCGAGGGTGTTGCTCGGGTGAGTCGTACACCAGCCAAAACCAGGCTATTGACCAGGCTATAGTTATGCTTCCGGTGACATAAAACACGCTCGGCCACCCAAAATCCGCTATTAAGTATCCACAAACAGGCAAGGTGATAGCCGCCCCTAACGAACTAGCGGTCATATGAGACATAAATTTGGACGTATCTGCCGGTGCTATCCACCTGGTGGCTAGTGGAGGAGTGGAGGGCCAGTGGATGCCTATTGCAACTCCAAGGCTAAATCTTGCCGCCAACAGCCAATAGTAGCCCAAATTGCAAGCAACGGGGGTAAGAACTGTTAATACGCCTGACGTGAGCAGTCCAATCCCCACGACGATTTTTGTTCCAAACATTTCCGAAAGACGGCCTCCGGGTACTTGAGTGATGAGGTAACCCCAGAAAAAGTAGCCCAAAATATCGTTTTTGGCTTGCTCGTCCCAGTTATAGCGGGGGCCGTGCGATTCAAGCGTGTTGTTGGCATCGTTTCGTGCCACCATTTCTACGATTGCTATAGAAATGTTGATTCGGATCATGTGGTGGATCATGAATCCGATGATGACCATTATCGACAGAACACGCTGACATGTTAGAATCTCTAATGGTGAAGCTGAGTGAAAGATATAAATGTTATTGTGAGGTACCTGCACTTTTGGCCATTATTTGAGTTTGCTGAAAATTTAGCTTTTTAATGTAACCTAATTGCCATGATTTCAGTAATAAATAAATGCAGAATCAAGTAAAAATTACCGACACTTTCTAACGCTGGCAACTACATAATCTCTTGTAAATTAGATTTTCATTGTTATAGAAGAGTGACGCAGATGAAAAGTTTGACGCCGATTATCATATTATGCATGCAAGATTATTGAACAAAAATACACACATGCTATACGCATATTTTTGCCGTGTAATAAAGCAGTTGAATTTTAAGTACTCCTAGTATTTAACAGTTATCTCGACAATTATATGTTTTAGGTGTATTTGTGCATTAACATGTTTGCACATTCTGTAATTACTAGACAAAAGATATTTCATATGAACCTTCTGGAAGACTTACGCTTATTATTACTAGAACCTGATGATTGGCAAACTTTCTTTAATTTTTTTTAAGAAAACTATATAAACTGCATCTTTTTTTTGTACCCACTACTTTTTGTATTCCATAAAAAGAATTGGGGAATTGTAAGAAAATTGTAAGATAAAAGCTTTTAAAAAGACAACAATTGCTCGTGAAACTGCCAGAGAATTGGTATTCTTCGTCAACATTTCGCCCTGAATTCGAATTCGATAGTCAAGTTTGGTTGTAACATTGTCGTTACATTATTATTTACATTTTTATCGTTCTTTTACTTTGTAATTAATTACTTACGTTACTTTATAAAATAAATAGTGTTTGTTAACTTTTCATTTTCATACAAAAGTGAAGGTCCTTTTAGTCGTCATATCTAATCCAACAAGTCAACATCATAATGACAAAGAGTAAGTATGAAACATTTACAGAAAAAAAATTCAGTAATTTTTCTAAAATTTCCACTATACAAGGTAGGTCTGAATTTTTTTTCTGTGTCTCAAAAACCACGAATCACGCAGAAAACAGTGATTTCTAGTAAATGCTTAATTTTTTCTCTGTACATGTTAATTTTTTATTTTATTTTTTTGCAATTCGCTATAATTAAAATTAATTAATTAAACCACCAACCAAATTTTAGTGAAGCCAAAGCAGCCAAATCATACTTATTTATTTCCAAAATAAAATTATGTTTTATTACTGCTAAAAGCTTTCTGTAAAGCAGTGAAATATTTGGTTTATCTAAATTTCTGTTAGTTTTAGTAAGTATTTACTCTTTTATTATGTGTTTATCATAGCCTTAAGTTCTCATCTTTTAACTGTAATTTTCTGTCCAATCTACATTGCGATGGCATGGCTCGAGATCGCATTTCTGCATTTCACTCAAAGTATGAATGACTTCGCTCCGGTTATAATGTTATAAACGAATCTACTGTGTTCATCTTTCTTTCTTAGCAAGCCACTCCAATTAAAAAATAAATTTTATTTTGTACTTTTTTGAATTACATGATTATTTCATATAAATAAGTGCTACAACAAGTAAACAGTCCTGCTTAACGTTAAAGTTTGAGTCGAGGTTTGTATTAACTATTGTACATTTATTAGATAAATAAAAATAAAGCCGAAATAAAGCAAACAATATTGTGTTTACCAAACGCATATCGATAAAGTAGAGGTCCATGACTTGTTCATTTATCGTCTTATAATATAAGAATATAACACAATGCATATTTGCGATTTGTATTTTTTTAATAAAACAACAATTTGCAATACACTTTTTATTTGTTATTTCTGTGGCAGTAGTCCTGCTTTTGCCACCATTTTGTAGAAGATCCCGTCTTTATTTTCCAATAAATTCGTCGGTTCGTCAAACTCAACAATTTCGCCTTTGTCCATAACCATAACTTTATCACTTCGCAAAATCGACTGTAACTTGTGAGCAATCGTGAAAACGGTACAATCCTTGAAACTCTCCTCCATCGTTTTGTGGATCAAGGCGTCCGTTTCTGGATCCATATTAGCCGTGGCTTCGTCCATGACGATGATTTTGTTCTTCTGGATGACCGCTCTGGCGAGACAGATCAACTGTCTTTGTCCTATACTGAAATTCGAACCTCCTTCAACGATCTCAAAGTCTAGGCTCGGGATGAGTTTCTTCAAGTGGGCCGTTTCGATTGCTTTCCATATTTCATCATCTTTGTAGCGATGGATGGGGTCGATGTTTTCGCGGATTGTTCCCGTGAACAGGACAGGGTCCTGGGGGATGATGGAAATGTTGGCTCTTAGGCAGTCAAGGGAGACGGTTTTCGTCTCCACACCGTCGATCAGAATTTTCCCTTCGACTTCGTACAAGCGGAACAAGGTGGAAATAATCGACGACTTTCCGGCACCGGTTCGACCAACAATTCCAATCTTCTCTTTGGGATTCGCCGTGAAGTTTATATTTTTCAAGACTTGTTCGTTTGAGTTTGTATAAGTCAGGCAGACGTTTTCATATTTGACCATTCCCACACTTGGCCAGTTATCTAATTCCAGGCCTTGTTTGTTTTCTTGTTTAATTTCGGTATACTCCAATACTCTTTCGACTGAAGTCATTCGATTTTCCATTTCGGCCCACTGCCGAATTCCCCATTGTAAAGTCCCAGTCAGATTAAACGCTTGCGATATGGCGAGACCGACATGACCGGCCAAAACATCTACAAAAAACAAATTATTTCATGTTTTTTTAATCAATAACATACCATCATCGGTAAACAAAAATTTGACAACAATAAACGATATGTAGAAACTGCACAAAGTGTCCATTGTAAACGCAAACGCCCTCATGCTGCTTTGAAGAATATAGGAAGCAGAAGTGTAGAGATCCTGGTGACGGTCGAACTCATCTTTGAGAATTTCTTCAGCTTGAAAAGCCCGGATTGTGGTCAAACCTTCAAGCGAAGCGTTAAGGTGACCAACAACCGGACTTCTAGCTGTAAAAATTGTGTTACATTTGGTATAACTCGGAAAATTTGTAAATTACTTAAAGCATCCAATCGTTTCAAACTCCTCGATGTACGAAGGCAAAACTTTCTCAATACCACCAATATTAAAAGAAATATGGCAGTGGGGATCAAAAACATGGGGTTAACGCCTGCTATCAGTGCCACAATCCCAATTATGACCAAAAGGACCTGAAATTAGTTGTTGAGTTGTAGACAAAGTATAAGCAGTTTTGTCACTCAATACTTACCCGGAAGACGTGGTAAAAAGCGAATAGAATCGATTCGTCAACTGTAATCAAATCTTTTGAAAATCTGTTCAAAATATTTCCGATGAAATTCGTGTCGAAAAACTGCATTGATGCATTAATAACAGTCGAAATCATGTTTTTATGCAGTTTGAGGGCCGCACTCCGTGAGAACCATAAAAGCCCAATTGCTCGACTCAGACTAGTAACCCCCGTAGCAATGGTCATAAACGTGTACAAGTAGAAAATGTAGTTTTTTTGATTGTAGAGTTCCACTTGTTCGGTTGTATTTGTGGCATTTTGAATAGTGAAGTTGGAAATTTTTTGTTCCAAATTGACCCTATATTTTTGATAAATTTCTTTATTGTATTGATTTTTTGTAACTTACCAGTCACTCACTAACTTGTCCGTGTAACTCATCGTGATCTGTGCCGACACAAACAGACAAAAAACTAGAAACAGTACGAAGTAGCCACCACCGAACTTGATATACTTGTTGTAGACGGCTGTTTTGACAGCACCCGTTTGCTTCTGTTCTTGGTAAACTTTTCTTTGAACAGGCGTGTCAGTCATCAGTTTGGTTTCTTCAGTTGCTGCTTCCTCTTCACCAGTTTCGTCGTCACACACTTCATTTTCCTTTTTTTCCTCGACTGTTTCCAGCAGCTCGTTTGGGTTAAGTTCAGCCAGTTTTCCACTTTGTTTGATCTCTCCATTTTTCATAACGATGATAAGATCGCTGTCTTTCACATAGTCGACGTTATGACTGACCATAACCACCAGTTTGTCTTTGAGAAAGCCCAAAATACACTCTTTGAAAATAAAAGAACTCACATGCGCGTCCAAAGCGGCCAAAGAGTCGTCCAGGAGGTAAATATCACTTTCCTTGTAAACGGCTCGAGCTAGGTTGATGCGAGCCTGTTGTCCTTTACTCAAATTTATTCCACGATCTTCCACAATGGTGTTATCACCGGCTTCTAACAATTCAAAATCGTAGATCAAAGCACAAACTTTCAACACTTCGTTGTAGCGTTTTTCGTTGTATTTCTGGCCGAATAAAATGTTTTGTTTGATTGAAGACGGGAAAAGCCAAGGTTCTTGGGAGGCATACGACACGGTGCCTTGAACCATCAAATTTCCCTCTTCGGGTTGGTAGTCTTGCAGTATCGTTTTCAAAAGAAATGACTTGCCGCTTCCTACAGGACCAGTCAGAAGAGTTAACCCTTTTTCAACGTTTAAAGTAATGTTTTGTAGAATTTTAGCATCACGTATTGAAACAGTGACGTTTTTCATGTTGATTTTGGGCAAAATTGTGATTTCGGTGTTGGGTATTTTCTCTGATTGAATTTCTGCCGCTTTCATGATTTGACCAATCCTCTTGATTGATGATTTAAGTTCAGCGGTTTGGTACACACCAATCGGGAACAAGATAGCCAGACCATAGGATAGATTTTGAAACGTTCCCATGATAAAGTAGACAATTTCCGCAGTTATGGCATTACCACACCATATGTAGGTCATCAAAATTAAATAAAAAGCTATGTGGGAGTTCAAACTCCCAATCACTATAATCAGAAATCTTACAAAGAAAATCTTGTAAGTCGTGTAGACTTCTTTTCTGGAAAAAATTACTTGTATTGAGGCAAAACCACGTCGAAACTTACTTTCTAGCTTGGGAAATCTTGCCGTCAAAAATTTTTTCCCAAGTGTACATTTTGATAATCCTAATTGCTGATAGAGTTTCTTGTGTCATTTGTAGTCTTTCATCGGTTTTCTTACACATGTTCATCTTCATGGCAGTGATTTTTGAACCGAGCCACACTGCACAAAAAAAGATTAGGACAAGTCAAAAAAATCGAACAGTTACCTTGTAAAGGCAAAACTAGGAGGAAAAATCCGACTCCGGAGAACGCCGACCATCCAATCCTGATGTAAAAAATCACACTAACCACAATCGTTTTGACGATTCCGATCCAAATGTCATTTCCGAAATCGATGAAAAGTTCAAACGTGTCGACATCTTTGGTGATCAGAGTCACAATTTTCCCGATTGAGATATCCTCCATGTGGGCAGGGCTCAGTTTCAGCGCTTTTCTGTACATAAACGAGCAGAAAGCGGCTCGAGTTTTGATCCCAAATCCAGCCAGGAGGAGGTAATAGTTGTGTTTATACACCCGCTGGAAGAAGTTTAATCCAATGACTATGGCAGCATAGTAGTAAGCGTCTGTTTTTGTAAGTTCGGTTTGGTCTGGCGAGAAATACAAAACTAATTTGCCCAAAGCATACGGCTGGACTATTCTAGAACAAGGGGGTGAGAATTTTGAAAAGGGCAAATCTGACTTACATTTCTACCACGTTGATGAACAGCTGCATAAAACCTAGAAGAAGGTATGGGAACCCGTAACAACTTAACAGGAGGCGAACTATTGATAAATTTTTCCGTCTCTTCTTCTGTTTCTCCCATTCTAGTTCGAGTTGATCTCCTAGTTTCTTCGATTTGTAGTTTGAAAGAACGTCGTATAGGTCGCTCTCTTCCAAGTCTCTTGTGAACCCTTTTTTGAAAAGTTTGATGGCGTAACTGAAATTCGCAAATAAGTTATAACATTTCACTTGAGGGTGGTTTTGTACATAAAGAATATGTTCGAAATAAAGTTGTTTCTTTCCTTGGGGTGAGTTTTACGCCTTTGTTCCTCTCCGTGATCCATTTTGAAAGTCGTACTAAATACTAAAAGAAAGAACAGCGCGTCTTTCGGAATTTTATACACTTGTAGTAAAGCAAAGTAAATAAGTATTAACAAATCAAACATAGTGTTTTCCCATGAACCCATTTATTGTTATCTGATTTTTTTCTTATTTTTTTCTCGATTGGTTACTGGCTTCTTGTTCCAGATTCTTCATCGAGAAGTTGTTTGATGGAATATTTGAATTAAATAATTTTCCTTGCTTCGATATGGAATTTATTATTGGAAATAAATCATTGGGTTAATTGGTCTATCATTATTCAAACAATGACGTTGTGACGGTGAAGAATAGTTTTTTTTTCTTAATCTTAATACAACTTTAGATAAAACGGCTACAAATAGAATCTGGCTCCAAGCTAGTTGCAACTTATTGTTCATTGTTTTAAGTTAAACACACATTTGACGGAACTTACGCAAAAGTTTAATTCAAATACTGGCTGATGCAATGATTATTTTTGTATAATATTTTCATGCTACTTACAATTTGGAAAATTATGACACTACCAAAATTTTTGCCTACAAACTACAATCATTATCACCGCTTATGTTTAATAATTTTTGAGACGCAACTTTTCATTACGCGAATCCTGGAACTCCTTAACTAGCTTAATCGAATAATTTACTGAAAGCAAGCGAGTTTACTAATCGGCGATTATAAAATTAAGAGCAATTGTATAATCGAGACTGTGGATAAGGAAAAGGTAAGAGGAATCTCAATACGAATGTTGGTAGGGCTTAATGAAGCGTGCGTGGTTAGTTGTAGCTTCTTTGGTTTGTAGTAATGCCTTGTTACAAATATAAAAGCATCTATCATTCAAATGCATTTAGATTAGAAGAAGTAATCAAACAAAATATTACCAGAAATTTAGAAATCCGATATTTTTACAAATAGACCAAATTTGTTCTAATATTTTTATTGACTGTTTACAAAAGTTCCGATTGCGGGTTTATTACCTTTGTAGTTGAGTGACATTGTTTATTATTGCCAAGAAGTAAATTGTGGTAAATAACTACAATTCGTAGTGTATCGTTTTCTGAGTGCCGGCTGAAAATAAGGAAATGTCAATCTCATTTGTCAATCTCATTTAAAAGTGACCATTCAAATCTGTTGTGTACATTTCATACACGTACAGCATTTTGAGGGTTACAAAGGAGGTGCTCTAAATTTCAAAAGGACATCAAAAAGGTCATGTTAAAAAAATCAACTCTATAATTTAACTTTTAAATTATGTATTTATAAGAGCAGTCACAAACCCCACTCTGATAGTATTGTTATTTAAATTTTAGGATAATGGAAAAATTACTTGAAAAATTATAAATAATTTTTATGTAACTACCAAGGTAATAAGTATTAACATGTCCTTACGTATTGGAAGTTTGTTAAGTTAGGTTTTTTACTTTATCTTGACTTTATCATTACAATTAACCATAAATTGGAATTTTTAAATAAATCAAGCAACAAACACTTCACTTTTTTCTTCAAATAAACAAATTAAACAAAATAATTGAACAGGATTTACAATTTTGCTTCAAAAAAGAATTGGTAGTAATACATACATTAATAGAAAATTAGTTATCCATCTCTGATTGGTTTTTATTTTCCAAATTTTGTTGTCTAAAATATTTGAAAATTGTGGACGTTTTTTTTAGATGGTAATCTTACAGTCCTTGTTCGAAAAAGTGTATTTGTTATTAAAGCTTTTGTAACCATAAACTATAATATTGTTATTACAGGAGGATTAAAAAACAATTTATTTATACTCATTTACATTTTTATAATATACATAGTAATATCATTTTATGGTGCTTTTCTTTAATATTCGTTCATTGTAACGTTTTCTATTAAAAAACCTGTGATTTTTACAATAACATCGAAAAGGTACAAGTAACAAAATTTGAGCCGTAGTTGAGCCATATTACGATAAATTTGAGGGTAATAATCCAGACTTCTTCACCAGTTTGTAGAAGACGCCTTCGGTATTTTGCATCAAACTGAGAGGATCATCATACTCAATAATCTCCCCTCTATCCATGACAATAATTTTGTCAGAATTCAGTATCGAATGAAGCTTGTGTGCTATTGTAAAAACAGTACAAGAGGCAAAATTTTCATGTATTGTTTGATGTATCAAAGCATCAGTTTCCGGGTCCATGTTAGCCGTTGCTTCGTCCAGTACGATAATTTTATTATCTCTGATAAGTGCTCTCGCTAAACAAATCAACTGTCTTTGACCAACACTAAAGTTGGAACTACTTTCAGTAATCTCGTAATCCAAGCTTGACACTAGTTTTTTCAAGTGCGCCGTTTCAATCGCATTCCAAATATCTTCATCAGAGTAAATTCCCTCAGGATCGATGTTTTCACGGATTGTTCCCGAAAACAAGACTGGATCTTGCGGGATAATGGAAATATGTTTCCTCAAGAAATCCAAAGTTAACGTTTTTGTATCAACACCATCGATTGTAATCTTTCCTTCGACTTCGTACAAGCGGAAAAGTGTTGAGATTATTGAGGATTTTCCCGCACCAGTTCTACCAACGATTCCAATCTTTTCCTGCGGGTTTGCCGTGAAGTTTACGTTTTTCAGAACATACTCGTCCGTGTTGTTATAAGACAAATAAACGTTTTCGTATTTGACTTCGCCTTTTTTCGGCCAGTTTTCTAACACCTGGCCTTGTTTATTCTCCTGTTTGACTTCCGTATATTCCAGAACTCGTTCAACTGAAGTCATTGAGTTTTCCATTTCGGACCAAATTCGCACTCCCCATTGCAGGGTTCCGGTCATTCTTAATGCCTGGGATATGGCAAGGCCCACATCACCGGCTAGAATTTCTGAAATAAAAAGAATAAAAAAATTGGTCTAGCCAACTATTTACAATAAGTTACCTTCGTCGAAAAAAATAAATCTTGAAATTATTGACGCTATGAAAATAACGCATAAAATATCCAAGAAAAAGGCATAGGCTCTCATGGAAGAATAGGAGATGTAAGACGCTGAAGTGTACAGATCTTGGTGACGGTCATATTCATGTCTTAGGATTTCCTCAGCTTTGAAAGCTCTGATAGTTGTTAGGCCTTCAAGGGTTGCATTCAGGTGACCAACCACTGGACTTCTAGCTATAAATTATAAGTAATAAAAATTGTTCACTGTGTTTAATAATTACTTGTCGCATCCAATCTTTTTAAGCTTCGAGCTGTGCGAAGGTAATAGCCGCGAATTATCATCAATAACCCAAAGAAGAAAAAGGTCGGGATCAGGAAAAATGTGTTAACTGTTGCTATAAGTGTCATTATTCCAGTTACGACAAAAAAAGTCTAAAAAAGCTACTGAGTTGGGCGTTTTTTTGCGTTATATTTTTACCCTAAACACTTGGTGGTAAATAAAGGGGAGGTGTTCGTCTATGACCGTCAAATCTTTTGAAAATCGGTTTAAAATATTGCCAATGAAATTGGTGTCAAAGAAGGACATTGTCGCGTTGACCATATGCGTGATCATGTGCTTGTGTAAATTTAACGAAGCTCTTTTGATCACACTGTAGAATCCAAAAGATCGGCTCAAATTAAAAACTGTGCTTAGAATTATCATTGCTGTGAACATTTTTAAAATGTAGTCGCGTTTTTCTATTGTTTCTTCTTCAGTCTGGTCTGTGGTGTTTGTAATGTTATAGAGAGTGAAATTGGCTAATTTTTGCTCAATGTTGACCCTTAAACAATGTTGATTATTTGGTCCTATTGTTAAAAGAGACTTACCATTTGCTAACTAATTTATCGGCATAACTTTGAACAAATTGTGAAACGCCATAAATTGCAATTACAAGAAGGAAAGCAAAAATACCGCCTCCATAATGCAAATATTTCTTGTACACTTCTAATTCAACTGCACCTTTCTTTTTAACTTCTTGGTACACTTTCCGTTCCCTTGTCGTCTCAGTTATTAGTTTACTTTCTTCATTTGCGTCGTTGTCCTCCTCCTCACACAGTTCCTTTTCATCTTCTTCGCTGATTTCTTCCAGAATTTCTTTTTCAGAAATTTCCGTCGACTTGGCGTGAGACAGGATAGATCCATGCCGCATCACTATAACATTATCAACTTCTTTCAAATGACTCACGTTATGACTAACAAACACCACTAATTTGTTTTGGAGAAATTTCAAAATACATTCTTTGAAAATATAGTCGCTGACTTGACTATCGAGAGCTGACAGACAGTCATCTAGGAGATAAATTTCACTTTCTCGGTAAACAGCACGAGCTAAATTGACCCGAGCTTGTTGTCCTTTGCTCAAATTATTACCGCGATCTTCAACAATGGTATTGTCACCGTCTGCCAATAAATCAAAGTCGTAAATCAAAGCACAAACTTTCAACACTTCTTGGTATCTGGCTTCGTCGTATTTTTCCCCAAATAAAATATTTTGTTTGATCGAAGAAGGAAAAAGCCAAGGATCTTGAGAAGCGTATGAAATGCGTCCTTGGGTCAGTACGCTACCATTGGTGGGTTCGTATTCCCTTAGTATCGTTTTCAGTAGAAAGCTTTTCCCACTTCCGACAGGTCCTGTTATTAGAGTGACCCCTAAATCGATATCTAAATTGACAGAATGAAGAATTTGAGTGTCCTTAAAGGCAATGTCCACGTTTTTTAATGAGATTTTAGGTTTGATGATTAGATTATTTGGGTCTGAAACTTCTTGCAGCTCTAAAGCTTTCAGTACGTTCCCAATTCTCTTGATAGAAGCTGTAGTTTCTGCAATTTGTGAAATAGCACTTGGGAAACGTATGCCCAAGGTATGTGTCAAGATGTGGAACAAGCTATCAATGAAGTAGACTATTTCCGCAGTTATGTGATTCCCCAACCATTTGTAGGTCATAATGAGAAGATAGAAAGCAATGTTACCGTTCAATACACCAATTTGCAGCAAAAAGAACTTTAAGTAAAAAATAAGGTGCATGCTCTTAATTTCTTTGCTAAAAATAAGGGATTTCGGAAATAAATTCGTAACTAGTATAAATAAAAGATTTACATTCTAGTGTCGGTGACCTTCTTGGTAAAAAACTTCTCCCAAGTATACATTTTAATAATTTTAATTGCTGATAAAGTCTCCTGGGTTGCTTGTAATCGTTCGTCTACTTTTTTGCACATTTTCATGCGTAACTTGGCGGCCCACGTCCCCATGTAAACTGCACAATTTTAAACGTTTTTAAATTTTGTTGGTTTTCTAACTTACTTTGTAAAGGCAATATGATAATAAAAAAACCAACTCCTGCAAAAGTTGCCAAATAAAGCTTCCTGTAAATGATGAAGGAAACAATGATTGTTTTGAGAATCGCAATCCATAGGTCGTTGGCTAAATACGAAAACCGTTCCAAAGCATGAACATCTTTAGTAATGAGGTTGATGATTTTTCCGACTGAGATATCCCCAAGTCTCGAAGGACTCAGTTTCAAGGCTTTTCGGTAAATGAAAGAGCAAAATGCTGTGCGAATTTTGACCCCTAGTGTGGTGACAGCGAGGTGGTAGTTGTGGGAGTAAAGACAGTCCATTATGTTGAAAACGACTAAAAGTCCGGCGTAGAAATACAGATCGTTTTTGGTCATCTCGGTTTGGTTTGGATTGAAATAACTGATTATTTTACTCAAGGCATGTGGTTGAATTATTCTGGAACCACAAATAAGTACCGACCTTTGGTAGACTAAGTACCTACATCATTAGGGTTTTAACTGCCAACTGTGAAACCCCCAAGAGGAAAATTTCTTTTCCATAGCAAGCCCATAACAGGCGCAAAATTGAGTTTCTGTCTCGTTTTGTTTTTTGTTTTTCCCATTCCCTTTCAAATTCATCACCCAATCTATCCGACCTATACTTGGGTAAAACCTCATACAAGTCTTCTTCTTCCAAATCCCGTTTAGCACCTTTTCTGAACAGTTTTACAGTGTAACTAAAAAATGCGTTAGATCTTGTTTATAGTTGTAATAATCTCTTACAAAAATGTGATCAAAGAAACAACGTTTGCCTTAAGAATTGGATGTGTTTCCTTGATATGTTTTTTTATATGATCCATGCTCAACACGGTCACTTGGTGCTCTTGTACGATTCTGGTTACATGAAAATTTCTTTGGCGTTTTTTAGACAAGACAAGGCCTCAAGTATTATTTGCATGAATTAAATGACGTTTTAATCGCTTAGTTTAAATATTTATTTCCTTATATGTAAACTGTTGCCCATTGTTTTCAACCATTTATCGTCTTTAACTATTTTGTCAAGTTGTGGCTCTAAAAATAAACTCTTATATTTAGTGTTGATTTTGAATTTAATTCGCTTACTGTTCGCAGTTATCTGTTACGTGACGCTTTGCGAAAAAGCGCTTTCATGAAATAATTTATAAGCAAGTTATTTGCTTACTTAATTCATAATAATCGCGTGGGTGCTTTGAATCATCAGTAATTGAGATAATTTACAACTTTAAAAATTTAAAATTTAAGGAAATTTAAATTGATCTCAAATGGAGGCACAAGTATTTGTCGTTCCTTTATAAACGACAATAAACAAATTCTTAACATTAGTTTTCTATTAGGTTTATTTCTTTATTATTTAAAACATTTAATACTTTTTTAATCTTCTGTTGAGCATAAGAATTTGTGTTTAGCATTTTGCATAGTTGTTTGATAATTCTCAAAATCATATTTTTAATAATTCGCTCGATAATCCGTTGTAATATGCTAATAAAGGACTTGGGACAATAAATACTATCTTTCAAAATAACTTTTTATTAACTAATTAAATTTTGTAACAGAACAATGCATAATTTTCAGTTGGACGTCCACTTAAGAAAAGAGTCACAACAATTCTGATTTCTTCACCATTTCATAAAATACACTTTCTTTATTTTGCAACAAGCTGTGAGGATCGTCACATTCAATAATCTTCCCTCTTTCCATAACAATAATTTTATCCGACTTTAGTACCGAATGAAGTTTGTGCGCAATTGTGAAAACAGTGCAAAAGGAAAAATTGTCATGTATCGTCTGATGTATGAAAGCATCAGTTTCCGGATCCATGTTAGCCGTTGCTTCATCCAGTACAATAATTTTGTTATTTCGAACGAGTGCTCGAGCTAAACAAATCAACTGTTTCTGGCCAACACTAAAATTGGAACTGTTTCCAACAATCTTGTAGTCTAAGCTTGGAACCAATTTCTTCAAATTCGCCGTTTCAATCGTCTTCCAAATCTCTTTATCAGAGTAAATTCCTTCAGGATCGATGTTTTCACGAATTGTTCCGGAAAACAGGACTGGATCCTGCGGGATAATAGAAACGTGTTGTCTCAGGAAATTCAAAGCTAGTGTTTTTGTATCAACGCCATCGATTGTAATTTTTCCCTCGACTTCGTACAGGCGGAAAAGCGTTGAAGCCATTGACGATTTTCCAGCACCCGTTCTACCAACGATTCCGATTTTTTCCTGCGGATTGGCCGTAAAATTTACGTTTTTCAAGACATATTCGTCGTTGTTGTTATAAGACAAGGAAACATTTTCGTATCTGACTTGTCCTTTTTTCGGCCAGTTTTCTAGGACCTGTCCTTGTTTATTCTCCTGTCTGACTTCAATATATTCAAGGACTCGTTCAACCGAGGTCATTGAGTTTTCCATTTCGGACCAAATTCGTACTGCCCATTGTAGAGTTCCGGTCATTCTTAAAGCTTGAGATATGGCAAGGCCGACATCACCGCCCAACATTTCTACAAGAAAAGTCGTAACAATTATATTCAGATAATTAGAATAATCACCATCACTGAAAAAAATAAAACGTGAGATAATTGAAGCTACAAAAATAACACACAGGAAATCTAAACAGAACCCGAAAGCTTCCTTTGAGGAACAAGCAATGTAAGAAGCTGAAGTGTACAAATCTTGATGATGATCATATTCTTGCCTTAAAATGCTTTGATTTTTAAATGCCCGGATTGTTGCTAAGCCTTCAAGACTGGCATTTAAATAACCAATTACTGGGCTTCGGGCTATAAAAAGACACGATTCCAAACATATTTGCAATTGTTTAAAACTTACTGGTGGCTTCCAAGCGTTTTAAACTGCGAGCTGTCCAAAGGTAATATCTACAAATTATCATCAGCAATCCGAAAAAGAAAAATGTTGGAATGAGAAAAAATGTGTTAACGGTTGCAATAAGCGACATTATTCCAACCATGCTGAAAAACATCTAAGCCAAAATATTAGGATAGTGCAACCCTTTTTATTATCTTTTACGTACTCTGAAAATGTGAAAATAAGTAAATGGGAGACTTGTGTCAATAACAGACAAATCTTTAGAAAATCTGTTCAAGATATTGCCAACGAAATTGGTATCAAAAAAGCACATTCTGGCATTGACCATGTGAGTGATCATGTGCTTGTGTAATTTTAGACAAGCTCGTTTAATCATGTTGAATAAGACAAATGAACGACCAAGATGACAAACGCTAGATACAACTATCATCGTTGTATAAATTTTTAATATATAATTACGATTTTCTATTGTTTCTTCTTTGGTCATATCTGTACTATTCGTAATGTTATAGAGAGTGAAATTCGCTAACTTTTGTTCAGTGTTGACCCTAAGATAAAGTTTGATTAATTTATTCTTTAACAGTTAAGAAAAATACCATTTACTAACTAATTTGTCGGAATAACTTTGAACAAACTGTGAAATACCATAAACTGCAACAATTAAAAGAACAACAAAAATGCCACCCCAGTATTGCAGATATTTCTTGTACACTTCCACTTCAACTACTCCTTTCTTTTTGAATTCTTGATATACTTTTTGTCCTCTTATTGCTTCAGTTATCAGTTTGCTTGCTTCATTCACGTTATCTTCACTCTCTACTTTGCACAATTCTTTTTCATTTTCTTTGACTTCTTCTAAAATTTTCTTATTATAAATTTCTGTCGACTTGGCATGAGACAGGATAGATCCATGTCGCATTACTATAACATTATCAACTTCTTTCACATGACTGACGTTATGGCTAACAAACACAACTAATTTGTTTTTGATAAATTTCAAAATACATTCTTTGAAAATATAGTCGCTGACTTGACTATCCAGAGCTGACAGGCAGTCATCGAGGAGATAAATTTCACTTTCTCGGTAAACAGCACGAGCTAAATTGACTCGAGCTTGTTGTCCTTTGCTCAAATTATTTCCGCGATCTTCAACAATGGTATTGTCACCGTCTGCCAATAACTCAAAGTCGTAAATCAAAGCACAAACTTTCAGCACTTCTTGGTATCTGGCTTCGTTGTATTTTTCCCCAAATAAAATATTTTGTTTGATCGAAGAAGGAAAAAGCCAAGGATCTTGAGAAGCGTAAGAAATGCGTCCTTGGGTCAGTACGCTACCATTTGTGAGTTCGTATTCCCTTAGTATCGTTTTCAGTAGAAAGCTTTTCCCACTTCCGACAGGTCCTGTTATTAGAGTGACCCCTAAGTCAATTTCTAAATTGATAGAATGAAGAATTTGAGCGCCGTTAAAGGCAATATTAACATTTTTAAAATTAATTTTAGGTTTGATGATTAGATTAACGTCATTTACATTTTCGTGCAATTCTGTTGCTTTTAATACGTCTTCTATTCTTTTAACAGAGGCAACCGCTTCTGCTATTTGTGTAATGGCATAAGGGAAACGTATCCCCAAAGCAAATACTAAAGTATCGAAGCAACTATCAATATAGTAGACAATTTCAGCAGTTACGTGGTGCCCCAACCATTTGTAAGTCATTATGAGAAGGAAAAAGGCAATGTTACCATTAAGAACTCCAATTTCTATGAGCAAGAATATCAAGTAAAAAATCAGGTGCATACTTTTGACTTCATTTCTGAAAAATTGTTGAGGGAACGATGGATTAAAATACGTACCCACCTGGGAAGACTTACTTTCTAGCTTTGATGACTCTGTTAGTAAAAAACTTCTCCCAAGTATACATTTTAATAATTTTGATTGCTGATAAAGTTTCCTGTGTAGTTTGCAATCGTTCGTCTACTTTTTTGCACATTTTCGTACGCAATTTAGCCGCCCATGATCCCATATAAACTACAACAGTTTGTGTTAATTTTTATTTTTTAATATTTTAGTAATTACTTTGTAACGGCAACACGATTATGAAAAGTCCAACTCCTACAAAGGTGGCCAATTGGAGTTTTTGGTACATTACGAAAGAAACGACAATTGTTTGGAGAATCACAATCCATAAGTCATTGGCAAAATATGGAAAAGTTTCCAAACTGGGAATATCTTTAGTCAAGAGGTTGGTAAATTTTCCGATTGAAATTTGGTCTTGTCTCAGTCTTAAGGCTTTACGGTAAATGAGAGAACAAAGTGCTGTACGAATTCGAATTCCTAATGTATTAAGTGCTAGAAAATAATTGTGAATGTAAACACAATCTGTCACGTTGATGAAAATCAAAAGACCAGCGTACAAATACAAATCGCTTTTGGTCATTTCGGTTTGATTTGGATTAAAGTAGCTAATTATTTTACTTAGCGCATATGGTTGGAGTATTCTGAAATGCAATAATCAGGCCTTGTCTCTAAAACTGTCACTTATTCGTACATAATTAGTGACTTAACTACCAACTCTGAAAATCCCAAAAGAAAGACTTCTTTTCCGTAACAAGTTAAAAGTAGACGCCAAACTGAGTTTTTGCCTTCTTTTTCCCATTCTTTCTCAAGTTGATTTCCTAATTTATCTGATTTGAATGTGGGTAAAGTTTCATAGAGGTTTTCCTCTTCCAAGTCTCGTTCAGCACCCTTTCTAAATAATTTCAATGTATAACTAAAAAAACAAAATGTACCTGTGTTTCAATTTTAAGAGACGTCTTACAAGAATGTGACCACTGAAACCAGATTTGCCTTAAGAAGCGGATGCTTCGGTCCGGTTTGCTTTTTAACATGGTCCATGTTTTGCAGTTTTTGAAATCTCTTTTAAAATTATTATCTGTTATCCATTGTCTTACGTTAGGTACGATTTAATATCTTATTTGCAAATGTAGTAATGCGTCAACAACGTTGTGAAATGAAAATTTCATTAATCTTTCGAAGTTCAAAACACAAATGTTTTTAAATGTTCATTCTGAAGTTTATTTAGTAGTTATGCGTACTCACTGCAGTAATAATAATTAATAAATACCACTTCTAAAAAATTTTAAAAGTTAAACACTAACTCTTTACATTCTTTCAGTAAATGACAAATTTTTAGAGTTGTACTCTATCACAATTACTGGTGATTTAAAACACCACCCACAAGATTATTACGAATTAAGCACGTAAACAATTCAGTTTATTAACTTGTTTCATAAAACCACATTTTTAAATGGTAAGTGCCAGTAGCGCCATTGCCAGTATCTAATAATATAATATAATAGTTTGTTAAAACTACAAGGATATTTAAGATTTTTTGTTATTATTCTTTGGTTCTTGACAACCTGTTTTTACAAACAAGTAATTTGTTACTTCGTGCTGTGTATTTGTAGCAAAATATCATGCGAATACGAATACCTCTTCTACTTCTGTGAGAGCAGAACCACTTTGCTTTTTAGTTATAATTGTTTTTGTTTTCGAATACGTAGTGAACTAAACTATTATTTAAAATTTTTTTTTTGAAAGGAATCTAAAACTACATAGAGGGATAAGCAAGGACAGCTGAGAGAATAGTATGGCGAATAAATAATAACTTGCTGTATTTATTTTTTTCTATTATTATTTGCTTTTTCTTAATTTAAGAAAACAACACATATTTTTAGGAAACTCAAATTAATTTTAAATAAATACGAATCACTCTATGCCTTGGCCGTTGGTAGCAGCCCCGATTTTTTGACCATATTATAAAACACACCTTCTGTATTTTGCAACAAACTATTGGGATCATCACACTCGATAATCTGTCCTTTATCCATAACAATCACCTTGTCTGAATTTATAATGGTGTGCAGTTTGTGCGCTATTGTGAAAACAGTACAAGAGGCAAAGTTTTCATGTATTGTTTGGTGTATCAAAGCATCGGTCTCTCTGTCCATGTTAGCTGTAGCTTCATCCAAGACGATAATTCTGTTATTACGGATGACAGCTCTCGCCAAACAAATCAACTGTCTTTGGCCAACGCTAAAGTTGGAACCATTTTCCGTAATTTCGTAATCTAAGCTAGGAACAAGTGGTTTCAAATTGGCCGTTTCTATTGCTTTCCAAATTTGGTCATCTGTGTAGATTCCTTCAGGATCAATATTATCGCGGATTCTTCCAGAGAAAAGAACTGGGTCTTGGGGGATGATCGAAATATTTCTCCTCAAGTAATCCAAAGACAAGGTTTTGATGTCAACTCCATCAATCGTGATTGTTCCTTTGACTTCGTACAGGCGGAACAAAGTGGAGATGATTGACGACTTTCCAGCACCTGTTCTGCCAACGATTCCGATTTTTTCCCTCGGGTTTGCAGTAAAATTAATATCTTTCAAGACATACTCGTCGGAGTTAGTGTACGACAAGTAGACATTTTCGTATCTGACTTCGCCTTTTGTTGGCCAACAATCCAGTGTTTGTCCTTGATTACTCTCCTGCTTGACTTCGGTGTATTCAAGGACGCGTTCAACTGAAGTCATCGAATTTTCAATTTCGGCCCATTGGCGGATCCCCCATTGCAAAGTTCCCGTCATTCTGAAAGCTTGAGTGATGGCAAGACCAACATCTCCGGCTTCTTTGACTAAAAATTATTAATAGTTTTAGTAAATCTAGATAAACAAATTTACCATCATCGAAAATAACAAATCTTAAAACCACCGATGCTATAAAAAGTGTATTGAAAGTGTCCAAACAATACGCAAAAGCCCGCATACTGCACTGGAAATTGTACGTGGCAGAAGTGTAAAGGTCCTGGTGCCTGTCGTATTCATCTCGTAGGATTTGTTCAGCTTTGAAAGCTCTGATTGTTGTTAGACCTTCAAGGGTTGCGTTCAAGTGACCCACAACTGGACTTCGTGCTGGAAATTATTGTGTTTAGTACGAAAAATTAAAATCAACTTCACTCACTAGCAGCATCCAAACGTTTAAGACTTCGTCCTGTTGGGAGATAATATCGCCTAATCACTGCCAAAAGACAGAAGAACATCAGTGTCGGGATTAGAAATGATTTGATGACTGTGTATATCAGTATCAAAACACCGACTATTACAAGAAATGCCTGTAAAAATAAATGAGAAAAAATCTACAACTCTACCAGACGTACTCTAAAGACTTGGAAAATCACAAACGGTAAATGCTCGTCAATTGTCGATAAATCCTTCGAGAACCGGTTTAAAATATTTCCGATAAAATTGGTATCAAAGAAATGCATCGTGGCTTTGATAATATGATCGGTCATATATTTGTGCAACTTGATTGAGGCTCTCCTTGCAACAGCAAAAAGTGCCAAAATTCGGCCAAGTTCAAAAGCTACAGTTAGAGCCGTCATTGCGCTGAAAAGGTGTTGGGTGAAATCGCGATGGCTCATTATTGTCTCCTTCTGTTGTTCCGTCAGATTCGTACTATTACTAAAAGTGAAGTTCGAAATTTTTGTCTCGAGATTAACCCTAAAACAAAATGTTTATATTTTATTACGGAGTCTCCATTCTCTACCATTGACTAACTAATTTGTCCGCATAGCTATGAACAAATTGCGAAACGCCAAACGCGACTAGTAGTAGCGTGAAAATAAAAAACCCGCCACCAAATTTGATGTACTTGGTGTAAACGGAAAGGTCGACCTCGCCTTTCTTTTTAATTTCTTGGTAAACTTTCCGCTCTTTGGTCGTTTCAGTCACTAGTTTGGTTTTTTCGTCCGCTTCGTCTTCTTCGTCATCGATTAGATCCTCCGTTTTTTCTTTATCGTTGATTATCTCCTCCAAAATTTGGGTTTCGGAAATTTCGGACGACTTGACGCAGGACGAGATCGAGCCATCATGCATGATAACAACATTGTCAACATCCTTCACATGACTGGCGTTGTGGCTAACGAAAACCACCAGTTTGTTTCTCAAAAATTTCAAAATGCACTCTTTGAAAATAAAATCACTGACGTGAGCATCCAACGCCGACAGGCAATCATCCAGGAGGTAAATCTCGCTTTCTTTGTACACAGCTCGAGCTAAGTTGATTCGAGCTTGTTGTCCTTTGCTCAAATTAATTCCACGATCCTCAACGATTGTGTTATCACCAGCTGATAGCAGGTCAAAGTCGTACACGAGTGCACACACCTTCAGGACTTCGTTGTACCGCTTTTCGTCGTACTTTTGCCCGAATAAGATATTCTGTTTGATTGAGGAAGGGAAAAGCCACGGTTCCTGCGAAGCGTAGGAAATTCGTCCTTTTGAAAATAATCCTCCACTTGAAGGTTCGTAGTCCTGAAGAATCGTCTTCAAGAGGAAGCTCTTACCACTTCCCACAGGACCGGTAATGAGAGTTACTCCCATGTCAAGCGTCATGTTTATAGAATGAAGGATTTCCTTGTCTTTGAAGTTGACACTAACGTCCTTCAGTGTGATTTTTGGTTTGATTGTTAAATTGTCTTCGTGTTGTTCGGTTTGCACTTCTAATGCTTTTAAAACATTACCGATTCTTTTAATAGAAGCGGTCAGTTCAGCTGTTTGGGTGATACCGATTGGGAAAAGGATGCTGATAGTGTGAGTGACGATTTGGAGACAACTTTCGACAAAATAAACAATTTCAGCAGTTACGTGGTTATCGAGCCAAGTGTAGGTCATGATGAGGAGGTAGAAGGTCATTTTACCACTCAAATTACCGATCTGTAGCACAATAAATTTCAGGTAGAAGTTGGTGTGCATTGTTTTAATTTCCTTCCTGGAAGTAACTCTTAAAGTGGGTGACAAAATAAATTATACCCACTTTCTGGCATCTGAAATTTTCTTGTCAAAAAACTTCTCCCAAGTGTACATTTTGATGATTTTGATCGCCGATAGGGTTTCTTGAGTTAGTTGTAACCTATCGTCTGTTTTCTTGCACATCTTCATTCGCAGTTTTGCCGATTTAGAACCCAAAAAAGCTAAAACCACAGTCAGTAAAACTGTAAATTTTATAGTGTTCGTTACCTTGCATTGGGAACAAAATAACAAAACACAGGACACCTGCAAACGCAGAAACCCCAATTTTCCGGTAAATTATGTAAAAAATAACCCCGGATTTGACAATTCCGATCCATAAATCATTGGCGAAGTGGATAAAGCTTTCAAAAGAGTGCACATCTTTGGTCATTAGAGTCACAATGCGCCCGATTGAAATATCGCTGAGCCTTGTAGGACTCAACTTTAGAGCTTTTCTGTAAATAAACGAACAGAAAGCTGTACGAACTTTAATTCCCAGTCCTGTTACAGCTAGCTGATAGTTGTGGACATAGATACAATTGATTAAATTGATTGCGATCAAGAGCATGGCATAGAAATAGGCGTCCTTTTTGGTCATCTCAGTTTGGTTCGGGTTGAAGTACGAAATTATTTTGCTCAAAGCTTGCGGTTGGATGACTCTAAAACTAGGAAATTAGGCAGAATCGGATGTCAGAATTGCAATTACATCATTGCTGTTTTGACAATGAGCTGCACTAGACCAAGGAGGATGTATTGCCACCCGTAGCAAGCCCACAACAAGCGGACTATTGAATTGTTTTTGCCTTTCTTCTTCTGTTTTTCCCATTCTGCTTCCAACTGGTCCCCCAATTCTTTCGATCTGTAACTTTTCAAAACTTCATACAAGTCGTCTTCTTCCAAATCATTTTTGTAACCCTTTCTGAATAGTTTTAAAGTGTAGCTAAAATATCACACATAAAGAGGTTGGACTGATTAAGTGGACGGTCTTACAAAAATGATAAGTTTGATAAAATGTTGGCTTTCTCTTGGGGATGGACTTTGCGTTCACGTTTTCCGAGATAGTCCATGGTCTTCAGGTGACACTCACATAGTGACAGGGATAAAATGAAGAGGATATAATATCTAATCAAAGTAAATAATAAAAATTTAAAATAATAGTACAAACATGGCTTAATGCCAAGACAAATAATTTTTACTGCTATGTCAGTGGTGAAGTTGTAAAATACATCGTTTTGCATTAAAAATAAGCTGTCAACAATGTTGAATTTAGATTTATAGTCAGATTTACAATGATTTAAAATCTCTTATCACGTTCATGGTTGCGAAGTCATTGTCTTGACCGTCTCTTAAACAAGGTGCTATTGTAAATAAACAGGAATTGTATACGATAATAACAATTTTGTTGATAGCTTATCTTTTGGAAACAAGATTAATTAATAATATTTCAGTGATTGTGAAAAATCTCAAAACTTCGACATGACGTTTTTTATTATATTTGGCTTTTTAACTAAAGTCAATTTTTATTTTTATTTTGGCAATTAAGAGAGTTTACTTAAGCCATATTTACTTACCTTTCGGTTTCGCTGAGAAAAGATTTACACTGAACTTCTCATCAAAAATAACATCTACATGAATGGCCTTTTCATCTCTGTGTTTTCATAAATCAATAAGGACATAAATCGACATAATTATGTTAAGTATCAACGATTAGATGGGGTTATTTACTTTAATTGTTTTATCCATTTCCAGCCTCTGGAGATTCTTGAAGCATAATTTATGCGATAAACAAATTAATAAATTCATTGATAAGATTCCACAACTGCAATAAGTGTACACGCTGTAGTTTAGCATTAGTTTTATCACAAATTAATGTGCTTGCACATTCTTCATAGTCTTAGATGATTACGGGGATAATAATAATGTATTTATTCACAATCAAAAATAAGAAATCAACAAAATAATCCAGAAATAATAAATAAATCAGTTTTAACTAATAATAGAACTCGCTAAGTAGGTACCTATTCTGAAATAGGTAATACTTTTTAGTAATTCTCCTCATCATAAATTGAGATGACTTGGAATAATTATACTATTTCTATCAAGCAGTGATGTCCAGCCCTATAAGAACACGGGCCATTTTTTTCTTGGAAATATTTTGGTAAAAAAAATTAAATTTTTAAATTGGTTGAATAAAAATTAGACCTAATTTGTCAATGTTTTGGCTTTTTTCGGAGAATGCGCTAAATCGCGTAAGTAAATAATAAACAAATAAATAAAGAAAAAAATTAATACTATATGGATGTACCTATCAGGTTTAGGTAATTGTTATTGTGTCTTGAATTTTTTATTTTTTATTTTTTATAATTTGTACATATGTTTATGTTACACATTTTTTTTCTTACTTTGACAGAATTCTACAAAATTATGTAATTTCGTTATGAAACAGGAATTAAGATAAACTTAAGTATTCATAAAATTACCAAGAGTTTAATTTTAGCTGGAAAATTATGAATATTTAATAATTGCTTTGTATCTTTAACATGCAAATTGGTAAATTGTAAAAACCCTTCTTTAATTAAAACTAAATAAATGAAACAACCAGAACAAAATTTCCCATATTTATTCACGTTTGCTTAATCATTTCAAAAAATATACTGTTTTTATCTTCTAACAACTTGTCGGGTTTATCTTGTTCAACAATTTGTCCATCATCAACGACCATTACAATATCTGCCGCCAATACTGAAACTAATCTATGGGCGATTATAATCACAGTTGCAGATGCAAAATTCTCTTCAATAACGTTGCGGATAAGAGAATCCGTCTCACTGTCTAAATTCGCTGTGGCTTCATCTAAAACGATAATCTTGTTCTTGCGAGCTATAGCTCTAGCTAAACACAAGAGTTGTTTTTGTCCAGCACTCAAACTAGTACTGTTATCAATCCTGTCGCTGAGACTAGTCACAAAGTCTTGGAGATTGACAATTTTGATTATCTTCCAAATTTCGTCGTCTTGGCATTTGCTTAAAGGATCAATATTTTCACGGATTGTGCCACTAATTAGGAGAGGATCCTGCGGTATCAAAGCAATATTGGAACGTAAATAATCCAAGGAGAGATCCTGTATGTCTACTCCATCAATTTTAATAATGCCTTCAACATCGTAAAGCCGGAAAAGTGTTGAAATTATGGATGATTTTCCAGCACCGGTTCTACCAACAATTCCTATTTTTTGTTTCGGAAGAATTGTCAGACTTATGTTCTTCAAAACTTTTCGTTTACCGTATTTCATTGACACTTTGTCGTAAGTGATTCGGCCTTCTTGTGGCCACTCTTTGACAATTTGGCCCTCCTTTTTTTCTTGTTCCACTTCAGTGTATTGCAAAACTCGCTCAACTGACGTCATCTGACTTTCAAAGTCGGCCCAACGTCTTATACCATACTGTAAAAGGCCGGTTAAGTGGAAAGCTTGAGATATGGCCAAGCCCACATTCCCCACACTGGTATCTAAAAATGACGGACTGTTATCACAAAAATGAGAGCATTGGCACGAACCATCGGGAATTATCAAAAATCGGACAATCACAATTGTGATAAAAACAGAACACATGCTGTCTAGAACAAACGCCAGGGCTCTCATGCTGTTATGGATAATGTAGTTGATGGAAGTGTAATGGTCCTGGTGTCTATCAAACTCATCTTTGATTATTTCCTGAGCTTTGAAGGCTCGTATTGTGGTTAAGCCTTCAAGACTTGCATTCAAGTGGCCAATTAAGGGGCTACGAGCTATTTCTGGTTATTAGATACTTTTTAAAGCAAACTCACAAGATGCTTCAAGTCTTTGTAAGTTGCGACCCGTTCTGAGGTAGATAAATCGAGCTACATAAGCAATACCGAAAAAAATCACAGCTGGTATCAAAAACAAAGTATTGACTGATGCCACCAGGAAAATAATGCCAACAAGATGAAAGAAGAACTGAAATTATCCTTAAGTCAAAAACACGTACTCCAAAATAGTTACCTCCAAACATTCATTCATGAGGAATGAAAGATGTTCGTCTACAGTACACAAATCCTTAGAAAACCTATTAAGTACGTTTCCTATTAAATGAGAGTCGAAGAAAGTCATTTTCGCATTAATGATTTTCGATATCATGGTTTTGTGTAAGTTAATGGACGCGTTTCTGTTGAATGCGAAAAAGCTCACAGCTTTGATTACTGATAATCCGGTTGCTGAAACTATAATTATGGTGTACAAATTCAAGACACTTGATCGTTCAGCCTCGGCTTCCGGAGAAACAGTCAAGTTTTGCATTTTGTACGTTGACACATTTTGCTCAAGAGTGACCCTAAAATAGTATTGATAAAGCCGGTTCTTTTGACTAATTGATCAATTCACCAGTTGCTCACCAACTTATCACTGTAACTAACCACCGATTGAACCAAAGCAAACATTCCCAAAATAAGGCTAAAACAAATAAACCCTCCACCAAACTGAATGTATTTGAAATAAGTCCCGTAATCGACTTTGCCACTCTTTTTAGCTTCTTTGTAAATGTTGGTGCTTTCAGACTCCTTTTCCACTTTCTCAATTTCGTCAGTTTTGACCACTTCCTTACTTTTGGGCAGTTCGAATACGATACGATTTTTATTTTCTTCATAAGTAGCAAAGGCACTCTTTATCTCAATTATTCTGTCGGCTGCTTGGATATGGTCGTGGTTATTGGTCACCAAAACACACAGTTTGTCTTTAAGGAACTCCAAAATGCACTCTTTGAAGATGTAATCACTGACATGTCCATCAAGAGCCGCCAGACAATCGTCTAATAGATAAATATCAGCGTTTTTGTAAACAGCTCGGGCTAGATTGACCCGAGCTTGTTGCCCTTTGCTCAAGTTAACACCATTGTCTCCCACAAGAGTCCCATCACCATCACTCAACAAATTCAAGTCGTAGTTCAAGGCACAAACCTCTAGGACTTTTTTGTACCTCTCTTGGTCGAGTTTCTCTCCGAACAGTATGTTGTGTTTGATAGTTGAAGGAAACAACCAAGGCTCTTGAGAAGCATAAGACAATTTTCCATAAATGGTCAAATTGCCGTCAATTTTATAATCTTCGAGGATTGTTTTCAGAAAGGTACTTTTCCCAGTACCGACACTACCCACGAGAATGTTTAACCCTTTTTGTATTCTCATTGTGATATTTTTGATAAGCTCAACTCCTTTTATTTTGACTGAGACTTTATCGAGAATTACAGCAGGTCCTTTTGTTGCAATATCGAGATGATTTCGTTGAGTTGGCACCTCTTCGGCCTCTAAAATACTTCGAAGTCGTATAAAAGTTGCCGAAAGCTCTGCCCCGAAAGTTAGACCAATTGGGAATAAAATACTGAGAAGGTGTCTCAATTTTCCAAAACAACTTTGGATGAAATAAACAATTTCGGCAGTGATGTAGTTACCCAACCAGACATAAGTCATGATAAGGACGTAGAAACCAATCTTTGCGGACAGTCCTCCAATCACTATAATGATGATCTTCAAGCAAAATAATTTAAATATCGAGTTGACCTCTTTTCTAAAATAATTTCTGAATTGGGTTGTTGTCATTTACCAATACGTACCTTCGCGATGACGAAATTTTTTTATTGAAGAAATTCTCCCACGAGTACATTTTGATCGTTTTGATGCTTGAGAGGGTTTCTTGGGTGAGTTGAATGCGTTCGTCGGTTTTTTTACTTGTTTTCAGACGATACGATGTTGACATTCGGGCAATAAATACTAAAAAAATGTTGTTATAATTTTGTATTGTTTTGAAAAGTAATACTTTGTAAAGGAAGAACGATGAGGAAAAACCCAACGCCCGCGAAAGCCGCAACTCCGATTTTGCCATAAATTAAACCGCAAATAATTGCAGTTTGAACGAGGCCAATCCAGATGTCATTTCCGAAATGTACAACCATTTCAATTGCAAAAATATCCTTTGTTATCAAAGTCACGATTTTCCCCATTGTTATATCGGAAAGAGACGCCTCTGTCATTTTGAGTGCTTTGCGGTAGATGAAAGAGCAAACGGCTGTCCGAATTTTAATCCCAAATTCGGTCAATGCTATTAGATAGTTTTGGGTGTAGACAAAATTAACAATTCCGAGGCCAACGACTGCAGCTGCATAAAAGTAAGCATCTTCTTTGGTGAGTTGGGTTTGCCCTGGACTAAAATACGAGACCAGTTTGCCCAGGGCTTCTGGGACTGCAACTCTGCAAAAACAAGTTTATTACATAATTTTATTGAGCAAAAACCGAGTTTTGCATAATTATGTCAAAATACCATCAAAACACATGACTGTAATTTACCACAGGTAGTACTCATCACGACCTTGGTTTTTTAATTCTGTGGAAAATTGAGTATTTAGTGCAAGTCACATACACGAAAATAGTCCTCATTATCAGTTGCATCGTTCCAAACATCATGTAGGTTTTCCCGAAACAGGCCCAAAGGACGCGCACCATCGAAGGCCTCTTGTTCTTCTTCTTGTCCAGATGCCATTGCTCTTCCAGCTGATCTCCCAGTTCTTTTGATTTGCAGCTGCTCAAAACTTCGTATATGTCGTCGTCTTCTAACTCCTTTTTGAAGCCTTTTTTGAAGAGATTGAAGGAGTAACTGGACGGCGAAATTTAGATTTTTGAAAATCTGGATGTGGTACTTACAAGAATGTGATTAGGGATAAAAGGTTTGCAGTTTCTCTGGGATGTGTTTGTTTTTTTGGTTTAAATCCCTGGTCCATTATTTAATTAAAAGCACTTGTAACTCGTTGGACACGATTCTTAATTCTATCTCGCAGCGGATGCCGCGCTAATTTATAGTTTTGCTGAGCAGAGGCGGAACTAAACGCCGGCTAAAGGGTCCAGCTCTCGATAATTTTGGGCCTCAGTAAATATTATGTTTTCGCTAATTGTGGCCGACTCTTCGAAAACATAAACTAAATAATTTTCGAGTCGCAGATAATGAAAAATAATTTTTATTTATAGGTATGTATCTACTACTCGTATTTCATTTTTGTTTACAGTCTATGTTTAGGTATTTTTTGATAAACTTAATTAACCACACTGAGTGTGGTTTTATTATTAAATTGACCTAAATGTTGTTATCTGATATTTGAAGTTGTAAGATCACAACCCTTCAAATACTTTTAGGTAATCCAAAATTTCCAATCATGTTATGTTTCCTGTTTTTATGCACAACGTGCGTAATAATATAATGTGCATATCATGATTACCATTAGTACTGCTGTTGTCGCTATTATAAAAGCATTAAATATAAAGTCAACATATATTTAAGTTGGGGTAATAACAGAAATACAAATTAAGAAAACACAGTTTTCAGAATTATTTAATAACACTTCGAAAAAAACTGTTTCCATCCTTTAACAACTTTTCAGGCTCATCGAATTCACTAACTCGACCGTCACTCATCACAACGACTTTGTTACAGTTCATTACCGACAACAATCGATGGGCGACAACAATAACAGTCGAGTCCGCAAAATGCCTTTTTACGGATTCTTCAATTAAGGTTTCAGTTTCTTGATCAACGTTTGCTGTAGCTTCATCCAAAACCAAAATGTTGCTTTTTCGAAGAACAGCACGCGCCAAACACAGTAACTGCTTTTGGCCGGCACTAAAATTTGAACCTTTATCAATTTGGGAATTGAGATTATCAATTAATATGTCGAGTTGCAAGTCTTTCAGAATTTTCCAAATTTCGTCGTCACTGTGTTGATCCAAAGGATCTAAATTTTCGCGAATTGTGCCTATGAATAAATACGGGTCTTGAGGGATAACGGTTATCCTTGAACGCAATAAATTGAGGGAAATTTCCTTAATGTCGGTGTTGTCAATCGTGACTGAGCCTTCAGTTTCGTATAATCTGAACAAAGCCGAAATAATTGATGATTTCCCGGCTCCGGTTCTACCAACAAGTCCCAATTTTTCTTTGGGTGCAATTGCAAAATTGACATTTTTCAACATTTGTTTATTTGAACCGTATTTAAGAGAAACATTGTTAAAGGCTATAAGGCCTCGTTGTGGCCAATTGTCTATTATTTTCCCGTCTTTTGGTTCTTCTTGGAGTTTGGTGTATTCCAACACTCGTTCAACAGAAATCATCAAGTTTTCACAATCTGCTATATTTATCATAGCTAGTGTAAATGTGGTAACAGTTGCCAAAGACTGAGTTATTACAAGCCCTACATCACCCACACTAGCATCTAAAACGCAAAAAATTAAATAAAAAAGTTAAAAACTGTTGGGGATACCTAAATCAGTAACCAAAAACTGTAGAAGTACACCACCAAAGAAAACGACACAAACTAATTCCATAAAAAAATTTAGGGCTCTGTATGTTGTAACAACCATGAGATACGCAGACGAAAACAAATCCTGATGCCTTTCAAACTCATTTCTAACAACGGTTTGAGCATTGCTTGCTCTAATTGTTGTTAACCCTTCTAGACTGGTACTCATATGACCAATGATTGGACTTCTAGCTACAAGATTTTTCAATAACATTTTTGAGATTTTTAAGTTACCTAAAATATGAAGTCTCTCCAAATTACGTCCAGTGGGTTGGCAAAACTGTTTGACCACGCAAGCCAAAAACAAAACGAAAGAGGCCTCTAAGAGGAAAACGTAATGGACTGTTGTTAACAGAGTTATAGAACCAACGACTTCTAAAATGATCTAAAATTTATGTAATCAAGTAATTAATATTATGAATTTGATTGTACGAGTATTACTATTATGCATTCAATTACGATAAATGGAATAAGTTCATCAACAGTTGCAAAATCCTTCGAAAACCGATTCAGAACATTTCCAATTAAATGTGAGTCGAAAAACTGCATGGTACTGTTCACTATATTACACACCATTGCTTTGTGTATATTGAACGAAGCTTTTTTGGTGAAGAAAAAGAATGAAAATGAACGAACCAACGATAACAAGATCGAAAATATAACTGCGATCACGTAAATCACCAAGAAATTGTTTTTCTCGTTAGATTGGGACTCAGCAACATTACATTCATTCAACTCTTTGCAGCTTGTTAAATTTTGTTGCAAAGTAACCCTAAAAAAATAAAATCGTGATTGATCAAACATGCTTATACCAACCATTTGCTTAAAATTTTCTCACTAAAACTAGCCATTGATTGAGCTGCTACAAAAAGCCCCATCAAAACACAAAATATGGTTAAACCTCCGCCATAAATTATGTATTGGTGGTAGTCACGCAACGGCACTTTGCCAGACTTTTTCACTTCATGATAAATTTGATTTTGATCAATCTTCATTATGACTTGATTTTCTTCACTTTTGGTCGTTTTATTATGAGCATCGAGCTCAAATAGTTTTTCTTCTAGTTTTATTTTTTTCTCAATTTTGACTGACCCTTCTTCTAGCACAATTATATTATCAGCGTTGCGAGTGTAATCGGAATTATTGGTCACGAAAATGCAAATTTTGTTTTTCAAAAATTTGCAAATGCATTCTTGAAAAATGCTATCACTGACATGGGCATCTAAAGCCGCCAAACAATCATCCAAGAGATAAATATCACCTTCTCTGTACAAAGCTCTAGCTAGATTTATCCGAGCTTGTTGACCTTTACTCAAATTTAAACCACGGTCTCCTATAAGTGTATTATCCCCTTCCGGTAGTAAATTCAAGTCGTGGTTTAAATTGCAGATTTTTAAGATTTTATTGTAACGGCCGGCAAAAAATTCCTCCCCGAAAAGAATATTATTTTTGATTGTTGAGGGAAAGAGCCACGGTTCTTGTGACGCGAAAGAGATTTTTCCAAAAATTCGAATCTCGCCACTAGATTCAGTTTCCCGAAGGATTGTTTTCAAAAATATTGTTTTGCCACTACCTACCGGGCCCAAAACGACATGGAGACCTGAAATGAGGGTCAATGATACGTTGTTTAACACTACTTTGTTCTGTATTTTGGCAGTGGTGTTAGTTAAAATGATTTTAGGTTCTATACAGTCAATATCTTTGTGGACTGGTCCCAGGTCTTTAGTTTTGATAACACTTTCAATTCTTTTTGTAGTGGCAAACATTTCCGCAAGGTAAGAAATTCCGAAAGGTATTGTTAGGTTGAGCGACGCTTCAAGGTCTTTGAAACAACTCAAAATGTAGTAAACTACTTCAGCTGATATATCATTACCAAGCCAAATGTAAGTCATGAGAAAAATAAAAAATGCAACTTTTGTCGAAATGTTTCCAATTACTATGATCCCTATTTTAGCGTAATAGAGTTTGTAAATTTCCTTCAGTTCTTTTCTGAAAACATTTTCTGATTATTTTGTTGCCTTATTTGAAAGTTTTACTTTCTTGCGTCGTTGATTTTGGTTTCAAAAAATGTCTCCCAAGTGTACATTTTGATAATTTTTATCGCTGACAGAACTTCCTTCATGAATTCGAGTCTTTCGTCACTTTTTTTGCTACTTTTCAATTTAAAAGTGTACGCAAGTTTGCCCAAAAGAACTGCAAGACGTTAAATTCTGGCAATTAAATACAATTAAAAAAAATACCTTGAATGGGTAACACGACAAAGAAAAAGACAATTCCTGCTAATGAGGCGATTCCGATTTGGCAGTAAATCAAATAGCAAATGAGGGCAGTTTGCAGCAAAGCTATCCAAATATCATTTCCTTCCGTTATGAAAGTTTCGACAATATCCAAATCTTTACTTGTGATTGTTATGATTTTTCCGGCTGTTATCTCCGACAACGCTTCATTACTCAACTTCAAAGATTTTCGGTAAAGAAGCGTCGAAACTGCAGCTTTCATTCTGACAGCTAGTTGGGCTGCGGCTAGTTTATAATTATTTTTAACAATCAAGTCAAGCACACTCAAACTAATGACCATGCAAGCGTAATAGTAGGCATCTTGTTTGGTCAAATCGGTTTGGCCAGGGTTGAAATACGAAATCAATTTTGATAAAGCTCTCGGTGACCAAATTCTAAAATAAGACTTAATGTTTCCGGAATTGTACATTCCAAACCTCACGTTTTGACCACAGTTGAAACAAATTGTATTAATCCCAAGCAAATAAAAGTTTTGCCAAAACAACCCCAAAGAGCCCGACAGACTGATGGTTTTCGACTTTTGTTCTCTTCAATTGTCCACTGATTCTCAAGACGATCTCCCAACTGTTTCGAACGACAGTCAGTCACGACTTCGTAGATGTCATCCATTTCTAAACTTTTTGAGTAACCTTTTTTAAAAAGTTGAAGAGAGTAGCTGTTGGTTCAGTTATTTCATACTTTGTGCCAATTTATTATACGTTACTTACAAGAATGACAAGAAGGAGAAAACATTTGCAGTTTCTCTGGGATTGGCTTCCCTTTTCAAAGTGTTGTCACGATCCATAACTTTGGTCGATTTTAGGAATTGTGAGACAACACGCGCTCGACTTTAATTTAACTTAATTATTTTACTTGGCTTAACGCAGTGGCGGAGGAAAACGTCCACATTAGAGAAAATTAAAGAAATACTACATGTCGTGAACATAGTTTTTAGATGTAATCCTAGGTGAGATCCTAATTATTTAATGGACACGTGTCATGTTATTATCAACAATTGTTTGTGTTTCATGTGGATATAGTGAATCTTTTATTTTGCTTTGCATTCTTGTCGTAAATCAGAGATAACAATAAAGTCTGTGGCGGTATTATGGCAATAAATTATAACTGTGTACAACTCCGTATCTCTACTTATTGATGAGAGTGGTGTTAATTAAAATTCTTCTGTAAATAATTTTAATGGAATAAAAAATGAAATAAAACATAAGGATTTTTATTCGAAAAAGGCCTTTTACCGCTTTCTTAATAAAAGGTGAATCCTTTATCAATTGTCTAAATTTCTTCGTTTTGTAAGTTCCTTCACCAGAACGTTTCTAATCTCTCTCCTACTTTTTTGGAGAAGCACTTGGGTATCGCTTTGTACAAGTCTTGACGTACTAAATCTTTAATGAAACCTTTTTGAAAAATTTGATCATGTAACTGTTGTTTACTGAATCGTATCACTTACTAAGATGACAAAAGTGGAAAAACATTAGTTGTTTCTATTGGATGAACCTGCCTGGTGGCCCCGAACCATTGTTTTAACTGCTAAATTGTCCAATTTCGTGATATTAAGTTTTAGAGTGTCTGCAGAGGCGGAGGTTTAATAAAGAAAACACAAGTCAGGAAATAAAATTAGTTTGTGCTTTATTATCACAGATTAATTTAACAGTGAGCCAAGCAATTATTTAATAATACTGTGGAAAAAACTGTTTTTATTTTGCAACAACTTCCCCGGTTCATCAAGTTCTCGAATCCGTCCGTCACTCAGAACAATAATTTTGTTGCAACTCAACACTGAAGATGATCTATGAGCTATAACTATCACAGTCGAATCGCCGAAATGATTTGTGACGGCTTCGTTGATTAAAATGTCGGTTTCTTGGTCGACATTTGCAGTGGCTTCGTCCAAAACCACAATTTTATTTTTCTGAAGTATGACACGTGCGAGGTAAAACAACTGTTTTTGGCCGGCACTTAAAGTCGAGCCTTTATCAATTTTGACAGCGAGATCATCGATTAAATTATTTAGCCCGAGATTTGTTAGCACTTTCCAAATTTGCTCGTCGGTGTAGTGACTTAAAGGGTCCATATTTTCCCGAATTGTTCCCGAAAAAAGGAAAGGGTCCTGAGGGATGACTGAAATTTTTCGTCGAAGCCAATTTAGGGACACTTTTTGGATATCAACGCCGTCAATTGTGATTTTCCCTGTGGTTGGGTACAGACGCAGCAAACTTGAAACAATCGACGATTTTCCAGCCCCAGTTCTTCCAACAATCCCCACTTTTTCTCTAGCTTGAATTGTGAAGTTTATATCATCCAGCATTGATTTACTTCCGCCGTAATTTAAGGCGATTTGGTTGAAATTAATTAAACCGTTTCGTGGCCAGTCTTTGATCGTTATTCCGTTTGTCTCCTCTTGTTCTAGTGAAACATATTCCAAGATTCGTTCAACTGAAGTCATCAAGTTTTCACAATCTGACACGTTGCTGATTCCAATTGTTATCAGACTTGTGATTGTGAAGGACTGAGTTATTGCAAGACCAACATCACCAACATCAGTGTCTAAAAATTACAGTTACAACAGTAAAACGCAAAACTTGATTGTTCACCAAAATCAAAAACCAGAAATTGGATTATCATCGAAGAGACAAAAAGGGCACTGAATAAATCCAAACCAAACGACAAGGCGGATAAACTATTGTTTAACATGAAACTGGCTGAAGTAAATAAATTCTGATGCTTGTCGAACTCGTCAATTACCATTTCTTGGGCATTGCAAGCCCTTATAGTTGTTAAGCCCCCTAGAGTTGAATTGACGTGACCAATCATTGGGATAGAGGCTAAACATAAATTCGAAAATTACAAATTTATTAAAATTATCTTACCTTGGACATGAAGTCGCTGCAAATTTCGACTAGTCGGTTGGCAAAATCGCTTCATCAAATACGACACAACCAAAAGAACTAGACATTCAAGTAGGAACACATAATTCACGGTTGTGATCAAAACAATGCCGCCAAAAGCAATAAAGATCATCTACGGATTAATTTGGTGACACATTTTAAGGTTGTGACTATTGATACCCTTAAACACTCCACAAGAACAACGGGAAGTTGTTCGTCAGCGGTGACGCAGTCTTTGGAAAATCTGGTCAAAATATTCCCGATAAAATTCGAATCGAAGAAGTGCATCGTAGTATTTATGACACTATGCAGCATTGCTTTATGCATATTGATTGAAGCAATTCTTGCAAAATAAAAAAATGTAAATGCGCTGATGATTGTCAAAACAATGGACAAAACAAATGTGATGGAGTACATCGTCAAGCTGTCCGTTTTGTCTTTGTAAAGGTTGTTAAAGTCCGTGTTATTGGTGCTGGGAACAGTCGACAAATTTTGTTCTAAAGTAACCCTAGAAAAAATGTTTTGCTAAAATTTGACCATTTGGGGCTTACCAATTCGTCATCAATTTCTCACTGTAGCTGGCCGATGCTTGTGCTGTTGTAAACAAAACCATGATGAGGCAAAAGACAATAAGGCCCCCACCATAAGTGACATACTTGTGGTAATCCCCCAAACTCACTTTTTCGGAATTTTTCGACTCGTGGTAGATTTCCGAGTTTTTTATTTCCTCTTGATCATTTCCACCGTTCTGATCCAAGTCACTGTTTAGGCTCTCAAACCCAGATTTTCTCTCCTTGTTACACGATACCGCTCCTTGACTTATCTCAAGGATAACATCGGCTTTTTGCACATAATTCAAGTTATTGGTAACAAAAACCACAAGTTTATTTTGCAAAAATTTACAAATGCATGTTTCAAAAATTTTGTCACTGACGTGTGCATCCAGAGATGCTAGACAATCGTCTAGAAGGTAAATATCACTTTCTTTGTACACAGCTCTGGCCAGATTGATCCTAGATTGTTGACCTTTGCTTAAATTTATCCCGCGGTCGCCTATAACTGTATTATCTCCAAAGGGAAGCAAAGCCAAGTCATAATCCAGGCAACAAATCTGCAAAACCTTTTTATACCTCTCGTTTGAGTATTTTTCGCCAAATAAAACGTTGTTCTTGATTGTTGACGGGAAGAGCCAAGGCTCTTGAGACGCGTAAGAGATGCGTCCTGAAGTAGTCACATCACCAACAAAAGGGCACTCCTGCATGATAGTCTTGAGGAAAACTGTTTTGCCGCTACCCACAAATCCAGTAACAATATTTAAGCCTCGACCAAGCGCTAGATTAACGTTTTTCAGGATTTGTTTCTGACCTGTTGTAGTCCCAGCTTCTTTAAAAGTTATTTGAGGGCATTTTGGTCCAATTTCGATTTTTTTCTGAGTTAATTCTTTACAGTTTAGTACGGATTCACATCGTTTGGCAGTAGCGTACAGTTTAGAGGCTTGTGAAAAACCAAACGGTATTATGTTACTCAACGAATATTCAAGATCGTAGAAGCAACTCAAAATGTAGAAAACTACTTCCGCTGTAACGTCGTAACCCAAGTAAACGTAAGTCATGAGGAAGATGAAAAACGCCACTTTCGTAGAAATACTCCCGATTATTGTTATACAAATTTCGGCATAGAACAGTTTGTGGAGTTGCTTGACTTCTTCTCTGAAATCATTCCGATTTTTTCGAATTACGTTGATTTGGAACTTACTTCCTAGCCTTACAAATTTTCGTTTCGAAATACTTCTCCCAAGCGTACATTTTGATGATTTTGATTGCTGACAGTACTTCTTGAGTCAACTCAAGCCGTTCGTCCGTTTTTTTATTGCATTTGAGTCTAAAATTATAGGCCAACTTTCCGATGAAAACTACAAATAAATTTGTATTGAAGTTTGTTAATTTTGACGACTTGTGGTACTTTGAAATGGCAAAACAGCGAGAAAGAAGGTGACTCCGGCCCACGACGCGACTCCAATTTTGTTGTAAACTAGATAGCAAATGATTCCAGTTTGGATGAACGCGATCCAGACATCGTTTCCAAAAGATATAAAGTCTTGAAAAGCATCAACGTCTTTATTAATGATTGTGGTAATTTTTCCTACAGTCACTTCAGACAAAGAATCGGAATTTAGCCTAAGTGACTTTCGGTAAATCAGAGAACAAACGGCTGCTTTCACCCCAAGGCCCAGCTCGGTTAAAGCCAAAGCGTAATTGTTGGAAAAAAACACGTGAATTATCCTTAATCCAATCACAACGCAAGCATAATAAACGGCGTCTTGCTTGCTGATTTCGGTTTGAGCTGGACTGAAGTAGGAAATTAATTTCGAAAATGCTTGAGGCGACCAGATACTACAAACTCAAGTCAACACAATTTCCACATCATGGACAAACTCACGTAATTGTTAGTTTGATCACAAGTTGCATGAGCCCCAATTTTAGAAATCTTTGACCGAAAGCGTGCCAAAGGGCACGACATAGTGACTTCCCTTTGCTGTTCTCAGCCTGCCACTGCTGTTCTAACAAATCTCCCAGTTCCTTTGATCGACAGTTTTGCAAAACTTCGTATAAATCATCGCTACCAATCCTTTTCGTGTATCCTTTTTTGAAAACTTGGATAAAGTAACTGAAATACGCCGCTGGTGGTAATTACTACAATTATCAGCGTACTTACAAGAATGAGAGCAGACTTATTATATTTGTTGTTTCCTTGGGATTGGGCTGTCTTTTGAAAGAGTGACCTCGGTCCATTGCTATCAGTTTGTTATCTCAATAACATAATGCGATGTATTGTGCTTTAATTATTTTTTATGTGTTCCGTGTGGTTGGTTAAAGGAAGTTCAATTTGATACTGGACTTTTGGCTAACACCTCGTTTTTTCGATATCTGGGTCATATTTTATGTCGGATGTTTCGGTTAATTATTATTGTTACGGTTGAAAAACTTGATTTCCGCATTTTAAGTAATTGAAAAAATGCGCACCATCACGAACACTTTTAAATACGATTAAAGGAAACTGACGAAGGTTCTTGAACACTGCTCCGTTTTCTGACTTCACAATTAAATTGTATGGTACTATAATTTAATAAAACAGTCTTATCGAATTAAACCGGTCTCTGGTAGTACGCACGCGATACTATGGAAGAGATTCTGTCCGATCATCATTTGAAAAGCATAATAAATTTGATTGTGTTATTTACAGGGGATAAGAACGTTATTTCTACGTCACTAATGCGAGTGAAAAATTATGTTTGTTTTTGTTAGGTACGACAACAATATGCGGTATTTCCATGACTGGACGATAATTATCTTTGTTATGGTAATGAACCACGTGCAAACTTCCTGATTATCTTATTTATTATCTTGTTAATTAATGTTGCTCTTTACTTTTTTGGGATATTTGCTCTTTACTCTTTACTAATATTTTTGGAGATAAAATAGTACCTGTGTTCATATGTAAATGTGAGTTTATGTGTCCTAGTTGAAAGTCTGCATTGGACAAAATAAACATTCAGCTTCCCCATGTAAACTATCACATGTACCCCTAATAACATTAGGTATTCGTAAAAATAGTAGACTATTAAATTATGGTTAAGTTTATTATTATATTTATATTTAAGTTCAATGTTGAAAAAATTACAAGAATAAATAAATGTTTTGTTTTATGTTTTTTAATTTCGAAAATAACTGCCCTATATCAACAGTCCTTCGACCACTTGGACCGCCTGCACACTGAGAGTCAAAAAGTCAAGAAGGTATAAAACTGAAAGCAGGTCTAAAAAAAGAAGGCAATAATCCCTTAAGCTAAAAACCACCATTTTTCTTTCAAATTCTTTATTACTGCTAAGTACAAAACTGCTCATAAATCACATTTATGTAAAAACCATAAATCTAAAAATTACTTCAACAAGTTAGCTTGCTGAATCATCTTATAGAAAAATCCCTCTTGATTACTAAGCAAAACACTGGGCGTGTCAAATTCTACGATTTCTCCCTTGTCCACAACCATTACTCTGTCGGAATACATAACAGTATGCAGCCTATGCGCTATGGTCAAAACTGTGCAAGAAGCGAAATTCTCTTGAATAATCGAGTAGATCATCACATCCGTCTCCGGATCAACATTCGCTGTAGCTTCATCCAAAATGATAATTTTGCACTTGCTGATGACAGCCCGAGCCAAGCAAATCAGTTGTCTTTGCCCAGAACTGTAATTTGACCCACTTTCGGTTATTTCATAATCCAGACTTGTAATCAAAGTCTTCAAATTCGCGGTCTTGATCGCCTTCCAAATTTCCTCGTCCGTGTAGAGGCCGATGGGATCAATATTGCTGCGAATTGTTCCACTGAACAAAACGGGATCTTGAGGAATAATGGCAATGTTCGATCTCAGAAAATCCAAAGAGAGGGTTTTAATATCCACATCGTCTATGGCAATAGCTCCTTCGCACCGGTACAAGCGGAACAGAGTCGAAATCAAAGAGCTTTTCCCGGCACCAGTGCGTCCAACAATCCCAATTTTCTCGCGTGGATTTATCACAAAAGTAATTCCCTTCAAGACAAATTCTTTCGTTTTGCCGTACGTTAAGCTAACCCCCTTGTAAGTGATTTTGCCACCCACAGGCCAGTCTTTCAACACCTGACCGGCTCGATTTTCCGTTTCCACGTTTGCGTACTCTAGGACTCTCTCCACTGAAGTCATGTAGTTCTCCAGTTCTGCCCATTGCCTTATCGCCCACTGGAGCAGGCCGGTTAAGCCAAGGGCTTGAGTTATGGCCAAAGTGACATTCCCGGGCAGTGAATCTGAGACATTTAACCGTTAATTTGATAATCACCCTTGAAAACTTCTACCTGATCTTGTAAGTAAGAGCCAAGTTATTATAATCGCCATGAAGAGACTACAAATCATATCTGCGAAATAGGCAAATGCTCGTGATGTACACTGCATCATGTAGAATGTTGAAGTATAAAGGTCTTGGTGTTTGTCGAACTCTTCTCGAAGAATGTCCTCAGTGCGGTAGGCCCTGATTATGGTGAGCCCTTCCAAAGAGGCATTCAAGTGGCCAATAAATGGACTACGTGCTAGGATACAAAGTTTTAGCTACAATCAAAAAATTTGCAGTGCTCACTTGCAGATTCCAGTCTCTTGAGACTTCTCCCAGTTGGCAAATAATATTTTCTTAGGACAAACAGTAAAACAGCCATGATGCAAATCGGGATGATAAACAAAGCTCTGACTATTAAAATCAAAATTAGGACACCACTGATGAAGCAAATCATCTAAAAAATTCAGGATTCAGTCGGAGTTGGGCTGTTGCAGTCGACTTACCCTAAAGCATTCATAGAGAGTGTGAGGTAAAATCTCATCAATCATAGCGAGATCTTTGGAAAAGCGGTTCAAAATGTTCCCAATGTAGTGCAGATCGAAAAATTTCATTGTGGCGTTGACAACAGACAAAGCCATTGACTTGTGAAGGGCAACTGAGGCTCGAGTGGAAAAAGCAAAAAGCGCAAACGCCCTTAAGAGTAAAAGTATGGTCGAAGTGATAATAGCAGCGGTGTACAAGTTAATAACTTTGGTGTTTTTCCTGATCAAAGTGTGATATTCGGTTTCGGAAATATTGGAAGCGTTGAACTTGTAGTCGGAAATGTTTTGTTGTATGTTAATCCTGAAACCATTGAAAATATAACATTTTACACAAAAATGGGCAAATTACCAATTCTTGACACAGTTCTCTGAAAAAATACTAGCACTTTGGGCTGAGATAAATAGGAGAATTATCAAAAACAAAACGAGGAGTGAGCCGCCATGAGTGAAGTACTTCCGATAAACTCCAAAATCGACCTTCCCGTCTTTCTTTTTCTCACTGTAGATGTTGTACTTTGGCTTGTCAATTAGTTTAGTATCTTCGCGTGATTCGTCGTTTTCCATGACGATGTTGTCGATAATATCGTCTTCAACAACTTTATCGTCTTCTCGGACTAGTTCTTCGATTTCTTCGTCGCGTATTTCAGATGGTTTCAAACACGATTTTACAGTGCCACTCTCCATAATAACCACACAATCGCCTTCTTTGATTTGGCGCTCGTTGTGCGAAATCATAACAACAATTTTGTCTTTGAGGAACGTCTTGACACACTCCCTGAAGACGTACTCCTGGACTTGAGTATCCAAAGACGACAGACAGTCGTCCAGCAAGTAAATATCGCTGTCGCAATACACAGCTCTGGCCAGACTAATCCTGGCTTGTTGGCCTTTACTCAAATTCATTCCGCGATCGTCCACAATGGTACTGTCCCCTTTTTCGAAAGTGTCGATGTCTTGCTCTAAGGCACAGACTTGTAGGACTTTATTGTACCGCTCTGGGTTATATTTTTGGCCAAATAAAATGTTTTGGCGGATGGAAGAAGGGAACAACCAGGGTTCTTCCGAAGCGTACGAAACGGTGCCTTGAATGGTCAAACTCCCGGCACAAGTGGGATAATCCTGAAGGATAGTTTTCAAGAGCGAGCTTTTGCCGCCCCCGAGTTTGCCCGTAATGAAATTCAAGCCGGATTTAAACGTCAGGTTAACATTGTGCAAAATTGGGATTTTGTTGACTTCAACTGCGACCTGTTTCAATTCGATTATGGGTTTTGAAGGGTCTGACTCGTTTCTTGTTTTTGGTTGCTCGTCAGCTGTCAGAAATTTGCGAATTCGGTTAACAGAAGCGATCAATTCGGCCGTTTGGGCAATTCCTATTGGGATAGAAATAGTGACTGAGGACCGCAAAATGTGCAAACAGCCGTTCAAATATACGGCCACTTCGGCGGTGAAGTAATTCCCCATTTGGATGTATGTTATCACAATGATGTAGAAAGTGACGCTGATAACCAACCCACCGATGACTAGGGACGTGGCTTTGGAGAAAAAAATTTGCTTGACTTTTGTTACTTCCTTTTCGCGGGCTTTGGAGATTTTCTCGCCGAAAAAGCTCTCCCAAGTGTACATTTTGATGGTTTTTATGGCGGAGAGGATTTCTTGAGTCAGTTGGATCCGCTGATCGGTCACTTTGCTCGCTTTGAGTCTCAGAGTCGTGGTCAGTTTCCCAAACAGAACTGAATCAAATTAATATTTTCCGCTAGTTTTGACTCACCTTGCAATGGTATTATCAGTACTAAGAAGAGAACTCCGGCCAAAGCTGCCACTCCGATTTTTTTGTACATCATCCACGATGTCAACACCAGAAGTATCAAACTGATCCACATGTCGTTCATAAAAATTATTGCATTTTCGAAATTTGTCACGTCTTTTGTTACAAGTGTCACGATTTTTCCCACACTTGTCGCAGACAATGACGAAGAAGTTAATTTTAAGGACTTGCGATAAATGAGGGAGCAAAATGCTGTCTTGATCCGGACTCCTAACTCCATGATATGAAACATGTAATTATGGCCATAGGTGGTGTTGATGATGTTTATCGCGATTAAAACACAAGCGTAATAAATGGCGTCCGATCTTGTAAGTTTGGTGGACGAAGTGAAATAGGAGACGAATTTTCCTAAAGCGTTTGGTTGAATCGCTCTAAAATTATCAATTAAACTAGAATTCACGATTAAAGGAAATAATACAAAACACAAATCTTCATCCCTAACTGAATGAAGCCCAGAAAGAGATAATATTTGCCATAACAGGCCCATAAGAGCCGATACACTGACGGATTCTTCCTTTTCTGTTCCTTTGCCCACTGTTCTTCTAACGTATCTCCCAGTTTCGATGATCTAAATTTATGCAAAACCTCGTAGACGTCTTCTTCGACGAAATCATTTTTGTAGCCCTTTTTGAGCAAGTCGTGCGTGAAGCTTGAAATTCAAAATTCAACGACTAGTTGAATGAGTGAGTACTTACAAAAAAGTGATCAATGAAAACAAATTTGCTTTTTCTTTCGGATTTGTTCTCTTCTTCTGGTCCACACCATGATACATTGTAGAGGGTCACTGATGCACCACCATGTGTGGTTCACACCTGATCCAATATTATCTAATCTAGAATAAATAATAAGAGCACTTAGTGATCTCAGACGGACAGTGCGAAATTGATGTATTAATCTAGGATAAATATTGAGACACTTTCATTCTGAGAATTTTCATCGAAGAATTTTGTATTAGTGGATTAATTGATTCCGACATTACATCACAGTCTACTGTGATAGCGAATGATATCCTAATTGTTCCTATTTTCAATATTATCTTTTTTTTTAATCAGATTAGACAACTATTTCATTATCTTCAAAAATATCTGGTAGTTTGTACATACAAAATAAAAAAAACAATGTTGTCAATTTAATTTCAAATTCAGGGACATTTTTAAATAAATAAACCGAGTCTTCAATCAAATTTCTTGTTAGAATGACCTCTGTGATTCTGAAATAAAATTCACCGAATAACAAAATGATGTGATTTGAATTTTTTGAATTGTCAGAACCTACATTTTTGGAAAAAGATAGGGCAAGGCTTATCATTAAAAATTTGTGGCCAAATCGCTACTCAGGCAACACAGAAAACACTGTACGATAATGGCATCATTGTTAATTTTATTGCCAAGCGAGTCTAAAATAACTTACAGGTAAATAATTTTATTATTTATTTTAATGTGAAGAATAATAAATCACAGAAACAATAAGTAGAATTACCTTACCCGTGTTTTGTCGCTTTGCGCAAATTTTCTCGTCAAATATTTAAAATGAAACGTTGCTTGGACTAAACACAATGATTATCAACCGCAAACTGCATTTTTTATGAAGTTCTTGAATGTAACTTAAAAAGGCTCCTTCCACGGCGCATTCTTGGGCAGTACAGGATTTCCTGCAGTACATAAGAGTCCCTAGGAATGAAACATTTTAAAGTGTACCTACATTTGCATATTATTTGGTTTAAGCGATTCAACAGTGGGGACAATGTTAATGCAAATAAGCTCCAACTAATAATTTGAAGGTCGACATTGACATCTGCATCTTCACGTGCAAATGTTTGATTTTATAATATATTATTGTTGGGTTTGTTACAAAACACTAAAATGTCATTGTTGTTTTGTCCGGGGATTCCCACAATTACCAATGTTTATAAGGGGTTATCTAAAGGGTCCATCTTAGAGTAAAGGTGAAGAACATTCGAATTGCTATCGCTATAATTAAAGAATTTTATTGTCTCAAACTTTACATTAATTTTCTCTTAAATATTTCCTAAAAATAATTATCGTGTTGACCTTTTCTATACTCGTCGTAAATTTAATTTGCAATTCAAGCTTTGTCCATACTAGACATGTGTCCGTTTTGGGTTTTATTTACTTTTAAGGCTTTGAAATTATAAAAAAAGACACCGTGTTCGGACAGCATCATCTACCTACGTTAAAATATTTTATTTTTCCTTTGGAATGCGAGTTTAGATTTAACGACCATTTACAAGTGATAATAAAACAAAACACGACCTTCATTTTCATTTAAAAATGATTTTCACGTTAGAAATGTCGAGATGCATAATAATTCAATGATTAATTATTATCGGCCAGGCAAAACCACATCATAGTTGGACCTAGTGCTGTGGAAATGAAGAGGAACAGTAGTGTTTAAAAAGTTGCCTAACACCGAGTTACCGAAAATATTAAAAAAAATAGGGTATAATAATTAGGAAGACCTAGTCGTCTAAGAATGACGGACTAAATCATATTACTTATATCTTTTTTCAAAATTTAATAAAAATACGACATAACATTTTTTTCGCATTTTCTATCTGGAAGTCTTTTCTTGTCTAAGAGAAAGAATAAATCAAGACATTCGAGTGTGCATACGCGACAAAAAGTCTCTAGAGATATAAATGCTCCACATTGTAGTATGAGCGTTTCAGACACAATAAAATAAAACTGTAGTAATTTCAAGCATCAATTTTTAAAGTAAAGTTTTAATTTTTATTTCGTTCATTTTCGTATACCTATTCAATATAATTTTCTCTCTACATTAATACGAGTAAGAAACCAAGAGAGCATTTGGAATCACCATGTTTTAGGCTTAGTTAAATCAGATTCAGTTTTAAAACAGCTTCAATAATAGTTTTAGTTTTTATAATATCAAAATTCTATAATTTTGAATTTTGAATAAAAAATTGGGAAAATTCTCGGGAAAATTAGAATGATTAAATAAGTATGTACATCAGCAGCATATTTTAGTTTTAAAACAATCATATTTGCATGTAAAGCTTCCTAAGAAGGAAAATGTAAATCAACCGGTTAAAATGGCTTTTTTACTTTTATTAAGTTTAAATCAACGTACAAAAAATACGAGTATCAATCAAATCACATACTTGCACTAATATTTTTAAGAGCAGAAATATCATATGGACAACAACAAAAATTCAATCATTTGAATATGTAACAGCATGTTGTCGTCGAATCATTATTAGTAAACCTGTTCTTCGTATTTTTAGTTCATACAAGCACCGCAAACAAACCATCATGGAGCTCCTAGTGTTAATGTTGTTTTTCTCTTTATTCTTAACATGTAGTAGTTTACAATACGAAGGTAAGTAAATTTCACTTAATGTCTTAGTTTCTTCATTTTATTATCAGGTGAAAAATGTGTTGTCCCAAATACAAATGAACGTGGGGTCTGCATTAGTGTACACAATTGCGAATATGCAAGACAACTTTTAAAACAAGGTGGAAATCCCCAGTTCTGTGGGTTTCAAGGAAATGATGCTTTAGTTTGTTGTCCTGTTAACCAACGAGTGGTAACTAAACCTTCTGGTGAAAGAAGTCGCGAGCGTAATTAAATTATAATTTTACAACTAATAATACTTAACAAATTTGATTTTAGTATGTTCAAGGCAGTATGATAAGAAGTGGTTCCATTACGCGATAGATTTGGGCCGAAAAGCACTGTCAAAGGAATTTCCTCACATGGTTAAAACATGCCTTTAGTAAAAATTACGTAATTATATTTTTTTAGGCAGCGATTGGTTACGGTGACAATATTGCAAGCATTGTATGGTTGTGTGGAGGAACTTTAATCAGCCAACAATTTATCCTAACAGCCGCTCATTGTCTCTTCTCTCGGGACTTGTTAGTACAATCAAAAGAAAATCAATTCTGAAAATAATTTTTAGCGGACCAGCGACTTGGGTGCGTATAGGCGACTTAGACCTGAAAAACGACACCGACGATGCTGACCCTAACGACCTCCGAATTATAAAAACTTTTGCCCATCCGAACTACAGGTCTAGTTCGCATTACCACGACATTGCTTTAATCCAGTTAGAAAAAAATGTTACTTTCGGAAGTTATTACAAACCTGCATGCTTGCATACTGATAACTCTGTTCCCACCACACTTGAGGCTATTGGATGGGGTAAAGTCGGAGTTTTTGGTGACCCGAGCAGCCACCTTATGAAAGTCGGTTTGGAAGTAGTGAATTACCAAACGTGTGCAAAAAGGTATTCCGATGTTTCGAAAACGAAACTGAAGGATGGTATTGTAGATGAGTTGCAGTTATGTGCAGGGGATGTTATAGGGGGAGATACTTGCCCGGTGAGACTAATGGTTAGGTCATTTTCGATGTTTGTTTGTTTTTTTAGGGTGATTCAGGTGGACCACTCCATTACAGATTTAATGAAACTGAAAACATGGTGAAACATTTTGTTGTGGCTGGTGTCACATCCTTTGGTAAAGGATGTGGGGGAGAAAACAGCATTGGGGTCTATACCAGAGTCTCGGGGTACATTGACTGGATCGAAAGTATTGTCTGGCCAGTGTAAAAATAAATGATTTTATTCTACAACACACAAACACCTTCGATTGAAAATTTCATAAATAAAGTTTAAATAAAACTTGTGTTTACAACTCTTTTAATTCCTTCCCCTTGCTCATGTGAAGACAACGCCACACTAATTTTTAAAAAGACAAGAAATTAAATATTATACATTGTTTAAATACATATACAAACAAAATTGTGTCTAAATTGAAACAATCAAAGAAATAAAACAACAAAAATAAAAATAGTTAAGTACCTACTTACGGTAAACACTGGTTTTTTGTGAAAGACAAGTGTTTATGAATAAAAAAAATTGTGAAATATATACGATTAATATGCATAAAAATAACATTTATTTTAACGATAACTAATAAGTAAGTAAAATAAAATTCATATGCATGAGATGAGTAAAAGTTACAAGGCACACTTATCGCTTGTACACATGTATGTATGTACCTAAATAGTCAGGGTAAATACAATGTAAGCTAATGGTGTCATCATTTTCGAAAATTAGTGCGTTATTTTTTTATCTTTATAGCTAAATTCATTAGAGATAGACTGTTATAAATATGATGTCCATATTTTTAAAGGGAATTTAAATCCTTGCAACTGTGTTCCTTACACCAGACTTCTTTCGTATAGTTTACTATTGTATTGTATCAAACACAATTTACTTTAATATCTCACCCTTGAATCCCAGAAGCATACGAATAAATCAGTTTAATAATTTTTCCTATTGACTTCTAACTACCGATCTCTTAAAACTACATTTTTTAAAACCTATTAGAAATTATTTTTTTAAGCTAAATATTTTTAAAAACCGTTAGCATTACTGTTTTGGCCCGCATTTCTCTATACCATTTGGCCCCAAACATATCAGAGGAAAAATAATTAAAAAACACACACACGTTGGCCGAAAGAAGTCGAAGGCTAATGCCTTGAAAATCGTGAGTAAACCTGTTCTCATTCGTGTTTGTATTTATTGAGACCGTATTACTTCCTTGAGGAATTATAAAGTAATTCTTCATTAAAGAGCAAAACCAGAACTTGAAGCAATTTATTTTCGCACAACTGGATCACCTTTACATTATATTTGCTTGACATATTTTATATGAATCACAAACACAGCGTTATGATTTTCTTAGTGTTAACGTTATTTCTTTCGTTATTTTTAACATGCAATACTTTACAAGACGAAGGTAAGTTTAATTGAACTAATATGTAAGTTTCTTCATATTATTTTCAGGTGAGAGTTGTGTTGTTCCAACTACGAAAGAAAGTGGGGTCTGTATCAGTGTACACAACTGCGAATATGCAAAACAACTTCTAAAACAAGGTGTAAATCCCGAATTTTGTGGGTTTAAAGGAAGCAATGTTTTGGTGTGTTGTCCTGTTAGTCAACGTGTGGTGGCCAGGCGCCACTCTGGTGAAAAAAGTCGACAACGTGAGATAAATTCAATTTATAATACGAAATAAATGTGGAAATTTTATTTCAGATTGCTTAAAACAATATGGGAAAAAGGACTTGACTTTGCCTATCATATTTTTAGGGACAAAAGCAAAATGGAAGGAATTCCCACACATGGTAAGAAGTTGCGTTCTTGCACCAAAAAAACCTAAAACGATTGTTGATATATTTTAGGCAGCTATTGGTTACGGTGACAAGAATGCAACCATTTTATGGTTGTGTGGAGGAACTTTGATCAGCGAACGATTTATCCTAACAGCCGCTCATTGTCTCTTCTCGCAAGACTTGTTAGTACTACTTTTCGATTTTTTTTCCTAATTTGAAAAAATATTTTCAGCGGACCAGCAACTTGGGTCCGGATAGGCGACTTAGATCTGAAAAACGACACCGACGGTCCTAACCCTAACATTCGAATCATAAAAACTTTTGCCCATCCCAAATACAAGTCCAGTTCTCATTACCACGACATTGGTTTGATCAAGTTGGACGCAAGTGTTACTTTTCAAAGTTATTCCGAACCTGCTTGTTTACATACTGATACCTCTGTTCCTACAACACTTGAGGCTATTGGATGGGGCAGTGTCGGTTATTTTGGTGACCAAAGTAGTCACCTTTTGAAAGTCGGTTTGAAACTAGTGAGTTACCAAAAGTGTGCCAAAAGATATTCGAATGCGTCAAAAAGGAAACTCAAAGATGGTATTGTGGATGAGTTACAGCTATGTGCAGGAGATGCTCTGGGAGGTGATACGTGTCCTGTGAGAACCTACACTTGAGTCGTATTTTGATATCATTTATGTACGTTTCCAGGGTGATTCTGGAGGACCACTCCACTTTATTTTTAATGAAACAGAAGAAATGTTCAGACATTTTGTAGTGGCCGGAGTTACTTCCTTTGGTAAAGGGTGTGGAGTAGAAAACAGCATTGGAGTTTATACACGAGTGTCGGCGTATATTGATTGGATCGAAAGTATTGTCTGGCCAGAGTAAAAAATGACTGAGTTTTAATTTTAATGCATCTTTGACTTTTTCTGTATTCAGAATTTTGATAAATAAAATAGCAAATATGTGAAACTTGTCTAATTACTGATACTGACCTCTCTGTATTTCATAAAGTGGTAACAATTTTTAAATAAAGCAATCAAAAATTGCAAATACAAATACATAAAAATAGTTATATCTACTCACGTAATAAAACACTGGCTAGTTCCTTATGGAAGAGAAGTGTTTAAAAAAGTAAAAAAAAATATAGTGAAGTATTTATTATACGATTAATATGAATAAAAATAACATTTATTTTAACGATAACTGTAATAAGTAAAATGAAATTCATATGTATGAATTGATTAAAGGTTACAAAGTACACTTATCGCTAGTTACACATGTAAATAGTCAGGATAAATACAATGTAAGCTAATGGTGCCATTCCAGAAAATTACTCTGTTACTTTGTTAACAGAGCTATAAAATGCTGATAGCATAACACGTTTTAAAGAATATCAAAAATTGGTAATAATATAAATGTATAGACTGTAAACTATACCAAAACCAAAACTAACAGAAACATATTAAAAAAAAACAGATGCAATAAATCATTATTATACAGCGTTGGGCAAAAGTATGGAACCAAGCGTTTTGTGTCTAAACTATGTACCTTACGAAAAAACTAATTATTACATCATCAACTACGTTAAAAATGTGATGATTTTTCAAGAATAAATTTTTTCGAAATCATTTTGGTTTTCGAGTTATTAAAAAAATTTTTTTTTTAAATGGTACCCTACTACGGTGATTTTTTTGGTAAAAGATTATGCTTCAAAAATAACTTCTACTTTAATAAAATTAATTTTAAACCAATAGTTTTTCTTAAATAAATTATTAAAGTTGTGATCCGAGCTCATTACGAAGGTTTTTCGAACTTGGCCGAAGTGGTTGTATCCATGAATGTGAAAAATTGCGAAAAATTTGACGAATCAAATTAGTGGATAAAAAACATCCATGGATACAACCACTTCGGTCAAATTCGAAAAATCTTCGTAATGAGTTCGGACCTCAATTTCAATAATTTATTTTTAAAAAATCATTGGTTTAAAATTATTTTTATTAAAACAGAAGTTATTTTTAAAGCATAGTCTTTTACCAAAAAAATCGCCGTGGTAGGGTGCCATTTGAAAAAAAATTTTTTTTTAATAACTTGAAAACTAAAAGGAATTTCGAAAAAATTTATTCTTAAAAAATCATCACATTTTTAAAGTAGTTGATGATGCACTAATTAGTTTTTTCGTAAGATACATAGTTTAGGCCCAAACGCTTGGTTCCATACTTTTGCCCAACCCTGTATAGTATTATTGTTTATTTTATTTGTACAAAGTACGAGCATTTTTGTAAGTGTAAAAATCATTGCTTGACGCACAAGTGAACAGCAACAGATGAAAAGATAAAATTAGTCGCGGAGTATAAGTTTAATCCTTTGTTGTACGTATCATCTCTTAAATAACTATAAACAGTTTAGTTGTAGTAATAACAAGAGCCATAAACGTGATCCCAACTTTTGATCTAAACTTTCAGAAAAAAAAAAAACATTCATTTTATGTAAACTAGCTCTGGCATTGTCTATTCTTTTTAATTTGGATTAATTTCAAAGAGATTCTTTCGCCGCAGTATTTTTTGACTTGATACGCTTCAGCATCTTTAATTCTTGACGAAAGTCATTCAAATTCTTTCAAGAACGGCCTCGTACATCACTTCCACGTTAAATTATGTCTACAACACGATGGGAGGAAAATAAATAGAAACGCTACATCAGTCTGTTACGAAGTGGCGAGGCGTTGAGACGCCGGGCGTCACAAAAATATTCAGTGTCGCGTTCGTCCGTGAGCAAAACAAAACTGATGGAGTAGCAAATTTTTCATCATTTGAAGGCAAGGTGAGGTTTAGTCCGCGACTAAATTTGACGTCCAAACATAATTTTTATTTATTGAGGTTCACCATCTGCCACAATTTTATTTTTAAAACCCTCTTTAACGGGGTCAAGTTCAAGCACTGTTTTGGGCTTAACACCAAACCGAAATTCAACTTTGACAGTCGGAATATATTACATGCAGATGTGCTCGAATTCACGGTTTAGCAAATGGGCCGCGAAACTGTCGCTAAAGCCAGTTTTTTAATTCCTAGTCAAGTGTTAATAAACTCAAGTCAACCCTCTATCAATAACTCTATTTCTAGATTTAAGTGCGTTGGAACTTTGAGCTTGTAAAAGTTGGAACAAGAATAGATTCGCAATTGAGGCAATCATTTAAATGATTACAGATTATGTTGGAACTAGACAGAATGTCGTATATTTTCGGAAGCTTCGCTCGCCGCCGCCAAAGCCAAGAAGTGTCTTCGGCCAAAAGGCGTTCAATCGACCCCAAGATCAGTCACGACCGCTCCAAATCCACCCCCCACACCCCCAAGAAAGCCGCCCCCAGCAGCCCCCGCGCTAAAAGCATCTGCAATGTAATCGTGGACGACGCCAAATTCAAATGTCCGATGTGTCGCCGATGGTTCGTTGAGCCCAGAGTCCTTCCCTGCCTCCACACCTTCTGCCTCCGATGTCTGCAGGAACTGGAGGCTAATGACTACTCGAATTGGGCCGGTGACGACTCTGACGGTATGTTGGAAGGCTTCTTTGGCGATTTAAAACACTTGTTTGGTTTCGCAACCTTCGCAATGCTCACCTACAGTCGGTATGACTCAACCAGGTCTGAAATAAGCTTTCAGGGATTCATGAAACGGCGGAAATTGAAGAAAGTGTTGCGTTGATTTGTTTACAGATGGTATTTATGACTTGTCGATTTAAATATGCAGTTGAGGAAGAGAACATTTCTTGTGTTTGTTTTGAAATTGTAACAGAATGTTACATAATAAGGTCGTTTGGCTCAAGATTCGGTAATATTTAAATTGAAACAGACGGGTTAGTGTTTAAATCGGGGACGTTTATTTTGGGGGATCTTTGAAATAACAGAATCTGATCATTATAGGTGAGGAGGATCATTTTGAACTGTCCCACGAGGATGTTCACAATTTATTTTTGACATGGATGGGAAAATTAAGCGTACGGAATAAAACGGTTGAAAAAAATTAAGATATGTTCCTAGGACAGTCATTATAGTCCCTAATCCCCAGCAATTTATGTCTGTCTCCTCAACGCCTCCATTTGCTGTCTATTTAGAATCTGCCAACACCTCCGAATCGCGTAAAGGCTCAGGTTCCGGTGGCTCCGGCTATGTGAGCGACAAAAACAACACTCTGCATCGCAGCTGTTCCCCCACAACTGTCAAACGGATTTGTTGCCCCACGTGTGGGGCACGAGCGGAAGTTCCTTTCGGGGGTGTGACCTGCTACCCTCCCAACTACCTCCTTCAACACCGGATGGTCTTGGCCACACTCAACGCTCAAAGCACCCACCTTCTCTGTGATCTTTGCACATCCGATGTTTCGGTACTTTGCAATTTTGAGTTATTATAAAGCTTGAAGCTTCGTTCACAGGCGACAGCCCGATGCATGGATTGTGCTTTAAGTTTTTGTGACCATTGCGAAGAGGTGCATCTGAGACAGAAAGCGGCAAATGGTCACGAAGTTTTGTCGTTGGAGGAAGCAAGAAGGAAAGGGATTACGAAGGTGAGGAGGCAAATCATGTGTGTGAAGCACCCCGATCTCGAATTGACGCTGTTTTGCTCCACCTGTTGTCAGGTAAGTAAGTGACTTTATTTTTTCTTCCGGGATATTAAGTGAAACGTTACTTCTAAGGATTAAGAACAAATAAAATTTAGTTGAAGGCATAAGTCTGCAGGGTTTCAACCAATATGACATGCCATGTGTTAAATAAGCAACTGATTAATACCACATGTTTCAGGCTCTTAGTAACATATTAATTAATCAAAACATCGTAATGGATTAGTGGTGAGAGCAGTCGAGTGTTTCCTAAGCGTAACAAAAACTATTAACCTGTGTCTTTTTTACTTTGTAAATTGTCTAACAAATGTATTCGCTATTGATAGATCAGAGAAACTCTGTAATACTGTAATAAAACGGCAGTATATATTTTTCTTTGTGTAAAGTGGGACATCAATTTATTTTTGACCATAAAATTGTATTTTTAAGTTAAGTACGCAAACACACAAACAGAAACTCATTTGTTGCGATTAAATATAAACTTTAAGAGTGCGTGCATCGTTAGATCTACGATCTAAATTTCAGACAGCGTGGCGCAGCAAAATAAATAGAAATACATACCAAGAGAAGATTTATCTCTGCGGTTTTTATTTTTAAATATATGGAATTATGAATCCAAAAAATTGGTTTTTGACCGAGCCAAAAACTCTGAAAATTTGGACTTCAGGTCCACTTTTATTATTTTGTAATAATATTTTGAAAAACTTACAAATTGTGGTAGTGGAAACCGGAAATGTAGACATCTTGCTGTTATTGCACACACAAAAAGTTCCGTACTATACGGTAGTATAGTACTAGTAGTAAAATGATAATTACTGCACAAGTATGAATGGAAATAACGAAACATGGACCGATAACTGCTTATGGTTATCGGAATCCCCAAATAATTTTTATCATTTTGATAAATATTGCGCAAGCGTGTTCTCAGAGTTTATCATGTATTTCAGGGGGTTAATGCAGTCGGTTTGTTTTTTTTTAAGTAATTACTAAGAAAAAATAAGTCAAGTGCACCGAGCGTGTTAATGCTCCTGTTAATGTACACCAGTTCAATTTTTTGTCAAGATGTAATTTGTCTTTACAATAAAAACACGCAGCTGTGTATCTTTAAATACACAACGACTAAAATGCTCACTTAACGGTTAATACAAATAATTATTTTTAAATCTGAAGTTATGGTTTTCTAATTGCTTTCGGCGTTCCTTGTTCCATCTGCCTCTGAAAATGTCTAAAATATCAAAGGTCGGCACTGCTTTTCATAAAAACAATGCAGACTCAATAATCCAGATGCACAAATAAATCTACTTTTAAAGAGACCTCAAAAGGGAACCCGACATTTACAGAACTTTAAATCTCTGTCACTGGCAACCAACCCTTTTGCTTTATTTTAACTGCATTAAGAATTCTCCTGCCTGTCTTTTAGTAAAACCGCGACACCGTAAACATCCATTTCAAGAACAGCAATATTGTAAATACCTAATTGGAATTCGTCAATTTTTACAGAAAAAATCTTGTTTTGACTATTATAAAATAAAATGGAACAAGTAAGTAAAAAAAGGAGTAAGAAAGGAGTACTAGACTGTGCAACTTACCATGCATAATGTAAGAATAAAAATATAATAAATCAATTATGTCCAACGTGCAATAAAAATGTTATCACTTTTAAGTAAGTACGTATCAAGCACAAGAAAATTGTCTCTATACTAAAATATCTTGTGAATACTTTTAATTGGTCATTTTCAGTTTTAATGAATCGATAAAACAACGTTTTTGCTGTTAACATGAACTGTTATATGTAATTTTAATAAATACTTTTGCCCACAATTAAATATAAAAATACTTGTATTAATGATCCTTATTCCCAGTTATAATGTGAATTGATTATTTTTTCGGGAATGCAAACTGAACCAAAAGTAACACAAACTTCATATCTTTATTTAAAAATCCTCAAACAGGTCGATTTTTTTTTAAATGACCACCGACATTTTTGTTTACTGTTTTTGACAGTATACGCCTTTATAAAAAATTGTATAAAACTAAAGTAAAAGAAAAATAAAATAAAATAAAAAAGTTATTGAGAATTTCACACAAAGGGCTTTATCTTTCTGGTCTTGCCTTATTTTATAAGGGGTGTTTGTTTTTTATTTATATTTTGTGTTTAGGTTTCATATTTTCGTGCTACTTCATTTTATTTAAATTATTTTTTCAATTTCAATTTGATCTGACGATCTGAGTGTCGCCAGTATAAAACACTCAATTACTTGCAGGTCACATGTTCTGACTGCGCCCCCTTTTCTCACAAAGGCCACCCTTGCGAGCCCATTTCGCGCGCCATCAAGGCCCACCTCACTGACCTGCGGCTGGCCGCGTCCAGAGCCAAGTCCATAGCGGAGCAATCGGCTCTGGCAGCCAACCGCCTCCACGCCACCTCCAAGAAAATCGAGTCCCAGTGCAGTAAAGTCCAGGTGGAGATCGAAGAATTCATCGACAAGTACATCAAATCCGTGGAGGAACATCGCAAGAAGTTGCTCCAGCAAGTGATTCAAACGCGAACCGAAAAACTGCAAGAAATCGGGAAGTGCAAGACGATGCTGCATAAGCGAGTGAGGGAAGCAAGAGACGTGGCGTTTTTCTTGGACGAATTGTTGAGTGATGGGACGGATGTGGAAGTTATGAGTTTCTTGAAACCGGTGATGACTAAAATTGATAAGTGTGGGAAGCGGGATGTCGGGAAAGTGACGGATTTGAGTTTGACGGGGAGTTTGCTGTTTTTGCCGGAAGAGGTGGTGCAATATTCGCAGGATTGTTGCCCCTTGTATGGGGTGGTTACGACGCAGACGGTGGCTCCGAGTCACTGCGTTATCAGTACGGAAGGTAAGAACTAGTTAATGTAATTAGGAAACTTCTATTTTATTTTACTGCAAATTATTGGATCCAATTTTTGAAACCAACATAAAACTCTTTTACTTTTAGATATTTCAAATTAGTTTTACTTCACTATCTATGTTTGCATAAGAAATTATTTTTAAAATAATGGTATGAAAAACAAGTTAAGTAGACCATTACCATTACACTTCGTTAGAATAATTCGTTCATAAAAAAGATTTACCCAAACTTATAAAAATGCTACATTTATTTTTGTTTACTGTATAAAACAACAACCTTATTGCAAAAAGAAAATAAATTGTTTGTATGTTTGACAAAATTATAATTTAAGAAATAATTCTACAAAGCGGCCAAAAGTCCTTCTATCGAATAGGTGCACTAGCTGAGGACATATGTCACTATGTCTTCTTCAAAAATGGATTATTTTATCATTATTTTATAGTTTAAAATCTTGTTTAGGCATTTAAACGAAAAAGCTTAGTTCTTTCCTTTGGTGTTTTTTATTTTTGAAAAAAGTTAACGAACCCAAAATTTGAAAGTTACGTTTGAAGAGCTTCGAATTTCCTAGTTCCTACATTTATTTCATTAATAAAATCAGTAATAGATATCACTATTGAAAAACTGACATAAGTATTGCGCAATTGAGTATAGTTCTTACTCTGACAAGATTGGTGACTAATAAATTAAAGGTAAGTATAGGTGGAGGACTCATTCGTCTTCTAATTACTAGTACAATTTATGGACAATAAAAGTCTACAAACTGAGTTACCTATTATTTTAGTTTGTAGTTCGTCATGGATGATTGCCAACTTTTATTTTTTACTTATAGGTACACTAAAATTTGCTTCAAAAATCAAGTCAGAGAAAACGATATCGTAGAAGAAACTACTCGAGTTTATTCCCCTACTTTTACCATTCTTGCGAAAATTCTTTCTCCTACAAAAATTTTAAATAGCAGACGAGTCGGTCCTAACTGCTCGTTAAATAGCAGAAAACAGATTTACGTTCCACCTCGACCCCCATTTCCTACAGCACCTACTGACGTTTATTCTTGTACCATGTACTATAAAAATGAAATACTTTTACGTAAAACGTGACATGACATTTGTGCTAAGTTTTAAAAATAAATTCGTCAGAAAATTTTTAACCCCCTCTATTTGGCTCAATTAAGCACGCAATTAATAAAACGACTAATTTGTGGTTGTAGCGCCACCTAATAAATCTTCCCTTCAGCAACCGCAAGGAAATTGATTACCCCGGCGAGCTATAAAATCTGTAACATTTTGTTTAAATTAACGTGCATCAACCCTAGATATCATGCGTCGGTTTATTTTTATACAGGCGTGAGCTTCCACGGACACACTCCATTTAAAAAGAGACATTTCTGATTTACGGTTTCTGTAATAATTACATGGACCCAGTCGAAATTGCTGCTTTTAATGGAGAAAAAGCAAACAAGTGATATCCGGCTGTTTGACACACCATTTTTCACGATCGCTCTCGGTTTATAAGACGTCGCGACGAATTAGCCGCCGTGTCAAAACATGAGTAGGTAACATTTCTTACGGCTATTTTTAGAGGCGTTCCGACACCCGGAGCTAATGATAAATATTGATCCATTAATGTGATTCACCGAAATGACGGAAGTTTGAGACTAAACACGGAGAAAAATCCGAGATTAGGGGCGTACTGAGTGTATGTGTTTATTTTAGGGTTTGTGTTCCATGAACGCTAAAAATAATATTTTTGTGCGATTTCAAAACACATTTTTTGCCAATGGGCGCACTCTCCTTTTCATATTTCCGGCAGATATGGGAGAATTACTACGTCCAACGTTTAGGACGAAATCTCTTACGGGATCCAATGAAAAGAAAAACCGAATTTTTTAAATGACCGAAATGCAGATTGTTGTTATCTAATAACTCGATAATTTCAAGTCCGATGAAAAAATGTTTAGAATTAACACCTCGACATAGGTAAACTTGTTGGCAATCAAAAATCGAGTGAGCAAGGGATGTAATGTAATGTAATGTAAACAAAATTAGATTTACATTGTAACATCAGTGCAATGCAATTCATTTTAAAAACCTTTCTAGCTCGACAAGGTGCTGAAAAGCTGAAAAAAAAGTATCATTACTATCTAATTTACTGATCTCGTGATTTCTATTCAAGTTTAACAAAATCTGACAAAAAAGTGAGTTTTTATTTCAAATGTGTGTTTAAACACTCGAAAAAATACACTAATTTCAATCGAATTCAACGATTTTTTAAAAATATTTTTTGAGGAAATTTCATAAAATAATCGATTATCTGACTGAAAAATATACCTGCATGATCGTTCGTAAAAAGTAAAACTAACAGTAGGTATTTTCCATTTTAATTTGTTGATTTTTTGGTGTCTTACATAAAAATTTTGCAAAGTAATTGCGTTTTTAGACAAAAACTTTCCAAACATAGGTCATCCCAGAATTTTTGATCTACCTACTTTTGTGATTTTTCAAACTTTTCAAAACTGAGTTTTTACCCCAAAAACATGTTTAATCGCAACAAACAGACAAAAATAACACCATCATTTATGACCTGATTCATACAGTTTTTGGATGAGAAACATGCTAATATAACGCACAAAGAGTAAAAATCATATCATCTTCTATTCAATTTATTAATTTTTTAGCACGGTTTCTCAAAAACTGAGTTTCATCTCAGTACCAAATGTGGTTAAACGCTCGAAAAACGCAAAAATTACTCCATTTTTGAACTGATTGTTCGGTTAAGTTTCAGTCTGTTTAGCTGATTGATTTTACAGCTGATTTTTTAGAAAAAAGCAAAACTATAATAGTAGATTGTTTAACAAGTAAAGAAAAGTGAAAACAGATGATTTATGAGCCTTAGCGAGTAAATTGAGTTTTCACGAGATAGTTAACCACTTTTCTTACGAGTTGAACATGCTATTTTTTGTATCCTTAATGAAAAACTCGTAAAACCTAAGAATATTTTAACAAAAATTGTTTTTCTAGAATCTTTAACATAGTTGCCAATTAAAACAGAATTTAATCAGAAGATGAACCCTGAAAGTGTTTTTGGAGAAAATGAGGGTATTTTGGAACTTTGGAAGCCACGAAAGAAACGATACGCTATAACTCTGCTTCCATTTAAACCATCAAAAGAAAACTATAAAACTAACAATGGAGAAGTAAAAAATAAAGTGTTGCTAATTAGTAAAATAAAACATTTCCTTTTTGAATCCTACCTAATCTACCTGTTTTTTATTGAGCATACAAAAAACGTTACTTTGTCTTTTCGATTTATTTTGAACTTGAATTCCTTACAATAATCAAGTTTCTGATGAAATCACATTAGCACAAGCTAAAACGCTCTAAAAAGGAATAAATATTGAAATTTTTTTACTTACTTTAGTACCTAAACCTATGTAGCTGTTACTTACATTTTAACAAAATCTCGCTTAAGAAAACTAAAGAGCGAGTTGAAAAGTAAAAGGCTTTTAATCCGAGCAAAAACTGGGTAAATTCTATTCTAATGTATTAATTTTTTTGTATAATATTTAATTAAAGAAATGCTAATTTTTCTGTACTTTATTAATATCTTAATATCTTTATATTATGACTTAACATACTGAAACATGATTATAATACAAGACACAGAGATATGTATACAATGCACTACCTTCTTCTTCTGTCAAATCAACTCCAAACATATTTATTTTTAAAAAACTTGCAAAAAAATTCCTGGCCGAAAAGGTCATTTATAGTTCTTATAATTCGCACGTGTTTATTTTAAGTGTTTTTGTTCTGTCGTATATCTGCTTTCGTTTTACGTTTGTCCTTTTGTTCCTTAAATTGTTTTTTATTATATACACATATTTTTTACTTATTTAGTGTAACTAAGTATACTTTGGTATAATAGTCTTTCTTACATTAAATGAATAAACATTATTATTATTGTTATTATTCCAGGTTTGTCCAACTTACGTGTTGGTAAAAAAACCGACCTCCTCCTCGAGACCCGCGACCACACCGATACCAAACTGGACCGCGGTGGGGAGCAAGTCTCTGCCGAAATCCGCTACCGAGACGCGGGAGTTTCCCGTTTCCTCCACGTTGACATCGAAGACCGTCGTGACGGCACTTACACCATCTCGTTCGTTCCCGACGTTGCCGGCAAACTCGTCCTCAGTATCAGCATCAAAGGCCAACCGATCAAAGTAATAACAAAAAATGATAAGTCTCTGATGTGAGAATCAAATTTGGAAATTCGCAGGACAGTCCCTTTCCGATCACCGTTCGGACGCTGAAACCACACCACGGAACGTTCCACTGCTGCAGCTTCTGCTCCAGCGGTGGCAGCAAAGAGGCGACCTGTGGGTGCGAGGGCAGGATGCCGGGAGGGTACAAAGGCTGCGGTCATGGACACGAGGGGCATCCAGGGCGCAGGCACTGGTCCTGCTGCGGAAACGTCCTGGAGCATTCGGAGTGCTCGAAGCCAGGGAATCACTCGCATTATCAGTTTACTTTGTAGAAGGCGGAAGTGTAAGCATATTTTAATTTTAGCAACGATTTTTTAACAAAATTTTAATTTGGTATTTTTTATTCGTTCTTACCAAGTTTTGCGCAGAACCCTTATATTTTATATGAAGAGGTTATAAATAATAATTTTTCCTTATATTTTAGTTCAAAATCATGTTTAAAGGCATAAAAAATGTAAAAGTAACCCCCTTTTCAATTAATAATGAGCTAATTCTAGTGAAACATGCAAAATCTTCTCATCTTAGATTTATTGTTTTGAAAAGATTCTCCATAATAAATAACTTTCTGGTTCAAAAACGAACTATACAGCGATCGAAACCGGTTAAAATGTTAAAATAACATCATTTAATTTTTATCCAATTTCGATTTTTTTTTACAAAATTTTAAGAAACATTTCTAACTGAAAGCCGTGCTAGGCCGAGACACAATTTGGTCAGTTCTCAGCCCGGTTTCGCAAAGTTTTCTAGCATTTTTATAGAAATGACAGCAATTTTTATCTAATTCGATAATTTTTCAATTAATTTTTGAGAAAATTTTGCAAAATAACTGCCTCAGTGGTGAAAGACGTAGGTACTAAACCATCCGAAAAAGGCTAAAATGATGTAATTTTTGGTGTTTTACTACATAAACTGATCAAAAAAATTAATGAATTTTAATGCATTCATCTGGATCTTAAAACTATCCCAAGGGATATCTATCTATCTCAAGGGGTTTACCACAGAGGAAATTTTGAGGAAATCACAAGAAATTATTTTAAAAAATTAGAGAAAATCTTGATAAAATTAAGAGAAATCATTATTATTAAATCAAAGGAAATCTGGTCAACAAAATTTGGGGTGTGGTTTACGTTTCTAATAAGGGCGATTTCTACTGCTGGAAATAAAACCGCTTCAACTCTAAACGATAACAACAGCTTCATAGAAAAACACGAATGATATTATTTTTATTGCTTCTGCAGATTTTCTTTAAATTTCAATATCCCTAATTTTTTTCCTTCACTTTATTTACACATTTCAAAGCTATAAACTTATTTTGTTGTTGTTGTTATTTACAGTCAAAATGTACCCATTTAAACGATTTCCAAGTATTTTTGGCGGAATTTTAAGTAAGGAAGTTAAACAAAATTTATTTTAACGAATTTCGACTTTACAACGCGATTTTTTCGTGTTTAAGACATTGCAAAACATTTTTTGCCGACTTCCAAGCGAGCAAGTGTTAGAAATCAATTTATTTTTTCTAGCAGGTCGTGCAGAATAGCCCGGGATGGTCCAACAAGGATGGATGGCCTTGTCAAGTTTTGTTACAGATGACAAAACAGACTTATTACGTTTTAGTTAGTATCTGACATGTAATTTATTTTTTCTGTGTTAAAAATTTAGTTAAATTATTTGATAAATTAATTATCGTTATTCATTCCGCAAAAGTGGTCTGTTTTTAATGTATGTTGTATGTATTATTTTGTGGATAATAAAACGCAAGTTGTTCAAAAAATATATATTAAATAATCTCTTACACAATTGCACTTTATAAAAAATTGTCTAATGAAATAAATACAATTAAAAATTGTCGCGTGAACTATTTCCTATACTTTCCTTACGTTTACTAATTCTCAAACATTTGTTACATGGTTTATCACTAGGATTCCAACAACTAATATGATAACAGGTCCCACATTGATTACATCGGCTGACTTTACGCATTTGCCATGGAAAAATGACTTCAGGGGCATTGCAAATTTCACAGATAAACCCCCTCGCTACACACAACTGAAAAAATAAATTAAATTAAAGTTTAGCAAATATCTAACTTACTTTACACTCGGAAGTATGTCTACAGCACACCTCGATTAAATATTTCAGCCTAAGTTTCATATCACCGTTTCTAACATTGACTAGATCCTCCATGGAATAAACTTCAGGGTCGGTTAAAAGGTACGATTTTTCTTGTTCTAATCTCTCCCGAATTCTAAACAAACAATCGTAACTTCACTCAAACACCACACACAAAAACTTACGATTCGGCAAATCTACAAGCAAAAATAAAGTCTTTCAAGTAGAATAAACCTAAGCGGAATCTTCGACACAACTGGAGATTTTTCGACATCTTCCAGATGTGTTTGTTCAGTTCGAAGACTCGGAATAAAGGGTCGGAATACATTTGTTCTAAGAGTCGATACGAGAATGAGGAAACTGGATATCTACAAATATTTCTGTGAGGGTGAGTATTTTCGGAGTCGGCATTACCTCGTAAAGTCCCACTTTTGAATAACTCGCCCCGGTATTAACGCCAGTTGGTTGGTGTGACACCCTGTGCAGAAATAGCGACCCAAATAGTCGCAATAGCGATACCTGGAGGCGTACTGTTGGGCCACTTTCATGCTACACCCAGCGCATCGGTAGTTTTGTTTGGCAATTAGAGTTTTTCTCCTACAATTTGTTATTGAAGAGAGCAACAAAAAAAATTTAAGCACAATAGTTATTTACAATATACGTGCGGTAGGTATAATTTTACAGCGTGAAGATTTAATATTGGAGCCCGAAACTAAGTTGAGGGCTTTAATAAAACTGAAATAAAATTATGTACAAAACTTTTTCGCCGAAGACTGTTTGTGTTTATTTTTGAATACCAATAATAAATGGCAGCGGTATCTTCTCTCAGCATTAATGAACTTCATTTATCATGAAGTATTTTTTTTTGCGTGGTCTCTGAAAGCTTAAAATTTTCCAATTACTTACGTAGGTGGTGGATGTATCGTGAAGATGATTTGGGGCCTGGGCGGTGCCCACTCTTGTGTCCCCCTCAACAGTGTAGAAGCCGTCAACTCTGAATCGTCCGGACTCACTGGCCAACTCTTTGGCAGAGGAAGCAGAGCTTGAGGAGCATCTTCTTCCGACACTAACCACTCCAAATCGGAAGCTCGTGGTAACTGCTTCTCGTTGAACTTGCTAATGAGCGACAAGGCGACACCTTCTGCTGAAAACACATCAGATGCACCATCTGGTGCACCACGTGGCCGTTTCAAAACATCGGCTTCCGAATACAATGATGCCATCGAGGCCGAAAGACCGTGGTTTTCAGAGAGATTCGAAGCTTCGTCTATGTCGAAGTCTTCAACTTCGTCGGAACTGGCGCTGTCGGAGAGGGTGTCGGGTGTGGTGGAGCAAGGACTCACGGTAGTGGCGGCTAAAAAACTTGTTTTTTTTTTCACGAAAAGTTATTATCAAATTATTACTGTCAGTTCGTCCGTCGCTTAATAAAGATTCCGACCAGACTTTTCTATGTTTTTCTACCATTTTCTCGCGTCGCCGTAACCGAATTCGTTGCTTTAAATCCATGATTTCTGGGTCGCTGTCGTCGAATTGATCGTCGGTTAGTTTGAAATCGCGACGACATCGGATTTGTTCCATTGCTGAAATGATGGCTTCGGATATGCTGAAATGGGCGTTTTCGCGATCCAGTTCGGCGTTTGCTCGAGCGAACTGACTTGACGTCAGGAAGGAGAGCAAACTCTGGCCCTTTACCGGCCTTGGGAAATACCTAAAAATAAGTAATTTTTTATTTTTACTTTTCCTTTCAATGTCTCCCCGCCAAAAAATATTTAGAATGAATATGTTTAGGTTCCAAAAGTAATCAAAGTTACTCAGATGAAGAGCGTACACTGAATTTTTTTCAAAGGTAAATGAGGATTCTAAATAAAAGAATAAAACGAAATATACATTTGTTATAAGAATTCACATGAACACATCAAAGAACACTAAAACATACCGAGAATTCATGGTAAAGAGTCGAGAGTACACAAAAATAGAACGGAATACTGTGCAAATACACAAAAATTTAGGTGAAAATATGGATTTTTTACTAAAGTTTTGGGTTTTATAAAATTTGGAATTTTTTTTACAGCAGAGGTATGTATATCAGTGTAACTTATTCTACTCAAAATAATGCATCAAGTGGCATTTTAACCAACTAAATCCCATTTCAGTTCATAGTAGAATTTTGCAACTATTTGCATTTTTTGGAGTGAAATTGAGCACAAATTGAGTGTTTCTGGACGGTTTTCTTGGCTCAACATTTGTGGCTGGGATTTAGTTTAACAGAGAATTCTTTTCCTATACAGAAACTCTTTATTTCACTCAAAAAAAAAAAAAAAATTAAATGCGCTGTTGCAAAATGAAATGGGATATATGAAGACCGCAATAAATGGTTAACTTTCTTTGGTTATTGTTCTAGTCATTACTTAGTAAAAGCAAGCAACATATTTCTCAATATATTTTTACTTTTAGAGACTTCAAAGATTACGTATAATGCTAAACTTTGCGTAAACCATTTTCACAACAAATTATTATTGACAGGGATGTAGAAGACACTGTTGAAGAATCTTTTACCGAATGAGATAAAAGTACAAATCAGACTCTGCCATATTTTATACAACCTAATCGAAAAAATTACACTGACTCTGTCGCGTTTTTGATGGGCTTGATGATAAATACAAATGTAACATGTTTTGAACCCACTGAGAACAAATGTTCAACATCACAAACATGAAACTTGTGAACTAAAATTAGGGACGGTTCTAAAACCTGTGGTCGACAACTTCTGCAATGAAAAATCTACCTACTAAAACAAAAAGTGATTGAATTTAAACCAATAGAGAAACTTTAAAGCTAGTACAGTACGAAAAATTAAACTTTATTAAAATCCCATTTTGTCTGTTAAATACACAAATTACACAACTTGCTCAACCGTTGTCTTACGTTTATTTAGCGACCCATTTCATTTTTTAAACTTTTTGATATTTTGTCTTGAAGAAAATGACCAGATCATCTGCTGAAACACATTCGTTTAAAAATTATTGGTTTCATAACGTAGATATCTGATGTACTTATGCTTTTTCTTCGGTTTACTCATTGGAGTGAGTGTTGAACTTAGTTGTATCAGAGCGTTTTTGTATCGCTGAAACCACTATGAGACGGTCTGAGTGAGACCGACTTCAGTGGTAGACTCTGCACGATCATCGAAATCGCTGTCCATGACTTATATATCATGAGACCGTCTCAGTTTGTGTGTCTTTGAGATTGGTCTCTGAGACCTATGTCTCGCCACATGCGACGAGGCAGATCTCATCGTGAGTGGGTCCTTTCACATCAGTGATATTTTCTCCGTGCGTAATCATTATTATAGCATCTCGAGGTCCGATTCTACACACCGTTTATTGTATTGGGATTCAGTTACGCTTTTTCCAAAAGTACAAGTTTTAACTACAATTGTTGAAAAACTTCCTTGAAAGGTATTTTAACTCACCACGTTGTTCTTAACGCATGTATGACAAAATTATTTTATTTCTTTAACAAATAAAGTTTGGTTTGACACAAAATGACAGCGCTTGACAGATAAAATTTTAAACTCAAACGACGGTAGAGGTCTCGACCTGCCGTGCAATGGAAATGTCAAATAGAATCAATTTCAACAATGGAAACTAGGCATGGTGGAACGGCCAAATGAGTGAAGCGAAATGTCATTTTCGTCGGCCACGGTTCTAACTTAACCTTTTAGAAATAAGCCATATTCAAACAACTATGGAAAAATATAAAAATCTGACATTATCATGCTATGACATTTTCCGTTTTTATTGCAACCAACCGTACTTTATTTTTTCCAATATATTCTTTAGATTGCAATTAACCAAAATTTTTCTACGGAAGGTAGACCCTCCCTATTGTTAAAAGAAATTTAGAGACAAGAATCAAATCCATGTGCAATTATTTTTAGAGTTTTGTTCAACATTCATTAACGCAACTATAAGAAATACAGCTTTAAAGAATTCAAGCCCATTTACATTCTGATAAGTGACGTTTGAAATAAACAAAACAAGGAATAATTCAATAAAATAGAAAATGAGCGGTTGTACTATAAACTATGCGATGAATAAATACAGAGTTAACACATTTTTATACATAATCCGAAAGATAAACGTTCAATATTCGTAGAATCTCAATAAATACTCTCAACCAATAAAGAATTCGCTAAAAATAATCAAAGATGAAAGTAATACACAAAGAATAAACAGAAAAAAATATTAACACATTCTAACGATAAACTGAATACACCAAGTAACTGCCCCTGTGGTAAAAAGTCAATGTTCTTTTTTGCCCGCCAAAATACAAATAATTCTAGATACAGCATAAACACAATTTTATCTTATTACACTTAAATAAACACAGTTAAAAAAATTGGTGCAAATATTATTAAATTCTATTTAAAAAGTGTGTTTTAATTATGTATCTTTTAGAATAACCAAGTTACGAATACTTAAAGATTTCGCTAAAATCTGAACTGTTTTGTCTGAAATTATATTTGCTCAAGAAATAAGTTTCAACGATTGGTCCTTAAAAATGCACCTCAAAAAAAATTAGTGACGAAGTCGTAACAAAAATAAACGAACCAGACAACGCAACAACTTTTTTGTTGGTAACGTTTTATCCATCTTACATAATTATGGTTGTGCCGTTTAATTTTATTTAGTTTGTTACTTGCTGTTATCGCGAGCGGACGCCTAATAAATAAAGTCACAATTTTACGGTTCAAAAGGTTTGAATTCGTTGACTATTTCGCGGTTAGTGTGTGCTACTGAAATGAATTTCCATGGAGAAAAAGAGGAAACAATCAGGATTAAAGGGTAAGTCTGCAATACTTTCTTTTTAGAAAAATTACATTATAATTTCCAACTAACATTGTTCTAATTTCATTGTTTTTTATTTCAGTAAGTCCGTTTAAGAAGATGATGCGATGGGACTTTGCTACAAACTGTAGCAGAAGAAGATGCCATCAAGGTAAGTGCATTTTAATTTTTTTCTATTTATTGCCAAAGTGGGGTATAGAAAAGTGAAACATTTGTGTCAAAATACGAACCCTGTGGCCATGGGAAGTACACTCATGCCCCCGTCCTCAATAAACGACTTTTTGGGCGCTTTCCTGTAGTCCTTCTCTCCCGGCAAAGGCAAAAAGCTATCAACAAGTCTCGGAGAATGTGCCAAATTTCTAGTCTCAGGCAACGATTTTGTCGAAAGGTTCATCAAATCGTCATTTCCCATAGCACCTCCGCTACTCTGGGAGCTGCTCAAAGGCGGCGTGTGCTCGATAATATCACAATTGTTTATAATCACATGCCTCGTCTCTTTCTTCGCCTTTGAAAAGCCCTTCTTCAAATTCGATTTCCTTACTTTGGGATACTGCACTGACTTATAATCTATTTTTAAAGCACTAGTTGAAATTTTTTTGGTATAGAGTGGCGTGGACGGAGTTGTTTTACTCTGCGTAAACATTTGTTTGCTCTTGATTTTGAAAGAGTCTGATCGCAGACTGGGCATACTGTGCCACGGTTTCAATTTGCCCCTTATCACGGGCGTCTTAGTTGGGGGCTGTTGTGCATGCACCTCTTTTGGTTTCTTTTCACCCTCTGAGTAGTCCTTTTTGAAATGGTCGTCAGGGTAAGAGGAGCAACGTCGGTGCATTTTGTGAAATTCCTTAGCATTGGCTTCGAGAAGGAAGAGACAAGGGTTGATTTCTGACATGAGACTAGCCTGGTTTCTCTCCACTGCCCTCAAGCAGATGAGGGCAGCTTCTGCGTACTTTTCCTGGCTCAAAAACGCGTATTCTTGGTAGCATTTCAACAAGTGTGTCTTGTCGGAAAGCAACCATGACAATTTTTGCGACAACGAGTGGTTTTCTAGGCTTCGGTACAACCAAATCGAAGCTTTATCATCTTTGAGATTCTGAGGCAAGTGCGGCTTGTACTCGCAGTCAATGGAGAAATACGATTTGGAATTTTCGGGTTGTAACCATTCCAATCCTTGAATAAAGTCAAAATAACTCGTAGACTCCTGAAAATGACGTGTCACAAAAGCGAGGTTAGGTCACCCCCTGACTTACAATTCCAGGAGATTTGTACCCGTGTTTGAATATTTTTTCCACGGAGCAGTGCAGACGGTTCAAACCACCGTAAATGGACCACACGTTAGCCACTTGAGACACCAACAGCCCCTCAACTGTATTTTTTAAGTCGCGTAAAAGTTGCTGGTGTTTTAACACGTACGGGTCCGAGTCCAACATTTTACGGGATTATTTCCAAGCACTGGTTGTTAAAGACAGCAATTAAAAAATGTACGCGTGTTAATTGATTAGAATTAATCATGATGTTCAATCAACAAATCCTCCCACGACTCTGACAGCTGTCATTTCTCATTTGTCAAACGTCAGCATCAGCTGTCATTCGTAAAAAACATGAGCGTCTCATTCAAGGGGGTAAAGGGTATGTTTTTTTTCATACAAGTTTTTTTGGGTAAAATAAGGTGTTTTTAAAGCACAAAACTGGGAGCGGACCATTTTTTATTAAACCTTAACATATTAAACATAAGAAATCTGGATCGAGTGATATAAAACATAATATGTATTCGATTGATCAACAACAAAATATTGCGTATGATCTAGACTAAAGAAATAAATAATGCTAAAAATACAAACAAATTTAATTTTATTTGTTTTATTACTAGTCATAACAGTTACTAACGCAAAAGAAAGAAGCTACAACTTAAATTTAGCATGCACTAAACTAAAAACAAAAAAAAAACCTAATTTATTTACTAATAACGAACAAGTGAAGAACAAAATTCGCAAATGAACACTAAAGAAATTCACTGAATCAATTTAATGAGAAGTGGTTATGTTCACTGTTTTATTTATTGTACTTGGAACTTAAACGTAACTAATTTGAATAAATATGTACAATCTGAAGACTGTTATTAGTTAAGGCCGGTATTATCAGACCCCTGTTAATAAATACAGCTTTAAAAATTAAAGCAGTTTTTTTATCTCACAGTACTTCTCTCACAGCTAAATCTATATACATTTATTAATTAATATCCTTGCGATTTATATAAAACGTACAATTTATAACTAATCTATTTGCTAATGTAACCAAGTCAAATACAACAAAACAAACAGTGGTGGTTAAACACAATCAGTTTCGCAAATAAAAATAAAATCAGAAACTGACTAGAAAGTCGTAGAAAATCTCATTAAATTGACGTTTCGTAAATGACAGACCATCGACTGGATATCATCTCTAAGTTTCTTAAAATCTAAGTCCTGGTATAACGTCGACACAATTGAAGCACTTTATATAGTTTGAACGTAACTATAGAAAAAATATATATCAACACCATCACACATATGGCAAAATTGTGGTCTTTAAATCAGAACTTAACCTACTTTATATGAAATACACAAACTCACATCCATGTTCGCGCTCGCACTACACGGAAACACAAATTTAAGGCATTTTTGTTAATGATGAGACTGTTTAATGTTAAATAACAAAAAGTGAAAAAAGGAAAAAACTGGCGGATGATTACTGAAAACATGATTTTGGGATGTGCAGTCTATTTCATTCGGGCATGACAATCATACAGTTGGCCTCATTTTAAACAAACAAAAACCAAACAGCCAAATCCGTACATTTATCGATTACAACACCTCATTGGTAGCACTATAAAAAGTTATATACAGACAAAATTAATATTTCAATTCCAGTAAGATAATACAGATGATCTTAAAATATGTTATAGAGATATATTATAAATATATACAAAAGAAACTGCCGGCAAGGAGAGCGGGTTATGTTCTAAGGCATCCTGCTGACTGTATATGTTGTGTGTATAAACGATAGTAACGACTGTTTAGTGGCTAGTTTGCGACACCGCTGCTACGTTGCCAATGTCAGAATTTTTCTTACGATAAATCTGAAACAAAATACACATAAAAACTTAAAAAAGTGTCTGGAAAACGTGGTTAAGAATGCTCTGCAAATTTTATGAACGTATGTCTTGCTTAGTAACGTCAATACCTGTCAATAATTGTCAGATTATCTTATGTTAAATATGTACTGATTGAAACCTTTTTTTCCTAGAACAGTCAGCATTAACAGCTCCCTATGGTATATCTAAATTAACTTGTCATTTTCATGAACATATGTTCTTGAAATTTTCACATCAGTCTTGCCCACGTTTTTATTTAAACTCTTGACACAAACACAAGCTTTCGATAATGTATAACTAAAACGTTTCCGTATTTCCGCAACATTTGCGGTGGTTTATTACATTCGGTAGAAAATGGATACATGAAATTATTGTACAATGGTTATTACTTTTAAATTTTTTTGTCAATGTCAAAGTCAGTGAATCACGACAAATTATTCAACATAACAAAGGCATAATCGACGTGACAAAATTTAGCGCAAAAACGTTTTCTAAAAACTCCATTTTTAATAAAAAGTAAAGCTTTATATCTATCCCTAAGTTTCAGACGCAAGTGTTAAAAATTTATACGGAGTGTTTTTCCCAAACTCAATCGTGATGCAATTATCTTCAACCAAAACCGAATTATATTCGCTTTGTCAACACTCCGAATCATACCAAATCGTAAAGAATTACGCAATCGATTCACAAAACTTCAATTTCTTCACAACTGTTTAATTTTACCGCCAATTCTTGAAAAACTATACTTACAGCTAGGTGGGGCCGTGCTGTAGTTCTTGTGTATCTGATCATACGTGAACTTGACGAAGGCATCGTATTGTTCTGCGAGCTTTCCCGTAAGCACATTGTCGTATTCCTCTCTAATTTCAGACTCGAGTTCCCTGAGCATACGTTCACAGATTAAACCAACCTGAAACAACACAAGAAAAACGAAAGATAAGCACGAAAATCGAGATGAAAACGTTGTTAATACGGACCTGTTTAAATGTAAAAAGTGCTCTTTCAGAGCGTGAAGGAGATTCGGAATTTTCTCCGCCCGAACTGCTTCCGTCCGAATTTTCCATGCTGTATTGCAGCTGCTTGCGTCTTTGTAACCTTCGTAATTCGGCTTTGATGTTTTCTGCCATGTATTCTGAAATTATACAAGACACGAAAACATTATTTACTTCGAAAAGACATTATAAAGTGTAGATCCAAATGAGATAAAAGCGGTATTCACGTTTTACTTTCCCGATAATATATCATTGAATAAAAGAGGATTGAAATACCAGTGTGAAAGCTGTGGTGATTTTATAAAAGTTTCGTTACGAAACGGCTCAAAAGCACACAGCAGGAGGCTTTGTAGTTTTCGAAAAGATCATTTCTAAAATATTCTGTGCGGTCAAAACTTTTACAATAGATATTTATGAATACCAGAAATAGCCATAATGGCAAATGATGCGCTACTTTTTCCACCCTCAAAAACAAAATAAAAAATACCATTCGATTAGCTGTTTATAAAGTCCATAGAAGTTAAAATGTGCCATTTGTTTTTCAATGAACTCAAAACCTATTCCAATTGCACACCTCCTCCCGACCCATTTGATAAATATTTCGATTGCTCATAAAATGTAATCTAAATAAGTCCATAATAAAACAAATAATACCCGGTCGTGATTTTATTAACATAATAAAAATAAATATGACTAACACAAACTCCCTCAACATTTTTTTTATCAGTAATTATTGTCCCACCATCGATAAATACGATACTATAAATCAATGTAGCGTAACGTATCAAAGCCCCCAAATAAAATTGTAAAAACTTGGACCCACATAAATTAAAACTGACAAGTACATTTTTTAAATCCGGGTTCAAAATTCTAACCGTTGAAATTTTAAACTGAAAAGACTTGGGTCGACACTTGAAACCCAAATTATACAATCCAGGTTATTCAAGAGAAAAGTACTAATTATACCCGTCGTTAATTATGTATGTAAAATAATGCGGAGCATCTTTTTCTTTATTCAAATTTAAACTTGCTACTTGAGTCAAGTACGTATCTACAATTCAAAAGAAAACACTTTCTTATGCAACATTTCACCACGATGGATATATTCAAATATTTATTAGATAAACAAAACATTTTCCTCCATCAATTTCAGTTTAGAATACCGGATTCACGTCGAGTTTTATTAATGAAAATGTAAATTTAAATATCGTATACCGTTCAAATTTCTTCTGAAGTTTGCATTTGGACTACATCCGAGTAAAAAGTTTCCAAATAACTGAACTTGTTTTTCGAGTCGATGCATTTTAGCTGGTAATTTATGACTGCAGATGCCTGGACGCGGTGACACTTTTGCCGGATTTACATACATTTTAACGTATTAGCATCGTCTGTTTCGTGTTATTAAACACATAAATTTGAACAACAAAGCAACATTTTATGCTTATGACCCACCTCAAACTATTTCAGTTCACACAGTAGCACATTTAATTCAATTTACAAAACCATAAAGTTTTCGGAAAAATCCCTAGAGACACAGCCACCATGTCATTTTCCTGGAATCTGGACACAGGTGTCCTTCTAAGTCGGGATGAGCTTTTCCCATCTCTTATCCCTTTACGACCAACTATCATTACCAAGTGCTTTGAAAAATGACCAGATTATGGACAGTAAAAGCATCCTAAACACAAACTCTCAAATATTGCTGATAAGATAAATGGGAATATTTTTCCAGAAACTAAGATTTCATTATTTCGGACAATACATATTGAAATCATTGGTCTTTAAATCCAAACAAAAATATGTATTTGATTTAAAATTTACTAAAATCTATATTAAACGGAATAAACATTACTACCTCCTAACTTCGCTACCATGAACACAAATATATTTGATTTTGATCCTCGAGTTTTTATCAAAACAACAAATTAACAAAATATGTCTGTTTACAATAGATTTATTTCAACCGTAGCAACTGAACAAAGTTCGAGATACAGTACCAATTAGAAAACAAATAATTTTTTAAATGTTAATTAATTTTTAAGTTTATGCTCAGCCTGAGACATATTAATATTATCATACACTTAAAAAACAATGCATTCATTAATTACAAAAAAAAAACAAGAAAATAACCATTGCAGAACAAATCGATTTTCGAACAGCACCTTTATACCTGTGATTTCATATTTTCATAGGAAAGATCTTTGACATCTCTTTCCTAATAAGTAATAACTAGTCAAGTCCTACCACTCTTGTACATTTTCATGTTCCCTCCAAAAATGCCCCCAAGATTCAATATTAAACTGCTGTTTCCCCTACCATTATACGCACACTAATTTTTTTTTGGGGCTACAAAATGTTCTGTGCTTATCAATAAAACAATTAACGTATTGTTTATTTGTTTAATCTTTCTTGGTACAAATTATTTTATTTTATAACATTTCCACAACAAAAAAGGTAAATGAATGATAACAAAGAAAACAATCAAATCGATTATGTTTCTAATAAAATTATTTAATTACTTTTGTTTCATTATTAAAGTATTTTACCATCCTACTCGAGAAATGCGGCCAAAAAATGCACACAACATGTAATAATAGTTATTTATTAAACGAGTTTAAGTGTAAATCGGACGCTTTATTTCACGAGTGGATTATTAAACCACAAGTGAAAACGAGTGGTTTATCATCCACGAGGTGAATGAACGGATTTACATGAAAACGAGTTGAATACAACATTTTATTCTTCGAATTAGACTCAACAAGGCTTAAAATTGCTTTAAATCTGTTAAAAATAATTTGACGTTTCGTATTGAAAAATGCCAAACAGTTATCAAAAGTTCCTTACAAAGAATACAAATACAAAATGAGAATCACACTAACAAACATGTAAATACAATTAAGTTGGTGAGATGAAACAAATATTACTCGTACTTTGTACAAATTAAATTTTGTGTTCTTAAAAAAACATGTCTGAAACGAACTTTCTGGAAACCTGATACAAAATATGAGGTCAAAATATTTTGTTTTTAAGAGAACATGTATAAGCTCTAATGATTTCATTAAAAAAGCTTTTAAGCACGCTCTGCTATAAAACATGTAATGAAAATAAATTTTATTAAAAAATTGTAGAAAATTTTTTATGCAAACTTTTAGCTTTCAAAATAGTCCCTATGTTACAAACGATACGTAAAAATAATTATTTGATTTGATGTCAAGTTATTTGAAGTTTATTTTAATGAAAAGGTGATCGTTTGTAAGACAGGCATTTTTTCCCTTAAAAAATATACCACTAATTTCATTATTTAGCACTTTTTAGCTTGGCTAACAGTCTCGAAAGTCACAATTTCATTAAGTAGGTGCAAGCTCAACTCTAGTTTTATCTTCAAGCTTATAAAAATCACAATAAAACCTTAAGTATCTTTCATTATTACAGTTAGCTATGAAAAAATTATGACTCAAATCATGGAAGATTTATGTATTCCTCGATCGGTCATGAAATTTCCCATAAAACTCTAATCGAATCCAGGCATCCAAAGCGTGAGAGCCTTTAAGCCTCAATTATAAAATTTAATGTCCTCGCTCCCCTCCGTTCCAAAATCAATATACCCGCACCCAGATTTGGTTAAATTGGCAAAAATAACCCAAAAACGTGGAGATAACACGAGCGGATAACCTCAATTTCTACAATCACGATGCTCTAACGAATTCAGGCAAGATAAGCAATTAACACGGAATTAAAATGAACCTCCTAAAAAAGTCCCTCGGACGTCATTCCTTTATCGGCGATCAGCTGAGTCCGAGTGTCAACAACCGCAAAGGCCCTTAGGCCGGCCCTGTCCACTTACCAGGGGTCAATTTTTGGCTGACGACATCGGGAAAGACAGACTTGGGCTTGGAGGAGGTAGAGGTTGTAGGAGGCGAAGCCCTGTCCCTGTGCGTGGGGCTCTCGCAGAAGGGAATGCAGCGCCTGCGTTTGGCCGGACGGCCCCCCAGCACGGGCTCCCAATCCAAGGAACGTTTCAGAGTAGCGCACGCCATTTTTAGTTCTGTCGCTAACACTTCACACACAAAACAAACTTTGTTTCACAGGCTATCGCGAATTTGCTATGTACAAAACCTAAATTGCACTTGGACACTTATGCACCGGTACTTTTACGCCGAAACTTGTCCATGAAAGAGAAATGGTCGACGATTTCATGCGCACCCAACGACCAATATGGCGAAACGAAATAAGAGAAGTGACATTTTGTGAACGGCAGAGTGGGCTGTGATGAATATACGGTTACCATTGGCTTGCTCGGCTCTGCGCATGCGCAATACCCTGGCGACATCTAGCGGCAGGAAAAATATTCTCGTTTTTTCAAAATTAATTGGGCTAATTTAAAGGCAATTACGCAAATTTCCGTCTAACAACGGCTAAAATAAATGTATCGTGAAATCGTTTACTATCTTGTGGCATTTTTGAACTCCGTTACTGCTGGTTTGAAATGAACCGAATTGTATTGTTCTTGCCAGTGGCGGCGGAACTCCTGGGAGTGGGGGTAGTGAACAAAAAATGGGTTGGTCAAAAAAATGCAATTATTTGAAAAACTAAAGAAAAATATAAGAGCTAATAAAAGTCCAGAATTTAAAAATAATTAGTATTAAAAGCTATTAATCTTGTGAATTAGTCGAGTTGTTCTTATCGACTTTCTCAATACCCTGTGTCAATACCCAGGTTTAGCCAACGAAAATATTTTGAAGCTGAGGGCTGAAGGAAGCAAATCCGTATAATATAGACATTTTTTTATTAAATACTTTTTATCCAAATATGATACCAATATGCCTCAACAATAAAATCACATAATCTTAAATCTTAACATAAAATATACTATCCAATTCATATATTATACTTAGCTCTTAATAATATTTGGCATATATATTAAAATGTACAGAGCTGATATTTTGTATAGCATAGGACTTTGCCAGATTCCTACAACAAACCAAGCTAAATATTTATTGTCAAAGAAAAACCGGTGATGGAACCAAAAACCGTTTCGCACACGTGTGTGTGTAATGTGTTTCAAACGTAAGAGGCACGGAATTAAACAACAATGTGAGTGTTTCATTTAAAAACTGTCTAATCTGCACAAAACCCTGTTCAACACGAACACAGCTCAAAAGCGTATTAAGATATCATAAGTCGTAGTTCTACAACATCCTTGTTTTTTAGTCGACCCCAATTGTACCGTTTCAACTGAACACTTACGATTACTAGAATTTAGAAATTTTAACAAGAAATCACAAGTATATTATCTCCCTTAAAAACTAGCAACGGCTGAAGCGCGTCCAGGATTTTTTAACATATCACAGCTAGCGCCAGAAACAAGTCAAACAATGACACGTTTTGATAATTGACTTGTGACGAGTATTTTCAAAATGATTTCGAGCGAGGAACTAAAACAATATTCAACACTGGGCTAAGGGTCACATTTAGATATTTGCCACTTAATTCTAAACCGATATTAGAAGAAATCCTGAACGTCTTCGAGTCACCGTGATCTACGGTTCAAAGTTCAACAAATAATCTTTCAGCTGATTGGGCAGATTCAGTTTGTTAATGTAAAGTCCCGGTCTACGCCCGAGACAGTTGTGTATTTTAACGCGGCAGATCTGTTTCAGACTTCTTGGTCTTTTGTATAAATCTCTAATAATACAAGTCAACGGCTCAGTCATTTTCCCCGGTACCAAACTCAACTGCTGAGTGTGCAAAATCTTCAAACATTCGAATAACGGCTTGTGCTGCATTATAAAATAAAATAACATGATTATTTTCGAAAAGCTCATGTTCGGGTCCATTATGAGATTCTCTTTACGCGATATAAGCATTATGTAATAGTACAAGATGTAGTTTTTCGTCTTCCATATGGACTGGAGGTGCAACGGATGGTTCTTTATTGCTTCGGACATGTTCAAGCTCAGGTCGGGATTCGCCCCGTATTGTACCAAAGTAAGCGTAAGGTCGTACACGTAGTGGATATCCTTCGAGTCGCGGACGTTCTGTATCATGTCCATACACGACTGCAAAATGTGCTGCGTCCGCATGCTAACCCTAACGTTCGGATCAAGACCGTGAATCAACAAAAGGACCAACAAATTCTTGATGAATTCGAAATTGAGCTCTTTCTGAACGTCGCAATTCAACGTTATGTTCTCCGACACGGTAAAAACTAAAACGTGGAGAGGCGTCAAGTTGGCCCTGTAACTGCAGTTGGGGTTGGCACCCTCTTTCAGCAAAATCCTGATACAGTTTAAGTAACAGACCTGAAACACTCAATCAATTTGCACGACAAAAACACCACTCGAGTTACGTTACCTTCATGCTATGTGTGAAGTGATGAAGAGGATCTTTATTTATTAAGGGAACTAAGCAGACCATTAAAGGCACTGAACCGTCCCTCCCAACCATGTTAGGATCGCCTAGATGGAAACAATAACTAAATGAATAGTTTTAAACAAAAACGCACCTCCTTCATGCAGCAACATATTGAGTAGGTCGTAACAAACCTCCCAATCTCGAATATGTCTCAAAACGCAGGCCACGGCCGAATTTCCCGCATGATTGATTGACTGGCCGGCGCCCGATTGGATTAAATACCTAACCAAATGTAGAACGTCCCATTTTTTCCATTTATCGTACCCGTATTGGGCTTCCTCCAAGGCATATCTTACAATAAGCGCATGTAACGGTGTATTACCTAAACTATCGGGTGTATTTATCAATTCTTTGCACCCGTGGTCTAACAATAACCGAATTGTCGACATTGTATCTTCTGCCGATTTGTGTGCCACGAGGAGAACTGGAAACATTTAGAGTCCAGTTTTGTCCCCCAAAAATTAACCAATTGCTTACCAACATGCAACAACGTCATCTGTTGAGTACACGTCCTGACCGTGGTGTCAGCACCGGAACTAATTAAAAGTTCTAAAAACTTGCTATCGTGTAGCACAGCGTAGTGGATTGGATAATATTCATCCTTTAGAATATGGATTTCGTCAGTTCTTTCGGTAACTAAGAATTGAGTACAGCGCCAAGCTCCACGTTCGCAAGCGGCATGAAGAAGAGGTTTCCTTGCACGAAAAATACCGTTCTAGAAATTCAATTTGAAAAATGATTGATTCTAAATGAAATTCTATAATTCTACCCATGGGTCTTCGCTTCTTTGCGATAACATCGTCAAAATTGTTACTTGGTCGCCGTCTAAGGCGTAGTAAATTGCTGATTGAAGTTTGCTAGAAGGACGGTCTCGGCTCTCGCGTTCGATACAGTTTTCTTCTTGTTGGATGGCCGACGCTAAAATAAGCGCAATTGTTTGGACTGATCTTTAATTCACCAGCAAACTAATTTCGAGGTTCTTACATTTGGAGAAATTACCACGGTTTTAATTAATAAAATTTAAACAAAAAAAGAAAAAAATTAAACGCTACGTTTATTTCATTAAACGCTAAGTACAGTATAAATCGTAAACGCTAGGTAAAATAATAAACTCCAGGTAAAAAAAGGTAAAACAGTTATTAAGTACTACCTACCAAAGATTATTTATATTTAAGAAAAAAAAGTATGAAGGCAAAATCCTTTGTCTAATAAGAGGGGCAACTAAACGTTTTACTTCCCCCTATTAAATACGCCACTGGGTTTTCCCATTCCATCTCTTAAAAAAAATAGTTTTCTTTAAAAATATAGATATCAAATATTTAACTTAGCAAGTAAGTGTTTACATCTAGGTAGGTATAGCGTTTTATAAGTAGTATTATTATTTTTTTCTTAACAAATTTTATTTAAAAATACATTACACCACTTAGCATTTAGATTATTTACCTAGCACTTAAAAAATGATTGATTCTAATCCAATCTTGTGATATACGAATTCACTCATTACAAGAGCAAATAAAATGAATGATAAACAAACTAAAAATTCTTTTATAACTTTTTTGTCAAACATTTTTTAATTCCAATTAATAGGTTTTATAAAATTGAAACACACCTAGTCAAATTTAAAATTTCGAAGCAATTGAATTGAAAAATGTAATAATGATGATACACACATAAAATGTGAGTCAATAAATAGTACAATTAAAAACTAAAAAGATTAGGAACTTGTGGAAATACATTACTCGCTCCTTCGTCGCTCGTATGCACATTTTCGTACGTAACATGGTTCTTGCAACTCTCGTTACGTAATATACTATTAATCAACGTCTGAAGTAGTAGTAGGTAATTTTTATTTTATTTATTCTATTATTTGACACAAAAACAAAAAATATTTGTGAAATAAAGAGTAAAATCGATGTCGGTCCAAAAAAAAGAAAAGATCAAGATGGTCTAGTTTCGGTTTAATTAATTAATTAAACCATCTTCAATAAAACAACAGATAGGAAAATGTTAAAAAAAAAGGGAATTTTTAACTACATTACAAATTGAAAAGTTTAAAAGGGCAGCATAATGAAGGTACTGCTATCCTGGTGTTAAAGTAAAAAAATAAATAAATTTATCACTACTACATCGTAGTGTAAAACAAACGAAAGCGTTTGATTTATGAGCTGAATAGCATAATAACATGTTGAAATTCTAGTACTTACGTTATTTAATGATACGACGTCGGTATGTTTCAGATAAAAATAATTAATGAATATGTCATAACACTTTTGTGTTTATAAATAGTTGCAAATACGTTAGTAGAATTTTTCCCTATAACTAAACATAAAATATATTAAAAGCAAAACCGTTCACTTTGTGGGTCATTTAAAACTAAAAAATAAACAATTCGACTCACTGTATTTTCCTCTCTCCTCGCAGTTGCTGCTGTGGGCCCCTGGCCAGCACATTCGAGCTTCGACATCGACTTTAGCCCCATGTTTCAGCAGTAACTCCACACATTCATCATGACTAAAAATGATTGTTTCAATTTTAAACTGTGAGGTTAAAGCAGCTCAATGTACCCTTTTAAGCAAGCAATATGAAGCGGAAGACTACAAGGAAACCGATTGACATCAGCAGCGGTGTGTCGAGCCAACAGCCACCGAACTAGCTCCACATTATTCGCCCCCACGCATTTTTGCAGCAGGTTATAACCCGCCTCGTCATGTATGGCCAAAATATTCTCATTCTGTCGTCAAAAACGCCATTATTGGTTTGTTTTGGTGAGGGTGCGGGTAACTTACTTTGGGTATTTGTTGCAACAGCCCCTCTAGTCTTTGTACTCCAATCTTTGGGTTGGCTCTGAGAGCGTCGAAAATAGTTTGTACCTTTTGTCTTGTCGAGTCAGATACTTTGTGTCCGTGGCCGTTCGACAACAATGCGCTTCCAGACTGGAACACCTGACTCACGGAGCCCCCCATCCTCAGAGGCGGGTCTAATGACAACTGCTCAACATGACTGCTCTGGCTGAAGAGGATTTGGTTGGATTTTGGGATGGGTGTGCTTGAGGCGGACTTACAGATGAAACTATCTACACCGAACGCTGCCGTAATCCCATTTTTAATTCGATTTGGCTAAAATCTGTCAATTTTGAGTCATTTTCGATTAGATAAATTTGACAGTTTGGGATTGACGTAAATGTGGCACTTTTTCGACGACACGCTTGCTACTAGGATCGGTCTTTAATGATGTTGTCATTATTTACATTATTTATTTATGTTATTTAAAAGCACATTTAGGAAAAACATTTTAAAAGGACTTTTATAATGCGCACAACACCAACTACATAAGCGGAATCAATAATGGCGAAAGCGCCACCTGTTGTTCTCCGACCACAATCGGGAGAATTTTCTAACAGTTTTCCTCATGTTGTATTTGAAAATACAAAGTGTTTCAAAAATAATTACATCTTGGCATTACGTAACGTTTTTTCTGTAAAATAAAAACACGCATTACATAAACACATACCCGACTTTTACAAGAGCGTCAAATATGTGCCACAATATTATTGTGTCAGGTAAGTAAATTTATAGGATAATGTTGTATTATGTGTTGCCTGTGTTAATTTATTTTTCGTCTTTGATGGATATTCAATTTGGGTAAATTTTTTGAGACAACTAATTTTTGAGGTCAAAGTGTTTATCTCAAAAATCTCAACTCTCTTTTGTGTATCTTATTTCGTTGTGCCTTTCCCTCCCAGCTTTTATTCCCGCTTTTATTACTAAAAAATTACAAATTCCTTGTCTGTTAAAAACACCAAAGTTTATTCGATTTGATTCGATTTGATGATGACCATTTGCAGAAACAAGTGCAACTAATTTGGTTTTCACGACAAAACGTTTTTCTCCGGATATTTAAAATAAAAAAAGTGGGAAAATAATTTAAACCTTAACTGCCAATCTTCAACAGACTCAAGATTAAGTTAAGAAGCATAAAAATTTAAAAAACGTTTATTGGTTACAAGGAGCGACAGGATAAAATAAATTAATTACACATTGTTTTTTATCCTTTACCAAATATACAGAGTAGTATAAAAATAAATCTAGATTAATACTAAACATAAAATTTATTACTGAAAAAAATACAATAAAATCTTCACAATATTTGACAACTCTATGTTCAACTCAATCCGCAACAAATTCATTAATTAATAAAAATCTCATAAATTTTTTATCTGAATAAATTAATCTCGAGTCCTACCTTTATGTGTAGGCCGAAATAAAGTACCAAAAGTTTTCATAAATCATTATCGTTGGAGTTTCAAATTTCCTCCCAACTTAAATGTCTTTTCTTGTTAAAACGATCAGCAAATTTGCATTACTGATAGCTAAAATTTTGCGTTTTGTTGCGCTGAAACAGGATATGACAGAATAAAAAATAAAGAAGGTATGGAAAATTCTGCAGATAAAAAAGAAAATTTATTGGGCAATAAAATAAACTATGTTATTATATAACAATTTAGAAAAACGCAAAGAATTTGAAGATTATATAAAGACTGAGTAAAAACTGAATTGGAATTTTGTGATTTTGACACTTTAGTAAATTGCTGTTTGCTCGGTTGATTTAATTTATAGAATGATAACCAGACAAGAAGCTTCTTTTAATTTAGTTAATAACTACTATTAAGTGTTATTATGATAGATGGTCATTTTTAATCATAATTAATATTGATAGTTAATTATAGATGTGGTAAAAAATCGAAACTTTACCTTAGTCTGGCTAGGATTTATAATCTCAACAAATCATTAATATTCATGGAAAAAATTAGCGATGAATTAAAAATAAATGTCATAGTACAGTATCATGAAAACAGATTCATTGTCTAGACAAGTTTTCCTGTTGACATTTAAGTCTTCATTCTGATCTAGTTTACCTTATCGTTTCCATCTTCGTCTTTCTCTTTCGATATCCACAAGAAAAAAATCTTTGAGCATCGCTCACAAAAGGCCTTGCATAGAATGCAAATTTCGTCAAGGAAATTTGAATACATCGTTCTTCCTACGGATTATTATCGTGCACTGTTATTACCCCTTTTAAGTACACACCCAAAATAATAAAATTTTACGTTAATTTGCATATTACTCGATCTCGATTTCCTTATGACTGCCTGTCTCTTGTTTTCCGCGTAAATCCGTGTCAATCTTTGATAATTATCCGCCCGGATTATTAAATTGAATTTTAATTGGTGGGTCTTAAATATAAATTGATGCGTGTCAAACAGAAAATAAGAATTTCAGGTTTTTGGTATCGTGGTTGAAGTGTCAAGGTTGAGTGATATATGGAGTGGAGGTTTAACGATTATTATTTTAATCGACGCGGAATTTTACATCTAAGCTGGTTTCGAAAAATATTTTTTCCGCCATACAAAGGGGTTTCATGACAATTTACTTATCGCAAACATCAAATTACAATAAACCTGGCGTAGAGGTGGTCCGTAATTAAATTCTTGTTAGTGGAACTAAGTTACCAATTACGTAGAAATATACTTTGTTGAACTACTTCTTTTTGTCATATTTATATTGAGCGAAAGCAGTTTTTTAATACAAGTATAACAAAATTAACACATTAGCATATCTACAGCATGTGCTCGTACTAGATACCAAAATAATAAATTCGGAGTTCGGACATCACGACAAACCCAATGAATGTTGGTTTGTTGATGTACCTTTTGAATTATTTGGTACTACAGATGTATTTCTTGTCTCTTCCACTTTTAGCAATTTCAGATAAGCTCCAGACGAAAAAAAAATAGTGTAAATTTAATGGCGGCAAAGAAGATAGCCAAACCCAAAATATAATAACAAATAAATCACCAATTTAGAAAGATTATCTCACTGTCCTTAATATATCAAGATGCAGACACACTAAGAAGTTTATTGAAAAACTGCGAGTCTGGCGATCGTTTTTTTTTATTTCTTCGATCAGCATAAAACTTTTTGAGATTTATCGTACAATTTTATTTTGCTTTTAATTCAAGAAGGACATCATCATTGCTTATTCTTATTATTTCTGGCGTCAGTCGAAAACACGCTATGTTTGGTAAATCATTAAATTCACCACATTTGCATTATTTTGTAAGACCTTGTCAACACGGCTAAATTGTTAGCCTTAAACAGAATCTGGTGTTTATAATCGTCAATAATTCATATTTTCAAAATTAAGACACAAATCATTGGTTACGTGTAATTATTATGCATTACAAGAACCACTTCATTAATTAATAATTTATACTTAAACCTGTAGTAAATGCAATATTTACATAAATTGATAACACTTTTCTGACTTTATATAGATTGCAATAACTTATTCTTAAATGTATATTGAATAGGTATGTACAACTTGGTGCGTTCGTTGACAAAAAAGAAACTTGAAATGCGTGGGGGCTTTAATTAATTTGCTGAATAATTAATTTTTAATGTATAATTAAACAGAAAAACCGTTAAGGACAAAAAATCGTAAATATCAAATTTTCGTTTCATTAACACTACCTTTTACCGGAAATGGCCCTACTCTTGTATCGAATTTTGATCGAAATTTTGTCATGTAGTCCGCTCACAATCTGATGGATGGTGACAGTGATTTGGTGAAGTAGATGGTAGTTATTTGAAGTAAAGTGCAGAAGTGTACATAAATTTGGAGGAAAGGGAACAACTTGAAGTGATGTGTTATTATGGATTTTTTGTGATAAAGCAGGCAACTTAAACAGTATCTAGAGAATTAATTAAATAATATTAATGAGGTAACTCCCAGACTTATCAATTTAAGACTTTAGTTAGATAGACTCATTCTCCCTTGAGATTTAAAAATTGAAAAAAAAAAACAAATAAAAGGTCCGTGTCACAATTTTATTTAAGTACAAATTTTCAGAATTAACTTTTGTGACGTTACTTTTGCAAAATTTGGCTTTAGTGATGATTACTATGCGTTTCTAATACTTAAAATCCTATTAAATAAAAAAAATTGGCCTCGATATGGCAGAACATACCGGGTTTAGCAATGTTCTCACAAGTTTTTGTTGTATAAATTCTATTTCAATTAATTCGATTTTAAACGATTTTAAATATTTGATCAGATCATAATTAAAATTAAGTTAGCATCTTAGAACAAAAAAAGATAGTGATACGTTATTACTTATTATACAGATTTGTTGTTCTTAGTTCAAAATGTTTTTACAAACATCAGCAAAAATTTTTTAGTTAGAATAGGTATAATCCACTAGAAATACCACAATCAACCGTGACTTGGTTGTTTCAGCTGACAATAATCAACCTAATTGGGGCAGTTATTTTTGTATTAATTTAAATGTTAAGCATATGTTGATTGATTTTTTATTTAATTTAACTTTTATTATAAAATATTACACTTCGTTTAAAACAAGCCCCAAAAATACTACTACCCGGCCTTGTTTTTGTTACATTGTTGATTGATTTTGAAGTTTAACTTTGTACATACACATTGCTGAAATATTTTAACGTCATTACTTAATATTCTTCTCCAAGCGAAACGTGAATCAATCTTAACTGTTTTCGACAAGAATAAAAACTCGCATCAATAAATCTTCAAAACTAAATAAAGATTAAAATCAAAAATGTCAGTGGGTTACTGTTTTGATGATCCACCGACTATTATATTCATATAAGCGGTTGGCAAAAAATTTCCGACAATAGCAACACGAACTATCCTGACAGAAGCGAATATTAATAATGTAAAAGCTGCAGAATGAAATTATTTTCCAATTGTTTCTTTTTCGAGGAAGCAATCGCTCAATACTGATTTACGAGCGTACGCGTTAAAAATTTAAAAAATGCAGTTTTATTTTTCGCCGAATAAAGCTCAAAGGCTTGCTTTAATAACGAAATTATAAATATGCAAATAACATCTCTATGCATTAACGCCGAAAACTGGTTCCTCGTAATCGTGCATTTAAACAAACATTTTTTCAAATTCTTGACTCGTGTTTGACCATTATTTTTTTCAAAAATAGTTAAAAGCTTCACAAGTTTGAGATTTTTGAAGCAACTTGGTTGATTCTTGACCTACAAGAAGTCCATTGCTGCATTTCGGATTTTGTCTGAGTGGGGTGTGGGCATGGTATAAATCCAGGGAAATGGAATCTTATATTCTCAGTCCGCTGGTTTGCCGAAGTGTTTGTGTCGCAAGCAATTAGTGAAAGAGCGAAATGAAGCTTATAGTGAGTACTTATCAATTCGGTGGTTTTAAATCATCACTTGACAAATTTTGTTACGCTTGATACTTAATTTCGTGGTTTTATGGAAGTTTTATGTAAATTCCTAGGACATTATTCTAATTAATCACTTGACACCAGTTTTGGGTAATTTTGTAAACGGGACTAACGAGCGATGAGTTTCGACTAATTTGACTAAATTGTAATTCACAACGGTACAATGATTGGTATACTTTTTTTGTAAATTATTAAAATGCAATTCCAACTTTTCGGAAATTTTTTGAACTTTGCGCCAAAAATCTAGTTTATAAGATTAATGAACCTGAACTTAACCAACATTGTTTAACCTTTAGCTTCCATATTTACTTTATAAATATAATGCCACTAGCGTCAAAAAAACACATGAATGCTTAATGAAACTTGTTTCTTAATTAGCCAAATCAATCACGTGATAAAAAAATCATAAGCTTACTAAATAATAAACGACTTGAGATAGCTTTGATACATTTCGGCTTAATTAGGTAAAATAAATGTCGAGAGTGAAGTGTTTACTTAATTAAAATGTTTATTTCTATAATAAACCAACAATATTTGCAAACACGAATTTTGACTGGCAAACTGGTTATAATTTTTTGTAATAAACTCATCTGCGAGTTGTAATTACAAAGTAATATTCATCTTTTTTTAGCACCATGGAAGTACAACTGAGAATAATTACAAGTAGGTAATTAGTTCTGGGGTTTTTGTTCTCATTTAGTTATCTTCAGAACATGTTTTTAAGAACCAATTAGTCTTTGGTGATTAAAGTCGATTCGCGGTTTAATAGCCCCTCCTCAGACCAATCAATGATGAATTTGTTGAACACTGCTACTGTTCCGTAGGCAATTATCAATCAAAATAATTTTATTATGCGGTTGCTCCTGACCTTTTCTAAATAACATTTCTGAGAATGGTTTTAATTTTTCTAAATCAAGGACCTAAAAATTAAGATAAACTAGTGGTTAACACTTAATGAATAAATAAAATTTGATTTGGTTTCATTTAGATAAGCTTTGGAAAATATTTTCCAAAATAAAAAGGTCGGAATAAATATTAGTGCTCCAACAAAAATATGAATTATTCATTTCTAGACAAAAAAATTGCAAAATCGGGTCGTCTGAATAATTTTCAATAATAATTTTGTTACTGTCATCTTGTCTAATTGGGCGAAATTTGTCTTCTGCATATAGCGACTAATAATAATTAAGACATAAACACTAAACACAAAAGAAAGTTTATTCGTCCGTGCTCACATTTTAAGCTTAAAAACTGAAACACTTTAATTCTAGTTGAAGTCTTTACTCCGAAAAACATGCCATTATATTTTTGACCCCCTGTACATAAGACAAATTCTTAATTACTTTATTTGGTCTATTTTAAAAAAATTCTAATTCTTAAAAAAATGTTAGGAGATTTAAATTTTTTGTAGATTTAATTTGACTTTAGTTTTGAGTGGTCAAAACATGTAGGTGAACATTTAAATTAGAAGTTGTACAATGTTTCTATTTAAACAAAACCACATGTAGGTTTAGAGTAGAGAAGCCGTAAATAATACTCTCACAGTCAAAATTTTTAATTTTCTTCCAACCACGCCAGTAATGTAGGTGTTTTATAGAATCAAAGAAAATATTATAGTATCGCAGGAGTTTATTGTTGCGAAAAATATTATGCAAAACTTACATACAAAACATTTATTATAAATAATATCTCAAAATATTTACAATATCTCATCAAACAGTTTTGTATTGATACAGAATTGAAATGTGTGGAATCAATGATGGGACTATTTCCGCAGTGCGATGGGTTTTACCACACCACACGGTCTTCACTGACGCCAGAACCATTTCTCTACAAAATAAAACATGCCTCGACTACCGATTACTTCACACTTTTTACGACATAATAATTAGCAACTATCAGTTTTAGCATCTAATATCAGTGTGAGAACCTGAGACCCCACCAAGAATTCGGCATTGATCCAACCGGATTCTTAAGTACAACATCCTTTGTAGAAATTAATTACAATTTTTTCCATTAATGTTAATCGATTTTTTCAATAAAAGATAAAACAAAAATCGGAGAACTGTTAAACGAGCGATTATGCAGTCACTGCGGCCAATTTCAGTTACGTTCCAAGAATGTTAAGCGCTCTGATGGGAAAATAATTACAGGTGGATGCTAATTTTGACCATGTCGGGGGTCTTTGTATCAAAAACGCGCTTCGGGCCTTAGTGACAAAAAAGATAAGACGTTAATGGTGGTTGCGTGTTGCAAATTCGCTCTTTTTGTTCGCGAAGATGTAATTTGCTGGTGTGATAATAAGGTGCGAAAATTGGTTTTGGCTATGCGGAGCGAAATGGATGAGGAAAATTAATTTTTCACCTTAATGCCAGAATCGAAAGATGTTTTGTTTCTTTGGTGAAGTCCCGCATAAAAATCCGCGGCCGTCTCTTTTTGACATTTAACACTGCTTGAATAATTAACGACATTTTAAGTTGAACGCACCGAATTTTTCCAGTTCAAGTTTTTTCATACCGATGTAAGTTTTCAGGTATAATTGCATACCTGCGACGTGACCTTGTTTGATTCAGGAAATTCGTCTGGTTGATACGACGGCCTTGTTATTTATGCCGAAATGTCGTAAAAAATGTATTAACCGAACTAATTACTGCTTTTATCGAAAATCTATTTTCGGTCGAATCGACATCTCTTGTGGGCGCAGCTCACTTATGTAATAACTGTTTTCCAAGTTCATATGCTAATCGTTTCATTGCTTAATTATACGGCGATGAGGTGCTGATACGCTTTGGAAGCGGCCACCGATCCGCCCGGATTTGGGCCGCAGGGAAATTACGAAATGTTTGTGCAGTTGCAGCGATTCAACAACTTTTATGACTTGTCGATTTTGGGAGGTCCCAAAATTTTTTCTATGAATGGGACAAAGTTGTTTGCATTTCAAATACTTTCCCAAATAACTTAATGAAAAGCAACGCAGTAAACAGGTAGATTTGGTCCATAAATCTGGACGAGAAAGGCACTAAAGTTTTATTTCAAAGACAAAACAGGAAAAAACCAAAAACGAAGTGCCCTCCTGGAGTGCCGATTCGGCCGCAAAACCTCCAAATAATCGTAAATAATAAGAATAACCGAGGTTGATGTTCGGCAATGACATTGGGCAGAGCCGTGAACCTGGTCTGCTGTGCAGAATGACTGAGTTTGCAAGAGTGAAAGTGGGCGCCATTGTAGGCGATCTTGCGGACTTGTTATGTTTAATATTCGCCGATAACATCTTAGATCAGTTGATGTAATACTTATCGGAGCAGTTCAGATTTCTTCTTGTAGGTAGCTCATCTCAAGATAAATGCTCCTATTATTATGTCCACGCCTAGTTCAGAAGGATTCAATTTAAAGTATTTCTCGAGGCATTTTTTGTCTTTAGTTGATTTATGATTATAACTCGTCGGACATTGTTTCATTTTAGCAAAGATCCGCCTTTTAGATACATGTAGATTTTATGTCAACACACCTTTCCGATGATAGTCCTTTTCATTATAAATGACAATATTTATTTATCGTTTTTCGTTTTATAGTCGGTTGGACAACATAAATAATTTTTTGTTAAAGCTGTCTTTCAAAATTCTGGGATTACTAATTTATTTCCAAATTTATTTTGATATTCGTAAAGGGTTTAAATTTCAAATAGGTAAGTAAACCTCTCTCTCTATTTTTGTGGTCCGCGAATCTAATCAATTTTTTATTTTGTATGTATTAATATTATTTTCTTCCTACTCGTATTTTTAAAGATTACTTTACTGAAAACTCGCTCAATTACGAGCAAATTACGTAATTTCAGACAGTTATGAGCGCTTTAAAATTTTTTTTGGGAGCAAAAACTCACTTAATTTGGAAGATTTTGAAAAAACTACGGATGAAGTAACAAAAAAAACACCGGACTCGATCTGAATTACGTTATTTCAGATAGTTTTAAGTGAAAATAAAATAAAATGAAAATGCAGCAGATGCATAAATAAAAAGAATCAATCATATACGATTTTTTACTTGTTTATTAACTTCACATTTAAAACAGCCGAATTGAGAGATTTAAGTAAAATTTTCTACTTTGACGAGCCATTAATTAAACTTTTCATTATCTACACATTTATTTGCAAAAAAATCACTCCCATAAACAAGAAAAATTGAACAGCGTTGTTACAACGTATTATGTGTTGCATATTGCATAATAATAATTCAATAAATTTCATAGTGGTCGAAGCTCAGTTCCTTGCCACCGGTTCATTTAATAGGGTTGTCATTCTTTTTGATTGAGACTGTACGTGAACAGCAAAGAGACAAGATTTTCTAGGCGAAAAATGCATGTCACCGAATATGATACCCTATTTAATGAATAATTTTTTTCCTTGCGTTCATGTAGAAAATTTCAAAAACTCATTCAACGAAGATCTTATTTTCGAAATTGTCGATAAATTTTCGCAGAAATGACCTCCGCGATCGTTTAATTTGCATGATAACTATTGTTATCTTCTATACTTAAACGACATAATTACTTTTCTAAAATACCTTGAAAAAATTATTTTGCCATTGTCCTCTTTTTTATTCATGATTATTCTAATAAGATAGTGATTTAGTTTTAGTATTTTTATTTGCATTCAGAAATTTGTAATACTTGCTAATGCTGTGATAAAATAGTTAAAAATGCGCATGCTATAGTAATTTCGGTCGTGATTTGGGTCTTAATAATTTGCAGTCAATATTAAAATATTCTGTTAGGTCCTGCATGGTCTGCCAACCCGTTATTTCCAGGTCATTAGGAAAATTTATACCAGTTCTGTTGTCACTATTTCAGGTTTTCTATCGCGACAAGCAATAAACAATATTTTAAACACAATACCGGCTTTGTGTCTTTTATATTCTTGACTTGAAACGCAATCAACGGTTCTGTAAAATGGATTTTCCGTGTTACTCATACTATAACGTATTGATCATTTAAATAATTCACAGCAATTATTATTATGAAAATCTGAGTGTCACTAACACAAATCAAGGATGTCAGTTCAATGCTTTATTCCATCAAAACCACAAGATAATAACAGACATTATCTCCATCTCCCACTTGAAATTTAACTCAATTGTTTTTTTCAGGTTTTGGCCCCATTATTTTTAATAACTTTATCTTCGGTAGCCAGCCATCCGCATCTCTACAACCCGTATTACAAACTTTTCCCGTCCAACTATGCGAGCCATTACTCCCAGTTTATCCCCACATATTCGGACATAGTGCGCGATTCGGCCCTTTCGGCCTATTTATCGACCCCCGATTTTCTCCCAACTCTTAATGTCTTGGCCGAAGTGCCCTACGCTATCACCAACAGCTTCACGGTGGTTCCCATGCTGGTGGTGTCCAAGGACAACATGCATATGGTTTCCAACGCCCAGATCATGAGCATTTCCAAGAAGAAACCAGTGATGACCATCAAGAATAAGAAAAACCAAGTGATTCAATGTACGCCGGCCGTAAAAATTGTTTTGGAGAAACCGATTACGGTCTACAGTTTGAAAACGAGCATCTTGTTCCCGTCTGAAATTGAGATTGTCCATGCTGGGTTGACATTGCCCATAAGGGTGGGGGCTATTATCGCCCCAGTGAAACCTGATACTTATATTTCTGTGGAAACCCCCATTGCTGTTAACGTGGTCTACGCTGTACCTACAAGACCCATCAACTATGACTATGTCAACCATGATGGGGTTATTGAAATTCCTGACAATCAGGCCGTTGTGGTGGAAAGTGAGCCGGTTTTGCCACCGAAAAATGTCACAATCATTGATTTCCCGGAGAAAGAGGCTGAGCCTGTTTTGACCATTGATGAGGAAGATGATGAATTAGGTAGATAATTTTTTTGTTTATCATTCATAAAATATTTTTTTGTTTTAGTAAATCGTAACCCTCCCATCCTTTTGGCTCCCGCTGGTATCGTCCAATCAACCCAACCCATAACCCACATTGAACAGTTTACCAACTCAAAGGAATCCCCGGTGTTGATAGCCCTACGAGAAGAAGCTCTAAAAAATAAGCGAGTTCGAGTTTGATTTGTTTTTGTCATTGAAGTTTTCGCGGTTTACGTGAAAGTTCTATCAAAGTTTTCATTAAATTAGAGGCTAGGTTTTTATTTAATAAATAATTTCTCTTGTAGGTACTACGTATCAAAAAATTGTCTTGTCGGTTCAAATGTTGGAATTACTGTAGGATGTATATTTTTTGATTGTATTAACAATACACTGCCACAAAATTTTTGTTGTTACAATAGACTTCTCAGTTAAATTATGTTCTTTAATAAATGAGTAAACAGTTACGTGTCGTCTTTTATTTATTTTATGAAAACCTTAAGGGTCAGTTTACGAAAAGTGAATTAAAATTTAATACTGCTTCAAACGAAGTCGAATTAAGCTGACATTTATTTACCTTGCATACTAGTTTTTCATCTTTGTGTAAGTGTGTAGTCAATTTTAGTATTTTTAGTTTTGATAAGGTACTAAACAGTTTTTCACTAAAGCGATTTTTCGTGTAAAGTTGAAATGCTGTCAATATTGCAAGTGTTTTTTATCGAAGGTAGATATGCATAAAGTAACTAACTATTAAACAAACGGGTATTAAAATACATCGTACACTCTTCTTTACTTAAAACTGAATAGCTATGCATAATCCTTAATCGATAATCACTTTCTCTGGTAACAAAAAATCGCATTCAAAAATCTAGTCAATATACTCAAAATAATATCTACTTAAACTCACTTAAAAACCTGAGTATGAAAATTAAAACAGTATAGACAAACAGCGGAATACTAATTGATTAACTTTTTTCTACAATAGGTACAAAACTTGAAAACTCATAATCTAAAGCTACTAATGATGACGGTGTGGCAAACTGTTAAAAAAATCTAATAAAGTTTGCTTTACGACAACATAATTTTTGCATGGTCTATAACACTATAGTAGTGACAAATAAAAAACTAAACATATTTTTAACGTTAAATTATTGTTTGCTAATAATAACAATATGTAGTTAGAGCAGCTGTGTAGTATTAATCTAGTAAAGTTACTAGATTAATTCATTTAATTTAGTTTTTCCTAGTAGGTATAAATTAAAATGTTTACTTTTATATTGATGGTATAGTGATTGCAAATTAGGTCTGAATATTGACTTTGACCATAAATTATTCGCACAATAAGGCTAATATACGGAAATAACTATTTGAGAATTTATGACGTTGGCGGGTGATGGCAAACATCTGCTAAGACTCCACAAGATACAAAAGCCTCCCCATTTTACCTGCATTTACAACAAGCAAGTTTCTTTGCTGTTTATCATCCTTATTGTGCGAATAAATTATGGCTTTAGTCAACTTTGCAGTAATTGTCGAGTTAATTATTAATTTTGTACATTCTTTGAAAATATTGTTCTAAACTTTACACAAATGTTTTGATTTCAAATTTTTCAGCACTTTTCAAGGTAACAATATACCAAAACAATCACAAACTTGTGTTAGTTTTATTTTGTAGACAAAATAAAATCAACCAAACATGTTTATTTATTTACCTAATTACATTGCCACTTCCGTTGTTAAATGAGTTGTAATTTACATGTTAAATGTTTTTAAAGTGAATTGTTAAATAATAATAAAATTTATTTGTCAATGTCATCTCTACTTTAATTAAAGGACACATTTGCAGACAAAAATTATTGCACTTTATTAATGCAAATATCGAATTATTCTACGTGAAGGGAAAAATAAATTATTTTTCCCTCGACTGTGTATAAAAATTAGACGAGATATCTCCATTATCTGTGAACTCCCGAGGTAAACATCCTGCCTGAATCACAGTAGTCGCCAAATATGCAAATGTGGTTAACAATCAAGATTATTCGAAAACCCACCTAAAAAACAAAATTCGAGCAAAACCTCGGGAATATTTCGTATTTATGTAATTCCCACAATGAACTTTAATAATGGTGGAGTAGCAAATCATCAATCAAACGCGTAATAACCCATCGGTCTTGAAACAACTTCTACGTCAAAGAAATCGTAATGTCCACATGTGGTGTAGTATTTCTCATGATTGTTATCCAACGGGGGGAGGTATCAAGGTTAGTTTTTTGTTTTATATTACACTGATTGATGCTGAAGACCACTCATTACCATTTAGTTTTAATTTACGGTCGAAGGTGCAAGTTGAAGTTAATCATTAGCAATTACCAGTGAATACAATGTCTAAATCAGTTTTAATTTTATTATTCGCAGTTTGCCTTAGCTCTTTTTTTGTTGAAAATAACGGATTGGAAGTGAAAGGTTTGCGTCTATTTTAAATATATTGCACCTATATTGTTTATTTTTTTAAAGAATTTGTTAACAAGTATGTGGTGCGTCCTATGAAAAGTTTGCTCCCACATAAGGAAACTTCTGAGGCAAGTGATGACAAAGATAAAGAAAGTGGCAATTTCGATTTTATTGGTCGCGATATAATCAGAGAGACGTCAAAAGTGGCCAAAACAATCGGGAAAAACATCAAGGATTTTGTCTCAAAAAATACCAAAGGGCTAGACTGTGATGAGGAATTTTCGGGTGGAATGGTTGACGGTTTTAAATCGAAAGTAAAGGCAATTTATCCCGGTAAGTCACCGATTTCTCCAAATTAAAATTATTTTACAACAAAAAATTGTTTGAAGGTACCAAATGGTGTGGCGATGGTAACATTTCCAAATCTTACGATGATTTGGGCAAATTTGCCGATACTGATAAGTGCTGTAGAGAACACGATATCTGCCCTAATAATATAGACGCAGGTGCAACAAAATACGACTTGATAAATACTGGTCTATTTACGAGATCGCACTGTAATTGTGACAAGAAATTTTACGATTGTTTGAAAGAAGCAGGCGGTGTTGTTGCTGAAAGCATAGGATTTACTTACTTTACTGTTCTTGGACCTCAGTGTTTCAAGGAAGAATATCCAATTATTGGATGTCTGGATACGAAAGAGTAATTAAAACAAAAGATTTTTGTAGCGGATTTAAACATTTTTTTTGTATTGTAGGAAAAAGTGCCTCCAATATGCAACTGATACACGGGGACCGAAGATGTACCAATGGTTCGATAGTCCTACTTTTTAAATTCCTAAATCCGCATTGAAATGTATATAATAATTTATTTAAATAAAGATTGTTTATTTTTTTGAAATTTTATTTTTATTTTTAATTTTTAGTTGATTAGTAGAGAACTGAATATTTTTTTATAATATTTACAGAGCCTGAATGATAATACTAAATAAAATGGTTTTAAATTATTCTTTATCGTTTTTGATTAGGGCATATAGTAATTTTATGGAGTATATTCCAGAAGTACACATAAAACAACTTTTTTAGTTATAAGTTACCCCCTTCCTTACTCCACAGCTGAAAAAAAAATGAGAACATTGTAAAGTACGATAAATAATGAACATTTATTAAAATATCATATTTTTAATAAACATGATTAAACTTCAGTTAAATTTTATCGGCAATAATTACTGAAGTAGGGCTGAACTGAAATTAAATCTGAAATGTAATTAAGATCTGAACATTATGATTTTTTTACGTAAATGTTGACGGAATTGCAATCATTTTAAAAACTTTAAAAAGAAGTGATAACGGTTTATCAGGAACGACATTGTTATTGAACTATCATTTGCCGCAATTTCTTGAACAATTTTTTTAAATAATATTCGCAATCTAAAAAGCATATTATTTAAGTTTTTCCAGTATATACCTATTCGTACAATTTTGTAAATTATTTTAAAAATGTTTTACAAGACGTCCACAATATGGCTCCTCATATTTAGTTCATACATTATAGAAATTGTTGGTACGTATAAAATGTACTACGTAATATTTTTATTAACTTATTGTGTTGATGTTTGAAAATAAAAAATTCAAATTAATTGTAAATTAATTAATAGGTAACGAGAGCAATGATGAAAAAGGTGGTCAGTGGACTTCCATACGTCAAGACGTGATAGCAGGAATCCGAGATGAATTGAGCAAAATTTCTTCAAATTTGGATCGCAGCAAAATATTTTCTGGTGGAACCGTGGACGGATTTTTGAGTAAAATTCGACTGATTTTTCCAGGTTCTTATAACCAAATTGCATTTTCCTAAAGCTGCAATTTTTTTAGGCACTCTTTGGTGCGGTGATGGAAATATTGCTGACTCTAGCAGCGAGTTGGGTACATTGAAATCCACTGACTCTTGCTGCAGAGCCCACGACATGTGTCCAGACGATATACCAGCTGGACAGTCTAAACATGGATTGGTTAATGACGGTTTGTTTACACGATCGCATTGTGACTGTGATCAGGAATTTTACAATTGCCTCAAAAGAGCCAACACTGTTGTTTCTAATGGAATAGGGTTCACGTATTTTACAGTTTTAGGACCGCAGTGCTATAAGCAAGATTATCCTATAGTCAGTTGCCTAAAGAAAGATATCAGGTACTTATTGCCAAATACTACAACTATAGTTCATTATTTTTTGTAATTTTAGGGGCAGGTGCTTGGAATACAAAAAGAACGAAACTCATGAGAAAATTTATGAATGGTTTGATAACCCACAATATGTACCAATTTGAGGAAAAAATAAAGAATAAATCGTTCATACTTCTTCTCATTTACTCGTAATTTAGTTTAAATATACAATTTTCAAGAAAAAAGGAACAATGTTAGTGTATGAAAAAATTGGTCTTACTGGTTGCCTGGGTATATAAAAATTGGTACTTTTCAGAAAATTCATAGAAATTCAAATTCCAGAACGACCCGAGATCCTACTCTTTTATAAACAGTCCGTATAATTTTTTAAACATATTTGATTTACTAATAAAAATATGGCAAATCCTTTATTAACAATACGATCCACATTAAATCATTTTTTCTCTATCATCGACGTAACCAGATTCCGATGAGTACCTAATAACAAATAAATAATACTGTAAAAGGCAAGGCTTTCGATTTTTTACACTTATTACGATATCTGAAACTGACGCAGTTATAAACAATATTTAATATCCAAAATCAAAATTATTAAAGTAATGATTTTAACAATTTTCATGTGTCTTAAGATTAGTAACACGATGTCGAAAGAGAATTGTAGCAGTGGCAAGACTTTTAAAACGCGTGAAACTAGCTATCGGAGTTTTCATATTATTTAATCATTTTATGTTTGTTTCCAATAGAAGTAAACTGCGTTATGTTACCGTGATTCAATGTTTAAATATGTTATTCTTTTTTCTTGTTCTCGCAATATTTGCAGTAAGTTATTTTTGTGGATGGTGGATGTAATCTAATTTACATAAAAGAGAATAACATAAATTGCCTAGTCAATATTTTCATAAAAGTTTGGACGTAATTTGATAATTAATAATGTCTAATAAATAAAATCTTAATGTGAAATTCAAAATAAAGATTGTTATGCAAAAATTAAGAATCACTAAAATGCCCTTGGTTTACGTAGTTAATTTTATCATTTTTTTACATTTTATTTACTTACCTAGTCATTTTAAAAACAGTACTAAAAATGCAGTTATGTTCAAAATAAAGCATCAATGGGTGTTGCTTCTACCGTAAACTGTTATTTAAGTTTTATAAAGGTAGACCTACAACAAATTTTTATTATTTCAGGTAAAATGTTTTATAACTTTAAGCAGTGGAGTGTTCCTGATATCCACTGTAGCTTTATTTGCACATAATCTTCTCAAAGACAAAAATAATCCCAGTTCTGTATTCCGTCTAGAAGCAAATCAAGAAAAAAATTCCTCAATTGTTAGAAATTACTTGAATCATAGGCGTTTATTAAGTTTTAGAGAAAGATTCATCGTGCCAGGTAGAATATTTTAAAATTCATCGAAATATTGAATGCGTACATTTACAGGGACTAAATGGTGCGGTATTGGAGACATAGCAACTTCATATCAAGATTTAGGTCATTTCAAAGAAGCTGATACTTGCTGCAGAGAACATGACTCTTGCTTGGAATATATTGCTATGAGAGATTCATTTCATGGAATCACCAATAAGAATCTTTTCACTGTTTCACACTGCGACTGTGATGAAAAATTTAGAAAGTGTTTAAAATCCGATGGCAATTTCTTTAGTGAAATTGTTGGGTATGGGTATTTCACCCTTGTGGGACCTCAGTGTTTTAGGGAAGACTATCCAATAGTTAGGTGTAAGAAACACGTCTACATTCAACCAACAAGTAAAAAACGGTACTTATTATTATATTTTGAAATTTGTTTATCGCATATATTTTTAGTGCAACTAAAAGATGCTTGGATTATGAACTGAATGAAGGTTTGCCAAAGGAATATCAGTTATTTGACAATCGGCCTTTTTGAGTTGTTGTGTATATCAATTGATTTGTGATATTAAAAGTGCATTTCACAAAAAAATTATTATTGTTTGATATTCCCCCCATTCCAAAACATTAATGAACAAAAAACTGGATAATATAGTGTTTAAGAAAAGTTTAACTTTTAATTCTTTAGTTTATCTATCAACTGGTCTGCATTGTCGTTTAATAAAATGTTACAGAGGTATTTACGAAATATTTAAGCTTTTATTGGATCTCTGAAGAACTTTTACTATTTAAAAATGATTGAAACACCTTGGAAAATACAATTTTTTGATTTTGTTTTTTCACTTTTAGCAACTAGAAATCGTCGGTATTATGTAGGTACTTAAAATATCCTGCATTCGATATTTTTGTACTCGTAATAATATTGTCGTTTTTACACAGTAAGACAAAAATAAATAAGCAGAAGTGTCTAGTCGTTATCTTCTAAAGTAAACTACTAAAATCTATTGTCTTGTTTACTGTTTGTTACATTATTACGAGCATTATTTTCATAATACAAAAATAAGGACCACCAAAAGCACAAACTATTTGTTAAAAATTACAAAAACACTCTCCTTTTCTACTATTTATTTCTGGTTTTATATTTGCAAGTTGTTTTTTGTAAGTTTTTGGAACATTTATGGAATACCGGTCACATTTTTGATCCATGCCAGGTATCCGAAGGTTTTGGTATAACCCGATGGGTCGGTAGCTTCGCACCCATTGTCACTGAAGAAACTTGAAATGCCTACATGTTCAGCGTGTCGATCATTTAAAATATAGCGCACCAATGGTGTTCCAAGATCACCCTTCAAATTAATATTTTTTAGAATTTAAAACCCTGTTTCATTCAACAAACCAAACACGTTCCTTCGTTATATTTTCCTGCGACACAAAACATATTTTCAGCAATTTGATTTCCATAAGTCGCCTTACATTCATCCTCAGATAAAGTGATAACATGGACGTAGTTAAGATGGTCTACAGGTGCTGGATGATCTAAAACATAGTCCAGAAAAGTAATTGAAAACTTTCAAAATGAAAATGTTACAATCGTCGGTTTGTCCCCAGCCAATTGAAGTGACGTTAGCGTCGTGTTGAAGATCAGTTGATGGTAGAAAAATTGACGAAATGTAATCTAAAACAAAAAATACAAACACACTTATTCGTGAGAAATGCGACTTTACCGCTAAATAGAACGGGCTCATGGAGCTGGATTAATCCGACGTTATTTTTCAAAGTCAGTTCTTCAAAATCTGGATGCAAAACGGATATGTTAGCAGTGAGAGTAACTCTGTTCACATCAGTTGATTTTAGGGTGTTTGATCCTACTTGAATTGTAAAACTAACAGCTCTAAAAATTATTAAAAAAATCTCAATCGTAAAAAAATATTTTTTAATAGCTTACCCATTGACACAGTGACCTGCAGTCAAAATCCACTGATTACTGATGAGAGAACCACCACAAAAATACCTGCCGTCATTTGTGTCAATATAAATGGCCGCTGCAAAGGGAAATTGACCAGCCCGTGCACCTGATCCCCCAATAATTCGTACACTGGCTTAAAATTAGAATAAAATTAAATTATTTTTTGGAAAAATGAATAATTTGTTTTACCGAATTTTGGATCAATGTTGCTGTTTGCCTGCAAATAAAAATTAATATTTTTGATACTCGATATTATATTGTACCTCGCCCCACAGAAAAGTCCATGTGGAGGCAATAAAAAAAAACACGAAAATTTTCATTTTGGTATCGGTTTTTAATTGAATCAAAGTAGAAAATAAAATTGCTTTAGTTTACATTTATACTGTTATCTTATCATTTTATTGGTGATTGATTTACGACAGGGTTTCTTCAGTAGGAATTAGAAGATTAGGTAATTTTAAAACGTCCTGTAAAAACTAATCCAGAACATCATTTCACAGCATGTTTTATAACTGCCAAGTTATCAGTAATTACTTTATTACCTCTTATTATTATTCGATAAATAAAATAATGAATATTTTCCACAACCACATAACGTCTTGACAAGATGAAGTTCCTTCTGCTCCTTTTGTGCTTCATTTCAACAATTTTGGCAGCAAAGATACGAATAATAGGCGGTGATGATGCTCTTACTGAACAATTTCCTTTTTCCGCCGCGATTTACGTCCCAACGAACGATGGGACTTATTTTTGCGGAGGGACACTTATTAGTGACGAGTGGATTTTAACAGCAGGTCAATGTGTACATGAGTATGTTAACATTTTTATCCACACTTACTAATTCTCGACTTAGGGCTGTTTCATTTACGATTCAGTTAGGATCGAATACTTTGCAAGGAAACGATCCAAATCGGATCAAACTGTCAACAAGCGAATCAATGATTCATCCAAATTTTGATCCACTTACTTTACAAAACGACATCGGACTTGTAAAACTGCGACTACCGGTTGAATACAATGGTAAAATTTACTAATTTCGAGTTGATTTTTGGTAATTTTCGTTAGATTATGTTCGGCAAATTCGGTTTTTGCCAACTTTTAGACTGCAGGATGGGGCACTAACGATTGGCATTGGTTGGGGACAGATTAGTGATCGTTCGTATTTCTTGCTATTTTTAAATAAAACCAAATGTAAATTTTTAGAAAATTCTGGTCTTTCAAATGATCTTCAACGAGTCAATTTGACTACTATTTCCACAGATGAGTGCAAATTAACATACGGTGGGCAAATTACCGAAGACATGGTTTGTGTTAATGGTAATTACAATGAAGGAACTTGTACTGTAAGTTTAAACAGTTTTTTCATTTTTATTAAAATTGTTGTTTAGGGTGATATGGGTAGTCCGCTGCTACAGCATGTAGGTAGAGGGTATTATTTGATTGTTGGAGTTGCGAGTTTTATTAGTGGAAATGGGTGTGAGAGTACAGATCCATCGGGCTATACAAGAACTTTCAGTTACATCGACTGGGTCAGAAATATTACAAATATTTAATACGTATGAGGTAGACCATATCAGGTACAAATTCTTAATTTAACTTTTTGAGGCTCTACTAATCGTAATATAATGATAAAAAGTAAGTAAAAAATGCTTATTTATTGATATTCTTATTTGAAACATCTGTTTTATCTACAATACAACAAATTTGCAGAATATTAACCCTTGTATATATCCTATGTCGTATATCTCCTATACGTGCGTTTGCACGTAAAGCTTTTAACTACCAGTACTGGCACAAATTTTCAAAAGTTTCCTCGTGGTTAGATTACCTCTAAAAACCTCAGTTAAAGACCTGAAATATTTTTATAATTTAATTTAATTTATAAGGTTCAAATGTGAAAACCACTTACCACGGTATAGTTGTGTCTTCTGTTACGCGATATATGACTCCATCATTTTCACCAAGAAGTTCAACAACGAACAAAGGTCGTTCGTTTGATGTATCACATAAAACTAATTCATTCACAATTTCAGACTTTATTCCTTTTGACACTAGTAATTTAAACAACTAGAAAATAAATACAATTCAATTCAAGAGAAAATCACAGTAAATTGGAGTTACTGAAACTGCCATAGATTTTTCCTTAGCCACAATTAAGACGTCAATAACTCGTGTGGTGCAATTGTATTTTAAAAATTCCAAAATAGTTTCCACTTTAAAACTAATCTCAAGAGCAGACAGTGCACATGCAAAATTTTTCTTTTTCTTCTTCATTTTATTATATCTTTGAATTAACGAGTGAAATCCACCACCCGTTGCAACAATTGATGGTTTTTCTGTTGTAACAGTTGGTTTTTGACCATCAATAATTACAGGATCAATGTACATGATTTTAAACATCATTCCTGTTGAGTGCCGTTCATTTATAAGAAGTGGACAAACACTAATATTAGATGTCTTAAATTAATACAATTAATAAAATTGCTACAGTTGATATACTCACATACAATTCCAAATTTCTTTGCATTTTCAATGACAATCCGCAGCTGCTTGAAAGCAGTTAAAAGTACATTTGTGTCAATTTCTTCAAATGCTTCTTTACCATTGTGGGCCGTCATTAAAAGTAATAAAATGTCTTCAGCTGCTTTAATTCGGGAAAAGTTTGAAATTTGTAGACAAAAATTACGAACTTCAGGTTCCAGCTCAAAATCTGCATTAATTGTAGGGCCTTCACCTGTATACTATTTTCTTGCTCACTTTAAATTTTCAACATAAAAGAAAAAACTCACCACAGCGTCTTTCATGTGGTTAATAAAAGCCGCAGCTTTTCTGTTTGTCATTTTACAATGCTTTAAAATTGTTGAAAAGATGAGTCGGTGATTAATAATATAGCAAAGAGTACCGGAACGTAGTTGATTTCTAAACACTTCTTTTGCGATATACAACATTTCGGCCTCTACAACATGATCATTTTTTACGGGACTGATGACTTGAAAAACGCATTCTTGTATTTCAGTCGGCGCGAAGAAACCTTCTTCAAACACCTTGCCTACAGAAAAACGACGCATTTTTTTAATGTTATTCGTTGCCACATAATGGGAAAATGCAATTCTAAAAAAATAATGATAAAATTAAAAACTAAAATTAAAATTTTCGTACGTAGAAGTGTTGGCTAGAGAAACAGAATTTCCTCGTGTATTCAGTAAATTGATTAAGTTATCAGAAGCGTTGTATAATGGTGGTATGAACTGAGGTAAAGTAATATTTTGCCCCCCATGTAACTCAAAAATCTGTAAATTTAAAAGACATTATTAGAATTACTACAAACTAAAGCTACCTGAATAGCTTGACTTATAAAGAATACCATTTCGTCTTTCTTAGCACAGACACTCTTTAATGTCTTTTCGAAGTTTTTATAGTGTTGATAAGGTGTTCTTCTGTTTTGTTGAATCATTTCTTTCAATTCGTCAATCGATTTATCCGAATTCAAAATTTTTAATATTTCATCGCAAGTAGGCCGTTCAGTATCGTTGAAATGTAAAAGATTCCTTAAATTTTAAAACAAAAATTAGTTTGGTTAATAAGGACTCATACACCGAAATAAACTCCCACCTTATAAGAAACTTTTTCTTAGAATTATTGGACAAAAAATTAAGGGCCTGCAAGTATTTCCTTGTTATAGGAAATACTCTTGACTTTTCCATGTCAGTCATGGTCTTGGAACACATTTCAAAATATATTACACCTAAAATATACATACTTTACTGTTACTTAAATTATGACACTGAATTTTACCTAAACTGTAAATATCACTCTTGATATTACAAGATGTTCTATAATGTAGCTCTGGGGCTATGTAGATGGGAGTACCACAAGCGGCTGTTAAAGATCCACATGCCAATTCATTACCTTAAAATAATAAAAAAATAAAAAAGAAATTAAATTTGATAACTTTTATGGTTGTATGTTACCCTGTATTGATTCAATATTATTATCTGATAAAATCTTTTTTGATAATCCGAAGTCTCCAATTTTGATAACATTTTCCGAAGTTAAAAAGATATTTTCTGGTTTTAAATCTCGATGAATGATGTTTCTTTTATGGATGTATGACAAGCCTTCGCAAATTTCACGAAAATATTTAATTAATTTGCTCTCATCTTTATAAAGATCATTGTCAATTGCATGTCTTAAAGTGTTATTTTCGCACAACTCCATTTGAATAAAGAAGTATTTTACTTTTTTGTATTCTGGCTGGAAAACAACAAAGTCGTCTTCGTCGCTTTCCCAGTTTTCTTCCTCTTCGACTCCATTATCCTCACTAGTGTAACCCTTTGTGGATAAAGTGTGTATCTCTGTGCTTAAAGACTATAACCAAAATTGGGTACTTAATCGAAATAAAACAAAAATTTTTGGTGGAATACATCACTATCACAGCACAGCTTCTTATATTCATCTAACGGGATGTTTGCTGTCGTAGTCCAAGAATTGTAGTACCTCACAATATTATTGTGATTAAGTTGGGACAATACATTTGCTTCTCTTCTGGTAGTTTCTATGTCCTTCAAGTTGGATTTAAATTTGATTATTTTTATCGCAAATTCGTTATCATCACATTTCCGTCTCGCCTGGTGGTTATTTTGTAACTGAGTTTTAAAAATTATAAACGTTATTTTTTACCTTGATAATTTGTCCAAATCCCCCTTCACCCAGTGAATCCCCGATTTCGAAATCTTGTTCCAATTTTGTTACATGATTAGTTTGCTCCTCGGTGCTAAATTTTGAAATCGCTCGGAGCAACATTCTTAATCACATTTCACACAACTTATTTGCTCTACTAGAGAGCGCACATATTATCAAATTGTAATGCAAATTCTTTGTCTGAGTTACACGATCGATAACTTGTATCACCGTTATCGCAGATAATATCATGCACCTAAATATCGTAATGTTATTATTTTTACCTAAAGTTTTGCTTTACAAAATATGATTAATTATGACGATTGCGGCTGCGTTATTTTTCACTATTGTTATAATTATCAGAGTCTTATCATACTATGTTGTAACTTGTAAGTTTGATTGTAAGTGATGACTCAACTATGTATCAGTAACATTTAAGATCGACATTTCGCAAAATGATTAACTTGGGACAATTTATTATCACGAAAAACAAACACAAACTGTTTACAAAAATAATTTTATTAATATAATAATCTTTAAAAAGGGAAAATATCCATAAAAATATCGGACTGTACAAAAAGCAACTCAACTATTGGGTTCGCCTTCACCCTTAACATCTTCATCCGGATTCGAGTCGTCCTGTAAAATATTCAGTCCTGGATGCATCTCAATCATGTGTCTCGACTTCAAATGTCTGTCCAGATCGCGCCGTCTCACCAATATCTTCCCGCATAAATCGCACCTAAACAAACAATTCATTAATCACAATAAACTTCACCACAACTGAAACCTACTTGTACGGGGTGTTCCCCTCAGCATGCAGCCGCACATGCTTATTCAAATTGCTGGGATCCCCAAACGGCCTCATACAAAACTTGCATTTCAACGGCTTATACCCCGTGTGCGTCCTGATGTGGATCTTCAAGCCGTACTTCCGGGAATAGCATTTTCCGCAATAGAGGCAAATGTGGCCTTGCTTCGACTTGCCCAAACTGCTGACCAGGGTCTCAATCTGGGCCTCATCCTCGTTTGGAGTGTGCTGCAGGTGGAAATTGTTCTGTTCAAACGGGGCCAAAGGCCAGATTTGCACATTGTCCATGATAGGGACCAAGAGATTTTCTCTGTGGGAGAAACCATCATCTTGGAATTTTTTAAAAGGCCTGAAAGCCGAGGTTTCACTGTTGTATGGCCTGTAGATATCTTTTTGACTAGCTTCTTGCTTAGAATTGGACATTGAGAGATCCATTGCGTTTCTTTGCCTCATTATTTGCGGTTCTGGTGATAATTTAAAATCAAAAATGTCTTGTTTTATGACGTTTTGTAGGGCGTTTTCGCGGATTGCATTTGATAATCTTTCCCAAAGTGAGGTAACAGTGTACCGGCCGCATCCCAGTGAAATATGGAGTTTTAAGGGATTTGGCGATTCGTAAAGAGCGGAACATTTCGTACAAACATATTTCTTCTGTCCTGTAAATAAATAAAAGAATGAAAAAATAAAAAAAAGTTGCGCAGCCGGTAGGATTCGAACCTACGCTCCCAGAGGGAATCTGATTTCGAGTCAGACGCCTTAACCACTCGGCCACGACTGCTGATAATTTATACGTTTGCGTCTCCGAGTAATAAAGGACACCTCTCTCATTTCAGAAATTTAAGTAATTTTTATGTTATTTACCTTGTATGTTAGATGGCGTCAAAAAAGCGATTTGCAGCATTGCTAATATATCTTCTGAAAACCACAAAAGTAATTCTTGACCCGTTTCGATGGGTCTCACAGCCTGAAGTATTAATTTTGATGCTGGAACACTTTTGCTGAAGCTAGTTCCTGGTCGTTGGTTTGGTTGGAAACGTAGCTGAATGTTGTAACTGTGACAGTCGTCAGAAAGACGTAAAGCTCGCACCCAGTGAATTTCATCAGACCATATTTCTTTCGAGTTTTTTTCGAGGTCGATTGTACCTAGAGAATTCGGCTGTGCAGAAATCTAAAAATTTTTTTTTGTTTGTGAATTTCTAAATAAAAAAAATTTCTCTTTAACAAAGCACAGTACATGCGGCAATATTTTGTTTGAATTTTTGTTTGAAAAAAAAAACATTGTTCGGAAAGTAGTACTTTTTTACTTTTTTCAGTACAGTTAATAAGTCTTATCAATTATCTTATTAGTAATTTGTCATGGAAATCGTCTCAAAAATGATTGAAATCATCTATAATGTTTCAGATTATAAGAAAAATTAAAAATTTCAGAAACAACGTAATATACAGTTCAGCATAAAAGTAATTTTTACATCCACATTCATTTTCGTAACAAAAAAATTAGTTCCTTGGTATACTAATAATAAATATTATTGGTATTAGTATTTCTCTCACAGTTTCTCATTATTTTTAATAAAAATCTCAATTAATTAATTACTATGTAGTTAATGTAGTTAGTTTTTTGTGTTTAAAATATAAAAAAACAGAAAAAATACAGCTAAATAAGCACTTCAAAAATTTTTCAAAAACTCTGACTACCACCCACCTGAACGACCTCCGATTGCCCAACCAATTGGGCAGCCTCTATGGGTGCCGAGACAGCTCCTTGAGGAATGGTGGCAGAAGCTGTGACCTTTCCTGGTACCAAAAGTTTCGAAGAGCCTGTCACGAAACTCGTAATCAACTCCGGACTCGAAAAACTATGGTTTCTTATTTCGAAATTTTGAGGAACTATAGGAAACATTCTTTTTTATCCGATCCTCAAAATTCGTGTCACTTTTTATTTTTGTATTGTTTGACGTTCAAAGCTCGCGTGATTTAATTATTATGGCTGGTAAATTGTTTGGTAGTTAAAAATAAACTAAATGTAGTTTGGTAGTTTGGTCCTATTACCACCTACCACCCTCTAGGGGCCGGTCAACCCGGATCCACCCCGAATTGTTGCATCCCTCGGATGGACCGACAGGAGACAGGGGTGTATTTAGCAATCGGAGACCAACGTCGCGCATAACAACTTTATTCAAAAAAGCCTAACTCAACTTTTTTTGATTGCAGTAATTGATGTTCAAATTTGGCTAAGAAACTCTCAATTTTTGGTTGAGTTCAATTAATTTGAAAGTTGTTTGCGTTTCGTAATTTCTCATGGCGAGCAACCTAAATATGGTAAAACAATTAATCTTTGTTTTTGCAAACAGTTTTAAAGAAAAAAATTGTACGGTCCTGCAGCTGCAAGTGTTTGTGTTCCTCTATCAGGTTGCTGAATAAACTTTTTAAATATCCCCGCCCCTATGTTAATGTGGCTTTAATGTTCACTGTGTACACTTGTCGTGCCTTTTTATAAGGGGAGGAGCTTTGCAATAAGCTGTTATAATGCGATATTGCAACCCACATATCTCCAAGGGGGACAAAATAAATTATAACTTAATGCAAGTTGAACAATGTTTTTTAAAAAAAATAATAAAATGTAGAATTTAGAACCAACATTATTTTTATTGGTACTTTACATGTACTTAACTTTGTCACTTACTAATTATTACCGAAAAATTTAACTTTTTCTACTAAAGTAGCAATTTTATTCAAGAATAATAGCAATGTTTGCATAATCAAAAAAATACTGCAAAAGAGGAAAACATCAAGCTTTTGTCCAAATTTTAATTTTAATTTTTTTGTCATGTTGCATTTTATTGGACAGAGCCGAAGACGGTGCTAAATTCTAAACCCAACAAAGAACACAATTTAGAAAAATTGATATGTTTCAGTGCATTAAATGCTCACAAAGATAATAAAAAATTAAAAAACAACGTAGGATAGGAACACTCGTATAGTGTCAAAAAAAAAAACGAAATAAAATATAAAATTACGAAAATAAAAAATTAAACCATGATGAGCAACAAACAGACATCATATTGTTTTGTCTAGAATTTTTTTTATATATTTTTAATAAAATGCAATCATGTGAAATTATCGTATTATGACATGAGTTTTGAGATAAGTTGTGCCTGTTGTGGCACATTTTGTAGGATGTTGTAATATTGTTGTAATATTAGGTAAATTAATCCTACAAAAAGCGATTTCTCAAAAAACTGTTTTGCTATTTTTCTTTCTTTGAAAATTCATATTCTTTAGAATCAATGTTTCTACACTACCGACTGTTATCTTTTTTTTAGCTCAAAAACCCACTTTCAGTTTTTACTATAAAGATATTCAGCTTTGAATTGGGTTGTTTTAGAAAATTTGGAGCAATAAGACATGTTTTCACGTTCGCCTGTCGTAACCCATCACTAAAATCTCTACGCCGTCATCGAAATTAAACTCTCTTTTTAATTTGTCGAGATTTACCCAACAATGTGGTATAATTTAATATAGTGTCCCATTCAGGGTAATATGGTGATCAGTTGCCTTTGTAATTCACCCCATATTAAATGTTCATTTAGCCACACTTCATGCCAGCGAGTTTTTGTCCAGCTTCATGTCACCACCCCTCCACAACTTGCAGCCCTATCTATAACTAGTTCAAGCTCGATTGATTCCTAATTTTAATCTTAATGCGATTTATTTATAGCGGGAGGTTAGCAGCTTGCATGTGTACACCAAGATTAGAGGTGTGTTTACTTTGGAATTTGTTGCCGGAGCGCATTATTGCACAATTTGCATCACATCTTCATCAATTCGAATTAGACAGCTTTAGCAAAAGAGGCATGAAACACCACCATATGTGTGACATGATGTATGGTTCCACTGTTTCATCAAAATGAGCAATTTCATAATTTATATCTGCTAGGTCAATTAAATGTCATACAACACAACAAATTTGATTAAAGAGCAGAACTTGGCAGTGAAACTCGATTCACCCTGTACTAGCTGTTTCATAACTATAAAAACGCCAACGTCGCATTTTACCGAATTATTTTTTTAAATAAGATTGATAAAATTGTAAAATAGTTATTAATAATAAAGTATAAATTACATTGGCTATTATTTTTTTGAAGAGCATGAATAATTTATAACAGCTAATTTTGAGAGAAAATGCGACGTTGGCGTTTTTATAGTTTTGAAACAGCTAATAGATAGTTAAAAAATGTAATAAAACCAAAGAAAACTGTTGTTTTTTAGTCATTTCGTAACAAATTGTTCACGAGCGCGTGAAATAAATGTCGTACACTTGTCAAGGCATGGTGTCAGCACCTTGCGGCGTTTCTGCGGCACGTGCGGTCTTTCCCTGGCACGTGCTGTTTTCCCAAAGTCCTCCTGCATCAATTCGCCCTCCACAATCAGTGGTCCGCGCAGATTGAAGGGTGATATTAGTGATATTGCCATTACTCTGTTTGTGTGCGGTGCACTGTTGACAGATGCCAGATGCGCCGCCCTCGAGCACACTCGGAACCTACAGGTGCATCCCCCGAATGATATCTTCATGCCTTGCTGACCCGTCGAGATGACGATCGAGATTAGATCGGTGTAATTGAATCTATTGTTCAATTTAAAGCAGGCAAAATATTGAGAGGAGGCTAATAAAAAATTAACATTTGAATCCAGTGGTGTAATTGAAAAATATTTGCCAAGAACTACTACAAAATAAGGGTAATGAAATTATTTGGATTTCAGTATTCTGAAAAAAGTTTAAAGATACAAAAAATGCGTTTTTATCGCGGATGAGAGAAGTGTAAAAAAATAAATGTACCTAGTGTGGAGGTGTACTTATGCTTTTTCTGAAATCATATTTTTTTATTATGTATCAGTCCGTGAACAATACTTTGAATTTTTGAAAAAAAATCGCTTACTGTTCACTTGTTTTGTGGTATTAAAAAAAGGTAGGTAATTAAACACAACTTAATTTTCATACTGCTTTATTAACAAAAAACTACAACACAAGACAAATAAATTACACCAATGGGGTTAAATATCCACACACATTTGGCACAACATTCAAAAATAAAAATTTCAATCTTTCAAAATGTAAGTAATATGCACCCGTGCAAAACTTTATTATTCTAACAAATAATAAATGCTAATAATATGAATCACAAATATTTAAATAATTCACTTTAATCAGTACCAAAATACTTTTGTCCAAAATGATTCGGGGCCACTGGATGAACTTCTGAAGTCAACATTTTTAACTAAAACCAAATCATTACGTATAATAAATAAAGGACAATTTTTACTCACTTTTGGAAACGATTCTAGAACCGTTTGTACAGCAGCAGGTGTGCAAAATAAATTACTTAGAATAATATTTTCTTCTTTGACTTTGTGCTCCTTTAAAACTGTTACGGCCTTGCTGACGGTGTTCCCCGTTGACATGATTGGATACATCAGTAAAACCTTCACAAACATTAATAAAAAAATATAATTTTAAATCAAGCACAACTTACGTGTCTTTGGGCAATGTCTTCCGGAAACCTAGCATAGACCACTTTAGCCTCATGAGTGTCTGCATCAGATTCGACCAAAATTTTCCCTATCCTAATACTGCGACAACAGTCTCTCAACCCCTGCTCCATAGCTTCCCCAGAGCGTACGATCGACACCCCACAATTCCCCGACTTGTATTTCAAGCCATCATAAATCGAATTTGTTGGAGTTTTCACTTTACAGTCAGTGAAAGGCAATTGGTTTAAACTTTCCTCTATAACTAAACGGATAAGTCTATCAGCGGAAAACTTAAAGTCGCTTCTTGAAGTCTCCCTGAATTACCACAATGCAATGACTTGAACATTTGAATTATAATCAAACCTGTCTCGTAAAATCGTTTGAAGCTCTTTAATTTGATTGTTGCAATGCAAGATCTTTAAGTTTTTGTAATGATTAACATAATCGGCCCCATCAATTATATCCAATTCGGCATTTCCCATGTTTTTTGTTATAAAAAGTGAGGTTAGAAAAGTGTGACAGTTTTCGTGCTAAAAACGCTTCAATTTAATGTTAACAACTGTTGAAATGCACGCAAAAAGCATTATTTTACCTCCACAAGAGTTGATGATTGTGTGAAGATTAATTATTGGCCTTAAATATCACAAAATGTGTGCGGTTACTTAAAAGTGAGGTTACCCCAAAACGTCACTTGCCAGTGGCGGAGCATAATGGGCCGTACTAGGCGTAAACGCGGCAAACAACCCCGTCCTCAACCCCTAGATCACGAAGAAAACGCAATTAACTTGGGAAAATTCATGGCACGCAACGGATTTAGCGACCCAATTAACTTAAAACTGCGCAATTTTCCCGACACCGGTCGCGGGGTAGCAACCCCTAGGAATCTCAAAGAAAGCGATGTTTTAATTACAGTGCCGTACGAATTAATGATAAGTTACACCACCCTCCAAAAATCGAATTTCTTGCATTTGTTCACCCCCGAAAGTAGATTATCAATCGTCGACTTATTGACCGCATTTCTGGTGGTTGAAAGGGACAAGGAAAATTCGTTTTGGAGGGACTACATAAACTCCTTGCCCCCACAACCACCTTGGATTCCCGCACTTTTGTCACAGGATCGTGTTGAATTACTTCCGGTTGATTTGAGATTAGCCGCGAAGAAGTCACGAAGACTCCTCGAGGAAAGCTGGTCGAGGCTAAGAAAATCAATAAGAAGGGAGGCAAGTTGCGTGATTGACTTGCATTCGTTTATTTGGGGGTACATTTTGGTCAATACTAGGGCTGTTTACGTCAATCCTCGAATTGTTCGCGAATTATGCGATTGCAGGAGCGATATTCTATCAGATGAACCCAGCATGGCCTTGTGCCCCTTTCTGGATATGTTTAATCACAGCCATGAGGCTAAGACGGAAGCCACGTTGATGAATGACCAAGGGAAATTCGTCTACCAGTTAACTACTTTAGTCAAGACGAAGAAACACGAACAAGTCTTTATTTCTTACGGAGACCATGATAACGTCAAGCTTTTGATAGAGTACGGCTTTTTTATTCCCGGGAACTCGAACGATTCCATACCGATTCAAAGTGGAGAAGTTTTTAAGGTTTTGGAGCTGAATTTGAACGATGTTCAGTATAAATTTATTCGTAGTCATAACTTAGACAAGTGTTTGTACCTGACCGAAGTGGGAGCATCATTTAATTTGAAAGCTTTTCTCTTCGTTGCTTTTGGTACTATTGATTTGAAAAATGTAACTTCGGTTATTTATAATGATGATTACCCTAAAGAATTTACATGTGATTTGGTCCAGTTGTGTGAGAAATTGCTACGGTTCCAGTTAAGGGAAGTCGAGACGATTTTGCAAAATTCGGACTTAGATCCGCACATTGTTGATTTTTTGGAGTACCGAAAATTGTTGATACAAAAACTCTGTGATATAGTAAATAAACAATAGATTTATTGATTTCCAACATGTACAATAATATTTATACAATAAAAATGAAACAATAAGTGTACAATAGTGCATCTAATAAATTGAAAAATTGAGACTCTCCACCCTCCCGTTCCGTAATCCTGAAACAAAAATAATGTCGTAATTTCCATAACAAAACCACTAGAAACAAGCCGATCAGAAGAATTTAATATAATCAACCCCTCGACAATCAACGGGGCATGTTTTCAATCAGATCAAGGGTGGTTGTGCGGATCACCGCGTGACTGAAACGGGTGTGCATCAGTAGGGCGATTAGTCGCGCTAACACAGGTGTCCTGGGGGGCGCATTATGAAAAAATCGTCACGGTTTGCGAAAATCACGCACTTTGTACGATAATTTGTTTTGAATGAGGTTTATTAAGGGATGCGACATTGCGTAAATTATGACGAATGAATCATACCATTATTGTTCTTCGGCGATCTTCTTCGATATTTCTTCTTGCAGCTTCAAATGGTCGGCGAGAACGATGTCTTCCTGGGTGGGCCCTTCTTCTTCTTCGCTGGGAGGGGAGCGCGGGGTTTGGTTTAAGGCTTTGTAGATTTCGGCTCGGTTTTCCAGGATTTCTCGAACGATGTCTGTAACATTAAACATTCATTGTTTTCATTTTATTAATTATTGACGAGCAATTAGTTTGATTACCTGTAAGGACGTCTCGACTGCTCACTATATCCTTCAGCTCGTGCGTGACTTCCTTCATCAACCAAGGCATGAAGGACTCGTCGATATCTGGAATTCAGAAAACAACATGATTACTGCAGTAAAATTAGAACATAATTGTATGGTGTTTAATTTAAACAATTAGATTTAATTTTGGGGGACTCTAGCACCCAAAAATTATAGTACGGTGATTGTTTGCTAAAATATTTCTTACCTTGCTTGATACTATCCATGAGGAACCCTTCGTTTTCTAATCCTTCTAAAACCGACGGAAGCAAATCTGATATGTATCCCTGCATCAGCACAGATGCCGCTATCCTCTCCTCCATCTCCTTCTGCAACCGGTACCCATCTTCGAACTCTGCAATTCTCCGATCCTTCTCTTTCACCAGTCTTCTCTCCCTCTCTTCCAACCTTTGGGCTTCCGCAGTTTCCGCTGACCTGACCTCCAAGAACTTCCTTTGTTGTTCCCTCAACGTTGCCAACTCTTCCTCTTCCAAGACTTCAATCAACGCTTGTTCCACCGTTTTCCCAACCAAAACTTCCAAAATCGGTTGCACCTCCATATCGAAGTCGAACAACTGAAATTTTCGTATTCACACACCACCTAGTATACTTAAACAGCGACTCACATCTCCTGGATAAATCTGCGTTTCCGCATCGATCCCCACTTTAGCAGGGACATAGTAAGGCGATAGAGGTCTTTCGAGGAACAGTTCGGTTTGTGTGCAGATGTCCGAGGTCGGTGGATTGTTGAAGATCTCTTCGAGATAGAGCTCGGTTTGGACGGGTTCGTGTTTTCTCCCTGGGACGGGAGGCGGTGATCCTAGACGCAATTGTGCGGCCCTAACTTGTTGGTTTTTGGCTTTTCTTCGTGCAAGGGCTCGTCTGCGAGCTTCGGCGGCGCGAGCTGCAGCTGACTCGCCATCACCCTGAGTAAAAAGTTGAAAAGTTGTAGAAAGACGGGTATTGAACGGATGAGCGGTTTGTGGGAATTTTCCTAAAGCTGTGGAGGCGGAGCGACGGGCTATTTACAGCAGTTAGAATATCGAACAATTACTATGATGTAGCAGTCGTCAAAAATTTAGAGAAATAATGAGAGAGGACGTGGTGATTTCTTGTCGAAATCAATGTATAAAATGAGTAATTCGTTTTTGTTCCTTTTTTTGTTAAGGGTTCTTTTCCAATCAAATTTGTCTTAAAACCACAAAGCAAAGCTTTAGCGACTAATTTTTTTCTGATGGCACTCGAAATATCGAAATTGATGACACAAAAGCAACACTTTGGATAGCAGTGATTATGTCCGAGAAAATATCGTCTCAGTACGTACCTGATCCTGCGATAGAAGTCTAGCGTATGCAAAATTCGGATTCCATTTTGGCTGCGTTGCAATTACATTTTAAAATGTTCCGATTAAAGAATAGAACATTCAAGACAAGTTTCTAACTATTCAAAAAGATCAACAAGAGCAAAAAAATTGAAAAAATCACCGAATTCTTTCAAGAATTTGTTTTCTTATCGATTAATTAAAAATCAAAATGATACTCACCATGTGTCCGGACAATGTAGGAGCGAAATTACTGCCCCTACAAATCCTCCGGTCGAACATGAGATTCGAATAGGGCAAAGGCACATCCCTGAAACAACAAAAACAAATAAATAAATCAACAGATTAGTAAATGTTTAATCGAGATGTGAAAGTCGGTCAAAGTCAAGGGCGGTTCTAGTAAAATCAAAACAGAACGTTTAAAGGCAAACACGCGATGAGATTCTTCTTCTTCGATATTCTGATGATGATTGACTTCTTAGGATTTTAATGAGATTGCCTTGAACTGTTCTTAATCTACATAAGTAACTAACAGGTAATCAATTCTGATTACTGACTATCCGGAGTTTCCGCTCATAATTAAGCCAAAAATAGCATCGATTTTGATTAAAGATTGGAGATTGGCATAACAGCATTAACAAGGTGGAGCCTGTTTTATTATTAAATGAATTACACTATTTATAATAACACAAAAAAGATGTTTCGCAGTCAGTAGGATTCGAACCTACGCTCCCAGAGGGAATCTGATTTCTAGTCAGACGCCTTAACCGCTCGGCCATGACTGCTTATACATTCGTACTTTCACTCACGCGGATGCAAGTTCGAATTCCACCTTAAAATTAGAACATCTTTTTTTTTTTCGTATAATTTTTATTTTACACACAGAGATAGGAAGCTCAGAAAAGCCAATACACTTTATTGAATTTTATACTAATAGTTGCATTATAATTTCATAAGAGAACTTATTATAAATAGCTTGTATAACTACCAATGTATTGACCAGTGAGTCTAATGAACTATCACTAAATGAGACTCTAATTTTTCAATTTATTCTTCGCACACCTATTAGCTGTGAATTGTATACCGAGTTATTTCTTTTTACCAATTCACGTTTGATAATAATTAGTTTACGAGAAAGAAAATAAGTATGTCGTTTACTTCGTTGATACGCTTTTAATTATTATAATAACTTAAAATAATGTTGCTGTTTACATCAATAATAAGGGTCAGGAATATTCGTAATATAATTTGAAATACATTACAACACTTTACAAAGTCAAATGTACTCGTATTTTTTAACATGTTAAGCACATTTTGACATGACCGTACCGCACATTTTTTCATCATGGCACGCACATTTCTTCAATAAATTATTTTAAATTAAACGCTGGAAACAATAATATAATTCAATTTGGGGACAAAACTATGTTGTCTTTATCTATCTCTCTTTGAAGTGCTAATCTAATAAACTTGAGTAGCAATTTAATTATAGCAATTTCCAATTTCCCTCACGTTCAGCTTTCGGGTACGTAACAAAAATTTAAAGCCGAAAATAACAAACCTGCCTCTTTAAAAATATGTATGATAAAAATTTTTCATAGAGTACAGTGAACTAATCGATATTTTGTCATGAAATAATCATAACCCAGATCTACGTTTACCTTGAATGAAACTTTAAAACTTTACGTCAGTCCGCAAAAACCCTTATTACATTGAAGGGGAAACTATACAATCAGTTCATTTATTATTCATGAGAAGTTGTAGAGGAAAATACGGGATAACACCGTGGCCTATTGCCATTTCCTGTTTTCAAATAGACAGCCACATTTTACATTATTTAGCAGAAATCGGGTCACTTCGACTTTTATTTCAAATGAGGATTTGTTATTCGAGAATGTGTAAAGAAGTTTGGTAGAACAAAATGTAAGGGTCAATAGTCTGCTAACACGAAATCGGGTTCAAAAGTCTTTATTTTTTGAATAGTGCGCTGTAGCTTCATGCAATTTCGAATAAGTGGTAACATAATTTCGGTAATATTTTGCATACCTGTCAGTATTTCATTTTAATTTATACAAGTAGTACACCTTAAGAAATTTATTCCCCAACCTCATTTTAATTTAAAATGCTTGTAGAACAGTTTAATCAAACGTAATATAAATTTACAAAAGTTTGTTAAAATTGGTGGAGGCGCCGGGCAAATAAAAACCCACAATTAGAAAACTGTTAATCTATTAATTACATTTTTGTAAATTTAATATCCCTTATAGAGTAATTATCATAAACAGCTGTTGTATTTTAATGTAGAAACAGAATGGTTAAAAAGCTGAAAAATATCCAAGTGCACAGAAAATATCGAAGTCTGTAGTAGATCTCTGACAAAATTTTGGGTTCATATGAGCAACAATAAAATAGTTTCAAAAGCAATTAAAGAAATTTAAAATTACCTGAAATAATAATAGTTAAAAGTCTCTGCCACAGAATCAGTATAAACAATATAGAATTTTTTTTGAGGTATAGTTATTGCTTCCCAAATACTTAAAACAAAACCTCCGTTTCATAATAATTGTTTAATATTTAAAATACGAAAACATAAAACTCATTTTATTGAGAATTTGGCGGACGTAGACGGTAGAAATAAAAACACATAACAAGTTCCCAAAACAACTCAACTGTATTAAATTTATAGATGTGATCTTCAAATAAAAAGTCTTGGAATCTGTCTTAATCTTACATATTTAAAACGAAAGTTTAGATAGTTTGCGTGGACTCTAGCATTTTGGAAACACCAGTTTGTATCGCAATCATCTTCAAAAACTTACAAAGCTCGTTTGTTGACATTACTGTTAACATCTAAATCGGTCTGAATCCCCGCCACCCCAGCAACCACGCATGCCGCCGCCTTTGCCGCCGCCTCGCATTTTGCTTTGTGAACATTTTTCGCCGGTGTTCTATTCAACACCCTCGGCTCGCTCGCATACGCGTACAACTTCTTAATTTCCTTCTGCTTCGGTTCCTCCATTTTAATCCCAATCAGAGTGGCTATTTCCGGGGGCGGTTCCAAAAACTGCCCCTTCTTCACCGTTGTAACAAACGGCTTCCTGCCATTATCATTCTTACTCTTCGACTCTTTCTGGAGCTTTCGCAATTTAGCATCGAGCGTTTTGGTGAATTTTGTATCGACTTGTTCTTGCGGTTTGATTTTTGTAGCGCTCGTTAAATTTCCGTGGGAATTGCTAAAATTTTTCTTGAGATTGTAGTTGTTTTTGTCTTGAGTGGTGTTGATGTGGCCGTTGGATCTGGTAAAAGTTTTTTGTTTGTTTTCTTCCAAGTTGGTGTCAATGCGTCGAGTTGGATAGACGATTCCGTTCGGTTTCTGTTTTTGGTTTTCGCGGCCGAAGGGTTTCAGAATTGCCTCCCCTATTATGGTTATAGGGAGGTTGTCTTGGTTGAGGACTTTAAAGGCCACATCATCGTCGACTTCGTCCGAAGAAATCGAAACTACCGGAGGCATTGCTAAGTCGGTCATTGGTAACAATTTCAATAATAAAACATCTTCGACAGTCTCTTTTTCAGCCTTCCAATTCCAAAAATTCTAACCTATTTATTGCTTATATTCGATTATATTGCCTATAATTAATTATTGAAAAAGTATGACTAAAAATAAACTTTCTATCATCTATTATTCGGTTCTAGCTACTCCAAAAATAATTTTCCTTAATATCGATTTGGGTTTCCACTTTTTGTGTTGAAAAGCTCACTTTTAACTATCACATTATTTCGTCGGTCTTTCGAATCGACGTCGCGACGCCGACATATGTCACGAATGGCCGGTCTTTCACAACTGACCGTTGTCCATTCGAAGGCGGTTTGAAGAGGTGGCGGCGCATGGCTAGTGGGGGCGGCTTGCTGAAGAAGGTTCTTATAACTATAGCCGCTATTGATTTTCATACCACAAATTAGCAAATTAATCAATTGTTAATAAAATTAACGAAACTTGCAATTCCTATAATAAAAAAAACAATTTTCTAAACTGAAAAACGGTTTCGATTCGTCCTTGTAGTTTCGTTGAACTCTCCGATAATCTTTTCAACACAGACGGACATTCTTTATGTTGTTCTAACAGCAATTAAAAAACGGAATGTTGGAAATAAAACAAGAGTCTTATTGGTAGCATGTCGTGACTTTCAAAATGTCCGCAGTAAAGGTATTAGCATATCTGTCGGTCATCGGCAAACGCCATCACAATGGTGGTTGGTTATTTCAGCTCACGGTCAAGGGTGAAGTACCCTCGGTTTCTGAGGTCGTAATAAGCGATAAAAATTAATGACCGGATTTGGGTAGTCTAAACTTGGAAAAGGGATTGCTCATTCGTTAGTGAAGAATGACTTGCTGACCTCGAACAACTGGTGCTGGTGCGTATATAAAGTTTAGTTTGTTATTTAATTTCAAATAAAACCCTTATGTACTCGTATAAACAGAAAGGTATGCTGTCTCGGTAAACAGTAAAACAATCAACACAATTAACATAATTTAATTTTCTGTTCTTTTTAAATTACAGGTGACCTCTTTCTTCTTCAATATTTTTGTTACGTACTAATGAATAAATATAACTGTAAAACATTGAATCTCCTATAAGCTCTCCGTAGTCACAGCTGATAGATACCATGAAATCGAAAATATTCTCAATTAGAGCAAGCTGTGCCTGCTGAACTTTAGCCACATTTTAGCCGTTAATTTACACTTTAGCCACATTTTATCCGTTTATTTACGGCCGCACTTTTGAAGTTATGTTTTCTTACGCTGGTTTTACACAGCAAAGATATGGCTAAAGTTACACATCATTTTCAAGGCTTACTGTAATTCAGTACATTTTCAATCTCATGTTATTTCTCTGAATTGAATTATGATTGATTTACTTGACTGCTATCACTAATAATGTTATCTGCTATTGTCCACTTTTGGGTCAATTATCATATTAATAGATAGGTAGCTGATACATAATCAATAATTTAATTAAGTAATAAACAACAGGATTTTTTTTCGTTAAATGAACCGCCACGTGTTAAAGACGAAATTTTAATAGTTATAATAAATAGTAATTACATGCACCTGTGTATTTTTTTTGTAAATTAGGTACATGATTACACTACGCTTCGTTATTTTTTATTTATTATATTTAAAAAAGTGTTAACTGGAAAATTGGTCTTTAACCTAAATCGAATGAAGTGTATTACCCCCAAGAATCGATTCATTTTTTAGATTTGTCTAGATCAAACATTCATCGAGTGACACAGTTACAGGCATACTAATTTTACTTCCTTAATAAACAAAAATGGTATACGTTTCTTTTAATCAAGAAGAACAGCAATAATCTTAGGTTGCTGCATAATTAAGTATATGCCGTTTCTTAACGGTATTTTATAAGACCATTCTGGAGCATTCTGTCCATCTTTTTCAAAAATCCGCTTGGAAAACAGCGGTATCATAAACACGGAGTTGTCAATTCTTCGACTCTGTCCAAACATTGTGATCAGTTAGTCACAGATTAATCCATTTCCGATTATTACCAGTTTAACAAAAACAAACGACCCAACACAATAAATTTCACTAATTTTTCTATATTTAAATAGAGTTAAATCGGACTACGAATTCACAGCAAAAACTTTCCATTCGTTGTACTCAGGGAAGAGAAAATGTCGCCTATGTTTTCTGGTTTGGAAAGAATATTTTATCATTAAGAAAATCACAAGTGCCCTCTTATGACTAATAAAAGATAACAAAAAAGCGGCGGATAATTATTATGAACTAATAATTAAAGTAATTAATAATAAAGCTTTTAATCAAATTCCCAGTTAAAAAGAGGACAGTTACAAAAAATTATAACTTAATAAATGATACAGCCCCAAAAACATTTAGAATGATGTTTATGTGGGTATTATTTTAGGTAAAACATAATAGGTACGAGTACGTTGTACCGAGTATAATGTACATAACAATTTATAAAGATGATAATATTGATAATGACTAAATAATAGGGAATTTTAAAAATGTGGGGCAGCAGACAGATAAACATGTCTACAATTTAGAATTTAGGTGACTCTATTATGCTTGAAATTGTACCTACTTACATATTTTATTAAAATTCAATATTTGTAAACGATCGTTATAAGTTAGTATAATTAAAATTCGAGACAATGGGTTTCGATTTATTGAAGTTCCACTGTAAATAAAAAAATCGTTTCTTTGTACAACAATATAAAAAATATGATTTATCAATGTCTGCCGCCTACGGCTATAACTTAGCTGATGAAAACAAAGCAATTTGAAACAGTTAATAGACCCCTCTAAGCTGACAGATCCTATTCAAACACGATTAAAAAAGATTTATTAGCAAGTAAAGAAGCTTCGTGACGGAAGCCACCCATTCCGTCAATCCTACCGCCACCTCCACCGCCGCCGCCAAGTCTATCGCTCGCTTCGTACAATTTGCAAGTCTTTTGCGTGAGAGGTGGACAAAGCAGCACGTAATCTAATCACTCTGACCTTGGACGTCTCAACCTTACTACCTTAGCAAGTCCGTTCACCTTTCCTAGACCTATCGATCATCAAAACGAAAAATAATTTTATTGACGGAACATTTCATTACTGAAATTAAATATGAAGCAAGAGAGGGTGGCGGCTGATGCGATGGCGTGTAAAAACCACAAATTTATAAATAATTTTACGGGTTTTTTGAGTGTTGAGGGGTGATCGATCAGTGTGAATAGACTTACGAAACACGCTTTCTAATTACTCAAATTGTTTGAAATCTTGCGCTTTTTGTATTGTGTTTCAAAAACTTGATATTGTGCACGAAGGGAAAGAAATTTAAATAAAAGTTATCTTGCAATCACTATTTTCAAGGTTTCTGTTTTTCTGTGTAATTTATTTAAAACTGTACAGTGACAGAGGTTACGTGATTTGAATAAACACAAATGCAAATAATACGATTAGTTAACTTATTTAAATAATTATGCATTCAAGTTTTTGTATTTTCTAACGTCGTTACGTATTTTATGTTATAAAATTTCAAACATTTTGGCAAAACCATTTGATACAAAAATTAGAGTACCCATACTTTCAACTACTTTCAAGGAATAAGTTGTGATTTATTTGTGTTGGAAATGAAGTACAAGACGAGAATTTTAATTATTATACCTTTTCAAAATAGGTGGGAAAAAACATCGCACTTACCTATGTCTGTATACTGATAGATGCTACTTTTTACAAGAACGTGATAAGTACAAAATCACAAAAATTAAGTCTATTAATTCCTAAAATAATTCCTCTTGTCTTAGTTGTATATTTATTAAGTTTACGCATTTTCTCGTTACCTTTATTAGTTCAGGCGGGATTATAAGTAATAATGAATATCTTCGTGTAATTTTCAATTATCCCGGCGCATCCACCAAAACGGTAATTAAGCTCTAAAGCGAAAATAGCGAAAATGTGTTACTCGTATACTTGCATAATTATAAACACCTCCCAAATGCTTTGACACATATGTAATATACGTTTATAAATTACTGCAAAAAATATTAGAAGTAAAGAATGTTTTAAACTTGAATATTTCTTGTGCTACTTTAAATGTTCACAGAATAAATATTATTCTATTAGCTATTTTAAAACTATAAAAACGCCAACGTCGCATTTTACGGAATTATTTTTTTAAATAAGGTTGATAAAATTGTAAAATAGTTATTAATGATTAGATCTCTCATTGAAACTATAAATTACATTAGCTATTCATTTTTTGAAGTGCAGAAATAATTTATAACAACTAATTTTGAGAGAAAATGCGACGTTGGCGTTTTTATAGTTTTGAAACAGCTAATATGCTTGTTTGAATCAAATGTTTTGAAACCTGAATTCGGCCGGCGCATCCGCCAAAACTAACCCACATTTATTGTTACCTTCCAATCACCATCTTCCGGTTGGTATAAAGCGCTCTCGGCGAGCTGGAGTAGGTGTAAGCAACTTCCCCTTCTTCGATAATATTAACATTAATATCTTGCAAGGGATTCTCGTCTATCTCCAACATCGCTTTGGGATGATTCGTTCGTCTCCGTGAAACCCCTTTCTCCTGCACAGCCATTTCGCCACTTTCACAAACTCCCGCCAGAAACCGAAAAGTTGGCCGCACCACGACACATTACACCCTTTCAAACTAAAGTCAACGTCATTATGATGAATGCCTACTTGCTGTTCACATTTTTCGACCAATTTTTCAATTATTTACATTTTCGTGTGGGTTCGATAGAGAAAACAAGGCACTGACTTGTTTGGCGATCATTGTAAACGTATCCATGACGATGTTTTCGTTACTGGAAGCAGCGCTTCAGGCCCAGAAATATGAAGAAATGTAGTCTCGAGGCGAGGTTTATTAGATATTTCTTCGAGTTTTTTATTGTTGCAAGAAAGTTGAACAGTTGGTTGAGTTCAGATTTGATAAAGAGATAAAGATAACAAATTATTACAATAATAAATTTTTAAGCAAATTAGATGGTAAGTAGACAAAACTAGTTAACTATTAAAGGCAGGAAAGTTTCTGTTTGTGTCAGAAATAACAAGGTTTTCATGTCAATTATGTATTAGGGAATAATTGGTATTGATCACTGTAAGAGTAAATGTATGTATATTTAAGTGAAATGAGTTTTCACTGAGTTTTTGTGTCACCACCACTGAAATATTGATTAATTTTTAGTTCAGGTTACGGAGAACTATGTTACCTATCAACGGTTTCAGCCAAATATTTTTTTTCAATTGAACTAAAACGGGATGATATTTCACTCGGAAGTCGGAAATATTACCGAACTAGATTTGTCAAAACCTCTTACTGCGAAGGCTGTTCATCAGTAACAATATTAACTGCCCTAAAAGCTTATGATAATTCCGTTTCAATTCTGTTTGCGTTGGCAATACTGAAGTTTATGTTAATGGTACCACTGAAGTTATTCCGTTGGCAAAGTTGCTTTTTTAAATCAAACAAATGAAGAACCGACAAATTAAATAATAATAGTTTAGGTATGGGAATAAAAGGCAATAAAGGGTGAACTACTGCAGCATAAACTTTTTATTTATGACAGATATGTTTAATAACGATAACAGTACGTTTTACAGTCATAATTAAATCGTCATACAATAGCTAAACTTACAATATAAATTTCTTGTACTACCTACATAATTAACTCTTACAGAACTTACTTATGTAGAAAGTAGAGTTATCCATAATAAAATAAATAAGCAACTCGATTCGAATTTTTCACGTTGTTATTATCCCAACCAAAGTGCTGATCAATATTACAAATAATGTGTATTCACAAAATATTCACAAAACATCAATAACACAAACGAGAATTAAAAAATTTCAAGGGGTCATTGTTTAATACCATTTTGAGCAATGTACACAAGTAACAAAAGCAACTTACTTGTTTAATCAACCTGCAATTTCAAGAGTGCTTAGCTTAGATGACTATCTACTATTCGGAAAATGAAGCAGACACAAAAGCAAATGTTCGGTTGTTATTACACTGAAGGCATTTCATCATCAACAATTCGAAAAAAGCCCGCGTTTCTAAAATTCGTACACATACTAAAAACAATCAGCGTGATGCGATATTTGTACTCAACAAGTTTCGAAAAAAATTTTGATTCGTCAAAAAAATCCTGGTGAGTTGTTACAACTAGGTGAAGAAGTCTCGTATTAGAATATGAATATTTAGAAATCGTACCTCTTCTACTAGGATAGTCTAAACAGGCGTTCCAAAGTCAGGGTCCCCTACACCATCCGCATTTATCGAATTTGCATTGTAAACATATCTCGCTAAGAGTTTTTCCTTCCTCTGCTCGTTCTCGACTTGCTCGGAATAATCCTCGTTGGGGCAAAGCCTCAGCGCTTTACCCACTCGCAAATTCTGGCCGTGCAAGCTGAAATATTTCTTCGTCCCGGTTGGTTTAGTCAGAGAAATGCTCGCGACGTTGCTTTCGGTACTAAAGTTTTTCACGAAAATGTCCGTCAAAATATTGTGAATATTCTCCTCGAATTGTGGGCTAGTCTCAGTGTAAACCTTGCTACACTTGTAGCTTGTCTCCTTTTCCTTATTTTCGGTTTTATTGTCTTTTGGTTCAATTATTTCGTCTCCGAGCTCCGACGTCGTGCTGGAAATATCCGAATAGCCGTCGTGTTTATTAAAAATGCTTTGTAGCGTCTTCACCCCAAAGTACTTCTTCTTGTGCTTTCTCTGCACCTTCTTGTAGTCCCGATTGTTGCTTTTGTGCATTGGCGAACTGCCACAGCTTTCAGCTGAATTCAAAAGGCTTTGGTCGCTTTTCGGGTTCGACAGCGACTCATTCGAGGTGTAAATCTGGGGTTTGGAACAAAATTTCGGTTCCTGGTACGTGAAAGTGGCTTTTGTGGCACTCATCTCGGCTTGGATGTTTTTGGGCGATTGCGAGTCGTTTGAAGCTACGTCAGTCGATAACAACTCCGAATCGAGAAAAACATCCGCGCTTGTTTGCATAGGTGACGAGAAATTCTCAGAGTTTAGGGAATTCGTTGAACAATTAAAATTCTCGTCGTCGATTATGTCGACTTTTTTGAAATCTTCGAGCTTGATAACGTTGTTTGTAGCGTTGTCGATGAGGACTAAGTCCGTGGTTTCGACGGTTTCGGTGGTTGGAGTGGTGTTGCAGTTCAGGTCTTCGGCGATTTTGATGTCTTTGGTTGTGGTGGGTTTGTAGGTTTCCACGTTGCCGTTGGTGTTAAGGTTGTAGTTGAAGATGTTGGCGTCGAAATCTTCGGTTTCTTCCAAAACGATCAGTTTTTGCACTTTGGGGATTATAGGGCTGTTCGGGATGCTATCTCTTGAAACTGTCCTGAAATTATCTGGGAGATTATACACTGAGGGAGGTTAGGCATGCGTGTGAAGCCGTGCAGGAGGTGCTGGACTCATGCCCCGAATTCGGAATTAGGGACAAGTGGATTGCGCCCTGTTGACGAAAAATTTGCTCCCATATGACCTGAGACAGTATTCGATTTTTTTTTGCGCTCTCTATGCCAAATAGAGTTTCCTGATCTTCGAGAAACTAGCACATTATTTGTTCTAACTTTTTTGCCGTTTTTAAAGGGAAAAAATTACGGAAATTTGCGTGTCACGAAATTATGTAGTGATGGAGACATATAGACTGAACCGGAAGTAACGTACAAAATTCATATCTTTGTTATTACTAGTAATTTTTCAAAAAAATTCTCGACAGATCGATTTTATTTTATTAAATGCTACATTATGACATTCGTTTTTGAGTAATTACGTCATTTTTAATTTTTCTAAATGTCAACCGACATGTTTGTCTTTCTAGCAAGTATAAAAACATTCCAAAAAATAAAACAAAGAAAATTCAAAAAAGAAAAAAAAAGTTATAAAAGTTATATATAAAAAGATTTACCTTTTTGTTCTTGCCTGACTTTATAAGAGGTGATTGTTTTTTGTTTATTTTTGAGTTTCGGTTTCATATTAAGGGTTTTCATGCTAATTATTAAAACATGTAAAAAACAGTTGCCTTTTATAAAATAAAGCAAGAACAAAAATAAAGCCTTCTGTGTTTAATTATCAATATTTTTTTATTAATTTTGTTCTGCAAATATTTTGAAGCGAATGTAGAATAATAAATACCACGTTCGATATAGTAATTATTTTCAGCTAAAATTCTCTTGCACACATTTACAAAAATCAACAGTAGTTCTTAAAACATTTCGCAAAGTATAACTTGGCTTTTTAGTGTTTATACAGCAGTCAAACAGAAGTGAACTCTAATGTACGAGTACATCTTCCAACTTTTCACTCCGAATAGAAATGTTACTACAAATCTCTTCATGAAATTATAATTTTCTTGGCCAACTTAACGCTTAGCGCAGAATGATTACGATTCAAACATAAAACAAACTTTGGAAGTTTAAAATTATTATTTCAGATTCAACCCACCTTTGTTCTAACCCCCAAGGTCGTGTCGGGAAAAAATGCAAATAAAAACACAACTAAATAAAAACAATTTAATCAACTCGAATAATATGAACACATAACTACATTAAATAAAATTTCGGCTTAACTAAAACTAACAATAGTTGGAATTTACGTGGGTAGGAATCACAATTTGCCTCATGCAATCAGTACGAAAATACATAGAATCTTTGGTCATGGTAACTCACCGGCTTGCCGCCGAACTTGATTCGGGAGTTCTAGGTGCTGTGGGGGTATTTAACATGTCTAGAGAGTTTGAAGGGTTTAAACTAGAGTGATTGTTCGGGTCGCACACCTCTCCGTCGAAAAACCTACGAAAAGATAAGCTGTAACGTTCAATATTCAACGATTGAAGCATTCCAACCGGAAATTGTAACCGTCCTCTTCGAGAGAAGTGTCGCTGTCATCCGCGGCAATATATTGGACTTGTAACGTGCAATCGCCCGATTGTTGCTGGAGGATATCTACAGCCTCTCGATGACAGGCTTGTCGCAAGTCGCGGTCGTTTACTGATAAGATCGCGTCTCCTATGTAGAGCTGCTCTGATAAGGCCGCAGGCCCGTTGGGCTCCAACTCCGAAATCAAAATGGGCACTCCGTGCTCTCTCCCACCCTAGAGATAATAGTTTTTACATGAAGAGTCTAAATGCAAAACAATCATTGGCAATTAGGCAGATATTTGCAATAAGAGTGATAGTAGAGCTCAAAAGAGGTGAAAATAACTCAACTTGTCTTGTACCTACAGAGTGGTCCAGCTCAGCTCCCGTCTTCTGTAGCTCAGTTATTATTTAGTTTGGTTTTTCGCAAATAACTCGGAATATGTTAGGATTTACGTTAGGGTTATAATAAGAAAAAATATTCGTTTTCTAATTCGAACGACATAAAAAAAAACAGGGGTTGCTATTTAAAATAAGCAAAATAAAAGACTAAAGTTTAAAAAGTTTGGAAGTAAACTGTATACACCCTGTAGTAATTCAGATCAATCAAACTTAATTAATAAGTCTGTTAGACCTTGTTCAACACGTCCGTAGTAATAATGTCATCAAAAAAGCACTGTTTCTATTTTTTTATTAATTTTTAAAACTAAAGGTGTAAAACCGATTTTTTTGTTTTTATTTTTTTTAACAATAATCCTTGAACTGATCTGAAAAAAACTTTAGGGACATGTAAGAAGTTAAAAAGGTATCCTAATAAGCACAAAAAAATACAGCATGCCATTGAAAAAAATTATTATTATGACATCATACTTTTTTGGAACACTGTATAATCAAAAATATTTTCCTGAAATGTGTCCTAGGGTATAAATAATATCTACAAAATATCAAAACTCCAACTAAAAATAAATGAGCTACAGAAGATGGGAGCTGGGCTGGACCACCCTGTAGAAGGCAAAAAAAATGGGACGCAATCTTAAACTTTGCTAATAAAAATTTTGAATAAATATGATTTCTGATGTTAGTTTTTCAAAATCAATTGCACTGCTTTCAAAAAATTGTGTTAAAATTAGCAACAGAACAGCGACTCCTCGCATAAAAAATTATAAAAAAGGTAAAAATTTTGTATACCACTGAATTTCATTGCCTCAAATATCACCGACTTTTAGCAATTAGAATAAAAGACACTTTTTAAGTGGGTTTATTGTTTCTAAAAATTGTAAAAGTTGTTCAAAACGAAAGTAAAAAGTATTTAAGTTTGCTATTAACTCACTCAATAGGCGAGCTATCTTAATATTAATTGTCCACTGCGATGAGAAATACCCTTTTAAATCCAATTTCTGAATAATTTTAACTATTTGTGTACCTTTTTGCTGCTTTGCGCCTAAATACTCGACCCGGTCAGCCCAGGCCTCTAATCTAGGATTTTCCATTTTCACACATACCGTTATACTAATTCCCAGTCCCTGGCTGGGATTCCGCTTCACCACTACGGTCCTTATATCCCCGAAATGCTCCGTCCGTTCGTTGATCGGATCGATGTCGGGTTTGGGGCAGGTCTTTTCGGAATTATTCAAAATGCTATTTCTCCTACACGCTCGCACTACCGTTTTGTGTCTCTGAAGTAGAATTTCAGATTCTAGTTGACGCCACAATTTATCACGAACATCTCCTCTCATTTCTCTTCCTGAAAATGACAAACTTCACCTGACAAACCACTCCGATTCGTCTCGTTCTTTTACCTAAGAGTTGTAATTGTTGTATTCTTCCCGCTAATTCCTTGTCTAAATATTTCGCAGCGAGTTTTGCGCCGTAAACCTCGCTATTCAATGCCAGGATGGATTTTCTTAACGACGCGTTTTCCACCTGGAGTTGTTCGTTTTCTGCTCGATATTGTGCCGTTTCCATAAGCGAAGGGCTGAATTTGAGTTCGTCCGATTCTTTGTTTACTGAAAAATTAGTCAGTCATTGCCGTTGGGTCTCGCTGGAAGGTGCTATATTGGATTATCTTTCACTGATTATTGCGGACTATAAATTTTAATTCTGCTAGGTGAGAATTGAAACTAAGCTCCAAAACTGCAAGGGATCGCGGCAAGGATTATGAAGAGTTATTGTTAGCACAATAATCTGTATGTAGGGTGCATTATTAAAACAAAGAAAGCTTGTAAAAGCAATTCAGAATTTTATAACAATTACTAGGGGTTATCTTTAATGTTACGTAAAATATGTTGGCATTTTATAATTAAATACACCAAAAATATTCAATATAAAAAGCTATTTGCTTTAATCAACTACAAAAAATTAGTGACAACGTTTTAAACGTGAAAACTTTAACACTTTGGTAACTTTATCTGGTTGAATAATAAAAGACGCTTTATTAAGACTCAAATAAGTTAAATTTTCTTTCGGAAAAAATATATAGAATATATTTTTATAGATATAGAAGAAAACTGCAAAAAGTAGGTACTTATGAAAAAAAAATACGATAAACAATAAAGTTGTATTAGATTTTTCTACGGATTCTTCTCTAGCGCCACTAAAAATTTCCGGATACTTTTAGCTCCCCCATGGGGGTTCAAAAATAAATCAATAACTCCATCATACCTAAAAGGTTTTGAATAAATTAACGTATAATTACAACAAAAAATCTCTAAACCACTTAAATCATTTTATAGATTACGTATTTTAATATGCAAAGTGATCCGAAGCTTAGCAAATTAATCCCAAAAGGAATTCGTAAAACTTCTTTCTAGCAAATACCTCAACCTCATCAATTGTATTTCCATTGTGTTTAAAAAAAAATTCGCCGGGAACTCGCTGATGTACATCCAAACATTTATTCTTTATTTACTATTTATTTGCGTGATTTGGGTAATTCTTGTACCAAAAAAAAACTTACTAATATGAAGCGATTTAGTTTGTAAATAAATTAAGTTGAGGTGACTTTAATTGATTTTTTCCCTTTTTGGCCCTCGAAATGCGATGTCATAGAACAATAATTACAAAACTGCTGAAGCGTTAGCAATTGCACCAAAACTTTTCAAGCTTTCAAAAAGTGATTAGTATTTCGTGTTGCCAGCGGCGGTCTGTTATCCCGGAAATTCGGTGAAATACTGCATCCCTTCGTCGCCTTGCATAAAATCAGGTTACAAACATTCGATTTAGCTGCACACAGATTGTTCGAATGCCACAAACACAATGAATTACGACGGGAAATAAAATACGGTCCCTCTTTATCGCCCTAGAGATAATACAAAGCGCACAAAAGCCGAAATAACTTTATTAAACTTGCTGAAATATTGAGGAACTCAGGAGAGGAAAACTCCTTTAATAAAATTTTTGATTAGACACATGTCGGCCGCAGAGTGCGAATTTCGCACAGTTTGCGTATTTTATTAACAAGATCTGGCGAAAAAACCAACACTTACGCCTAATATTACGTATGGGACTCTGTCGGAGTTCAGCTTCTAGTTTTTTCTTGATGTTATTTACGTCGGGTTTGAAGTTTGGGTCTTGCTTGCGATTACCGAGACTGTCGGGCAGTTGCGAAAGCTGCGACGAGTGCAACTGGAGCAACAAATTGTGCAGTTCTTGCTCTAAAACTTCCCTCTTAGCTTTCGATTCGACCAATTCGGCCCTCATGTGGATTAGTTCGGCCTGAAAGAAAAAAATCTCGGCTGAAATTCAAGTTCTCACGAGAGATGGCTTGCAAAAAATGACATTTAGATGTGACGAATGCAATAAAGGATTTGATAGAAAACAGAATCGGTCCGAGACCACTTGAGAGATTCTGCTGCGATCAAGGTCTGAAGGATGTTCAGTTTGACCCGATCGAAGGGCACCGGCTATTGCGTCTGCATCGGAAATTGCAAATATACACGTTTCAATAATAAATCTTCATCAATACTGACGAGAAAATTACTGAACTTGAAGCGTCGAGACTGAAGATTTAGTCCGAGCAGAGTAAAAAATAAAGCCTATTAAAATTTCACAAAGTCGAGGCAAGTTCCAAACTAAGATAACAACTTTCGTATTTGAAGAGTGTTCTGTTTGATAGTTTTGTGAGTAAAGCTTTCATGCAATGTTCGTAATAAGAAAAAAAAAGGGCCTACAATATAAAAAATAAAAATGTTAAACAAGTTAAAAATAACGCCACCCGACCCTTGGGTCATCGTTCCATTCTTGCAAAACATCGTCCACTTGAATAATTCATGTCACGATCTCACGACACGAAATGGATCACTGGATCATCTGGATTCCCTATCAAATGTCAATCTAATTTTATTTTAGATCGTAAGACAACCTGATTCTTATTTGATCCCATCCCCTGCTGCACCGAAAAAATTAAATTCTCCTCGTATTTTTCACGTTTTTACCACCAAAGGGCTTTTCTTCCAACTTAACAAGAAAATCGTTTCAGTCAAATAGCAAAATCAATATTTTCATTGTACCGGAAGGAAAACCAAAACAAAACCCCACTTCGCCTTTAATGTTACGAAATGGAAAAAGATCCTTCAGGATATAAAGCTTATCAACTCAAAACAAGCGTGCATATCGTAAACTTTTAACGTTTTAATTTCCGGACGCGCTAAACCGCTCCGATTTTTCCAATGATTTAGCGTTTATTCTCGTCTGTTGATGATTAGATTTGCAGGAATTTGCTCTTCACACAACGATTAATCAAACTTATTACAAATAATTACTTTACTTAAACGGAGGAAAAGAGGAATAAATCAATTCGAGTGACAGTTATAAAGCGCATTTTCTGCTCGAACTTTATTAAATCGCATTTGAATAATGAAACGTTGCTTTAGCGCAAAATCAAGAAACTTTTTCAGAGAAAAAACAAATATTTAACATTGATGACACAAATCCAGTGGAAAAACAAAGAAGCTGGAATACAAATTAAGCCAATTTATATTATCCTCAAGCGGCTATCGTATAAATTGGTTCGTGGATTTTGCTTCTTAAAAGAGATTCGTTCTGTTGTGTATGCTTCAAATAATACGACTAATTAATTTTATAAGGGATATAGGATGAAAGAAAAAAGGAGATATAATCAGCGACTATCGATCATCCGCCACGCAATCCACAGAAGAGAATTAGATTGTCCTCAAAGGTCAGGCTACCATTAATAGCACAGCCTTAAAATGCCACTCATTAAGTCCGCAATTAGCTTTTTTGAAGCATATTAACTGATTTTGATCAGAAAGTTTTTTTTATCAAATTCAAATTCTGAAATTAACTAAAAATATAATATTCAGTTTAATTCTTCTTTTCGCTAATAACAGAAAAAGGTCCGAAAAACTGATCTGATTCACTCTCTATGTGCGCAATTTAAATACAAATCTCATTAAAAGCGTGTTAATCAGCCAGAATTGATTGTTTTTGCTCTTTTGGCATCTGAGTGGGCTTCAGAAATTGATACCACTTAAAAGGAAGCACATTCCAATTTATCAACTGTTATCAAAAACAGTAAAATTTTCATTAAATGCCACCATAAAAATTTTGTGGTCAAGAAATAAACTAAAACCATTTCAATTTTTAATCGATTTGCAATCGAAAATACTTATTTCCTGCAATAAAATACAAATGTCACTGAAGCAAACGGATGGTACCGAAGCCCTAAATTAACTTATTGATTAAAATAAATCGTGTAATTCAATTTCATCTCTTGTTTCGGTAAACTACGCGTTAAAGCAAAATCAAATCGGCATTTTCCAAACTGGACAGTTATTTAGAAATTTTGCAGCCCATGTAATATCCAAACATTTTTTGCTGGATCTGCTAAATCTCGTTTAATTGGGAAACGCCTGTCAACGTCCATTTATCTTTAAACAACGCTTTCCGAATGAAAAAAGTCGATTCGCAAATGATTATTTCCGTCGTTAATAAACCCCGAGTTACTAGTTTTAACAATGGAATATCGGTAATAGGGACGATCGTTTCCAGATACGTTTATGCCGTTAATGAGCTTCATTCAGGTCGAGAACCCATCACGAAAACTCCCTTCAGTAAAACCGCAATAATATTATCGGAAGAGCTTTCCCTTACGCAACTAATAAGCAATTTTATGACCTCCTTTAAAATTAACTACCCACGTTTTTATTACATTTTCACCCCGAAATTACGAAACTCGTGTAAAAACGTAATTAACGCGATGCAAATCCGAAATCGATTCGAATCCGGTTAAGTTGGCCAATTTACATTTCGTCAATCACTCTCCGAATTGGAGTTGTCAACTTAATTGTGAATAATATGGAGTTTCAATTGCTCTGCTGATCAATCTAATTTGAGGAATTCCTGGTGTTGGCAAGTCATTGCTCTATTGATCGTTCATTTTTCCCAATTCAACTTATTTCGGAAAGGTCAACGCATAAAGAAATGCAAATTTATCCCCTAAGTAGAAATTACCAAGTGAAGTACTCATACTTTTCCGCACAATTTGTATGCAAGTCAACATTACTTACTGAATTATAGCCAAGATATCGATCGGCAAATGAAGAAAAATGCAAATCCAGAACATCATGTTATAGCTGCTCTTAAAACATACATTTACGCCTTTCTGTTTTATTTTTAATTAAAGATATTGAATAAAAAAGTCAACGATTTTAAGAGATTTCCCTAAAAAGTACAATACACTCAAATGTATGAAATGGTTGCCAAAGTAAATAAAATATTCAATCGAATATGCACAGCTTTATGTCCCTTTCAAATGTGTTTATCTTTTTATCATAAATCTGAACGGATACTGGTTGAACGTAAAAAATGCACGATTTATGGGATGAAGAATTTTATTTTTCATTTTTATGGTTGAATGAAACGAAAAAGGTAGCATTGGTCTGTTTTGTGGGCTCATTACCTTTATATTTTACCTTATAATGATACTCTTACTTATTTTACGAGTATAAAGCTATGAAGGCGATTGTGTTTTCCCACTTTACTAAAATTTGTAATTAATAAACTTATTAATAAATAATTCTACAATCATCAAAAAGTGTGTTAAATCGTCAACAATGTGTTAAGTACCATACATTCACACCTGTCATGTATTTCAAGCACTGATAGAAATACTTAAATTAAATGTTTTGTAATTTTTAACGCTCGAATGCTTTTTAGTTTCGATCACTCGGTTTCGACGAAAAGGTACTATCCTCTGGCTAAAAAAATAAATCTACTGAATCTAGGCCCAATTCTGGATTTGTAACATGAGATCGAAAATATACTCAATTAGAGCAAGCCTTGAAAGTGAAGTGTAACTTTAGCCACATCATATGCTTTGTAAAACCAAAAGACAACATAACTTCAAAAGTGCGGCCGTAAATAAACAGCTAAAATGTGGCTAAAGTGTAAATAAACGGCTAAAATATGACTTAAAGTTCTGCAGACACAGCTTGGTTTATTTTCGATCGCATGTTACCTATTGTCGAAAAAAAAATAGATTACTATAATAATAAGTAATAGATTGGATTGCCAAACTTTTGTAATCATTTTTTTGGTGAAAAGACACATAATTAAGAAAAGCAGATCATGGAATAAACTCCTTTACACGATACAAAATGCAGTGTAATATGATGATTTGAGAAATTTATTATTAACTATTTACACATGACATTATGAAAAAAAATGACTCACCCCTTCAACATAAACGAACAAACCACAAATTACTTTAAAGATTATTATCCAAGTTCGAGTTTAAACGTCAGGACATTGCTCAACTACGACAAATACTTCATACTTCCCCGAAAACCACGATAAGTGCCTATAAAACGACATTCTTCCGTGACATCAAAATTTCTAAATTACCCTCGCCATGAACGCCATAATTAGACCACACATCCAGAAACCCATCCGCCAAAAGCCGTAAAAAATACCATCTTATAAACAAAGAAAACCGTCGGGGTTGCTACACTCGTCCTTATTTGTTTAGATTAGTAGAGCAAACCGTCTTTCAGATAACGAAACACCACCATCACCATCATGATCATCGTCGTCTCAAAACAAATAATACAGAAGACGTCCGTATTTTCCCCGTCTCGAAATCCAGTTTGACTCTCTCTGCTGATTAGACGACGGCGTGAATTATGATCGGCGAAGAGTCGCGTGTTGAGAAATGCAATTTCGCTGATTGAAGTGTAAACCGCGATCCTCTTTGGTCAGTTTTTAAATAAGAAGCCGCCGACTTGCCGGACTTGGCCAAACAACCTGCCGCTACGGACCGAAGAACTCCATCATGTGGACGTTTTTCGCGCTCAATCTCTTCGTGTGGTGTTGTAATGCAGTGCCGACACAGAACGACATTGTCAAGAGCTTTGAGACGGTGGTGCATCAGCAGGTACTTTTTCAAACATAATTTTTCAACGGCACAAGGAAATGACTAATGGGGGAAAAGCCGGTATTTGTCAATTTTGAAGCTTCTAATAGTGAGAAATGATGCGAGCTGTTAATATTGATGGATTTCGTTTTGAGAGCGCGTTTTCTATTTTCGTGCAGTTGGCAGTTATGATTGCCATTTGCAGTTTCAATTTGTGTTTATTATCCGAACGGAATTGCTGATTTATGGCTTGTTAATTTGGAGGTGATTTTTCTGCCAATCTATTATTGGAAGCTCCTGGAATTGTATGCCAATGTCAGTTGAATTGCTCTTTTACTCTAATTATAAGGACGGATTTAAACACAACAATGTGGAATACTTTAGTTAACACTTAGACAAAAAGACTTTTCATAACAGTTCAAAAGATTACTACAAAGGTATAGGTACCTAAATAAGAAATGATTAATTAATTATTATCTACCTTCAAACGTGTAGATTTTAAAATAATATTTCTTTTAAAATCAGGTGTACAAAATACTACGAGTATAATAACAAAAGTTTCAACACGGTACATTTTTCAGCGATGTTATCTAAAATCATCTATTCTTTCTTTTTTGTCTTTAATTTGCATTTAAATATCCACTTCTTTCATTTTCGTTTACTAATCATAATTCAGACAAAATCAACGACATTGTGGCCGATTTACAGAACATTGAATTGTAATCAATTAGTTTCTGTAAACTGACTCTAAATAAAAACAATTTTCCATTTTATTCAAACACAAATAAAAAGCTGGCTTGAATCAATCAACATATCAATTTATTAATATTGCTATATTCCTGAATGTTATACACATACTATGTTCGATAAAATTATTGACTTAATAATCTCAAACTAGATAACAAACTTCGACGAAATTATTGGATAGGTAACAGAGGGTAGAAGTTCTTATCTTTAAATCTAACAGCAATGAGAATTTATACCACCCCAACGTAAGCAAACTTTTTTAATTGGTCGAAAAGAAAGTAAACTAACGAACTAAAAGTTGTATTTTTTGGAGTGTTTAAAAATCTGCACCCATTCTTTATTCCCGCCCTAACAAGAAAAATAAAACAAGTTTCATTTTAACGAACCCTGCGAGGCGTTTACTCATTTCAACACGCAGACTTCACCTCAAAGACACTAATGTTGACACCATCACGTTGCTCCTTTGTCAGTAATCTCACTCAAACAACCCCTCAGTGCCACGATTTCTCTGTGGCTACCGCGACCCCAATAAATGTAAAGTTCCCACTTCGACATTACAGAAATGGCTGAGTCATTTTTCCGACTTTATTGAAAAAAATATGTATCGATTTTTAGAACAAATATAATCCCACTGTTATAACCAAATCAAAATCTAATTAGAGTAAGGGTTTTTTCCGCCTTCATAACCCCTTTATTTCAGAAGCTCATTTATAAATTCCAAAGTTCCGTCTGACAAGTGGACAAATCTTCTTTGATAGGTATAAGCCGTCATAAAAATTGATTACTTATTTTTCTAGAAGATTTACAATCTTCTGATGAACGTATTTGTATTCACCGCTTTATTTTACATTCCCGACATCAAGCGAAACGACGCTGATAATCTGAAACGTCTCAGGCATTTGAATAAAATGTACGTCTTTGGTCTAGATGAGTGTCAAAGCAGCTTATTTGATTGCGATTAAATGAGTACTAAAACTCAAACTGAACTTGTATGAGGAGTGTATTCTGGGTCTAAATTGGCGGCGTCCAATGTCGCTAATGGAGATATAAGCTCTCAACGACCGGTATAACCCTGAGGACGGGTTCGATATCAAAATCCTGATAAAACTTCGGAATATTATGTCTCCAAGCTAGCCGTATATTGCAGGTAATTTAGTTTAAGCAAGTCGCAAACTACTACAATTTGAAGAAAAAAAAACCTAATATTAGGTGTGTTAATAATTCATAAAATAAAACCTAACATAAGAAAATGAGTTTTATTTGAAAAAATCACAAACTATGCAATTTAAATCACGATCCGTAACCGTGTGTTTTCTTTGGCCAATTCTAAATTCACTTCCAAGCTGTTTAAATACTTACCCAAAGAGAGAGCAAAGTTACTTTAACAATTTTGTGCTGATACCACATTTTTACAGCATTTACCGTAACTCAAAATTTTTTCGTCCCTTCGTTGTTCGAGTTTTTGGAATGTTAATAACGTAATTTGCCAGAACTCCATGTTAAAAAAGAATTTATTACCTCTGCTATTTACGAAAGTTCTTAAAATGTCATTTCATTTTAATGTTCTAAACAAGCCTAATTTGAAAGCGTTTCTCTTCAATAAAGCTACACACCATTGAATCCTAGCACCGAAATGAAATTGACCAACACAATTTAACCAACCCTCTTTAGACTAATGAGCGTCGTTAGCGTGTATGTGCATGTAATTTTGGATGAAGCGAGAGTTGAATCCGCCAAACACGTACGAAATAAACACGAAGAAAAATAACACGACCAAAATCACGTTTCTCCGATTACGGTCTATATTCCTAGACTTGTGCAAAGATATACGATCGACTTAAGCCTCTAATTTTACCTTCACCTTGCTCCAGACACGAATGTTGGCTAATATTTGAAATAACTCAATTTCCTGCCGACTTCGCCAACATTAAATGGAAATTTTGCCGAGATGAGCATCCACATTCTAAATAATCTTCGTGATGAAGTACTTTAAGTTGTTTTATTTTCTTGCAGGACCTCCAATCGATATTGATGTCAATAGAGGAACGATTGAGAAACTTGGACAACATCTACACGATGCACTTGTCGCCAACTCTCGAGGAGAAATTAGAACAATACCAAAGAAAACTCGAAGCAATCGACACGAAAATCATCCGATTGGAGACGTTAGTCATGCTGAATTTAGATAAAATATCGGAAAATATCAGCACGAAGAATTTTAAAGACGATATTGCCAAAACAAACCTCTTGAAAAAAGTCGACGCTGTTTATGAAAGCCTCACTCACAGGATGAGCTACGTTGAGAGAAAATTTGAAACTAGTGTAAATAAAATACAGGTAATTGGGCATTTGTCTCCAAAATGCGTGGTCGCACAACTGAACGAAAAATTGTAGAGTAAATTAGACACCACGTTAACACGTCTCGAAAGAATGGAAGACGGTTTCACTCGCAGGAACGAAGACATCGACTTAGAACTCTCAGACGCCATCGCCGCCATCGACGACTTAAAAATCAGCTTCAAAGCGGCAGAAGAAGGCATCGTCAACAACACCAACGAAAACTTTGAAGTCAGTTGGAAAAACGCACGGTTCCTAGACCAGTTTTTAATTATCCTGCGAGTGTGAGCCTTTCGTGCTTTAAAACCGCAATTTTCTCTTTTAGATTTCGCTCAAAGAGCACATGCTACTAATGAAAAGCTTCAACGACAAGTCCAACACGGCAATACAAACTTTGTACGAAAACGTGACAAGGGACTTTGACAGGTTAGAACAGAGGATCCAAATGGGATCGCAGGCCATTAACGAAACGGATCGATTTTTAAAAAGCCTCAAGCTGGAACTGAAACGAGAACTTAATGAATACGCCGTTAAAGTAAGTTAAAAACGATTCGCTGTCGCATAATTGTGACTCTTAAATCCGGGGGATTTTTTCGCTGCGAAATGCAGGTAAAAGGGTTTTAATTAGAACTTGATAGCGCCGTGATGAACGCTCTTTTAGCTTATAACATTTTTAATGCCCGTAATCCGGATTTCAGGTGGATTTTTAATATTATCGAGGGACGAGACTAACTAATTTATTACGTGACGTAAGTTTACGACAAAGAAAGCATTCGATGTGAACATCAGTATCCGAATATTTGGATTCGTTTTGCTCTTGTAGTCATGTTCCTACTTTGAAAGCCCTTAATAATCGTTATTCGGCTCGTTTATTTCTCTTACAACTCTCACGCTAATCGCATTACATCTTAAACAAAAGCCTTTACAGCAATAAACTCTGCCAGAATTAACTCGATAATAAATTAAAGGTAATAAAATTTACCGCAATGACTGTTTCTCTTTATTGAATTATATTAACATTAAATGTATAACAAACTAAAACTTTACATATTAAACTCAAAGTTATTTTATAAGAAACGTAAAGTATGTATTTTTTACTCTCAAACAATTATGAACGACATTATATCGTCTTAAAATAAGTACGGGAAAACATGCAAGGATAAAAATAATGGTTTTATACTTCCAGGATAATTTTCTTTTTATACTAATAACAATAATTGCTAAATTGTTTACAATGTTAATTCCTTATGAAATTTAAATTAGATGTCTAAAAACGGGGAAAAAATAAAAATATGACTGAAAAATGTCTCGGAATGCGGTTTATGCTAATTTCGGTTTAACGAAAAATTTCCCAATAATTTAATTTGGAAATACCTATGTACCTTACCTATGTTAACTCTGAATGTGTGGAGTTTCTGGGTCCCGGTAAAAAGATGGATCTAGTTTATAATTCGACTTCACTTTTTCATGCAGCTTTTTTTTAATTTTCATTGTTCACAATAATTGTACACAAGTGACATTAATAATGAAAACACTTTACCATATTTATGAAAACATTATTTATGAAACTAAAATTAGATGACAATTTTTTTTACCTGCAGAAGTTTCAACATGAAGAATTTTCTACATTTTTTTTAATAATGAAAAACAAAACCTTAGGACACTGGTAATGTTGTAACTATATTTTTGGAAGTAGGTCACAGACATTTGATTTCTGTGTAAAAGAAGAATCTTTGCTACAACTGTACCCTACTGTGTAATTTTGAGCCAAAATGGTCCACTATTACATACAGAAAAAACATTGTGAAAAGTGACAGAAGTGACGATAGAAAATTCCCGAAGTGTAGTTAAATAATAAATACGAGTATTTTATTTAAAATAATAAAAAAATAAACAAATAATAATAAAAAACAACGTGAAAAAAATGTATTTATTAAAAACGAAATAATCAAAACCAATCAATAATAATACAAAGGAACAATTTCATAAATATCACAATCCTCAAAACGGGAAGTAAATTTTTATAATTAAACATAAATGATTAATGAATTAATGATTGGAAAGGAAACATTATTTTCACATATTGTATGGCCTAGGAACCAGGAAGGATACGCAACTGTATAAAGGTAGTTATAAAATTTCAGTCCTATCTAATCTCACTAAGCCAGGAATTAGAGAAACAACAGTTCAAGCTTACAATGTAAATAATTCTTCAGAAAAAATTACAAATAAACGTTTTTCCCATTTCATACTACAACATCAGTTGATAATATCCCGTATTTTGTGCAATAAATATCATCGTCGTAAACACAAAAGAAAAAAATGTTATTGATACATTTCTAGCAAAATAATTTACATGAATAAACTCCATTTTCACAGATATTTCAAAATTTGGGCAATTACAACAAGCAAATAATTGCTAAAACAATGTAAATACCTCGTTTAATTGAGCAAATAAAAATACACACTCGTAATTTAATTGCTTATATGTATTATTATTTATTACAGTCGAATAAAAATTTATGTAATTGCATTTTATGCCAAGGTGAGATGAAGGACGATAAAAATTAAGAAAATCCATGATTTAACCGCAACTTTTACTAATTTATAAAAACGTAAAAAAACGAATATTGCTATCTACGTAATCTGACGGATTCTCTTTTCCGGTTGACTTACATCTCTTATCAGTAAAAAATTTTAGGTAGCCGAAATGAATTCAGAAAACTGGAAAACCGGCGGTATTTTACGAAACAAACAGGAATCGCTAGAAACAGTAATAAACTCAACAAAAACGGAAGTACAAAACGGGATAAGAGCCCTCATGATTCTTATCGGAAAAATTTCGCCTAAAGATAGTAGTCCTCAATCAGGTAAACAAACAGTAAACAACAAAGTTGAAAGTAATATTTTAAAGAGTAGATCAAGGCCAAATTGAGAAACTCAAAAAAGAGATTGATTCCAATTTCAAAAAAGTTTTCTCCGCTCAAGATTTATTCATGGACAATTGTTATCGGCTGCAAATGGACGAGTCTCAAATAGAATCGAAAATCAGCGACATTTTAGAGAAACTGATCGAAACGTTTGATAAAAAGTATGTCAAGTTTTTTTAAATTCGGGTTAATTGCCGTAATTTTTAGAACGACTATCGAAATAAAAGACATACAAAACGTGGAGAAACTCATTAAAAACCACGATGCTCATATTTCGCGAAATTTATATCAGGCTGGGACAAACATTGTAACAACTTATGAGAAAATGACCAAAGAGCATCGTCAATTCTCATCGGATTTAAAACAGGTCAGCGACCATCTCAATGCCCTTTTCTCGCTAATCCGAGACACTCTCGCTGATGAAAACGGTTCTTTATCGTCGAAGAACGTCAACGTAAGTGCCCCCCAATCGAATTTAAAACAATTTATTTCAACTTTTTTAGTTATTATTGAACGAAATGGAAACGAAAATTATGTCTCTCAATAAACAAGGCGATCTCCTCACGAATTCCGCCCGAGAAATAAAGGAGATAGTCGAAAAGCTCCGTCATAAAAATTCCACTGGAGTCATCGATGAATATTTTAGAAATATGTCGGGAATAATTAAAGGGATGGAAGCTAAAGTAAACAGCGCCTATCTTTATTATTACTACAACAGGAGCAAAATTGACGCGATTAATCAGAACCTAAGCCGGCAATTGCAAGAAGTAATTGACGTCATTACGAATAAAACCGAGAGGAATTTTACCGAAACTAAAGACGAAAGAATCAGGAGAATCATTGACGATATTTTCGGACCGAAACCGGAGGCGAATGAAACACAAGAAACCTCTCCAAATTTAAGTGAAGGAACTGATACGACTGGGGCTAATGAAACACTAGAAATTTCCCCCAATAACTGCACATCAAACATTCTAAATCTCATTGACGTGCGGAGCGGATTTGGTTGTGAAAATGCAAATACGGGCGCTGAAGTTCAAAACGGGACAAATAAAAATGAACAAACAACACCAGCACCTGAAACTGACGAATACGAAGAAACCGACACCAACTATCAACAAGTTTTATCCTAGTTGCAGTTTTTGTGAATTGAATAAATCTTTTTTTTTTTTTGAAAATTGTGGCCTTGCTTACCTCTATCTTGGCGCTGTTTTGAAAAATGGTCTGTGCCTTGTGTGTCAGTTGTGCAAAACATGAGCTAAGACTGCATAGTTTTTGGCGAACGTTGAAGACAACATCAGGTTCTTCTGAATCGAGTTCACCTGCAACAAGTAAAAAACTTGTGAAATCATCCAAGGTGATTTAAATGTGAGAATTATGACCCAATTTAGCCAAATTGGTGGCGAATTAATGCAAAATAAACAAAAACACCGTGTCATGTGCCTTGATAAATGATAGTACGGACACAATCGTGAGAATTTTATTACAAAAAAGGAGGTTTCTCACCTATCGCCAAGTCTAAGTCTACGAAAGCCTTGTCGAATTCTTTTTCTAAGATATCCAACCACCTAAACCCGACACTAGCCATTTTTACCCACTGTCACTGTCACCATTTGTCAATTTTTGTTTGACGTTTGCGTGTTTTCGCGTCCCCTTCCGCGAAAAATTCTTGGGGGATTTAGCGGCGTTGGGTTGTCCCCTAAAACAAATATTTAAATTATCTCCCCATATTTGTTACTCAATTTGGGGTACCACAAACCCAATAGACCCAAAGTGATAGATTTTGTGACTAGATTTATTATCACTTGGCCGTTTATCGCAAAATTCGGGTGTCGGTAATACAGAGCTCCACCGTTGGTTCACGTCAAATGTGAAAGTAAAGGTTACGTTCAAATTGTGTCAATCTATGTTTATAAACAATAGTCGCGTTTTTTGAAATAAATGTGATGACTACCTCACGTATAGTACGTGGCACTAAAGCCCGGATCTTTCTGTACATATGTGGCGTTTTAATAATAACCGGAATCATCGCGTGTTACAATAACACCTTGTATCAGCTCGAAGATGCAAAGCAGTCAAACGAAATCTGCCACCAGCAGGAAGAGAATTTGTCGACGCAACTTCAAAGTTCGGCCTTCAAGTGTAATCACTTTTCAATCTGACTTAGGCTTTTTCAGTGATTTCAGACTACAAACAGCGACTGGAAAAGTCATTAAAGACTGAGAAAGCCGAACATCAAAAAATTAAAAGTGAGTTAGAGAGTAAACTCAATGAAGAGAAAACCAAGAATGAGAAGGGAACGAATGAAGCGAGCGTGAGGTTTAATTCGTTGCAACAACATTTCAACTTGTTACAAACGCAATATGAGGACTTGCAAACCAAGCTGAAAGAGGTTGAACAGGAGTTGAAAGACGTTAAATCTTCAAAGGAGGGTTTAAAGGTTTTTGGTTTTTGTTAAAATCGCGATACTGGATGTTGATTTTTTATTTCTAGACGAAATATCTGGAAGTGCAAAGCAAAAATGAACGTTTAGAGACTTCTAATCATGATTTAGAAAAGCAACTGCAACAAAATGTGAAAGAAAATACCAATAAAATTAATCACTTGACTAAGGTTAATCACGAGCTGCAAAGGGATTTGACTGACTTGAAGGTATGCACATTAAAAAACTGTTTTGTCTTGTGTTAATTATAGAAATATAATTTTTCTAACAAAATTATTACGTTAAATTGCAGTGCTCAAGGTTATTTGTAAATAATTTTTTTTATGTGCTCTGTGTCAACATGTAAGCAATAAGGTATTGTTGAAATCGACTAGTAAATCATTTTGATTACTTAAGGTTTTAAAATGTACATGTTGACCATTGACCATTGGAAACACGCAAGCTCTTGTTACCAGTGTGAAAAATAATCAATTTTCAATTTCTTTATTATTTATTAATTATTACCAATTCAGTGTCTGACTTGGAAATTAAGCTAGCAACATTATTCGTCACAATTTTATAGTGGTGCCAACTTAATTTCGCAAGTTATTTCATATTGTTTTAATACTTTTTGGGTGCCTGTTTAGAAAACAGTAACAGTTAAGTTGATTTAGTTATTTGGAAGTTATTTTGTATTTAGAGCAAATGTCCAACGTACGAGTCCATCCAGCCCCCACAGGTGGTCCCCAACGCCGCCCCTGACGCCTCCTCGCCCAGTTCTCACAATTTCAGTCGCCAGGTTCAAATCAACGCAAACGAATATCAAATAAAACCTGACGAAAGTAATCTAAAGGAAAAGAAAGAAGTAATCCAAAGCCCCCCGAACCAGAACTTTATAAAAACACCTACAAAATCGACGACTTCGTCGAGTTTGAGAGTCTCGCAGGGGAGTCTGAACGGAGCAAGGCCGCTGCTCATCCCCACAGTGACACCAAAGTCCAACAACGTGCCTCTGCCATACGTGAAGAAACTGCCAGATGGGGTCGTGCCGATTCCTGAAAAGCGTGAAATTGAGAAGAAGACTGAAGAAGACGAGAAGAATGAGTTGCCGGACGAGACTGTGAATAATCGTTACAGAAATAAAATAAGTGATATAGCCATGAAGGAAGATGCGAAGAGGATCGAGGAGGCGGATAAGGAAAATGGGGCTCATGAGGTGTTTGATCAGCATGTGGGAGGGGCTTATGATAATTTTGGGTTTGGAGAGTTGAATGAACATATAAAAAATGCAGAGAAACAAAGTTTTAATAAACAACACATTGACAAGTTAGCCATTGAAGGGAACAAAGTTTACGAAAATGAAGAAAATCATCCGATGGAAGAAAATGAACCGGAAGACGGTAAAATGTAGCAAGTCGTTTTTTTTACTGATTTTTTTTTTAGATGATCCTGAATATCCCGATCATTTGGGGCGAATGAAAGATGCGGTGGAAAGAAATTAACTTGTACTTAAATTTTTAAGAAACTTTTTTCAGTGGAAAATATTTAAGGCTCAATTATTATAATATTCAGTATTGGTATTTAGCTGTCATCTGTTCTATATCCTGGCTTAGTAATTTACGTACTTGTATATATGTTATGTAAGATAGATTTTAGGCGCAAAAATGAATTGTGTTTTTACGAACGAATGGGTTATTGATCTCGATGTCAACGAATTATGCATTTTTTGTAAATTGTAAGCACTTTTTTATGAAAGAAAGTTAAGTTGCCACTTTTTGTTGTATATTTATGTCGACGGAAAATTTTCAGTGTGTGATCCTTGTAAATATTATTTAATTCGATCGGCATATCTCGAAATAAAGAGGAACTTAAACAAGTTGCTTTATTATGTTATTTTTGCTTCCTACTTTTTTTTGTAACTGGACTTTAAATGAAGATTAAACTAAATTTTAAATTGGCGAGTGAATTATGAAAATGTGATTGGACAACACAGAGAATTATGAAACTATAACTTAATAACTGTGGCATTAAAATCTAAAAACCATAAAACCTAAATTGGATTGAAAAACATTGAAATGAGCAAAAAATTTGGACGATTCGAACTGATGAGAATTGTGTCCAATACAATCCTTGACGCATGGCAATTGCGTTCCACCGAATTTGGCAAATTTGTACGTTATTTTTGCGAAACGTCCACTTTAGTTCAATTTTTTCGAACAAGTTTTAAGTTTTGTTAATTATTTGTCGTTAAATTTCGTAAAAATCCTTTAGGGATGCGAAAAATCGTCGCTCTCATTGAGCCACCTGACGTCAATCTGTCATTTTCCCACCAGTCCAGTGGAGTCGATTGTGTTGGCTTGGGTCGGTAAAAATATGATGTTTGGAATATAAAATCTCGCAAATAGTGCCCCAAAAACGCGTTCGGAATGGAGGAAATCGAATACGACTTAAATCGTATTTGTCGCGCTTGCAAAAACGAGTCCTCGGTCATGAGATCGGTGTTTGATGGATGCGAATTGTTGCCCGAATGTCCCCGTATTGACGAGATGCTAATGGCTTGTACCTCGGTGCAGGTAAACTATTCCTCGTAATTAATATTGTGCGGGTACATGGACGCACGGTTTGTAGGTAAAAACCGAGGATGAACTACCTAAAATGATCTGCGCCACTTGCACGGAACAACTAAAAGAGGCCTATATTTTCAAGCAACAATGCCAAGAGACCGACGTCAGTCTCAGGGAGTACGTCAAGAATTTCAAATCGGACGAGGATGTCAAGACGGAAGTGGTGGCCACGGGCGGCACTGTCGAAGGTGGGGAACTACACGTGCTTTTAACTAGGCTTGAGCCCACGTTGAAAAAACATATTAAATTCAAGTTCTTACAATTTGGTAAAGCGTCAATTCATTAAATTATCATCAATTAACAGGAATATTTTTTCTAACGAATTGTAAAAAATACAAAATATGATTACCCTTTCCTTTAAATGTGCCTATCATTTCTAAGGAATACTACGGACTGTCTATAAAAGAGTGTAGGATCTCAGGTGGTTCTGGAATTTGAATTTGCCACATTTAATTACATATTTTATTTCTATGAAATTTCTTAAAAGTACCAATTTTTATACATTCAGGCAACCAGTAAAACCATATTTTTCATATACTAACATTTTTCGCTTTTTCTGGAAAGAAGCGGCAGACTTTTAATACCTACTACGATCCTACATTCATTTATAGACAGATTGTATTTTTACCAACAATTAAGTGTCTCTAATATTACCTTAGAAACCATAGGCAATTATAGAGCCAAAGAAAAAATTCTGAATGGGTGTTCGTATAGTAGAATACTTTCAGCAGACACCTCGTATACTATTTTTTCTCAAAAATTTTAAAATTACAATACAACAGTTAAATAGATTATTTTGGAAAACATTACAATTTGTGTTAGAAATTTTGCGAAAGACCTGACGGATGTCTGTTCGCGAATTACACATTGTTTGATGAAATAGCAGTATTTTAAATTTGAGGAAATCTTGTGGCAGTGTCTAATTTTACAGTGGTACTGATATTAGTTACACCTTTTTTATTTAATCAAATCATCTGTACTTAATTGCTTAAACTTAAACAAAAAATAAGCTTAAAGGTTAAGAAATTGTCTTGTAATGTTTGCAGAGATGTAATTTAGCTCGTTTTTGAGCAAAAAACTTACTCACTTTCCGAAATATTGTAAATAAACAAAAAATTGCGTTATTCTGTTATTCTGTGTGATAGTTTATGGGCTAAAAACTCTTCTATTTTCTTTACTTATTCTTTTTTTTTTTCAATAAAATAATAGTTGTTTTACGTAAAAAATTGAGTGAATATCTAAAGAATTCTTATCTCTTGTTTTAAGTCTCCGCTTTAAAAAAAATATTTTTAAAATAGAATTTTTATTCTATTCACATTTTTCATTCTTGGTTTAATATCTACCTAAACAAAAAAAAGAACTCTAACTCTAGTCAGAAAAAAAAATTGGTTTTTGTTTGAAAATCTGGAACTTTAATTAGCTTCACATATTCAGAAAGATGTGATAATGTTATCTTACAAACCAGTTCATTTGGTTTGATTTCTTTTGTTTATTCTTATAATTTCTTATACAGGGGTGTCTCAAAATTGTCGAATTCCGAGTTCAGAGTTCACTTTACTAGTACAAATATAGAAACAAAATAAAGATTCGGGGCTTCCGCCCCAGTCTAGTAGCCTTATTCCGTCATTAAAATGTCACTGTTATGACACTTGGAGAAAAGAACGTCCTAATGTCAAACTTGACGCAAGTAGCCTTTCGAGTGGCATTTTTAAAGCAACAAATGCTACCTAACAACCTAACGGCCATGGTCGATATCGATGACGGATGGCATATATCCGTTATGACGAGTGACGTTATAATTTAAAATAACTGTCACGTACATATCACTAGTAAAGAAATTAAATCAAGGATATTTTGAGGATGTTAATCAGTTTATTTCACGATTTTGTCTGCCGAGATTTTAATTTTAACGGGACGTGGACATAAGTCTTACTCTCGTGTTGTTAGTTTTAGAGAATTTGGCCGACGAACTGTCCGAAGACGACCCTTTGAAAGACCTCACCGTAAGTCAACGCTCCGACTTCATCGAATTCATAGAAGACAACCAAATGATTCTGACATGTCGCGAATGTCGCAAAAGCTTCACTCGACTCGAAGGTTTGCGAAGCCACAAACGTATCCACTTGGGTACGTTATTCAAATGTCGTTATTGCGGTAAAGGTTACACTAGACAAACTCACGTCTACCGACACGAATTATCTCACGGCAAACACAAACTCCACGTTTGTCGAATATGCAACAAGACTCTAACGAGAATGGAGCACTTGAAACGTCACTTAACGACACATTTGAAAGAAAAACCTTTCTCTTGTAAATCGTGCAATAGAGGATTTAACAGATCGGATCATCTCGAAGTGCACGCTGTGAGGTGTAAGGGAGAGAGAGTACACATTTGTGACATCTGCAATCGAGGATTCTCGCGAGAGGACAGTCTAGAAGTGCACAAGAGGTTGCACGAGAATCAAAAACCAGCACTGCCAACTTTAGAGAATATAGATAATATCGAGGAACATTATTACGAGATCGATTATGATCCTAACATGGATTATTCGGCCGGTTCGGATGTTGATGACTACTTGGAGCCGCATGTGGAAGTTACCGAAAATTTAGATGAGGACAGGATCAAGGAAGTTGAAAGTTTGCAAAACGAATCGGGCGAGTCGGAAGAACAAATGGATATTAAAGATATGTTGGAATCTCAGGTTGATCTTGAAATCAACGAAAATGATATCAATATCGACGAAGATAAAAAAATTATTAGCAGAGCGTTGGATAGCGACGAGTATGTGCCTGATGACGATGTTGGACATGACGGTTAGTAAACCTTTGTTGGTATCTTTGATTTAAAAATAATTCTTTTTAGTTGCAGACAATGACTCCGACAGCGTGGATTCTGAATACCTTCCCACGAAAGTAACGTCCAAAAAACGTCGCACTCGGGCCCGAAAGAAAAGCACAGGTCGGCCCAGAGGACGACCTCCAGGTATCAAACGCGACCGGAACGACGAGGAAGGCGAATTTCCATGTCCCAGCTGTAACGAAATCTTCCCTCGTATGAGTCTCTTAGACAAACATGCAAAAACGCACGAAGCCGCCAAAATCCACACTTGTAAAGTCTGCAACAAGGAGTTCTCGAGGTTTAATCATTTGAAACGGCATATGACGTCGCATTCGGTTGTCAGACCCTTTTCGTGCGAGATTTGCGGAAAGAGGTTTTCCAGAAGGGACCATCTGCAGCAACACGTGAGATTGCACGATAAGAAGCAGGAGTACAAGTGCGATGTTTGTATGAAGATGTTTAATAGGGCCGATCAGTTGGCCAAACACAAAGTCTCGAAGCACGAACTCGGCGAAAAGGTACCTAACTATTTACGTTTTTATTTATTATTATTTTGCTAAATGATAGATACAGATGTTGGGCGAGAAAAAATTCGAGTGTCACGTGTGTTTGAAAACCTTCACGACTGAGAAATACCGCGACGTGCACGTGAAAGGTCACATGGGCGAGAAGCGTTTCCAATGCAAAACGTGCGAGAAGTGCTTCCTGTCAAAGTCCCACCTAACCGAACACATGAAATTCCACAACGAACATTCGAAGAAGTTCCTTTGCTCGGAATGTGGCCAGAGGTTCATCAGAAACGATTATCTCGTCATTCATATGAGACGACATCGAGGCGAGAAACCCTTCAAATGCAAATTCTGCGGCAAGGGTTTTCCCCGAACCACCGATTTGACAGTGCACGAACGTTACCACACGGGAGAAAAGACCCATCTCTGTACGATATGTGGGCGTGGATTTGGAAGGTGGATGATTTTTGAGTTGTTTGGTTTGTTTGAACGTTGGGTTTCAGGGCGTACAATTTGACGGTTCATATGAGGACGCATACGGGCGAAAAACCGTACAGGTGTACGTATTGCGAGGCGGCGTTTGCTCAAGGAAACGATCTCAAAGCGCACGTGAGGAGGCATACGGGAGAGAGGTTTCAATGCGAGTTGTGCACGGAGAGTTTTCTTATGGGGTATTTGCTCACACAACACAAGAGGAGCGTTCACGGTAGAAATACCACAAATAAAGTAAAAATGAAATAAATCAATGGATAATTTTTTCTAGGTTTGAACGTAGTCAGTAACATAAGGCGACTTCACCCCATAAACAAGATAAAACAAGACGCAGACGAGCCGCCTCCGATCACAATTCCGTTGCCTAAACCGGTAGTACCTGAACTCCTGATTACCAATATTCAAGCCCACTTGACTCAAATCCAGCATCATCAGATCGCTAGAGAATAACGTCTAAAGGTAGGACTCGTATGTTGTACAGGGTATTCCAAAAGTTACCACTCACCAAAAATGTTTCTTACGTAACTCGAATTAATTTTTGTGGAGCGGTAAAACCTGGAGTACCCTGTATAACACCTCTAATTTCAGGTTAAATTACAAGTGTACATATAAGTACGTAGTTGTTAAGTGACTGTAGTTTTATCATTTTCATTTGAAGAATTCTCACTCAGTCTTTCACTAATTTATGTTTATTTTCATTTTTACGATTTGCAAGATATCGTTTTGTTTATCCCGAAGTTTGTATTATATTTTTTAGCGTATAAATTCTGTTTGTAATGTTTTTTCTTTTGTATTACAACGTATTAAATGACGATCAAAATGCTTTATGATTTAAGGCCTAATGTTCACCTCAACGGAAGGCGACAAATCAAATTTGTATTTTTGATTGAAACGTATTACCATTTTTAGTGTATAAATGAATGCCATTTTTGTAATTTACGTTAGTAGACTGTAAATATATTTTTACATTATCGAAAATAAAATTTTTGGGTGTATCTCAGTCTTTTATTCAAGTGCTAGCTCAAGCTGAATGCAAGAGCGAAATTAATACCGTTTAGTTCCATTCAGAATGCTATTAAATGTTAAAGGGTCTTAATAATTTTAATGTTTCATTTAATACAAGTTTTAAATGTATATACGGCGACGTCTATTCACAAAACCCAGTTTCGTCGGCTTTTAATTTGGTTACGTTTACGTTTGCTAATTTAGTGAAACAAGTATTAGAAATTACTCATTTCGAAAGTCATTTTGTTTATAAAAAGATGTATGCAAAAAATTCCAAGTAAAACTTTTTATCAGGCTTGATGAAAGTGCCATTCAGACTAAAAAAATTAATAACATTAAGGCAACTCTTGTAATCACGATTTAATTTAAAGAGAAGTTTCTAAATATTGAAAGCGCGTCTTCTATTCAAAATCCGGCTTTAATTTTGTTAAAATTAATTTAAATTATAATTCCATTAGACTAACGAGGACGAAAGGGATTTGTGTTTACATTTCTGTCCAAGGAATGAAAGCAATTAAACGGTTTATTGGAAAAATAAAATACTGAATCAAATCTTGACCGTTTCCCAATAACGAGCCACGTCAACACCTTCCCAGTCAGTCTTTTTTAGTTTTGTAAATACGCTGAAAAGTTGAGTTGTTTAAACTTTGACAAAAATATTTGACAACTTTACTTATTTTTGACGTGATTGTAGACTTCCTTTTCTTTATCACTCAACCCGTTATGGAGCACGTCCAGATTGCATTTGAGCAAATTAGTGTTATTCATACCGACGAGGATAGTATGAGGACCATCCTCATTTAGTGCATAATACAAAGCGAGCTTCCCAATTTCAACACCATTTTTCTTAAAAAAACTAATTAATTTGTTGTGCTTTTTTAAATAGCCTTACATGGCAATACTCTCGTGCTGCAGTGCACACATCTCTAATTTCTTGAGTTACTGGGTGCCATTCTGGGGGCCCTGCACTGCTCAACAAACCCATACAATGCGGGGCGGCGTTAACAATTCCCAAATTTTTCGACTAAAAATGAAAGATGCCGAAATCGATCTGGGTTTTGCAAAAGTAGGATACTTTGAAAAAAGGGAGATACTCCTTGACCGTTTGGTTCAGTAATGACAGTCTTGTGTAACACAAAACCGAGTCAATTTTAACTGTGCTCCTCTTGATGCATTCGGCCAGAACCGAAACTGGATATCCGGTCACTCCTATAAATCTCGTCTTTCCTCGTTGTTGTGCCTCCTCAACCGCTGGAAGCGTTTCATTAAGGACAATATCCAACGAAGGTGCAAATTCGATATCATGGACCTGAAAAAATTGGGTGGTAACGATCTGATCGGTTTTAAATTGCACTAACTTGTAAGACGTCGACGTAATCAAGCTTCAGTTTTTTCAGACTCGCATCGATGCTTTCTCTCGTTTTCTTGGCAGAGAAATCAAACATTAATTTGGGGTCTTTTTCATAGCGAGCTACTTTCGTAGCTATGTAATAAGCTTTCCGTGGGATTCCCTCGAGGCACTTTAAAATTATTGCTTATTTTTGCGTGAATGTAATTTCGGTGAGTAAATACAACCTTGCCTAGAACTTCCTCGGCTATGCCATGACCGTACCACGGGGCTGTGTCGATGTAGTTGATGCCGCTCTTGAGGGCCTCGTGAACCGTCGCTTTGCATTGTTCCAGCGAAAACTGGCTAAAATTTTGTCACATTTCTGATAAAGAAGTGGATAAAGTATAGAGATTAATCATCTTACCCATAATTCAGGCAAAATCCTCCTGTCCCAAGAGACAGCTGTGACACACTCATTCCGGTGTTACCGAATTTATTATATTTCATTTTTCTGACTGCATTTTCGTCGTGGAAGCCCGGTACGAAGGTTTCAGGCAATTCCGACATTGTTTAAATAGTATTTGTGCAATTTTAACGCGAGCTAGGTTAAATCTACAGCTGGGACTGTTTTTAAATTGGTTTGATTAACAGTGGACTGACTAAATTTAATCTCCAGCGAGACTGCGAAACCGATTAAAAATGCAAAGTGAAGTGATGCTGTTGAGTAGTTTTGTATTTGGTTCAAAACATCAAAACAAACAATTATGTGTATACGTATCATTGGTTGATAAATTTCTGATAGCGCTTAGCATTCATAAATAGAATGTGAAGGTCATGGGTGGAACAACAATTATCTAATCGTTTCTCGAACTGAGTCAACTTTTATTTTCATTGACTCAAAATTTTATTTACTTCGATTTTGTTGTTTTGATTGCAGGAATTTTGAAATAATTAAACCTGAGTAAAAAATTTATTAAATTCAGTTACAATTGTCGCATAAAAAAGTACAAAACAATATAAATAACTACCTAATTACAAAATTACAAGTCCAGATTATGATTTTAAATGTTCAGTGGCTAAGTCCTTCATCCACGACAACAAATCACTGGCCAATGTTATCATCTTATCGACATCTTTAGTCTTCTCAATTTGTTTATAAAGCGCCACGGTCCCCTTATTTAACAAATCTATATTCTCCTTATTAACCTTCTCAAAATTCTTCTCCAACTTCTGTATTTTATTCCCGAACTTCTCCACTTTATCCAACCTGTCGATCTGGTAATTTTTCCCTTTTCCTTCATCGTGAGCCTCCATCACTCCATCAATCCTGGGCGACCTTTTAAACTTTTCGGAATTCTCCCCTCCCGTATGGATCGAATCAACAAAACTGTCCATCAACTCGTTATCCCCATACCTCACCTTCAATTCCGGCAGTGCAACTTGAGCATCCCTTCTGTCGTCAAGATGAGGCCTTGAACAATTTTTGTTTTTACAATTACAAAGCGCGTCGGTGTCCACTCGCAATTTCATGACACCATTCTCATCTTGGAACATTTTCAAAGGCAGGTTAATGTCTTGTCCAACATAATACAATTTTCTCACACGAGGATCGGCAATCGGCAGCCCCTCTTTCGCCGGGACTAGGGCACCAAAATAGGTCGATTTTTCCCCCGATTCGGAAAACTGGCCACGGTTGGCCATTTGAAGCACATTTGGAGGATTTGTAACCGTTGTCAAGACATTTGGTTCGGTGAAAATTGTAGACGGTGCCTCGGTTAAAGCTTCACTGACTGTTTCTCTTTGTGGGGCTTTGTAAACTTTGACGATGTTGTCGGAATTGGCTTGACTGGGCTTGATTCGGTCTTCGACGAAAACTGGTTGCGGCTCTTCCTCTTGTACTGGCCCGAAATTTTCGAAATCTTGGGTTGCAAATGAAGGGTTTTCGTCACCAACTGTATCGACTGTTGGTACTTGTTTCAGGCTGTTTTTGACGGTTTCGAGGACGTTAGTTTCCAAATTTTCAGGCGCTGGTGCTGCAACTTCTGGATTAGGTTCTATGGGTTGAGCTCTCAAGCCTTGGTCAACAGTGTCGACAATGTTTTGGGCCATCGGTACTTCCTTTAGGCTGTTTTTGATTGTTTCGAGGACAGGATTAACTTGTGGTCTGGTTACGGACTGGTCCACTGGTACTGTTCTTAGACTATCCTGGACTGTTTCGAAGACATTGTCTTCCAAATTTTCAGGAGCAGATGCTGCAATTTGATTGTCTGATGCTGGAAATAGTCTTGCGTTGTTAGGAACGCTAACTGAGTTCATGTCCGGCTCAATCACTTTCGGAATTGTTGTCACTCTTTGTACAATTGGTTTCTTTTTCGGTTCTTTAACCCTCGACGCCATGCTAGGCCTTGCTTCTTCATTATCGTCAACGTATCCTTCATCCCAACTTCTCTTACCCGCATTTTCACCAATTCTGTCTTCTTCATTACCGTCGAGATTTTCTTTGCCAACTAAATTGAAATTGTCTTGAATGACTGGAGGATTTTTGATTTCTTCTTCAGACGATTCCTGGGATTCATTTGGTTGTGGCTTAACTTGTGGATGTTCTGCCGGTTTATTGCGCTGGGAGTAAGACGTTGGCATGATATCAATTAAGTCGTCAACAGCTTCGTCAAGATTACATCTAGTGCTGGATTCTGGTGCTTCTTGTGTGTTACCAACATTGTCGTCTCTCTGTTAACAAAATCAAAATTAGTGATTAATCAACAAAAGACAATTCAATTTACCTCATCTAAAACTTGTTCAATGATTTGGTTTCTATTTGCATTATCTTCAGTCATTTCTCCCATCCTTCTGTCTAGTTTCTCAACCAGATCCATTCGGACATCTCCCGTTTTCTCAATACTTGCTGTAATTTTCTTATCATCGCCAAAAGCTTGCGCCAAGTCTATTATAGTTATATCATTTTCATCCTCCCCTTCTGTTGTCGCTCTCTTCTTGCCCAAAATCACAAATCTGTCAAAATTTTCCGGAATATTGAAAATCCGTGAAAGTAGACGCATCAAAAGTCCCGGTTCTACCGCCGCCAAAGAATAGTAACGTGGTTGTGAGGCTTCTTCCGTTCCTTTAAACCTCGAACCCACCACAATGTTTTCCACAGCTGGAGTTACAGTTTCAGTAGCTGCAACTACTGGAGTTTCGCCATTTGTTGGAACATTGTTGTCGACATCTTGGCCTGGAGCGATTGTTGTAGTGGTCGTATCGCCGCAGAACATTTTACATGTGTTGCACATCTTGTATTTCTTACAAAGTGGTTTGTTTTTGCATGCTTCGCATTGTTGAAGGCGCCTTTCGCTGACGTCTCGACGAGCGAGAGAAAGGACAGGCTCGGCACTCCCTACGATTTCACTCCTGCAATTAATAAAAAATCATAGGAACGTCTAATATCAGGAGGAGATAAACTCCAATAACTGCGGCAAAGTAAAAAGTGCAGAAGGGGCAATTTCGTGACATTACCTTGCACATCTTCGCTTTTTGGAGATAATTGAGTCGGTAGACGGGGGTTGGCTGAGGTCCTCCGGGAGTTGCGGCTTGGCCGCATCATTTAGTGGATCGGTTTCGGGGTTCTTACTGCGGACATTGGTCGCTTCCGGGGTTTGGGTACTTTCGCCACTGCTGCAATCCTGACTGCTTTCCGGCTCCGAAACCAGACTGTGACATCACAGGAAATTAATACTCCATTCAGTCAAGAATGCAGCTGACATCTTATAATTGGATAAAGGAGTTTTCAAAGGATCGTGTTTATTTTCAACTTGATTAATTTAGTAATGTTTTCTTTAAGTTAGTTTTCGACTCACACTTGTCCACTAACCTAATAACGCGATACCGAGTCCGATAAAGTAGGTCCTTGGGGTTTGCGAAACTTTGTGTGAACTTTATTTTAATGTTGAAAGTTGCAAAGATGATAATAAAACCGTACAAGAGTGACAAAACAGTTAAGCTTCATCGTAAATCGCGAAAAGGTGGCGCAAATCTTGTTTAGGGGAAATTTCTTAATGAAAATTCGGTCGCGTGGAAAAAGATTCCTGAAAACTGCAAACTTTATCAGCGGATTTATAAACAGATATTTGCAATTTTAGCATTTTCTTGACTGTTGTATTCTGACGCAATGCACTCTCTTTCACGGAAACGTAATCATTTTAAACCCAAAGTAGACGTAGACGAGCTCCTGTGACAGTTTGTATACTTTGTACACACTAGGTCTAATGGAAAAGGGGGTCCTTAATGCTGCGTGGGCTTGCTACATGCATAAATATTTCACAAAGAAATATAGGCATGTTTTCCTCAAATTCATAATAACTTATATTTATTTTATAAAAAATAAAAATAAAATTGAACAGACTTATTTAAACTATTTACTACCCTCTGAAGTGTCTAACTTGGATAGTTGCGTTCGCGTTTCCGCTGTTTGTTCCAATACGATACACTTTTTACGAGAAAAACGAAGAATCAAATATCAAACTTGGGAATAACAGTAAGAACCTGAAAAACTTTCGACTAAAAGCCCCGACTAAAATGTCGCGTATTTCGTATGTCGGTCGCTGGAACTTTTCTAAACTTGAGCTTTCAAGAAAATTGCTTTTATTACACTTCGTGTAAATTCTACTTCGTATTGCATCGGCTTGTGATTGCGTTTCCAAATGACCGACATCCCAATTAAACGAAACTATTCTGTTTTCACTAAAGCTTATGACATTTGTAAGGGAGTGTATAAAACCGCCCTTTCCCTTGTCTCCGAAAGATTACAGAGCTTTATCAGTGTTTACCACACGGCCCGACTTTGTATTACCCGCCTCTAACGAGAATTTACGGGCCATTTTCCCTCATAAGAAGTTATTAAATAAATATTACTCTGCGAGGATAATACGGGATTAGATGCGTGCTAATTTGGGGCGCTTTTAATGTGTTTTCTTAAGTACTCACTCTTTTATAATGGCCATTCCTGAGCTGCTCCTGGAATGGGCGAGCACCAACGAGACGAGGAAAATGTTGATAAATTTCATTTTTAACTTATGATTAATTACACTTTGCACATTTCACGGGAACTGAGACGAGGAGACGCGCGGACGAATGGGCGAAACTGAAGACTAATCATTTTTTGTTACCTTATTTAAGTTGTTTCTAGGTCAGTTATTTACCTTACGCATCAGTTTCAACTCTGGTGAAATTGTTTGTTATTGACACAAGTGGGATACCAAATCAATTATGACATAATTTTGTTTATAAATTTAGTGGCGAAATTGTAACACTACGTTGGTGTAATTATTAATTAATAATAATTATTGCGGTTTCGAAGAATTTAGATACTTGCTTTGTTTAATTTAATCACACAATTAGCGAAATGACCAATAAAGGGCTTTGGAATTTCAGTTTGTTTACACATTCTTATTCTCTTGGTAATGTTGTCGGTGTGCAAAGACACCAAAATTTCAAATAAAAGAATCAGTGTTTACTTTAGAGTTTATTTGTCATATTGCAGCCCAAATTATTTCAGTCCGTAGTCAGGATCACTTCATTCCGACAACATCAGCAGAGGGAAAATCACGTTTTTGACGAGGGTCGCATTCAAACCTCATTTTACTAAGAAGATTTCGAGGGTACCGTTTGGGTCATAGAACACAGATCCACACGACACCAATAGACTGAAACAGCATTTTTTAGTAAAAGTTTTTCCCAACCCTTCACTATATGAATACGCCTCGAGACGCAACTGCAAAAAATACAATTTTCCATTCTGAGAGAACTCAAACAATTTTTTTGCTCGTATTATTTGTATGAAAATGATTTTTTGGTGAGAACACCGATTATAACGTCGAGGTAATTTTACGATCCTCCGAATACTGGAAAAGTCCATTTATACACAGGTGAATGGAATTTATTTGGCCGAAATGCCGTGTTTACGGTTGCAATTTCTGACAAATGTTCAATTAGTCGGGTTAAAAGGGAATAAAATTCTATTTTGTGCACGGAATGGATACGAAATTAAGAGCCTGGCTGGTGGTTTATTGTTCGCAGGGGTGTAATTCCCGACAAAATGCTCCAAGCAGAAGTTATAAATGTTGGTGTTTTAATGGAGGTTATTAAAAAATCCTTCAAGAGATGATCCTGCAGACCGCAAATAATGGCGGAATTATTATCCTCCAGGCGATATCCGGTCTCCATTCCGGTTTCCTGAAATCGAGTATTTTTTTTAATTATTTCTGAAGATATCGTCCTTAATGCTGTCAACTTTGTTTTCGTTTACTGAATTTATTTCTCCCACTGTAATTATCGGATCTGTTTTTTGAGAAAGAATGATGAAATCTGGAAATGAGAGGTTAGGAGAAAAATAATCATAGTTAATGAATTCAATTAGAGAGGTTTTCATTTTTAATTATTTTCTTCGCTGTTGGAATGAGGAACGACGTTACTGTTGAAAATTAGACGGGGATAAAATAAATTGAGAAAATTAATTTTCCTGCTTCAGATGAAGTGAAAAATGCTTATTGAGTTATTGTTGGAAATTGCCAAAAGATTAATGGGAGGGCCACTTTATTACTTCCATCTGAAAATTGTTTCATTATTCATTCTTGAACGTTTGAACCGGAAAAAAGTACGGACTACCACTAAGAATTCTTTAAACATTTATCTAAATACTCGTCTAAATTACTCTAAATATGACCTACAAGATGTTTTATTTTTATTTTAATTTACCTGCAGGTAGATAAATATTTAATAACGTTTACTAAATAGCCTGTTTGTATTTGTGTTATGGCATAAATGAAAACTATAAACAGATTTATTATTATTACTTATTATTACAGGAATTGCTACAAATAAATACATTGTCTTGATATACTGGAACGTGTTGGCATCTCCGATAACGTAGTGGCAAAAAGGCAAAAACTTTGTTAGTTACACTGTTCTCTGACAACCTAATATTTATTAGGGAAATGTAAAGAATCGAAAAACTACAAATGGCTAGAGGAAATCCGTCTTCATTTGAATCTGAACCACCTGGCCTACCCTTTACAAATGCGTACCATTCCACCCCTAAAAGTAATAATTTTCGTGTTTTTACATTTCCGTTCGTAAAAAGAATCATTATCGCGGCTTTCATCTAGGCATTAAGGTCAATTTGTTAGTTCAGTCCGAGGCAGGTCTCATTATCGCAGAAATCAGTCTACCAAATCCGTGGTAAATTCCTGGTTAGATTAGTGGAATTGAAAGCAAACATACGCTTTGGACCAATTGCATTGGCTCACGGCCAATCCCTTCATACACAATTCCGAAATATTCTCTTTGCTGAGAGCTTAAACATAACTAAATCACTTTAAGTCGATACTTAATCTCCACCGTTCTGGATTTATACGCAATAACCACCGGAATTACGCAAAGGAAAAACATTTTCATTCGCAATTTATCATTGGAATTAGTACTCGGGGTCAAATTCACCGCCATATTGTCCATAATTAATTTTTAGTATCAATGGTGACAAACGGATAAATTCGAAACTTGAAAGCGTCAGCGTTGTTGCTTCGTTAAATCCGGCAATGTTTTTTATCTCTCCAGGATAACAAGTTTGTGCTTTTACAATGTTTGAAAAGTTGATACGACTTTTTACAGCATTATAAATTTTACAGAGCTGTTTGTACGTGACGGAATCGAATAATTTCATTGTTGCGTAAAACATTGTAATTTCTAGTTACGTTAATAATAAATTATGGTAACTAAATAATCTTGTAAATCCTTCCGATTTGAACACCTAAATCTGGGCTCTGTGAATATTTAACATAGTGCGCTTAATCCCGGACAAATTTGGGGCTTTTCGAAGCTTGGAAATCGCCCAAAGCTCAGTCAATATTTATCCGTATTAAAAATGTACAAGGGGGATGATAAACAGATCTTTTTATAGGAATTCAATTTAGGACGGAGCGGACAAGACGAAGGTTACTTCGTATTGGTGTCTGTTGAATAAACTTGCTTTTTAGGCCGGTTTGTCAACTCCTCTTCTTATAAAACGAACCAATTTCAGCAAAGAATGAGATAAAGTTAAATACAGTTAAACATGTTTATTTTAGTAAATATTTAGAAGACTGTTCTAATAATTGAAGGTTAAAGCTAATTAGCGTTTTATTCGCTCTCATCTCGTAATGTTCCAACTCATCAATCACTTTTACGTCGTTGAAATTTCAGAATTGACCTAATGTTGGGGCGAAAGTGAATGATGATTCGCTTTCGGATAACATTAGGTTTTTTCATTCATTATTTATGACACAAACACGCAAAACATCTCAAAAGATGCGATAAGCGCTCTCCGTGTTCTTAAACAAAATAAACCAGGTCGGCGTTTCAAGAAAACGACTTGAAACAAAACGAGCTCTGATCCCTTGGACATTGTTAAATCTGAAACATGACAGAAAAAGCGAAAGTACCTGATAACTCTGGTCTCCCTACGTAACATACGCTTCAAATCCTCATTTATATTTTTTTCACGTTCTCAATCTCGATCAAAGTCAAAAATCTCGTTAAAGCTTATAAATTTTTGATTGAAATTTTTAAATTCAGGACAGTTGAGCCCCATAACAGCGACAAATCTACATAAAATCCTTAAATAAATGTATGAGGGGAATGACGGCCAAGATTAAATACTGGGAGTTTAGACAGACGGGTCCAGCGCGGGACTTCCCCGAGGAATATTTTAAAGCAAACTCTCAGTTATATGGCGGTAACAGTTGCCATTATTTCAACAGAGTTTGTCACGTTCATGAATTCATTTCGGCGGAGGATGAATTCCTAGTGACAGCTCGAAATGGAAGAATTTAACCAAACAAATTAATTTCATAACAGCTTAAAACGCAAATGTAAAACGTTTTAAATTAAAATGTAATTTGATTTATTCGCTTGCTGTTTCGCCTCATACATTCCGACAGAAGAGAAAAATTGTTAATGTTATTGCAACAATAAAAAAGCGTTTTTTACTTTGTAATTGATTTATAATGCCAATAATACCGATGAAATCCAAAAAACCTACACACGTTTCATAAATGTAGCAACGGATATCTGATAATAACTCGACAATGGCTTTGGTTTTGTGGTTTCGTTTATTGAAGTCGTTATTCAAAAGTTATAAAGGTATTTATGTGTGATGTATTAACAGGAAATAAATTGTAAAAACGAAATGGGAGTTTTATCTGCAATATTGATTTCTCATTCATTATACACGAATTAGATACTGCGCAAATAATGTCACAGAAACAGTATTAAAAAAATTAAATTAATGATGTGATGAGCTAACAAACTTAAAAGAAAATTCTCTTTAAAATTCTTGAGACTGCAAAAGAAAAGTTAGCAGGTGACTGTCATCCTTTGCTAGCATATATTTTGCTGCCATGCAGTGATAATGAAAATTTAAGTTGAAAAGAATAAGCTATTACCTATTCAATATGGTGTTTAGTTTAAACTAAAATGAAATAAAATCAAAGCTCTGAGTTTTAAAAGTAATAAAAGCGTGAACTATTGTGCATTACTGATGTATTGTTGTGTTATATAAAAACAGTAACAAAATCGTGCACTACGTGAAATACAATTTTTACTGCACGTACATATGATTTGATCCTAGCACAAAGGATAAAAATACGTTGTTATTTTTGCGATATTTCCCTAAATGTCAGAGATTTCATCGCAATATTGAATTACAGGCATTACATAAACATTCATCTAAAAACAACACAACGCGAACATTTATGACTCGAACTAAACAAAGCAAATCCCCTTTATCTCTCTCAAAAATCCAGGCCGGAGGAAGGATTTTTCCACCGCAAATTACATGAATAAGCAATTTTGATGGCATTTCTATTTCGGTAGTGTGGCACATTCGCTGTGAAGAGCCATCAATCGGAATGAATGGCAACCTCCAGCACCACGTGTGAGGGTGGAAAGCCGCCATGCATCAATCGCTTTCGAGAGCCGTGATAAAAAATCTGAAATAAACGAACGTATTTCAGAATTTAATCGGAGGACAGCTTGGATACAGTGCTCGTCAATTCTGGTCCAATCGTGTTTAAAATTGCTGAAGCGGACGATTTGAATATCGACCAAATTAGATTTATTTGGACTCGGTGATCCGCCTCGGCAACAAGTTCGAGGGATTGGGCGTTTTTGTTGCGGGTGTTTTGCATTTTGTGAATTATGGCCGTCTTGGAAAAATAATAGTTGGTGGACATAGGGGTGCTGGATTTTGGAGCGGCGCTGGAGACTGTCGTGGAAGCCAAAAATTAAATTTATTAATTACTTGTAACACGATTTTATATAAGTATTCAAAATGACAACAAAAGGAATCCGTTGTACTCTTCTCTTTGTGTTTTTATTAATTAAATGAATTTAATGCGTTATTTAATGATAAGAAGCATTCGTTTTTGTTACAGTAAATAATAGTGATAGTTTTTCACAAAATCTACGTTTTCATCCCCAAAGGGATTTTCTACTTTTTTCTTTATCAGAATTTTAAACAAAAATGTGCATATGATTTTATAGAAATTTCTGCAGGGCATTCCTGTTTCAAGCTTATTTGAAATGTGCAATTTTTTGTTACGAGCATTAAGTTGACAGTACACAACTTTCAACTACAAAATCAATGAATGCTTTTATTCATGTGATTTTAACGTGTGCATTTTTGCATTACTGCCCTAAGGGCTGGTTAATTAAAGCAAAGAGTTACGATTTTTTTATAATAATTTTAGGTAGTACTTTAACGGTTTAATTAACCTTTTCGCTGCTGAATTAACAACTCTCTTGTTACATTGCTGTGCTGAATTAGATTTGGCCAAAACGGATTTTTCCCTAACTCGCATATAGGGTTAAAACACGCACGTACGTTAACGTGTACAGCACCAAAAACTTGCTTCATAGCACGTACATATACGTCTACAGCACTAAAAATGTATTATTGTTATACGTAAGTAGCAAAGGGCAGTTAAATACAAAATTTATATTAAAAAACAATTGAAAAAAAACACATTTTATCAAAACATAATCACAATACAATCTGTGATATATTTATGAACATAAAATAAGAAAATACATACATAAAAAATATGAAGAGACAAAACTAAAAATTTTTTTTCTGTGATATCTTCATCAATTTTATCAATTATCAGTAATGCTTTCAATTTCAATTTCTATGTCCAAATCTTCCTTAGATTCTTTTAGTGCAGAAACTTTATCTTTTGATATACCAACATAATTGTTGTTTTCGGCCATTTTCATTACTTGCGCTGGAAACAAGTTGGTTGTGTTTATACTTCTTAGAAAGAGAAAAAAATTGGCTGACCAGTGATGCGCAAGCCAGGACAGCACGTACAAATCCGTAAGCAGCAGGTATTTTTAAAAGTATAGTACGTAAATATACGGGAGTAGCATGTAGATTCCGCTTTTTCAGAACGTATATGTACGTGTGCAGCAGTGAAAGGGTTAATAAATAATACATATTATGACAAAATTCAATGTACTAAAAAACTCACTAAATACGCAAAAACCACTTCAATTCAGAAATTGTATAACGTTCCTTATAACAATCAATTTTTTGACTGGCACAATACAAAAATGGTGGAGGCGCCGGGATAGAACAACAAATAAAAATCATAACTCTGTATTGGTACGACAGCATAGTATTTTTGCATTACAATAAATCACATACATTTAGTAAAGATTAAAAGAGATAGAGTTTAGGTTGTTAAATTCATTAAATAAATTTGGCGCTCGTCAAAGTGCATTATATTTTTGTAAAGATTTTCAGCAAGAAAAAGCTGCAACAAGAAAAGCTACTTATTTATGTAAAAAAATCAATGTTTTACCTTAATTTTTTGAATATTAATCAACAAAATAAAACATTGTTTTGTATTCCATTTTATGTGATATAATTTAATATTTGTTTTCATACAAATTTAAAACAACCACTTTATTGAATCGTGAATTTTTTTGTCTGTTTATGTATTTATTATAAAAGTTAGATATTTAACTATTTGGTATTTTAAAATGTTTAAAATAAATTCAAATATTTACATTTGCATTTATTTTGTTCGTAAAGCGATAATTTCAGACATTATTTATTTTTAATTTTTGGTTTTGGAAGAAGTGAAGACTGTCCAAGCTTTTAACTATTTATACTGGCACAACAATTGGGGCAAAAGTGCACTTGTAGCGAAACTCGGCGATCTTTTAATGTTGCACAAAATTTACTATCACAATGCCTCCCTAGAGTCTCTCATTTAAGCCACCTACCTGTAAGCCATTTGTCTTTTATCGACACTGATGACGTTCAGATGAAGCCGTTACGAGCTAATTAACGCAAATTACAAACTACGTGCTACATCCCAAACAAATATTCTCTGGGCTCGTTCTGTTAGGTCAATAAATTATCTGAAGTAATAAAGGGACTACTGTAGTCGGTGTATGATCAACGGGGGCGACGCCTTGGTGCTTTACCCTCCCTTGTTCTGACAATATTATCATAGGAAACAAGCAACCGGAAATCACCCTCCCGTTTCCGCTATCTTTGTGCAAAGCTTACTGACCAGTGCTAATCGGCGCATATTAATTTACCGATTCTGGGCGTGCTTTGTGCTGTTAATCATCTTTGGATTTTTTTTTACCGGAAATTGCCGGATAAATAACGCCTGTCTGCTTTGAATGATATATTTTTAGGGTTCCGGGCGCTATTTATGGAATGTCAGTTGGCCATTGTTGCCCTGTCATCCATTGTTTCGATGATTTTCTTGTTCCATAACAATCGGGATTGATTGAACTCATAATGAAAACAAGCCATTATAAACTTCATTTTTCTTTATTCTCTTATTTTGCATATTTATTTACATTGATATATTGTCTACTGCAGATTACCTAAACCTAGCATACACAATAGAGACTCGGCTAAGATTAAGTCATTACAAAAATACACGATCTCAAATAAAGTTCTATACAAATATGTAGAAAATTCAGTGTGTGACGGAAATAATTCAATAACTCGACTCAATACAAAAACTTATTGTGAAGAGATCGAAAACCAATCACTCTAGTATTAGAAGCAACGAGATTTTCCGTCCCTTCATCATAGATATGTGATTTTATTGTCAAGCGAAAATCTGATTTGGAGTTGAAACATGTGTTCATGAATTGAGTGTTATGAGGTCAAGTTGGACGAAACAACCACATTAAAGTTCCCACAGCCTCGAGGACCGGACCTATGGATATGTTCGAGTGATGTTTGTTTGAATCGATCTGATCTTGTTTGGTATTGAAAAAGTTAGACTTATTTTCTTGATGAGTCAATAAAAGCTGGAGTATCAGGCCAGCAAAGCCACACTATTTGTCTTACATAAATAGCAAAAAAATATCTCATGACGCATTTCTGATTTTATTCTGGTAGGTAAAAGTATGGCCACCGTTAATGTGGTTGTTTCGCTTCTTTACTTCAACAGTGTTAGATAAATATTTTCTGTTGTAAAATACACTGCAGTATTTGAATATTTCCCATGTCAGTCATTAACATAGGGCTTTAAATAATGTATTAGAATCCACATGTACTCGTAAATGCATCTGACGCATAACATATGCATTTAAATTAATAAAACATGCATTAGTAATCATAACATAAACGTTCTATCGATTGAAAGCTGGTTCATAGTAGTTTAACCCTTTCAGTGTTTTATATAGTGACAAAAAACATATAAAAAGGCTTAGTCGTAAAATGCTAGTCTTACAGTTCTGGAGTTATTCACCAATTTGTTTTTTTGACATCCTGTTTTTACTTTTTTCTGTTAAATAAGTTAAACAACAATTTTAAAGGCTTACAGGTTTACCTAGACTCGCCTTTATTTTAGCACCCACTAACAATTTTCTACCTTTGAAAAATTTAGGAGAATAAATCAGTATCATTATTAAAAAACACGCACCTGATATGTGTTTCAAAATGATACATTTCTAAAATTCGATGTCGCCACACTAGAACTTTCTGATATATTTTTCAACAATAGTAGGTACCTTAATAAAAATACATTTTACACTGGATCAGGGGCTGGTTCCCACGTCAAAAGCTGGAGACTTGTAGATTTGGAGACTGCAGCAGAGGAGGCACGACCCATGCTTGCGTAAATTGGTATATGACGCGAAGCTCTCGATTTCATACTTCGAGTGTAAAGCTTTAGCACCTGACAGTTGCATGTCACCAGCATGGCGACGAAAATGCCTTGAAGACCTTGTCCTACGTGGTAAGCTATCCAAGCCGTTTCGGATCTAGCTAATTTGCTGAGGGCGCCCAGAGTTACCACTAAGCCGAGCAAGACTGTTATCTGGAATAAAAACAGGAAAAAATGGCAACATACCAAGCACAGTTTTTTCTGTTTTCCACAAACGAATGAGTACGAAATAACAAAATACATTCCGCTTGCTTGTTCCTTAAATAAAAGAATAATTCGGAATCCACCTAACAAATAATTTGAAGCCTCGAGTAAATTAACTTCAGCTCCAGGAACAAGCTCATTCCACACAAATTTCATTTTAACTTTGAAGTTTCACTCCAGTGCATAATAATTTAAATCCACGGAATAATTTACACTTATCTATTTTGCAAAGAAGGATTTGGTCTTTTTTTAAATTATGAATTTTCTATTAGCTCGGCTTTCAACACATTTATTGGATCTAAAGCCATAAAGCTGTTGACTCTTAATTTGCTTCATTAAACTTTCATCCAATTGCATAATATAATGCAGTGTTCTGAAATGATTACACGTTTCAGTAAAGTTTCAGCGAGTGTTCTCCAGTTGTTGTTTGCGATGCACACTAATGACATCCGACTTGAAGGCATAATTACAAATTTTCGAAAAATCGATGGCAGGCTACAAGATCTTTTGCTTGATTTTCTCGAGATGAAATTTAAATAAAGTTTTAGTGAAGTAGCGATGTAAATTGGCTTCAATTTATGCTTTTTATTTATTGTTATTCCAAAATTAATACGACTAATAAGCATGCACTAAAAAAGTGTTAAAAAATGTATGCTTTTAATTTTAGATAAAAAATAATTATAATCGACTAACTTCAATTTTACATTAAACTCAAACCTCTTATTATAGTTACTTCAACTTCAAAAGTGAGATAACTTTCCTTTGAAATTTTAATAGGGCACTTTGAAGAAGTTAATCGAACTTTACTACTACAGTCACAGAAGGGCCATACGAAGTATGAGGCAGTTTTCTTATTTCATGTTTTCCTAAAAAGTGTACAGTTCTAAACAAAATTATTTCTGTTTGAGGTTGGAGACAAAAGCGGTGAAATGACAGATAAGAAAAGAAAAGGACTGTAGTGTCATATCTTAAAGTCCTTCAGCTCCAGAGTGCAAGCTTATCACATTTTATCGTTGAAGAGTTACATGTTTCCTCTATCTGTGTCGGCAATATATTACGTTCGGTGCATATTTATGCCGAAATCAATCTTTATTATTCCTCACCTTGGCAAAAAGAGCAATGTGCAGCATCCTCTTACGTCGCATTTTATCACGTAGCTTGCGATCTACTTGCATACTGATAACATAGCGTGCTACTAAAGCCGATCTCACCAAATAGTATAAGGTGACTGATATGAAGATGGTGGAAGGAACCAATAAACCATATATGAAAGCATTTCGATCAAGAAACCTGGAAAAAATCAAAAAATCAATCCGACCGGAAATATTTATAACAAGACGAGGAATATCAGATTTATTGCAATGCTCTCAAAGGAGTCGAAATTTTAAACTGGAAAATGGATTTCTCATGTTCCACAATAGTTACAAATTTGTGATTCAATTTAGTTAAGAGCCAATTTGCATTATTTAGTCACAACTTTCAAAAGCTAAGTAATGACACAGATAAAATTAATTAAGTAAATTGTAAATTTTATAATTATTCTTTTATTTTTTTGCGGATTTGCGTTGAAATTGATCCTACAAAAAATATGCTAAAGCAAGGCAAAATAAACATGACCTGTTTATTTTATTAAATTGTATTCGGTTCAATGTTGACAAATGGAAATTTAAAATGTAGACAATTTTTTCATCAAATACCCTGGAAGTTAAATAGCTTTAGACGCTTCTTAATGAGAAATATTTATTCAATAAATTTTCCGAGCTACTAAAATCCCTTTAAAGTAAATTTAATTTAAATTTTATATTAATAAGAAAATAGTATATTATGATACGAGTTTTATAAGACGCATTTTGTCGCACGCACGGAATTGGGAGTAAATAATGGAGTAAGTGCGACAAAATGTCTTATAAACGAGATATCATACACTATTTTTTCTACTTTGCACCTTTTTTAACAAAAAAAATCAATTTCGAAATTTAGGGAATTTTGTGGCAGTTGACAGCATTTGCGTGGATCATGAAATTAAATGAATAATTTGGATCGTCATTAGTTTATTCGTAAAATGTATTCTGAAAGTGTCAAAGACGTTTTGCAATCTATCTGCCCCTCAACGAATACGGGCTTTTGTGGCAAATACGCGGAATTTGAACATTGGCCTAAGGAGAATGTGATCTCAAATTACTCACTTGCACTGGCTTTTGAAGTCATGTTTGTACACTACTCGAAAGGTGTTCGAAGGGACTATGTATCAGGGTTGTACAAAAGCTTCTGAAGGTTCGAAATTGATTCATTTGATTAAATTATCACTTGAAACAGGTGACGATTGACACTGACACTTCTCTCAGATAATTGTCAAAAAACTAGGTTGCCATCATTTTCCAACTAAATTACCCTGGTTTTTAGTGTAATTATTATAGCACTCCGTTGGATATTACGAAACCCAAATGGCGTATCGTAATGACCTCAGTACGAAACAAAAGTAGAAAAAGTTCTTTTTTAGGCTCCTAAATCAATGCTTTCACTTATTATTTATTACACATTGTACCGGTTTGTTTAAATACCAAATATTTTTTGGTTTTAAATAATAATGTATTTTCGTCTAAAATATTATCACAGTGTGTGAACGGTGCTATCCACATCATGTGGAGAAATACGTGCTAAATACGTTTTCATGTCAAGAGAGAATTTTATAATTGAAATGCCAGTTATTTCAAATTTTAATTTGGCTCTAATGATTTTTTGCCTGAACATACACGATATGTAATTCTTTTAAACAACATGGTAGAAGCTCTGTTATTTTTTGTGCTCCACCCTAATTAAATGTACCTACAGTTTTTATTACACACACAATGCTTGTTATTATTAGTGTTTTGCATTCCTGGTAGATAGAACTTAGAATAAATTTTCCTGAAATGTAAATTAGAGTTTTAATTAAAAAACAACCCTAAACTACGTAACACAAAATTTTTTAATAGCAAATATTAATTTTGTTTGTGTTAGAGTCAAACGACTTACGTTCTCGAACCTAAAATAACTATTGTGTTTATTAATAACAAATTTATTAATCAAAGAATTGTAGTTTTACTTGCATCGAAAATTATTAAAAAAAATTATTTTTGAAAGCTATACAGCGTGATTCTTAAATAGACCGACAAAATTCTACTCATGGTAGTGTCAAATGAGTACATGCTGAGAAAAATAATAAAAAAATTCCTTGTGCAACCGTTTTCGAAATAAATTTTTTTAAAGTTATGTTGGAGATAAAGCGTACGCCACTGATGTGTTCATAAGTAGTATTATTAGCACAGTTAGTGGCAAGCATGATAATCATCTGATGACAATGTACTTGATCAATGCAGCTATGATCACTGTGTATTATCGATATTCATTATGAAAATGAGCACATTTTATTCCAGTACAACTAATTTAAACTCATGAGCGCCGTAAGTGGCACGGATTAAGGGGTTTCTACCCTTACGAAATAAAAATGTAAATATGGTACAGATTGTCTCTACTTATCCTTGCAAGACTGTGATAAAATTTTGTCGGTCTATTTAAGAATCACCCTGTATAATATTGGAAAAATATCAAACGTAAAAGCCACTCCACGAGTATTAATGGTAATAATTTTTCTCCGTCATCTTTGGCATCTGCCGTTCCACTATATTTCATCTATAAAAGATTTGAGAAAATAGGTCGTTCGGATCGTTTTGTTAGCTCGGAATGTAATTTCTGTCAAGTGGAGTTATCAACGAGAAGATTAAGTAGTGGGATGTCACTATTAAGTTAATAGCATTGCAAAAAATTGTTATTATCAACAGCAATTTCACTCGTCTGGACTCGGGGTCCATTTATTAAATTGCCATAAATTTGTTTTCAGAACCGCATTGCGTCTGCTTTATGAGTTTGCCGGGATAGAAGAATGTGAGGATAAAATTTTATATCGGTAGTTTATTGCACCATAACTCTGTTATTTTTTAAATCATGATGATATTTCGATGGAGATAAAAGCTGTCCCGGTCGGGATTTAAAAAGAGTCAGACACAACAAACCCCAATTTTTCTCTTTTCTCTCGAAAAAGGTTTAATTGCCGGATTACGAGCCAGCAGTTGGGTTTATCTCCATCATTTGAACAATACAATCGTCCTATCGGCTTGAGTTAATTACTTACCAGCAATTCTGCGACTTGAGACTTGCAGTATCTAGCAGTTTTCCTGCTTTATCGTGGTATTGTACCATAATGCTGGCGCCGAGGAGTATTCCAGGAACACCCCAGGCGAACACTGAATATCTGCAAAAGGAGAAATAAAATGTAAAGATGAGAAGCTGGTAGTTATCGCGAGATGTAGGTTAAGGAAATGCAAATGTGCGGCCGCAGATGTTACAATTATTTCCCTTTTATTGAAGTGCTAGGAGATAGTGGAATACATTACCGGCTATTTTTGCAGGTGTGACGGAAATAAGAGATCTCTCAAGTGAACTGTTTCGTTTCAGAGATAAAAGGTGAACTAAACCGGAGCAAATTTATTCACCGAGAATGGCAACTCATTAATTTAGGTTTCGAAATTCCTTCATTCAAAATTAGAACTGAATACCCACCTACAAAAATGCTTCCCAATTGCATTGTCCGTGATCGGATTTAGATGCAGACTAGTTCTAAACTGTGAATGCATGTGATGTGCCATCGTCAACATCCAGCACAGGACGCAGAGTCGTACGTATTGTAACGAAAAGGCCAAAGCTATGCAAAGCTCGGCGTCCTGAAAAGAAGAGAAGCAAATAATGAAACCAGTTGCTGTCATATAATTTAAGCCGACAATTCAATTTTCTCCAGAATAAACTGTTTATTATTTCGCACGTTTCTTTTACTTATTGTTTTACAAATTGTTATTTAGCGACTTCCCGACACTTGAATTGTATCATCTCTGCAAGCCATAACTATAATCTCATAATACACACAGGGATGATTCCCTTCAGTATTCAAACATATTCTGAAACCGCAATTCCTCTATGACGTAATTATACGTTCTCTACTGAGGTGTACGATTGAATTACTCATTCTTTTTGTACAAACGATACCCACTTTCTAGGCTAATTATAATAAAGAGAATATTGACATCAAAGGAGCAGTCTGCTTTGTGCAATGCATCTTAAAAGAACAAACTGCACTCACCAAGTTTCATGGGGAAAACCGACTTTGTTTAATTGCTCTAATGAACCTAATTGAGTTTTTTTGTGTAGGGAGGGCTTTACGAGAAATAAAAACAATAAATCAATTAGAGCTCCACCATTAAAGAAACTTTTGTAATAAGTTAGAATGACAGATATCTTATTCTTTACATTAGATAAATCCTTTCGTATTCACCTGACTTTTTATCATCAATCTTTTCCATTTTTATAGCAAGGTATACAATTTTTTGCATTTGCTTTCTCAAAGGTTTCTTTACAATTTTTCTCTGTACAAGTAATCAGATTTAACTTCAAGGAAAGTTACAAAATTTAATGACATCGCCAGTATTATCTGCCTTTAACTCTTTAATTATTTTATACATTAATATGTACAACCTGGTGCGAATCGGATTCAACTAATTGAAACACCCTCAAACCAAAACATAAGCGAAAAGTTCATGTCATAAAATTAGGGATGACACTTGAATGGATTAAAAATACAGGAATGTATTCTTCTATTCTTAATTAATTTGGGACCACCTGCACCTAAATCTTACTTTTTAAAGTTACAACGATCAGCGATAATCCTATTAAAAGAAACCCCAGGGGTAAATGATTTAAGCAGGTAACAATTGCTTGGTTTTTCCGGTAAAGGGTTTAATACATGAGGGTTATTATTCTGTAAAATTGTCTTTCTTGAGTCCATTTACTTATTTACCGATTTTAAGCCCTATATTATGAGAGCTTTCTCATTTTTTCTGCGCTAGTATTCGACTTCGTTACCACCACCTCGGTATATTATTTCAAAATGCAGGTCAGGATTATAATTCGCCCGTCAAATTGATGGATGCGTCCTCACCCCCACGTTCTCATTTCTCTTAAAGGAAACGGGTCAAACCTCATGTCCTTTCGCAATCTCGTCCACGATATCTCTACGCTCCGCTACCTGCAAAACATCAAATCAAGAACCTGCAAGATAAGAAAGCTCCCGACGCCCGTCAATGTCTCCTCCGTACCCCCGACGATGATGAATGTCTGCGTTATCAGTGGAAATGTTTTGAGAAGTTTTGACAACTTATAGAAATAAGAGAAATGACGCGTTTTGAGCACGTGCTCGATCGATGCGGTGCGAAAATGGTCGAAATAAATTATAACGCGAGTTTTCACACCGAGAAAAATAACGGAGAGAAGTTTATGCTGCGCGATAAATTTTGAAAAGATTTATTTCATCTTAACTGGATGCATTTTCTTGATATATGATCTAATCAGCCTAAGTGGAAGTAGTGGAATAAATCTTGGTTGTTAAGCAGCTTGCAAATGGAATGGTCTTTTTAGAATTTAATAAAAATGAGAGATTGGAGAGCACCGGCTTGATTTTATCTGTTGCTGTTAGGAAAATTAAAATGGATGAATTGATTCAAATTTTGCTTCATGTACTGGTAGCTACATGCAAATAATATCACACACAATAAAGCAGAAAAAACTACTAATGCCTCTACACGTACTCGTTTTGAATAAAAAGCTCGGTATAAAGTAAAAATCCATCCTCCTATGCAAACATTTCATTTCAAAATTATATTAAAATATGGTGCTATTTTAAGTTAATAAACATCTGAAATCTATGTGATAACTTTAATTGTTGTATTTTTCTTGTTTTATTTTATAAAAATCATGTTGATGTTGAAAAAAAAAAGTGTTTCCGCCCGGGATCGAACCGGGGACCTTCCGCGTGTTAGGCGGATGTGATAACCACTACACCACGGAAACAACTTCTTGGTAAGTGAGCACCAAAGTACATACGGCAAGCAAAGACATTGAATGATTAACTTTTTTTTTATGTTTCTATAATAGTTAGAATATATTTCTTCAATAGCTTACAAATATCCTATAACAGAACGTTATTTTTTTCTCGAGGGAGGGAGGGAAATATCGTATGTTCTTCATTTTCCTCCCTCTGGAGGGAAAACCAAACTTTCATAAAATATTTGGAAGGTGGAAAACGATATTTTCTGAAGAAGCCGTGAAAGAAGTCATATTATGTATAACACTGAAGGAAAACACATGTCTTTCCTCCCTTGTATACAAATAACTATTACGATAATGGGAATAGCACACAATTTGAAATTTTATTTAATTAATTATTATTTTAATATTTGTATTTTATTAATTGTTAAAAAAAAATATATTTAAAACAGAACTGTGCTTTTAATGTTTAATAAGACAAACACAACTAAAAAAGCGTTGATAGGTACAAAAATAATACTCAACATTAAAAAAAACTACGACCTTTAATCTCACGAAAAAAAAACGTTGAAAAATAGGAAAATTATATCGTAAAAGTTTAAATACTTTGGTAAATCATTTGCATAAAATACTGTAATGGCGAGTGTTGTCTGAACTTTTAAGAACTTTCCAAAAATGTAGACGTTTTGGTTTCACATTCTCTTTCTGTTTTGAGGAACATTTTTTATCCCTAACTCGCGATTGAGTTTGAGAATTATAATATAATACATATTTTATTGTCTCAGAACTATGACAATGAGAAAAGTGCTCAAATTACCTATGCGTTTTAAATCTCATTTTCTTACACCTTTACTCAATTTCTGGAAATAGAAAGTACTGCTAGACGACTGGGTGACAAATCCTATTACATATCGAAACTTCAGGGAAAGTGTGACTTTACCTCTTTTAATCCCTCATAAATAACATTGACAATGCGAATGCTTTAATCACTGTGGTTTCGAAGAAGTTTTAGTTTTGTAGCAGCCAAAAGATAAAATAATTATTTGGGACTTTCCCTATATAAATATCTTTGCTCGTACCTGTGGTAAAAATGGTTATTTTTCAGGTGTATCAATCTCTTCTGCAGTCTTATTTACAAAAGGAAATGTTTATTTTTGACGATGAAACATTTTATTTTTTTGGTCAAATAATCATGGCTCAGTGAAATAAACAAAATTAAAGATGTAAACAGTCATTCCACACAAGTAAACAACACAGAACGAAACGTTGTTTTTGTACAAACTGGAAGAAAGTCTCTCTTTTGGTTATTTTTACACAAATACAGAAAATGTGCTCCTTTGACTTACTAATGTGTACACGTTCTTTAGCCAATTTAACAAATAGCAACCAAAATTTTGTCCGTGCTAACTAATTCAATTAAGAACTTTTTCCAAAAATAAATAAACCAGACAAAGGCAAAGAGAAGTGCGTACTTATTAAATTAATACCTAAGGCTAAATGAATCCTTTGGTGTAAATGCCGCTTGTTTACCCTATGTTGCCAATGCCTTAAAATATTATGTGCTTGAAAAGTCCAGGTTATTTAACTGTAGACGAAATTTTTACTTAGAATAGTCGCTTTCACTTCTTACTTAAACTTGCTTACCCTTAAATTTTTTCACCCCGGGGGTTAATCCTGCGATAAACAGTTTAACCCCCTATAAATAGAGTCTCAAACACCGCTTTCTTTTACTTATAATTTGAAGTTTGACTATTACAACTGTGTTGTGCATTTTTCTGGTAAGTTCAATTAATTTGATATTTTCATCGTTACAATTTTAAAATTCAACAGAATTGAAATGGCAAGCCCGGCTGTCCTGAAATGCTCTCATTGCAAGCACCCCTTATCGTATTTCCCCATCTACCAAAACGGCAACAACGAATTGATCTGTGGCCGTTGTCCTCAACCCCGAGGAGCGAATTGTGTCCGAGTGACCTGTTACGAAGTCCTGGCCTTCAAACAAGAGTTTCCTTGTCGGTTCGCCCCAGAAGGCTGCAAGGAAAACATCGGGCCGGAAATTGCGCCACAACATGAAAGAAACTGTCCTTTTAGGAAAATCAACAAGTGTCCGACTGCTTTATTCACGGAATGTTCATGGGAAGGCAAAGCCGTCGAGTTTTCCCTCCACTGCTTCGACGACCACAAGGAACACTTCGCGAGGAATAATTCGCTTGAATTGAGTTTGTTTGAATCGGGCGAATATTACAAAATCGTGACGTGTGGAAAGGAAATTTTCATCGTGAGAATTCGATTCGATGCCCTCCAGAACGTCTTGTTTTCCTCGGTTGTTTTCTGCGGACACGAAGGCAATTCTGGAAAATTCAACTGCGAGGTGATCGTCGAAGACGAGTCAAAATCTCTCGAATTGGCTCTCCCTCTTCTCAGAAATTTCGAATCGGTTTACGACACGAAGCTGGAACTACATTCGCTTGAACTAACAACACCCGAAGTAATTGTCAAAATCGAAATTGCCGACAAGACGCAAGACAAGAAGAAATCGCTGCCAAGTGAGCAAGTTTTGGCGTATTTGCGGTGCCCCGTTTGCAAATGTTTGATGAGGTCGCCGATGTTGTTCTACTTAGGAGGGCCCACTTTGTGTCGCGATTGCAACCAATGTCTCCAATATTACAATGGAAGGATGCTGAATATTCAAAATTTTGGGCTTCACAATTTGATTAAATTGGGGGCCAACCGATGCAAGTTCTACGGTTGCGATTTTATTGCAAAGGAAGGCGATATCGTCGATCACGAGAAGAATTGTTTGTTTAGGGAAAGAATTGATGCGTGGTCTTTGAGAGTTCGCAAATTGTTCGGGAGAGGAGTTGGACCAGAGCGGGTTATTGCCGATCGTTTGGCGGATTAATATATCTGTAATTAATTGTATTTCTTTCAATAAATATGTTTCTTATCGTCATTTCTTAGCAGAGTCGGAGTTGTTGAACCAGAGTGGGTTATTGCAAATTGTTTGTCGGATTAATATATCTGTAACTCTACAATTGCATTCTTTTAATAAATATGTTTCTTATCATTCTATGTTTTTTTTTAATTTGACAGAAAACGCAACCCCTAAATGAAACAAACAGGTAAGGTAGCCTATGACAGTAAAGTGATTAGCACTTTCTCTGAAAAACAACCCTCCAGGTAAATATAAATAAGAAGCCCGCTGTTTCAAAATTCATTCCGTGTGTGCCTTTTGGAGCATAGTGCCAAGCTTTGACAAAGTTCCGGTGATAGTTTATTGAGAAACATTTAAGGTAAGTTTTTGTTGTTAATCAATTTTATCAGATAATGGTTAATGAGGACTTGAGAATACAATTGTATAAAAAAAAATCAATTTTTAATAACAGTTGAGTGTGTGTGTCAGAGTTTTATGAAATGAGAATATTTTAGCGTTTGTAATTTGAACTTTAAAGTTATATTTTATATATTTTGTTTACAGTAAACAGTTATACCCATATTTTATGAAATGTAAATTTAGGAATTTTCGATCTTTGGTATTTCTTATGTGTGTCTAAAGTTTCACTTGTTTGCTGTTACTCTTAATTAAAAATAAACTGTTTCCCAATTACGTTGCTTGGTTATAAATAGCAGGTTTGTTGAGCATCAAGTGAACTTAATACGACTGAAAAAAGAAACAAGAAAAGCTGTACTAAAATACGAAAAATTTGTTGAAAGCTTTTTTATTTTGTAAGATAATAAGTTTTTCTATTTTAAATTGTAGTTATTGATTTTAAAACATCATAAAAGACAGTGAAAGTATTGGAGTGAATCACATTTCTACTGATTTCTATTAAAACATATTTTATTTTTGTTAATTGATATCCAGTTGTACATTTTGACTTCGATTTTATACATTTATTTTTCACTTGTCTGTAACTGGTTGTTTATATCTGTGATACTCAATATACAGAGTCGCTAAAAAGCATTGATACAGCTACATGATGTCAGAACGGTTTAGGAGTTTAAAGTGTTATTTTCACAATTATTATTAAGTTTTACTTATTTTTTGGTCAAAGTGTAGGCGGCAAAGAGCTAACGATAGATCAAGGCTATAAAATTCTAAATACATTTTAAAAAATTTTAAAGTTCGATAATTTTTTTAGTTTCGACTAACATAAGGTTGCATCACAGAACTCAAAAATACTCTTTTAAAAAATATTAAATTTGACCCTTCTTGTCATTAAAAAAATAAAGTTAGTCTTGTATCCCCAGAACAAATGGAGATAGAAATTTGATAAGCATCTGTGACGATGGAATTTAAATACTTTAACGCAAATACCAAATTTCAAAAAATTTTGCCGAATAGTTTTATAATATTTAACCACACTTTTTAGCAACTCTGTATAAATAACTATTTCAACTTCAGTTTTTTAATTTGTAACAGAACCTCTAATACAAGATGCCTTTGTAAAAATACAAACACAAATAATAATTTAACACACTTTTGTTGCAAAATTCTTTTATAAAGTTATTGAAATGCGATTCAGCTGAAAAAGCGAAAAGAGACAAAAACAGCTAATTGAATCACACACGGATTTCAACTATCGGAAAAATTAGAAAAAAAACTAAAATGTGAATACATACAGATCATTGCAGTGTTGGTATAATACAAAATAGAGTTTTTTGCTAATATCAACTTTGTTTGAAATTTGGAACAAAGTTTTTATATTTTTCTTGTTCTCTTTTAGAATAAACCTCTCGAGATGGAAGACGCCGCCTCTGGTCCACCCAACTGCTCGAAATGCGACAACGTGTTGTCCTACTTCCCCATATACCAAACCCTGGACTTCAAAGCGATCTGTGGCCGTTGTCTCGTCTCAAAAATCGGACTCGTTCGCAACTTTACGTTCGAAAAAGCCATCCGTAATCGAGATTTTCCGTGTCGGTATGCCAAAGTCGGTTGCCAAGAAGTCATGCGTCCTGTCCAAGTGCCCGAGCACGAAAACAAGTGTCTCTACAAACGCATAAAGTGCCCCACTGTGAGCTTCGCCAAGTGTCGTTGGATGGGAACCGAGGAAGAATTGACCAAACATTGTCTAGTGGTGCATTCTGATTATTTCGTCGATGATGACACTTTCAAATTGGACTTGACACGGAGCTACGGACGCTACAATTTCGTAAAATACGAAGAAGATGAAATTTTTTTGATTTATAGTAAATTTGGGCGTAAGGATAAGAAGAATGTTTTGTCAGTTTCGGTCATGCGTTGTGGACATGGAAACAGTCAGGAGTTTTCTTGTTTAGTAGTTATTAGGACAGGAATTAGGAAATTGAAAGTCAAAATTGATGCCTTCCTCGGAGGTCAGTTTAGCCCAGCATTGGCCACAGATATTGATCTTAGATCGGTAGCTCCAGATGCGCAAAATCAAACCACGTATGTCAAACTTGAAATTTTTGAAAAAATTGCTCTTTCCAATGATAGAATCACCCAGGAACAACTTGGCACCGATCTCGATTGTCCGATTTGTTGTAGTGATTTGACTCCTCCAGTATTTTTGTGTTTAAATGGCCACAGTATTTGTCACAATTGTAAAGACAAAATCAATCATTCATGTCCCTTTTGCCGGGCTTTTGTCACTGAACGTAGAAACGCCGTTCTGGAAAATATGACAAATTTGCCGCTTTATAAATGCAAATTCGACTCTTGTGACGTCTCTGGGGGTTTCGCTGATGTGTTTAGACACCAGCTTTTTTGCATATATCGTGACAATAATGTCGACTTTTGCCCTTTTCTTGAAACAACGCAATGCATTCAAGCCGGTTCCAGAAAATACATTGTGAGTCATTTGATCTTTGATCACTCTGACTGTTTCTTTGATTCAAATTTTGTTCAAATCAAAAGCTCGGATTTGAAACCCAATATGCCTAGTCTTTATGTTTTAAAATACTTGGATCGTTTGTTTATTTTGAAAATGGTGATGAATCAAAAGTTGTTCAAAATGACGATGCATTTAAGCGGCTTGGTTCAGGAGAGAAATAAATTTACTTATAAATTCACAATGTCTCACAATGATAAAACTTTGGCCAAAGGTGCGGGCATTGGTTTAGGAGATAAGGAGAAGCTTCAGCTCGATCTTGATTTTTTGCGGGCGATCAACGTTCCATACAATAAACTAAAATTTGAAATTAAAATAATGAAGTAGATTTGTTAATTAGGCCTTTAGAATAAGGCAAAATTGTGACTTATTTTATTTTCAAATATAATACCGATGTGAAAGTGTGTTTTTGTTTAATTGAATTCCTTTTTTTCCATAAATAAAGTACATAATTTATCTGTTGACCTTAATCGGTTTATTTTCGAGAATACGACCAATTTTCAGTAAAGTAACATAAATGACGAACTCTAACGTCAATAAAACTGCATCGCATAAAGTGTTTCAATTCCCTGGCAGATTTCATTAACTTTACTGTAGTACTGCAATTTGCTTGTTGTTTCAGATTACGAAAACTCTCGAAGTATTTACAATAAACATCCACTGTACGTAAACTTGAACAGAATACGGACAACGGGTTAATTATCTTTTCTCTTTGAAATCAAAATGTTGGGAAAAGCACTCAAATGTATTTCACAAAGGAAATAGTGATTTGTGTTATCCCCTTCTACAAAAAACTGTAACCCGTAATTTATTTTTTATCGATACTGGTGTAATCAGGAAATTATTCTCACTTTTTTTCTTAAAAGATTAACCATCTAATCTCGAACCCAACTCCGAGTTCCCGGCTTGCCTTCATCAAGACCTCAATTTCGCACATCTTAATATAGCAATATTAAATTTCCTCTCTGTCACTTTAATCCCTCAATATCACTCAATATATTTTCTTTTCGGATGGCAGTCGTGAAAGAACTGACATGCGAAAACGAACGAAATCATTGTCTGAGGTAAGAACAGACGTCAGATTTTTCTCGTTGAGCTATTTCCATGGTTGTTGGAGCTTTGGAACAAGGCCAGGGTGGCTTTGCGCCGGAAAAATATTTCTAAGAGGATCAAAGAGTCGCAGATAAAGTAAAGTAGTTGTAGGACCTATAAATTTGGGTATTCGGGACGTGATGCGAATTGTCTACTTTCAGTATAAGGGTGATACACAACAAAACCATCAAGTTTTTACAACAATGGGCCCGGAATAAAACTGAATCTTGACGGAATCGCCCGGAAAGGGCCAGAGGTCAAGTGCAAACCAGTGTTCGGAGCCACTTTCAGCGAAACGTTTCTAAAAAAATACTTACGTTGCAAATTCTTTCAGCCGATCTAAATTAAAATTTTCTCCAGCCCCATCTTCAATTACTTAATTAATTAGTCAAAGTGTATTAATTCCAAGAATTTCTCGTCTAATGTGATTCGCTCCATAAAGCACATTACCTTGAAATTTCTCACATTTTCATTTTCGAACACGAATTTCTGAACATAAAGCAACGCGAATACCGGAAAACAATCCACAAGGAACAGGAAGCGGCATAGCGTTCGGGTTTTTGGCTTTTTGCTAATTTGCTTATAAAGCAAAATTTAAATTAGGACGATGTTTGGTTCGATAATTGACTTTATTTGGTGCAGAAATCTCACGATTAGCAAGTCAAATTGATTGGAATTTAATAAAAAGCCGTCTGAGTGTGACGTCTAAAAAATAAATATTGATTTTAAAATTTACAAGTGGAAACGGTATTTACAATTCAATCATTCAGTAGTTATTATTATAGTATACATATATAAAAATTAGCCTAGAAAAAAGTAAGGTGTATTGTTATTCAGGTAGTTACCGCAATTCATAGAAGAAGGCTAATGCTATAAGAAATAATTATCTCTCACTTCTAGACAAAGTTTGGATAATTACACAACAAAAGAGAAATCTTATATTACTTTTGCAGAACTTGCAAACTTTAGACACCAAAATATGTAACCCAAACACACAGACCCTGTTTCATGAAGTTGTTTGCTATGTTGCCACAGAGTTGACAGTTTCTCTAACTTTTGCATAACTTCCACAATTGCAAGATAACTCAGAGTTATAAGTAAAATCTCTCAAAAACATAGAGGTAACAAAATTTTAATTTACCTATTCACTATTTGAAACGCAATTAAATCAGTCGACGACCAATAAACCACTGTGCGTTAAATATTTTGCCCCACCGCTAATAAACCATTGATCCAGAAAGTGGCCGCATGTTCGACGCAATTAGTGCTACATTCACAAAATAAAGAATGGGAATTAATTTATTACAAACACTTCTGCACAGAAATTTTCATCGAATGGAATGTTTGGATCGATTATGAGCTGCAGTAACACTTGTCCCGTTTGATTAGGTTACAGCAGTGGAGTTCCTGTGATAATCAAGTTTACTGACTGCCACCCTCATACGCTGGGCCACTCAAAGTGATCACTGTTGAAGGAGCAAAGTAGCTTCGACTTCCTCACTGACGCATCAAAGGACTTAATTCTTGACAATTCAAATTAGACCGGTCGCAATAGTTGCCTTTGTACTATTATGGAAGTTGCTGTCTGAATACGTCTCCAAGATTCTATCTAAACTTCCGGCAAGTTTATCGCATTCACTTTTAAAGGGTGAGGCAGGCAATAGGTGATGTACTGATGTCGAAACGGAGAAAGCATGTGAGAAGCACATTAAGAGATTTTTGTGCTATTATTTTCATAATGTTTTTGAAATTAACGCAACTCATTTTATACAAAAAATAATATAACTCGTGACAACATTAGCTTATTAAGTTACAAGATTATAAAAAAGTAAATGGAATTTTTTAATAAAATACCTAAGTAACAAAATTCATAACTTTCCAGACATAGACATTTCTCACAGACTTTGTCACTTCACTGGTTGGAAAATTAGGAAACTTTTTAATTTTCTTAAAAGTACGTGAGAATAAAAAGTTTAAATCTGAAGGTTGTATCTGCAAAACATTGTTCGATGGTATTATTTACATCAGCTTTATAATAAATAAATTAACAAACAAGGTTAATATGGGTTTTATTATAGTCATTAAGTATATAAAAAAATAATTACAAAAAATGCATAAAGTTTTTGGTTAAGACTTATTTGGTCTTAAAAAAATCCAATTTTATGTGTTTTAATTTTGGTGGAGGCGCCGGGTTATTTTGTCGTTTCTTAAATTTATTTTCTTATTCATAACGACTATTGTCTGTCGTCTTTTAAACATAATGATTACACTAAATAATCACCAGCAATACACCACAAATACATTTTTGTTATTCCTCTGTAGAGAAAAAAATTACTTTTACAATTTCTAATTACTTTCTGAAAAGTCAAGTTAGAACTTGAGTAGTTGGAAAATCAAAGCGAAAAACTAGCCGAGCCATTTTCCAGATAAACAAGGACGGTAAAAAGTATGAAAAGCGATCACCTTTAAGCGTAGCAGTAACAACTTCAAATTAAATAAAACAGAAGCAGGCGCATCTTCAAATTGGATAAATTCCAATTAGCCCCAATCAATATCTATAAAAAATTTAATTGGCCTCTATAGCGTAATTATCAGACTCACATTTAATTAATGCAAAAACCTTTTCTTTCCAGTTTCTCTAAGAAAATAAGTAAGTGGCTCCGAGGCTTGACAACCCCTTATTATTTCACTTAATATTTCAGTAATTATCTCAAAGTTTCGAACAAAGCGGAAAAGTTATTCTGTCCGCGGTGTCTTCTCGAAGGTTGTAGGAATTGAAATTTGAATTTTCATCGATGAGTAATTATGTAAATTACCGGGAAACTTTGTGTATTGTTCGGCGGCAATTTTCCCAAACGAGGATTAAACGTTTATTGAATATCAGCCGGGTTTAATGAATTGCAGGATGGCAGAAGTTACTCACTCGTAAAAAGTTTTATGAGGCGCCAGGGTAATACCAACTTTAAAAACAGAAGGCGCCAACCTATAAACCTGACTAATGGTTTGGGAGATTGTTATCGACGTTGATAAATGTAAGTTTTCGAAATTTTGGCGAGCTAGGAGGTAAAAAAATGTGAAACACTTTACAACTTGTTATGACTTCTATTTATCTCTTGTTATGCGCTTTCAAACACCAAATGTTCTGCCCTAAATAACTTTAATATATTGAATTATTTTGGCAAAATGGTTAACACGATTAAAATTTAACGAAGCTACTTCCATTAAACTTAACTCAATTAAATTAAAATTAATCTGTTTCAATTATCAGCAATTTTATCTCGTATAACTGTCAGGTTGTGTATTAAAGGTTACGAGTTAATTTTTCAACCTAATAAATCACTGGGACCAGAATAATTAATGAGTACGTGTCAAGAATATCATTTATTATTCAAGTCCGAGTTTAATATTTGGCCCGAGTTCATTACTCCACTATTTATTTTCCCAATTTGAATCTGTAATTTTATTTGAGGATTTATCCTAATTTATACGCTCTTATCTGTTGTTCAGAGTCTTATTAGAAACGACTAATTTTAATCAAATATTGACTCAACTCAAATCATTATTCTCGAAGCGATTTTTTTCGTTGCAGCATAAAATTTTATGTCGCACTAAAACAACCAACATGAAATGTTCGCTCATTCGACATCAAATTTATGTAGCGTGCAAATATTTACTTTAGATGCATTGTTAAATGTTGTTTTTTAATTTAGCCGGTAAATAAAACCTCAAAATATATTCTTATTTACCTTGTTTGTCCTGTCTAATTAACTGCAAAGTGTGTACCAGTTTATTGGTTCATTACATGGATTCAATTAAATTTATTTGGCCCGAGGAAAGGATTTGAGTGTTTGCCCATGCAAAATATTTTTTTAATAAAAACGGATCAATGAAATATTTTTTTCTCAGACATGTGTTTGCATATAATTATTTATTATTAGTTCACGGTCGATTCTGTACTTTTGTTAGAGGTTTTGGAAAACAGTTTAATCCTTCTGTGGCTTTGGTAGCCAACAGTAGGAAATTATTTTCGCCCAATTCAACTCGGAATCGATTGGTTGCATGGTAAACCCAAGTGGCAATTAGTTTCTTGACTACATTTCAGTTTGGTGCAATTAAACTCAATCTGAAGCATTTCATTACAATATATTATCGGAGAATTAAGGCAAGACATCAAACTGTTTGAGGAGTTAATGCAACAAAGTCGGCAGCCAAGTCTGAAACTACTTGAAGAGGTCAACATTGGCCAAGTCCCCGCTAATAAATCTCCATTCGGATTTAAGCAAATTTACGCCAAACAGCGTGGTAAACAAGTCTGACAGGAGCAGAATAAATCTCAAATTCGTGCTCAGTTTCGGATACAAAGGGATTGTTTAAAACAAATTTGTTTCGACATCAGAAGCAATCAATAACACGATTAGTCAAAAACATCCCAAAGCTACTAACTCAGAAAATAAATGTTTAGCTCTTCGTTTTGCTTAAGAAAGCAAAGAGGTCTAATAATAGGGATTGCCGCTGGCAAAATAAGAAAATTTCCCGACATTTAATCAAGAACCCGACCGAAATTGCTTTGTTTGCAAGGTTCCGTTATTAAAGCACAACGTCTGGATAATTCGCCTCGAAAAAATTAAATTTTAAGCAACTTTCCTCGAGAAGGATTGTTTTCGAATGATATTCAGATAAAAACAACGAAATTACTTCAACCACTCGCAACAAAAACTTTTTCCAACAATATGAAAATGTCAGTAGTATACAACTTAATTAAAAGAAGTCGAAGCGAGCTCTGCTCACTTGAGAACTTGAGTAATATTTTCACCTCAACGATCTTTTGTTTGAAGTTTCACAAAGCAGCTTGAGGATGAATAATTTATTCGACTTCTGAATACTGAAAAAAGTGCTTTATTGGTTTTCAAGCGTATTTATTGGGAGCGAGCAAGTTCAAGAGAGGAGTAAGTGGAGAAGTTGGAGCAATTTTACATCGTGTTTCTATTTAACTCGTAAGTTTTTTTGGAACGAGGGAAACGAGAAAAACATGTTTTCAGTACAAACTTACATGAAGAACGCTCCAAACAAAATTCGTTTTAAGAACGTGAAGGTATTATTTAACATATATAAAGCTCACACTAATTTGGTATTACCGCTAAATACTGTTCCATTAGAGCTAAGCAGTTTGTGTGGAATATATTCCTTGGAGAGTTCCGACAGGTGTGCTTAGCAATTTGTAGGCTATTAGCTTCGTTAAAAAATTAATAACTCTTTGTAATTAATTAAAAATGAACAGGAGAAATTTCTTTAAATACGTAAATCCCGGTGTGCTTAACTAATCCAGGAAGCAGTGAAAGTTTTTTAATAAAATACCAGGTAAAATTAGCAATTACTAGCTACATAAAAGAGAAACTTTTGACTTAGTTGACTGGCGAATGGCTGCAAAAAATTTAATAACCAACGTTTAAAAGTTGCTGCGTTAACACAAAAAGAGAGGCTCCTTTTTTCTTGATTCACGCTTTAATTAAAGCTCGTTTATAAAATCTCACCGAAACTTTTTGTGTTGGCACTGCTTAACCTGTTCTTGACTGTTGACGCTTTGTCGTAATTTGCTTAATTTTTCCGTCTTTCGGCAAAATTCTGGACAAAACTCCTCGTGATAAAAGTTTCTTTGTTTTGCCAGTAGCTAGTGTGATATTGATTTTGTGCTAAACCCACTTTCCAAAAGTTCAAGACCTCGTCTTGCATATGAAGTTTAAGCAAGTGTTTTTCTTTAAAAAAGTTTTTTTCTTACTCTATAAAAATGAAAAAGCGTTATTAATTAATATATATTTAAATACAGTTTAAACATTCCTGTTTTAATACTAACGTCACTTGGGTCATAAGTTAATTCTTTATTTTCAATAATTATTAAAGTTGGAAAAAATCGAAAAACATTTGATATTGAAACTACATATTTAGATTTGTTTTTACGTCAGTAGTCTAAAATAAATAGAGTTTCTATTATTTCGATATTCTGTTTACATACCTCGATCAAATGAGATTTCAATTCATGTCAATATTTAACAAACTGTATCGACAATAATTGTAAAAATTATTCCGTTAATGAAGGGATTTGTTAGATCCAGTAATGTTGGTTAATTAACACGAGTGTTATCTATTATATGAAACTGGTGAGCTGAGATTATCTCAGCTTAATAGGATCAGTAGAAACAAAGCTTATTTTGTAGAAAAATCGGCTTACATGAAAGCTGTTTTTATTAAATGCTTTCGTTCAATTTGTTTCAAAAAGAAAGGAATGGTTTATCACCAAAAACAACATTTTCTTTTATTTTTATAAATCTATATCAACACGGAGATTTTAATTTTAATAAAAAAAATCCACGTGGTTTCATTCCCATGCCGCTGTGTGTATTTTCTTTCCATTTATTTTTTCGGCCATTTCGTGCTTTGCGAAAAAACACTGAAACCAATTTACGTAGCGAAGTTTTTTAATCACGTATTTCCAGCAACTTCCTCCTACTTACCGGCACTCCTCCGACTCCGACAACGTAAAGAAGTTGCGTCATGAACAGCGCCGCCAGCAAATTCATCAGCGTCGTCCCCGACAGATTGCGAAGGTCCGAAAATAAACTGCAACAAACAAGCTGTTGGTGAAGTTCGAAGCAGAATGGATTAGAAAGGAATCATTCACTTTGAAAGATTGAGCTTCGGTTCGATTTCGTTAATACAATCACAGCCAGTGCCAATACATCTCAAACTTCGCTCAATTAAACCCAACACGGCTTAACGGTGACAAGACTAATGCTTGTTCGCACTTTTCCAAAAGATCATTGAAATTCCCAAGTGCAAGGCAAAAGCGCTCTATTAAAGGGGGCCCGCCAACAAAATTTATTCAAATCGAAAGCGCCCAAAGAATTTTAAATTAACCGAATTGGAGAAGAGTTGGGCGAATTTAAAACCGGTTAAATGCTTGATGAGGCCAAATTTCATTGCACCGAAAGCGCCACGGAAGCTGACACAAGTGGTGGTTTTTAATGGATGATTAAAAGCTGCTAAATGATTCTTGATGGCGAAATGGACACTACACGGATATTACAAGCAAAAAATTCGTATCAAACACACTCACCATTGCCTGTATTTACAGAAAAAAAGATAAATGCGACAAAATTATTGCTTCCACGAAGTTCCAATTAGCGCTTTTAAGTCCAGACCTTTTAATTAGAGAAATACGCGGATAGTAAAAAACGGTTATTAATTTTGCTTAATTAACGTTTCACCATTCTTCGCTATAAGAAAAATTATGAAACTAACTCAAAATTTATGCTTGTTTTTTTTTTGAAGAACATGTAAAGTTCTAATAACTTACTTAACTTTTGTTCCTCGCTCTTACACTTTATTTATGTATCCCAACTTTAACTTTAACGTATACCCTGTAATGCATTTAATCCAATTTTGGTTTGTAAAATAATCAGTTTACTTTAATCTCAACCAAGATTAACACGTTTTGTTAGGTGAAACTTTGTTGGATATTTGCAGATGTTATCTGTAACAAGAGTGGAGGCACAAATCTCCGATTGCCATAACTTGAGTGAACTTTTTCAAACGTCCTTTTGAAATTGAACAAGCACGAAAAAATAACAATATCGCCGTGATCTGTTGTGCGCTTTCTTCTATATTTTCAGATTTATTTCAACCAAGCGTGTATAGAAATTTGTCGTAAAATTATTTATTTTCGATGTCGCAGCGTTATGGCCATAAAACGACTGATTTATGCTTGTCTCTAAAACAGCCATAAAAAATCCATCAAAAGATATACACGCAAAGTTCCTGTAAATATTTTATTAGAAGACATTTTAAAGCGTCATCGACGCAGCAATAAATTTCAGATTCGAGGGTGCAGAAACGAAAAAATTCAATTACACTCCGCCAAAACCTGGAGCTGTAACCATTAAATATCTGATGAAAGACCGAATTTGTTCTTGAAGTGTTTTAACATGGAACAAATCGTGTGGAAAATAACGAGTGCTTGAAAATGTAGGTTAGAGCAAGCGTCGAACTGTGTACCCAAAGGATCGAATTATTTATGCAAAAAGTTGTTTAATTTTTCTTCTAATCGTCTCAAGAAAACTTTCTGTTTGACCCAAAATTGACGTTTCCATCAACGTGAACGTGCCTCGATGGCCCGCTTTTTGCCAATTATGCAACGAAAATGGACCACTCAAAAGGCAATAAAGTGAAGGGGAACATTAAGTATTTATGCGAACGTGCCAAATCGCTTCGGAATGATGCGAACACGAGAGGCACTGGGGAATGCTTCCTGTCATTGATGGAGCCGTCCTATTGTGCCTCAAAATTCTTTGACTTAGAATTATTTCGAAAATTGAAACAGACAACTAATTTTGATTCACCAGAATGCACATAAAGGTTGGGAATTAAACAAAAAAAGAGCACAAAACAAAACAAAAATTTAAAGACGTAGACCAATTGGAAACCTCTAACAGAACGTTTAAATTTGTCATATTTAAATCAAAAATAAAAAATTTGTAAATTTATGTCTACATTAACCACACTGTAGTGGCCATTGATATTATTTTTGTGGAAAGATGCTTTTTCATTTCCCACAGAGGCGGGTAAGCTCTGATTTTTTTCACTGGTTTGAGCTCCATTGTAACTTTGTGAAAGTCAGCATTTGTGAAAAATGTGTTGCACTGAATCTGTATGAAGCCTCATAGTTATTCACCCGTTAACATCAGCGGCCTCATCCATATCATTTTTGCCCACACAATAGAAAAGCTGAACGGCACAAAGCGACCACAAAGATAATCAAATGCCCGTTTTATCAATACTGGTTTATTGCAGTGCTTTTCGATTTTTGAACACCGCATGCAAACGATGGTTTGTTTCAAGTTAATTTTCCATCTGTTTCAAATTTAAGGGATTTGCTTGAATCAGGAACTCATTAAGTTTGTTCTTCATGCAGAGAGTAATTTTCGAAATTACGATTTAAAGCCGGGAGATTTATGAGGTTTACATTTGCAATTACATTATTACGTTGGCAATTTTTACGAAATTAGTTGCTTCCAACATTTGCAAGTATACTTGTGAGTCGTGTTGTGTGTCTGAGTTAGTTACACATGTTTGTCAGAGCTTTAAGCTTTCAGACACGCCACTATCCTAATTTATAGTTTTAGTTTAGGTAATTTGGCGAGTTTTAGTGCCAGTGATGAGAGGTATTTGAGTAATTGTGCCGTGCTCTGATACGGATCTAGTGGAGTGCGCTTTTGGAAGATTTCGTTTATTAAAACCATTAAGGATGGGTTTATTGTCACTTTGCGTGAGCATTTCAATATCGTTATTTTACGTAGATATCTCCACGTTTGATAACAAAGCATTTTTTTCTCAGAAGAGAGTATATTTTCCTCAACCAAAATGTTCAATAATCAATATCAATAAACATGTACGCATTGATAATAATAGAGGAAAAAAAAAATTACCTACATCATTTGATAAAAAATCTGCTAAACTGAGTTAAATATTTGAAAGTCGAAAGTAACGCAAACTTGAACGCTTCTTCATCTTTAAAACTCCTTAAATAATTCACGCCATAAATATTAAACAAGCAGCCAACGACACCATTTTCGCTTTACCCCGTCATTGTTATTACCTCGAAGTGTTTAATTAATTTTTCATTATTTTCGTGAAAAATCTTTTTCGACACATCCATTACCACTCTTGGGAGCACCAAAGCTCCAATGTGACTCCGGCCCTCTGAAGATGGCGTAATTAAAGCTCAATTCCATGTTTTAGGCATAATAGCGAACTTAATGGGGACAATAATTAGCAGATGTGAGCTTCAAATTAGGTTATGCCGCCCGCCGTTCCCTCCCGAAAGAAATATCTCCCTCGAAATTGGACAATAACAAAATTAATTTTCCCGTTGTTGCAAAGTTTTTCAATTAGGTCTATCAGTCCGGCAAACCGCGGTCAACAAAGATAACTCCCATTGATTATTCCTGGTTTATTTTCCACCTCTCGCGCCAATGGCCGTATCAAACGAGTTAATCAGCTTCAGGTCACAAACTTTATAAACGTCCTAATCGCAATACCTTTATTGACTTTTCTCCGCGTTTCCGCTTAATTGTTCCTGAAAAGTTCCGGCGATTTTGTCAAAGGTAAATCCGGACCCGGATTGCGTGTCGGTGGGGATTTAGAAGATGATTCGGATTCAGGACGGGCTAAAATAAAAATTCGAACGGTGAACAAACAATAAGAAAAACATTGTGTGACGCCAAATTGGTGACCGAGCTAAAAAGGTGAAGATGTGACCATGAATATGAAGCGAGGTCCGGCAGAGATAGGGCTGGGGGAATTTAAATGACGCGAAGATGGGGAAAAGAATGATATGCTGGGGGAAAAAGCGTAAAGGCAATCTGTTGCTAGGCGCCTTTGATTAATGTTATCAAAGAATTCTTCTCGTAAAATGTGACTCAGTATTCGGATATGTAACATAATTTTTCAAATGAACCAAAATTTATACATACACATAACAATTGACAACAATAACAATACAGTTCAGAACTGAAGTCTTGTTTAAATATTGTAATGAATGTATAGGTAAAATAACCATAGGTCAAACTGAATTAAAATAAAACCCTCTTCCTGTTCTTATTTAAGATACATATTTAAAATACCTAATATATTTACATTACTTGTGACAAGATGACAAATTATTATTTTCTAAAAATAAATCGACAAATGTTATTCTATTATAATATAAACTCTATTGTATACTATTTGCAGAAACACTCGTAGTGTGAAGCAGACTGTTGATTTTAATTATAATAGTTGAGTCTGAAGTCTAACGACATTGTCTCCTAACGTCTCTTTATTAGACATAAATTCAGACAGTTTTCTTAAAACAAATATGTAAAGTATTTAGATTTCAAATTTAATAACATTTCATCTCACAAGAAAATTTGTTTTACCTTCTCAGAATATAAAGTATTACTATTTCAGCTCTTTTTTTTTTGAATTTGTAAGTACTTATTAATATTTAGGCTAAATACAGTTTCTATGTGATACAGCAATACGTTGTAACAAACTTTCCACTTTAACATTGAAAATAATTAATAGCTTAGCTTCAAACTTTGCATTCATGAAGTTACTTTCTGCAATTTTCTGTAGGTAAAAGGATTTATATCTTTTATATAGACAGTAGAGCAGTTTAAAACTTTAAAAGTCTTTGAGAGGAAACTTTAAACGTGCATCCTTTTATTAAAATGCTGCGCTATAACAATTTACTTAAAAAGTGTCGACAGCAAAATTTTATTTCAGTCTCGTATGAAATTGCAGTAATACTTGTATCTCTCATACTTTGCCTTGATTTTCATTCATACAACCCACAGCCGCTAAATTCAACAATATGTGGGCTGGGATTAAACGTTCAAATATTACCCTAAGTTTGGGGTTAATTGCCCTCTGCGTATTTTTTAACCACAGAAGGATAAAAAGGCCGAATTAAATCGTTATTCGCTCTCCACGCACTACAGACGGAATTAAAGCCGCACTAATTAAAAAAGATTACCTCGATCCAATTTCCTCTAGGACGTTATAGGATCGGTTAAGGTCGTATCCTTCAGGATTAAATTCCATGTGGGATTCATAGGCAAATGTGAATGAATACTCTCCTGCGGGACTCTCAAGAAAAGCCCTTGCAAAAAAGGTCGCTTTATAGCCGACTTTTTAAGAGTGTTGGAGTGTTTTCTTCCGGCATCGACGTCTCCTCCCCCAAAGTTGTTTTATTTCGTTGAGGTAGTTCGAAACGGTTTTCACTTAACTCGGCCATAATTCGGGTCTTAAAGTTTGTTGTCTGGGAAATTCGCTGGGAAATTTTTATATTAAAAAAGTTCCACGCCAGACGGAAAGTTGACGGACAGTTGAGAAAGTTTGCAACCTGGATTGAGGTTTGCAAAAAACATGTCTAATCGAGGAAATAATTAAAAGCGAAACAACTCAAACCTATTGGATTGGAGACTTTAAACTTGTAACTGGAAGCAACTACTAACAATGAACGAAGAAATACGAGTACTTCCCTTTTTTCGAGTTTAACTAAACACAACACGAATTAATTAGAGTAATTTTTAGCGTTTCTCAGGTTTCTCCGGATCAACTTTCTCATTTAGCTCGATTTTCCTGCAAACAAGCACAAGTCGTCAACTCCGTGCTGTTTTTGCAGATTTTTGTCTAAATGAATTCCATTGTTTCTGGGGTCGCAAGGGACACAACAACAAAGTAAATAATTAGCATTAAACGCTTAGTAATTATTTATTTATACAAGTTCATTCTTGGGAAATGTCAACTTTGAAATATAATTAACCATAAAGGCCAGTTTATTAAAGTCGAGGGAAAGTGAACGCGCCGGGAATGGAAACTATGCCACTGAAATTCTAATTTGACCGAGCTTTGATAAAGATAGGGACAAGCTTACTTAATTATAATTTTCTTTTAATTTAAATTACAAAATAAGGTTTTAACCGAGTCGAAATTATGTTGTGCTTGCTATTTTAATGAAACGTTTTAGGGTCAGCTTGAGAAAATTAAAGTTTATAGAACGCAGCGCTTAATTAAATTAATTTTTATGAATGAAAAATAATTGGTTCCAGTGTAGGTGTTTCAAACAAACACAAAATGCAAAAAAACATTTCAATCCCATTTCCACCGTAGCTACTACAAAAATAGAATTTCATTTAACGATATTTCATTATTCAATTTTACGTTTTCCAGTAAATTTGCAAGCCGCTGAAATTAATCTCAACACAACCAATTACTTCAGGAACTTGGTTTTTGTCCTAAAAATGATACACTTAAGATAGAAATTCACTCAAACTGACCTAGCAGAAAATGAGAAAAGTTTTTGTTGTTTACGTGAAGCTTAGCGCCACGGTGTAAGTTAAAATAGTATTGATCTACTGATGTTATCTCGTAATATGGGGGTACACATATGAAAACATGAAATGGAATTAGAGTTGAAAGCTTTATTCATTGTGTGTATGTATGTTACGACTTTTCTTTGGGTCATAAATCTGATGGAACGAATTTGTAGTTCTCTACAAAGTAATTTCAACTTGATTCAATAAATAATATTATGCTTCATTTAAATGATTAATTATTAAAAATAAATTTCTATCGTCTACTTTAAGATTTTTCAGAACGTGTTTTAATATTGGTCTTTTTGCTGTGTATTTTATAGACAGCAAGACGTCAATAGTGGGTGAATATTAAAGCAAATCGGATAAGGGTTGTAATGGCGACGTATGCATTTTAAAAAGTAGGGCATTGCAGGAGCATTATGATGCAGATCTCCGCACTCCATCTCGGCATTTGGAATATAAATATCAGCATATCAATATCACCCTTGCATTTTTTATAAAAGTAAGAAGGTATTTCAGTGCCATACGCTTTTTAACTACTGGCAAAAAATTCAATTTCTTGAAAAATGAAATTACCCTTATTTTATATCTCGGAACAGAATTAGGAAGTTCCGTCCGCGTCCGATGATTTTCATAAAGAAGTGAATTTCTGTGCGAAAAAATGGGATGACGCGTTCCGTATAGAGCTTATCACTTTAATTCAGTCTGACCGTAACGCAACAATTTCAATATAAATTCTAGATACAGTGCGGAATGTTTCCGTTGGAAACTGGATTAAGCGAACTTTGTACGAGCACAGCGGCATTCAGATGTGCTTAAAACATCATGCCAATCACGCTACGAGAAACTTGATACGTTTATTAACTTAGATTTGATTTGAGGTGTTACAATAGGATGATGAGGGAAAATCAATTTTCTTTGATTTTGATGGTCGTGACGGCTGTAAACTGAATTGATGAGTTAGCTTAAATCTTTTAAAAGTTTATTTAGGTATAAGTAATTTGAACGTATAAATTTTCGTAACGCAGAGCTTATTGTCATTCTTGAATTTCGTACGCTTGCTGTATCAAAGTTCATGACGACGAAGCAGTAAATCTTCTTACTTGAATAATATCCCCAAGAAATAAAGGTGGTAGGTATAGATAGACCTACGCAGGAACTATTCGGCGTGGAGAATTCATGAGCGATCGAGCTTATTTAATGTTTTGCTAGATATCTGTTCCATAAGCATCATTATACCTCATCCATAATTCATACTTTCCTTTCAGAAGTGATTAGTTTTTGACATCAGATTAACCCACTTTTCTTTCTATAAACTAGTCCATAAAGGGGTTGCAGAATTTTTACTTCAGAGTTGCGTTTGGGAGAAAAACATCTTATTCTGATTATAAAGTCATTACAACATTTATTATCCACTAGTGTGAGGGTGGCGGCCCCTGTAAAGTTTTAAAACCTCGCTAACACGGAACAGCAATCGGCAATCTTTTAAAAGGCTCTAGACTAAAACTCGCGAAACTTATTTTAAAAACTGAAAACTGCAACCGTAATAGCCCCTAAACGTCTAATCTTTTAATGGAACGCCTCCACCCGGTGCAAACTTCCAACTTGCAAGAGTTGGAGTGCACATTTGCGCTATTCTCCCACTTCATAACGTTCCTTATAATAACGTTGATCGACGGTAATTCACCCTCTTCTATTCATTTAATTTGATTATACCGGCAAATTGCGGATTAATCTCTCTCATCCAAAGCCAACACTATCACTACTTGTTCATTATCAAGACGTGTCGTTTTAGTAATTTACGATGTCATTTCGTTGTCGAGACAATCAATTTTCCCGCTGATAACGTTCGGTAAGTAGCTATCTAAATTTCAAATTAAATTTGCCCACACTATTTCACCTGAACGTTGCAATAATACCATCCGTCTTCGTAAATTTCAATTGTAATAAATCGAAAGTGCTTTCGGGAAATTTGGTGCTCATCTTGCGTTAAGAATAAATCGACTTGGGAGAGGACCTCACCGAAAGTGATTTGCACGCACATTAAAATTAATGCAGACGGTTAAAAATACATAGCACGAAAAGGGTAGTAAATAAGTAAACTAAATACAGTATGGATTCAAGCAGAATTCGTTCTTATGAGTTAATTTAGAAAGTTTAAGTTAATCGAAGTTTTCAATACTGGATTTACTTTAAAACAAAAGTTTTATTATTTGTACTTTTGACGAGGGTTCATAATCAGGATGCAAAATATTTATTTCGATTTACTTTAAAGATTACATTTTTGTGGATGTTGGGCTATACGAAGGTAAAAATTAAAAACTACAGCAAACATCATATTTATTGTTGAGTTAAATAAATAAAATATTCAAAACGCAATAAAATACTCAAATTTGTTCCAATGAATAGATAATCAAATATTAATTTAACAAAATGGAATCATATCTAGAATAGATTGGGAACCATGCAATGATTATTTAAGTTCAACTGTTAAATATCATAAAATAGAACCCATAAATATTAATGGTTGGCACCATTTACGGATGGAAACAATAGATAAAGCAGAAGTTATCCGAACTTTTAAGCATAGTTTAAGCACTCGCTTGGGAAAGATTGCAATCGCATTAAAACAAATTTCCTCCACCTGTCTCCTCTCCAACTTTCTTTGTGATTTGCAAGTCAAATTTTAACACCAGCAAGAAATTTTCTTTTATATCTGTCTACTTTTGTCGCACTAGTTCCAGAAGAATCAAATCTATTAAGCGAAGTGTTTTCGTTCGCCCGTCTCTTTATCCTTAATCACTCCCTTTTCACTTGATTATCTTCAAGGATAAGATGTCATCCAATCCAAATCCGGGATTTGTCAATTAGTGTCCTCCACCCAGAACCTGATGCTTATGTAGGTCACATCCACGGGGATGTTGCCGAAAACATATCACCCTCCACAAGCTTGTATCCGTCTAATCAAAATTCTGCACAGTTCGGAAGCCACAAAGCGCAAAATATCCAACAAATGCACTGAATTTATGAATAATTGGCCCTTTTCCTGCCCACTGCATTTGTTGAATGTTTCATTACAACAGGGGAAATCGTGCGAATTTAAAACATCAAGTGAAAACAGTGAAAATTTATGACAGATCTAACGGTCTAATATCCCGTTCGGGCTTTATGGAAAGTGGGTGATATTGTCGATTATCCTTAAGGACGCGCAACGAGTGCCATCATGCATCACTTCTCAACCCTCTTCGCCTAAAGAGCTGCTGTTATGAGCACAGGACAAGATCCAGGTCAAATATGGCACGCTGGCAATACTTGCGTGTGTTAGTTAAAAGCATTCTCCATTAGGTATAAGCTTACATGTAAATTATAGTTTTTATTTTAAACTGCAAAATAAAAACGGAGATGAAACGATAATCACTGAATTTATGAAAGAGAAGATAAGGAAATTATTTAAAATATTTATTACCTACAGTAGCGATTGTTGTTTTTTTAAGTTGCTGTATTTTAATTCGCCAATAAAGAAGAAAATAAAATCACAATATAATATCTACCGACTGTGAAGCTGCATTCACAGACATCGTTATAAGTTCACAGATTTACCCCTGAGACACCCTGTATATGTCAAATTATGACTTAATTATGACATATACATGACGGTTAATCGACATACTTTATGTAAAATAACTCCTCAAGCAACGAACGACAATATCTAATCTACTGCCATCTCCTGTAGCAGGGAATTAATTAACGCAAGTTAATTAAATTCACATTAATCACAACTTCCATTGTTTGCCGCAATAAGGTAACTCATTGATGAACATTCATTTGAAAAGTTACCGAGAGCCAAAGTGAAAATTAATTCAACGCACAACAGAGAAAATTTAATGTGTGCAAATTGCACTAGGATGCCGCTAACGAATCGATACGTAAACCGACACAAATTGCTAATTTAGAAATAAATAATAAATGTTGCGAGTTTGTACGACCGCCAGTTGGAAATTTTATTATGAGATAATTAATGCGCGACGTGTCCGTAGTTTTAAATTTCACAGAGTGAATCTTGAGGGGAAAATTAAATTAAAATTTTTAGTGCAACGTGCAGCCTCCTGGGGAATGTTGCGAAGTTGCAAATTAAGAAAAACTGCCGCATGCAGCCTTGGATCGTTACAACTCTTAATAGTTGCGTCTCTGAAGGCACGTCGGGTTTGCTTTATTTTCAAGAAGCGGTTTTCAGTTTTCAGTTTTCAGTTTTAGACGTCACGTTAAGACAATTAGTCTTTTATTTAACTTTCGGGATAAGATATGACAAAAATATGCTCGTTTGCGTTTCCTAGATGGTGTGGTTTCGGATCAAAAAGTTAAAAAATGTAGCAGATGTAAACTACGGAAATTACGACAAACAAACCGCCATTGCTGCCAATCACAGCTGTTAAAAAATTGGTTGAAATTGGAGCTGAAATAATACTGATAGTGCACCTAGAAAAAAATGCAGCTGTTAATTTAGTTAGTTGAGTAAATGGTAAAATGCAAGATAATCCGATTTTTACAGCAGTTTTAAGAAAAAATCTAGCAATGGTGGAGCTCTTTATTAAAAAACGATGCTGATGTGCGAGACAACACTGGTATAGTTATAGAAATTATAGAAATTATTGACACTTTGAAAAGTAAATAATTAAAGGATCCGTCACAGATAGCATGTTATTTACAAACTCTTAAAGTTTGTTCAATTTCCTGCGGGTTTTAAAAATTTGATCTGGTTTCTCATTTCCTCTAAAGCAGTTTAATAACTTTATAAATATTTAGTAACCGCTCTCTCCTTTATTACATTAGGGAAATTATTGGAAGCTACTTTACTTTCCTTCTTTCACCAAATTTTATGTTTGATGAAAAAACTCGTAAATCAGTTTTACGGGATAAATGAGTTTAAACGTTAATGTAAATATTGGGAAAACTTATTCGCCCAATTTAATAAAAAGTTTATGTAAAAGAAGTTTTTTACAAGGTGAGACGTGTTTTTTATTTAATACTTTGAAAGTAGGTAATCATTAATCAAGAAATTTTTTAATTATATGTTTCTTGTTTTATTGCTAATAAAAACTATTAAACAAAAAGTGAACAGAATTTAATTTGCATTTGCACGGATGGTTCTCCGAGATAAAATTAAGCCCGAGTTAATTTGGAAGTGTTTAAACGGTCCAATTAAGGTGGAAATTTCGTTGCGATTTTTCCTCGTAATCTGATCAGTCCTGCTTACGTGCCCATCTTTATCATCCCATTTCAGCGACTTTTGAACGACTCCTCCTTTTATATAGAAAGCCATTGTGTGAATGTAAATGCAACATTTACATTTTAGGTAAAATTTGAATTCAGCACATCTTCGTGTGCCCCTTAAGAGAAGAGGTTCCTGTCCTTACCTGGGCACGAATGCATAAAATTCCGATATCTTACGCCGTTTAGCATAATATAGGCCGGAGCCTCTAAATCTCGTCAAGGTGGATTTATATCCGAGGAAAACAAGCCAATTTACCGGAAAAATCTAATAGGAAGAGAGGATGAAATTGGAAAAATTACTGGGGAATAGGGAGGCGAGAACGAGATGATGATGAACCGTTGATCTTTGCGGCAAATAGAATTTTTGATGGTAATTTGCTGTGCAAATGGAACTTTAAGCACGATTATCCTACAAACATCTTCGTGAAAAAATTCTTTTATTTTTCTAGTATTTATTTGTAAAAATTTCCTATTCCAATTGACTCTGTAAAGAAGTTGGGGAAAACATTCCCGTAAAGACATTTGCTAAACTTAGATTACCTTTAAAACCAATAAAATATTCAGTTAAGTGCCACAAGAATTTCCCAAGTGATCAATGAATAAAACACTTAAAACGTAAATTTTAGCGAATTACTTTACAAATGTTTTCGGACGGTTTCCGGTTTGCATCTTGTTTGAATTTCAACATTTGTAAGTCAAATCCACAATAACAATACGCTAGTGTTAAAATAAAAAAAGGAACATGAGTAGAACATTAAAAAAACTACAAATCCGAATGTACGGCACCCATTTTTTGGCTAATTAAAAAAAAAACACAGTAGTTATATGTTTCCAACAATGCTATACAGGGTGATCCACGAGTAATAAAGAGCCTGAAATTTTTTTTGAAGCAACCAACATTACATTTCATAGATAACGTGGATATTAAAATATTTGATTTTAAAAGTTAAACATAGTGACCACACAGCACGTCAACTTTAAATTAAAAAGTCAAACCCCTGTCAAACCTTGTTAAATTTGTAATTGAAATTAGTGAGTTTTATGTACTAAAATGTTTTGCAATGACAAAAGACCGACATGATATTTATGAAGAATGTTTACGAAACGCTTCAGAGGCTGCACGTATACACCACCTATGGAGTGCGATATCCAAAAAGACGGACTGATACAGTTTTAAAAGGTGTTGAAAATAAATTGCAAGAAAGTGACCTCCAATTAAAAGAAATCGAAGAGTAGGAACATAGGCTGGAAACGAAGCTGCAGTTGTTACAGTTGCAGTTGCAGTAATGAAAATCCTAATTACCAGAAGACTTAGACATTAGGTATAATGTGGTTTCAACAAGACGGTCCGTCCCCCATTTTCATAAAGATGAATACGAGCATTTGGACATTTATGAAAATAGATGGATAGGAAGAGGTTTCGTGTATCTGTTGCCCTCTAGAAGTCCTGATGTGACACCTCGAAATTATTTCTTGTGGGGAGTGCCGAAAGTGCAGTTTTATAGTGCGCCTAATTTTGATCGGGAACATTTAGAAAACAGAATTGTTGAAGATTCTGTGAAAATTGTGTCTATAGAACACTTGCAAGGACGCGGAGATCGTTCTTAAGAAGAATTGATGCCTGCGGTAGAAACCGTGGTTAGCACTTTGAACACCTTTTAGATTACGTTTAATTATTTTGAATGTAAATCAATTTATTTGTATTTGAATTAAATAAAATTTTAAAACTGGAGTAATGTCAGTATGACAGATACAAATTTGTCAAAAATGATACTACGATTATTATTATCTGTTTCAAAACTATAAAAACGCCAACGTCGCATTTTATAGAATTATTTTTTTAAATAAGATTGATAAAATTGTAAAGTAGTTAACAATGATTAGATCTCTCATTGAAAGTATAAATTATATTAGCTATTATTTTTCTGAAGTGCATGAATAATTTATAACAGCTAATTTAGTGAGAAAATGCGACGTTGGTGTTTTTATAGTTTTGAAACAGCTAATATGTTTACTTAATTAAAACCAATTTTTTTTATCCACGTTATCTTTGAAATGTAATGTTGGTTGCATCAAAAAATTTTTCAGGCTCTATTACTCGTGGACCACCCTCTATTGGGTTCGAAAGAAAAGTTTTTTTGGATATTGGTGTTTACTTTCTGTAAAACAAATTTTGTAATTATACTGATTATAAATTTGCTGTGTGTAGCAGCCGTTCTTTTTAATAAACTGCTGTCGATGAGAGCTCCTTCAAAGCCGTTTATATTTCAGTAGCCGTCTTTATAGACCTCAACTCGTGCTTTAATTAAAAATTAGGCAGCCGTTTCAGAATATTACGTTTTTTGACACGATCGCCTGTCGAGTTTCCGAGCGAAAAGCACGTTTGATCGGATAGACGTCGAGGACTCTTTACTGTCATCGGCAAACGCGCCAGCTGTCGACGTTTGCAGGAAATACAAAAACAATCTCTCGCTCCGTCCACCTCATCTCTTTGACGACTAATTAAAACTAAATTGAATTTTCTGGTTTTTGTGCCGGTTTCACTTCGCTTTTGTTTCGGTTCGATCGGAAAAGTTTATATTACGGTCCTGAGAGTCGCTGAAAGAGCAAAGACTGCCGGAAAACTTTACCGGAGGGATAAATAAAATTAACATTCTTTAACTTTTTTGATGTGGCAAGAAGAGGATTTGAGAGGAGCGAAATTTGTCAATTTTTTTAATTTTTAAATTGTTTGTCTCGTTTCTCCTTCAGTTGCCAAGCAAGAGGGTCAATTAAATTACTTTGCTGCAGTGGTCTTGCAGTTTCAATTCAATCGAATAGGGACAAGCGACAACACCGAGCTATTTACTTTACATGCCAATTACGTGGCTTCACTTTGTTTATTAGTGGAGACATAGATTCCACAGAGCGAAACAGAATTTGGACGTTTTCCTTATGTTTTTGTTGTCTGTCTATTTATGCTACATGGAAATGTAGTTAGTGTGGGTGGTAATTTAACAACCTAATTATAAATGTAATTACATGGACCCTATATTTACTAGCCATTTTGAGTTAGCATCACATCTGATGGAGAGATGACACCAGATATTATAATAACTTAATAACTGAAGCTGAAAATTAATCTTTGGCGTTATGCTATGCTCATAACACAATATTATAAGATAACTAGGAGTTACAAGTAAAAAAATACTATCTAAAAAAAAAGTACAACGTGAATAGGACAGGTTCAAATACTGAGACTTATATGATCTTTAAACATAATTATTTTTATTCAATAATTTTAAAAGAGCGACTGGATACATTCTGTTCTGCTGTCACAAATGCGTGACAAGGTGATAATTTGTTTTTCTATTATTCACGTTATGAGACACATATTTCAAGCTTATAGTAAATTTAACTGTCAGCAACTTTGAAATAAATCAACCCAAGTTTCTTAACTTATTTAACCAAGGTCTGTTATCTGTAATTAGATTTGCTGGAATAGTTGACGAGCGTACTAGTTGTTTGTTCTTAGACAGTCTTCTTAATAACTTTATCAGTCATCGAATCAGAACTTTTGTCTGTTTTTTGTCTTAATTATTGCGTTAGTTGTTTTTGAAAAAAGTAGCCAGAAATTCGGCCGTCTTCATCGTCAATGTATCAACGACAAGGCGTCACAAGTCAATTAAAACTTTGAATTAATTTCCCTTTCTTCAATTTGAGCAAACAACAAGTAAACTTGTTCTGGTACCCCAGTGTGTATTTAACGGAATGAGAGTTATAAATGGATAAAGTTTTGAAATGTTTGCAATATGAATAAATCTGACATTGAAAAGGGTTGAATGATTTAACATTTCTTTTTCATGGCAAACACGTTCTTTTCAAAAACGTCTCCCCATCTCCATATTTTTTATTTTACGAGACACGACAAATGGTTGCCGCGAAAAAAATCAGACCGAATCCGCCGAGATCCGATAATTGAACCAATAATAGAAATACGAGGAAAACTTTCCAGAGTGATAGAAAAAGTTTTAATAACTCCGGAAAGCTCATAATCTCCAGGTTCACGAAAATTGTTTTAATCGGAATTTGATAAGGGAGTTTGCCCAAGTTTTAGCGACAATAAGCAACCCAACAAAAATCGAAATTTATTCCAGTCCTCTTCCAATTATAAACGTAAAAAATTCCAGAATCGCCATAATTTTTTAATTAAACGTAATTACGCGAGCCGTTCGAATGTAAATATGCGACTTTTAATTTTGTCGTAAAAATTAAAGCTTCATGCAGATAATTGCGTCTGAAACGGTGCAAAGGCTGTCGTTTCATCCCTAAAAACGTCAGCTGAAATGAAACCGACGTCCAATTAATGCGACACCCGCAAAAGGAAGTTGTCAGAAACTCCAACGCTTTGGTGTCAAAATCATAAGATTATTTTGCTTCTCTCGATCAAAACAAGCGAGGAAAAATAATTATCGCTGATCTCGCCGAAGCAAACAATGGGAGAAATGACAGGGAATGAAGCTGACTCAAGACCGATTTCCAGATATTTTTCCTTTGCTTTATAAGAATAAATACAATGAAACGCATCCAATTAAAGTTATTGCAACTTGGCTAATTATTTCACCTGACATTAAAACTGCTAACTATCCTATTCTGTTTTCGTAAAGGTCTAATTCCATTACAACTTAATTTCCATTAAACAATAAACAGCAATGAATACCCTCTCAAACTCGTAGCAATATCGTTGCGGTGTATACATTTCCCAAAGTTCAATACGGGTGGATGTTGTGTTAGCAAAGCCTTTATGTACACTTTGATATTTCCAAACAAACTAAAATTTGTTGCAAAAACATTGCACGAAAAAATAAACCAACATGTACGGTTCACTAATCTGGTGAATTATGTAGCCTAAATAAAACTTTATTTGTAACTAGTAGCATAGCTTAAATAAAGTTAATCACAACTTTAATTAGAAATGGAATCAGGAAAGTACAGGATTTACAAATACATACTCGTAATGCTCGTATGTATGAGCGCAATTATTTTAAATGAATATTGGATTAGCCTTATCAAATAATTGCTGAAAGATTAAATGTACGTTCACATTAATTAGCTTTCTATTCATTACTCGTAGAGTTTTAAAAACTAGTTTGCTCGCAAAAACGAATTACATATTTTTGGTTTAATACTAAAACCTTGGTAACCTCCAACTGCTCAAAAGAAGTTGGTTTTGGGCTTGGCGTAAAATTTGTAAAAGCTTCGAGTGCAGGGCTTGTCACGTGGCATGAAAAAGAATAACTTAACATAACAGCTTGTACGTAATCCAACATTTACTCAACTGTCAATCAGTCAACGTCGTCGTGTTTGCACGACGCTTTCATTTATTATTTACGACGACATCAATCAGCAATTTATGCTCGCAGTCGACAAGTTGATCGGAAAAAATTAATCGAAACAACACACAAATCCCTCCATTAAATTAATGGCCCGAGTCGGATCTCAAAGTTGAAATCCTTATCCTTATCAGAAATAAAACTGCCTCCAAGAGCATCGATCGAGAATGTCACCGGAGAAGGAATAATAAATCCGCTTTCACGTAGTTTCTGCGACTAATTTCGGCTCGAAATTTGAATATGTCTCTGTAACCGCCTCCGGACCTCGGGACAGCTGGGAATAGCTCATTGTAATGCATCCAGGTCACATTTAAACATGTCAATATAGTCGGAATACACTTACATCTTATTTGCATTATTTAAGTGCATTTCCATCTCAGCGGGCTTAAAAGCTTAACACAAACACAAAAACCTGAGCTTTTCACTCGGAGCTTCAGACACGTAATCATAATTGTTCGAGCTTTGGAAATCTTGTGAAACAGTTTGTACTAAAATAATGCAAATGAAGCAACCTTATTTTTTCTTAAGTAAACCACTTAGCAAATTGCCTGAATAATATTATGACGAATCGAAACTGATTAATACAGTGTTTACTGGCCTAAGTTGGGTTAAATAGCCCAAAGGCTTAGACGGGCTTTGCTACATCAAATTAAATTCGCTTGCAAATACGTTTTCACCTACAAACTTGTCGATTAAATAAAACTTGTTTTTTCCCAACTTTGTTTAATACACTTAGCTAACATAGTTTTGTCTTTAACAGTTTTACGCTCTAGCATGTTTCAACTTTTGCTGGCTGAAAAGTTCTGACATTTTTTGCTCGTCTCTGTGAGCAATTACAGACGTTTGGAAAATTTCACAACAAAATAAATATCTCACGCTGCGAACTTTTACGTCGATTTGAATTAACATAACAGAAACACACATTTGAAATTAAAATTTGGCGACATGTTAAAAAACCAAAGGAAAAACTTTAGTTAAAAAAAGTTTCTTCATGAATTGTGAGTTGATGGTTAAAAAGCTGTGTGCTTATTGGCATTATCATTTAAAATTTCCTAATTTTATTGTGGGAACTAAGCAACTAGTGGGTATTTAAAATTGAAAATTTAATATTTACAAACATATTCATCAAACTCAACTAATTATTTTTTGATGTCATTCCCAATTATGTAGCCATTTTAACATAAAACCCAGATACAAGCAAATGGAATTCCAAAATTTAATTACGAGTAACATTTGTGTGGACAGTATAATATATTTAATCCAAATTGAAAAAGGTTAAACGTAGGTATTGGGAATGTAATACAAATCGATGCAGAATTAAATTTTGCGTCATTTACTGGTAATCTAAAAAATGGAGAAAAATTAAATTATGTATACTTGAAGTTTTCTAAACGTACTCTTAAATTTTTGGGGTTGTTAACTTCTCTTTTTGAAGGTAGAACACACCACAAAATGTCAAAACTTTCTTTTCAAATCTCCAAATACGATTTGCAGAAAATATTTAAAAAAGAGTATTACCGAACATTATGATTTTGATCGTTATGCAGAATTTCAAACGCATATAATTTCATTTTTCATAACAAAAATTTTGTTAAAAGAGGAACAATAAGCACTTCCAGAAAAACAGTTTATTCCGGAGTCCAGTTTATGCCATTTTCCGGCAACTCCGGAATTCCATAACGGTACAGTTGCTTCGTTAATGAACATTTAGTTAACGCGGCGTCTCCTGTACCTTTTCCAAAAGCTGGTGTACTTTGTTAATAGCATTAGTAGAGGTGGTGCCCTTTTACTCTACTGACATCAGAACGTGTAATCTCTCGTCGGCAAGATTGTCTCTAAGAATTCCACCAGGCGTTAAATCAAATCTTCCCCCGAGGAATTCAATTACGTATATAAGTGCCAACTTAAATAATTTCGCAAATGTGTCTGAGCATTTAACTTTGAATTTTTTACACTTGTTGGTTGGGTCTTGGACTTTATTAACGCACTAACGTGTATGGAATAACCATTACGTTTGATTAGATAAGACCATCACCATTTGATTAGGTTTATGGTGCTCTTCATCGAGCATTAAGTTTTATCAGAACACGAGAGCTTCTGTTGAAAGCTGTTATCGTCACATTTACGGTAGGCGTCAGCCTTAAACACCGAAAATTAACTTTGTAGAAATCAAGCAAGTGTAAAGGAGGGAAGCTAATTCGATCAAAGTGTCGATGATTTCATTTTGGCACGTTTCAACTTTTTTATGGGACCATATACGAAATTTAGTTTAAAAGATATTTCGGATACGTTTTATGAACGCATTCTACTTTCAAATTTCCGCGACAAAGTTGCGGAACTTTCTTATTCTATCAGTGCGGAACAGAGTTCGATTACATAAAGGGGCTCAAGGTAAAACGCTGAAATGGAGAGACATTGATCATTGTCGATATGTTTGCGCTTCACTAAAACTTAGTTACCTCCGCTGTGGGGGCGGCATTATCTCATTCGGTGCGAATTCGTATTGATGAAATCATATTGAAGTGTCGATATAGTTTAGCGGACAATAGTTTCACAATAAAATATCTAACTTTTGCAGTCCAAAAAGTTTTTCGGTATATACACTTAAATGTTAGCTCAAAATTGGTGAATGCGCCGGGTTAAAATAATATTTTTTGTCCCTTATTTGTTTATATTGACACTGCTAATTATAGTTGCAGTACATTGCATTACTAACCCCTATTTGGCGAGCGCATCCTCTCAAAGTGTCGTTTATTTTTCTTATTTTTTGGTTTACAGTTTATAATTTCCAGTTGAAAAAACTGGGACACGTTGTATATTTTGCAACTTGTCCAACACAGAAATATATATTGCAACTGTTTTTATTAAAGTCTAGCTATACAGTCCAGTGTTAGCCCGTCTTTTCGTTTATTTATTTACTTTGCACAAAATCAATAGATCTTTTTGTAATACATTTCTTTCATTATGCGCAACTGCTGGCAATCACTTTGATCTTGATACTTGAGCTAATGCAATAAAGCTCGATTTAAAAGTCTGAAATACGAACTCTTCCTTCGTGTCAGCCTTTATGGAAATATAGCCAACCTTCAGACGATCCATTTTCAATGCATTTGGAAACAATATGAGATTTCACACAACAAAATGAGTCTTTTATTTTAACGAAAATTGATGTCTGAAACGGTTCTTGAAAGCAAATAAGCGCATTATGACTAATTGTTAGTTATTATAACGCTTCTCTTGCTTAATGCGACTTAACAGCTTCATAAATAGTCTGCTAGGAGAACATTACATAATTCGGTTATGTATGAAGTAAAACACCTGGGGCTCGTGTATTGCCATTGATTAAAATTTCATTGCGTTGAAGGGATGTGTAAGAGCAAGAGTTTTATCTTCCTGAACATAAAACAGATTGTAAAATGTTTTAAAAGGTTTTACCTTAAAGAAAATAATAAACAGGTGAAGCTGAAACTTCTCTCTTTTCCATTTTTATTTCTCCTAAATTACTCTTCTTAGGTAATAATGATTTAATCAAGGCAACAACAAGCTCCCTTGAGATTCTGGAGTGGAGAAGCTAAATTAGATAATTTTCTGTCATATTACTCCAAGTTATCGACTTGGATGACTGCATATGTAAGATTAGGAAGACTTAAGATTTGTTATTATCTTCACTAATTCTTTAACAAGTTCTAAGCAACATTTTAGATGTAAATTAATTAAAAAGTTTTGGCATTATTTTTGAGCAAACACGTTAGATTTACGTTTTAACGAAGCAGCGCTGCTTTAAGAAATATATTAATATTTCCAAGACACGATATAAAGTCGAAATACAATTTATGAACTTGTTATAATTTTCCAAATATCTTAACTTTTATTATAGCGTTTCCGGCCAAGTCAACTAACTTTCTTCCGGTGCACAAAATTAATGGAGCAAGGAGAGCTCTAGTTATTCCATCCACCGGAAAGAAATACAAGATTTGAAAACGAACGACAATAATAATTTTCATTAAAAAAATTTTGGTTTTATTTGCGGAAAAACAAGGGGAAACAAGACAAACTGTAAAAATAAGGACAAGTGGATATTTTAGGGTCGTATACCATTATATCCGGATTAATAATGGCTTAATGACCACTTTGGGGCGAGCTAATTGCGTATGTTTGTAATTTTTATTTGAATAAATATCGACTTTTGAAGCTTGTTTAAATGATTCAATTTAACGATAATTTTCCTACAAAAATTACAAAAACCGCTGTGAAATATGTCAAGGTTATTTCAGTCACGACATTTCGCCATTAGCCAGTTTTCAGGGTTGAACGGCTCGTTTTACAGTGGTGCAGACGGACGACTATAACGAGCCGTTATAAAACAATAAATTAGCAGCAATAACTAAGAAATAATTCATTTATGAGTCCAATTAAGCGAATGGCCTTCCACCATCACAATTAAATCCTTCCACAGAAGAACAACTCGAATCGTGTTTAAAAACAATTCATTTCCAGCCGAGTAAACCGTCTAGGAATTAATTTATTTGTAAATACAACAATAGCAAACGCTTCCTTGGCGCTTCAGGGCCGAATTCAACTCGAATTAGGATGCAAAAGAGGATTAATTCGGCTTTGAGAGATTAACACTTGGGATAAGTTTGGGGAACGGGTTCGACGGAACTCACCTGTATGTGATAAAAGCGAAAACGAGACCGACTAAGGAGATGCTGCTGCCGAGGACAATGAGCAAGGATAAAACGCTTTCTTCGGTCAGGACTGTAGGTTCCAGGCTGTTGCGGCTCAAGTTGGGGAAGCCGTGCAGGCGAGCGGTGTACAGCGTGTCCATGACGCTGAAAAAAAGACAACAAAAAATAAACACATTTTTGCTGTTTTCCAGTTTAAGCCCAAACCAGTAATGCGAATGAGCTTAAAATAAAAAAAACACGTATTTGCCCCGTCACCCTGTTTTTGCTAATTGATAAATCCACTGAATTTGTTTAAACTAAGAGCTTGTAGCCTGTGTAAATCATTTAAAAATTCTCATTCCTAGATTCACTATTCCAAAACGAAAAAGCTATAGATATAAACAGAAACGCTCAATCAAAAATAAATAAATAAATAAATAAAAATACAGAGGCAGTTGTATGTTGCGTCATGTGTTAATTAAATAGAAACAAAAAACAAGCTTCAGTGCTGAGTCTGTTAGTGTAAGTGTTGTCCCGAATAAAGCAATGTCAGCGATTTAATAGAAATGCTCGTGTCAGGACAATATAAGTATGAAAATCAATATAACCTGCCACTTAAGTTTTTAAAAGAAAACATTCACATGACAGTTGATTTAAAACTCTATTCTTGCTTAAAATGACGTGACATTTAGTTTAAAATATTTTTGAAACATTTAATAAAAACGCAAATAATAAAAACGTTTTCTCTTCTCCAAACGTAATAAAATTATTTCAAGGATCAAGCAGCTAATATATTTAAGCAATAAAGTCCAGATAATTTTTGTGTAATATGGCTTATACATATTTATATTTAATATATTCTTTGTGAAACTTGCCCAAAATCCATTCGTTTTACAAATTGTGCTATGAATTTATAAACAAACTGTATAAACAATAGTTTTTGTTTTTTCGTGAATATTCTTTTGAATGAAATTACAATTTTACATTATTTCGATATCACCTATACAGGGTGTTTCACATAATTTTACGAGACTTGTGCCTGTAAAATACCACCAAGAATACATATTCCAATACGAACTCGACTACAAATTTTAAAAAATTGGATAAAAAAAATAAATAAATATGCATATGGTGCCATCACCCAAGTGCCAGAGTTTTCAGGTCGCATCTACAGCCTCTGACCTGACCTATATTCCGATATAGTACATCCGAATGTAAAGTCGCTAATTTCAAGTGAACAAAATCTCGGAACGTGACAGTTCGTGAAGTTTTACTTCTTGGCCTTAAGACTTGTGAAATTGGGGCTACCAATTCCCTCTTGGAAAATGAGCTGTAAGTGTTATTTTTCTTCAATCCTGTTGTTTCAACAAAATGATTAATTTCATATTGTTTCGGTTGTTGACATACAATTATGAAGGAAGATCAATCATCAATTATTAGTTTTAAAATTTATTAGTTAAATGACCGGGATAAACTTAAACTTCATACGAAAACGGATTGTGTAAAGATTAACACTTTTGTCAATATCTTATCTAAACTCAAGCCGCCTTCATGAGTAATTGAAATCATGGTTTGTGCCCTTTTTAACCTGTTTTTAACCTTTGGCTATTTTTAAAAGATAACTGATACTATGTCGCAAACTCTCCTCCAGAAAAACGCTAATTAATTTTTTTTTATTATATTTGATAAATAATTGTTTAAAACTACAACTTTGAAAAGCCATTAATGCACGCCGAATTGATGTAATAGTTACCTCTTAAGTGGGGTTCAGATTTTTACCTGTGCTTTGTTAATTTAGCTTGTCAAAGGAATATGTGAATATGTATTTTCAAAAAGAAACTACAAATATTCTGTAACACGATTCAATTCTCCATGTGTGACTTTTTTGGAATCAATTAATTTTAGGACCCGTGTACATCACCAAATGAAAGTATTAACTACTTGACTTATATCAATTTGTAACCTTTTAGATTTTATTCATTAAATTCTTCTATTCCGAAATTCATCAATGTCTTTGATTGACTGCATCCCTTCTCCCAAAAATAACTGTTTCCGCAACATAACCGGAAAATCTACGTTCAATATAAATTTATTCGTTCTGTAGTGGGAAAAACTGCTCAGGCCCTTTTTGGAACTCAAATTAGAAAAATAAGTAAAATATGAAAAACTCAAAAACCCGCCACACCACCGATGGTACATTAGGCGCAGGCCTCGTAAAGTTATGTGAAACACCCTGTATTTTAAAACAATACAAAAGCTCCTATTTTTCATTTTACTAAACCGTGTGTCAATAAAAACAGTTATTTTTATTATCAAATTTCTGTATAAAAACCAAATATTGAAGTTTGAGGCAGTTCCCAGTTACAACTTTCAGCATAGGTAATTACACATCAGAGATTTATTTGACAGACATCTACGACTCGTGACCTATAAGACAATCTAACTTACCCAGCTTGAGACCTAATTATTTACGTTTAACAAATATATGTTTTCTCCTATTCAATCAACATTCCAGATGTACACAAAGATATTTGACTTCGTCAGCTTGCGGTTTTTATACTTCGTCGAGCATCCCTTTTGTTGATTATGACTCTACGCTCCATAGAAAATAATTACACACCTACCCAACTTGTGTTGTAGTTTTGCGAAACATGTAGAAAAACGAGAACAAACATTTTTCGCACCCAGATAGAATTTCAGGCAAATTACAAAATCGTGATTCATGACAAAATTTCTCATATTAGCTTCAAAAAAATGTTCCACACGTAGTACTTTACCGTACTTCCATGCATAAATTCGCCGTTAACCCTGTAATAACGCTGGGCAAAGTTTCAATAAAAAGCATATTACCAGAAACCCGCTTTGAAAAAAAATTGTTATTCATGAGCGCCAAACCGAAAGTTAGCGAAATGCACGTTTCATGACTTTTCGCTTTGATTTACATGTATTTGAAAAGTCTGCAGCACTTTTCCGCAAATGGAGAAACAAAGTTTGGTGTTTTTAATAAAGTGGTCGGCATTTATATACAGGGTGTACATTTTCCCTAAATGTATTTACCTTGGGGGTCAGATCTAACCGTTCAGAACTCTACACATTTATTATGCTCTATTTAAACTTCCGCTATATATCAGTTAGTTAATTGGACATCCCGAGCCCACTAAACTTTACAAACTAAGTAAATCAATCCCCGAAACGCGCCTTAAACACGGTAAAATATCAGCAGCCCTTGCGATAATCAAGTTTCCAGTTTTCCAGACAATAAAAATGTTGCCTAAGTGCAGTTGGGAAGTTTTCCCCATGTTCTTACGTACACAAACTTGTATAAATTATTGTGAGGGGAGTAATTATTGCATAAATTTCGCTGCGGTAAATGAAATACGAGCTTGCCGGCAATAAATTGAACGTTTTGTCGATCCGGTGCCAGCTTGCATAATTGCCGGAGAATAAATTATGTAAACAGTCAAATGTGATAAAATGTAACTAATACAGAGAGCGGTATTTGACATTCAAAATTGGTGTTTAATAATTGAGCCGCTTTATCATACCGTGAGACGTATCAAAGGGTGAAAGTTAAGTGATCGCAGAATTCTTTTGAGCTAAATTACATTCGATCAAAAGGTATCGACAACGGAAACTTAATAGTCGCATCAATTGATGCTGTTTTGCTATAAAACGTTTTATTTTAAAGAATGGAATAAGGATATAAAGGCGACTTGAAAGTTTTATGACAGCAAAAATCAAATCCGAAGATGTAATAAAATCAAACATGTCAGAAGAACACTAAATGTGAAATAAATGCAAAAAGTTTTTCAATAATCTGTGGAACAAAATTAAAATCGAATATCGACTGTACTGTTTTAAATACTCAGAATTGTATTAATATTACAACGGATTCAAAACTGTTTTTGTAATGTTGACGTATGTAAATTGAAATAGAACGTAATACTCGTAGTTATCTAGCCCATCAAAACGAATCATCCTCATAAATACTGTAATAGATAAAATCAACGGCTTCAACTTGTTCTATATTATTAAAGCTATATATTTATATTTGATAAAAATTTAATTTTTATTTTTATTTTATTATACATTTATTAAAATAAATTTTAATATTGTTTGACTACAACACAACTGTGTTATAATTAAAAAATAATTCATCAAATATTGGCCTAAATCGTTGCATTTGTTTGACTTTATTTAACACCAATATAACCGCAATGCATATAAAGAAAAGTCTTGGTCTAGTGTGATGTTGTCTTGAAATCAATACCACGATCAACTATTATTATCTCTTTCCTATCCCAAAACTAATTTTATTTCAATGCCTATTTGTATGTATTGTGTTCTTTTGCTTTATTATTTATGTGCTAGTTTTAGTTAGTAGTTGCACACCATTTTCAAAAGAGGTGTGTCATTTACAAATTTAGGGAAACATCCGTTTGCGAATTTTACGTCCTCTGGAAATAAGATATATCCTCCCCACATCCTATATGCGCCGCCCATAAAATACTTTCATCGCGAAAAAATGCCGTAACCAGACACTTCGCATGAAAGTAAAGCTCCATTATGGCATTGCGGCACTTTTTTCTTATGTTCATTGTGATTTCTGACGCAGCATAAAAGAAAATAGAAAAGTAGATAGCAGATAGAGGGAGAAGAAAGTAATATCTTTATTACAATGATGTGGAGTTCTTTAAACGCGCGTCGCATGGTCCAGTTCGAGCCAGACAATATGAAAAAGGAGAAAAAACGTACGGCTTTTACGTAAAATTGGATTTACTTTCGAATAAAATATTAACGGATTTATGAGGATCTTTCTAAAAATCGAAAACTAAAGACGAGAAATGAAATCAAAGGTAAAGTCGATTACTGTTTCAAGAGAGGATTTTTGACTTTTACAGTAAAGTAAATTTTTAATTATGCCCGACGGGAAATGAATTCCAAACGGATTACTTGGGGTAAATAAATTTTTGCTAAATTAAATTTTAAATTGCAAAATCAATTTTATTAATTAAAAGGCGATGTTTCCTTTGTTTACTTTCAGCAGTTTTTATGCCTGCAGGTCAACGTACAGGGTGTTCCAAGTTTTATGGCCGAGGCAAAAATAAATATTTCTAATCGAGTAAAAAAATAATTGTATAGTCTAAAGGATGGAGAATTATTTACGCTACCATTTGATACTTTGATATTGTTCAAAATTTTTAAAGTATGACTGTGAGACATTAAAAACCACGTTTGTGAAAATTTTTTTTAAAGTTATTGGCGTATTTTGTATATGGGAAAATTTCTTTAATTTTTTTAACCTTAATTGCTGAAATAGAATTAGGGGGAAGTTGATAGCTTTTGAATAATTAACATTTTAATATTAAAGATCTAAAAGCCGGAATAATTTATGGCAGGCTTTGCGGTAATTGGTGATCAGGTCAGAATTCCTTGACAATGGAAAAAGGTTAGCAATGATGTTTACAACCTTTCCGGGGTGAAGCGGTCGTCGGCTCACTGGAACGAAATCTTGCAGAGACCCATCTGTTGGAGAGACGTCATAAATCCATCACGCCTCAGCTCCATTGTGAACAAGAGACCACAGGGTTGACAGCCCATCATCCTTAACTTGGCAATAAATAACCAAAATTCTTACATGTTCAATATTAAACTGTTAATTACTCAAAAGCTATCAACTTCCGCCTAATTCTATTTCGGCAATTACGGCTCAAAAAATTAAAGGAATTTTCCCAAAGCATCAGATGGTAGCGTAAATAATTCTCTATCTTTTAAACTATACAATTATTTTTTTACTCGATTAGAAATATTTATTTTTGCCTCGGCCATAAGACTTGGAACACCCTGTATACTTACCTACCTGTGTGCATGCTTTGATTAGAGTTTGTCAAGGGATGCAGTACTGATATTACTAATCAACAAAACTCCCACCAGAGACTGGCTGCAATCGAATTATGCAGGGAATACTCTTGTGAATTCGTAGGAATTTATGTACTAAAATTATCGACATAACATTGCATAATAGGATTGCTAATAATTGCTACTGCAATGAGTTATTCAAATTGTATTTTGTCACTTTGTTATTAAAATGAATCTGCAATGGGGTTTTGTTCACAACTGCTTATTTTTAAATGTTTTGGTAAACTGTCTCCTACGATTATTTCCAGCCTTAAGTTCAAAATCAGTTTCAGGTAGTCATCTTTTTTTAGGATATAAATAAAAACCATATGTATCAAAAAAACAAATACTAATTTACTAGGAATTAACAGTCACGCTAAACAGTAATAAAAACAAGAAATATAGAAATTACATGTTAGTGCTTATATTCATGTTTTTGTTTGTTGTTACTGATAATTATAACATAATTATTGATTTTCATAACTTCACGTTATGAAATAACTCATATTATGCATTCATTGGCATACCTGAGTGGTAGAAACCATTATGTTTATCTGAAAAATTAATAATTCTTAAGTAACTTAAAAGCCCACACCTTCAGTAGCAAAAACCAGAGAGCTAATCTGTCCTCATAAAAAATGAAAATCTCTAATAACAATGTTTGTGCTAGTCCTCAAAAGCGTCGGGCTAAAACCCTTCATAATTTATTTAAGTACAATATCTACAAAACTCATTTCCTGGCCTGTGTCGACCTAACGAGGCCATATTTCCAACCCAAGGTACTAATTGGAAAGGATTAGCAATTAAAACAACCGCTGAAAATAGCTCCTTTTTTACTTAAATACTCGCCCCGACGTAAAACTTACAATTTTCTTCAGCCGCCTCCCATAAAAGAAAGTCGTCTTGCACGTGGTCTTTCGTCCTGCGAGGCGCGCTTTACACTAAGACGTGGAGGACGCGTGGACGTCGCGGCGTCACTGACGCTCCTGCAGTCTTCTGGTTAATACGTTCATTCATTATGCGCCGGCGCCTCTCTTCACCTGTACAAGGGGGCACAAAACAAAAATTTGTATCCTGGGTGAAGGAACCGAAAGCTGTCGCAAAGTTTGTGAAATTTGAGAATTTGCCGAAACTGAGTCTAACTGAAATGGAATTCCGAATGGGAGTAACTATTTGCATGCTATGTCGGGTCAGGGTTGGGGAAGTTTGAAGATGGGTGGGGAGATATTGAGACGTTAATTACAGAAAGAAAATACTTGTGAAAGGTGGGCTTTGAAGTCAACGGTTTCGGGAGATGAAATCGGGCTTTCGATATGAAAGCGAAATTGTTTAAGAAAGTTATATTGTTTAACTTTATGCGTTTGTACTAAACCGTTTGATTCAAGATTCAATTCTGCGGCGGCAATTAATAAGTTATTAAAACTTGTACCTAACATTTCTTAAGCTTCCAATGTTTTTAAATGTTTGTAAGAGTCAATAATTTTTGCAATTTTTCTTCACAGAAAATTAACACACCAAACTATTTTATAACAATTATCTATTAATTTATGAACAACTTCTCAAAAACATAATCAGCCATCAATTAATTAATAGAAGTTATGTTCAGAAATATCAATTTAGTTTGTGCCAAATTTATTATTGGACTACAGAGTTATTTTTCAAACACAAAACCAAATTATTGGACATAACTAAAGCCGATTATTCAGTTAATTTAGTAACAAATGTTTGGATACATGTATTAAAAACATTAACTTTCGTTAATATAAAATAACTGGAATCGATTTTAATAACCTCGATATTTTATTACATATTTATCCTAGTAATAATAATTAATTATTCTAGTGCTGGATTACAACAGTTCCCTAAAAAAACCGCTGCAATTGTGATAGCAAAATAAATTTATATACATATTTTTACGGTGTAGGTTAGAAAAGTAATTCATTTTTCGATTTAACAAAGGTAAAGGACATTTGTGATAAATTATTAGCTAGCATTGTCAAAACCATAAACGTAATGGACCCTCTGTTGTTAACAATCGGAGACAGAGAACTTCGATTAGGCAAGCCAAAAGCTAGATTGGTGTTTCAAAGGAAATTGGCTCAAAAGACAATACTTTGAGAAGATGAACTCCATCAGTGTATACTTTATCAAAGCACATCAAATTGATACCAAATAAAAAGAGCAAAAAGTTTTAAGTACCTAAATACTAGTAGTTACTAAATAAGCCTGAAAAAATCATGCATTTCATACCCATTTTTAAGTTTATTATGTAACACACTCATGCACATTGAATCCCTTTTGTTCAGCATATAAATATTAATTAAAACTTATAAATGAACTGTGTGGAAATATCATGGTTGAACAAATTGCGAAAAGCGTCTGCAACTAACCAACTAATTTACTATACTTTTTACATGATTTGTTTTAAAGCTTGAAACTTTTATAATTAGACCTGCCATTTTAAATTATCCAGTAGTTATTTCGTAAGTTACTTTATACTTGTTATTTAGTACACTTATATCTATGCCACAAATTCAAATCTATTAACGTTTCAGAACATTCATAGAACGTTTCCCCAACTTCAGCAATCTGTTTGATCGTCCTACTAACTTAAATCGCTTTGCTTTCAACAACAGTCAAAAACTACAACAAACTATTAATCTCATAATAATAGTCCTTGCGTTCAGATCGTCCCACACAAAGTATTATCAATTCCGCAATTCCATTAAAATTTCAATTAATAGAAATCGAGATACGTTAAAGAGAGTCATTTATCATTATCTCTGAAGCAACCGATTTTCAGCAAGAATATCCTCCGTAATTACAAACGAAGTTCGTTTTTTTATGTCAGAGTCAGTAAAGTAATAGCGAATAAGAAAACCTCGCTAGTTCATGAGGATCAAATGGAACAATGCCATTATTTGTGTTCCATTATTTAGTTAGAATTACGCAATTTGGAAACGGCTATTTTACAAGAAAAAACCTTCCGTTCAACTAAATAATGTCTGTTTTAGACCACAGCCATTAGTGTGATTAATGGATGGAGATTTGCAGCCAACACAACAAACGAAAGTTTCAATAGCGGAGGGATTGACAACAAATTGCAGCAGCTTAACGCTTAATCTTAAAAGTTAGAAATTCTCGCTTTGATCAACGTTTAAAATTCAAATAAAGTTACAAAAACACCAATTTTTCAGAATAATTTACTAATTCACTAATTTAATCTTTCCCGGCGCTACCACCAATTTTAAAAACAAATATTTTTGTTTGTAGCTACTACTAACTGAGTAGGATAACACAAATAATAAAATAAACAAACCCATAAATAATATACAAAACAAACTAAAACAGTGCATTTTATCAAGTTTGTTTTTATCAACATAATTATTTTTCCGGCGCATCCGCCAATTTTACAAAATAACAACACCAAGAGACAAAAACTACGATCTATTTGCAAAGAAAACAAAAATGTATTCTTTCAACTAATCAATTTTAATAAAACCCTCATGATCTTATGTCTCCGCTTTCCGCAAGGTAAAGGATCACGACAATCTATCAGCCGCAACGGTGATTTTCCGGGGGCATTGATTGGAAGATTACTTTTTTCATCGAATAGACGGCATCGTGCTGCTCGTACCATCTTGAGAATCCTCTCCCTCCTAATCCAGTTCATTTATCTCTTCGCGAAGGATACAAAGCGCCATCTTTCAGTTCGTTATAACCGTTTTTGTCGTGAGCAATAGCGGAAAATATTTCAACTCTGGCAGCTGAATAAGTGGCCCGAGATTATGCCAAAATCCAAATAAAATGTGATGTTGTTATGAGGTTTACAGCGTACAGTCGGATGCAGAATTAAAACAATAACCAACACGCAACTGTTGCACTTGCGGAACTGTTGCGTTCCTCGTCTCAGCTCTGTGTGAATTCAGATATGGCTATAATAGAATACAGTATTGCCTCGGGATATATTTTGTAAATTAAGTTTACGGCCGGTTGGATTTTGCCAACAGTTTTATTTCCTTTTAGTATGTATCACACAGAATTGCGTTTTAATGCTTTGTTGCCTTTGAGGTCAGAAGCGTATAAGCGTTCAACTATGACGTCATAAATTGCTTTAAATGCATGATAAATTTGAACCGGACGAGGCCTTAGTGTTATTTAATCGGGATTCGGGCACTCGTTCATGAATAAATTTACACCAACACGGTAGGCCGATGCTGGACCTGCATTATGTTAGCGCCATATTTACATGATTTACACTTGGTTAACGAGCAAATTAAATTACTTACGGAAGTTCATACAGGAAACGTGGCTTTCTTCACTAAACTACGGTTGGAGCGGTTTGATAAAGTGCTCGAACGTCCGTTTGTTTGCATTTTTAATTCGCAGCAAAATGTGGGCGTCTTGATTAAATTTCGATGGGGCACTCACAAAAACTCACAGAACTAGAGAGCATAAGCTCTCACAAAAATTAATAAAATTAGTTTTTTACGTCAGTTTTGCTAAAATAACTGAAACATTCCTAGTAAATTGTGGATCGAAAACAAATATTTTAACTGTAAGGAAAGACCAAGTTGTTTTTGTGTGAGAACCTTAAAACAACTTTCGTCTAAAATGTAAATTTCAAGGATTGTAACAATATTTTAGTTATGATTGTTACTTTCGCCAATTTCGTCGCTAGAACAAAATGAAGAGGAATCTTTCCTCAAGCAAACTAATATGAAAAAGAGTATAAATTCTTGTGTTAGAAAGATCCAAAAATGTTAGGGTTCTGCATGGAAATGTGTTTGCAAAAATATAAGCACTTACTTAAAGAACAATGAAATATCGATCTTAAAAGCATGATCAACTTATTTTACCTATTTCATGTTTTAACGAAAATTAAAAATGTGGTTTGTTTTAAGTCGGTAGGTTCTTTTAAAAAATTTCTGCGATGAAAAATAAGCGAGATAATCATTTCGAAAGGCAGAAATCCTGACGTCACAACCGCCTCTCATCACAAAGTCCTCTTATCACTGAACCCTCTCATTCACTAAAAACTTGACATATATTTGAATATTTTCCACAAATCTTCCACAAAATAAAAAACTAACTACTTTCACGACTTTTTTCTGTTCTAAATTTTGTCTTGAACTTCGCGAAAACATCTCAAAAATTTTGTCAAGTTTATCAAAACTCTATACAGTGTCACTTAAGTCAAAAACTATTTGATCTTAAAATTGGACCAAATGCTCAAGAGGCGGTTATGGCGTCATAATTCCAATTTTAAATCGAAATAACTCGAGTTGGAGAGCAGATACAAAGAAACGGTTTCCACTACTGTAATAAGCACATTGGAAAAAGTCGTCAGACACTAGGATGAATTTCTACGAAAGTAGTGTCTTAAAAGATTACAAACCTAATTTTTAAGTTTTTAGTAATAAATCAAATCTTTGCAAAGAAATAAGTTATTGTTTAATGCTAGGACTTCTCATAAGTTTTTAGTCCAAAGACTTTGAAGTTTACCTTTTTGTACGATTATAGTCCAGAAAACGTAATTTTAGAAACCAACATGAAAGAAATAACTTGTTCTAAAATTGTAGATGTGCAATACGACATCCGCTCCATAAATTTAAATTTGACATTTGATACGAATAAATGAAAAAATGTCAAGTTGTGTGCTTTAATAAAAATGTCACTCCCTATATTCAGTTGTCTCGGATCATATTTTATAAAAGCAATTTTTCATCTTGGACATATTTAAATGAAAATAAGTACAATCATTTCATTTGCGTTTCTTTACCATTTTTTCCCATTTTGGTCTAACAGTAGATACATACAAAGCATTAGAAAAACTAATTTTTTACATAGTCATGCTGGATTCTAGTAACAAATTTGGTGTCTCAAAAAATACAGAAATAACTATGAAAAGTGCTCAAGGTTTGAAATACATAGAAATTATTCAACGTGAAGGTAGCCATCTGATCTAACCCAAATCATTACGTCTCGCTACAAAGTTAATCCACCCTTTATACCATAAAACAATCGGGACAAACGCAGTGATTAACCCTTAACAGCTCCCCAATAACTCCTCGCCTCCAACGACATCTCATCCGTTTCGAGCACAATTTATGCGACATTGCGGCGTCTTTCGCTTACCTAAAATTGCCTCTATTGCACAAGATGCTCTCGAACAATGTGAAACACGACGCTTTTTCCACAGCATTAAACTCCAAAATAAAAATCTTCTGCCCCATAAAAATTCCCAACTCGAGTTCGATTGAATTACAAAGATAAAAAAGCAACAAAAATTTCGCCTTCACGCCATATTGGTAAATTGTTTGGATTATTCTCCCGCTCTTAATTACACTTCTAGCAACCCGTTTTACATTTATTATCGTAAATTTAATTAATTTCGCCGATTTGCAAACAACTATGCTAAACTTGCGGTCTAGCAATGCCGGCCTTAATCTTCCCAGAATAAATCATTCGTATTGGTGGTTTCCATGCGGATTTTTGCCCACAAAAGTAGCAATAAATCAAGTTTAAGCTGGACTTGGTCTACGAATCGCAGGCTTTTTTAACTCGGATAAGTCTCGTGGGAACTTTGCTCATAAAGCTTGGTTTTGCTCGTTTCATGTAAAAGAAACCTAGAGTGTAGTTGTCGAAAAGAAAACAGTAATGACTCCAGTAATGGCCTCAAATTCACTGATTTTTTTACGCAACTACGGTCTTAAAATAACATTATCTAAAAGAAAGGAAGTATTAAATTCAGCATAATTCCGCAAACAACTCGGCCGTAATTATTTTAGAGATAAATCCGTCGTGCTAAAAGTGTTCCAATTTTCCGCACCGCAAATTAAAACTTTTGGGTCTGCCCCAAACTACAATAAATCTCTGCACCTCTTTGCAAGTTCTCGCCCTAACCTGAATCCGTACCAAAATCCCTCGTGAAAGACAGATTCAAATTGTCACTCGAGACGAAATCCCCTTCGTCGAAAATTGATTTCTTTGCCCTTTTGGATATGCAGTTTCAGCTTAATCACATCACGGAAAAAATCCCCCACAGATGCGTTTTCGATAGAGCGATTTAAAAAATTTTATTGCCGACGTAAAATTATGTGGGATGATTTCCGGAAAAGCCGTCGTAAAAACGAATGACCTTATCGCAGAAACCTTATAAACGACCACGGATCCGGCTCCGAGAAATATTACATTAGAGAACCAGAAAAAATTCCTCTCAAAGCTTTATCCATAGCATGATGAATATCCTCTCTAACCATACACCCGCGACTACTAAATGAGCCCCTTCAGCACACAGCCACTTTTTAAGGTAAAACACCCCGATTTTCAAGGTAATCTAAAAAAAGTAAAAATATTAAGCAAAATAGCCCGGTTTTCAAGGTAATCTAAAAAAAGCACAAAAACACCCCAATTTTCAAGGATAAATAGAAAACACCCCCGATTTTCAAGGGTAAACAGAAGTGATAAAATTTTAAACAAAATAGCCTGTTTTTCAAGACAGTTTGGGACACAGCTTTAATATCCAAACGGTATTGTATCAACGTTTCCTAAAATAACCCTCTTATCATAAACAAAACCAAATTCTTTTGTTTCTATTTTATTTAAAAGTTTTTTAGTTTTAGTATCTCTGGTAATTCGATGATATTGTATACTAATTTTACTGCCTTTCTTTTCTAAAATATTATTTATACTATTGGAATCGATCTTTTTGGATGTCTCATAATTTAACGTAAATCCGTTTATTTTACAAACAACTTTATCCGTATTAGTCTTATAACAATAACTTTTTGGACCTGTTGATAACCAGTCAACAATCCATACATCCTTACCTAATTCATCGGTCCACTCTCCCAATAAACAACCGGTTTTGATAGTATTTTTACCATCGTCTATATATACAACGCTATCAGTATCATAATATACAACCGCCTCTCCCAATTTATCTAACATTTCATATAATCTTAATCTGGCGTTTGCTGTTGTAAAAGCTGCTATGAATATATTGGTATTAAAATCATTTTCAACATAATAATCTTTATATTTATAGCTAATTTGTAACATTGTATCGTTTATATCATTTATCGGAATTTTATCAAGTCTATCATCTAATAAAATTTCGTAAAATCTCTTAACATCTGTAACATATTCTGTTGATCCCATATTTTGTCTCTGACAAATTTACCCCATAAGTTTACTAAACAAGATTTTGCTACAGCTCTCTTACCAGGATTGTTTTCTATTTCACCTAATTCTATGCCTAGTTTTTCCTTTACCACTTTTCTATATTCATCTTCCGTTTCAAAATCATCTTGCCATGGGCTTGTATTCTTTAAATAAATCATTTGATTCTTCATAAAAGTTCCAAACTTCATCAATATTTATTATTTTATACCCTTTTTCTATTGCTTTTTTTACCTCATTTGAACACCATGTTCCGCTAATTATTCTTTCAAAATCAGTATGATTACATAAATCCTGATTATTTAATTTAGCACACAACTGACATAACGGAAATGTTAACTTTTCAGCGCCGCTTTTATTTTTTAATTTTACTGGTAATACTGGGTGATATAATTGTTTTGGTGGTAAAATATCACATTTTATTAATCCATACCATTCTGGATCATATGTCAAAGGCTTTAATATTTTGTTAGGATGTCCAGCAGGATAATAATCAAAATATTGTACTGTTGGATATAAACTACAAACATCAATATACTTCAATTTCTTTCCTTTTACTCTCAATTTTGTAGCGTTTGTTCTTCCACCAAAGAATGCGTTTCTGGGTTCTAGTTTTTCTAATTGTTTAACATCTTTTTCAATTTTTTTCATTTCTTCTTTATATTCTTTAGATTTAGTCCAATTACATTCCCACATTTCTATTAAATTATAACCAGCATTCCTTATTTGCTCACTTCTTTCTATTGTTTTCTCATAAAGATCTTCCATAGCTGTTTTATTCTTATTATTAATAAAATCTGAACTATAACATTTTATACACCCATGCCAAAAACAACCATGATATTGATAGACTGTATTGGTCTTTTCATCAAAGCCATCAACTTTTGATCCACATATTTTCACTTCACCATTGTTTAATGCGTGTTTGATATCAGGATTATTCAGACTATTTAGCCATGAAATTGATTGTTGAGAATATTTGTCGTTGTTTGGCTTGTCAACAACAGCTATTGTATTAGTTTTAATAAATTTTGATCTGTATACAGCCATGCAGGTACCAGCAATTGTAATATATCTAAATGGATCTATATTAGCGATTTCTAAAAACTGTTTCCTTAACTCGAGACATCCATTTCTTAATATATCAACATCAGAATTACAGTAATCATAAAGTTCTTTTTTACAATCAAACACATAGTTCTCTTTTCTCTTTTGTTTATGCCATTCTAAAAACTCTTCCCTTTCTTTTGGTTTCATAGAATTAGCACCATAGTATTTTGTATCAGGTATTTTTCCAATATAGTTCTGATTTTCTGTTGTATTAAAATAATGTGGAAAATATCCTTTTTTAAGTTCTTTTAGACCGAATGTTTTGGGGAAGTTTTTTAAAGGTCCTTGAACAAAATTACTACTATCAATAATTCTTAAATTAAGTGCTTTTATTTCCATTATCATTATTTTAGATCCATTATATATACAGAAAGGTTTGATACTATTTTCAACGCAAAATTTTAAAATAAAGTAAGAATCATAACCTTTAGAATAATGTGCGATAGCTGTATATCCTTTATGATCTCTAGAAATTAACCATTTGCAAAAATCTTCGTTGGTTTCGAAAGAATTATCATTTCCGCTAAAATCGTGAGATATAACTAAATTAGCGATGTGTTTGCCTGTTTCTTGCACTGCTTCATAATCAAAGAATAAATATTTCTCCGTATAAGAACATTTAGTTGTATGCTTTTTAGATCCACATTTAAGGCATTGAAAACTCTCTTCGCTTTCTCTTGGTATTTTAACACAATTTTTACAATCTTTATATTGATAAATGTAATATTTTATTCTTTTGTTTGTTTTATCAGGAATATCACAATTTTGGCAACTTTCAACTCGCTTAAATTTAATATCATGAATTTTGTATTGTAAAAAACCTTTTTCATTTTTTATCTCTTTTAAACCATTATAAGTCATAAGTAAATCATATTCTACCATATCTTCTATTATTTTATCTGCTGTTTTAGCAAATCTGTCTGGTAAAAACAACTTAAATTTACATTCGTCTTTGCCGATCAATGTAATTACATTTTTTTCTTTATTATCTTTACTTGTAAATTGTTCCCAGTTTGTTACGGTATACTGATGACCTATTTCTATCTCTTTAAGTGATAATGTTTTAAGTTGGCTAGGTTTTATTAGCCTCTCGTTTCTTTTATCAGGAAAAGTTACTGTGCAACCTTTTCTATCACAATTTTTACAACCTTTTACTTTATATTTATTATCACCGTCTTTCATTATTGTCTCACATATTCCGCCTTTTTGTCGTTTCAATTGCATATAACATCTATGTTTTAATATTTCAATTTCTTTATAACAATTTCGACATTTTTCCCGTCCACATTTGTGTTCTTTACTACCCTTTTCTATCATTTTGTTACCTTTTTCAATCATTTTATTACCTTTTTTAATTATTTTATCTCCTTTGTGAATCATTGCAAGACGCGTCATGGTATCAATTCCTTCGTCAATTATATAAATACCCTTCATGTTATTTCCTTCTTCAATCATTTTATTTCCTTCTTCAATCATTTTTTTACCTTCGTCATCCGTTTTTTCAACTCTTTCGAGTATTTTATTACAATTTAAGCATTTGTAAAATCTTTCACAAACTTCTGAATGATTTGATAAACATTCTGGATTAAAACAATATCTATTGCATTTTTCACAATATATTCTTTGTTTAGAGCCTTCTTCATGTTTAGGTTTTAAGCATAATATGCTTATTTTATTTCCTTTTTTACATTTATGATTATCTTTATGTTGATACGGTTTATCACATTTTTCACAATAATAAGATTGACCATAGAAAGCTGTCATATTATTGATTGTATAAAAATGATTTCCGTTTTCATATAAATATACTTTTACATCTTTCTCTTCTCCAGAATAAATTACTTGGTTAAAACATTCGGCAGCTATAACTTTTATTTGAATATTTAATACTTTTTCTATATTTGCAATAACATGTAAAGTAAAATATTCTTCATTATATTCTTTAAGCTGATTACATAGTTCTTGAGCTAAAGTAGTTTGTAAATTTCTTCCCATTCTTATATATTTTATATAATTATGATCATATTCCTTGCCAAGTATTATATTTGTTTGATAAGTTAGTCCAACAATAACAGCTCTTGGACAACATAAATTATCTTTGTTTTTTATTTGTGTTATACTTCTCTTTGTTCGTGAGTCTTCTGCTATATTTAATAATCTTTTCGCATTAGTAGCACCTCTAAGCATATTAACAACTTCGACATGAAATGTGCAACCGTATATATCTAAATCTTGATTTGAAGTTAAGATACTTTGAATATGTTCTAATAAATTATCAATTTCAGTAGTTCTTGATAACCCTGTGGAAATAGGATTCCAAAGATCTGGATGATTGACTACTATATTTAATAAATCTCCCTCTTTGAAATTTGTTTTCTCTTTTACTATTTTAATCATTTCATTTAAACCCTCTCTAATGACAGTAATTTTTTTCGTAATTATGTCTAAAAGATCAGACTTCGACGATTCTTCCTCTTTCAATAATATAACTTTATAGTAAACTTTATGTTTTTTCCATTTTCTGGTGTATTCAGCTTTTGTTTCTATTATTTTAATTTTAGATTTTTTTGAAATCTCTGTAAAATAACTATCTTCGAACGCAAAAGGCTTCATTGCTGAAGTTTGCTCACCAATTTCGCTTTCAGACCGAATTTTTTGTAATAATTCTGCCTTCTTCATTTTTGAGTAACCTTTGATATTCTTTTCTTTGGCAATTTTTCTTAATTCTTTTATCGATGTATTCTGAGTCGATTCGTATTTTGACATGGTTTCCTCTAAAATTTCCTCTAATTTTGGTGATCCGATTTCGTTGAGAACAGTATTTAAATTCGCGTCATTGTTTACATTATCTGAAATTTGATTCACTAGATCTGTTTTTTTACTATTTTGCTTTATCTTTAGGTCTAATTTTTCAGCAATTGATTTTAATTTTTTAATATTGAGTCTATTTAATTTATTAAACCAGTCGTCAGAGTCAAGCTCTTCTTTTAGAATTAATTTTATAAGATCTAATTTAGTCTTTGAGTTATATTGCGAATAGTTTTTTAACCCCATCTTTTTTGCGACGGTTTTTATGTTTTTTAAACTTAGTTTATTTAGCACAATCTCATTATTTGATTGTGGTGTTAAAAAATATTTATCCATCGAGGACGACTCATGTGTCAATGCCGAAGACGAACTCTCTGCTGAACTCAAAGACGAACTGTCTTTATTAATTTGCTCAATTATGTCGCCCACTTTTTTTCACTTTTAGTAAGTTTTATAATTTCCTCAAGGGTCATTTTACGAAGCTCATCTTTCGAGAGCTCCATTTATTAGAGAAAAAATTATTCAAAAACATTTATGGATGTGATTGTTCTTTTAAGTCGTTAATATATTTTTCTAATTTTTCATGCCATATTTTTTTGAAATGTCTTTTTTTATATCGTATCGAGACATCCATAAAACATATATTACAAGTAAATTTATCATTTTGTCTTTTTTTACAGTCAAATGTATCCGATTCCACATTTCTGATTTTTACTTTTAACAAAATTTGAATGAGATTTTATGGTTTTACAAATGGAACATTTTCTTAATAACGACTCATTATTCTCAGATGTTTGTTCATGATCAATCTGACAATCTTCGGCCTTGCCTCTGGGCTGGCATTGCCAGTCTTTAATCTCCATTTATTAGAAAGATATTATTTCATAATAAATGGCTCATAATACCAAAAGGGAAGTCGGCTAAACAAAAGATAAATATAATAATTAAAAAAGATTATACGTTAACAGAGTCCAGTATTCCATCAGTTAAGAATTTAAATAATATGCGATCAAGACAATTAGCATTAAATTTTTTAGCACAAAAAGGAGATCCTACTTCTAAAAATATTACCTTAAAAGAGTTTGCTAAACAGAATAAAATTGGTGAAAACACAATTAGGAATCAAATAAAATTTCTCACTGGTGAAACAATAATTAAACACAACACAAAATCAAACAACATAGAACAATATAACAAAAATTTTTTTTTAATTTGTTACGAAAAATATCAACCATATTAGACAATCTAATTCTATCACCAACTTCAAATTTTGGTTTTTTATTTGTTAATGTAATCATATATACGGTTTCTAATAACTGTCTTTCATTTTCTTTATTAACATCTTTTGGTTTCATTTTAATCGTAGAATGAGCCTAATACACATTAGATCTAAAGAAAATGATTTTGAAATAAGTTATTCTGAAAGTCCTATTAATTTATCTGGATTAAAAGGTGAAATTGCTTTAAAAACAGCAAGTCTCTGGTATAGTTGAGATAACATTACTGAAGAGTATAAAAATAACGAAATAAAATACAAGTCTGGTAAAAACGACTTCGCATTCGAACTCAAAAATAACGAAATAAAAAAAGAAGACGATATAAAAGAATCGGAGTGGAAAATATTAAAATTACCAAACGGTTTGTACGATGAAAATGAATTAAATAATTATATCCAAGAATATTTTGGAACGTTTGAAACACCCCCGTTTTATTTTGATGTAAATTATGCAACTAATCGTTTTATGCTAATTATACGCGACAAAGACTATGAAATTGACTTTTCCCACGGTAATACATGAGCTTTTAGGATTTGATAAAAAAAATATATAAAGAAGAAATAAACTATGCAACAAAAATTGGTAATATCACCAAAGATATTGATCAAATCTTGATTCACTGCTCCCTAGTTTCATCTAGTTATCAAAATAATCTCAAAAGTGATGTTATATACGCTTTTACTCCAAATATTTCACCTAGATCTTTAATTAATATTGAACCAACGCATCCAAAATATTTACCAATTAATCGTACAGATTATACAGGCTGTAAATGAAATAAGTACATTAATTTTAACTGGTAATAAAACTCGTCAAGACCAACAATTTTTCCTAATAACTTTTTCTTCAAAACGTTTTAGTTTTTAAGTTAAAATTAATTTAAAATCTTACACAATTTTCTTACACGCCACTGGAAACAAAGTTACCTAGTCGACAAGATTACCGTTTCCAAGCAAGTTCATAAAAATAAAATAAAATTTATTATTACTTTTCTTTGTTGGAGCATTTCATAAAAGACTCGTTAATTTGTAGGGGGAAAACATGATTTTAAAAAATGCGATTTTAAAAAAGTGGTACATAGAAAAAGTGTTTGCCTTGATGAGTTCTACCACCGGTTAAAATTAATGTACTTATTTCGCTTACATCCTGTATATTTAATATTCGCATTTTCGTTACAAATCAGCTCAATCAATTGATAAATTTTAATGGAGAGTGCTTAAATTTTGTTCTAGATATTCAGTAAGTCTTCGTCTTCTTACCTGTCTTTCTTGTAGAATAAATGGTACTTGTCGTTCACAGAAAACAATTATTTCCGAAACAATATGGGTTTGGCCTTAAATATCACAGAGATATTAGAGGTGGAAATATTTTTCAATCTATAAAAAAATTTGCTATACCTGTATTAGGCTTTTTATATCGTAATATATTAAAACCTTTTTGGAAAAATAATAAAGAGGATATCATTCAAGGTGTAACTTCAGGGCTTAAAAATATAGCTTCTACATACGTAAAATCACCACCGTTTTCTACTTATAAAGAAGAAATTATAAATCCAATTCTAAACAAAATGAAAGAAAAATCGATGAATGAACATTTACGAGGCGACGGATTGAAAAAGAACAAAACAAATCGATTAACTAAAAAGTCAAAGGAAATTATTAAAAATCTGCTGAATGCTTAAGTTTCCTAAAAGACTTCGCCTTTGGCTCTGGGGCTGATTTCATCAGACTTCTATTTATTTAAATAAATGGAAAGCGTTGTGGACAGTTTATGGCGTATTGATGAAATGCCTGTAATCGATGAATCAACAACAAGTTATACTTACAATGAAATAAGAGAAAGTAATATCAATGTGAAAGAACTTGAACAGTATACGCTCGAAACTAACATAAGTGGATGGAAACATTTATCAGGTGCTTATATTTTTGTCAAATCTAAAATTAAAAATAATCCAAATAATAATGCAACTATATCAAATAATGGAATAAATGATTTTGACTATGTGAGGTTATTCTATGAAGAGGTATTAATAGAAGATACAAATTATGTGGGTGTTGCTACGTTAATTTCAAATCTGATTGAATTTTCAGGAGATGTTTCTGATACTTCAGCATCACAATTGTGTTGGTATCCAGACACAGCAGATTCAACAGAAACCTCTCAATACAAATATAATGCGCAAAATAAATCGGAAAAATTTAAAGATTTAGACGTTGATATAAAAACTATTATTTCAAAAATCACAAATAATTCTGTATTCTATAAAGGATATTTAGAGAGATGCTTCTTAACAAAAGATGAAAAAACTATTACAAAATTTATTCCTTTATCTAAAATTGTCCGATTTGTACGAGACTTTAACAAAGTTTTGAATGGAAAAATTCGCATTGAATTACGTAAAAATAGGGTAAAAAATATATTACACGCTAAAGTTGATGGAAATTATGATTATGAAATATCTGATATTAGTTTGTGGATCCCAATAGTTAAGCCCTCATTAGAAACTGAAAAAATGTTATCTTCATTATTAGTTAACAAATCTAACTTTCTTTGTGGATGGAATGCGCTTAACTGTTACCGTAGTAATTTGTGGTCTTCTGGAAGTGGAAACTGGCGCGTTGTAAATAATCAAAATAAAATATCTAGAGTTTTTATAGTTTTTTCTAGAGCTAAACGAAACGATAATTTTACGAAGACAATGATGATTTTTGATAATATGAATTTAGAAAGAATAAATATTAAAATCAATGGTACCCAACATCCTACTTACGAATATCAGGTGAATAATGAGGATTTACAACGTTTGTATGCCGCATTCCTCTCTTGTAATTATAAAAAAGATTTGGATGAAGGTACGTGATTTAGCTATAAAGATTTTTGTAACCTCTATTTAGTTGTTGCTTTTGACGTAACAAAAGAAAATGATGAAAATTTATTTAGTAAAACAAAATCATCTGAACTAGAATTTAATTGGACATTAAGAGATTATCAAAATGTTAATTACTATATGTATGCTGTAGTTGAATCTCAAAGAATTGCAAATATGAATATCATAGATGAAAAGATTTATTTGGAAATGAAGTAGTTTTTAATTAAATAAATGAATGATTATAAAGTATATTTATCACCCAATCAAATAAAGAAACTCCAAAGTTGTAAAGAAAAAAGAATAGATTGTATTATAAGATTCGATTTAAAAGAAAGATCTAATAATACTATTAAATTAAGAGAAAAACAAGTTGATGAAATTAAAAAGTGTAAAACGGAGAAGATATCAAATTTTCTCCAACACAGATAGGCGGATTTTTACCTGCCTTAATTCCTGCTGCGTTAGCTGTAGCCAAAGCATTGGGGTTAGGTGCTGCTGGTTATGCTGGTACTAAATTAGCACAAAAAGCCTTTGGAGATGGTATAAAAAAAAAGAAGACCGGCAGCGCCAGCTCAGAGTCAAAGACGAAGACGAAGACATATGGACAAGGAATAAAATTGATAGGAAATCGGGGTTAAGTAATATAGAAATATCTGATATTATGAAAAATTCGGGTTTGCCTCATGAAGCTACGCGAAATTTTCGAAGCGTTTTTGCAATTGACATGTTACCAAAAAAAAATTAGAAAAGATGAATCAGGTATAATTAATTTTCATCCCTCTAATTGTTATGGCTCACACTGGGTATGTTACATAAACAAACCATATTTAAGAAATATTTTATATTTTGACAGTTTTGGAATATCTCCACCTGAAAAAATTTAAAAATATTTATTAAGTAGCGGAGTGGAATAGCACGCAGTTACAAATGAGTTCTTCTGTTTTATGTGGTCATTACTGTATATATATGATAATTAATGTCAACAGAGGCAAAGATTTTTATGATATATTATATTCTTTCAAACAGTTACCGTGTCGTTTTAATGAGAAAACTACTATTTCAATATTTGAACGTAATTAAAAAATATATATATTATCTATTTGTTATAAATGGAAAAATATCTACAAAAACGCTTGTATGTATACAGAAAAAGTTACATATATTTTTATAAAATTGGAATCGGCTTATCTATTAGTAAATTATTATTTAGTGCATCGGGATTATCTTCGTTAGCCCTACCTCCCTTACTTTGTTTATCTCTTGGTGCAGGGGTAATAGAAATATTAGATAAGAGATTAAAAATATCAGAAAGAATTGAAGAATATAAGTTAATTTATAAATTTTATAGACAGTTATTGCATTTATATAAGGCTGATAAAATAAATGAAAAAGAAATAAATTTACGTGAAGAGGAATTTCTCAGTAATTTTAATTATTTTCCCAGAGAGAAATACCTAGAAAAAGTCCGCTTAAACGGAAATTAAATTCGTCTTCGACTCATGAAGTGTTTCACATAGTAAATAATTAAATAAGACAATTATTTTTTAAGATATTCCAATTGTTTAATTTGATATTTACTCTAATAAATGAAATATATTATTCTTTTCTTATTTCTCACTACTGTAAAAAGTTCAGATGATGTCTGGCACGGCCAGCCCAGAACCGAAGGCGATGTTAATATTAATAATTATTTAGAAAAATTTGGGTATTTAGAGAGTAATGGACCATTAATAGCTGAAACCAGTGAGGCAATAATAAAGTTTCAAGAATTCTATAATTTACCTGCTGATAAAACATTAAATCAAGAAACACTTGCTTTGATTAATACTCCTAGATGTGGTGTTAGAGATAATGCTTTTAGAGTTCACACTAACAAATGGTCTAAAACAAATCTTAAATGGTATTTTTCGTTGGCAACAAACGAAATGAAAGAATTAACACAAAAAGCATTTGATCAATGGGAATCGGTTTCAAAATTAAAATTTGAGTTTAATAGTAATAAATCAGATATACTTATTTCATTTGCTAATATGCCGTTTCAACATAATCATAATTCCCGGTGTCAAAAAGGAGTATGTTCTAACAGTTTCGATGGGAAAGGTAATATTTTAGCACATGGATTCTTTCCAAATAATGATGAATGTCGAGGAATTCATTTTGATAAATCAGAAAACTGGTATTTTGGAGAACTAGGTAATACCCCTGACGGACAAACAAATTTTTATACGGTATTATTGCATGAGATGGACATACTTTAGGTATTGAACATTCTGCCAATGATAAAGCAATTATGTATGCTTATTATAAAGGAGATGGTGATAAATTAACGCAAGATGATATTTGGGCAATTCAATATTTATATGGAATACCTGAACGGTCAAAATATGAATCAATACCAACTACAACTACCACAACTACTACATCTACCACAACTAAAAAACCTATTACTTTGACTCCTAGAAAGATTGATTCATTACCTGATTTATGCAGCTTAAGTGAAACTATTAACACATTTTTAATAGCAAATCATAAATTATATATTTTCTACAAGAAATATGTCTGGATTGTTAATTTAAAAGACATGAGCTATGATAATAAACCAAAATTAATTACAGATTATTTTACCAGATAATTTTCAAGAAATATCACATATTTATCAGAGACCAGATGGAACTTTTTTGTTAACAACAAAGAACTTATATTATATTTTGATTTTCCTAGTTTCGTTGTTAAAAACGGTTATAATGGAAGATCTATCACAAGTTTGGGTGTTCCTAGTGGAAAGAAAATTAATGCAATATTTAGTACTTATTCTGGTCAAACTTATATATTTTATGACAACACAATGTTTATAGAATTTGATGAATGTCTGTTTAGACCTAAGAAACATGGTATGATAGTTGAATTGTTTTCTAGTATTCCTTCTAATGTTGACAAAGCTTTTAGATATATTAATGGAAAAATTTATTTCTTTAAAGACAATAATTACTACGAGTATCATGAATTTTTGCAAACGACAAAATCGTATAAATTTGATTTATCTATTTTTGGAATTAAATGTAGCATTATAGATAAAATTATGATTTTACTAAATAAGCTTAAATAACTATTTTTTATTTAATAAATGAGGGAAGTTGAATTGTATGATTTAGATCTTAATAGAGAATATAGAATTAACGGTGTTGAAAGATCTAGATCTGAATATTACAATGGAGTAACGTTTTTTCTAGATTCATATGAACATAAGGATATTTTGAGTTTGTGTTTATCTGTAACAGATATAAATAGAGATGATCCGACAACAGATGAATTAATTAATAATATTAAAAAGTTACTTTCTTTAAATAAAACTGTATATCTAAAAAGAACTAAATTTCACTGGCGGTCATCGAAACAATTAGATAATGACTGTGACATTGAAATAATTGAAGAAGAATAAAATAATTTTCTCTTATACAGGCTGTAAATGAAATAAGTACATTAATTTTAACTGGTAATAGAACTCGTTAAGACCAACAATTTTTCTTAATAACTTTTTTCTTCAAAACGTTTTGGTTTTTGAGTTAAAATGATTTTAAAATCTTACACAATTTTCTTACACGCCACTGGAAGCAAAGTTACCTAGTCGACAATATTACCGTATGAAACGGTTACCTCGGTTACGACTATTATTATCGATTTTAAACAATAAACTAATAAACACAAAAAAAGATTTATTTCATGCTTAAACATTGACGCGAGAAGTGCGCTAACGAAAATAAAGAAAAACGCTCATAAAAAATGTTCAAAGTGTCCACCGTTGTTTCGTATGCATGCCTGAAGACGCCGACGAAGTGATTCTTCTACTCTGTGTAACATTGCTCTGTTGGTACGAATCGTTGTAGCAGCAAGTTCAATCCGTTCTTGCAAATGTTTCGATAGTATCAGTTGGTACAGAGTATACTAAATCTTTCATGTACCCCCACAAAAAGAAGTCGCACGGATTCAAGTCCGGCGATCGGGCAGGCCAAGCTACAGGACCATCTCGTCCCATCCAACGAACAGGAAAATTGTTGTTCAACCAATCACGTACAATACGTGCATAGTGACAGGGAGCACCATCATGCAGATACCACATGTTTGCGCGAATTTCTAGGGGCACTTTTTCGAGTAACTCGTTCAAGGAGTTATTTAAAAAATTTAAATATCCTTCTCCGTTTAAACGCGGTGGCATTATGTGAGGTCCAATGAGGTGTCCGTTTATAATTCCAGCCCAGACATTGATTGTAAATTGATCTTGAAAGTGAGTTTCCCTGACAGCATAAGGGTTCTCCTCCGCCCAGATGTGAGTATTGTGACAATTAGTTTATTTTTCTTAAGAGCCATTCGCAAAATTGCAGTCTGCGTGGTAAATTTTGTGGTTGTAAGAACTGCACTTTTTGAACATGATAAGGATACAATTGCTGTTCTTTTAGTATTTTCCAAATTGTAGCATGTGATACTCCATGTTGCAATGCTAGCCTTCTTGTGCTGAGCCCAGGTCGAACCTCAACACTGTTTAGAACAGCCTCCTCAATGTTTGCAACTCGACTTGGACGCTGCCGACCCCGATCGTAAGCTGCAGGCCGAAAAAATCCTTGATCTCGAAGATGCTGCACCACATTTGCAAATGTGCGAAGATTCGGAAGACGACGGTTCGGAAATCGGTCCATGTAAATTCTTCGAGCTAAGGCTGCATTCCCTTGGCTCTCACCATAGCTTAACACAATATCAGTTAATTCTCTGTTGGTGAATCTAGGCATTTTTCAGATCTAAATCAACGGAAGTGACAAATTGTGTACTTTTTAATAATAAAGTCATAAGAATTTGAAAGTTATCGTTTCCAAGTAAATTCATGAAAATAAAATAAAATTTATCATTATTTTTCTTTGTTGGAGCATTTCATAAACGGCTCGTCAATTTGTAGGGGGGAAAAATGATTTTAAAAAATGCGATTTTGAAAAAATGGTACATAGAAAAAGTGTTTGTCTCGATGAGTTCTACCACTGGTTAAAATTAATGTACTTATTTCGCTTACATCCTGTATACTAAATAAACTTAAATAATTTTTTATACAGGGTGTTAGGTAAATGTCCGGCAAACGTTTAACTGGTAATAGTACTCATCAAATGTGACATAAAAGCTTAGTAACATTTTGGCGAATTCCAAAAATTATTTTGTATTATTTCCCTTGATCATCCCCCTTTATTTTGACGAGCCGTTCACCATAATGCACCTTTATTAGATAATTTATTATTTAAAAATGGTATCTTAGCATTATCATTGTTTCAATTTGTCATTTTGACAAGATTATAGCTGTTGCTACGATTTTTAAAGCTAATTATTGCGTACAATAAGGCATCCATAGGCGGGTAACAAAATTTGTGGAAAATCTTCGCCGATTTTTTAATGGTTTTTGAAGAACTTTTGGTAAAAATGTTACTAAGCTTTTATGTCACATTTGATGAGTACTATTACCAGTTAAACGTTTGCCGGACATTTACCCAACACTCTGTATAAATGGATAATAAAATAACTTTGAATTTAAATGAAAGCGGTATTTCTACTATGTGTTTTAAAGTAAATGACGAAAAATTATGACAAGAGAGTTATTTTAGAAGACTTTGATACAATACCATTTGGATTCTAATCCTTTTCGTTGTTAATTCATAATAAATCAACTGGAAACTAACTGAAGATTTGTTATAAAGATCATTATTATTATATATCAATAAGTTAACAGAACATTAATTTTCCTCATAAACAATTTTGAGATTTTTAAATCCTTCTTGAATTTCATTTTTTACAATACTTGTTACTTCCTCCCTTATTATCTTGCGAAGGTTACTTTCAAGGCGATTGATTGAGTCTTGAACTGCTTGAATTGACGTTTCCATATTATACAGGGTGTTAGCAAGTATTTCCACTTTTTCTTTTTCAACAAGCTGGGACACTTTCCCGAATTTTTCTTTAAAAGCAGTGGTCTGTAATAATAAACATGCGATTAATGTTTTCCATATAAATTACTTTTTTGATAAGAGACATACAAACACTTGGACACAAGTACTTAACACAGAAGTAACAGCACAACTTAAAATAATATATCACATCAGCTTGAAGTTAGAGATAACAATATTTTTTATAAAACCAGGCTATAAAAACACGGACATAAAAGGAGCCAAACACATAAGAACAGGAGACCAGCACAAACAACTAGATGAACACTGGATATGGATGTAACATTACATTCTTTGTGTTTTGTACCTGTGTCCTGACTCTCTTGTTGGGCGAATTTGCTATACTAACTGTAACTGTATCTGGAATTTCCGGGCTTTCGTTGAGTTGTAAACTACTTCTTTTACTCATTTTCTTTTCAATTTCAACCTGAAACATAAAGCGGTAGAATAAAAAAGTAATTTCCAATTTTTGGCTTGTCGCAAACACTTTCTGTTATGAAATTAATAATAAAAGATGTGAAATATTTTTATATTTCTATTGTTGGTATTAGGTAAATACTACTATTATCTAGACCTAAGATTAAATACAATTTGATAAACTCATCTACTTACTTGCAGACCATGTGCGAGCACGTGTACGAAGACTGCTGGAAGCTGGAACTAAACCCTGCCTTTATAACTCGTTAAAAAAAGCCGGGAGTAGGGATAGTTAGTTAGTGCTAACAACGCTCAAGTGCTGACAAGCAAGCAAAAAAGATGAAATATATTACTGTCTCAATCATTTAAAAAATTTGTTGTTTGCGCATGTATCTCAAACGGTCCAACGGTTCACACTTAAGTACATTCAAAATGATGTTATGGGATACAGAATCAATGAAATTATTAAATTTGTCGCGATCCATCGAGACTTTGTTGTATCTTCAGGCGCAGAATTTGTGTCGGTTGAACAAAGGATGAACAAAGACACATTTTTACAGCCGACACACCAAACTTCTAGTTTTACAAGACCCTTTTCGAATTGAGGCTGATCACATTGTGGAAATCCTCAGGTTGAAACACGTCGTGTGAAACGCAAAGCTTCGTGTGTCGGGTGTAAAACTGTGTTTTTGTTCATCAAATATCTCTTGGTTTCTTGTCCAGTACAAGGATGGTTTGAATTTCCCTCCAAGCGATACAACTAGCGCTTTGGTGATATTACCAGTAACCTCAACCTACAATTTGTGGTGGGGACAACAGTGTCGCCAATCTACAACCAATATATATATATATATCTATAATCTATGAACTAAACGACGAACTATGACGACGAACGAGCATTGGCAGGAAGTCAAAAGCTCAAAGGTAATAAGACTTGCCAATATAACTAGTACCAATTTAATCGCGGCGGTAAATTCAAATACAACAGAGTAAAATCTTTGAAAAATGTTAATCTTAAAATGTACCTTAAAATCGCGGTGTTTTCACGACTTTTTCTGCTTTTCAGTTTACCCTTGAAAATCGGGGTGCTTTTCCTTAAAAATGTTAATTTTAAAATATACCTAAAAATCGGGGGTGTTCTCATGATTGTTTTGCTTTTCTGCTTACCCTTGAAAATCGGGGTGCTTTTCCTTAAAAATGTAAATTTAAAAATATACCTCAAAATCGGGGGTGTTCTCATGATTGTTTTGCTTTTCTGCTTACCCTTGAAAATCGGGGGTGTTTTCTATTTATCTTTGAAAATTGGGGTGTTTTTGTGCTTTTTTTAGATTACCTTGAAAACCGGGCTATTTTGCTTAATATTTTTACTTTTTTTAGATTACCTTGAAAACCGGGCTATTTTGCTTAATATTTTTACTTTTTTTAGATTACCTTGAAAACCGGGGTGTTTTACCTTAAAAAGTGGCTGTGTGCTGAAGGGGCTCACTTAGTAGTCTCGCGCAATTTCTGGCGGGATTGAGTCGACGCAAAATATGAAATGTGTGTTGCAGTTTTCATAATTATTTCAGCCGGAAGCTGAATGATTTATGATTGCATTTTTTGTGGATCAGCTCTTGGGAATTAAACATCGATTTCTTCAAGTCGCAAACAAAGCCAACGGTCATAAATATTCCAGACCGAAGTATGACATCTAAAGTTGGTTTGCTCGTGTTTAAGGTGTACTTACGATAAAAATAAACTTAACTTATTTAAAAATAGCACTAAATGAAAAAACACAGCTCAACATGTCCACACGCAAAACAAACACCAACCCACGTTTATTTTGCGAAAACTCTCCCCCTGTTGACGGAACTGTAATTCCTTTAGCACGTTTCATCAAGATTCTTCCTCCCCTGGGTTAGTTTATTACGGTCGGCTTTAGAGTAATTCCCACCGACACCGACCAACTTACAAACCAATAAGGACCTAGGACGTCACGCATCAGATTGCATTCACTCGCCCACGTCAAAATTAAATCCCATCCAAAATCACACCTTTTACAAAATTGCTCTGCTTTTCCTGACCAACGGTCACAAAACGGAAATGTTTTAATGAACATAATTTTATGAATGCTACCGACCTCTATCTGATGGAATGGAATGGAATGGAATTATTTACTGCTTATTAGATTCTGGTTTTGTGCGACCTTGCAAAAAGTTTAATACATTAATTATTAAGGTTTTTTGTCTTTTCATGGTACGTTGTTTAAGCCTTTTTCTAAATTTATAACCTAATTAGCTGAAATAAAAACATTAAAAAGTTATCCCGGCGCATCCACCAAAATTGCTCAAACAAAAACCCACAAATGCTTATGTAGGACATTAAATTAAGTTTAATTGGAATAATTTTATTTTCCCTCATGTAGCAGTTTAGTTAAAGTTATGCCGAAACCCCTTAATAGAATTCACCCCGTTTGTAATCTTATAAATTACTGATGAAATAATAGCGGTAACTTTACAATAGCTTTAGGCATGTTATGCAACCCAACATACCCAAAGCGTTCTAATCTTAGCAACAATAACATATTCGTATTTAAAATAGTATATTATGATACGAGTTTTATAAGACGCATTTTGTCGCAGTAAGTGTGGAGTAAGTGCGACAAAATGCCTTATAAACGAGATATCATACACTATTTTTTCTACTTTGCACCTTTTTTAACAAAAAAAATCAATTTCGAAATTTAGGTAATTTTGTGGCAGTTGACAGCATTTGCGTGGATCATGAAATTAAATTAATAATTTGGATCGTCATTAGTTTATTCGTAAAATGTATTCTGAAAGTGTCCAAGACGTTTTGCAATCTATCTGCCCCTCAACGAATACGGGCTTTTGTGGCAAATACGCGGAATTTGAACATTGGCCTAAGGAGAATGGGATCTCAAATTACTTACTTGCACTGGCTTTTGAAGTCATGTTTGTACACTACTCGAAAGGTGTTCGAAGGGACTAAGTATCAGGGTTGGTACAAAAGCCTCTAAAGGTTCGAAATTGATTCATTTGATTAAATTATCACTTGAAACAGGTGACGATTGACACTGACACTTCTCTCAGATAATTGTCAAAAAACTAGGTTGCCATCATTTTCCAACTAAATTACCCTGGTTTTTAGTGTAATTATTATAGCACTCCGTTGGATATTACGAAACCCAAATGGCGTATCGTAATGACCTCAGTACGAAACAAAAGTAGGAAAACAATGTAACAGCTCTGCATTTACACTAGCACTATCATAACAGTATACAGGGTGGGGCACGATTGGGGTACTTCTGAAACCTTTAAAAATGCAACCAAATATACAGGAAACTTTAAACACTTGATACAATATTCAATTTAATTCAAATTAGTAATCAAAGTGTGTAGATGAAAGCTTCAAGATGACAGTGGATGACAGTTAATCAAATTAGGCCAATTAAACGAATTATTTATTTATTTATTTATTTATTTATTTATTTATTTATTGCAAAAGTCAGTAATAAATGTTCAGAGAGCCGATAGACGGACGCGTAAAGTTGCTGGCGTATTAGCTCTGCATACGATTCTTTACATTACTAGACACCACAGAAAAAGTCCAACAGTGTTAAATGTGAAATCTTGGGGGCCAAATCCAATGGATTCTCGTCCTATCCAACGATTTCCATAATTTTTATTTAAATGATCTCTAACAATAGCGCACCATCTTGTTGGGACCATTGCCGTAAGGTCTAAATTTTCTAGCAGGACGATTCCATTTGTAAAAGTAGAGAAACACTTTCCCATTGAGGGTTCCATCAAAGAATGGGGTCCAATTACGGGCTCATTAAAGACCGCACCAAACTATATTAGTTAAAAAAAAACACTTTAGAAGTGAGTTTCACAAATTCATCGTGAGTTCTCTTGAGCATTTCAAATCGGAGTGAAACTGACAATTATGAAAATTTTTGACGTTATTGAGAAAAAGCATTCTTTGACTCAAATTTTATTTTATAATAATACTAAAGCATAGAGAGCGACGAAAGATGTTTTAAAGGTTGCAGATAAAAACATTCCAGTAGTACCTCACTCGTGCCCCACCCTGTATTTAAAAAACAAGTTTCATAAGACCACTCTTGAAGCACGAATTCAGTTTCAACAACGTGAGTTAGCCACGAGTTTTTTGAAAGAATGAGTGCTTCAAGGTCTTATGGAACGAGTTTTTTATACTATTTTTTGTAATTTGCCCCCTTTCTGCCGATTTTAAACAAAATTTGTTATTTTTGTCGATTTGAGGATTTTTGTGACGGTTGGTAAACTGTCAATTTTGAAAGTGAAAAATTGATTTAAAATTTTTGTTTTATCCATATTTTGTCAAAAACACAAGTATGAATGATAATGAAGGTAATCTTGTCTGTACGCCCCCTGAAATTTACGGTGCCAAATTCACTTCCTGCCAACCTAAAAATTTTCGTAAAATGTTCCGTGAAATTATGGCTATTATGACATCGCACTTGATGACGTTGCGTGAAATTATGGCTATTATGACATCGCACTTGATGACGTTGCGTGCTTTTAGGAGCCCATTAAAGCATCCAAATGACAAATTACAAAAAATGTTTTAATCAAAGTTTGCAGCACAAAAAGAAGTATAATTTAAAAGTAAGAAGGTGTTTATTTTCTGCACGTACTAAGTTTAGTTTGGAAACATTTAATGTAAAGAATGTGTTGAGAAGCCGGAAAAGTGTGAATGAATTTATGCTGCAAGCTCACTGCAATGCCTGTAAATAATTCAAAGTGCGTCACCGATCCGGAAGGAATCAGCTTGCGAAAGTTGACAAAAAATATAAAAATGAGTGTTTACTGTTGACCATAAATTTAGCTGCAAGGTGCTTTACAATTCAGCACGTTGTCCGAATTTGAATTGTAAAGTTCGAGTCAAGCTCAACCACCGCAATGCAGTTTGCAATACGTCACCATTTTCTATTTTGTCGTTCCACAAAACCAATTTTATTATTTACTATTGCTTTTTAAAATCAAATAGGACAAGAAAAAATTCTGATAAAAAAATGAATTATTCATAGCGCATCTAAACCAGTATCGACTCAATGCTTTACAAAAAAAAAGGAATTTTATTCTCGCTCGTCTAGGGAATTAATTTATTAATAAGTCCTTTGGAAAAAGTACGTATCTGCGTGATCTAAGCGGAAAAAAGAAATTATAACCGACGTATTCCTGTCGTTGCCTCGAGAAAGTTTTTAAATTCAATTACATCCTTTCATGTCTCGCATAAAAGACGTCAATTTTAAAAATCTTCTCGGTCTTTTCATTACAAGATTTGTCAAATCTAATACGAAATTAATAACGGCTGGCTTTGAGAAGATTTGCCTTATTAAAGTGATCAAAGTCGATGCAATTAGCAGTAAATACAGGAAATTAAACTGGCACGAAAAGTTTCGAAAAATTATTATTAATTAATTAATTTATTACACTCAAATAGATACAAATACTTCTCCGTTAAATTGTAAAATAATGGATTTGCAAAACTTAAATGGATTAGCTGAAACTTCATAATTCATTTAAAATGAATGCTCAATTAAATTATTCCCTGTTCCAAAATTTATACACTTTATTGTACCTTGCTACAGAGATTATATTATTAAATTTGAAATAGGGAAAAAATCTAAATAAATAAAACAAAGTTTTAAACTGAATACTTTATATTTTATGGTTTCATAGAATTACAGTTAACTTCACACCTGCTAATAGTAGTACATAAATTGATAAAAATAGACAATACATATTATTATGTTACTCCTGAAGTTATGCTTCAGATATTTTATTTATAAACACTAGTGCACTTAATATTTCTGAAATCTCTTTTTCAATTTTTTCAATGAAGTAGAGAGAAACGTAACCTTAAATAAAACAGACGTAATAAGTCAATGTAGTAAAAGTAAGCTAAAAAGATTACAATGAATTTTGTGGCCGCTAATAAAGTTGATTTCTGAAATATAAAAATTCATTAGGACGGTTGATATAAATTTCACTATGATTCTTACTACTCTTTTCATAGCGGCAATAAATTCAGGATTTAGTTCTTGTTTGGGTTTTTCATCGCTGCTGATAGAGATTCTAACTAGAACATCTACAAAAAATAAAATTAAACTTTAATGTATTATTGTAACATAAAAAGAAAAATAACACTTTAAATTAGATAAAAAGTATAATGGATGCATGCAAAATGAGTTTGCTAAAAAAATACTTATTGCTGCTTTACTCATATTAATGTTAGAACAGATAAAATAAAGAAAGGCAAAAGTCAATACAAATACATATTAAGAATAAATAAAAATTGCTCACAATCCCCTTCTTCTCCAGATTGTCTCTTCTTGTGTTCATCTTCCTCGCGTTTTCGGGTGACTTGATGTGGCAAAGGAATCGAATTCTTTAAACTGTTATCTAAGTTTGAGTATTTGTTTAAACAATTTAATTTCAACTTACGCCAAACAAATGACCGAACAGATCAAAGCCATTTCTTGGACATTCTTCATGATGAGTGTCTTAAATACTCGCGAGCTGGTCGACTAATGAAGCAAGAAGCAACGTTTCTAGCCGTGTTATGACTCAAATAAAAATTCTTAGATAAAGTTACTTGAAGCTTACACATTTCGCTTTTGATAACCAGCAGTGATGCAATCGGTGAATTCTTCGCAATGGAAAATTTTCAAATAAAAAAATAAAAAACAAAAAATCCGCTTTCATAATGACAGAATAAAGTGTCACTTTTTAAAATGGTAGAACAAACGAAGCTTAACAAAGCGAAGAAATGGCTTTTGACTGTAGTGCTTCCCCTTGTAATTGCCGTGCTGTTCATCTGTGCAGCATCATCGATTGGAATCATGATATACAGACTGAAGAGGGTTCATCAGCAGAAGAAACATGTGCTCGCACACGAGGAAGATGACAAAATATTTTAAAATAAGGGTCGAAAGACGTGAAGGACCAAGACAAACACTTGCTCATATACTTTAAGTAAAAATGTAATCCATAAAGTTTTTGGTGCGGCTAGATTAATAAAATAAAAATACAGCAAACGATAGTAATCATTATTACACACAACGACGATATTTTATCATAATCAATTCATTCCTCAGTTTATCTGGTATTTTTCACGCGAATAAATATTTTAACGACGAGTGTAATCATCAAGGGTTCGAAGATAAGGAAATCCATTGGTCCGTAAAATTCCCTAATCTCGATGCTACACCAGATTCTCCTGGAGTCGGAATAGAGGATTTTCGAACAACACAACGTGCTTCGAATTCAAAGTTTTATTTAATACAAATGAATAGGGCAAAAATTACTACAAAATAACGCAAAGTTACTCAAGGCAAATAAAAAACAAGCACCGAGGAGCTAATTGCATAAAGCGTAGTTGAATCAAGGGAAATTGAATCGACTAATTGCTAACTCGGTTTAGCAAAGGTAGGTATTTGGTGATCGATATCAGACAAACCAAAATTTAATACAATTATTACTGTCCTTTCTAATGTAGTAAATGACTCTATACCTTCTAGTTAAAGTATATAAATATCTGTCTAACCTATATTTATTAAAAATTAGTCGCTGAAGGACATCTAAGAGTGCAGCAGTAATAAACTGACGAAAAGATAACTGTAGATAATGGGTACTAGAAATTTATATTTCAAAAAACTTAATTGAGATGTTACACACTACAATAATGAAAATATAAAAATAAAAAATAACCGTTCCAGCTTAATTGATCAGAGTTAATAAGTAGGGCCTCGAGAAGACTACATTTGATATGTTATCCTTTTGCCTTTGATAAAGACTAGACTTTTATACTTTTTATACTTTTGTCCTTATAATTATAAGGATTAATTAACAGAAGATTAAAATTCTCAAAAGACGATGCTTTGGATTTTTATTTATATTGTTATGTTATCTTGGAGTATTTTAATCTTGAAAAAAAAAACACAAATTTTATACACAAAAAATTGGTTAAACAATTTAGAGAACAGTAAGTAAATTCAGTTTATTTGTTTATTTGTTGGATATAAAAAAATCTCAAGCATTTTTTTACTAAACACATTACACAAAATGTTACTTTTCGAGAGTTATACCTAGATACCATGGCGATGTTTCAGAATTATTTATTTGAATTAAATTTTTGCTTAGTACGAGAATCATATTAAGTTACGTTAACATAAACACTTGTTTTCTCTTTATCCGAGATTATTCCGAAATATACGCTCACAACACAGTTTCAGTTAATTTCCACATCGTGTACCTACAAGCACACAGAAGTTTTGCCGTAAACCCTTGCGTTGTAAAAATAAAACACAATGAATATTTTAATTTTATTTTCACTCTTATCTGCATACGCTTGCTATTTGTAAGTAAAAAAATATTCATACATACTGTTACCTACTTTAATCATTGCAGAATATTTTTTATCCCCATACCTCGACCCTTCATAAGCCCATTCAAGGATAATAAAACAACATTCAACTAAACACACATTTTATTGTTACAAACTGTACTAACACGTAATACTTTTTGTAAAAAGTTTGGGACTTAATTAAATAAAGAAACAAAACTGTGTAAATTTATAAAAATTTCGATTGCCCACTGGAAAATCTATCATCAAGCAGCTGCGCCTTCTTCAAAACCGCTTTCTTCTGCGCTTCGTCAAACCGATTGACTTGCAGATCAATATCTCGACTGAACGGTCGTCTCTCGCTCGGCTCCTCCTGAAATAAGAAAAATCAAACCCAAATCCAACTCTTCCAAAACCAACCTTCTTCTTCGTCTTCATTTTCCCCTGATGCATCTCCAACAAACTCTCCTTATTTTTCTTTTTATGCTTCTTGGAGATACTCTCCTGCTCCTCATCCCGTTTCCTGATCTCCTTCAGCTCGGCTTCTTTCTTCAAATCAATCTTCTTCGGCTTATCACTTTTCTTATCAGGAGTATCAGTCCATGATGATCTATCGGACATGTCAGGACCGGCCTTACTCCTAAACTGCCGAGGCCCCAAACCAAATTTCGACGCCTTGACTTCCGGCAATTCCAACATCCATTCTTCACGAACAGTTTTCGCATTTTGGGCCGGCTCTAACTGCTCCATTTTCAACTGTAATGCTCTTTCTTCAAGAGCTATCTGCGATCTTGAATAGTTTGAAGCACCAGCTGGGAGAGGTCCGTAAATATCTTCATCACTTTCCTCCTTCTCTGCTTCTTCTTGGAGCTTTTGGCGAAGATGGGGAGGTAGCTCGGGCCCTATCCTTGTCTTCTCTTCCTCCTTTTGAAGCACGTGGGGGGGTAGCTGAGGCCCAATCGAATCATTATTTAGTTCGCATTCTTCTTTTTTAAGCATGTGAGGAGGCAATTTTGGACCAATGGAAGGTGTAGCTTTGATTTCTTCCTTTGGGGGAGGTGCTGTGGGACCTATTGAAAATTCGTCTACTTTTCTGAGCATGTGAGGAGGTAATTTAGGACCAATCGAAGATCCGTTAGTTTCTTCAATTTCTTCTGTTCTGCCCAGGTGGGGCGGTAACTGGGGTCCAATGTTGTGTGATTCTGTTTTGTTTACTTCAGAAGACGTTTCTTTTATTTTACGAGGGGACTCTTCCAGTTTCGGTTTTTTTGTAATTTTTAAAGGCGGAAACTTTCTTCTTTCTGTTTCGTATTTCTCGCGTTGTTTGACCCGATTTTTCGGTGTTTCTGATCTAGATCTGTCCTTGTCGCGTCTTTTGGGAGATCTAGATTTGTCTCTGTTGCGTCTTTTGGGAGATGTGGATCTGTCTCTCCATCTTTTGGGAGATCTAGATCTCGACCTGTCTCTAATTCGTCGCTTGGGCGATCTAGACCTAGACCTAACTCTTCGCCTCCTTGGAGATAGAGACCTAGATCTAGATCTGCATCTGCTTGAAGATAGATTTTTCTGGTGCTTATCTCTGATACTTTCTGTCTTAAAACGTATTCCTTCGTCAGAGTCTTGTGACTCAGAGTCGGAAAATTGGTTCATTTTTCTGTAAACAAAAGTGATTTTAGTGAGGAAAACACAGCCGGGGCTTTGGTGTATAAAACGTGAGGTAACAAGGTCTAACCTACTACAATTTCTTATTTTTAGGATAACATTTTTAGAATTTTCCTAGAACTGTATCTCACACTTTTCAACAGTCCTGCTGTTGCAATTGATTTCAAACTCTGTCTGGCAGACGATTTAAAAACAATGTCTCGAATACAAGTGGCAACGATCAGATCGCAGTCAGGATCATACGCTACTGCCCTTAGGACATCTTCAGTGTCTTGTCTGAGTACCCCTTTGTTCCAAAACCTAGTCAAGGCTTTTTGGGGCCATCTGGGCAACTGATTCAAATGGTGCAGTCTCGCTAAAGGACTAACGTCTTGTGAACAAGACGAACTAATTTCCTGCTTCTCTTTATCAGTCTCTTGTAACATCGGAAAGTCCACATAATCAGTCAAAGTGCTAATAAAAGGGCCATACAAGTTCCTGAACCCTAGAACTTGCGCCTTGACTATATTCTCAACCTTGTTTTTATTTTCGCCAAAAGTCATCCGAAAATCGCCCGAATAACTCAAATTACTAATCGTGTGGTAAAATTCGTACTCGCTGAACGTGTCAGGTAGCAGCAAAAGGGCGCAGTGCACCGCTGACTGCAAGTTCAACTGTAGCGCAGTTTGCAACTCCGCGTTTGAACTCTTCTTGATTATTTCCACCGGTTTGTGCAACCGGCCCGCGAGATACAAGTCCGACCACTCGAGCAAATCCGTGACCAAATCCTTGGTCGAAATAACCCCGTATTTAATCCAAACGCCTTCCAGCGGCACCAAAGTGTTAAAATACACTTTTGCACCAAAATTCTCCTGAAACTGCGCCACGAAATTGTGTCCGAAGTACTTCAAGCCGCTGTAGTGCGAGAAATTCTCCTTCATGTTCGCCTCGTGCCAAGCACTGGGGTTATCAACACAGTAAATTAGATCGATCATGTTGTCCTTTGGCTTCTTTTCGATCTGCTTTTTCACAGCGGAGCCGTAAGCAAAGCAGAACGTGAAGTTTTGGGGGAATTTTGATAAGATTCTGGCGTAAATGGGGGCCACTATCATGGGTCTTGTACTTGCCATTTTGCCACATAGCCTCACACTAGACACCGGGATTTGGATTTATGGTCAAACGTGTACCGTGGAATTATTCATCAAGGGAATGGTTTACGACGCAGATAAGGGGTAATTTGTTTAAATTTTGAAGGTTTATATAACCTCAAAATTATGCGTTGGGACAAAATACCTACCGTCAAATGAACTATAACTACCAAGTACCAACTACCAACAATAAAAGCAAAAGGCAAAACCACCTAAATAAAATACAATTTTGAATTAATTTGCTGGTCATTTTTTATTAAGACAGTTTTTTTACTGTGAATAATTGTAATGTAAATTTGTGGGAATGAGAACTGTTACAACACTGATAAAAATTCAAAAAATATGGTGTTAATTTTGGCAAGTTTTTTGTTATTGAAAAAAAAAGGCGGTTGTTTAAAATTCGCTCAAAATAACTTTATTTTTCTTCATTAACTCATGATACAAGTTAAGTTATGCCCTATATAACTACAAATCTGATGATTTAATGTCTCGTAATCACTTTATTGACTCTCTGTTTAATAACAGATGCCACAAAAAACACAACGTACGCTACAAGAAACACAATAAAATACACAAGAAATTCGCGTTGAGGGGTAAACATATAAATACCGACATCGTCATTAACAGCACAAACCAGGATAGCATTCATCAGATATGCCACAAAATAAATTAGGCCAAATACCATTCCAAAACAATTGTTGTGTTGAATTTTCGCAATTTCTGCACTTATGGCTGTAATAATAAAATAATGTATCATTCCAAACAGAACGTAACAGACGTAGTTAAATAATATATAACCATTGGAAAAAGCGATACCACAAAGGAGTAAAATATACTGAAATCCGGATAAAACATGCATCGTAACGAAAGTTCTTGATTTCCAATCAACTGATTTAAATCCGGCCACAACGACCCCTAGAAATGCTAAAAAGCCTAAAGTGGCTTCAATGGTACCGTTGTATTTGCTTTTGTGTACGTTGGCCCATAATGGTTGGATAAAAGACGAGATTTGGGTGTAAGTCCATAGTGAAAATGCGCACCAAAAAGACCAACGTTGAATGTGATTTTGTTTAAAATTTTCTACGAAATTTGATTGGAACAAGAATAGTTTATCTCCGATTCTGTTGGGCGGTGCTTTTTGTACAGTTTCAGAGGTGGTGGAGAAGTGGTAAACGTTTTCGCCGTCAGTCGGGAGAAAAAAAGTTGTAATGGTGGCTAAAGCACTCACTGAAATTTATTTTATCGCAATATGAATGATTTAAATTTTGCTAAATTTACCAGCTAGGTTTAAAATGTACAGTTCGTCGTAGGTCATTCCATCACTATTATGGAAAAGCTGTCCTAAAATCGCAGACAGAGTCTTGCCCATCAGGGCAGCTATTCTGGCATATGCCGTTGCCCGTTGGTACGTCGTACCATCATAATGCCCATAGATGAAAATAAAATAGGCCACTTCTGTTGCCACTGAACCACCTCGAAAAACCTAGACACAAATATTTCTTTTTTCTAGAGTTCAAAAAATGACAAACCTCCGAAAATTCCATTGCAAGAATGGTAGTGCCCCATTTTTTCGCACTAATGGACACCAGTTCGAACAAAGCCGAGATTATAATTAATGTCTTATACCCGACTAGGTCCGCCAAAAGAAACACAAATAAAGAATGAATCGCTGAGCTGTAACTCAAAACTGGGAGAATATCACGACGGACTTCTTTTTCCGTTAGGTTTTTATGTGTGACGAAAAATTCGTAAAGGAACGGATCGATGGGACGCAAATTTATAAGAAATCCGAATGTGTAGAGCAAATAGATGCGCTTAAAGCCCGACATTTCGGAATTTTGAACACACAGTTTTGAACTAATAATTGTAAAATTGGCGGTAATGTGTGTGCCCATTGTAAGTGTGTTTGGGTCAAACAGATTTTGTAAATAAGCTTATCTTGTTAATTTTATAATAATCTGTTGTAAAAAGAAAATATTTGCTTTTTTGTTATAAATGAGTGCTTTTGAAACTAATTTTGCACAAATAAAAGTAAATAGGGTGACTGCGACCTGATAATTTTTCGCTTAGTATGTAGCTACTTTACTACTGCTGTATTTTTGTGTTTCAGAAGACTATTTCTCCAAATACTCTCTGAAACACGAGCAAATTTTGGGAATGTCATTTCCGCTCGGCTCTTATCTGCGTCCTCGTGGTATTATAACAATGTAAATTCCTCCTCATTTGAAATTGTTTTAGTTTTATTTTATAGTTTAAATTGTTTTGCTTATCAACTTTTTATACAAAATTAGAGGTTTATCTATTCAATTTTAGAATAAATTACGGTCAATCTTTAATAATAATGAAGATAAAAGGTTAACTGTTTTGCATTTAATAACAATTTGCGATAATACAAAAAAAAATCGCTTTAACAAATAATAGAAAAATGCGACAAATTTTCAGTAAGCCTACTGGAACAAAAGACCTACGAGGGCCTACGTGGCGGCAGAATATTCAAATAATTTTGGAATATTAAAACTGCAAACACATTTTCCATTTATTTTAATCAGTGTAAAAACCATATAATACTTAGAAAAAAATCCGTCCCCTTTGCCATTTTTAAAGTTTGTACCCCAAGTTTTGGCGACACTGCAAATAAAGATCATGTGTAGAAAAACACGAAAATGTTCTGTTATATCATTTATCACAATATGAAATGCATTATAAAACATTGCAAAAATGTAGCTTTCAGTCCGGAGTTTTATTTACATACATCCAATTACAAAACATTGTAAAAAATTTGGTTTCGGTATAATACACAATTTATAAAAAAATAAATAATTTGTTACTTTACATTTGTTAAAGTTTCATAAATAGCTTTGGCCACGTAATCCACATTCCCTGGAGTGACCCCACACATGCTGATACGGCCCGATTTCAACATGTAGATGTGGTGTTTCTCAATCATGTGCAAGGATTGTTTTTCTGCAAACAAACACTAATAATTACACTTTAATTGGTAATAAAAGTTACCATTCAGTCCCGTGTACGAAAACATGCCAATTTGCGACGTAATGTGGCTCCAATCTCCCGGAGTGTTCAATTTTTCCAAAGCTGCCCTCAAAGCTTTTCTCATTTCGATAATCCTGGTCGCCATCGTTTTAATGCAGCTTTTCCATTGTTCGAACAATTTTGGATCGCTTAAGACGTGTGCTACGATTCTAGCACCATGACTAGGCGGGTTTGAGTACATCCCCCTGACCAGTAAAGTCACCTGTGACTTGACTTTGGGGATAACATCGGTCGTTTTAGTCACAAAAGTTAAATTGCCAACACGTTCGTCTAAAATTCGTGTGAAAAAAAACTACGATTTTACCAAAATAGCGACCTACTGTACAAGCCGAAATTTTTCGCGAATGACTGCGCACACAGAAGCTCGAACCCTCTGCTGACGAAATATCTGACCGTCCAGGCGTCCTTCTCCAAATCGCCTGAGGCAAAGCCTTGATAGGCGGAATCGAAGAACGGGAAGAGTTTCCTCTTTTCCATGATATCAGCGATTTGGGCCCACTGGTCCTGGGTGGGGTCGCATCCTGTGGGATTATGGGCGCAGGAGTGCAGGATTATGACTGAGTTTTCAGGGGCTTTGTTCAGGTCTTCGAGGAAGCCTTTGAGGTCGAGGCCGCGAGACTCCGATGACCAGTATCTGTATTCTTTAATGTCGTTGAAGCCGGCGTTCGTGAATACGAGTTTGTGGTTTTCTGTGGGGAAAATTATGATTGGTCTAGAAGCTGGAGGATTGGGGAGGCTTACCCCAGGTGGGTATGGACACGTAGAAGGTTTTGTAGCCGACGGTTCGGGCCAGAAATTCGGCGCCAACGCGAAGACAGCCCGTGCCGGATAAGCACTGAACCCCAAATGCCTAAGTTTTGAAATTAAATAAATAGAGAGTTTCCTTTTATTTATCAGAAAAGTCTGTAATGTTTCATTTAATCCAAAATAAATAACTATTTACGTTTTCAGTAAAATTTCTAATCCAAATGGACTGAAATTATGTTGGTCAAATTCAAACGTCACACTTTTATAGCCGTTTAAGGAAACATCACAAATACATCTCCAGTAAAATCAAAATGAAATAGTAATAATACTAACTATTTCAAATCAAAATAAGGTTTTTACGTAAGCCAAACAAAGAAACGTAATAATCAAGAACATAGTTTTGTTTTTGTGGCATAGTAGCACTTTATACTATACAAATTTTAATCAGTTAAAAAAAATTGCATTTTGTTTTTTATGATACTTTGTAGTAGTTTTAATTTTTAAGCTGAAAATATCCAGAATGTTATATCTGAATTGTAATTTACGAATTTGGACTACAGTTTGTTTTCTAAAATACAAATTACATTACATTTAACATCTCCTGAAAAACAACTTAAGATTTTGAATTATGCAGTTAAAGAAGATGTTCCGGATTTTATACATTTCGAAGTTTTTTGCAGGAAAGAGATTTGAAATAAATAGTCATGTAATTGAAAAAAGAGTACCAAAACTTCTCCTTGGGTGAACTAACAATAATTATAAAGAAACTAAATATGTTAAATAATTTAAATAAATACACGTACGTTATGTTTAAAGAAATTATTTTATCGACCCGCTCTCTGATGGTAGGTAATAATTAGGAACAATATGCAAGAAATAGATTTACATATTATGTTTTTATGAATGTTATTCTAAAAACTTAAATTTGTTTTCAGAAAGAAGTTATTGATTTTCACACTAGTATGTTTTCAAATGATTTCTAAAAAATTAATTTAAATGCGCATTTATTTGGTAGAATACAAATGAAATTTTCCAATTTATTCTTTAAAAATCCTCTGAAGACATTTAACAGAAACACTAAAATAAAAACACCATGACGCAATTTTCATAAAACAAATTTAGAAATCAGGAAGAACTTTAAAAATAATTTTGGTAGGTTTTATTCGAGTTTCTAAATTTAAACATTTGTTGTAAGAAATTCCGAAACTTTCCGTCTATAAAACGAACAAGAAAACATATGATTATATTATTCTCACAAAAATACAAACGAAATTGTAAATGTCTAAAGCATTTTTCCTAAAATCTGTTTTCCATACAATTAGTACATGGGTACGTATACAGATTTATGAATATTTATTATTTTTCACAAAATACCTACATTTTTTTGAAATCTATTTGAACAAAACAAGTACCAAATAAAAAATTAATTATTTATTATTGTATTTTGTCACTAATTATTGTTTAACTTCATTGTTTATTGTTAGTATTTCACGAAACAATAGTAAAAGTTTTTTTTCGGATGTTAGCAAACATGAATAACATAAAATTATTTAAATATGCATAATATTTACTCAAATCAATAAAAATATGTTGAAATAATTTTTTGTTCCAGGTATTAACACAAAAGCTGTTTTTCCTTAAACAATTAAATAATAAAGTTGTAATAATCCATTAAAACACAATCGCTAACAAACCCAAAAGGTAAAAGTACAACAAAGTACAACATGTAATTTTAAATTAGTGTTTCCTAAATGATAAACGGAAATGAATTTTAATTTTTAACTAACACACAAATTGTTCTTTATCTCTGTTACTGCAAATAAAAATATGCTTTGAAAAAAAAAACAATTTAAAAATAGATAATTCACTTCACATGACGTCAAGAAATTATGTATGAAAGTCATAATCATCAATAACATAACATGTTATAGATACGATAAATATGTAAATATATTTGGAAGTGTTTATTATTTAAATATTGTCTGATAAGATTTCATAAGTAATTCAATTGACTTGATAATGCTAAAAGAGTTAAACATTTTATATTATGAAATAGCCTATCAGTTGGCGTAAATAAATAATTAGCACAAGTTTAAAACGTGTCAAATTATAGAAATGATAATTGCAGTTTTCATCGGCTGAAATAAAATAATGATAAAAAACAGCCTTGAAAGTAACCTGAATTTCCTCTATTGGGCAATTCAGTCCGTACTTTCTAGCAGGCACAAAATTGGGGGCATTCACAGATCATTCCAAAGAAATAAAATAAAAACCATTCACAAAAAACCATGCCGCATTCCACATTAACACCCCCTACAGACCCGGTTTTCCTTGATGGCAGGACTATCAGCCCCTAGCAGCATCTGAGTCGCCGCCGAACTGAAAGTGTCCAAGCCCAAAACCGGCAAATACTCCTTGTTTAGTTTCTCATCGGCAGCAAGGATCTTTTCAGCTTCGCGAACCACTGGCAAAACCCAAGGTTGACCCTCATTAGTACGATAGGCTATAAAATGCAAACTTACAAGCGCTGCCACACGAAAACACTCAACCAGACTCACCTCCAACCCCCAAACTGACTTTATTCGGGTTCGTGTCGGCCGCAAATTGCTGGTTCAAGGCGAAGACCTCGATTGGGGGCCCTTGTTCGACTTTGGCAAATCTTGACATGTTCACTGATCGCGATCTCAGGACAAAATTTGCACTGTTTTGAGTATTAGAAGTTGATCATAGAATTTGATTGAGATAACCTTTTTGACCCGAGAGGGATTCAAGGGCATATGCGCACAGGATTTTTGACAGGACACTTGAACTACAACTGTCTACACTTAATCTACAATTCTCTCATTTAAGCCAAAAATAATTGATTTGGATAAAAGTAAATCAAAATAATCATAAGAGACGTAACAACGCACATCTTTTGTTACATATTTATTAACAAATAGGAACCAAAATGTGGATTTTTATAACTTTTGCCCCCACTATACACTTTTGACAGTCAGCTGTTGTCATCAGTTGTCAAAGCTGTTCAAAATATTACTACAATTTCTCGTGTTTTATAATTAATTAGAATTCCAGTGAGTGTGTGCAGGGGAAGGTCAGTGTCCACTCACAACCCCCTACCATTAGCGTAAATCAATCAATCGAAATAACCCCAAACATAAATAATTCCCTAAACACGTACCTGTTTCATTATCAGTGAAAGTGGGATTAGTTTCCAGAAATTACAAAATGTCATCGACGGTTCCACTTATCCTGGAGGAAGACTGCGAACGAGGAGGCAAAGACTTCGATGAAGAAGGCATCGAAAATGATTTCGCTTACCGCAACAATGTGATGCAAGCCTCCAAAACCATCCGTTTGGGCTTCATTCGTAAAGTTTACGGATTACTTAGCATGCAGTTGCTTTTAACTATTGTGGTAGCGTCGATTTTTATGTTTACACCACAGATTAAGACTTTCGTCCACGAAAAGTATGTTTCTAGACTTGCAAACTCGGACTTACAAATTTTTGCAGTGACTGGATGCTGTTGGTCTCATTCATTCCCAGTATTTTTCTACTTATTGCCCTTATTATCAAAAGACGAGACACCCCTGCTAATTTGATTCTCCTCGCGGCTTTTGTACGTATTTCGTTAATTACTGTTATTGGAGTTTTATCCAAGTTTTGCTTGAATTTTAGACAGTAGTTGAGGCCTACACTGTTGGGGTTATTCTGACTTACTACTCCCAAGCAGTGGTGCTTCAAGCTCTTCTCTTGACTCTGGTCATAGTGGGAAGCTTGACCTTCTACACTTTCCAGACAAAACGTGACTTCTCAGCCATGTATTCAGGGTAAGTTAACGTCTTGCAATTTTAAAATGAAAATTTTGTGTGCAGTCTATTCGCAGGTCTGGGCATTTTGATTGTTGGTGGATTTTTACAAATCTTTTTCCACTCAAACACTTTTGAAATTGTGATCTCGTTAGGGGGCGCTTTCTTATTCTGCCTCTTTATTATTTTTGATACACAAATGATGATGAAAACTTTATCAGCTGAAGAGTACATTTTGGCCACTATCAACCTATATCTTGATATAATCAATTTGTTTCTGTACATTTTGCGCATTTTGCAGGCAATGAACCGGCAGTAATTGCAGCTTCATGTACTTTTTATTATCCAGATTAAAGCAAAATTGTTGTTCTTTATGCACAGTTTTTATGTTCTAAGAATAGTAAGTCATTGTTCCTGGAGGAGTACTGCAATTGCTTGACTTGCACATTTCTATTAACAAATTGTGATATGTGTACATTTTATTGAGTTCACTTAAACAATATGAAAGTCGGTAAAATTATTTTCTGTCTACACTTTCATATATTGTGTAAAAAAGTGTATAATAATAAAGAATTAATATTTTTATTACTGTCTTTTAAGTTCCCTCACTCACGGTGGAGAGATTAGATTGGATATTTTGTACTTAACGGTATTTTTCTTTGGAAAGGGTAAAAAAAACATTTCTTACTAAAACACATTATTTAATAGCGTCGGAGTTCACGACGAAATATTCAGTTTCGTAACACAATTATTATAAAACAACACAGTATAATAAAGAACATTATCTTGAATAAATTTTCGTAACACAGCCTATGAAAAAAATATTGAGTTTCTATTAAAAAACAAAAAATTGTCATAAAGGAATATAACACGTATTTGTTAAACCTTATGATGATTTTTCCATGAACATGTTGGTCTGGTTAAACTTTTAAGTAACTATTTAGATTTTCTAAGTACAAAAATAAGTAATGATATTTTACTGGTGCGACAATAAATATCCCTCAAGAAACTTAATTTCCGGGTGAAAATTATTTAAAATCTAAACATCAACTTTTATATCATTTATTTAGTAAAAGTACCATGATTTTAATTAAACTTCTGATTAGAGTATCCTGTGACTGAAGTTATGTTGACAACTTACTTGAAATGTTTAAAAAGCACATCATAATTCAGTGCTGCCAACTTAAAGTTAAAGCACGTAATAAAAAACACATATCGCAGTTCTTAACAGTTCTTCAAATATATAGTATTAATTCTAAAAAGTCTTAAAAATCCAAGTAGGAGTATTAGGAAGCAAAATAATCACCCTTTTGGAAGAAATCAGTGCTTAACATAAATTACAAAACGTACTTCTTGAAACTGGCTTAACTGTTTAATATCATTTGTAATTTACACGTATTTGTTGATTCGGAGATTCTCAAGCTACACAATGTCTTTAACGTGTAAATATTTGTACGTATTGTAGTTTAATTATCGAAAATGTAATAAAAATTCATATAAAAAGGCACAACAATCCGGTATGCTTATTTTCAAAACCATTCAACTAATAAATATTAATAAAACGACTAGTTAAAAAGGAACTACGTAGTGGAAGGTTCCTGAACAGAACTCCTCCTATGGCCCGGCCCTTCGGCATGAACCATCAAATCAAAGTCAGGCCCTTCCAACGACCTACTCAACAACCTGTCCCACTGTTCAGGTGTGGCGGGACACTCACTCATATTATGTAAAAACTCCCTCTTAATAGTAGGTGACGGATCTGGAAATAAAAACTAGAACCAAAACCTCTAAACAATTCTACCAACACTTACACAAATAGCCATTCTGTGCCCTGATGGTCTCCTGTTTTATAATAATTTCATTCGTAATGTAAGCCTCACGTCTGATGCGGTCTTTTAGGTCACCCGGTATATCAGGGATGCACCATTTTATTATGATTATAATAAAAGCTACGATATTTTCGAAGACGACAACGAAAGCTAGACGCGCCGCCAAAATCTGCCAGTAGATGGCTGTAGGTTGGTAGCGTTGAGGTGATTCCGGGGGTTCCCGAAAATCGGGATATCTAAACAATTAGTAATTTGATTTTTAAATCATACACTCACCTGCATATCTCCTCAGAGGCGTAATTGCGAGGCGCCGAGTCGTTTTGGAAGTGAGAAGTGTTGAAGTAAGACAAGGAGAAGTCCAAATATCCGGTGAGACTGTGATTGCGGCTTACGTACATCGTGTATATGAAACGCGGGATGAATTCGGACGTAAAGGCAATAATGAATCCCTACAAATTACAATATAACATTTTAAAATGGCGCAAAAAATTGTTACATTTGTCACAACTGAAAGTTTCCCAATCGAGTCTAAAATCCTGTACCAAACTCCTATATCTTTGACTCTCTGACTGACCGGTCGTCGGTAAAATGTTATCAATTTTCGGGCGTCTAGACGCATCTCAAGGACGTTGTTCAACAAAGCGAAAAACGGCGCTAGGGGAAAAGCCGCTACGAAGATTGTGACAAAGCCATATTGCAAAACTAAAATCAGAAAATAATAAGTGCCAATTGATTGATCGGGAATTTACCTACCCATTTCGAGATATTCGGGGAAGAGGCTTCTAGGGCCCCACTCGACTAACTTAAAGTCTTTCAGCCACTGAGGCCGCGATTTTTTATATGACGGATCTTTGGAAAGTCCAGTTTTGACTTTAACAGTATTTAGCCATTTGAAAAATAATGGAAAGAGCATTTCCAGGACCGTATTCATGGCTTGCTTGCCGATCATGATTATGGCCAGTTGGATACAGAGTTCCATTAGGCACCCGCCAGGGCCACACTGGAATTTTTCCACAATAATTTACAATTTTGTTTTCCGAAAAATTACCTCTTCTTGTCGGAAGCCAAACATCTTTGAGTAATCGTCCGGGGAGCCGATAAATTTGCCTTTTATAAACGCTATATAAAAAATGGAAGCGTAATAATTCACGAATTGGAGAAGATAGATTTTGAGCGTTAAGGAATCGTCGAATTCGGTCTGCGTGCGCAAAAGCTCGAACTCAGTCAAGTATTCGGCCAAGTAGTTATAAATCTGAAGAAATTTAGTTTGGTTTCTTGCGGCAATTTGCAGTAACTCACCCAATTAAAAATTACAATGCAAAATAAATTAATACAAGCTGCTGTGCAAGTTGTAAACAGAATAGCTTGACTGTTATCAACCGTATCAGCATAGACCCTCAAAGCGAACAGAACGGACATGCGGTAGACTACTATAGCTACGACAGTAGCTAAGGCTAAAGTGACCTACAATTATTTATGTCTCCAAATAACCCACTTTTTAATTGTTAATTACCAGCAACATAACAACCGAAAAGCTGAAGATAGTTACGGGGACCCTTAGCCGCCAAAAGGGCACATGGGGTTCCATAATATTCGTCACGACATTAACTTCCTGTCTTTTGACATGTGCAAGCCTTGCCAAATACTGCGGCCTCGGATGCTCCTCCTGTACATCAAAACCTGTCAAATCCCACCTATGTGTGATTTCCGCCGAGTATCGTTTCCACAATTCGAGAAATAACGCCGCTAGAAGATTAAATCACGCACAAGTTCTTGCCAAAATTAGTTTTTTACCCCAAAATGACATAAAAATCGCAAAAAAGACCGTCGTTGCGTTATCGAACAGATAGGTAATTCTGGCGTGAGTGCAAGTCTCTTTCAAATCCCAATAGTTGCACCAGTGGTTGCATGAAGGACACATTTTGAAGGTGAAGTTACCGTTGCAGATGTCTTCGCTTGGTTTATTGTAATATAGGGTAACACATGAATAAATGAAACATGCTAAGCCTACGATAGCCGCTGGGAGCAACATATGGGTGTAGAAACCTAACCAGGCGAAATAAAGCGCGATTTTGACGCCAAAGTACTCTTTGACGTAGTCGAGAGGCTGGTAGCGGTACCATTTGCTGAGAGCTGTCCATTCGTTGTAGAGGAGATAGCGCAGGGAGCCAGGGTCTCGCAAGTCCCCCTAAGAAATTTTTTAATTTAATCACATAAAATTGAGAATTAAAAAATCCTACGTCATGTAGAGGATACGCCGCACTGTAGACACTGTCGTTCAAAAGCCTCTCAATCCCGAAGGCAAAATCGTCATGGTGGTTATCACTGAACCTTTTCCTGTCCAAAATAAACTGAACGATTCGTGAATGAATGGCCGGAGTGAAAAAACAAGGCGAATCAACATCGAATCTACAAAAATTAAAACAACCCTCGTATTTTGCACCTAATAACTCAAAACTAACATACAAATATTCCCTATCTCGGCTATAAATCGCTGTAAATCGTTGGTCTTTCTCGGGGAATTTCTCCGAGTCAACGATAACGTAACTTTTGAGTTTATCCCATTGACTAGTAATGCCTTCGACTATGAAATTAGTCCTCGAATGCATTTGGCGAAACGCTGGCATCTGTAAAAACGCAACGTTCAGTTCGTGTCATTTAAACGGAAAGCCCAAAGAACGGAAAAATTGTTAGTGAAGCTGTGACTCTGTTACTACAAAACACAAAAATACCTGACGAATAAAGGCAGTGGCATTGTACAAACGATTGTGACGGAACTCTCTCGGCAATTTACACAACTCCTGTTGTAACAGCAAATTAGAAAAAAACAAAAAAAATTTCAAAATAAAAACCGAAGTTGAACAATTACCTCTCTCATCGGCATCCGCAACTTCAAGATTTCGCTGTACCTGCGAAGCACTTCTTTTGGTGCGTGAATCTAGAATTTTTGCGTTACAAATGAGGCAAAAAATGTAGCGAACAATTACTTTAATAAAATTCAAACCGTTGCTCTCTTGCGGCACATATTCCAACTCCAGTCCGTCCCTCACCAAATTATTTTCAAAAAGTTTACGTTTTTGGTAAGCTGCCGGTGTTGTGGCGTCCTCTCTGAAGGCGTCCCACACGAGGACAAAATCAACAGACCTCATACCGTCATTGAAATAAATCGTAGGGATACGACACGATATTTTATTTTTACGACATTCGCTACTTTTATGACTAGATTCGTTATGATTTGGTTGAGTATCACAAACTGGCGATTCGAGTGAACTTTCAGGTATTATAATTCGAGGTTTGTTTTTGGGTGGATTGTCGGGAAAGTCTCTAAAAAATTAATTTTGTTAATTGCGAGGGGATTTGAACGTGAATTTATGCACTTAGGGACTTACGGGGTGGCGCAACAGAGGTATCGATTGAGGATTCTCATATCTTCAGTGTGATTAAAATGTGGAACAAAATTAAAACAATACAATATGTACACTGCTACCACACCCGCATTTTCATAAAACAAATATCGACTGAATTTCCAAAGGCTAATGAGTTAATTACAGAAACGTGTCCACTGATGGTTTTAGAAAGTTTGCTAAATTTTAATAAACTGCTGATAACGAATAAAAGTCGGAAATTTTGAAGGTATATAATTTTTATTGTACAATAGGTACTGTAATAGTTATAACAACACATAAATAAACAAAAAATTTAAAATTTCAGTGTAATTATAAAATAAGGCAGAAATTGTATAATTTAATTTAAAAACTAAAAATGTAGTACTTTTTAATGGCATCTATAATTAGAATTACACTTCCTTTTTATTTATATTCAACAACAATGCGTTTATTACTAACTCTGATAACAAAGGTCACAGTTCTTGTTCTAAAATAGGTACTCGTAACAAATCATTGCTTGCTTATACGCAATAATAAAATAAAAAATGTAGTTGTTAAATGTTGGGCGTTTGAATTATTTATTGCATGTTTGCGTAAGATGATTTTTCACAGAAAAAAGTGTTAGTACCTGCCAATACTTGCACTTAAAAATAGATAAAACAAACAAATACAACCGCAGGTGCTAAACACACAGACGAAAATGAGTCTTACCTTCCAGTATCCATTTCGGAATCTAAATTATCAGCACTTTTATACAAATTAACCACAGACATAGCATCCATATCTAATTTATCACATGAACTTGGTTTTCTTTGCTTCACCTCAACTTTGCCATCACAGTAACTCAAAATGTGGGGCTGACTCATAAATCTATCATTTTCCAAACTGTCCCCATGTCCTACAATAGTCAGTCTCTTCTTATTAATTTTTCTTCCATTGCTTCTCGTGGGTGACAGTGTTGACGTTTCTTGTCCTGACAGTAATAAAGGGGCTGACATGGACGTTGTAATTGAGTTTTTTCGAGCATTGTCTTTGGTTGTGTCTAGTGGCATCACAATTTTAATAATCTATAAAAATAGTAAACCTTATTTTAAACACAAAACGACTAGTGGTTCATTTTTCTTGGACCAGTGAGTCACGAGCGTGAAAACGTCACATAACAGTACTTGGGTAAAAATTTTTAAACATGATAACATAGAGTATAATTACATGCAGTGATAAATGTGTGATGATAATTATGTTTGTGTAATTTTTATTTAACGAAATGTTTGCTATTTTTAAACATGTCAACTGCATTCTTGTAATTTGAAACCTGATCTGGTCACTTAAGTTAAAACAACCATATATACAGTTACACACCTCACAGATTCACTGTTAAATACGAAATAAAACACATTTTAAAGCGATATTACAGTGATATGAAGTACAAATTCCCCTTTTTAAAGTAATTAGTTCATTTGTACCATCCGTAGTTTGAACTACTTGTTCAGTAGTTCAAAAAACAAATCATTATTTAATTTCATTTTTGATAAAGAAGAGGAAAATAATGTAATAAACATTGTGAACCATGCTTAAGGTTCTACATTTTTTGTTTAAAAATTTTAATTTTTTGTGTAAACCATGCAACCCTTAATACGATTTTGTATAAAAAAATTACTAAGAAAAATAAAAGTCCTAAATTGAACTTTTTGTGCAACTTTTTACCTTTCTATGGTTTCCGAAACGTGAAATATTGCCTTGTTATTCAATTTTTTTGCGAAAGGGTACAGTTTATCCAATTTGAAAGCGTATTACTTTCGATAATTTGTTATCCAGCCGGTTTTTTGGTAACATTTTTCGCATTGGCAGCAATGTGCATGGCGGCTGTCAAGAAACGAAACCAAAAATTGTCATCTGTCCTCATGTTTATTGCTAATTGTTTAATTTTATAGTTACAGTGAAGCAATAAAGGTGTGAATTTATGTATTTTTAGCGAAAAATAACAGTTCCCTCCTCTAACTTTATGACAAATATACCCACCTGAAAAAAACCCCAGAAGAAGTTTCTTCATCACTTGAAAAAAATCCATGACGATCTCGCCCATTCCTACCCTAAATTGATTGTGTTGAATTATGTTTAAAGACATGGCTGATTCAGCGAGTGAGTCTGATTCGAGCAGCATTGATGGGGGCCCCATCATGATGCCCCCCAGCCCCATTACCAGGGAACAACTTCAGAAGCGGATAGAAAGTTTGCAGCAGCAAAATCGGGTGCTTAAAGTCGAACTCGAGACCTACAAGCTGAGAGTCAAGGCGCTCCAGGAGGAAAATCGCGGCTTGAGACAGGCTTCTGTCATTATCGTGAGTCCAAAACCTCCCAAACCTTACCGTTTACTAACCCAAATTTACAGCAAGCCAAGGCTGAGCAAGAGGAGGAGTTTATTTCAAACACTCTTCTTAAGAAGATTCAAGCTTTGAAGAAGGAAAAGGAGTCTTTGGCCCACCATTATGAAAGGGAAGAGGAGTGTCTTACCAATGATCTCTCGCGGAAACTCACGCAGCTGCGACAGGAGAAGTGCCGACTTGAACAAACTTTAGAGCAGGAACAAGAGTGCCTTGTTAACCGTCTAATGAGAAAAATTGAGAAACTTGAAGCTGAGACGCTGGCCAAGCAGAGCAACTTGGAGCAGCTGAGACGCGAAAAAGTAAGATAAATTACTTTTTCCCTAAAAAGTTACAATTATTCCGCGTAAAAATTTGTTAAAAATCGAAGCTTCTGTAGCAATTATTTGCAGTAAATCCATGGAAAAAAAAACAAAAACTTGCAATTTTTACTTTAAATTATTATTTATTTCTTCAAGAGTAAGTTTCACTTGTGTAATATCTATAATATTTATTTAATAATTAGGTCGAGCTTGAGAACACTCTTGAGCAGGAGCAAGAAGCTCTCGTTAACAAGCTCTGGAAGCGCATGGACAAGCTCGAGGCCGAGAAGCGAATGCTTCAAATAAAATTGGACCAACCGGTCTCAGATCCGGCGAGTCCTCGTGACATCAATAACGGGGACACTGCCACCAATCTCAGTGCCCACATCCAGACGCTCCGTTCGGAAGTGGCCCGTTTGAGACAAACTCTAGCAATCAGCCAACAAGAGCACACCCAGAAGATGCAAAGATACGCGCAAGAAGAACGCAACATCAAGGAGGAGAACTTGAGGTTGCAGAGGAAGCTGCAGTTGGAGGTGGAGAGGCGCGAGGCTCTCTGTCGCCATCTCTCGGAGAGCGAAAGCTCGCTGGAGATGGAGGAGGAGAGGCATTACAACGAGCAAGTGCTTGGGGCCAGGCAGCACACGGTGTCGCCGGTTCCGTACAATCCGTCGCCTAGCCAGAGTCGCCCCCTGAGTCCAGGTACGAAAAAACATTTTATCAGCTAACTGTTTTCATTTTATTTGAAAGAAACATGCAGAAATATTGAGTCTGATTACGCTGAGAAAAACTGCCCCCTAAAATTTACACGATAACATGAGTAAGAAAAAAAGAAATTTGCTCCGTCTTTTATTGTTAAACCGCTGCGAATACATTTAAAACGAAGATAAATGACGAATACGTTTCGTTTTCTTGCATGATATCGTACCAAACTAGCAATTTAAAGTTTTTTAAAGACATTTTAATTCTCAGCAGCTTTGTTCTTTACACATTTTTTTTATCGTTAAAGCTGGGTTTCGAAAAATGTTTTCGGCAAAATTTATTTAAAATTCTTCGATGGGCGGCGACCTTTTAAATTTTTATTGGATTCACAAGCCACAATCGAATTTAGAAATTAAGCAACCTCTTAAATAATTAAAAAAAATAGATATTGTCGGGTTGTTGCAAAAAGGAACTTTGCGATCAATTAAATTATGTTGGTTATTTTAAAATATACAAAATACATGCGTATCTTTGCTCTATAGTGGTACATACGAACACTTATCTTGCCTATTTTGGCAGCATTTCTTTAATATAATTTGCATTTTTACAAACTTAACTCGATTTAAAACAGAATAGAGTTCTCTTGTTATTGTCATTCTGTTTTAAACCTTAGCATAAACTGGTTTTATTCCGTTGAAATAATGACAGACATTACACAAGTGGTTGATTTATTGCTGAAAATTGTGCTTGTTTTGAGATTTTTCAAACAACAAACAAATCTTTATTTGAACTTTTTAGCAGCAATAAAAAAGCGGTAATCGGAGCTCGTATAATAGGTGTTTTACTGTGATGTTCTTTCAGGTTTGTCGTCGATGCAAGCCCCATCTCCTCGCGACTCGCTTATCGTGGGCCCCCCACGCTGTCCGACTTGCGGTCAATTACTAACAGCGGCTTGTGTGTCCTCTTTGCACAACGTGGGTTCCAGCAGCCCCCCGGCTCCGGCTCACCGAAGGACCAGTGAAAGATTCATCAAGCCGGCGATTCCAGCACCACAGCCCGCTAGTCCCATGGATACTTCAATCACTAAAGAATAAGATAAAAAGGTGTCGAATTGACAAATAAGTAATCATGTTGATGGGCTTTCGTTTTGCAGGTGGTGAACATTTGTTGGTTTTCTCTGCATGTTATTTGTATAGGGGCTTAAAGTTCGAAACAAATAAATTAATAAAACTACATGGTGTTACTGTGAAACTAATGGATACATATTTTTTTCTTATTTAGATATATTATACTTGGATTTGTCGATTTTTGGGCAGCTGTTTTTGAATAATTTCGGGATCTGCTTTGCTTTTAATATGTGTACTTAATGATGTTATATGATAAAGGGAGCTTTATTGTGGTCAGCTCTACTAAAATATTTCCATATTTGAATGTTTACAAGTGATCTTTCAATCTAGTAACGGCAGTTGTCACAGGACCGATGCCATGTTGAGCCATTGCCAACAATTTTTCACAATGTTTGTGATATGTAAGTTTTTGTTAATTAAAAATGTGACACAATTTCTTAACAATTTTGTTTAGTTTGTACACTGCACTCTGCCAAACTTATTTTCTTAGTATTCATTATTTTGTCATGCAATAATAATCTAGCTTACGTTTTAAGTAATGGATATCACGTTTTTTATTTGTAACTCCATTTCAATTAAGTACGTTTAATTGAAATGCTGAAGGTTATTTATCCGATTTGTTACATTCATAACACTAGAAATTACGAATTAAAGACTATTTAGTTTAGAGTTAGGTGTTTTTTAGATTAACACTCAAAAATTGGCACTACAGGTGGCAATTCAAAAAAATTGTGAAAAGTGATATTAGGATATAAACTCATTATTTTCATTGGTGAAATTTCATTGTCATCTTGATTTGCCAAAATTCTAAATTTAAACAAAATTCTTCCCTTACTAAATTAAAAGCCAATGAAAAATTTCAGTGACTATTTCAGGGTCATATGTTAGTCTAGGATAACATTTTGTTAATGTGAGTTTGAGATATTTGTTATGTTTTTAGTAAACTGATGTATTTTCCTGAAATGTTGTTTTTATCTTGTTTTTTGTAAAAAAGCTATTCTATTTAGTAAACGCTGTGAATCATAAAAAAGATTACATTGGCCTATTGTACCAACAGTCCCAAAAACAGATGATTCTGAATAACAACTGGCTTACGAATTTCCTGTAATCTTTACGCTACGAATTATTTTCTATTTTAATAATTTGTATAAGGTTGAATGATATGTAATGGTTTTTAAATAATAATAAACAATTAAAAGCAATCGTTTTTAAATTTTGCGCCCACCTGTTACAGGTGGCGCCCTTTTTGTTTCTTCTGCTAACTGCATTACCGACCGATCTTTCTCTTTTCATCCGGGTGAAGTGTCAAGATGGTAAGTCCATACCGTTTTTTTAATAAATCAACAATCATCCATGTTATTTATTATTAAATTTGGCCCAAGTTGCTTTAAATTTACAACTGGAACCTTGTTTCTCACATTGAATCCAATATTTATTCGTATTAGTGCCCTACAAGGTAATAATTGTCGATCAAAAACGTCATGTCAACATTTAAAAACACGTTAGTTTTGTTAAAAATAACACACCACCTTCCGCGAAAAGTGTTTTTCCTCTTAATTTTCGCGAGTTGTGTTGTAAAGTTTGTGTTTTGTGGTTTTGTAACACTGTTGGTGTTCCGGCCCTAATCTCTATTTTTCTAGGCGCGAGGTCCCAAAAAGCATTTGAAGCGTCTCAATGCGCCCAAAGCATGGATGTTGGATAAATTGGGGGGCGTATTCGCCCCTCGGCCCTCTACCGGCCCCCACAAGCTACGGGAGTCGCTACCTTTGGTCATTTTCCTGCGAAACAGGCTGAAGTATGCCTTGACCAACTCAGAAGTGACGAAAATTGTTATGCAGAGGTTGATTAAAGTTGACGGAAAAGTTAGGACAGACCCCAACTACCCCGCGGGTTTCATGGGTAAGTTTTCATTTTTTGTCCAAGTTTTGGGGCCACAATACTGATTTTAGATGTTGTCACGATTGAGAAAACGGGAGAATTTTTCCGCTTGATTTATGACGTGAAGGGAAGGTTCACAATCCATCGCATTACAGGGGAAGAGGCCAAAGTGAGTGAATACTTTTTTTTAACCGTTTCAGGGAAAAGTTGATGAAAAGCGATAAAAAGGCACAGGGTTGAGCTTCGCAGTTCCCCAAAATGTGATTCTAATGAACGCATCTTACTCATCTGATTCTATTCACTAAAATTACAAAACTCCACTGCTGATTTTTTTTTTTTGATAATTTTTTTTTAGTATAAATTGTGCAAAGTGAAGAAAGTACAGACAGGCCCCAAGGGCATCCCCTTCTTGGTGACCCGCGACGGGCGCACTATCCGGTACCCAGACCCCATGATCAAAGTGAATGACACCATTCAAATGGAAATCGCCACTTCGAAAATTCTTGATTTTATCAAATTCGAATCTGGTAATTTGTGTATGATTACTGGAGGTCGTAACTTGGGGCGTGTCGGTACAGTGGTGAGCCGAGAACGTCACCCAGGTTCCTTCGACATCGTTCATATTAAGGATGCAAATGGGCACACCTTTGCAACTAGGTAATTTTTTTATTAATTTGTTGAAGGCCCTATCGAAGCTATGTTTTGTTGCTTTCCTGGCAAAAGATAGTCAAAGTGTGGCCGAAATTAATTTTCTGTAATTGGTCACTGATTAGCCTTGTCATGGTTATTACAGTATTACCCAAACAGAAGACATTTTTTTGTTTATTCAAAGACTGTTGTGATACGTGACTTTTATTTTCAGGCTTAATAATGTATTTATCATTGGAAAGGGTAGCAAACCTTATGTATCCCTTCCAAGAGGTAAGGGAGTCAAATTGTCCATCGCTGAAGAGAGAGACAAGAGGTTGGCCGCCAAGACCCAATAATGTTGTAAGATTTACAATATTTTCAATAAAATGTAAAATCCTCAATTGTGTTTCATTTCCCTCTGTTCACAATCACTGTAATATGCCGATTCTTAACACACTCGCTTATTATTTGATTAAAACGAAATAATTAGTACTTGATGCACATTCACACGAAAAATAGTATATTTAATTCCGTAAAGTTAAGTTTATAAAATTTAATAAATTGCGATTTAGAAAATTCGTAATATGTTCGTTCCTGGTGGAGACGGGTAGTTTTGCCCTTTTTGAAACCCTACAACCCCGAGGTATTTTTCCTGCTCTATCAAATAAGAGTTGGTTCCATCATTCGTATTTCAATTAGGAGCCGAAAAGTTATTACGACTTAGAAAGTAAAGTCAAGTAAATAGTACAATGCCACGAAAATTACGTGTGTATGAAAAATTTCAAGTTACGATAATAGGAACTGTCTTAAAATTAAATCCAGAGACAACGGAGTAAGTTGTCTACAAACTATTAATTACTCGATTAATTAATAAAAAAAAATAGGATTACTGGAACGCAAATAAAACTTTCGCACAATTTTTAGTATTTGGAATAATATTAGCACCACAGAAACGCGGATAGGTATGTGAGGGAAGTATTTCAGGTAAAATGTCTGCTAAAAATTTTAATTTTTTTAAATATGTAGTAATAGTAGCACTAGGGTCACAACAAACCGGTCTTGGGAACAAATTCGGGTGCATTCTATATTATTTCTAAAAAAAATAAAGGCTGTTAAAGGTAATTAAAGTAATTAATTAATTAAGATAATTAAAGGAATGTATTGCCTTAAAAAATATGATTAGGGGGGCTAGCGATTTTCCTGTTTTACAGCCGTTTTAAGTAACATTTTTGAAACTTATTTAAGGGATACACTTCTGTTCATTGAAAAAGCGTACACCTTCATTTTGGTTGTGTAATTTAATCCTCAATTGTTGATTTGACAATAAATTGTCAGTATTGTCACTGTCATAAAATATGTTTTGATTTTGAAGTTGGACAGTCATTACCAGGGATGGGCGTGTCAACAATACAAGGTAGACAATTCAATTGTTGACCTGTCAACAATTACGTCGACGTCGATATTTGAAGTGATGTCAACAATGTCAACTATGTCAACAATAAAGAAATAATAAATTTTGACAGTAAACTGGTATTTGATCATGAAATTGGTGTATAATTGTTAAAAATAAAACTTAAAAGTATGGTTAAAACTTTTTTTAAACATAAAATATGTGATAGAAAAATAAATAAATAAAAATAAAATTCTCGATAAATGGTAACAAGAAAATAAAACAAATTAGTCTCTTTTTCTTCTGTTTTTACGCTTCACTCTTTATTTTTAGCCTCTTCGTCTTTGTTCTCAAAAGAATTTTTTCTTCAAAAGAAAATGTGATATAAAACACAACATGACCTCAAATTCTCATTGTCGACCTATTGTTGACATTGTAGACATTGTCGACGCAATTGTTGACACGTCGTGTAGACAATCAAAGTCGACGTGTCAACGCCCATCCCTGGTCATTACTGAAATTCAGAATGCCATCTCAATTAACTAATATTCAAAAAACACAAATTGTGGCTAAACTTGAATGCGGATGGTCAATCCGAAGGTTGGCGGCAGATTGAGTTGTAAATAAGTTTAAAAATCACACATCATAGTTTCAAATAGCGTTTCCGTGACAATGTAGTAGCAATAATAAAAATCCAGTTTCACACAGATTAAAAATTGCGAAATTGGCTTTCACCCCTTGTACGCTTTTTCACTGAACAGAAGTGTACATTCTCTATTTGGGCTGTAGGTGAGAAAGTCTTTTAAAATGCAGTCAGTGCTTTATTTAATTAGAATAGGAATCTTACTATTTTTTTACAAGCTTCAACCATTGGTAAAATTTTGTCGTTCTATTTAAGAATCACACTGTATTTTGATTTATTTTCATACTCACACTCATTTCAATACCAACTGGTAGAACAAAAGCGAATTGAAAAATGAAAAGGGAGAGTGGAATAAAAAATGCGTTATATCAATATTTTTATTAGAGAAAGAAACGAAACGTTAAAAAATAAGTTTATTTTTTAACCGCGGCGGCAGCCTCATCTTCCCTTTGATAATTCTGCAACACCTCCTGTTTCTTAGCAGCGATCCTTTCCTCACGCCGTTTCCTGGCCTCCTTCACCTTCAACCTCCTGGCATCAGCCTGATCGTTCAGCATCTTGGCACGCGCCTTCTCGGCCTTCTTCTTATGAATGTACTCCATAAGGACCCTCTTGTTCTTGAAGACGTTACCCTTGGCCTTCATATACAGCGAATGGTAAAGATGTCTGTCGATTTTCTTAGCCTCGCGATACTTCTTGAGGAGCCTCCTCAAGACCCGCATCCTCTGTATCCACAGCTCCTTTTGGGGCATACGCGCATTGGCTGTACCTTTCCGCTTACCGAAGCCGCAATGGCGGCCCTTCCTGCGGGCCTCCGTGTTCTTGCGGACGCGGGCTCTGGAGTGCACTGCCACGGGCTTTTTGATGATGAGACCATCTTTGATCAATTTACGGATGTTCTGGCGTGAGTTCGTGTTGGCGATCTCGTTGATTTCGTTCGGATCTAACCACACTTTTTTGCGACCGCAGCGCATCACCGAAGCAGCAAGCCGCTTCTGGAGCTTCAGGGAACTCATTTTTTACCTTTGAGACACGCGAATTTGCTCAAAAATTCGCCCAAATTGCAAAATTTGGGCTAAATAGAACAATCCACAACGTGCGCGGATTTGACAGAAGTGAGAAAGGAAGCAGGATGTACCAACCGAACAGGAAGAAAGTCCTAGGGGAAACATGGTCGCCAACTGTCGAGATTAATGAACAGTCGTATTTTTATTCGTGATAAGAATGATATAGCAAAGGTTCCATTTGTTATCAATGTGTTTACAACTGGGCAAATGAATTTACGACAAGGATTGATTCGGGTAAAATTCCATTTAGGTATGACGATTCTTGTTTTTACTAAGCCATATTGACTTAAGTTATTCAGCACCCCCTGGCGAAGTAGGGGGCAAGTTCCCAATTTACTTAACTTAAAATTAAAATACCTTCTTGTTTTTGTTTTTGTATGTCGACATTGGGATGTGTAATGTGGTAGTTTTTATTTTTTTCACACCATGGAGGTCTGGAACTGCCCCGAAAAAGTGCAAAATCAAAATGAAAATCCATTCATGTTGAATAACGATTTTATCGACGATACTTTCGACTTTAGTTTTAATAATGTGTACGAAAAACCGACCGAAAATCTTACGAAATATGACGATAAAGAGAAAAATTCGACTAGTCTCGTTAAATTAGAAGAAAACGATGAAAATGCCGGGTAAGCTTGCAAAACCTTGCAATGACCAAATTTAGTAATCCATGATTTTGGAATCAGCTGTTTCGGCTTGCAGCTCAAATGGACTTAAACATTGTAACCAAACAATCGAATTAACGCATATTTTGAGGCTTCCTAACATTTCTGTTAATTAACTACAATGCCTAATTGCTCAAATAGGAATAAAAAATTAGTGGATAAGGTTATTAAATTTTGACGTTCGAGGCTGGGTTCACATGTTGCAGGATTCGCCATATGGCGAGTCACGTGAGATAATGACCAATCAAGAAACAGCATTTTCCGCAGAATTATTCCGTGTGAACGCAGCCTCAAAACTCTGTCACTTGACAGATAGGTTTGAGGTTATGCCTTTTATTTTTAATTGAATGTAAAATATCAACAATAATGAGTGTGACCGCCGCAACGTAGCACAAACACTTAACAAGCGATGCCTTTTTAGTTACATCCAACATACGGTTTCTTTGGACGAAATTTACATGCACATCCATCCGGGGGCTTCCAAGAAAATGCCAGAAAAACCATCCCATGCCACCTTGACAATAACAAGTACAGACCCCACTACCAAAGAAACCACAGTAAACCGTTACAATTGCGAATACGACGGTTGTACTCGAACTTATAGCACTGTTGGTAACCTGCGAACACACATGAAAACCCACAAAGGTAACATAAAGGCGAGCAAAACGGCCAATTAAACCCAGATTTTAGGTGAATACAGGTTTAAATGTACAGAGCCGAACTGCGGCAAAGCCTTCCTGACCTCATACAGTCTAAAAATACATATCAGAGTTCACACCAAAGTGAAGCCTTTTGAATGCAAAAGCCCCGGTTGTGATAAAGCGTTCAATACTTTGTACCGGTTAAGGGCCCACGAGCGGTTACATAACGGCAAAACGTTTAATTGTGAATCAGAAGGCTGCATGAAGTTTTTTACCACACTGTGTGACTTAAAGAAACACACTCGTACTCACACCCGTGAAAAACCTTACAAGTGAGTGCTTTCGATGCAAAAATGTAGTAAAAAAATATCTTTTGTAGATGTAAGGAGGACGGGTGTGGGAAAGCGTTTACAGCAAGCCACCACCTGAAGACCCATCAGCGGATTCACAGTGGGGAGAAGCCCTACATTTGCAAGGAGTCAAGTTGCAGTCGGGCTTTTGCCACTCTTCATAGCCTCAAGTCGCACATAAAGACTCATCAGAAGTCAGAACTTAAGGTGGAAGGTCAGGAGGAAAAGGACGATCCAGTCCAACCCGAGCTTGCGGAAAATGAAAGGAGAAATAGTGATATCAATGTGCCTTTTGATTTTGAGGGAAGCTACACGATCGGGAGTTTTGGTAGTGCCTTAGACACCTGGGATGACTTGGAGAAAGCTGAGTCTAAGAAAAGTGGTGAGTGAGAGAGGTATTTTTAATCTCACCTTCGGTTTATTAATACATTCAATTATGAGACCCACCGGCTGGCATGCCTGTATTTTTACAAATACATGTTTCATAATATTTTTGTTTTATTGTGAAACAGTAAATCGGTGAAAATTATTCGCACACTTTTTATTATTTGCTTCACAATAGAACTTTATTTGCATCGCCTCGGCGTAGAATTTGCAATAATGCCAAGAAATTAATCGCTACATTTACTTAATGCGTTATTTATGTTTGCTTTTTCCTATCTAATGAGATCTTGGAAACTTGGAAAGGTTTTATGTAGTTTAGTTAGTTGCGGCACAAACGAGGCTATTTTTGCGCTTGTATTTTAAGAATTTACTTTAAAATAGAAAATTGTTTTACTTTTAACAAAAAAAAATGTTTGCGCGTTTCGTGGAGATGGTTCAAATAGTTTCGAATCGTTTTTGGATCAACAAAATAGAAACAAAATAATAGTCACTGTTATAGTTGTGACTGGATCAAACAAAGAAAAGTAATTAATGGGAAAAAATAAATAAAGAAACGACAAAACCACAAAATAGTGGTCAATAAAAAAAAGAATTGGCTGAATTAACTGAAGATGGCCAAATAATTATAGGCCGAAACATGTGGCGTTTAAATAAAATTTGAGAGAAAAGGATTGGTTTTATTAATTTTTCCCATTACTGACTATTTCTATTTCTCACAAGAATGGACCAAGATACAATAAAAATAACTAATCACAGATAAAAGGAAACAAATAATAATAAGTTGCAAAAACAGTTACGCATTAAATAATCTATTCGGCAAGTGCCTATGCAATAAATCAATATAATCCATTCAGACTTTTTTTGCTTCATACAGTTGTAAATAGAAATCTTTAGAGTAAACTGAATTTTTTAATCTCGTTTAACAAGTACTGGAGACTAAATAAGTGGTCAGTGTTTAGATATTTACACAGCGGAGAAAGTTTGTGATTTCTCACAGTTGCAGATAACTTCTATTGTAACTAATAACTAATAAGATATTCAGATTTTTTAAACATTTTATTTACGAATATTTAGAGTGGAAACAAAAACATTGTGATGGAACCCACCATTTGATAGATATTAATTTTCTTATAAAACCATTTTTTTAAATGATTTTGTTTTTTAATGTTTTCGTTTTAATAAATTTTTCAAGTTAGTTATTAAAAAAATGTTTGCCTAACTCAAAAACTAACAGGAATAAAAAAATGATTCTTCTAAAAATGATCACATTTTTAACGCTTTTAACAATTCACTAATTATTTTTTCGTGAAGTCGATAGTTTAAGCAAAACACTCTTGGCTCTATTTTTTTTCTGGACCCTGTTTAACCAAGCTCTGCTTTTTATACCCAATTAGTTTAAAAACTTGTGATTGTTTTCAGATATTCCATGCGTCACCACTAAACAAGTACCTGAACCTAACAATCAAACCGAATCCAGCCTAGACCCAGTCAATTTCGATAACCTATTTAAAAACTCGTACAACCTAGTCAACAACAACTACATCGCTCGAGACCCCAACGCCAGTCTCCCACCTCTAACAATAGACAACAAAGCCAAATACGCCGCTGTCATCGAAACCGATCTAAGCTCCCAATTCGAAATGGCCAACGGATTGAAAAATTACGCCACGGTCAACACTGCCGAACCAATTCCCACCCAACTTCCTTACAACATTGGCACGGAGAACATCGAAAATGGCAAAGATGGGGAGACTCTAAACGACACCCAAATGGAACTCGAAGACAGCTCCATAATAACAGAAATCGAAGACGCGGGAATAAATTTTGACGTCGATATGTTCGACAATGTGTTCAACGACGACAAAAACAAAAAAGTCAATGTAATAAGCGTGAAGAAAATCGTGCCACCAGAGAATGATCTGGTGAACTTGGACAAACAGATTTACACTCCGGAAGCCCTCCAGATGTCGCTGGCTTGCGACGAAGAAGTGCCTTCGATGTGGGTCGACGTCATGAACTACTACAATTCGGGCCAAGCCAATGTCTTTGAACAGAACATAATTGACGACAGTCAAGTCATCGCTGTACCGACGGCCGTCCAATCATACGTCAATCTCCCCCCACTCCAAACAACTGACAATCAGCTCGACAGCACCTACAACCAATTGAACAGCTTCCTAATGCAGAATCTGGAACAAACGACTAACACCGACGCCAACTTGTTGAAGAATTTAACAGCCGAGGCTGACATTTGCAAATGTGTGGACTGCAAATGCGATTCGGTCAATAACTGTCAAAATTGCGAAGGTCACGACCGGGTGGAGGCGCCCCAAGTGCAAAACTGCCAAACTAAGGTCAGCTGTTGCAGCAAGCCGGTGAAGAATCTAGGATGTGGAGGGGACAAAAATGATTGTTGTGTCGTCGTTTGTTTGAAGACTTTGGATCAGTTGAGGCAAATTCTGAATATGGCGAGTACTTGTGGAGGGTTTCAGAATTTAACGTTGGGGTGCATCAAAGGGGGGCAGTTTTGCGCCGTACAAAAGTAGACCGCTTAAGCCGAATTAACGTAGCATTGTGATTGGATAGAGCCAAAGTGCAGTTAACTTTAGATGTACTAATTTCGTGTGATGTGCCAAAAATAGTGTAGTGCAATAATATTACGTTGTGATATTTACAATTTTTTAACAAATTATGTAACTTTTTTAAGCTTAGGGTAGTCGGGTACAGCTCGGGGCAAACGTAAGGGCGCGCCGTTGCTTTTACCGCAGGCTGTACCAAGTATTCCTCAACTTCCTCGATAATTGTAATTGTAATACTTGCGCGTACTAATGAGAGAGCAGCCGTGAAGTTTACATTCTAGTCATTTTACTTTAATTCTCCTGTTACTTATGCCCTTCAAGGCTTATGTATGATAAAAGTTGAATACATATTCTTAATAAAATATTATTTGACATTTTTTGTGTTTTATTTGGATAAAAAGTTAAATTACTTTCCTTAATATCTATTAAATAAAGTATTGGCTGCCTGTACGGTCACATTCTGCGGTCGCATGAAGTATGCATGAGGCCGCTAAAACAATGAAGTCATGGTGTGGGGTTTTTCAAATAGAACACAAGAATAAGAGAGGATTTCAATCAAACGAGATGAACTCATGACTTTATGCAAGAGGTGGGCAAAGCGTCGCAATTCTACTACTCCTTATTGACTTTGGTTATATCCTGCCTGCTTCTTCCTATCTGCCTACATTAAGAATCTCTGCTAGAAATGAACGCGGTATTCGTGTTTGAGATAAAACACTTGTGAGACAACGAAAACTTCGAACTGTAGGCTTGGAAAGACGCAAATGCTGAGAATTATGTTTTTTTGGATGGAGTACTTAAATGACATAATTCGGACATAATAAATATTAATTATTGATCTTGAAAGTATTAAAATAAGAATTCTTGCGTTATGATTTTTTTGCATATGTATTTTTTGCTACTGGAGGATTTCATATGAAGCGGCCAACGAAAAAAATGCGACAAGCTGAAATTCGTCTACAATTGTACTCCTATATCCCATTTCAGTTCATAGTAGAATTTTGCAACAGCGCGTTTGCATTTTTTTGAATGAGATGGAGCACAAGTGTGTCGCTGGAATTTAGTTTAACAAAGAATCCTTTTCTTAGTCAGAAACTCTCAATTTGTGTTTTATTTTTTGACTCCAAAAAATTCAAATGCTCTGTTGGAATTCTACTATGAACTGAAATGGGATATAACAGGTATGAATAAATACGTGATGATTTTTTTGTGCCACGTATTTATAAAGTTACTGACTTTATAAATTGTGACTTTTATTGTACAATCTATATACTTTGAGCTTATTTTTTGTAGTTTTGTAGTTTTGTAGTTTTGTAGTTTTTTTCCATTTATTTTTAAATAAATGGAAAAAAATTGGGCGAAGTTACTAAAATTCGGATTTGAAATTTCACTTTCGGTTTTCCACACGAAAAAATTTCAAACTTTGAATCTGATTTCAGAATTAAAAAGAACAGTGAATTTTCTATATAAAATACCATAACAAAAATTTTGTTACGCATTAGTTATTTTAATAACAGTTTCTAAAAACTCTGTGACTCATTTCGTCGATTTATTAGAAGTCAATAACTTCACAAATAAGTCTCGTCTATAAAAAAAATCATTATGTATTTACATCATACTTTCTAGGAAAATAAATTATCCAGAATATGACCGAATTCCAGGTTGTCAAATTTTTTTCGTTGTCCGCTTTTCGTACTGTACGTACTTTCGGTTCACTTTCATAAAAACCATTGTGGTGAAATTGACTAACCTGTTACTATGACAACTCATATAAAAGTTAATGCCAAGAGTACCCCATTTCCACTACAGTGGTTTTTATGAAAGTGAACCGAATGTAAGTATATTTATTACAAAAAAAAACTTACACATTTTGATTTGAATTTTTGTTAGTACGAATATGGAGTTTCCCCCATAAGAGAATAAGATGACCATATGAGACTAAACAACTAAGTTTACTCTGGCGATGGCTAGAATACGTTTTTTTTAGAAATTAAAATTTGTTTAGGCACGTTTTTAAGATAAAAAAACGCTTTTTTGCGAAGTTTGATTACTGCGTGAAAATTTGTTAAAGTCGTTGAAAAATGAAGTTATTTTGCGCGATTTATTGGCACATTTTTTTTATCTAGAAACGTAATAAGAGGTGTAGATATAATTCAATAGGGGTGGAAATATAAAATTATCGTCATTTTAAAAATATTTATTATTCTTTTTCTATGCATAGATAGTTCCTTTTTTGTTTAACAAAGATATTGACTTGCATTCACATCCCGACCTTTTTGTGCAGTTTTACATAATCAGGCCGTGTTTTAAGGATAATTTCGTCGGAGCGTTACAACTTAGCATCAATTTTAAAGTCATCATGACTTGAAATAGCTAATCGTGAAATTCAAACTGACGATAACATCCGTGATAACACTAAGAGTGTTCAATAGTCGGCTACACACAATTGCGTCAGTAAGTGTTCGATAAACCCACCATCAACATGTTACTCCTCACTGCAATCGAGCTGAGCTCAGTTTTCATAATTTCCCTACTTTTCGCCTACTACCTCTACTATCGCTATTGCTTCAACTATTGGAAAAAACGAGGCGTGCCTCAACTCAACCCGACTTTTCCCGTTGGCGATTTATCCACGGCTGCTTGGGGCAAGGAAAGTGTGTATTTGCGTCTTCAAACGCTTTATCACAAATTCAAAGATGCGGGACATAAATTCGGGGGTATTTACTTTCTCAATGGTCCTATTTACTTCCCCGTCCATCCTGATTTGATCAAAAGACTGTTAGTGACCGATTTTGATCATTTTGTGGACCGAGGAATGTACATAGACGAAGAAAAGTTGCCTTTAACTGCCCACATTTTTTCAATGAAGGGCGAACAGTGGAAGAATGTTCGTATGAAGTTTACCCCGACTTTCACTTCAGGAAAAATGAAAAGTATGTACAATATTTTAGTCCAAGTGTCGCAGCATTTAATCAAAACACTCGAACCAATGGCCGAGCAGGGGCTTGAAGTCGATGTTAAGGAACTTTTAATGAGATATACGACCGATATTATCGGGTCCACTGCATTTGGTGTTGATTGTAACAGTCTTGATAACCCCAATACTGAGTTCAACCGCATGGTGGCGATGATTTTTAACAACCCGTCGTGGAAACTGTATAAAATGGCACTGGAGGAAGGGTTGCAAAATCCAGGGAATATCATCAAAATTGCACATGATAATAAAGTCGTGCAAAAATATTTCAATGACTTGGTTCGGGACACAATCGAATATCGCGACAAGAATAACATTGTAAGAGACGATTTTATGAACATTTTGATGCAAATGCGGTCGACTGGAATGGCATTCAAGGAAATTGTTGCACAAGCTTTCCTGTTTTTCACCGCCGGGTTTGAAACTTCCTCGTCTACTATGAGTAACTGCATTCACGAACTAGCCCACAACCAGGAGATTCAAGACAAGTTGAGAGAAGAGATTCACGAGAATTTGGGGCGAGAGTCTTCGAAATACACTTACGATGATGTTCTAGCCTTACCTTATTTGGATAAATGTGTCAAAGGTGTAATATCGTTTGGTTTGTTGCAAAAATTGATTAACAATGTTTGCAGAAACTTTAAGAAAATATCCACCCGTGGCAATGCTTAACCGAATTTGTGTCAAACCGTACAAAATTCCAGACACGGATACTGTGATAGATGTCAACACTCCGGTCATAGTCTCAGTTTTAGGACTTCATCGAGACCCTTCCTACTTTCCAGAGCCGTTAGAATTTGACCCAGAGAGGTTCAGTAATAATAATAAAATTGCACCTTTTACGTATTTACCATTTGGTGATGGCCCCAGGAATTGCATTGGTAAGTCAAAAGGATACAGTTTTTTTTTTACATAAATTTTAGGTTTGAGGTTTGGGCTGATGCAAACAAAGTTAGGCCTTGCAACGTTACTTAATGATTTCAAGTTTTACCCAAGTCCTAAATCGCCGCGACATTTAGCTGTTGATCCAAGTACTACCACACTTGTGTTCAGTGTTTTGAACGGAGTTCATACGAAAATTGTAAAAGTTTGATTTTTTGTTATTCTTTTTTCCAAATAAATGAATTAATTAGGTGCTGGGTTTTTATATAAAAAATAACTTTTTTGTTCACCGTTGTTAATGTCAATATTAATGAATGATTTTGCTTAAAAAATGATATATTTTCAGTGTTTTCATTGAATTCTGCCGCTAATTCTACGTATTATATGAGCTTTTCACGAGATTTATAATTTTGAATTTTTTTTTTTATTTTTAGTCAAGACACATATTACCTTCACAAAAATGTATTTTTTTTAACTCACTCTAGCAATGTTTTATGGAATTTTCTATGCTTTTACAATCCTCTGGAGTTGTTAAAAGTAAACAAAAGTCAATAGGTTCGATTTAAAAAAATTTAATTTTTCAATTTTGTCGAGATTTTGGTCGATTTCCGGTACCCGGAACATTTATCGAACAATATATCCGGAACTATTAGAGATAACGCCATATGGTTTACTATCGTTGGAAAGCTCTTTTAATTCAAAAAAGATCATTGTTCTCCGTTTTTCTCTAACTCTAATAGTTTCGCCGTAATCGGCGTTTAAAAATTAAAAAAAAGTGATTATGGCAACATTTTTTTGCGTTTTTCTCGGAAACTATAAGACTAGAGCAAAAATCGAGAAAGCATCAGATAGCGCTTAAAATTATCTATGTTCCCGATAAAATCCGGAGCCGCTCCGGGCACCGGTTCCGGGTACAGAGGCATTTAAATTTTTACACTAAAAAATTCGTAACTCAAAAACTAAATGTCGTAGAGCAAAACGGTTTATTTCAGTGTATTCAGCGGCTTATTTTTTGTATTATAGCAACTTTTCACGAGATTTAAAATTTTGAATTTTTTTGCTTAAAATTAGGGTAGCCATCACATAGTGGAATAATTTATTCTTCAACAAAAAAATTCGTAACTCAAAAACTAAAAGTCGTAGAGCAAAGCTGTTTGTTCCAGTGTATTCAGCTGCTCATTTTTCGTGTTAAAACAGCTTTTCACAAGATTTAAATTTTTTAATTTTTTTGCTTAAATTTAGAGTAGCTATTACATAGTGGAATACTTTATTCTTCAACAAAAGAATTCGTAACTCAAAAATTAAAAGTCGTAAAGCAAAACGGTTTATTAATAAATTAAATTTATATAATAAAGTAATTCTTTTTGTGATTTTGACGTTTAAAAAAATGTAATTTTTGCTGTATGGGGCTTCTGACTTTTAAGTCTTTCAAGTCAGCAAGTGTGCATAAATTAGGGTCTGTTAAAGTAAAATTTTCGTGGCTTCTGCCTGCCTGTTATTAAACAAAAATGCAAAAATTACGTCTCAATTAAGCATTTTATTCAAGACTATCACTTTTGTGATAAAGGTAAATAAAACAAGTTTTTATTTATGTTACTTATTATTTATTAATCACCATTATAATAAAATTAGTTTATTAATTATTATTAATATTATTAATTGGTACAATAATTAAAAAATCACCATTTTTTAACTGTCACAATTATGCCCTTCGCTGGCACCATTGCTAGTGACTTTGAAGGCCTGTCATACTCCACAAATTTGGGAGTCTTCGGACTTGGCAGGAACCTAAATTGTGAAATAAGTGCAGCAATTCCTAGTTTGGTTTGAAGTTTTCCATACCGCATACCTGAAATTATCCAAAATGTTATTACAAGTTTCGTAAATAAAAAAATCACCAATGCAAAATCTGGGCCCATCTCCGAAAGGCAAAAACGTGAAAGGGACTTGCTCCTGCCCTTCACTGAACCGTTCAGGATCAAATTTCAGGGGGTCAGGAAAATATTCAGGATCTCGTTGAAGTCCTAACAGTGAAATTAAAACCGGGGTGCCTTCATCTATCACTACATCAGTGCCGGGGACTTTGTAGGGCTTGACACAAATTCGATTGAGGAACCCTAAGACGGGGTACAACCTCAAAGTTTCTGCAAAATAAAATTTGTGTATTTTGTAGTCTTGAATTGATTTTTACCGTTAAATACTTTATCTAAGTATGGTTATTTGAAAATATCGTCATAAGTGTATTTCGTGAAATTGCTGCCCAAATTATCTAAAATTTCTTTCCTGAGCTTATCTTGCAAATCTTGGTGGTAGGCAAGCTGGTGGATGCAGTAACTGATCGTCTGTGAGGAAGTTTCAGCGCCCGCCAAAAAAAACAAAAAGCTTTGGGCAGCAATTTCATTGAAGGACAAGCCTTCCCTATCCCTGATTTCCAAAAGTAGCGACAGGAAATCTTTCCGGACAATTTTATTCTCATCGCGATGACTCACAGTTGTTCTGACAAGGTCCAAGAAGAACTTTTCAATCGTTCTGTTGCTTAAAACCACCCGTAACAAATTGCCCGGGTTTTGAAACCCTTCAATTAGTATCGATTTGAAGAACAACCAGTTGGACGGGTTGAAGACATTTAAAACAACTTTGGATAACTCATTATCAGGATTTTCTAAAGTGTGTCCTTCCATTCCAAACGCGGCGTTGAAAATAATGTCAGAGGTGAAATTCGCCGATGTGTATTTGATATTAATCTCTTCGCCCGTTTCCGCTTTGGATTTCACAACATTTATGAAGTTTTCGGTCATTTTGATGAAAATCTCGTACATGCTTTTGAGTTTTCCCGAGGTGAACGTGGGGGAAAGCTTCATTCGGAGGCTTTTCCATTCGGTTCCTCTCATGGAAAACAGGTGTGTGCTCAGAGGGAAGTTTTGTTCGTCGACAAAAACTCCTCGATCGACGAAATGCTCAAAGTCTGTCGTGAGGATTGACTTGACAATTTCTGGGTCAATTGGGAGGTATACAGGGCCATTGAAAAAATATAATCCGGCATGTTTGTGCCCGTTGCGTTTGAATTCTCTGTAATAGTTTTCAACTGTAACGAAGAGATTTTCTTTGCCTAGGACCGGTTTAAGGATGTTTCCGGTAGGGAATTTCGAAGGGGTTGTTGGAACACCTTTCTTTTTCCAATAGTTGAAGCAGTACAAGTAGTAGAAGTACCACGAAAGCAAAGATATCGTAATAAAAGTGCACAAAAGTTCAAACACTATCGTGTTGTTTATATCGAATTTAAACATGTTGCTGCAAGTTTACAACTGAATGAATGTGTGATCTCGTTTGATATTTATTATCTTTGACCGCTGAGGCTCTTATCTCAAGAAAATAAATGTTATTATTTATCTTAAAACTTGAAAATAATGACTTGTCCTTTTTTAGGTGAACAAAATTTTTGCTTGTAATTGAATTGCTACGCAAACGAAAATTGTGTAATTGCTCATAGAACAATCATTTGGTGTACTAACTGATTTTGCGATAATTTTTGCTGATATTCTTAGAGTTCATATAACATGAAGGAATAATTAAGTATCTAGAAGCAGTTTGTTTCTATCTATTTTATTTATATTTTTATTTAAAATATTTATTTACAATTTTTCTATTTTGACTGTTATTCCTTTTATTGGCGCCATTGACAGCGATTTAGAAATTTTCTCAGGCTTTATAAATTCTGGAGTTTCTGGGCTTGGCTTAAACCTAAATTATGACAACAGGGAGGCCACTCCAAGTTTGGTTTGCAATTTTCCATAACGCATACCTGAAAATAAACATGTTGTACTAACAAAAAAACAAAAAAACTGAATTACCTATGCAAAACCTGGGACCTTCCCCAAACGGCATAAACGTGAAAGGAACCTGAGAATTATCTTTTCTGAATCTGTCAGGATCAAATTTGAAAGGATCAGGGAAGTATTCGGGATCTCGCTGAAGACCTAACGTTGGAATTAGAACAGGTGTACCCACGTCTAGTTCTACATCGGTTCCCGGAACTTTGTAAGGCTTGACACAGATTCGATTTAGGAAGCCCAAAACGGGGTATAATCTTAAGGTTTATGCACAGTTTAATATTAGATTTGCAAATTTCAAACTTTTACTAACCATTAAGTACTTGGTCCATATATGCTAATTTTAAGACATTGTCGTAAGTGAATTTTGTGTAATCACTTCCCAGATTATCTAGAATTTCTTTTCGGAGTTTATCTTGTATATCTCCGTTGTATGCAAGAGAGTGAATACAGTAACTTATTGTCTGTGCTGAAGTGTCATATCCGGCCAAAAAGAAGAGAAAACATTGGGCGACAATTTCATTAAATGACAACCCCTCCTTATCTCTAATTTCCAGCAACAATGATAGGAAACCTTTCCGAACTATTTTATTTTCGTCTCTATGTTTGACAGTTTTTTTTACCAAATTAACAAAAAATTCTTCCATTGATTTATCGCTAATAAAAGACCGGACGATACCTCCCGGATTTTGCAGATCCTCCAGAGCAAGTGATTTAATGACAATCCAAGTCGAGGGATTAAACAAATTTTGCACCACTTTTCCTAAATTGCTATCAGGATATTGCAAAGTGTTACCTTCAAAACCGAACGCAGTGGAGAAAATAATGTCTGCTGTAAAATTCGCGGCTATGTGTTTTATATTAACCTCGTCTTTCCTCTCTGCTTTTGGTTCAAGTGTTTCTATGAAATTCTGAGTCATTTTCATGAAAATCCCGTACATGGTTTTGAATTTCCCAGAAGAGAACGTTGGGGAAAGTTTTGTTCGAAGGTTTCTCCATCTTGATCCCTTGATTGAGAACAGGTGTGCACTTAGAGGAAAGTTTTTCTCGTCGACGAAAACTCCACGATCAACAAAATGATCAAAGTCTGTGGTCATTACAGACTTGACAATTTCTAGGTCAATAGGGAGGTACACAGGGTCGTTGAAAAAATAAAGTCCCGCATGTTTGTGTCCCTTTCGTTTGAATTCTTTGTAGTAGTTTTCAATAGTGATGAAGATATTCTCTTTTCCGAGGACTGATTTGAGGATGTTTCCGGCTGGAAAAGTTGGTGGATGTGTGGGAACTTGTTTTTTCTTCCAATAATTGAAACAATGAACGTAATAAAGGTACCACGACACTAATGAAAGTGGAATAACAATACACAAAAGTTCAATAGTATATTACGTCTCAAGGGCCGCTAATGCCTTTCGGACCATGAGACGTACAACTGTTTTTCGCCTACTTGATTTTACATTTAAAAATTTTTCGTCTTCTGTAACTGTGTAATGTGTAATGGTGATAATTGTGACAAGGATCTCTAGGAAAATCCAGACCGGCAGGGTGCTTTGATTATTTGTCAGTTTGGCAGTTAGCTTTCACAAAATTTTATTTCTTGTAGCTTGTTTTTCCAATTAGCAGATACTGTTTGAGCTTAGAGATTGCATATAGAAAGGTAAAAAACGATTATATTTTTAAATTTTAGGTTACATTTTCAAGTAGACTTCCAATAAATTTGACAGAACGGGCCCGTAAAAATGGCCAAAAGCCCGCATTTGATCAGAACAGCCCGCTCATTATAGCAGCTATGATACGCTTTCGGTTCAAGTAGGCGAAAAACATATTTAATATGTCAAATTTAAACATTTTTATAAATCAGATTGATACTCGAAACTATGTAAAAATTGCAAGCAACGTATTTATATAGGTGCGTATTTTGTCTAGTCACTCACTCAATTCAGTTCAAAAGATTCAAAAGAAAAGATAAATTACCCTGCAGATCCATGCAGTTGTGAAATATTGTGATAAAAACGTAATTCTTTAAAAACCTCCTATTAGTCGCTGGGTAAAGTAGGTAGTTTCAATTACTCTAAAAAAATTGCGCGAGATTTCATGAGATTTCGCTTCTCTTAGCTAACCAATCGTAACCAATATATGTTTAAGTTAATCAAACACAAATCTTGGAAATTGTTTTTATTTGTTTATTTTTTACAATTTTTCAATTTTTACTGTTATGCCTTTCACCGGTGACATTGCCAACGATTTAGAAAACTTATCAAACTCTATAAACTCTGGAGTTTCCGGGCTTGGTTTAAATCTAAATTGTGACACTAGAGAGGCAACTCCAAGTTTAGTTTGTAGTTTCCCATATCGCATACCTGGAAGTAAAATTCTGTATAAACAAACAAAGCTGCTTAAAAACTTACCTATGCAAAATCGGGGCCCTTCTCCAAAAGGCAGAAATGTGAAAGGAACTTGAGAATTGTCCTCACTGAACCTTTCAGGATCGAATTTGAAAGGATCAGGGAAGTACTCAGGATCCCGTTGAAGACCCAAGGTTGAAATTAGAACTGGGGTACCAACATCCAGTACTACATCAGTTCCTGGTACCTTGTATGGTTTGACACAAATTCGATTCAGGAAGCCCAAAACAGGGTATAGTCGCAATGTTTCTACAAAGTGAAACGTCAGATTTGCAAAATGTAAAACTTTACTCACCGTTGAACACTTTATCTAAATATGGTAATTTTAAGACGTTGTCGTAAGTATATTTTGTAAAGTCACTTCCTAGATTATCTAAAACTTCTTTTCGGAGTTTATTTTGTACGTCTTGATTGTAAGCAAGGGAGTGGATAGTGAAACTTATTGTCTGTGATGAGGTTTCAAATCCGGCCAAAAAAAAAAGAAAGCATTGGGCAACAATTTCATTAAATGACAGCCCTTCCCTGTCCCTAATTTCAAGCAAAAGTGATAAGAAATCTTTTCGCACTACTTTATTTTCATCTCTGTGTTTGACAGTCTTTTTTATCAAATCAACAAAAAATTCTTCTATTGATTTATTACTGATGAAAGCTCGGAGGATGCTTCCTGGATTTTGTAGACCTTCCATAGCAAGTGATTTAATAACAATCCAAGTCGAGGGATTAAACAGATTTTTTGCCACGTTCCCTAATTTGCTATCAGGATATTGCAAAGTGTTACCTTCTAGACCGAACGCGGTTGAAAAAATAATATCTGCTGTAAAGTTCGCCGCTATGTATTTTATATTAATATCCTCCTTTCTCTCTGCTTTTGGCTCAAGTGTTTCTATGAAATTTTGCGTCATTTTCATGAAAATTTCGTACATGGTTTTGAGTTTTCCGGAGGAGAATGTTGGAGAGAGTTTTGTTCGGAGACTTCTCCATTTTGAGCCCTTTATCGAGAACAGGTGTGCACTTAAAGGAAAGTTTTGCTCGTCAACGAAAACTCCACGATCGACGAAATGATCGAAATCCGTCGTCAGAATTGACTTGACAATTTCCGGGTCAATGGGAAGGTATACAGGTCCGTTGAGAAAATAAAGTCCGGCATGTTTGTGTCCTTTGCGTTTGAATTCTTTGTAATAATTTTCAACAGTGATGAAAAGATTTTCTCTTCCGAGGACTGGTTTGAGGATGTTTCCAGCCGGAAATTGTGGCGGGTGTGTGGGAATTTGTTTTTTCTTCCAATAATTGAAACAATGGAGGTAATAGAGATACCACGACACTATAGAAAGTAAAACAAACAGGCACACAATTTCGAACACTCCTGTATTAAAAACGTCAAACTTAAACATGTTAGAATTAAAAATTAAACTAATGAAAACTTTTGTAAATTGCGTATTTATACAACTGCGTTTTATTTTGTCTAGTCACGCACGCGATTCAGCATAAAAGATAAGTTACGAAAAGTATATGTTAGACAGCAGCAAAGAATTTTGTTAACATCATTGTATTATTAAGTTAATTGACCATAAACTGATAAAAATAAATAAATATGTAATTATCAGCTGTCACTAATATTATCTATGAATAAATGATTGTTTTAGTTTCTTAATTCTTATATAATTTATAAATGACGAAAAATTACAACAAATTAAATGCAACGCGATAACATCTTAAATAATTGGAAACAATCAAATTGTAATTAAGAAAATACTCAAAAGCTAGTTTTGACGACCTGCAGTCACACCTTATAACGTCCATTAGCAGAAATGAAAGCAAACTCTCTACCACATATAAAATCCAAAGCATTTTAACTTTATCTTTATTCAAAATAGCACTGCTTAAACATGAAAGTCTTCGTAAGTATAACCAATTATTTGTTTTCCATTCTCTGTTTGTTTAATTTAGGTGGCAACACTTTTCCTATATTTGTTTAAAACATCTTTGGCATTATACCCAAGTGCCAATTATAAATCTGTGGTAGTTGAGAGACCCGAAGAAGTTTACGGTCTCCCTCACTTCAAAGTCCCATCGATTATTTACGGAGTACCATCAAGGACATTCGATCTCGATGTAGCAGACTTGTTGGTGCAAGTAAGCGACAAAGAGGAAGTCCTCCAAGTCCCATCAACCTCATACGGAGTGCCACTGCGAAAAGTTGCAGTACCAAGAAAGCCGTCCGAAACTTACGGAGCTCCCACTTTGCGTGCAACAGAAATCTTGTTTGGTGGTGACATTTTGGCGCAGAAACTACCATCGACTTCGTACGGTGTACCAGTAGAAAATGTGATTTTCAAAAAACCGGCTGAGACTTACGGTCTACCGCTTGTGACAAAGATTGAAGTACCTTCGGTAGAATATGGAGCACCAGAAGTTGTGATTACGAAAAATTTTGAAACTTATGAATTGCCAAAGGTACGTGTTCCTGTAGTTGAGTATGGAGTACCGAAGAAACTGAGTGAGGAGTATGGGGTTCCAAATGTGAGAGTACCAGCCACCGTATATGGGGTACCCCTTTAAGTGTCTCATAAATTTTTATTTGAATAAAAAATATTTAAGTTAACTAACAAGTCTTTCTATCATTATCTTAAAAAGAAACAAATCCTTGTTAAAAATTATTACATGTTTTTAAAAATGTACATTTTCTTTGAAATTTTTATATTCTCTACAATCTGCTTTCGTATTAGACAGCTTTACACTCGTAATAAGGAAGTTTGACGTTAAATTTGGAGATGCGGTTAATGTTTTCTTTAATGTTAGCTTTTTTACTTTAATTGAAAAGAGATTGGAAAGAAACGGAAACATTTATTTAACTGAATTGTAGTTCTGTCAGTTTCGGAAATTAACAATCTCGTGGTTCAGTTAGGAGTAGGTCACCAAAAAACGTTTGATGCTTTTACAGCCTGTACTCGACTGTGAACGCCATAAAAATCGTGAATCCCGTAAAAAAACTTCTTTATGCGTCCGCTAAGCATTCTAGTGGTAAACACTAAAGTAACCAGTGTTTTATGTTAAACAGAGCGCTGAATTATTTCCATTGCGGATTCTCTCTCGCATCCTTCTTGCAACACTATCTTCACATTTAATTTAAACGGGCAGTTTTCAGGCAATAAAAATGCACGCCTTCTGGTTTCATGAAAAACCGTCTTTTTATTTATTGCCTGCACCAGTTCTGACCCCAATTTCGCTCAAGCTTTTCCACAAACTCGCTCGGATTTTTCCCACTCGAACAACAAACGCTCGCATACAATAGCGGGCCGGTTTTCAGGAAAAGATAAGTTTTTCTTCCGACCGAGAAATTTGTTACAATCCACGAAACATTTATACACATTAACATCGCAGGTTATTTATTTCGTCTGGCCCCTTTTAACTTTCGCATTTAGTTTATTGCCTCAGTTAGAGTCAGATTAGTGTTAAAGGGAATTATTAAATTTATTGTGTGGGAATCTGGGAGGGTTTCTTGCGTTTTGAGAAAGGGTCGGCCAGGCCTGGGGGTGTTGCGCCGGTGAGGACCATAACGTGAGAAATCAGGTGCAGCAGAGTGGATAAATGGGGGCGCTTCGTTGGCTCCCAGTGTGGTTTGCCATAAACAAACAGCGAAAAATCAACAAAGGGTAGTTTCGATCCATAAGCACGAAAAACTGTATTTATAAGGTGTTCGAATTTTAATTTGTTAAAGTGATAATAATTCACCTTTTTGTACAAATAGTTTCAAGTAAAAGCTTTCGGAATATGTTTGTCGGAATGATTACGAAAGCATATTGGAAGAAAAACAGTTTTAGTTCTCATCCGACAACTCTGTAAATACGCGTTTGCTGTCCTAGAACCCAATTTGAATAATTGAATTACAAATGGGCTGAAACGTAAGCATGCAATTGCATCATTCTGAAAAATTGCCACGATCATAGGTGCAATAAAATGCAAAATTGAAACATAAAAATACAAATTTACCGCTCGAATAACGCTGACCAGTCCGTATACCCTCCCTGTTATTTTTCTTTTCTCGCCGCCAATTCGGGATTATTTTATGGTCATACCTTTTTATGACCGGGGCGTCGAAATCGTTCTCTATAAAGATAAGATTTTATTCACTTAGCCGCTTCCACCATATTACAAACAAGTGCGATTTTTTTCTATACAGCGTGATTCTTAAATAAACCGACAAAATTCTACCCATGGTAGTGTCAATTGAGTACATGCTGGGAAAAATAGTAAAAAATTCCTTGTATAAGCGTTTTCGAAATATTTTTTTTTTAAATTATGTTGGAGTTAAAGCGTACGCCACTGATGTGTTCGGAAGTAGTATTAGCACAGTTAGTGGAAAGCATGATAATCATCTGATGGCAATGTACTTGATCAATGCAACAATTATCACTGTGTATTATCGATATTCATGATGAAAACGAGCACATTTTTTCCAATACAACTAATTTGAACTCATGAGCGTCGTAAGTGGCACGGATTAAGGGGTTTCTACCTCTACGAAATAAAAACGTAAATATGGTACAGATCGTCTCTAGTTAACCTTAGATGACTGTGTTAAAATTTAGTCGGTCTATTTAAGAATCACCCTGTACTTGGTAAACAACGAAAATGTCGCTTTAATAAATCGTGGAGAGACACATCCATAATGCATAAGTTGGGGACGCGGACGCTCTGTAATAACAAGTCGAGATGTCCGATGGTCAAAGTATAGAAGAGGTATAATTTTTGGAGTCTAGTAAAGTGGAAGGAAACGAGAAAATATGTTAGTCTCCCGAAGTGACAGCTCTAACAGAGCGGAGATAACGCGGAGGGGCCGATGATATAAATGCAAATCATTATTTTGTTTGTGTTGAGAAAAACAGAGAAAAACGAGTGCAAATTAATAAAAACGAATGGAAGTGTGTGTGCGAGGGTTGCACGATCATAACAATAACTTGAAGGGTCCAAATTCCCTCAAGTGGTCGCAGATATGGAAATGAAATTACCGATGGTCAGTTTAGATCGAATGATAAAAAACTATTGTTCAGTGGAGACCAGAAATTGAATAAGAAGGAGCGTCTCCAATGGGCTGTTCAGCTCCGAAAAACTTGCAAAAGATATTTCCAACAGTCGGTATAATAATAGGAACACTTTGAGAAATGCCTAATCCGGAAGATTGGGCCTCTTGGCGATTGGTTTATCTGGAGATTTGTCGATATAATTAAAACCGTAAACAGGTGGGAAATCCGGATAAGCTCCCGGAATGTAAATTGAGACAAGGCAAGCGCGAAAATGCCTCGGATTATTTTATAAAGAACCTGGATTAAATTCCGCCATTTCCCGGATTCCATACGAAACATTACCTTAAAGACACCTAAAAAATAATTAGACTTGTTCCGGAGACGCAACGCCGGACTTTCTTCCATTCCTGCGTCGCATATGGATCTTAACGTAATCCTCAATTTATATTACAAACAGGAAGTCATTTGCTTCTAAATTGGATTTTTTATTTACTTTTATCTGTATGTCGAAGCCGTCATTTCTCTACGACTTGTCATTCCGCATAAGACAGGGGCGACTCGACACGAATTTAACTCCTGATGGCTCATCGGATAGATGACGGAGATCAAAGGCTGCAGTAATCGAAAAGTTGTTTGTTTCAGCGTCTTCGATCGCTCTGGGGGCGAAAACGTGAAAATTTATCTAAATATTTAGAATTGATGGCTGCAAGAGGCTTTGTCAGATGCAGATGATGAAATATAACGCGTTCAGACGACGTAATATAGCAATGTTGCCATAACCAGTAGCTTCTCCTTACATAAATCAAGCGCTTATTAAGTCAAGTGGTTACGTTGGTAAGAATGGGTCGTTACGGACGACACCCTTGCTAAAAAATAATATATAAGCTGTCATGTCGGCGCAATATACCCAAATCTGGCTTTTCCTTTCTAATGGGCCTTCACGAAATATGGTTTGATTTCGAGTTTTATTGGCGAAATAATAAGGAGTGGAGACAGTTGAATAAATCGCCGGCGCAATTAGTCGAGTGAATGATTTTGTTTTGCTATCCGTTGTAGCAATAACATCGTCGTCGTTTGAATGTTTGCTTTCCAATTACGTTTCAAATACACGATTATTATTCGGATGAGCGGTAAATAACGAGGTAAACGTAGCGATAATTTGAACAGGATCAACGAACGAGATCTGAATCATTCGTGGTACTGATGAGAATTGGCAAGTGTTCGAATCGACCGAGCGGAATTGTAAAAATAGTCTGTGGTGGAAACAAAAATTGCTAAAGGGCATCATGCAAGTAGTTCCAACGCACAAACCGCAACGATTTTACGCTGAATTAATCCCAAACGTAAACGGGATGACTTGTGATTGTTATAATTTCAGCGCGGAAAAGTGCTGCGAGCGGGCGATCTGCAGGGATACCCACGGACTCAAATCTACACAAAAATAAACTTAAAAGCAACATCAACTTTAACCTACAATGTAATAAAAAATTAATAAAAATTTTGAGACGATTTTTAATTTTTTTGGATTCAGACATTGAATCAATAGCATCCATTGATATTAATTTATTATTTTACTGGGAGTCGCCAAATACTCACGTAGTGGACAAAAAATTAACGTAGCTCATCAGAAAAAATGTCTGATGTGCTTCAAAACGCTTTAATTTATCATTTATTATGCACCAAAAAATGGCAAAATAAGACGATGTACACAATCACTGTCAAGTGAGAGTCAAATGCCACAGTAATGCGAATTTGGGTATTTTATGTGATTTAGCTCGTTTTGAATTAACTTTTTTTTCGCCTCGTTTTATAGAAATAGTATATTACGTACCGTAAACTGCAAGTGCAATTTTTTTGGTCGAGAATGCAATATTGGGAAACCTCGGTACCCTCGGTTTCCTAAGCGTTCGAGACCAAAATAAGAACTTACAGTTTGAGGTTAGTAAGCTATTTTTAGCAATACCTGCACAAATAAGAAAAAGTAAAACATTTTCTGAATGAATTTTTATGAAAAATCAATAAACGTCAGATTGTTGTCAAATTAAAAATTTGTGTAACGTTTGTTTCGTGTTAGGGATACAAAACAAAAAAAACATCACTTTAAATCAACATTTGTTGCAAAATCAACGCTTCAATACTGTTCTGAAGGTATTTCAAGTGAAAATAAAAAAATGGATGATATTGAAGAGGATGCAAGGTTTGCTTTTACATCATTTTTCATGGAACACGAATGGCATACGTTGGTATGTAATATTTACTTACAGACCACGGGCTGTAAGTAAAATATTATTGCACAGTATCCATGGAAATTTGCACCTGACTAAAAAGTGCCGCTTACTATGAAAGATATTTGTCAGTGAGTGATGACTTACAGAACAGGTATTGCTAAAATGCTATTTTGAAGGTGCAAAGTATGTCTCTATCTCTTTAAGGAATATTTGTCTACTTTATCTCCCATGGGAGTAGTATTTTTGGTTGCGTCTTCTGTATAGGTTAATTGATATAAGTTGATGAAATGAGCAACACAAAGATACACTCTACGTTTACATGTAGGAATTTAATTTGTGTGTCATTGATTACAACTTGGATTAAATCTGTGGATTAAATAAATGTAAAATATGTTGCAATTTGTAAATACTTATTAATATCTACTTTACTTGACTTCAAAGAATAAATTAAAAGCTACCAGATAATACATTTATTTCCTCCAAAAAATACAATCAGTGTTAAGATATCGGAATCAATTTTTGATGTAATATTTCCTTTGACACTTGTTATCGCCATTTGTTGGGGTGACAATGTCTTTTGTTCCGTATCCCTTCGAAGATAACCGCGTTAGCGTCGTGTCTCCCTGACCACTAAACAGATCACTTCGTCCATTTATCTTAATAAATCGGTTCTTCATCCTCTATTGCGTCCCACACGACCGCCAATTATTTAGCTGAGTAACAGGTCATTCCTCAGCATCTGACATGCAGCTCTCCCCGGAAAAATGCAAATCGTAATGCTCTAAACACACCTCGTAAAATATTCCGGTAAAACTTCATAAAAGTTTACATCGCGTCGTCTCTCGGCAAACTTAAAAGAAAAACATAACTTTTCCGGAACAGAATCACCGATTCGTGGACCCTTAACGCAGCATTTTACTATTCTAATGAATGCATATCGGCTTAGAGCGGACGGGTCTAAGCCCCGGAGAAAAACAGTGGTTGCCAAAAGCTGGGGCGCATTTTTTCTGAATTAATTGATTCGAGTCTTTCTTCGCTTTTAATGCACTTAAGGTCCGATACGACAATTTGAATTCAGGTAGAACGTCTCGAATAAAATTTCAATTTGGGAGCGGGACGAAAAAAATTATTCTATCGATATCAAAGCTGTTTTCGCTTCCTTCATCTCTCTGACTGGATGAGACCTGAGCAATAAGGCGGCAAGATAAGAAACTCCGGTGGAAAGCTCCGCCCGGACTCCCGGAATAGAATATTTCCCGGCCAATCGTCGATCCTCTACCACCAAAAGGATTGGTCAATTTTCACCACTGACCAATGGAAAAGTCTTTTTTAATGACGCAGATAGAAAATTTTTGTTATAAATTATGGATGTTGTTAAATGGGATGGCTGGAGATTCGATAGAATTCCGGAAATTTTCTGACGGCTATTACGTGAACATCGTGGCCTGGATTTCCAGCCAAACTGATCAAATCTCTTACGATGTTTGAGGGATTTATCAATTTATTTAATGGCTTTTGTATAAGGCCGGGTTGTAAGCACAGTATTTTATTTAACAAGACGATGTAAACTTCAGACTAAAGAAAATTTTTATTTTAATTACAACTCGAATAAAATGTCAGTCATTTTTTATTAATCGTTTTCATTAAGTTAAACAAACTGGAATTAAGTTGTGTTTAAGCTGCAATCCGACCTATTGATTAATAAGATTTGATGATGAAGTCAATAAATTAGATTTGTGCTTTATTATTGCTTTCCTGTTATGAGTATTTGAACTAAAATTTGTCTAAAATTTTAAATATTACCGAAACTACGCGGATAATAAAAATTAACGATAAAATCAGTTAAGTAATGTACGTCGTCGCCGAAAAGGGTCACGAGACGTTTCAACGACAACCGTCTCGCACTCGCACAAAGAAACTAAAAAAATATGTCTTGTCAAGTTGTAAAAATAATGTCCGTGGAGCGTTTAAGGTTTTTATCGATAATAGCAACGTTCAAGTCATGCGAATCGTAAAAGTCGGTTTTCCGTGCCGACAACCCCTCAATCTTTATCTAAATTCACATATACATACAACACTTTGATATCTAAACCGTGAAATTTCCAGTCCGTTCCATACCCTATATTATTTACTTTTCCACATGCTAATTAGCGTAATAGATGGCGCGTGTTGCAGCCTCACATGGTATGTAGAAAATGTAGCGCACGGAACATCCGTTTTAGCAATCAGGCCAATAGCGTATACCTTATATAAGGCCATTCTAGCCATTACTCATTTAAAGTGCCCCCGACTGGCCACTCCACGGAAGGAAATGTAAAGTGGTCTCTATTCCGGAAGTCGCTGAAAGAATGCCGGACGGTTATCGCACATACTTCCGGTTGAACGTTCCGCCGAATCGGAAGTTACAGTCTAACGTATGCGATACTGTCTATGCCATTTTGTTATGTGCCACGATTTATATCGATAGCGATGATGACTGAAGGTCTCGCACTTTTTTATGCAAATGATTGATTCTTCCACCTGTTTTGCATATTTATGATACGTTTTTTGTTGCTACACTACACGCAATAAAGGAAATAAAAGAAAATGAACAAATGTTGACAAACTAAAAAATTCACATTTTTATCTTATTTTCTACTTTAAAAAAAGATTTTTTTTATCCCGGCGCATCCACCAAATTTACCAAATTTTTTATGTAGGTATTGTTGTTTAATTGTTATTGTATTTCACTAATTTTTACTGATGTTTTTTTTTACACAAAAACATAAACAGTAATAAAACAATATCAACTGTTGCGGTTTTTTTTATCCTGGCGCATTCACCAAAAGTGCAAATAGTTTGTATAAAATTTTCTCTCTAATGTCCCGAATTGTTTAGCAGTTGTGAGTGTTTACAGTTAATTATTGCAGAACATTGAATCAATTTTTGTTGTTAAAAAGGTAACTTTTATAAGATTTTTCACTTTGTTTATGGAGTTATTTGTTTTCAATTTGAATTTTTTTAATTGTTTATTTTATACGGGGTGTAAGCAAAATAAGTACATTAATTTTAAACAGTGGTAGAACTCATCAAGACAAACACATTTTCTATGTATCCTTTTTTCCAAATCGCATTTTTTAAAATAATATTTTCACACTACAAATTGACGAGCTTTTTATGAAATGTTCCAACAGAGAAAAGTAATAACAAATTTAATTTAATTTTTAAGAACTTGCTTGGAAACGGTAATATTGTTGACTAGGTAACTTTGTTTCCAGTGGTGTGTAAGAAAATTGTGTAAGGTTTTAAAATAATTGTAACTCAAAAACTAAAACGTTTTGAAGTAAAAGTGATTAGGAAAAATTATTAGTCTTCTATTACCAGTTAAAATTAATGTACATATTTCATTTACAGCCTGTATGTAGTCACAGATTACGTTCAGATGGCCAACTCAATGTAAATTTTTTATCCCCAAAGCTTCGGAACTATTCGGGTTTTTCCGTTGGAAGTAAACCGGTATTCACCGGATAGTGGCGGCAAATTTGAATTTAGTTTTAGAGCCTATTCGTATTTTTTTTGTTCAAAAATAAAATAATGCATCTGAGCAATTTCATTTTATTATGAAAATTATAAATTCAATTAAAACATAAATATAAGTGCCAAACATAAAAATTAGACAACTTACAACACACGTAAAGTTTTAGACACAATAAGTTATCTTTTTAGACGGTTCTGGATGATACAACAAAGAATATTAGAATCCAAATACTGGAAATTCTTTTTTGTGTCTACTAATCTTCATCACTTCCGCTTCTGCTCAAAATTGATTTGCTCTTTGAATTTTTGATTTCAGGTTTTATTTAGTGGTGCTTATACTAAAGGATTATTGTAAATTGAGATAATGTTTGAACTGTATTCGATCTTTACCTCTGCCAAGACGAATTTCATCAAATCCTTAACTTTTACGTTGCTTACTCACAATTCTGAGGTGTGAGGAGAGTTAGTGAACCAATGTTTTGCAATTAGTGGAACACTGATATCTTCATGATTAAATCTTGGTATAAGATGCACGTTGATGCAAATTCTAACATAAATTTATTCCACATACTGACGTGTCTAGGTACAGATTTATTTCTGAAAGGTTCGGTCCTGGTTCGGTTTCCACCGTCGGTTTTTAGAAGCGTCTTTAATTTTATTCCCAACTATATTATGAGTAAAAAGACCTACGTTTTGAGTTTTCTTTTTACTTGGACTCGTCTGACACCGCTGATGACGCTTGGTCTCTTCAGATCAACATTGTTCTGAACAATTTGTTTATGTCTATTGAACGGGACAAATTAAAAATAGTTGTCTTTCAAAATACGAAGAAGTACTTACAGTGGTTTCATTATATGAAACAAAACGTGAAAATAAATTTTGGACAACGAAAAATAAAAACTTCAACTTCAACAAATTTTCAAATTTGACAGAAAAAAAATTGTAACTACTAGTGACCTCTAAATACAAATATCATAATGTTCGTTACAGTTTTATGTTTTATCGACATTTTTAATGTCCGACAGTAAGGACACCTGAATAGGGGTTTACAACAAATGACGAAGATAGAGCTATATAAATTATAATACAAAAGAGTGAGAGAAATAGTGCGGATAACTTTTCATATGGAGTCGGCCGTCCGTATTAGTCTGTGGTAAAGTGTTCTTAAAACAGTAATGCTTATTTACACAATAATAGTGTCTGTACTTGATTTAGGTATTTATTTGTGGTGGCAAAAGAATCTAAAGTAGATATAAAGTGAACGGAATGCTTTAAATAAAGAATTTTTACTTTAAGGCGGCCCCTGAGAACTGTCAAAATGGTCAAAAAAACATGTGTTCATTTTATACAAATCTCCAAAAATAGTCCACCGATTAACACCAAACAAAAAGCAAACTGATTAGAAATGAGCTCCGCTCAAAACTGGACATTTTTTATTTAGTATTTTACCTGTTTTTTTGTCTGCTGATGTGCTAAAGTTGAGACTTGGGTGCCAAACGCAAGATACTGCACAGATCGAGGAAAAAAGTACATGCTTTATGCACAACCTCATTGTAAATATACATGCAAAAATTGAACCCGCTACTCGCAATAACAAGGAAAAAACAACCTTTAGAAAAATTTCTTTGAGAATGAGACTTTTCAAATTTACCGCTTTCAAACTTTAGTTGGAAGGAAGTGCCAGTGACATTTTTGGAGGCGCCACATCAGTTTCCGGTTGAACATTGCTGACAATTTGTCAAATTTATTGTTAACCTATAAAATTATTATATTAAATAACTGTCATGATATGTGAATTAACGTGGTAAAAAGTTCATTTGTTGGGGATTATCCATAGTAAAACGATGTTGAATTGTGAATCTTTTCCTGAAAGGAGTTTGTCATCATCGAGTTCTGAGGCAATGTGTGAAAAAGGCATCAGATTGTGTGTTAGTCGTGTTAATGTAACAAAATTTTAAGTTTTCGTTAGAACTACGGTTGAATCACAAACAGTGCAGTATTTTCTACATTTTTAGGCGGAAACATAACAGTAATGTGCACAGTTTTGCGATAGGAAAATAAATATGATTAAACGAACATAAATAAAATTTCATTCATTACTCTATGTTATCTATTATCAACGAATTTTGATCATCTGGCCATGAATAACCTAGTCGTAAAGATGTTGGTTTTAGTGCAGCCGTAATTACCATTTGTGACTTGTATAATTGCGTTCAGAGTTTCAGACGGGCAAGAGGTAGGTAGGTACACGCTTAATTTTTTGAACATGAAAAGCGTGAACTTCTTTGAAATCTTTTGAAACACATGGAGATTCCCGTAATACACACCAAGGCGAATTTGGTAACAGTATTAAAGAGCCCGTCTGATTCGATGGTCTTTCTTATTCTCGATAAAAATAAACACACACTTATTTGGTACCTAGTTAGTTTAATCTGAACCATACATAGTGATAAAACTAAATATTGAAAAGTCTTTTTCTTATTCCAACATTATTCAAAAGGAAAAATACTCCAAAGAAAGCACCACAGCATCCACTATTGAACTTTTCTCCTGTTATAACCTAATATTTCTCTTGTTCACAAGTATTCTTCTGTTTGTCAAATACCTAGAGGTGTATTTTCCAATTTTCAACACAAATTTACAAAGAAGCTTCAAAATCTGCACGTACAAATCAAATTGCACTTAGTTTTTCGTTGAAATGTGAAAAATGACAATTGGTGACACGAGTCACAATTTGATCGGAAATAACGAAAAATCCCGAACGATCATCGGAAATCTGTCAAGCTAAAATTTCCAAAAATTGAAATTTTGCATTTAATTTCGATTTCTGCATTCTCATGCCATCTACTGGTGAAAAAATTTTAGTCGTTGCTATGACTACGATTTAGTTCGAATAATGAAAACTGAGGGCCTGAGCCGCCCCCTTAAAGAATTAAGTGTAGTGGGCAATTTGCGCTACAATAATGCATATTTTACCAACTTCTGATCGAACGAAAAAGGTGAAGTTAAGTTGTTGGGTAAAGTGGGTATGCATTTCAGAGTCTTTGTGTTAATTTTGTAATAAAGTGACTTTTTGATTTTTGTTTTTCTTTATTTTTTCTTAATAAATTAATACACACATACAGAAAATTCTATACTTTTTGTACTAAAAACGTCGTAATTGGGTAAATTAACTGGGTAATTAAGTGACAAAAACTTTACAATAGTTTTGTGATTTTTTATTTAACAACTAAATAAAAATTATTTGTCAACTAAATAACTAAATAATTAAAATAACTAACAATTAAATAACAATCGTTTTATCGTTGATAAAGCATTGTAAATATATAGTATATATATATAGTATGTATAGTATATATATATATAGTAGAAAATATATAGTAAATGACATCGTAAAAATATTCGTTGTAGAGTAAGTTTAAGGCGTATATTTTTAAATTCGAGAAGACGTAGACTTATTAGTGCCAAAAAAGTCATTTGATTATAGAATTTTAGTTTTTTCGATTTGATTGGTTTAATATTCTATTTTGTTGTTGTAATCGATCGAAGTAGATTTTGTATTAGAAAAGTGACCATGAGAAAAAAACAAATACCTACCTACAAATTTTTATTATGTGTTAGTTATGGTTTTAATTTCTATTATAACTTCGGGATGAGGGTATTTTCTAATTCCACTTGTTGAAGCCAAATTTAATTATATTTTTACGGCATTTGGTCCACGAGTTTTTTAAAGTTTGAATAAACTAATTAATTCGTAAAAAATCCGTAATCTCGTAAAGACAGCAACAAATCTCAGCTCCAGCCCATTGAATGCGCCTTAATCACATTAAAACCCTAATGAAATAAAAACTTGGAGGGACAGAATCTTTTCGTCGGTAATTTTCATGATGAAAACATAAATAAAAGTTCGTCCGGGAGAAAAAAAACCTTCATCAAGGAGAAGCAATCCGGAATGCAAAATCTTCGGTTTGATTAAAGAATTAAATAAAGGAAAGTAATGGATTCAAGTTCATCAAGTTTGTTTTGACTGTCGTCTCGCAGACTTTTCGTTGATTGCAAAAACACAAAATCAACTTTACTTCCCTTGATTGAAGAGACTTTTAATTGTATTATGCAAATCCGGTGTTTTTTATATTTGCATTCTTGGTGGCGAATCCGAAATTTACAATCGATGGCGATGGCGTTTTTCCTCGGTAATCGTCGCGAAAATTTCGAATAAAAACCCTCCGTGACCCTTATTGAATCGGTAGTGCGTTCGGAGCGAATCAGAGGATGATCGTTATAAGAAGCGCCTGCAAATATTTAGCTGTTGAATATGCATGAGGCCGAAAGTACACCGTCTGTTTTTCCATCGTCCTCAGATTGTCAGCGAGGCCAGCCGACGCTCGGCATCGTCCACTAATGGCGCGCACTCTTATTCCAGATCAATTTTAAGCACTCATAACTCCTATTTTGCTTGGAAATTGTTCCCTACACGGATTGATATGCAAATCTCGACGGCTCTCCGACGCCTTTGTCACCTACCACTTCAACGAATTTCGCAAATTAAAGTACCAGGAGTGCAAATCGAAAACTGTCTTCGTGACGGCTTCAAAGCAAAATAACGAGCGCGTTTTTATTCATTGCACCCAAGCATTTAAACTAATTCTATTTTTAAATCATGTATGCAGTACTAAATCATATACTTAATGGAAATTTAATGATTTCTACCACCGCCTGCTTAATGAAATGTATCAATATCCCGCCTGGGCATTTCGTAAAAAATGCATTGAAACTGTGATTCCATAATTCCGCGCGTTGCTATATGTAGTGCGTCAACTTCTGTCGTCAACTGCTAAGAGTGTCAAGTTATTAATGAGCTGTCAACAATGCCAATTTTTGAACGCAAGAACAACGAAACACGAACCAACTAAACCAATAAAGAAAAACGCAACTAACAAAAGCTCGACAGAAAGGGTACAACAAAACACCGTATGTAAGAAATATAAATAAAAACTGTAGCACTGACGGGAATCACTTGAACTTGACTAATGCCCAGGCGAGATAAAGTGTCATTCTATACAGACGGCGATGATTTCTACAATGCCCTTCTACAAGACAAGACTTTACCTTCGACTGCTTTATAGAAAGTTTTAAGTAGTAAAACTTAATTTTATATTAGAAAAATAGTAGATTATTTTATAAGGGGTAAATGTGGTAGTTTATGTGGGGAAGCTGAATGTTTATTTTGCCGAATGCAATGAGGCAACTGAGCCACATAAACTCACATTTACTCCGAATAAAATATACTATTTTATCCGCAAACGTATTGGTGAAGAATAAAGAGCAATTTTGAGCAACACTAATTTAAAGGTAAATGAATAAAATAATCAGGAAGCTTTGCACGTGAATCATTACCATAACAATGTTTATAAGCAAACGTCAGTCTCGGATTTTTGTGTTGAGATTTTCGAATGTGTTGAGTATTTTTTAATTTAACTAGTGCAGTGATTCCCGTTTCACAGTGAGGGAATCATCACCTCTTGAGCGAAGTAGCGAAAGACACAAGAAAGTGAAATGGTAAGTCATGATGACAGATAAAAGTTAAAATCGCTTTATCAAATAAAAATGATTTACCACATATCCGAAAAAAGTGGTCCGAGAACTAGATCTTTTACCTGAGCCATTCTGTCACAAATGTTGCCAGTTTTGTGACGTTTGCAGATAAAATATATTTTCGAAATTTGCTTTGATAAAGCTCTTCATTAAGAAGGGTCAGGCATAAAGATGTTCTAAGATCAAATTTTTCAAAATGTTATTGTTTTACATTAGATAAAATAGAATCGAAAAACACGAATGGTTTTTTCGTTTAGCAATTAGTTTGAAATCGCTTGTAATAACATGTGCGCAATTAAGGAAATGAAATTCGCAACAATTCATTATCTTGTTGTTGGAGGATCGAGGGTGGATTTATGTCCGTTGTAAATCATGTATTAGTGCGAGTCCCGTATAGGAAGGACCGTATAAAAATTCAGCCGCAGTAAATCAGTGGTGTCCCAGGGATTCCACCATACATCGTCTATCTTGGTCTGTCCGGCAGACCGGACTCCGGAAGCCGCACAATGCGACCGGAGTGAAGCAGGAAGTTTCAGATGCGTAATGAGCTCCATCCTGAAACACACGAGAATAACCGTATTAATCCGTGATACACTGCTTTGGACAATCAGGACACGTTTTGGTTGCGGCTTTGACCCTTTAACCAAAATTTCATGTAAGAAGAATTGTCGCTAATGCCGTATAATTTATGTATGAGATGCATAATCCTGCTGCAGCGAGCTAAGAGCATTAGAAGAAATAAACGTAACTGTAATCACTTTTAAAGGTATCCTAATACAAACGTGGACCTTGCGCGATGAGTCAGAGGGAGATTTATCCTACCCTTGCATAACGCTCGCGATTTGCATACAATTTGCATACTAGTTGATATTGCAAGTCTGCAAAGGACACCCTCAAGAAATCTCTCTCACAACAAATCAAAACCGAAACGTTATCGTTATCAAACGGGTTGAATCAAGCTCAGCGTGCAAGTCGAAAAGGAGCGGGATTTTCGGATACAATCCTGGATGTCCTGCTAATTGCAGGCTTAGGTAAGGAGAAGGAACAGCGGGAGACAAGACAATATTGCGTATTGTGAGCTAATAAAAGTGCCAAGCCAGGGACGCAGCACTTAATGCCAATGAAATGTAAGATAAAACAATCCCATTACCGAGACGATGTTTACAACGGAGACAAGAAATATTTATGGAGAGGACCAATTCGGACGGTACGAGCATTTAGGGGATTAAACTAGTTATTGCGCCCTTTCGATGGCGGATTACCCACGAAAATAAAAACAATATGCTAGCTGGTTGGCAATAATAGTAAATTCAATCAGATTTTACAGAAACAACGACGATAATGCCTCTGAACGTTTAAACAGTTTATCGAACGAGATTTTATAAAACTGTCAACGTTTCAAGTGGAAATGTTTTTTATTTTAATTTAACTATTATATTATAGAAATTTATTTAAAAATATTTCCTACGACACTATTCGAAAGTTGTCAATTTCACACAATTTAGTACGCCCGAAAGTTGAAAATTTCATTCATCTGTCAAAAACCTGTGCGTTATTATAACGCACGGTTCTAACGTAATTGTTTGCTTTTATCAAGTATGTTGCTATTCTGTTTATCGGCAAAGAGAGCTCCGAAGCAAGACAACTGTTAGGTGTGAACAAACGTAAGAAACTTTGCAGCTTCATTAAACAAATAGCCATTTGTTTAAACCTTAAAAATCCAGAACTTTAATACACAAGACACTGTTTTTGGCGGTCAGCCGAAATCACAACTCTTAAGCGCCACCGTGGATGAAAATCTACTTCTGTCGCTAAGAATAGGTACCGGGTCAGGCAACCTTATCGCACACCCAAGAAAATCGCGACTTCTAATGAAATTAAAATCCTGAAATTTCTTACACCAGCCTGTACATTGATAAGGATCATTCTCGATTTTTTTTAAATTGTTATGTTAATAAATAAAGTCGTAGCAGTTTTGTGAGTTTTTGAACATTAACAAAGTTTTTAGACTAAGTGAATCCTTACCAGCTAGCCCATCGAACCCTGGTATCAGAATTATAAATTTTTACTTGGTTGATTAAATAATCGGTCTTTTTTATTTAGGCGCAAACCAGACGCGTGATTTATTAGAAGATGGTACAATTTGCCAACAAAGGGATCACTTACCAGTAGCCGACCTTTTTGAAGCCTCTTATTTACAGTCTTGCAATAAAATTGACAAAAACTGATGCCTGCATTCAAATATCCCAACGAAATCTTTTACAATCTTACCCCAATTACAGTTCACATTGTCGCCTAAATTTACGATGCTACAAGTAGCAACTCATAAATAAAAATAATTTTTAATGTTAAAATGTAAAAGTGCGTTTAATTCAAAATCTGATTGGTATTTTTTTCGCTATATTCGTAAATAATTAGTTGAAGTGAATACGCGTGGTTTAGTATAAAATTCAGAATTTGATTTTTTGATCGAAAATTACTTTTTTTTAATTATTACCTTTATCTGTAAGTGAAAAATTACCAAAAAATTAGGGGAGATATCTTTTGAACGTACAGTCAGGCGTGTAAAATGTAATTTTTTTTAATTTAATTAGAAATCTCCATTTTCTTAGGTATGCGATAAGGTTGCCTGACCCGGTATATTGATGAATCAGTTTCCAATACAATGCAAATTGCAAATAAAATTTAATAATGCGGTTCATCGAAATCTTTTTTCAATAAATGGCTTTTCTTCAGTGTCGTAGGAAAAATAGTGTTCAAAACTCGCTGGAAAGTGTCTATCATTGCTCGTGAGCTTTTCGCAACATTTTCACTCGCACGCCATCGCCATCGCTCACTTTCCACACTCGTTATGTAATATACTATTTCAGTTTAAGGGTAGTATTTAAATAATCAAACTTCAAAAAAAAATTTAGTTTTGCAATAAAAATACTGACGGAGCATCAAATTTTGTGCAACTAGTGCTAGTGTAGGTATAGTTTGGTGGTGCATATAAAATATTTGTTGTTGCTATTGTTGTTATTTGTAATTAAATTAAAATTAAATAGATGTTGTTTGTTGTTGACCATTAATTTTGTTGTTGTTCGTTTTAACCTTTACGAGTAGTTTAGCCAGAAAAAATGTATCAGAGTTACTTAACTTCTGCGGAAAATGGAATCTGATTTTAGGATATTTACTTATAGGTCCTCACGAGGTCTATATTTAATATTTCGGAAACCGTTGCCCTAATTACTCGCCTGATTGATCACGGAATATACAAAGCGCTTCAAACAAAGAAGCAGGGGCCATTTATCGTCGCCATTGTTGGCACGCAGCTGATTGCCTTTTGAGTATGACGAATGACCGCTCTCTTATTATTTATCTCGACCTAACGCAACCCTTGCGAACGTAGATTTACTAACCAGAGCCCATACATCATTTTCGCAGTTTATATCCTATTTAACGATTATAATATAAAATTCAGTGCGTACGAAGCAGTGAAATTCGTCTACGACGGGACAAGATTGATGGTACGGTTTTGTGCATATGAGGGCGAATAGCCGAACTACATTTTCGAGTAATGTTGTAATTACGGGTGTTAGACAAGCGATCGCGACGCGTTTGTGGAGGCCTTATCAGGTGTTAAGCTTAGAGAAAGCTCCGTGTGAACGATGCAAGAAGCTCTTCGGGTCTTATTTGCATGCTATCAACTACACCCTCTATACCCTCGCGAAAACTACGCGCCGAACGTGCAAGCTATTCTTTGAGCTGAAGACCTCATATTTAATTCACATATTGCCGGATGACACAATCGAATCAGGGGTCAATTGAGCCAAACACTTAATGCAGACTTACCCACATTTTACTTATTTTAGACAGTCATTATTTTCTGTTCTGATTTTGAAACCTTTTATTTTGTATTTTACACGCTATACAAAGTAATTCGAACCAACAGCATCATCTACTTACTTTTAAAAGTAGACAGAAAATATTTGTACTAACTTTTCTGAGATGCAGATAGGTATACAACTCCACAAATGTGGAACTTTGGTTATAAGTTTATATAACAATATACATTTTCTTTTAATTCACATATTGATGCAGTTTTATGTTTTCTTGACTTGAGTAAACTTACAATAAACGTTTTATGAAAGATTTTTGACTAATGGTTTGATTCAATCCTGCCGCAACAAGAAAACCAAAGATATTAACTTACTGTGGCGGAAACTAGATATAATTTTAACATTCTATTTTTATATTTTTCAACCAAAGATTTTGAGACATTATTTCTATCATTTATAATTATGCAAAATTTGTATTTGTTGTTATAGATCTTAATATTTTGGTAACAATTACTACTGTTGAGCTCGCAGTTACAGAATTAGATTTTATTATTAAGTACAATTGGTTTTAGTGCAGCTCTTTTGCAAGATTGTCGTTTTGCTTTCGGAATCCAATCTATGCTGGCTTCGAGTTTGGTGTTCGGGCTGCCGTCGCCGAATTTTCATTAGATCGTTCCGATATCCGCAACAAGAAGTAAAAGTGTTAGTCGTCCCAGACAGATCCAATAAAGACTTCAATAGAAGCGTGTTCATAGCGAGCATGTTTATGACGACGCGTGCAATCAAGAAGCAGATCAAAGCCAAGAGGTGTGTTAGTAAACTCTATCTTGTGCCAGGCAACAACTCTCTCGGGGAGTTAGTTCTAGCACACGCAATAAACTCACTCTTTGACAGCATCAGCGCTCCAGACCGCTTCCATCACTAATAAAAACGACCGGATGAAATTAAAAACTTTACAAATTTCAGCGAAATATTTCTGTTTGCGGCGCTGGCGAATCTGCATGTCTTTGAGAGAGGCAACCCTTTGGTTTTTACACTGTTGGAATTACCGCTCTTTGGGGATTCACGGAATTAACGCTGCGGTTTCCCTTTTGGGTTGGCAGCACTGCAATCCGCCGCAGCTCTGATTGACTCATTTTAATATTTTACGAAACTTTCTCGTCGTGGACGGTTCCAGAAATGGAAAATATCTCCTCCGCTATTATGAATAAATTTGAGTGGTTTTGTGAAATTTGGGCTTAATGGCTTTCAGTTTTGCGGCATTATCTGCGTGACAAAATGGTGTTTTCGCAAAGACGCAATATAAAAAGCAGTGAATTTTCTTAAGACGCGACTTTGCGAATCTAATATCAATGTTTTACGAGGTGTCGGCCTTAATGAAACCCATTCGGTTGGGGGCTTAAGAATAACGAGGGCAGCGCCGTAGACCAGCGCAATTAAAAACATCTCCGACTTAATTAAGATGCTATTATTAAAATCCTCGGTGTTCTGGATCCCGATGTAATATGACGGAAAACCGAAACTGGGAGTCGAATGGAGAGAGCTGGATTACGACAGGGACAAAGAAAAATACAGGAGTATCTGAAATCTGGACGGATATTACGTTTTATAATGAATACACCAGATGCTGGCGGTTCTGCTCTTGCTCGATGAGATACTGCCAGGAGGATGGGGTGGTAAGGACACATTGAATTTTCAAGATCGAGCAGACGCTTGCAAATTGGATCCGAAAAGAAGGTGCACATGTTTTATACATTTTTTTACAATTTTTAAACAATTAATTTTGACCCAGACCTCGACCAAGATACTAATGTGAATGTGTACAAAAAGCACCGATCCTACACGACTGATCGACAAATGTGTCTCAGATTCTTCGGAATATTGTTTTATTGTGTTTTACTCGTGTTAAGTTTAATTTTTTGTTAAACATGCCGCCGCCGCGTTATCAATTTGTTGATGACATAGTGTATAGGATGTGTCGATAGCAATATCCCGTTGTTATTGTCGATCGTTCCGGACATTGATTAATCGTATTTGCATCCCCGCGAGTCCGCCATTTACCGAGTCGAGTATGCAGAAAGCCGCCGCGAGTTATCCGCATTAGTTCGTTGTATGAAAACACAACACAATCGAAACCAAATTGGTAGAAAATTGATAATCACCCTGTGTGTCGTCTGTGCAACGGGACAAAAAGAGACACTCGATGGTGGTCCTGCGGGAGAGCGACGAAGACCGACATGGGAGTTATTAAAATGTAAATGCGGCCAAGTTCCTGTCACAGGAATAAAACTCGATTGTGCGGTGTTTATAGGGGACCATGACTAATAATCACTCGCGGGATGTGTGTATTGTTAATTAACGGAATTCTGAGAGACTCCACAAAACCGCTAACGAACTATTTTCCCTTTCAAGCTTGCAGAAATATCAAAAACTGATTTCGGACAAAGTATCAACTGTTAAATTATCGCAAGCAATAGATGGTTTTCAGCTTTTTCAAATTTGGAAATTTAGGCCTAAGGGCCGCAAGATAAAAAAGTTTAGGGCATATGTTTTCAAATTTTAATGGTGTGTTTCCCTTTGTGACTATTTTTTGACTGAATAAAGGAATCACAGTCCTTCAAGTCACAGCAAAACATTAATAATACCTCTCCATATGTCACCTTGTCACCCTTTGAAACAATTATTTCACCATTAATTCTAATTATCGGTTTGCCACAATTCTCCATCTCGACACACATGCGAACGGAGTATTGCCGAAACATTTACTCACAAACCCTGCTGTTAGACCATATGGCCGTTACAGTTTAATTTCAGCGATTGGACTTGACTTAGTGTGCTCGATTTGTCACACTCACTTTGCCAATCTGTCGCTGTGTCTCATATAATGTGGGGTTAAATTGGAATAGCACCCACGAGTACACATAAACGAAACGGCTGTAATTCATTAAGAGAAATGTTGCGGTCAATAGGGGATATTTATCTCAAAGTGGAGTAGCTACATCAAAGCAATCTTCTAATGAAAAAAAGAGTACGAAAATCAAGCTATTACAACGATTTATGTTTTCAGTGGCTTATAAATAAGAAAAATTTGTTAATAAGCACTAAGTGTTAATCTTGTTGCATTACAGTTAAGTTAAATTATTTAAAATATTCTAATGACTACATTTTGAATTCAGAGGAACAGATATTAATTCTTTTATTTACGAAGTGTTAACTGTTTTCGCATAATTTAAATATTAGATTTTTTTATCTTTAATTATTTTAAGTACAGGTATCACAGTCATGATTTTACGTAAACTGGGAATAATAGGTTACTTTAAGCATTAAGCTAGTTAAGATTTAATCTAAAAAATGCTTACCATTGTGTTAAAAACCACTCTTGTTTAGTCTTATGAAATTTAATGAACTTATACTTATTTTCAATTTCAAATTCATTTATTCGTTGGCTAATTTTATTTCATTGTACCTGAATGGAAAAAATTTGTTGGTGTTGTTCAAAAAATAATAAAATTTTGTAGAAAATAATCGTAACAAATTCGCTGACACATTATGAAGAATGGCAACAGTCGTCTGGGAAAACTGGTTTAGGGTCCGAGGTGTCCAAATCCCATACTTTTTCGCCCTTTTTATTAGTGCTGTCTATTTATCAGTGTAAAAGGGCCGATAAACAATACATAAAACCTAGGGGTTTAGAAGCAAAGCGTCGGTCAAAGCGTTACGGTGTCTCCTCTATTAGATACAGAGCATTGAAAAGAACACAATAGTCACCCCACAGCATCGAGCTAATACTTCTTTTTTTAAAGGGCACACAAACGAAGGGTGGCCTTCCACTAAACCGACTTTAATTGTTAGGACGAATGAATGTTTTCGCTGAGACACGTGACTGTGTTTGCACTATTTGACAAAATACGCTTTCATTTTTAAATGCGCGTCATGTAAAAGATATTGTAATTTTTGAATTGAAGTATGCAAATAAAGGTAGTGAAGCAACTTTATTCAATAGAGTGAAATCATAAAAAATAAACAAACCAGCGATCCAGACCAATGTTGTCAAAGCAGGAGATTACAAAAAATCATTAAACGATACACCGAAAAAAATTAAAGCTTGAAACAACCTAAATGTAAGAAGTTTACAATGCTAGAAGGATATTATGTACATCTTTGAGTAACAGATTATAGGTTTTAATTTTATAGTTTATTAAATTAATTTATAACTTTATAATTTCACCGTTTTGTCGGGGGAATTAATGAATTATGCACCGTTTTTACCAGTATAAGAAGTTGCCTATGCATACACTCAGTAATCGTTTTATGTTTGTTTTCATTGCAGACAATTTCCATTAATTATTTCAAATTATTACTACTACTCTACATCTACTACTTATAAATTCTGAGAAATAATTTATACTCGCACATATCTTATTTTAAATACTCGTACATAGTATATTCTTTCTATTTGAAATTAAAATGTACGTAAAGTTTTATTTATACTCATTATAATAATAATGCATAATAGAAATGTTTTTTACAAACATTGCAATATTTAAAATTATTCTCGTTAAACGAAATGTTTAATAAAACAACTATAAAATATTTATTTAAACTTTATGTCAAAATTGCAAGCTTCATGGTAAAATAAATTTTCACCAATTGTTTTTTTTTGTTTATTAATATTTTGTTTAGGAAAAATAACAATAGCTGTTCACAAAACAAACGTTGTACCACATACGTTTAAAGATAAAATTTTTACTTGTTGCTTTTACGAACCGACAATCACACCAACCGATCTCCCTGTTTAAAAAACAGTGTCGAGATTTTTCTTGCGATACCTTTTTCATGGAAACCTCTAATTAAAGTCTTTTAATTTTTTTAAATTACAAGTTGGTTAAAATTATTAATTAGAACAAAAATATGTGGTGTTTTTCGGTTGACGATGATTTTGATCTGTGAGGTTTTCTACGAGCAATTTCCCGATGAAATTATGGTTGGTGTGCAATTCGTCTTCGACAGGATGACAGGTCCGCACGTAGAGCGGGGGTGTATCATCAGGACGGGTTTGTGGAGAGCAGTCTGTAATCTTGACATTTGCGTATGAATAGTCCACAGTGGCGTATTGTGGCTATATGGGGTGGGTTATTGTCCGGGTTCTCCCCGTCTGACACCGTCATTTTCCGCATGACTGATCTGTGATATTATCGCATTTGCGTTAAGGTGGCGGTAGAGTCGAGTGAAGATGGTGCCACAAAAGCCAAGTGGCACAATCAAATTTTTGGTCAAGTCGAATTGCTTCGGCATTATAAACAAAGTCAAGTTTTGTGGTTTTGCTATTCTCTATTTAATGTTTCATTCTATTTAATGTAATGTTTCGATTCATAAATAAATAAATTTCCTTTATAATCAAATATGATCTCCAAAACTCGTTACGTTGTTTAAACTATTAAATTAATGTGTTATTTAAATTTTATATTTTAGTATCTAAGTTTACACAATATGGCAGCGAAATACGAAAAAGCTAATAAACAAAAATAAGCTATTCCAATTTTTGTCCACTCATTTGTATCTACATATTTTTTTTATCTTCTATCTTCGACTGGGAATTCTGAAATAAAAGCATTACAAACTTTGAGGGGTTTGAGTATTCCAATTTGAAGAGCAATTTGTTGTTTGTGTTTTTTACCACAAATTGTAAAAAATGTTAAATGAAAGAGTAAAATTCACACTTCTATAAACCGGGCCAAGTAGCAAGGGCCTGAGCTCAAACAGCAGCAATAAATCTTTTAGGTGAAAATATCGTAAATTTCAATAAACATTCCGTCGAATGTTTTCTCGAATTGTATACTTTACTTTTTTGGCATCAATGATAATATTAAAATTACTTGGTTTTAAAAACATAATTAATGGATCGGTTCACATACCTAAAGCAAATTTAATTTAATTTAAGATTAAGTTTATTCGAATTAAGTTGCCATTTATGTAGTTTGCATCGACGAATTTGTTTTATAAAAATTAAGAATTTTATTGCGAAAAGTAGATACATAAGAAATAATTTGCTGTTTTATATTTTTATCGAAAATACAATTGTAATTGTTTTAAAGCCCATTATTTTAATTTAGTCAAAAAAAATTGAACTTTTCCTAACGCAAACGAGCATAAAAAATTAAGGGAAAATAACGAATTTAAGAAACTTTTATGTGCAATTGGTTAGCAAAAAAATATAACTTTTTTTAACTCGTTGAACAAATAGCTATTGCGACATAATGATCAAAAATTTGTCAATGAATAAAAATTTTTTTCTCATTTAATACATTAATTACATTTTATTATACAGGGACATTTTTTTAACTCTGATCATAGTCCCTATGTTCAATTTGAAAAAGCACACATCAAAGCATTGATCTAATTTAAGTTTTCAATGATACGCAAAAATAATTATTTGATGTCAAGTTATTCGAGTCAATTTGAAGTCATTTCGGATATTTGTTAAAGTGATTTATTATTCCTTAACTGTTACCGTTACACGACGACAAATTTTTCTTTACATGAATAATCTTGCAAAAGATTTAATTGACAGTTTGAGATTATCGACAGCATGTGGAATAATTAGTTGCACAGCAATATTCGGCATGCATTGAACTGTTTTTTTTAAATTGAACATAGATAATAATGGGTATGTTTAGAGTTAAAAAAATGTCTCTCTATAAGTTGCATTTTGAAAGGCAAGTATGTTAGAAGCAATCTTTCGTTCACAAATATCTAGAAAATGTATAGTAGGTAAATGGAACTCTAAAAATTAAAATTTCAAAATTTCAATCTTATTCTAAGTAATAATAATTATGAATTACGAAGCTCACTTTAAATTAGTTTAAATTTTATTGTTGGGCTACCATATTACCTATGTACTACCTACTTTTGTATGAAAACTGTAAACTGATTTGAGGTGGTTTTATACAAGGTGATTCTTAAATAGACCGACAAAATTTTATCACAGCTTTCCAAAGATAAGCAGAAACGATTTGCAACATATTTACGTTTTTATTTCGTAGGGGTAGAAATCCCTTAATCCGTGCCATTTACGACGCTCATGAGTTCAAATTAATTGTTTTGGAAAAAATTTGCTCGTTTTCATCACGAATATCGATAATAAACAGTGATCATTGTTGCATTGATCAAGTACATTGTCGTCAGATGATTATCATGCTTTCCACTAAGTGTGCTAATACTTCTTACGGACACATCAGTGGCGTACACTTTATCTCTAACACAACTTTAAAAAATTTTATTTCAAAAACGGTTATGAAAAGAATTTTCTTACTATTTTTCCCAGCATGTACTCATTTCAGATTACCATGGATAGAATTTTGTCGGTATATTTAAGAATCACGCTGTATACAGGCTGTAAATGAAATAAGTACATTAATTTTAACTGGGAATAGAACTCGTCAAGACAAACAATTTTTCCTAATAACTTTTTTTTCAAAACGTTTTAGTTTTTGAGTTAAGATTATTATAAAATCTTACACAATTTTCTTACACGCCACTGGAAGCAAAGTTACCTAGTCGACAAGATTATCTTTTGAAACGGTTACCTTGGTTGCGGCTATTATTTATTGTTACTTTTCTTTGTTGGAGCATTTCATAAAAGGCTCGTCAATTTGTAGGGGAAAAAAATGATTTAAAAAAATGCGATTTTGAAAAAATGGTACATAGAAAAAGTGTTTGTCTTGATGAATTCTACCATTGGTTAAAGTTAATGTACTTATTTCGCTTACATCCTGTATATTACACGAGTCCGATTTTTTCTATTGATTAATTAACAACATAATTACAACTTCAGAAGTTTAAAACTTAACAAATTTACGTGGTTGTTTTTTAAACAACCTTATAACAAATACAGTTGACAAAAGTATGTATTTTTTAGATACATATATGTATCTGTTTGAAATAAGTTTTCTGCGTTGAAGTTCTTCGTGATTAATTAACTTGTAGTGCTATAGCAATTTAATTAGGTAATTTATTGTTCGTTGTGTGCGAATCTTTTTACTCTCAATCTGTATTGCATATTTATAAAATGCGTTTATGTTTATGTTTATTAATGCTTTAATAGGAAAGTAAAACATGACATAGTGGCTGTATTTCTGAGGGAAGTTGAATGCTAGTTAAGTCGTAGCTTTTACTTTTCCTGATAATCCTCTCCATCAAATAGCACCGTTACGGCTCAGTATCCGTAACAGCTACCAAGAACTTCTTCCAGGTTGTTGGGAAGTATCAACAGAATAAATGACACGAAGAGGCGGTCATGCAGTGTGGATTCCGTGTGCATTACTTACTCCTCACATGCGAGAATATGTCAACGAGTTGATTTACACCGGTGGGATAATTAACAGTGTACATAGCAGAATAGGCAAATAAAAAGCGTGTTATTTGGACCGGTAAGTCACGGTCGCGAAATTACCCACCGAGACAGAAAGGGCCAATGGTAACGGCGCTCCGGTAGCGATCTCGAATATTTGTTTTATTGCTTTTGATGACATTGCCGCCGCTATTGGAGGATACGCCGCAGAGAAACACTCCCACTTTGGACGAAGGCGTTTTGCGACATTTACTGAATTTTTTTCAAAGACGATGTCGGCTGACGGTCACACAAAGTAACGGAATAATGTAAAGCCTCCACGTTTAGTTATAATTAGCACAAAATCGCATCGAAAGTTTTTAATTTTAACAACACTGCAAATAAGTAGGTATACTCAAAGTTTTAATAACACTAATACCTACCTACTTATTAATTAAGAATGAGCCACAATAAGCAAACAAAATTTATTTTTTCTATTTCGTACCATTTCGTACCCAGTGGCGTAAGTTTCCATAATTCTATTAGTTTGATACCTACTAGTTATTTATCATTTTAGAATGTAATCTTCGGTATTTAAATAACAACTGTGCAAATAGTAAATAACATGAAACAAAAAATTTCTTATACTTATCTTTATCTGTTAGGTATAAAAAAACTTAATGCCATTTAAAAGAAAACTTTTTTTTGGAAACATCGCTGCTAATGCGATTTATACGAGGATAGTTCTTTTTTAATACAGTTTCTCCCGTTTTCAAGCTTTGGCGATTTTGTGTGCTTTTATCTACACAGTGGAATATTATCCACATCCTGACAAACTCCATTTAAAAATGGCCGCTTCTCATTTTAATTATTGTTTGCGCACAATATATCTAGACAAGTCATCAGTTGAAATCTCCCCGTTCCAACCTTGTCATGTTGCGAAACTTTAGAAAAGCTCCATCCGAGTGAGTCGACGTCCGTCTTATCGCATTGCTTAGCCGAGCTAAAGACAATAATTAAGTTAGTCAGTGTGTGTGAATTTCTCCATGGTAATTGTTAGCTTGTTTCGGTTGGTTACACTGCCACTGTCGACCAATACCGTCCTCGGACTGTTCGTTCTGGGTCCTAATTACCCCACACATCTCAGCAGGAAACTTCTGGTCGACTGCAACATCATGGCGTAATTTACTCATACATGAGAAAAATTCAATTTTCACGTTGAGAGTCTCATAGATACCGTCTATGATTTTTTCGCGCACGATGGAAATTTCTTTAAACTGTTAGTTCCCCTCTATTAAATGTACCCTCCGTGACCCAGGATCGGGACCTAGTCACCCTTATAGTGTCACTATCCATCATGTGTGTTCACCACACCCCCACAACTGCCGCAAAATCTGTCCAAATGTACGCTACTGCCATGCTAATGGTACGCCATATGACAACTTTGCGCCAACTAATAACACTTAATGTCGGTTATTACTATTAATTTCGTTTTAAATGGGCGATAATAGGAAGCAATTTGTATTGTTCCGATTGTATTGATCGTCAGATATGTTTATGTAAGGTGAATACAAACTTTTAAAAATGTAATGTAGGTTACTCCCAAACAACTGGTTATTGAACGTAAAAGCTATAGTTTACAAATTTAAAGCATTTGGTACCTTGAGGTTGCTCATTATTCAAACAATTTTTCATTTCATGTATTTCATTTAAAACAATACACTAGTACTTGCTTGAAAAAAAATATCACGACACTATTTGTCCAACGAAAAATAATAAGATAATTTTGGTTTGTTAATCAGAACTTTGCATCTAGTTTTTATATTTTAAATTAAAAGCCAATGCGTCTAATAGTATTCACTTCAGTTTACCTAACAAAGTTTATATTAAAGTTTTTAAAAAAATCGCTTTGCTTAGAAGAAAGAAGAAAACTTTATGGGTATACTACATTCATCTACCTAAATGAAAAATAAAAAAAATGAACTCAACAATTCAAACTTGTAAATTACAAATTTGCGCAATTGAGGGTTTAATAAATGAGTTAACACCTAGGATCTGAAAGATGTAGGAATAGGATTGCACGAAATAATAGTGTAAAAATAGCACTTGCTATTTACTTAATTTTTCTATTACGTAAACCTTTAAGCATCGTAAGTAACTGAAAAATCAATCGTATATTTCTTCTTTATTGATGAAATATATCTATATGCTGGACATGCTTCCAAGTTTACCCAGTGCTCGTTTTACATAACACCCACTTTTAACTCGATGCAAATATTCCAGTTTTGTCCAGTGCAGCAAGCCCATCAACATTTGTACATCCCAGATTTATTGATGGTAGTGCTTTGAATGTTGATGGCAAACCGTGAGAAACCAAACCCAGAGATACCTAAGCATCACCCTCTCCCGACTCAATACCATAATCGTAATTATTCCATTCCGAGTAATTAACAAGTCTTAGAAGAATCGCTTTACGGATCACAAGTGTTGTTTTACATAACCGTTTACATTCAAATTTCCTCTTTTTAAACCCAGCGACTTGTTGAAAACGATTCGTTTTTTATTTTTGAGTCTGTGTCTGAATGCCGTGAGAAAATCGAGATTCCCGATGAAGAGTTTAGGAGTGTTGACGTGTATTTGCAATTCAAACATCTTTCATTAATGATATAAAAGCGGCGTATCTTCGTTAAATTATCATAGGCACGAGCTAAGAAGGTGAATGCGATCAATTAGAGACTTTAATAGTGCCGGCTTCCGACCAGAATCCAAGACTGAAGAGATTCCTACTTCCAATATTACATTTGCAAGGAACGTGAGTCGAGTGCATCTGCACATTTTTCTCTCTGTCTGGGGTTTTAATTGTCATCTTACTTTTGTTTCGTTTTGAGTCGAACAATTTCAGAATTGATGTGTCTAGTGACAATGGCAAATTACAGACATTACATATGTATATGCGGTGACCGAGGGGCTGTTTACGATTGCAAATTAAAATACAATGGATTTAAAGATCTTACCAGTGGTCTACCAATTATTGCAAGTGTTTGTGTTTGGATTCGATATCTATGCGGTTGTGCCCACGCTTTTGCAAACAATAAGAGCGAGGTGTAGAAATATGCGCTATGAATATGGTAATTAAATGCTGTGTCGAATACGTACATTGTTATTCCATACCTGCCCAAAATAATCGTAACTTTACGTAACAATCCGGCCAGTTTTGCATGCAGCGAAAAGAGAAAAACGACTGGGTGAAACACGGAAAATTGGGTTTGAGAGGGATTTCAATGATACCATTAGTAAGCAACAACATTTGATCCAAAATTATCCACGATTTATCTGATAAAAGCTTGGCAAATGCCTGCAATAAACTTTTAACAAATTAAAAAATAAAAATGAAACAGATCGTTGAAAACAAATGTACAAATTTTTAATGTTGTAGGTAGGTATTCAAAATAGTTTCTAAATCATCAAAGCGCCTTGTTAAATCTGCAGTGTGCAATAAAACGCTAAAATCGATCAAGATGTTAGTTGTTCCTTGGCCACTTTGTAACAAACTCCCGTTCGCGCTGTTATTATTTCATTTAAAACCGTGAAAAATACAAAATAGAGGCATAAAGAAAAAGCGATATAAAAATGCAAAACAGTGTAATAAAGGGATAATCTCAGTTTCAATCTCCCCTTAAACACACCGAGTGTGTCAAAGGTATATTAATAACGAGGACTAAGGACAGTATTGCAGGATACGCGAAAACGTTACTCTACGAGAAATGTAACACTGTTTTGATTAATAAGTGTTAGCGACACGCACATTTCGACTTAATCATGCCGTAAAATGAACACCATTTGCATAAGGAATGATTCTTTGTTCATGGTTATTATACACTCGTCATTAAAGTATCGCACTTTTACATCTACAGTTACAATTAAAAAATACATTCAAACACTTTGTTGACGCACTTTATTCGACAACTTAGATTAGACTATCGCAAGGCAAAATTACTCATTCAAGTGATTATGAGCGGAATGGTGAAGATTTAAGACTATTTTAATTTTAAGAGCCGGAAAAGGAAAAAGCACTAATTTCTCTTTGAGAGGGTTTTTCTTGTTTGCGAGCTTGCTTGGAACAAGACTATTACATATGCAGTCAAATGAGGATTGTTTGATTTATTTCGTATTCGACACACAATTGAACAAATACAATGAATGTAAAAATTTGCGAAGCAGGATTTTTGAAACACGAAACAACGGAAACCACAGCAAAGAATTGACAAAATGTTGAGCAGTTTTTTCCCAATTAGAATGTTGGGGAGTTTGTAGTTTTTGGTATGCTTTGGCGACTTTTCCGCATTTTTTCGCAACGTGCGCTTCTTGAGCCCCTCGTGGGCGCCATCGCCGAGGCGCGGCCGACCTTGTGCCGCTCACGTAGTTCGATACAGATTTATGGTACGTATGTGTCTGGCAAAGTCTTCTCTATTATGCACTCGGCATAATAATTCATTATAATAATAATTACAGCCGCAAGTTGGGATTTTTCCATCGCCTTTGCCAAAAACGCCTCCTTTTACGTAAGGCTTATCTTCATTGTTGAGCGGAACGAACTGAAGGTATATCACGGCTGCGTTCTTTATAAAATGAGGATTCACGTATTTGAACTTTGAGATTTGTTGTGAATGGGTGAGCGACGGTCGGTAATAGTTAAAAGTGCAGACGGTCCCAGATTTGTATGATATTCGAGGCAGGTCCTTCGGACACGCACATTATACGTGCCTCAAGGACACTCCTCGTTAATGTCCTGCATTTGTAATTGTGACGTGAAGACGAATGCGTACATAGATAGCATAGGGCGGACGTGTTTGACAGAAATTGGTTGGCGGTTTCATGGTTAAACAAAATGGGAAGCTGATGGTCAAATTTCAGTTTAGGATGTGGTGGTTTTATTTCATACTTGCAAATGTAGTAGAAAAAATTAGTTTCGATTTAATACAAAAGTGTTATTTTTCAAAAACTACAAGATATAGATAGATACATGATCTACCTAAAAAGTAAAACTTTGGTTTGGTTGAGCTAATATTTGAAATGAAGAACAAAGAGATTTATGTAGTTTATCCCCGGTTTCTAGAAGGACTTATCGTAAGATAAATTTTAGTGGTTCCATAATTTCGATAGAAACACCAATCAGATCATCTCCACCTTAATTGGTTAAAATTTTTGTATCTAAAGATTACCTACTAAAGATAATTTAACAGGTTTAATTTGCAATTAGTGTGACTTTTTGTAAACATAAGCAATAACCGAAATATTACTTTAAAATTAGGTATAGGTACATATTAAAATTAACCAATTTTGGACAGCTTTTTCTTGGTGCAAATGGTTAGTGAAGCGCTTAGGTTTAAACTTACTTTGCAGAGGACTGTACCTTTTGAAATATTAGCCCAATATTTTGAAACAACATAAAGAAGAATACATAATCTATACTGAGACTTTTATTTTACTGAACGTCACATTACACACATAACACTATTAATGCTATGTTCAATTTAAAAAAAATCCAATTAATGCATTATTACAATTTTTTACATCTTTTATTACGTATATGATAAAGAATTTATTTTGCTGAACATTCCATAACACGTATAATACTGTTAATTGTATTATCATATGTTCAGTTTTAAAAAGTTCATGTCAATGCATTGTAGACAGTTTAATAAAAACGCCAATGTTCAGCAAAGTAAAATCTTCATTTTATATCTGATATCACCAAAACATCCAACGGACGAATTAAGAAAAGTTCTAATAATAGTCTCTATCGATTTATTCTCGTTACAAGAAAGAGGGATGAAAATTTTGCTTCAATTCCTTATAATTAAAATTAATTAATTAAAAATATTTATAATATTATAATATTTATAATTAATAAAAATTGAAAATATTGAAATATTTATGAAATATTTATCAACAGAAATTTTATTATTTTTAGTGTCATTTTAATTTAATAGAAGCAAAATATGTGATATTAATTAATTAGTTTCTGTTCTTCGTTTTTAAGTTAAGAAAAGAAAAAAAATTGAAAATCTGTACAAGGAGAGGATAAGTAACAATTATTTTTATTTTATCAAACAATTAAATAATTAATTAATAAGGTACCTACATTTTTAAATTAAAAAATTTCATATGTTGTCTAGAAAAATAAATTGGAAACGATCTAATGCAAGAAACTAGAATTAGATAAGTTAAGAATACTGCCCACTCTCAATTTTTTACTAATCTGCTTTTTGCACCGAGGTCTTCAATTGTCAATAACACTGTACCTAACTGCCATGACTATCAGAAGTTTCTAAGTTTTTTAAATTCTAAATATTTTTCAATAAATAAAATTCAAAATAAATTCCATCTAGTTGTTTTCTTATAAAATGATTGTAACGAATTAAAATAATTTGCTTTTACTTACCTAGTAATTTGTGTGTAGTATAGAAGTTGTAAAAAATTAATATTAGGTATAAGCAATTTTGTTTTAACTATAAAAAGGTGGTAAGAGCATTCACAGCAGATCTTTTTGATTAACTTTTTTAATAGGTATTATTAATTTTTTTTTAATTTGTGGGAAATTTAATTTGTCTAAAAATCTTTAATATATACAAGTGTGATTAAATTGTAGGGTAAGATTTACTTTATAGAAGAACTTCAAGAATCCGACGCTGCGCTGAGTTTTATTTTCCTTCGGATAGAGTGTGGAACAGAACACAAAAGCTCTATGTACTTATTGATTTAAAAAATTGATTCCAGGTTGCGGAAATTTATTATTTGGTATTATATTGCTTAAGAAAAGCAAAATAAAAATAAAAAATTTACTGTATTGATAATTTTAATAAAATAATGAGAAAGCTAGTAGTCAGCATTAAGTAGGTAGGTAGGTATATAGGGTATTAATACGAATAAGCTCTTTTTTGATGTAACGGAGAGAAGAGAGAAGTTAAAGAAAGAAGAATCTACTATAACTACTAAGTATAAGAAGTCTTTCTCATGTTATAACTGTGGTCACGTGGTACTGGTAACTCTACTTTTAGCAATCCCCGACCTCTCCTCTATGTTGGAGAGTTATCACTAAATTCTAATAAAAAACTTCGCTAGAAATAAACTCAAAAGCACTTTTATTTTATTATAAAAGTAATCCTTTAATGTAGAAAGAGATAGGTATCCGATCACACCACTGATTTAGAATCTGACAGGATAGCCAAATCCAAGATGGCTTCTTGTCCATGTGTAACCTGGTCACATAACCTCACTTCGGCACGTTATCCATATGCACAAATTTAAAGCCCCCAAACAAGCACAGAGCGAAAGCCCGTTTCCGTATGGTGGGGCGAGTGCGGGGTGGGCTGATGTCGCGACGCGACCACCTGGGGGAGACCTGGTGCCCCCAGGCGACGACGCCGTCGTCCAGGGTGTACGTGGACGCGACGCGACCGACGCCAGAATGTGCCATCACTGACACCCTTCCCAATTTTATAGCGCGGTGTTGGCACAAAGAGGGGGCAAAACACTTTTTATTCCATCCAGCAGACTCAGTCGCTCATCTGCAAGTCGGATAACACACCTAATTATCAAGTTAATATGGCCATTCTGTATGGCCGCTGGAAAGAGGTTTCAATTTGGCTCCCCGCGAGCGAGACAGAGCGATCTTCGCCCCTTGGGTCCAAGAAGGAGCGCCGCCACATTGATATTATAAGTAAGTTCAATAGCTGTATTCATTTGTAAACTAAGGCCGGTATATATTCAGAGGGAGGGCAGAACTCATGTATGTTTCATACAATTTAAAGTACCCGCTATATTCAGCCGGGGCTGAAAGATTCCGGGGCCTAACGACCACCCCCAAGAAATCGCTGACCGCCGCCGCGGAGACTTCAACGCTCACACCTCCCATATGGAGGAGACACACGGGAGGAGAGCACGCCCAGGGAAACACCCTGGAAGAATGCATTATTCAACATGGAAATTAGAAATAAATTAAATATTAAAATTATGCCAAGAAAAAGAGGCGAATTGATTATGTATGCAGTAGAGGAAAAATTAAACCTCTAATGAAGAAATACGTCTTTTGGGACGCACGCGAAATTACTTAACCCTCTCAAGGACGTACGCAGGTGGTGTGCCGGCCCCAACTTTTTAAATTTACATCCTCATTACGCCGCCTCTGACGACGGTTTAAAAGACGCCAGCTAACTTTTTTACGCGGAAATTAATCAAGAGGATTAGAAAAATTTCAATGCATTAATCACCAAGATGAGGCTTCGCCTACAACAGATTTATGAAGCCCAAGAGGTGCAACTTCGCATATGTGGACGCCTGCTGCGAGGCTATGACGAGACTAAGTCCTTGGAAATCCTGGATAACACACGAAATTCCTTTTTTATATCCCGACGCAAGATTCTCAAAAAATATTGCTTTCGCTCTTCAACTGAATACATTAATATTTTATTTCGGAACGTATAAAGTTTTAGTTCGGTGAAAGTAAAAGTAGCTTTCAGGAGGTCTTTAGTCACGGAAAAATATAGTGGAAGTGAGTATGAAAAGGGCGAAATTGGAAGACACAAAAAATATCACATATACGAAGATAATGTCAAAAAAGTTTAACTTTTAAGTCTATTATGTGTTTAACTTTTAGTTAATGTTTTATGACGATATGCCGGAAAAAAATACCGCTATGTAGATGTATTTAAAAGCTTTTATTTAACTCACAATGTTGTCTGTCTGTCGGTTATTTTTTCGGAGCCAAATTTGAAAGGGTTCCCGTTGTCCCACTCAATTGAAATTTTGCATACTTACTTAATCTGCGTGACAATGCAATCCTATGTAGTTAAATACCCCCTAAAGGGGTTAAATGGGATTTTAAAGTTTTAGGTTATGTTTACAAAGGGGTTCTCGATTTGTACATACCGTAACTTATACCGAAATAGACGGTATGTTGGTTATTTGGACGTTACGGTAGATGCACAGTGTAATAATAATAAATCTATAATAATATATCTATAATAAAACTAAAAAGTTTTTATAAATTTTTGAATTTTAACCTGTAAGAAAAAATATTCTTCTGTGATTGAAATACATGATTTTTTACTTTTTAGTGCATATTTTAAATAAAAGCTTTTTTTAAGAAACGTTTTTTTAGATTTTTGTTTTTATCATCTACCAATAGTGGTTTTCACACAAGTTCATTTAAACTTGCTGTATGAACAATATAAAATTTTGTCAACCTTAAGTATTAAATAGAGAACTTGATATTTATTTATATTTAAATTTATGTTTATTTTTATTAAATATACGTTTAAGCAACTGAACAGTTGTTATAAATATTGATACTTTGAAACTGTATTAAAAACTCTTCAAAAAGCTCATACACAAAAAAAAATTAAAATTGTTTCGTGGAACGTGGGGTTGGAGGCGGAGGTGGTGATGGCGTCGTCGAGATCCTCGGCCGTGATGCGAAGGGTCGAAACGGCAGCGGCATCCTCAACTTATGATAAGTACATATTTTATACGGCGATGCTTTGGCCTGATGTGCTGAATTCATACATGTGAATGTGTAGCTTATCCGGGGTTAGCTTTTCAGCGGCTTTTCTATATTTTTACAACGTCTTCTACTAGCTTCTTGACTGCACACCACCGAAACGTCTTTACGTCTGATCGAATCGCGCGTCAGCAACAGGGGAATCGTAAAATCAACAACCGTTAGAAATAGACCGCCAAACAGCATCATCATTAGGTGTTGACTCGATGGCGTTAACTCGTTTTGCGACATCTTGCTTTATTTTATGCCCCAATAAAAACCGTTACATGTCAGAGACACTCTGCACTCGGATAATCTACTACTTCTTGGCATTAATTTAACGTCACTAGGTGGAAAGGATAATAAAAAGCGAGCATTGGCGGACCACTCGTCCTTTCTGAATTGGTCTCTCTTGTTTGGTTTCTTTTCGAGAGCGAACGCTCAAACCTCATCACTTATGGATACTGATGACTTCGACAATGAGGACGAACCCCACCATCTTGCCTACTTTGATACCACCAGCACCTTGTTAGACGGAGCCGACGTACCGATAGCCCCTTGTTAAAATAAATTGGGAAGCGATAGGCTTTGATGTTTTCGATCGTATTCTTACCGCGCCGCAACGGACGCGATTGTTTCCTTAATGGAACCAAATTCTACCTTTATTTAGAAATTTAGGTTTATCAGTTTCAAAGCAACCGATGCAAAGAAGACGAAACATTTTTACAGAAACTCCACGTCTACACCCGACACATGTTTGGCTTGATTAGCAAGAAAATGGTGAAACATAATGTTTCATTATCATATTGTACCTACATGTTTCGATCTTTTAGCTTTTTTCATTAATTTTTATAACGTTTGATTCAAAAATAAATGGACAATTTTGTTGGTAAATTAATAGATATTATGATAATAATAATAATGATATGTAATTTAAATGTAGGTACAACTTTCTGTGAAAAGTGAACTTCTTAATACCTACTTTTTATTTATTTAGTTATTTCTAAAATAATTAATAAAATGTTTAACTCTTGATCTTCTACTTTACGTAGTTTGTTTAGAATCTTTTTTATCGTGTCTTGGATAATTTGCTGATCATATCTTTTATTTTTTTAATGTTTTTTTTTTCAAACTTTTATATTAATTACAAATTGTAATTTGCAGTAATAAAGTATTTTAAAAATAAAATTTTTAACAATATAAGGTACCTACTTGTCCCAAATAAGTCCATGTACTTAATAAGGCTAATCGTTCATTTGAGAAAAACTAAAAATGGAGTAAAGAAAGTATTCTGTGCCATCTATGTTCTCTATGACACGAAAACATACCTTGGAAGAAAAATTAGATTTGTAAAAAATTTCTAGAAGGTATAAATAATATTTTTTTTGTGAAATTCACTTATAAAATTTGGTACGTTATAATATACTAGAAAGTAGAAACATTTTAATTTAAAAAAGTTTTTAATTTTGCGTTCGTGTCCACCTATTTGTGACGGTATATAGAACGCTCTTGTAATAAATAAACTTTATGGAATTAATTAAGTAACTGTAAAAAAAATTCGTTGGTAGGCTAGGTGTGCATAATAAGGCCAGTCGTCTAGATAATACTAACAGGGTTGCGAAAAAGCAGCTTTAAATGCACCTAACAAAAAAAAAGAAAGTTGTTTTTATTTTCTAAGTCAATGAGATGAAAAACTGAGCATGCCTCAGAATGTTCATTTTGCTAAGATGAAGAATCTGTCGGCCCAACTAATGAAGATAAACTCTCATTTAATTTGTTCAAATTACAGTGAAGGTTTAGATGTTTACTTACACGTTTCCAAAAGAGATATTTTAAATTTTTTCTTGTTTTTTGTATTTTTTTCTACATATGGCCTTATTTGGTACATAATATGCTTAATAAAGCCACATGTTACAAATTAATTGAAAATATTTTATTATTATTTAATGTGCTTAAATAAGAAATATGAAGACAACGTCTTATTGCAAAAATATTAAGGTATCATTATACCAGCGAAAATAACGTTAATATTTTAGATAAAAATTTTATGAGGTTTCAAACCCTTAACGTGACCTTATTTGGGACAGGTACCTTAATTATATTGTTGAAAACTCACACTTGACACGTAGAAATTTAACGTTTGTTCAATGCGAGTAATGGTTTTTAGTTCTAATTTAATTTAGTTCTAACGCGTAATGTCGTTAAATGTAGGTAGAGGTAGAATAAAAAAACAGAATATACTTTATTTGTGTTAATAATACTAACAGAGTACCTATCTTACACACGTTAGAAAATTAACTTAAATTTAGATAGTTACTACAAAAACAAAATATTGCTAAAATCATTCTGAAGATATTCTTCATTACAATAAAAAAATTAGGAATTTAAATAGTCCTTATAAGTTTTTTAATAAAAACATGTGAAGGAAAATTTCTAAAGATAGGTGGAAGGACATTATAAAATGTAATTGCCTAATAGTTGTTTTCATGTCGGGCTTTTGTTAGCTTTAGGTTATTTAAAGAAATATGGTTTTCTCTTGTACAATAATTATGATTAAAACTTAGAAAAGGATATTTATCGCTGTGATTGGAAAAGTATTCGAGACATTTAAGGGAAGGTAGTATTTAAGGGAAGGCAAAAGTAAATACAACTTAAATTAACACAAACTTTCATCTTAAAAATGTAAAATATTTATACTTAGTATGGGTTTGAAAATTTTAAAGATTCTTTATTTTCGGCCTTACTTTTTCTGCAAGTTACTTTATTGTTAAAGTTGCTTTAGGAATTACTGAAACCTGGCAAAGCTGATATAAGCAATTTATAGAGTTTTAGATCTTGCTCTAGCATTTTATATCTCGGCGGCATAATTCAAGATAAATCTAAGTACGGTCTAAACGGGCCATTACCGGGGTTATGCAACACCACCGGAAGTAATCTTTTTATATGTCAACGGTATGAAATGATCGTTACTTCCTGCTGACGTCTCGCCTGCAGTGAATGACTCGGCGATAATTTTCGCATTTATTTCCCCGTTTTGGTGTCGTCCAAATGAATACTTTTTTGAGTCTATTCGCCTCGTGTTTCGTCTTCGATGTTTTAATCTTAATATTCTAAAGTGGCTGCCGAAACGTAAAGTTGAAAAGTCCGCTAAGTAGTCTAATTTCACTTGTAAATATCGTATATGTCCGCTTAAGGCGGAGGCGAGCTTAGGATTATGCAGATTTCAGATAACTTTTCTTTTAATGCTTTACATTTGGAGTGCTTCTCGAAAATAAGTTTATTTTCCTGTTGGATATAAGAAGTGGAAGGAAAGGTTTTAATAAATAATGGACTCGAGACGAGTCGCTTAAAAGAAATAACTCAATTTTATAAAATATTGCAGTTAGGTACTTAATTTTTTTCGAAAACTTTTCCACTTGCAAATGGGAGTGTCGCAATGATTCTGCACTTCGATTCTGCTTTAAATTGTAAATGCGGCAAGATCAAGTTAACAGAAAGATACATTAAGATGGTGGAAATAAAATATAGATATGACAAAGTAAAAGTCCGGTTCCCGGAGCTTACCTCGGAACTGCATCAATTCAATTTAACACGACAAAGCTACACATTTATAGTTCCATAAATCACAAGAAAATATTTCAATTACTCCGGCCGAAATCCGGCAACGAAGGGAATCTATATATCTCGTGCTGTTTTCATCTTCTGACCGTTCATTTTTGTCGGAGCTATAAAAAGATATATAATATGAAATATTTCTGTTGCAAGTTCTGGCATCTGAGCTCGGTGTTCACTCAATATATCCTTATTTCTGGCGATTTTATGTGTTTATTATACCGCAGCAAGGTTCATAACGGTCCCTCGGATTTGCCAGACTGTAAATTCTACAAAAGTTCTTTTATGTGATACAATGCGTCCGGACGGATCGTACTTTTATTAAATAATTTTGCTACTTTTATTAAAATTCAACGGCGGCTAAATCGGCGACGATCTCGAACACGTTTCACCACGGGTCACGACAGACTTGGCTTCTGGAGGTTTAATTGCTTCATTCATGTGGATCGACACAGTGCCAACAGAATTTGTTTTCGGTGATTGATACAACAGGGAAATTAGCCAACACCATCGTGACACAATCAACATTTTTTTATTTTCAGTCTTATAGAAGCCACATGCAATAGACAGTAAAAAAATAACACCAAGACAGAGACTAATTTTACCATAGTTACAATTTTACGAAAAATTTTACGTTGCTAGTTTTTTTTGTGTGATTAGAACTTTGGATTTCACGTTCCTGTCACAAAATACCAGGTGTTAAACCGTTTCAATTCGTTTTAAACATCTGTCTGTGTGCAATTCTACAGCAGTTGCTTCATTAATTGTTTTACAGAAAAACCTGTAAATGCTCCATTTATTATTATCGATAAAATACGGACATATTGCTTTACAATGTTTACAATGATTTGTTTTTTAACCCAATAAATTTACGGGACGCTATTAGGGGTTTTGTCATATTTAACCAATGAACAAAAATAAATGAAGTTTTGGCATAACAGTTTTTAATAGCATGTATTAATTTAAATTAAGGATAAATGTTCAGGAGTTTTCTCATGCATTACAGTGTTATGTTTGTCTTTTGATTCCCTGGATGTTCGACCTCAAATCCAACATTTAAAAGAAATATCAAGTACAACACAATAGTCCATTTTTCTCTCGCTACACGACAGATAATAACCCGACTTCTTCCTGCACAACCTCATCATTACCATCATTACAAAGGAATGTCAAGTTCACGCGAATACTCGCATAAATGATTAATTTGGAGCGTGGTGGCAACAGGAAGCGGCTCCTCAGACTTAATACCGCAAAGTCAAAATCGCCAATAAATCACTCTCATCCTTGAATTATGTATCGACATTACAGGCCGAAAACTGTATCATGTGTGTTAGCAATATAACGCTCGTTATTACCGACAGATAATAAGATAATTTAACGTGGTTGTAATTACAGACCGGAAGGAAACACGAGTAAAAACTAGTCGGAGATTCATCTCGGATACATTTCATTATAATAATTTAACATAAGTTAAAAACGGTCAGCGAGCCGTTGATGGGCGCTTCACATCGATGTATTGTAGAAAAAAGTTACAATTGGAAAATTTAAATTCCACCCTCTGATGGCAAATATTTGGAGTCAACTTATTGTGCAAAGTGCACGATATCCGGGGATGTACACGGCCGGAGACGAAACTCCCCTATCTGAATATACCATTAGTGGCTGTTTACTGTTGAAGTGTTTGTCTTTTTGAGGATTTTTATTAAAAAAAATTCAATAAGACGGACACCGGGGCGCGAAATGGTAAAAGTTGGATATGCGGTAAACTAAAACTTCTATTAATGTGAATGGAGAAAAACCAGGATAGGTGTAAATAATACAAAAATATTAAATATAACGAAAAAAGTAAAATTTTATTTTAGAACTACCGATTATAAATAAAATACAAAAACTCGAGAAAAACAAAAAATAAACATAATTTTTATATTTACTTAGGCTGCTCATTTTTAATGCCAGTTTTAAACAATAATTTGAAATTCTGTCCTGTAATGGTCAAGTCAGTTTTCTGCACTTTTTGTTATGTTTTTCTGGTCTACATTTTGTTGACTAGTTCTGTTCGAATCAGATTTTTTTTTCTCTCGTGCACTCGAAATAATTAAAATTTTGCGTTTATTTTTATGCTCTTTGTTATGTATAATGGGACAACTAACTGATAATGCGGCAGATTCGTAGATTAATTAATCGTTAACCTCGCAGGAAAAGCAAAACAAATTTTTAAATTCAGAGATAAAAACTGTTGATATAAAAGTAACATTTTGTCAAGTTTTTAAACGTGTCTACTTAATGTGGAAACAATAAAAATAAATGAGGTAATTTTTTTCAGTTCAGTACAACACAGCAAATACCTACCATATCTTTGTAAATATAGTGCAAGATGTAATCTTGTGATTCGTTTTTGTTCTTCTGCGACAGCACCGTGAGAATTTCCTTGATTTCCTCTTGATTTCAAGAGGTTTGCAAAAGAACAAAACAAAATTATGTAGTAAGTACACTGTTAAACGAAAATGGTGGCAGCGTGATGAATCACCTATGTAATTATGTTATGATGCTACAGTTGATAGAGTAATTTGTTCATTTATATAAATTTAAATTTAAATACTCTTTACTTTTATATACCAATACCTAAGTGACTAGAAAAACTGAAACTTGTTTATGTCCTCACATCTCTGAAATGCTTTGCTTATTGAGATCGCATTTAAAATTTGTGTTCACTAAAGCCCTCAGCAACGATTATTGCAAGAATTGGTTCAATTACTATTAAAAGCCATACCTACATTTTTTCGAGAATTTTTTATTCAACAGAGCCTAAGAAAATAGATTGAAAATTGTTTTACAAAATTCACAATTATTACTTTAAAAAGCCAAAAAAATGACGAAGTATTATTTAGAAAAAAAATATGAGTACACATTCGTGGATAAATTAATAACTTATTAATAATTGATAATTTATTAAACCAACTGAACCACATACGGCTTCCATGTTGCAAACAACCGAAAAAGAAAATACTCTTAATTCTCTTCCCTTCTCATAGTTCCTCTTGATTATATTATTGTAGAGAAATGAATAAAAAAAATATCATCTGTTCAGGAAAATTAGAAAAATCTGTTTGCCATAATAATATCTCTTTAAAAGTAGTTTCATGTCATTAGTTACGTTTAGAAACATTTTTGTATTTGTAACATTTTGTCCAATTTCACGCACCATTGAAACATTTTTGCTTTTAGCTACAATTTGCCACTTTCTATCTGCAAGCAAACTGTACCATAAAAACTTGATTGACAGCTCTTTTAGGCTAAAGCACAATTGTTGCAACCAGCAATATTTAAACGCTTAATTAGACAAACAAAGGCATAGTTACATAATCCCATTCATTTGCATAAATATTACACACTAATTATGAAATATTATTTATAGCAAAACTTCACTTACCTTTTCACTGCGTTTTTCATTTCCAAAAAAGGCGCATTGAGCTGAAGGCAAATCGTTTACTGACTTTCTTAACACCTAGATTAATCTGTCGCAAGTTGGCAATAATTTATAATAATTACAATAATTACTGTCCACTTGGTGTTGAATATTTTTTTACATAATTGAAAAAAGAAACAAGCATTATGCATGCATAGGTGAATAAGTCAGAACGATTTAAATAATTTAATAAACAGTAGTTACGGAGCGATTTTTTACTTTTATTTTTACTCCTTGAGGAGATCAGGCCTTGATTCGTTCATTTGCATGATTATCAAGTTCTTGCTATTTGCTCTATATATAGAGGATGCCGCAGGGTTTCCAGAGTGAAATATGAAATTAAACATTTTAGGAATTGTAGCATTTTATCCTTAACGAGGAGAATTGATGTGTTATGTTTTATCGGTCAATCTATAAAGTAGAACAAGACACATTCTGTCACGGCAATTAAATAATACACTATAAGGAACCTCCCGAGTGTTCTATAATTACAGTGGCATTTCTACACGGTCTATGACTCCGCTGGCTAGTTATTTCTGTACTTTTTAACCATATCCAGTTCTGTAATTAACGGAAACTCCGTCCAGGTCCTGGTTGGCTCTCCTTCCGATGCACAAGACTTGCTCGAGAATTAGACAAAATTGAGGAGTGAACGTATGATAATCAGCGAATGGTAAGTGACACGGCCATCATTTTTCGAGGGCAACAAAGAAGATTGATGGTTTCGCTTGTCATAAATTTGCCTAAAGAAATCTCCGGAGAGTTCTGTCTCGGTGCATATTTTCCCCTCTGTTTTATGTTTCTGGTTCATTCGACGGACACATTGTTGGCCCGGCAAGAAAAATGCCTCGGAAAATTATGCAAAATACGTGAATAGTAGAAGAAGCGGGGCTTAAATAAAGAAAAACTGCTTTATTTACAATTTTTTATTAATTTGCAATTCATAGAAAAGTTTGCGGGTGGAGCGAGCCGTTTCCAAATCCTGCAAAAAAGAAATATTGTATTAGGTAAATTTGAAACGGCAGGTTTAATAGCTTGGAGATAAAAGACAGACAAGCAAAGGTAATAAAAACCTACACAAAATTTCAAATTTTTATGGGTCACCTTAGATAATAGATAAATGCATCATTTGCATTGGTAATGTTGTGTTTATATCACAACGGCTTGGTGCCACCTAAACTGACAAGTTTTGGTAAAAACGTTAAAAAACAAACTAATAAAACTTTGACTAACCTTTGATCAAAATTAAAATGCTAATTTTTATTGTGGGAGGTAAACATTTTTCGGTGTTTTTTTTAATTAATATTTTAAAATATTGCTTATTTTAAATTTCGAGGGGGTAATACGGAAAATTCTTGTTTCCTTATTTAAGTTATTTGGAGTTTGATTGTAGCCGACGGCAAACAAACCAATTGAATGTCTAAAAACAATAACATTTATTTTATAAAAAAATAAATTAGGCAAACAAGATGAATCGATGATACAAGAGAGAAATAATACAACTACAGCATCAATAAGAAACTGTAAAAATCGTGTAAAACACGTCATTTCGTTTCCGTTACAAATAAAACGATTTTTGAGTCAATGATGGATAACTGAATTTTTACAATGAATGTAAACACAAGAAAATGGGACTTTTTACTTTGTTTAGAAACTCAAGTAGCAATTTCCGTTTATTTAGAAGAAACTGATTAGATAAAATCATGCGTTCAAATGTCTGTGATTGTATCAGTAATAATTTGTTTCCTCTAATTACTCGCCAATCAACTTTCATAAAAAGGTTACTTTATGCGATAACAAAATTACTTTGTGTACAAAAACTTTTATTAATTAAGAACAGTTACTATTAATAACAAGGAGTTGTTATGTATTTATCAGCATACTAGAGCAAATCGCTTCGACGCTTTCTGAAAAACAACAAACAACAAGAGTTTGTTGTGAAAAAACTGCACTGAAGGAAATTTAAATAATAGTGTCAATAACTAAATATTCTATAGCTGAAAATTAGCTTCAAGATTCTGTGTTTCTCTCCATTTTAAGCAAATATTATTTATTGTATCGTCTATTGTAATTTACTTATTCTTTAAATAATATTTGATCTTCGAGTGTTTTTCTAATGTTCAATAATTTCTTTCTCTTTTTGCAAGAAGCTAATGAGGTCATTTTGCTAAGTTCACTCTGCTCGTAACTATTACAAGTAGCTATTTCAGATTTGAAAACAAAAACACTGATTTTCAAGAAACTTTCCGAATCTTTTATATCTGTTGTTATTTACAAAATAAATTTGTTCTTATCACTTTATTTAATAAAATGTCGATTAAAATTAAATTAAATGAAATTAAAAGACAATTTAAACAAACAGGTCGTAAACTCGGTTTAGGTACAAAAAAATAATTGCAAATAAATTTTATGGTGTCTTTTGTTGAAATACTTTAAAGGCATTGGCAATTTATTTTACCTATTTTATGTTTTAACGAGAATTGAAAATGTGGTTCATTTTATGCCGGTAGGTCCTTTTCAAAATTTTCTGCCATGAACAATAAGCGATGAGATAATCACTTCGAAAGGAAGAAATCCTGACGTCACAACCGCCTCTCATCACAGAGTCCTCTTATCACTGAACCCTCCCATTCATTAAAAACTTGACAAATATTTGAACATTTTCCACACATCATCCACAAAATAAAAAATGAACTAATTTCTCGATTTTTTTCTGTTCTAAATTTTGTCTTGAACTTCGCGAAAACATCTCAGAAATTTTGTCAAGTTTATCAAAACTCTCTCAGTGTCACTTAAAAGTCAAAAACTATTTGATCTTACAATTGGCGGTTATGACATCATAATTCCAAGTTTAAATCGAAATAACTCGAGTTAGAAAGCAGATACAGAGAAACGGTTTTCACTACTGTAATAGCGTTTCCAGTACTAGACAAAGTTGTTTTTTAAGTTGCCAATGCCTTTAATATTCGCATAAATTGGTTTAATTTTTTTATTGAATGTAACCTATTAACTGTTTCAAAACTATGTAAACGCCAACGTTGTATTTTCTCTCAAATTTAGTTGTTATAAATTATTTATGCCCTTCAAAAAATTAATAGCTAATGTAATTTGTAGTTTTAAAGAGAGATCTGATCATTAATAACTATTTTACATTTTTATCTACCTTATTTAAAAAAATAATTTGGTAAAATGCGACGTTGGTGTTTACATAGTTTTGAAACAGTTAATAGGTACTTATTGATATGTTTCAAATTTTATAATTTTCTACATTTTTAAATAAAGATTTTATTGTTTCGTGAGGAACTAACTAGTAGATTTATTTTAAGTCCAAAAAATATTATTTTTTGAATCAGAAATAATAAAAGTGTTTTACTATTATATAGGAATGATGTTTGACATTTTACCTGTAGCAGAAATTAAAAGCCATAAATCTATCTCAATTAAACGTCTCTAGATCAAATACACAAAGTCTTTAAAACTTGTGGGTTTTGTAGATACCTATTACCTAATAAATTCATCCAAAGAACAAATTTATTTAACAATGTTGAGTAAATATAGTCAAGACACTTACAAAATCTTCTATCTCATTCTTTAAATTTTAGAAAATATAACTCAGTTTCTCAAACATTCAGTTTCTCATTTATTTTTACGTTTGTTTTTTTATAGCAATTTTAGACTGCAGGAATAGACCTTAGTTTATTTGAATTAATATTTATTGCTGAATAATAATTGTCACTAATTTATTAACGCTAATTTAGCTCCATTCAGTGACAAATAATATACTTGTGGTCAACGAAAATATTGCAGGTAGGTACAATAATAAAAAATCGGGAAAGTACAATAAATCTTAATTTATCTCTTATTAAATTACATTTAGCTGTGTATGTCATAAACTCATAAATACTAATTCAAATTCTAACTGGCCATAAATGTAATCAGAAGCTTTAATTCAGTTACATCTAATAAACCGAGCGGTCTGTAATTTAATAATTGATGAAGACGTAAAATTTGTCCCCTTGGTCGCATGCATCCATTAATTAGCATCGACATTAATAAGCAGCATAGTCCTGCCGCCTCTGCCACCAACCATATACTTAGATAGTTCAAAACTCTATCTCCCAAGATGAATTATTGCAAGTGGAAGTGGGTATCACTTGTGCCGTTGCGGTGGCGCTGCCATTGACAAAAAAGCCGGTAATTAGAAACAAATAGAGCTTGGGAGTCATCGGTTGTGCATAGATATTAGGCGATAAAGTTTATTTATGGGTCGATCCACTGACAGATACATACATAATTCGGTTTGGTAGTAGTTCAATTGACAGCCGCCGTATGGCGCCCGCAGGCGGGAAACAAAGACATGTCCTACCGGAACTGCGATTCCGGTTCAGCGAGGACCGCCGCGGCATCTGTCGTACAAATGAATATTTATAAATGTGAGATTTACATATTATCGCCGAGGTCCCATCGACTCTGTCGGGGAATTTATTCGCAGGTTGTGTAATTTTATAACGGACACGGACAATGTCTCGGACTGTGAACAGTCGACGATGAGAAAAAAATTCTGAACGATTTTAACAAGACACATGTAGTAAATGGAAACATAGTTAAAAAAATAGTTAAAAACAGTCAACACCATCAGTTTTCTTTAGTAAAAAAACTGAACCCTATTTAATAAAGTGGGTTAAAGTTCGTTAAAATTTTGTAATCTGTCGAGATTCACTCGAATAGAAGCCAAACACATCCAAAATCCACTTGTCTGTCTTACTGCCAGTAAATTACAGTGCTTTGAAGTTACAGCTAAAGTAAAACAAACTTCGGGGAGTTGACTAGGGTCGAATTAAGCACGTGGTCAGGGGTCCTGTCGTGTTAAACATGCATCGGAATGTAATCAGAAAGTTTTGTATGTGTATTTCAGATGTGCTGAAACCATTTCACTGTCAGCTCGGTCAACCCTGAGCTTCTGTGAGTGTAGGCAATATCGACTTGTTTTAAGTTAAACAAATACAAACATGCATCTTTATTGTGTTAACTACAACAAAACTATAACTAGTTTAAGCTGAGTTTTTATACAATAATTAAAATGTTTAAGAATTGAATAATAATTGTGAATAATCAATGAGTTTGAAACGTTTCTAGGGCAAGGTTGCAAATTAGCATGGAGAGATAATTTATTATGCAAACAAAAGAGTTAATAATATTTGTGAAGAAGTATTGACACTTTCCTGATGAAAGTGAAATAATGATTCTTAAGTAATTTAATATCGATTTCCCTACGTATGCCTCTTGTCCGTGTTCCTGTCTAAAAAAACTGTTAAAAGTTTTACATCTGATGAACAGTTTAATAAGTATTTTTTTTATCTTCTCTAATAAACATACCTACCTACCTATAGCACAGCAGTCAAGTAGAGCTGAGCATTTATAATACAAAGTTGTAAAAAAAAACGTTTTTCAATATCATTTTGGTGGAGGCGTCGTACTCTTTGAGCTTAGGTATAAAAAGCTGATCTTTTATGCATTTTGGACATTTTTTGATTATTTTGAAAAATTAACTTTCACAATAAACAAAAAAATCTTCATGGCTTACAAAACACCAAAAGTATAAAAAATACGAGGATTAAATCTCACAATCACTCTTAATAATGATAAGGCAATATGGGCTCTCAAACCATCAAGAGGAAAAGTGCATATTTGCAAAACGGAAATTGTTGAAAAAATGTCGAGTTCAAAAATAGGCAATACTTATCCATTTAACTCTTTTATTATATGAGCAAAATAACGAATGTTTGCGTATAGCTCGTTATTTAAAAAAAAAATTGCAAAGCTATGGTGTAGATGTAAAATAATCTTCGGCATACTCTCTTCTTATAAATCTTAATACTATTTGTTTACACACTTACTGCTGAATTTTTAATCATTCTGGCATGAATAATAAAAGAAAAAGGTTTGTTTCCACACGCAAATCGTCGTAATTTTACCCATATTTCACACTTAAAGAAAGAAAACTTAAATTAACTTAAATGACTAAGTAGTAGGTACTCGTATCTACCAGAAAGAATTTTTATGCAAAGTAAATTTCCTCTAGGGCTGTGCTAAATGAAAAGATTACGAGATAGAGGTAGATATTTAAGAATTAGTAAAAACAGGTTGCATATTTTATTAAATTGAAACGAAAAATTACCAAAATTTAGTTACCTACAGGTTAAATCTATAAAAATAAAATTCACAAAATAATAGACCAATATTGTTGTGTTTTCGTTTAGCTTTTTTCCAAATTATTATCGCATTTAATCACTATAGATACTTATGTTAATAGTTCTTAAATATTTTTGCGTTATTGACTTCAAATTTGTAGGTATTGGTACGTAGGTACTCATAAATTTTTATTTAGGTATTAAAATTTACGTAAGTAGGTAGGTATAGAATTTTCAACTCCGAGATAAAAATGATATTGTTTGATGTACCTAATGAAGTTATTACGCAAACTAAGAATTACTCTTCATCTCGATAAAAAGCTTTGTTCTGAGGAAAAAAATATATTTCAATAAAAAAATTAGACCTTGTGAATTACCTATAGAAAATTTTTGTTTAATGTAAAATTTTATAACAAGACTTTTATTTAGCTTATTGTATGAATAATTTTTCAATAAATATTTTAATATTTCAAACTATTAAAGGCAATAGCAACTTAAAAAACAACTTTGTTTTAAATGATAGTTCTGAAAACGCTTATTACAGTAGTGAAAACTGTTTCTCTGTATCTGCTCTCTAACTCAAGTTATTTTGATTTAAAGTTAGAATTACGACGTCCTAACCGACTTTTGAACATTTGATCCAATTTTAAGATGAAATAGTTTTTGACTTTTAAGTGACACTGACAGAGTTTTGAACTTAACAAAATTTCTCAGATGTTTGCGCGAAGTTCAAGACAAAATTTAGAACAAAAAAAAGTCGAGTAATTAGTTAATTTTTTATTTTGTGGAAGATGTGTGGAAAATGTTCAAATATCTGTCAAGTTTCTAGTGACTGAGAGGGTTCAGTGATAAGAGGATTCTGTGATGAGAGGTGGTTGTGACGTCAGTATTTCATCCTTTCGAAGTGATTATCTCGCTTATTTTTCATCGCAGAAAATTTTGAAAAGGACCTACCGGCATAAAATGAGCCACATTTTCAATTTTCGTTAAAACATAAAATAGGTAAAATAAGTTGCCTTTAACAAATACCTATTTAACTTTTTCCAAAATACTAACTTGATTTTCGTTTCGTTTAACGAAAGGAAGGTTAAAAAAATGTTGAATATTAGATTTTGAGTGTTTGCACATTTAATACTAAAGGTATAGGTATGAGGACTGTAACTGATCGTCAGTTTTATTACATTTACCTATCATTGTATGAATGTCTAAGTCCAAATTCTCACTGTTAACACTATAGATAATGTAGGTTCCTATACCTACCCTACACTGACCTACATTTTTTTTCTAAATAACAACGTTACATATTAGCTGTCTCAAAACTATAAAAACGCCAACGTCCATTTTCTCTCAAAATTAGCTGTTATAAAATATTCATGCACTTCAAAAAAATAATAGCTAATGTAATTTATATTTTCAATAAGAGATCTAATCATTAATAACTGTTTTACAATTTTATCAATCTTATTTAAAAAAATAAATCGGTAAAATGCGACGTTGGCGTTTTTATAGTTTTGAAATAGCTAATACCTACCTATCATTTTAAATAAAAAATATTTTCATAGTTTAGTCAATGTAAGAATTAAAGTTATGATAACGATAAATTTTCTATCAAATCTCTAAGTATAACGTTGCATAAATTGTCACTTTTCATAATTACCTTTTACTTAGGTACTTCATTTTTTTAATTGCGGTGGGTTTTCTTGGCAACTCGGTACCAGTATTATTACATAGAATTCGTATTTTTTGGTTTAAATACAGGTAGGCCCTGTTGCAACTTATCTATTTGGTCCTAGTTTACCCTACCAATAAATTTTACTATCTTTCTATAGGCTACTTTTTTTTTCTTTATTTAAATTGTTTGGTATTATTTATGTTTATTACTTTATTGGACATTATAACAATAATATTATAAGTTGCGGAAGTACCCTATCTATCATACGAATAGGTATATCTACTAATTCTTTTTTTGAAATATGAAGTCCATAAAAATTCAGAAAGCTATTAATTCCCAATCGTAAAATCTCAACAACCATCGAAACAAACCAATAATTGCCAAACTAACGGCTGTAAACAAATCGTTTCTCGTTCATAAAGCACACATCCTCTGTCCCATAAAACCACCATACGTCCTTGCATAACACTCATTTAAAATTACAAGTATTTTCCCATAAATCAATATCCAAGATACTATAATATATAGTTAACAATTTTATGTGGAATAAAACAACTTCAACAGGGCTTTACCATAACGATGTGTTTATTACCTCCCGCCACCGCCACCTCCCCACCCTCAACCAGTGGAGGAGAGTCAGGTTCAAGTGGTGGTAAGGAGCAAGTGGTGGGAGGCAAAGAGAATAAGAAAGAAAAAAAAGGGGCGTTGATCGTCAACGACGACCAATAAGCATGCGCTGCACACAGAGCACCTAGCGGCTTTTTACCACAGCCGCAAACAAAATGGTTGACGATAGTGGATGACCTGGCGTATAGGTGGCGCGACGCGACAAAAATTCAACACGAATTGATAATAACTTTGTGTTTTTCACGATAAACAGCGAAATTAATTAAAAAGGGGTAATTAGAAAGTGTTTTGGGAGTTATCGAATCGAACAATCGGCGGATTATTGCGAGGGATGAAGATGATAAATACATTTTGTGGGTTGTGCCGTCCTGGGTTTGGCTGCGGAATTCGGCACTTTGGGTGTATACACTGATAAAACGCATTTCTAGCGACAAAACCGGGCTACATTCAAATAGCTGATACACAAATACTTCAATGTTTTGTGTGTTAAATTTAAATAAAATGAGAACAATGAAGATTGAAAGGTAGGTACAACTGAAACAGTGTAAGACATCCAAATTTTTATTTTTATTTTGTGGAACTTAATTCTTGCTTGTACCATCGGTGGACATAAAAAACTGGTACATCCAAAATTTGCTCATTGTGTATCAAACTTTTGAACTGTCATTGAAGACAAAAATTGTCAGAAATCTAACCATAGCCGCTGGAGCTCTTTGAACCTAAAGAGGTGCTAGATCAACTGTGTTATTTAGATAATCTTTGTAAATGTAGAGAACGTTAGAGAACTGAACTTTAACTTAATGTTTTTAACAACATGTCATTAGTATGTCACAATTTTTATAACCTTATTCCCAAAAGCCAAATTTACCCGATATAAATTTGTGATTTTTTGACTTATACAATTGTCACGTTTGTACCAGTTTTTTATGTCCACCGATGGTACTAGCAAAAGCATTTTCTCTAAGAAAACTTATGACAAATGAACATTTTAAAACGCATAGGAAATTCTTAAAATGTCAAATATATGATGACAAATGCCAATGTCTTAGTCTGCAAGGGCTGCAACTTTTTAAAAGTCCTACAGTAAAACGGTTTGTTTTAGTGAATTCTGCGGCTCATTCTACGTATTATACCTACCTACCAGATTTAGACAAAATTTAAAATTTTGAATTTTTTTAAAATTTTGGTGGTCAAGTCACCTACACTAGGTTCACAAAAATAAATAAAAAACTTTTTTAAAACTCGCTCTAGCAAAGTTTTATGGACTTTTCTAAGTTTTTACAAACCTCTCAAGTTCTTAAAAGTGCAAAAAAGTCATTTGGTTTGATGGTTTGATGTATGATTTTTTCATTTTTTGACAAGATTTTTTTTGATCTATCTCCGGTATACCTGTAACTCTGGAAATGTTAGACGTAACCCCATTAAGTTTGTTATCGTTGGGAAGCTCTTTTAAGTAGGTATCTATTTTTTTAAAGGCATTGGCAACTTAAAAAACAACTTTGTCTTAAATGATGGTACTGGAAACGCTTATTACAGTAGTGAAAACCGTTTCTCTGTATCTGCTCTCTAACTCAAGTTATTTCGATTTAAAGTTGAAATTATGACGTCATAACCGCTTATCGAGCATTTGGTCCAATATTAAGATCAAATGGTTTTTGACTTTTAAGTGACACTGACAAAGTTTATTAAAACTTGACAAAATTTCGAACAGAAATTAGTCAAAAAAGTGGTTAATTTTTGATTTTGTTCTGAAAGATGTGTGAAAAGTGTTCAAATATCTGTTACGTTTTTGGTGATTGAGAGGGTTCAGTGATAAGAAGATTCTATAATGAGAGGCGGTTACGACGTCACGATTTCTTTTTTTCGAAGCGATTATCTCGCTTATTTTTCATCGCAGGAAATTTTGAAAAGAACCTACTGGTATAGAACGAACGATTTTTTCAATTTCCGTTAAAACATAAAACAGGTAAAATAAGTTGCCAATGCCTTTAAAGTATATTATTTTTGGATCATAGTACTTTTCGAAAAAATTGCAAACAAAAGCAAAAGTAGGTAAAATAAAAGAAAATTCACAATTAAAAAACTATTGGGAATTTGGAATGTCTCGACGCCAATCGATTCCGCCTATCATTTTGTATAAGTTAGCATCAAAATAGTTCCACTTTTCGAATAGTTTTGTCGTAATTGAGAAGATAAAAAAATTGAAAAATTATTGTCAACACCTTTCCGTATAAAATGTCCGATTTTGAAAGTGTTTTAAAATGAATTAAAACCCATCCTATCTTATAGATTTTGATGTGCTCTTGTCGACGAAAAAAAGCGTTTTCTCCTTGCTCTTTTAATTTCGCTGTAATCGACGTTTGAAAATTGAAAATTATTTTCCGAGATATCGCCTTGTAACTTATGCCATTATGTAGAGTTTTTATATTGGTTTAATGTTTTTTGCCATTTTTTCGCTAACTCTAATAGTTTCGCCGTACCTAATCGGCGTTTAAAAATAGAAAAAAATGAAAATTGCAATTTTTTTCGCGTTTTTCTCGGAAACTATAGGACAAAAACACATAATAAACATAAAATAGCGCTTGAAATTATGCATTTTCTTGTCAAAACCCGGAGCCGCCTCCGGTCAACGGTTCCGGCTACAGCAGAGGCAATTTATTTTTTTTAATAAAACTAAAACTCAAAAACTAAAAGTCGTAGAGCAAAGCAGTTTATTCCAGCGAATTCTACAGTTTATTCTACGCATGACTACTAGGGTTTTACAAAATTAAAAATTTAGATTTTTTTGTATAAAATTAGGCGGGCTATGTCAGAGGAATACGTAATTCTTCAACAAAAAAATTCATAACTCTAAAACTCAAAGTCGTAGGGCAAAACGCTTTGTTCTAGTGAATTCTGCTGCTCATTCTGTGTAATATACTGTTTTTTACAAGATTTAAAATTTTGAATTTTTTGCTTAAAAGTTTAGCGGTCAAAAATAAAAAACTCTCTCTAGCAAAGTTCTATATACTTTTCTGTGTCTTTACAAGCCTCTGGAGTTGTTAGAAGTAGAAAAAAAGTCAATATATTCGATTTTTTAAATTTTGATTTTTTCAATGTTATTTGTCGCGATTTTGGTCGATTTCCGGTACCCGGAACACTTATCGAGCAATAACTTCGGAACTGTTAGAGATAACCCTATAAAGTTTATTACCGTTGGAAAGTTCTTATAATTATCTATCATTTTCAAAAAAAAAAAAATATTGTTTTCCGACTAATAGTTTCTGAGAGAATTGCAAATAAAAGGAAAAATAGGTACCATTTAAAAAAATTCATAACAAAAAAAATATTGGGAATTTGGCGATTTTCTTGACGCCAATCCATTTTCCGGATCATTTTGCATAGGCAAGGATCAAAATAGTTCTACATTTTTGAACAGTTTTGCCGTAATTTAGAAAATAAAAAATTTGAAAAATTTGTTAACATACAAAATAGCAAATTTTTAAAGTGTCTCGAAATCAATTGAAACTTATTCTATCTGATAGATTTTGATGTGCTCTTTTTTACTTTTTACTTTTACTTTTTTACTTTTTACACCGGTTCTAATCGATTTTGCCGTTTTTTTCTAACTCTAATAGTTTCGCCATAATCGCCGTTCAAAAATAAAAAAAAGTGAAAATGGTAACCTTTTTCTGCATTTTTCTCGGAAACTATAAGATTTAGAGCAAAAATCAGGAAAGCATCAGATAGCGCTTAAAATTATCTATTTTCTCGATAGAACCCGGATCCGCTCCGGGTACCGATTCCGGGGTACAGAGGCATTTAAAATTTTACATTAAAAAAAATCGTAACTTAAAAACTAAAAGTCGTAGAGCAAAACGGTTTGTTCAAGTGAATTCTACGGCTCATTTTACATATTATATCGGTTTTTTACAAGATTTAAAAGTTTGAAATTTTTTGCTTAAAATTAGGGTAGCCATTTCATAGTAGTACCTATGTACTTTATTCTTCAAGAAAATAATTCGTACTAACTCAAAAACTAAAAGTCGTAGAGCAAAACGGTTTGTTCTCATTTTTCGTATTACATCAGCTCTTCACAAGATTTAAAATTTTGAATTTTTTTGTCTAAAATTTTGGTTGTCAAGTCACTTATTACCTTCACAAAAATATTTTTTTTTAAACTCGCTCTAGGAAAGTTTTATAGACTTTTCTGTCTTTACAACCCTCTCGAGTTCTTAAAAGTACAAAAAAGATAATTTCGATTCTTCCAATTTTCCAATTCGATTTTTCCAATTTTTGTTGATATAATGGTCGGTAACGGGAGCATACATCGGGCAATAATACCTGAACTGTTAGACGTAACCCTATTGAGTTTATTTTCGTTGGAAAGCTCTTTTAATAAGTAATCTATTTTTTTCTTATCTTATCTATTTTTTTCGTTGTCATAGCACTAATAATTTTAGAGAAATAAACCACCCTACCACCTGATGCAATGTTATCTGAATCATCTTTTATTTCGCTTTTTGGATTTGATTTGGCTCCTCCTATTTGCAACGATTATTTATTTAAAAATATTCACGTATAAATATTTATAATTAATTACATGTCATACATGTGGGGACTTGTGGTAATTGAATCAGCGATTGGAAGATCCGGCACTCCGTATAAGATTCGTCAATCATGGAGCCGCCTACTTAATTCCTTGCTGGAAAAATTGTCATTCTATTGTTTTGCGATTTTCGTTAATATGGCAAAAGCTCGCCGCCACACCTACAAGCCCCCGAACTGTATGCCTTTATGTATCCAGCACGCCGTGAAACAAAAGCCATTCCAGCATCGATTGTTTCCCTCAGCTGAGCTATGCAAATCAGCTCGTGCCGTGCTCCGGATTTTATGCAGTGCCTACTATATTCTCCGGCAGCCTCTACATGTTGAAACACACGAACATCGCATTCAACCACAGCGCACTGCAATATGGTGTGGGTTTTTGTCGGCGTCGCGACGCCGCTCTAATTACGCACGCTAATAGATCGCCGATCCATCATCTTTTCAAAAGGAGAATTTCTCGCTGGCAGCGAGTCGTAAAAGTTTATTTATGTTTCAATTTTCGTAAAAATATCATGGTCCATTACTCTCGTGCTTCACAACAAGAATATCTGTGCGCAGACATAAAACTCTCGTAAAAAGATTCGCGGGACGCCCGTCGAAGATGAAATATACGACGTCGCGGACATCTATGATTCTCGCATCGCCAAATGGACCGGAATAGGGAGGGAGTCGGGACATAAAAGGAGGAAAAAACGGGAAAGATGCCAGAGGCGCATAAAGACACAAATTATTCAATCAAGGAGCTGGGACTAAATCCCAATAATGATACACGCTGAATTATAAATGGAACGACGATTTCAAATATTACGTCGTTTCTTCCGCTTACTTCCTAGTCCCTATACCTGAAAGGAAAATAACTACAGTCTGTACCGAAACACACCCTGATTTCTCTGGGTTGTACTTGGAAATATACAGAATGATTTTTAAAAACATCTCAGAAAATAAACAAAAAATTAAAAAATCAGGAGACAGGTCAGTTTTTATTTTTAAAGGGGCACCTTTTAATGCATTTTTGTACACTTTTGTACAACCCCTTTAAAATTTTAAATGGCATCACCTTTTTTGTGATATTTCAAATGAAAGTTATTTTGACCAGAAATACTGCTGTGTTTTTTTTTGAGTTTCGTTAATTTTTTATAAGGTTACATGGTGCTCAATTACTTGACAATTCACTGTCCAATCAATAAGTCGTCTACGGAATTCAGATTCAATTCAATTCATAGTTTCATAGTTTAGTTGACGGATCCATCACTTGTGACAGAATTCACAATTTCGATTTAGCGGCATATTACGTAACTCAAAAAATATTACACAGCTGAGTTTCTGGTCACCTTGTATTTGAGGTAGGCATTACCAAAGGATAATGCAATTTAAAATTTTAAAGAAGTTGTTTGTATTACAAAGGGGGTTGGTGCTACAATTTTCAAAAGTAGGTACACTAAAAGGTATCCTCCTTTAAATAAAAATTGACCTGTCTCAAATTTTTTTAATTTTTGTTTATTTTCTGAGATATTAAAGGTGGCTTGTTTAAAAAAAAACATAGGTACCTACTGTATTTAGGTGTTAATGTAATTTATATTCTAAACACACTAAATTTACTTAGCTTTACGACCCCGACGGACTACCTCGAAAGCAGTTATCTTACAGTACTGCACGAACAAAATTCATACCTTTGTTAGAAAACATTTTTCAAAAACATGCTTGAACAGGTGGATTTTGTTTTTGTAAATGGTACTTTTTAATACCATATCAACATTACACGTTATTGGTTTTTGAGTATAAAAAAAGTATAGGTAATAGAAAATAAAAAAATAAGAAAAAATAAAAGTAAGAATAAAAATAAAATCAGAAACTTAAAAAGATATTGTGAATTTTACAAAAAGGGCTTCATTTTTTTGTTTTGTTTTATTTTATAGGAGAGGATTTTTTTAATTTTTTTTAATAATCGTCTTTTATAAAATAAATTGAGAAAAGAAAGATTTTTGTGTCATTACCAGTAATATTTTACTATTTATTTAATATTTAATTTTTTTATGATTACAATACAATTTAGTACAATACAATGTAACAGCAGACAAAAATGTTGGTTGTCATTAAAAAAATTAAACTGTAAATAACGTCATTGGTTTCTTAGTGATAATGTCATTTTTAATTTTTTTAAATACTGCTATGTCGTCAAAAGGTAGAAATGTGAAAGTGGTTGCTGTGTTAAGTCTCAATTTATCAAACAATTTTAAACTTAGTGAAGTTGTCGATTATTAAATAAAATTCGAAAAAATTTCTATATTTTTAGATTGAAAATTTCATTTTAATAAGCAACTTTCTGTTACGTTTTAAGTAAGCCGTATGTAAAAAAAAGTTTATTATTTACCGAGTTTGAATGTAAATCGGACGCTTTAATGCCGAGTGGATTTTTAAACGTCGAGTGCTAACGAGTGATAACCGTAAATTTTGACAGTTTTGGAGAATAAAGAAAATTAGTACAGTATTAGGTTTCATAAAATTGATCATAGTTGCTTGAGGTATCTGAGACCAGAGAAGCGATTTGAATAAGTTATTATAATTACTGATATATTTCTGAACGTTACTAGTTCAGTAGCTGTACCATGAGATCGAAAATATTCTGAATTAGAGCAAGCTGTGCCTGCTGAACTTTTGACATATTTTGGCCGTTTATTTACACATTAGCCACATTTAAGCCGTTTATTTACGGCCGCACTTTTGAATTTATGTTGTCTTATGCTGGTTTTACACAGCAAAGATGTGCCTAAAGCTACACATGACTTTCAAGGCTTACTCTAATTCAGTATATTTTCGATCTCATGTTAGTATGAGTGGGCATTTTTATGGAATTTTGCAAAAATGAAATAAAAAAATTCTCATTATTTGCATGCTTTTGACTGCTCCAAAAAATAATAATATCAGTGCCTCTCGTTTCACACATCAATTATCTGTAGGTATACATTTGAAAAATAACAGACAGTTAAGTTACCATTCAAGGCAGACGCAGACGTTTGTAAACGTATTATATAAGATTTACGATATACATTTCTCTAATGTAGGTAAACCTATAGATACTTACCCGTATTTGCTTCAAACATTTTTTTAATTGATAAAATTATGCAAAGTATCTAAAAATAACTGTGATTTTTTGCGAGAAATAGGTATCCTAAGGTGGATTTTCAGTAACTTTATGACAAAAAAAACCTTCAAAACTAAATAACTCGAACCATTTTGCGCTTTTCATTTCCGTTAATTCATTAAAGCTGCTCATTTAGCAAATTTGTTTTTCCAGGCAGTCCCGTTCTATCTAATTTCTCTTCCAAGAAATTTTCCTCTGGCAATTCCTCTTGGTTATTACCACGGATCTAGCTGTCTAATAGCAGTCAATATTTATTTCGTTTATTTGTGGTAAAATGTCATTCCGTCGACATTATCAGGTCGTTCGCTTTTATATAGAAGTCTTGGCACGGAAGGCTTTCATATAAGATGGCGTATATCAAAAATCGACGCTAACGAGAAGCGCACGTGACGACGTCGACGCAAGCGCCGATATAGTCACTATAGCAACGACACCTCCGTCGGGAGCGTCGATATGGCTGATCGTAAGTCCAACTTCAAGAACATTAACAGAAGGCATAAACGAAAAGAATTTTTTGCAAAGAAGCTTTTACCTACTGTTGGCCTGAACAGGAAAATCACAGCAAACATTTTCTGTAAAATTTTGTACATATTTTTAAATAAAAACGTCGAAACAAAAAACAGTTTTATTTTGTTTCTTTGATGTAGAATATGCGTCGAGAAATTCTTTCAGGTCTGCTATTTTTGCTTCGCTCGTGTTTCATTTGCTTTTTGTAAAAAAGGTTGATGTTGTTGATAAAAGATAAGAATTGCATTTCATTTCTGGTGCGCTTTCCGTAATGTAATTGACCACTTGTTCATTGCATCCTCGCGTCAGACGGACCCTTCCGTCTTTATGCAAATTTATTACCCCAAATTGAATTATAAATTTGAATAACAATAACGTATGACGCAATGTTGGATTTAGGGTTTTACGGCTTACTTAATGTTAAGTGTCGAGATGTTGCGTAAAAAAATCCCGATCGGGTGCTCGCCGGAGGCGTAAATCAAAGAGACGCCTAAAATCAAAACTAACAACCCAGTAAGAATACGAACAAGACACAAAATTAATGAAACGTCACATGATTTCAATATCAAAGAGATTTTAATAGAGATAAAGCTCGAGCATGCGTGAAAATTATTATAAGAAAGAAAATACACAGAAGGAAGAAGTGAAGAACTGAAAAATGACAGAATCTGATTTAGATCCTGTCACGTTCAACTCGACGCAATAGCGAGACCGTCCTTTCAATGAAACCAATTTAACAGAGACGATTTTAAAATTACGGCAAGGCGGCCGGAAATTTCTGAAATTTCGGCCGGCACTGGATAATACTCGTAGTAAAAACGTTACATAAATTTTATTGATACGAAAGACACAATACCTTCATATAAAAACTGTAAAATGTGGTCGTTAGTGTCGTGGTATTTTATTCCCTCTGCTCGAGACTTACCCGATGTGAATACGTAGTACAGGCGCTAGATAAGTCCAAAATTAAAAAATATGTATACACAACTCTGAAGAAAATTCTTTGACTGGGAAAATTATTAACTCAAAACTGCATTTTCACAATTTGTCTTCACTTCCCTTTTTTTAGAGAAACTAAAGAAGCGTAAAGTTTTTGTTTAATTATACTCTCGCAGAGAAGCCTGATTAGTTAGTATCTGTTTATGGGCATTTCAAACTCTTAACAGTATTAATTTTGGACTGAAAAACAAACCCGCTATATCAAACCCAAAATCCATTTTTGCCTTCCAGTCTACATGTCCTGAAAAGCTCCACTCTCCACCCCGCGACCTAGAGGATTTACCGACATGCACGTCCACATCAACCGCTGATCTATCCATTTCCATATCACACACTCGACGAGCTTTCAGAACCACGCTAACTCGGTAAGTAGAACCGCTTTGGCGGGCTTTGGCCGCGAATTAAACGCTGCCATAATTTTTGCGTTGCAATACGAATCGAGCATGTAAAAGGGCAGCTTTGCGAATACTCAAACGGAAAGTGAATAAGTCGGGCGAGGGCTCTAAGGCCAGGTTAGGTTAGGTTAGGTCCAGTGCTCCTCATGTAAAATGCATAAGATGGCAACGAGGCACGAGTTCTGCATGTGAATTATATCTAAACAAACACTGCTAGCCGAGACCGAGTTGCATTGAATCAGACAACCGAATTACGCTTGTTATTATTGCCATTAAAGGTTCACAAGTAAAATAAGAAATAAATAAAGGGGCAGCAAAATAGTATGTGAGAAAAATGAATATTTTAATGGGGAATTTGAATGTTAATTTCCATTTTGCGTTGTTGAAAAGCGCGGGGAGGCCTTAATGTGTCTGGATCGGTTTCCGCGTCATCCGCGTCTAAATTGAGTGTTGAGATGAAAGGTATAGGTCCATTAGAGGCAGATTATAGCGGAGCGACACCACGTACACAACTTTAATTATAAAGTAAGAGCGGGTCTGTGTGTAGTGAGTGGTTCACGTACGCATCAAAGGCTCCACATAACGCGTCAAATGACATTATCGCACATTACCGCCGCCGCCCTCGCAACCGCCCCCAGGAACCCCTCGCTCCCGACCGTCGCCGCCACGCACCAGACTATGCTCCGCTGCCGGAAAGCTTATATTCTGTGCATCAAGCGGGATACTAACAGGATTATGTGCCGATACAGGATGTGTGATAGGACGATGACGTACGGATAGCAGCCAAATGACTTTTGTGTCAACGTGGAATAGAAATGATACGACAGGGATACGACATCGTTTTGGTGTTGACATTGCCAACAAAGGTATTAGTTACCTAATTATCCAAAAAAAGGTTTAGAAATTTTGAAAAAGAAAGATTTTTATGTACTGGATCTAGATTTGATAGAAAGGTCCGAAGTAAAAAATATTTTTTAATAAATACTTCTTGCATATTAGCTACCATCCTGTATTCCAAGTTAGCAAGATCACTTCAAAAAATATTCGATGAAAAGAATCGTCATTTTCAGATTTCAGTCTATTTTTCATTTCCATTTAGTACAATCGGATGTTGGAACAGAAGTAGTAGAATTTGCTAATAGTATTATAGCAGAAACCTAAAAAACCCGAGCTTGTATAGCGGAAAATTTTAGAAAAGAATTTTTTTAAACAAATCGTGTATTGGCCGGAGAAATCGTGAACATTAACAGCAATGGAGCAACATTGGCTCACAATCTCACAAAATTACAAAAAGCTTTCTTGAACTAACAATCATTGTTTTTTTATTATCACCCTATTTTAAATAATCGATTTTTTCTATCACAACCAGGGACGTTTTATGAACTTTTATGACTAAGTAGGTAGGGGAGGGTGGGGCAGGTTGTTACGTAGGGTACGTTACTACGTTGTTACATTGCTTATACAAGTCGTGTAACAACTTACCCCACGTATTGTAAAACAACTTACCTCGTTACAATCTGCAGTTAAAAAATTAACAGAAGAACATTGTTTATTATTAGAGATGTGTAATAATTTTATACTTTGAGTTAAATATATACAGTTTAAGCACATCCATGTAGATTTTTTGCTGAAGTAATAAACTGCAAGAAAAAAAAATTGTTGTAAAAAATGTAACAACCTGCCTCACCCTCCCCTACATTATTACCTTTGAAATCTCAAGAAAATAGATTTGTTAAAACCCGACCTAAAAGCTTTATGTTTTAAGGACTTTTAAAAGCGCAAAAACGTCAATTAGTTCAATTTTAATTTTTTTTTATTTTTTCTACTTCTGTTGAAGTTTTGGTCGATTTTCAGTAGGTACCCGAAGCGTTTATTAGTTAACCACTTTAGGCTTTTTTTGTTATACGACTACCAAAATTTTTGGTATCTTAGTATCTAACTTGGACCTGGATAGTAGTTAACAATATTTGACAATATCTTCATTTTGGTCGATAGTATTGCCTGTTCTGTCTTAAAGATTTTGAGACACTTTTTAGAACAAAATAAGATGTTTTGTTCTAGCTAGCTTTTTTGAAATCACCGATTGAATACCTATAATTTTTTTAAGAGGCACCGTCTTAAGGCCCTTGCCATTTTTTAAAGATCTGTTATCGCCGGTTTAATGGCATCGGACTTTTTAAACTAGCTTTAATAGCTACTCGGAAACCAAACGTCTTAGAGTAAAACGGGTTAAATTCTACGGTTTATTTTAATATTACACCTATTTTTTCTAATACCTGTTTAAATATTTTTTGTTTCTAAAATTAGAGCAATATTATTAGTCCTAGTTTATGAAAGACTTTAGACAACTTTTTCTCGGAAACTATTTATCGTAGCCTCCACCTTCGTATCTAATGCGTGGTCATAGTTTAAAATTTTTGATACATATTTACTTCTGATTCTAAAACACAAGAAAATGTTTTTTTAAGTCGATTTAAAAACGTTTTATGCACTTTTCTATTCCTCTAGGTTACAGAAGCGTCATTAGAACTTAATCCAGCATTAAACTAATTCAGAGTTAAGTTTCCATTTTTGCATTGAAAAATGTTAAGTTAATTACGAATAAAGTTTAATTGTAAATTAAATGTTCTGTAAATAGGCCCAAGAATTAAGAATTTAATATTTGTAACGATTTTAAAATTTTTAATTGTATCCATTTTTGATAAGCTTTTACCAGCTTGGCCGTTTTTTGAAATAGTTTTTTTAATATTTGGGATTTTACCTTTTTCTTCAAGAATTGCTATTTTTGCCATTTTTAAATATTTTGGTATAGGTATACCTACTTAACCTGAAGTATTAAAAATATTTGCAATGAGGAGGACCTAACGAATTATGGTTGTATATACACTTTCAGCTAAATACTATATCATTGTTAAAACTCATAATATTTGTTTAGAAGGAACGTTTTGGCTGGATAGTGTTAGTACTATACAAGCTGTTCTGCAAGTTAGGTCTACTGTTTTCTGTCTGTCTAGTTGTAGAGCATGTTTATATAACCTCTTCGCGTTCGGTGGCTCGAATTGATGGCACCCGAGTGATTGGCAGAGTAATGATAGGCACTGAACAAAGCTTGTCTGCAGACAGCAGGGTAGGTTGCGTTGAAACAATTGATTAACCGTTTCCGGGGCAGAAGAGCATTCATCACTGCCTGGATCCCGCTTCGACAGACCAAAGAACAATAATTACGAACATATCCACGACATCGTCGTTCGTTTCTTTGTTAATTCATCGCACTAACAAACGAATCCTTCATGGGGGTAATTGATTTTTCACACATGAGCCCACCACTATGACCATTCGATAAGTGCTTACTTACCAGCTTTTGTACTCCCTCATAAAGAGCCAGTTAGGCACAACAGGTATCGCATAGCCCGAAGCAACACTAAAAGCCCTCGCTGCCATTTAACACACTCCATTATGTAACTGAATATTTATTAGATTTAAAGAGTGCTCCTGAAGGCACGACGCCAATCAAAAGGCTTCGGATTTTCGCGTGTGGGAACCTATCTCATTACCAGACTAATATTCGAGGCCCCCATAAATTGCAGAAATGCGGAAACTCAATAATGACGCACGAAAAAAATATATCGCAGGCAATTGTGTCGCCCTTACGCACTTAGATAGTCGGGGGGATTGAAATGTAACAATAAAACAGTTAATAGACGAGGTGTCATGTGCCCTGGAGCTGTCAGCGGGGTTCCGGGTACTGCAGCGGTCTCCCCGAACGATACGGCTAATTTGAACCGCGGGTAGCCAGCTATAAGTATTGTTGGACCCTTTGTTGCGACGCTTTTTCCAACGACACTCGCTGATTGGATTTGAATACCGCGGACAGATGGCCAAACCCAACTATTTCAACACTTTTCTATTCCGTGGAAAAATTGTTTGGCACAGTTTTTATCACAACAAGCAATGGCTTATTGCGTGCACTGGCTTTAATTTATACTTAATCTTTCAACGGTTTCCTTCATTACACCTAAAAATGTGTGATGTGGAAGGTTTAATAGCAAACGTGTTCATAACAGTAATTCCCGTTCATTACCTCCTGTGAAACACGCTTTTACCTACAACTTTTCTAAATTATTGATTTATCATCATGCAAAGCTCATAAATACAGTTATCTTCAAAAAGACAAGAATGAACTCAAATTTATTTTTTAATTAGTTATTGCATATTGCATGTTATTCCTTCCATAACAATATAATGGAAAACTTCTAATTCCCTGAAGAGAATGTCTGCCGCCCCCGGTCACCTACACCAAATATTATTTTTGCAAATGCTGATTGGAATTATGTGCGAATAAAAATAGCTCAAAGTGTGTAACTCGTTCTTTTCGCTCTGAAGTCCCACATTTCGGGGGCGGCTGCACCGAACCGAGTGCTCTGTATCGCGGTCCCAGAGTAAATATATTTAAATGTATGCAGCATTAATTCAGAGCGCAGCACTCACAGCTGACTGCCTTCTGTTTGTAAACATTGAGCTCTCTCACCACGACGAATGTTAGCTATGATGATGATCATCATCATCATCATCGGCCAGAATTGCGACCACAGACGCAATCAAACATGTTGTGTTGTTTGACCGCGTTGTTTATCTATCTTGTCAAAATAGTAACGGGCGAAGGAATCCTGTGGGAACCGAGGAATGTTCACCTGGAGACCCTCTGGATCAACATTGCCTTCGGTGCCGCTTTCCGCAAAAAACCCATGCGGCATGACGCCCATAAATCGGTCAGCAGTAAAAGTAAATAGGGCCGTAAATGGCAATATTGGAGTATGTCCAGGAGCATTATAAAGCGGTGAAAGCGCGAACATCGGTTAGATTTTATGACATGTCATGGACATTTTGCGGCATATGTCGAGAGAATTATCTTGGATTGTTATGTTGTGCTGAAATGGGCAATGTCTTAGAGGTTACTCCGAGTTGCTAATTTGCTGAAATTGTATAATAGTACGGTAGCAGCAAAACTATTGTGGCAAAGCTTTATGTTCTTGGCGCATAATGTCCCATTCTTGAAATTTTGCGATATTTTATTAACTTGATGAACATTTTTAAAATTAGACTAAATTAAATAATACCAACTAGACAAGAAACAAACAAATTACCCAATATTTTTTAAAGTATTTGCAGACATAAACCTCTTTTTTACATACAGTCAGGGAAAAATTTAAAGCTAAGAAAATTGGCTTAAGTGCCTTTTGCAATGTAATCAAGAGGTAAAACAAAGAAAAAAAATAAAAATTATAAGTAGAACCAAGTGTGCATATATTTGTAAAAGTGGTGATGGGGAATTAGATACAACGAAAGATATAAAATGTAGGTAGGTATAGAACCTATATCTACCCTTAAATCTAGACAAAAAAGATCAAATAAAAACATATTTTAGAAATATAATTGCTATTTGTACTTTGAGACAACTATTATCTGTTTCAAAACTATGTAAACGCCAACGTCGCATTTTACCAAATTATGCTTTTAAATAAAGTTGATAAAAATGTAAAAAAGTTATTAATGATTAGATCTCTCATTGAAACTATAATAGTATATTATTTAACGAGTTTGAGTGTAAATCGGACGCTTTATTTCACAAGTGGATTTTTAAACGTTGAGTGACAACGAGAGGTTTATCATCCACGAGATGAAATAAATAAACCGATTTACACGAAAACAAGTTGAATACAACATTTTATTCTTCGAATTAGACTCAACAAGGCTTAAAATTGCTTTAAATCTGTTAAAAATAATCTGACGTTTCGTATTGACAGTTGTCAAAACTTTCTTACACAGTAGAAAAATCGTAAATTTTGACATTGTTGAAGAATAAATTAATTAACTAAAGTCGGTTTACTTTCATAAAAACCACGTTCTAGTGTAAGTTCTTTATATTTGGCTTATGTAACTCGGTCTTTAATCGAGCGCTATTGTTTCTGGTAATTTCTAGTGAGAAATTTGTCAGAATTGACAAAGTCCACAAATACAGGTTAGAAGCTCTAAAAGTTTTTAAAATATGTTAATTATTCACTTAAATTAAATCTGTGAAGTTATGAAACAGGTCTAAAGACAGGGTATCAAGACTAACACTTTGTTTTAATAAAAATTTATATTGCGTTAAAATTTTTCGAATTGGGGTCTTGAGCACAGGCGGGTGAAAAGGAATTAACAAGAGTTAGGTCACGGCTTAAGTAACGGGCAGGTGTAGTAGGTAAAAAAGGGAAAATGTGTAGAAAATTACCGAGAAAAAGTTTTTTACTTTCGTCTCCAATGTTTTCTCCGAAGCGGCTGGCAAAGTTGCTTGATTTCTGCATGGCATTTTATAATTGCCTGTGTTACATCAATATTTAGTCTTGCACACTTCTTTGTAGACTTTTGGCTGCTCATTTTTAAAATTTCAATGTGAAATTACAATTTTTCTTACTGCGCTTGTGCCAAGTGTCATATTTTGACAATGAATTAGTACTGCCAACCGGAACACTTAAAAAAAACTAGGCACGGAGTACCAACCTAACAACTTTACAGCTGGTCGTTATCCAAGTGAAAACACTAGGGGTTTTCGATTTATACATACTACAACCTACCGCTTCATACTACAACATACTATGCGTATTCGATTTGTAACGATGACGTCCTCCGGTACGTGAACACGAAGATACTAGAGATGTGTCGTTCGCGAACGATTCGTTCAAATTGAACGATTCAGTTCGATGACTCGAATGAATCGAACTTTATTTCTCAACTGATTCGTTCACTAGTGATTCAGTGAGTCACACCACTCACAACAACCGTAAGCAGTTCTCGAACATGTAGCGATACTGAACGTGTCAACGAAGAACGAATCTCTCGAACGAAAGTGAGACATTTCAGGTCTCGGGACAGGGATTCGTTGTTTAACCGATATGATTGATATGAATTATGTATTTGTTATTTGTCCTATATGATAGGACAAACGTACGCTACTGGTAAATGATACCGGTAATTCATGTGTTCGATTCTTTGAAGGTCCGATACGATGAAACGAGTTTGAGTTGAGTCATATCGGACGTGAACGATGAGTTAAGTGATTCGTTCGCGAACGAATCTTTAAGAACGAATCAGTGAGAACGAGTGAATCAAATGAATTGATTCACTTAAAAGAATCGAACTTCCCATCACTAGAGGATACTAGCTTCAGAGCCTGGTACGTGCTCTGTCCTTGTTTAGCGGTATGTGGTAAGAATCAGCTGTTTAGCGTTTGACAGAAGATCCTAACCTCTGATCTGTGTCTATCATCCAAAATAGAGGAATTTCAAAAACAATGCGACTTATGTTTTTAACAAAATGTAATAAAAATGATTAGGTATTAATGTATTTCTATAATAAGTGAGTGAACAGTGAAAAATTTTGCCTGCTGAAACATTTCATATAATAATAAAGAATTCATTCGCATCCCGTTTTCGTTTGATTTTGGAATGTTTATTGTTTAAATAAAAGTTATCGTTGGATTCGTTGGGGAAATTCCGATGGCAAGAGGCGGGGTATGTTCAAATGTCCAATATGACCAACCAAAGATAACACAAACAACGATATATTCCCTAGGTTTTAAATTTAGCGCTTTGTACACATATACCGTGACGTCATCATTCTCAAGATACCGCGTATGTTCGTGTATATTGTAGTATGTACAAATCGAAAATCCCTACTATAAATTTTTTGAAGTGCATAAATAATTTATAACAACTAATTTTGAGAGAAAATGCGTCGTTGGCGTTTACATAGTTTTGAAACAGCTATTAATAACATAAGTTTTTAACAATTTTTTGGTTGAAAATAAATGTGAAATGAATGGATGATGAAGAAAAGAAAAATGATGAGAATATTTAACCAAAGATATCAAAGATTAAAAGGGTTTAAAAGAAAAGTACTCACTGCGAAAAGAATGATTAAAGAATTTAATGTTGAAAAATTATAAAATAGTTATTTATTAGCCGAGAGGCTGATACGCTCGAGAAGATAATGGTGAATTTTATCGTCGTGTACAATACAAAATTTTATTCCATCTTCCATTATTTCGATTGAATTTCTGAGTTATTTTGATTGACAATTATTAACGTCAAAAAAATTCAACAATGAAAAAAACGTCAAAAAAAGAAAAACAACAATGGTTGTGAACTTTATTTTGCTAGACGATAAACTTTCATTTTACCATGAATGAAGTTAACAGTGGATAAAATATGATTTTATCCATGACGATAGAATAAATGAAATTCTATACCTACAGCTACGCCTGTTTTAGTCAGCTTATAAAATTAAACATATTTAATTTGATGGGAAATTTAATATAAATTGTGTTGTATTAGGGTTATTCAAAATTTCTGTAACAATAGAAACTACAAAAACACTTCACTTTTCACATTAATAATGCATTAAAAACATTGTGTTAAGCTATTAGTTCATGAATTTTTTACCATTAGTAATTAATAATTAATGTGGTAAACATGGGGGTTGTCAATACAAAAAACGTAAGTATATCAACAGGAAGCAATAAACTACAGAAAGATAATTAAACGATATCGTTACACAAATTATGCACGAAATAATTTATTTACTGGTGGTGTTAAATAATACCGCCTTTATAATTTACCTACACATGTAAACATGATGCACCGACTGATGAATTACCTTGAAAATTGACAGAATACCTCCAACATGCAACATACTTCCTACCTGTAATTACATTAATGCATTCTTTGTGAATGTTTTTGTCTAATTGTACAAATATCAGCAAACTTGATCTAAGTATGAAACAGAATTTGATAAAAAACGGCAGTGTCCCATATGCCCGAAACTAAAAACCGGTCGCACCCCCTATAATCCGCTTAGGTCCACTCTTTTGTGCTAGAGCATCGCGGTTTTATATCAATACGCCTTATCTGATCCAATCAACTGGGATCGTCATGAGGACATCTGCTCACCTAAGCGTGCATGAAACGCGATTTTTTAGACTTTGGGCCATATTGAACGCCGAGAAGTAATTAAAAAAAATTGGTGTTAGTACAAAAACTTTATTTCCTGATCCCTATAAAGCCGTCCAAATCCTGGACCGCTGATTCGACCCACTTTGCCTATTATTATCGCCGGTGTTTAGCACCGTTTCAATGAAACAATAATCGCACCATCTTATTTGGACGAATTAATGGAGTTTCGTGATAGCTGCGCGCTCCATGGAGGATTCATTATAGTTGGAATGTGTCTTTAGAGATAACAACCCCTAGTTCCGGTGTATTCCTCAAACACAACAATGAGGAAACTTGCGCGATATTAGAGTGAGTTTTTCTTGACGCAATCCTCCTCCATATTGCCAGCAAGAGATGATTTGTGGACATCTAAACAACTCGCTTTTCTATTTCGCGATTCTTTATTTCTTTTAGTGGTCTATTCCATGTCGTCTTCCCGAACTCCGGCTATAAATCAGAGTGGGACGGCGTATGCTTTAGAGGTCGTTCGTCATTCGCAGGACCGCATAAAATACATTCTTAGGTCGAGTTCGAGGTTCGAAATTTTCAATTATTGTGTCTGAGAGAATGGTTATTTGCTCCCGGGTTGAAAGGCGGCCGGAGTTGTGTTATTCTACTTCGAATTCCTGGACTCAAAAACTTGGAAAATCAGGATGCACTTTTGTAATTATTATTTTCTTGAAATATAATAATCTAATAAAAACAGTTTTTTAATATTAATTTTGAAAAATGTATTGTAATCAACATGTTGCATGTAACATGCAATGTTGCAATTTTTTCAATTGAAATGTTCACAGTGTTGCTGCATATCAGCCATCTTTTATTTTACAAAAATGTATAAAGCAAATTGTTTCGTACAACTGGAAAAAACTAGTGCAATGTTAAGAATTTAGTTTCCGCTGTGATAAATATGAGTCAAACGCAATGGGTAAAGCACTGAAACATAACAATAATAATATTTCCTTCAATCCAAATTAGCAAGAAATAATGCGAACGACTGTTTTACAAGTTTGTTAAGTTTTAAAGGAGCTTAAAATATAGAATGTTCCTTATCATAATTATTATGAATTGCATTTCTAAAAAAAATTAACCATATTTAATTTGCAGAGTTGCTACAACTTTTTTGATTTATTTTTGAACAAACCTAATATCGTTTTCTCTAAAATATCACGGCATTCCAATTAAATCAGTAGCGACAAACGCCGAGATCGGCGATAACGTCACCCGTTATACATCGTATCGAAACACACAACCGATTCCGTCCAACAATTACAAAAATAAGCCCCTCTGGAAACCCTCCCAAAACCCCGGCTTTGTGCCTCTCGTTTCAGCGGAAGCCCCAACCCATCCTTTCCTCGAAGAAGTCCAGATTGGCTTGGCTCTCCTCCAAAATGTGAAATTTTTGCGTTTGTAGTGTGTCCGTGGCTCGGAGGTCCACGGACTATAACATATCGATTACTTTCCCTGAGTGGAGCGCCGCCGCCGCCACCCCCGCGCCTGGCATGGCGTCGCATGCAAATCAGCATGGCGGCGGCGGCGGCGGCGGCGACGCGACGGGTTACTACGCGGCCTGCATCACAAAGCTCAGCGCAGGTTGGCAGGATGTCTAGTAGTGCTTTACGGGGTGCCCACACCACAAAACACAATGTTGAAAAATCATCGGATGCGGCTGTAATTGGGGAAAATCAAAATATGCTTCGCAGAGTTAGAAACAAAGAGGAGAAAGTTGGATGGTAACAAATGTGACTGGACCGTTTGCAGATTTGAATTTTAGATTAATTTCAAACAAGGTTTTTTCGCACCTAAACTGACATGACGACCGGAAAGATGACCCACGTTAACATTTTTTGAATTTCTGATTTCACACCTACGTTATTTTCTGATGGAAAGTAAAAATTTGTGCTACATTTGTTCTCCAGTTGATAATACATACCTACCTACTTATCAAACTGAATTCAGCTGAAATGGTTTTATTTCAAATCGGCTATAGTTAACAAGAAATATAACATCTAGATTGATGGTTGTTTTATATTTAATAAAATGTCACTCGATGATATAGTCAAATGTTTTATGAAAATGGCTCAATTAGGCAAGTATTCAATTATTTTTCAAGTTTTTTCGGTCAACTAGCAATTTCTCAAGCGTGTGAATTTTTATTTATTGTTTTAATCGAAATTTGACAAAAACCAATAGTTCACCCGCAGTTCTAATTTTTTTCGTAGTACCTGCACATAAAGTACAAGTTTTTAAAAGACGGCAGTTTCTGAAAGACGTGAACAAGTAAACCAAGACGAAGAACTGGTGAAATGTTGAAAATCAGACGACAGTGAAGTGAAGACACTTAATATTGTGAATTCCTTGGTGAAAAAAAGAAACCAAATAAAGTCATGCACTATTCTTTTATCAAAACGAGAAAACAAACAGACAACATAAACATAACAAACAACAACTTTTTCCCAAAAAGTAGAAAAGGTAGTGAGAAAACTCGATTGATAAAAAAATAAATATGAAAAAAAATGCAACGGTGGTTGTACAAAGAATCAAAGGGCATATTTTAAAAGTTCGTTTGATACCTACATGTCCTCTAAAGAAAAAGATGAGGCACAAAGTTTATAAAAAGAAATAATGTTTTTGTGACAACATTTTGGATTTAGACTGTGCGTTTTTCTATCTATAGTATCACCACTCACCAGATCCAAAACAGTTATATTTTTGAAATTTTTTGAGCAAAGTTATTTAAAACTACAGGTACAATGATCAATCATCTGGTTATTTTCAATTTTGCGCCGTGTTTTGTTTTCCACATTAAACTGTAAGGCACGTTTAGGTACAGTCAGGACATTTTCTTTGTCACCCCCTTCGTGTCGATTTGACTGAGCTCGACGGTCGAGCTATGCCAAAGCGACGCGATAGGGGTGACAAAGAAAATGTCCCTGGCTGTACATTTGTTTTTTATCACAACAAAAAAATTTTTTTTTTAAATTTGTTGCAAATAAAGTTTTTGAGCTAAACGAATCAATCATGAAACATAAAGTGTTGACGTTTTACCTACTAACCGAAAATTTGTAAATAAAGTAATCTACGCGGATAGATGTAGGTATTTCCACAAAACATCGTATGATTCTTTATTTCAGGAGTGGATTATTAAACCACGAGTGAAAACGAGTTGAATACAACATTTTATTCTTCGAATTAGACTCAACAAAGCTTAAAATTGCTTTAAATCTGTTAAAAATAATCTGACGTTTCATAATGAGAAATGCCAAACAGTTCGTTACACAGAAGAAAAACCGTAAATTTTGACAGTGTCGAAGAATAAAATATTGATATCCCATTTCAGTTCATAGTATAGTTTTGCAACAACGCAATTGCAATTTTTTGGTGTAAAATGTAGCACAAATTGAGAGTTTCTGGTGGGTTTTCTTAGCTCAAAACGTGTCGCTGGAATTTAGTTTAACACAGAATTCTTATCTTTTACAGAAACTCTCAATTTGTGCTTTATTTTTCACTGCGAAAAATTCAAATGCGCTGTTGCAATTCTACTATGAACTGAAATGGGATATACTACTTGTAAAAATAAAAAGTCTGTAATATTCTTCAAATCGGAGATATATTTTGAAAAATACATTGTTGAAACCACGAATAACTTATCCGGAGTTTATCTAAGAGTTGTAAAATTCACTCTAAGATAAAAAACAAGAATTAGAAGAGTTTGGCACACATACTGCAGAAATAAAATAAAACAAAAATTTCTGGTATCAAACGACTGAAAAGAATCACAGAAAGCAGTAAAATTTAACAAAAGTTTAACTGCGTTTGGGAATTGAAGAAAAAATACGTAGGTACTTATGAGATCACGGAAATACCGAAATAAGACATTCATATCACAAGATAAAGTTTAAGTGAGTTATTGTTGTCATTAGTGTACTTCTGTCTAATTTTTATTGAGCATAAGTCGCATAACCTATTTAAAAAAACGTTTTAATTTATAATCTATTTTTTCAAACTTGTGGAACTAAGCTGGTAGTTTTAAAAAGCTCTCTTCCAGACCATTAGCGACTTTCAAAGTTTTCTCGTGAAATGTACAACTTTGAAAACTTGTAGGAATTTTTTTCTTTATAATAAGATTGTAATTATTTGCCTTTCACTTAATTCGCTTTTGTAATATAAATATTTAAAGTAAAAACTTGAAATGTGTGTTTTTCCCGACTTATCCGAATTTTCGTCTGGGGTTAATATCATCGCGAGCTTTAGTTCTCCTCCGTTATTATTCGCTAATCTTTTCCGTGCGTCAATTTCCATGCAAACTAACCAAAGTTAATCCCATCAGAGAGTGTGAGTGTGTGTATTCAAAGAGTAATTCATCCAAAGAGGCCACCGCCTGCGTCACCACACAATCCCAACGCTGTATCTAAATATGTTATAACTTAAACATCAGAAACTAAGTGGGCCTCGCCCGTCGTCATCCCTGCGGGGACTTCAGAGGTGATCCCTGTGGGTCTGCGAGGTGAAGCTCCGTCAAAAGGCTTCTCATTCCGGTCCGACGCCTTGTGCCCCTCCCGTCCTTTGAAGTGCTCGGCCCCCAGGCACGGTTTGAATTTCTCGGTGTTGCTTCAAAGCGTTATGTTGACTGAAAGATGACACCTCTTTAATTCCCAATGAAAATTACTTTTAAATTTTGATAGATGACGAGATAACGAGAGATTTCTGACGAAGGGGAGATGGGATGGAGAGACGTCAATGAGCCGCGAATATTAAACGACGTAATTAGCGAAGGACAGGACCTATTTTGACATCCTGTGAAGGCGGGCTACGCGCTAGAGTGTAATTAAAAAGTAGACCACAAGTCAATTTATTTTTTGTCCCTCAAGAAACAAAAATAAAAGTGGACCGTATCTCACAGGATTCCAGTCAAAAATATGACTTTTTTTTTAAACTGTTAGAGTAAATGAGGCCTTTACTGGAACCATAAATATGCAGGTTTAAAAATGTTAATGTCGTCCTCTTATTAAAATTGCAATTTCTAAGTTCATGTCTAGTTTTATTTTTTCGCACTCGTAAACCACTTACTGAGAGAAACTCAGCGCTATCGCCCTTTAACTGTCGACTTTTTATTTGCTTTTTTCATTTAATGCACTTTTAATTAAACTCAGTTCCCCTGGACCCCAATAAAGCTGCGATCAGAGTGTCCCGATCAAACATCATAAAGCCACCCGAAAAAACTTTCGCTCTATTTATCAGTGTTTGCAAACAGTGACGTTGCGCATGCAAGGACAAAGCCGGCCATTAAGGCGTCAATAATGGCCGAACGTCGGCGTTAAAATACATAAATAACGAGCTGAAGCCAGGGAACGACGCGAGGACATCCTGATAGATAGACTCCGTAAGCTCGCGACAGTTCTACCACACCGATAAAGCTCCGAAACCACCCTCAAAGCTCTCGAAACAAATCGATGCTGCAACCCTTCTGCTGTAAAATTCCGGCCCAGATCGATAGATCCGGTGGTGGATCCGCAGACTTTCGGAAAATTCAGCAAAAATGAGATGTTTGGGGAATTTGATTGTGGCGGTAGAGCCAGCAAAATCACCCCTTTAACACTGCGAGTTGCAGAAAGCTCCGAAGACGGGTCGGGGGTTGTCGAATGACATGCGACTAACTCTATTTACTCAACAAGCCGGACTGCTTTATTGGCAAGAGCCGGAATGGGACCGGAGTCGAAGGGGCGCATGCGGGGGTACCCACCACACTTAATTAATACGAATTGAAGGCCTAATTTACATCCGAGATGTTCTAATGAACCTACTGTGCTTGCTTACTTTCGCTGCCCTTATTCTACGGCTACCCCTGAAATATATGGGGTCGGAGCGGGTTTGCTAACTTGTTGGACTAGACCAACCGATCACGGTTCATTAGTTTGCTTATTATAGAGTTAGAGTAAAACCTAAATCCAAGATAAAATGTAGACGTTAAATGTACGAGTTCTAAACTAGATCAAAACTTCTGGATTATGTACAATTGCTTTAAAAAAATTACTAAATCGAGTTCAAACTAAAAGCAATACAGTATTATTTATTATAAAAATAAATTAATACGTTAATAACACGCTAGGTAAGGAATAAGTCTTATTTTGTATCCATATAATCATTTAGTTAAAGCACGATTTTTTTCTAAATTTTATAGTTATTAAATAACATACGAGTTTTAAAATAAAATTTAAATAATTGCGTTATGTTTGTCGATGTCATTAACACCAACATTCTTTTTCATAACACATGACTCTTTTTTGTAATTTTGCCTTTTAAAATTTTAATTCCTGCGTTTTATGGCTTCTGAGTCTTGAAAAACGCTTTACAAGTTATCACCTATACCTCAGCAAGTGTTGATAAATTGCATTTATAAACGATGTATTGTGCTGCATTTAGGTCTAAACAAGTAAATTTTTCTCAAAATACAATAATGTGTACGAATACTCTGTAGATGTAAAAACATTGCAAGATATACACCTACCTATTCATGGTAAATAGAATTTCTTACGTGAGAAAGCTCTTCTTCTACATACCTAGTCTCTGTTTCTACATATTTTCTTTGCAAAAGCTTGAAAGCTAAGTGTTAGTGTGATGACCATGACGTGCTTCTTACATTTTCTCGATTCAACATTCTCATATGGTAAACATTGAGCCGTGAAAAGATTAAGAAGACAACATCATTAAATGATTTTGAGGTAGTCTGTTACGACAGTTTTGTTTCCATGAAAATATAATTGGGAAAATTTAAACAGAATGAAACCATCAAGTAAAAAAGTGGCGTCGTTGTAGTTTTGGCCAAATCGGTTGTGTGGTAATAACATGTAGCAAAACGTCCGAGCTTTAAGCTTTAATAAATCAGAAACATCCCATCCGATGTAATCGAGGCCGTGCCGTGCTGTGTATACGTGCCGTAGGATTGTCAAACAGAGGTGGAATTCGGTAGTCCGTCAGGGTTTCACCCTCGAATCCATCATATCGATAGTCCGGGTAGGATTCCGGGGCTCCAGATGGGGCTGAGTCACCCACACGCGGCCACATGTATCGCCCGATACATATTCATGAGTTTCTGCTTTCCCTTTCCATTCCGAGATTTGATACGTATCAGTGTGACCAACTGTACCGCAACCGGCGAAATTTCGCGCAGATGAAAAACTCCATCCAATTCGGACATGAATTAACAATAGTAAAGATGCGTTCCCATGCATTGTTTATTCCGGTCACATGGGTCCTGGGTTGACGTATCGGCCGGACCATTGTCGTTAACTTGAACGGCTCAAAAAAGTCGTCTCTGATCGGCGTTGGTTGTGGTCCTCATAAAACAATCCTCGACCACGTACGAAAACCGCTATCTGCATCTCCCATCACTCCAGACAAAGACTACCATCACAAAAAACTATGAATTACAAAGCACTGCGATGTGCCGTTACCATGGACCGGCAAAAACCCACCGAATTATACCAAAGACAATGCTTTACACGTGGGGAGACTCGCAATTACTCAACTGTGTCTTATGAGAAGCCAATGTCGCAAAAATTTTACACGGCTAGTTATTGACCAGATTTTTTTGAGCTCATAGTGAACTAAAAATGTTAATTATGTTAAGTGGGTGCTCTACTGATTTCACGGATGCACACCTTTGAGGGAAACTACCACAACTACTTCGCTAAGTAGCTAAGCCAAGTGTCTTTAACAACATACTAGTTAGGAGTTGCTATAGACTTGGTAACTTTGATCTAAAGGTGTTAGTTTGTGAGAAGTGCCTAAGTATAAATAAAATTAACACAAGGAAAACGAACACAGGGATGAAATAGTCTAAGGGCCAGTAGGTTTTTTTAGTAGAAAATTAGTCCTTCCGGTCTGTTGCTGTCTGATTTTCCTTTATTTAATTTAGTGCATTCATGTCGTCACGAACAGAGCGCATTTCTGTGGCAGAAGTTCATCATCGAGGTATGGCGGCTCGATAATTGCAAATAGATTTGCTACAAGTCCAAGTGTCGAGGCGACATCAGCTTGTTTCGATGATTAAACCCCCCGCACATAACTCAGGGCGATGACGCGAGAGGGTTAACGCAGATTAAATGATTATGAAGTAGATACGGACCATTTGTCATGCTGTCTGCTCGTCTAAAAGGGCAGAACGCGTCGATGGCGGCTCTATTCCCGAACTAATAATCACATACCTAAAGGGGTTGGTTCGAGTTATGACCATACCTTATAACCCGTTAATTAAGATTCAGTCGGAGGCTGAGGAGACGTTCTCCGTGTGTCGTAATTTACGATCGGCTTTGCCGTGGACATGTGCTTAGTTGAATCAATCAGTTGTCGGGAGGTCTTCAGCCCCCCGCGAGCTAGATTCCAGGAGACCGGACAAGCTTAATTGGGATTTACATTTGCCCGAGCTCGTTCCTTTGCTTGCCAAGACGGATGGCTTTCTCTTCGGAACGGAACGGTGAAACGAGACCGTCAATGTTGATGAGGACCGTCAACCAACTACATTACAATCTACTCACTTTAATCACACACAGGCATAACACGAATTTTAATTAATGAACAGTTTCCACAGATAGGATTCTCTATTTATAGATACATTTATTACGCTTCGTCCAATTTATTACTTACGTGCTATAATTTTGATTTTACTTCTAAAATTATCAAATAAAATCTATTTTTTTTATTTTAAATAATTTTTTAACACCCATTAGTGTGTAGACTTGACAAAAAAAATATAAACGAGATTATAAATTATTTATATTTCTTTTCGGGGTATTTATTCGCAATATCTTCCTACATAAGGTTATACGTACTTCTACATTAAAAAAAAAATCCAAAAATGGACTTATTACAAGAAAAATTGCCAGTTTCTAGGACTCTCTAGGAACGTAAATTATGCAGTTTGAGTCGTTTTAAAATTTTTCGACTTTCTAACACTGAAACTATAAGTTGTAAGCTCATCGGTTTGGTATCATTAAGGTTGAACTATACTGCGATGAGAACGTTCGAAGAGGAGCTGTTCAAGCAAGCGCGTGATCAAAAAATTTGAAATTAGAATTTTAAGAAATGCAATAAACAAAATGCTTTCTTTACAATTGGATGTTGTTCTTAAATTTTAAATATTTGTAATCGAGTTTAAACGGGTTAAAAAGTCGATTAATTTATTTTTCGATTAAAAAAAAAACGTACGTTCAAATCGCATGAAAAAAATACTGTAACCTCCTGAGGGCTTTAGCAACAATATACCTATATAAATTATAAAAAAATTAATGTTATTCAAAAATAAAATGAAGAAACCTCATTTTTTAGTCATTTTATTTTTTTATTTAAAAAATGGTACCTAAGTTTTTAATATTTTTTTATGGGTCCTGTATATGACTTACTTATAATACTGTATTTTTTCATGCCATTTGAACCTTAGGTTTTTCCATAAAAACATGAAAATTCTTACGCTGTTTAACCCGTTATAACTTGGTTACAAATATTTAAATCGAGATAAGAACTGGTCTGTGAGGTAATAAGTTAATCTAGGAACAACATACAATTGTAAAAAAGACGATTTTGTTTATTACTTTTCTTAAAAATTGAGTTTCAAATTTGTGTATTCGCATGGTCGCGTGAACGGTGTGCCCAGTATAGTTCAACCTTAACCCTTCTATAAACTGTTTACAGTTAGACCGATATTTTAGAACAATCTGTTAAAAAGTCGTCTGTTTAGAAGTTTTATTCAAGGCAAATTTGTCTCAATTAAACATGCGTAATTGAGGGGTTCAATTCACAAATAGTTTTAATAAACCTTGAAGATCTTACCTAAAATTCCGAATAACTATTTTATTTGTATGAAATTCTAATGATTTAATAAAACAATAAATTAATATCTTAATAAATCGTAATAGAAAAATACATTGACACAATTTTTACTTTGTACCAAACTGAGTACAAAAATTTGGTACATTTTATTTTATACAAGATACTGTGTACATTTATGTAGGTCCTACAAATGACTTAAAATCGAAACAAATCTTTGTGACGCTGCAGGTATCTCCTTAAATATCATTAAAAATGTTTTTTGATAAAAAAAAATCTTGAACTGTTGATTTATTTTACTGCCGCTATAATCGCTCAGCATTACCAGTGGAATTATTCACTTTTAGTGAAATTAACAAAGTTTCTACATTTCTAAAATACTCCAGCTTAACAAATTTGGATCCTCGTGATGTGTCTCAATTCACCCAGCCAAAGCTTTTTAATGCATTTAATATTCTCGCCCCTTTTGCCATCCCCACCCTGATTCCATCCCCAAATACTCCACCCGAAACTCCTTTAATATCAAACGCAAAACGTCCGCTTCAGGTTCCGTCCAAGGTTTTTGTAGTGCACGAGTCTGTTGCTATAGTGAATCCGGGAACAGTGTCACCGGAGTTGAAACCGGAACGTGCTCGGACTTTTAATTAGATGCGCCGCACAATCGATACCAGGACTCACCCGAACTCAAGACATACTATCGATTCACTATGTTATACATCCTACAGCTAAGACCGGCGAACCCAATCAAAACTTCTACATTACTTAATCCCCGATATACGTCCTCATCACGAAATCGGACAATTTCGATAACCGATCTCCCGCAGGAAAACCTCACATGACGGCGACGGGCTGTAGTAGAAATTTTTATTCGAACCGTGGACTTTTCATTTAACCCATATGTTTAGACGTTGAGGAAAAGTTCATTCACTTTCCCCCTATTGAATAATTCATATATCGATCTACCTCAGTCTGACCTTTCTGCTTTCCTCATATTAAGTAGCGAGGAGCTTTTGGGCTGCAATTCAAGGTCACAATGTGCGAGTACTACAAGCACAAATCACACTCATTGCAAGGAAACTATAATGAACGCCTGCTCGGAGCGTCTTGAGTTTCGATTCCATCATACAGGATTATAAGTTCTACATTCATTTTAAACCAAAAATTCAGTGGTTTAGTAAGCAAATATGAAAAAAATTCAGTCATTTATGTTTGTCACAAAAAGGGTTGCGTCAAAAAAGACCAAGAGCTTGAACTACCAAATATTATTTAATAAAAAGCTTCAAATTTAATTGAGAGGTCGGAGAGAACTAAGGTCACATATCCATTAAAAAAAAAATTTTTTTTGTTGGTGGTACATGTTTCGGCGATCAGTTGGCATTATCAGCCAAAGGTTTTTGAAAAACTAAATTATTTAAGATTGAGTTTTAGAACAAAATCAAAAACAGGTACCGGAATACAATTAACAGGTTATTATTTCTGTGATGACATTGATGACATGTTTAATGAATGGAAAATTTAGTATAAAAAAATCTCGTTTTCATCAGATAATAAAAAAATCCACACGCAAAGGAAAAAATATAAAATAAGAATTTAATAGCAAACACCGATTTCTGACTGATTATTAGTTTTTGAGATTCAACAAAAAATACACAAACTGGGAAAAGATGACGTCTCATAACAATTTTACAAACTTGAAGGATGTTTGTTAAAACAATTCAAAAAAAAAAACTCAAAAAAACTTACAATTTACCCCAAACTGCAAATATAAATATTTCAAGTTTAAAATACTTCTTTAATATAAAAAAGAAAACATTAATTATCTGTGCAATTAATAGATGCTTATTGGTAGAACTTTAAAAACTGGTGTTTCTTACAAGGGTTAATGAAAGAAAAGCAAAAACACTTTTCAAAGAAATAAAAAAAAATGTAAAAAAAACATACAATTTTCAGAAAAAAGTTTAATACATATTAAAGAGCATCAATGCTATATTATAATTATAAAACTAAGATGGATTTAATCAAATACATAGAATCAACATACTTAAAGCAAGATAAATAAACAAAAAATAAGAGAATGCAGTCTTCTCTAAAATTGGACAAAAATACAAGTAAAAAGTTAATAGGTACGATATCAACATGCAACATAAAGAAAAGGGTACTTAATTTAACTCAAAAACTATGACTTATGTAACACTGTTATTAAAATCATTTTATTTTAGACGATTCCTTGTTCAAAAATAAAAATAAAAAAATATCAATAAATAGATACTTACAGAAATAACGAAATTAAAAATATTTTTGGGATAAGTTTATGGTTTTTATAAAGCTTAGATTAAGAAAAACAAAACAAAAAGTGAAATTGTGTCTTTAAAAAAAAATAAAACTTCAGCTGATATTAGCTGATTAGCTGATACCTACTTAAACCTGAAATTTCAGGTCTCAGCTTATAGTTTCAATGATTATAAAACCTACCACAAGTTTGTTTAAAATAAAATAATTTTCACTCACTATGCTAAAAAATTAACTTATTAAAAAAATTTCAACTTCTGACGCTTTTGACAAAATAATTATCTAATATAAGAACAATATCGCAAAAAAACCTTCTCGTACATACATATAGAACGAGAACTTTAGAAAAAATTAAAAAACACGACTTCTAAATCTTATCAACAGCTACTGATTTCTACTTGTAATAAAAAAACTAAACAAAGAAAAAAAATTAAAAAACTTGAATCATAAAAGATTTTATTAGATTTAAATCAATGCAAAATATAAATGTACAAATGTTACGAGTCGAATTTAATGTTCAAAAATGTTACAAGTGTTTGAACCAGAAATATACCTACGAATATTGTAAAACGTGTAAAAACCGTCGAAAACGTTAGCGGGTAATATCTGAAAAAAAAACGTTCTCGTCCTTTTGTAGTGTCTGTAAATGTCATTTCAGTGGTTCCATTTGGTGTTGTAGCAGATAAACTTGTATAAATTCGAGTATATGTGCATTGTTAAAATCAACATCGATTTACGTTTGTACCTCGTATTGGCGTAATTATAGAACAGTGTAAAAGTGTCCTTTGTGTGTGTGTGTGTATCCCTCGCTTGCGTTTCTCGATCTGCACCCACCATTAGCGGATATTAAAGGGGTGGTGGCATTGGAGGGTGGCCTCCGCGAATAACGATCCGAGACTCGTCCTTTCCAGGATAAAGCGCGCGCGCTCCTTCCTTTCCAGGTGACGCGATCAGGTGACGTGGACAGGCGCAGTTGGCCTTGGTGGGTGCATCGGCCCTATCTGCCTTGCAAATGAGTTCTTATTTATGGGATTTATGAACTTCAAAGCGTGCATTTCCGGCCTGGAGCCGGATTTTTCCGGGATAATCTCGACCATCTTGATTCGGTGCTAATGTTCGGCGGAACCAAAAGGCCGTTCGCAGATAGTAAAGGACGGACCCTTGGCGGGGTCTTAGCAGGGCTAACTGCCTTCTAATCTGCCACGTTAAACGTCCACAATGGGAAGATTATTATACCCTTCCGGTTGTGCTGCAGGATCCGGAGTATTACTGTTTCACTAACTTAAATCTCTCATTGTCGGAGTGGAAAATGAGGATGAGGAGTGATAAGGAGTTACTAATTGAGAGAAAAACGGTTATGTGTTTGGTGGTGCTGAGGTTACGCCATCTAGGGAAGATTTTTAACTAGAGCTCGGGTTCGTGCATATGAATAATAATTCTTGAATCGGTTTGCATTCAACGTGAAAAACGGTTTGCATAATAGTGTACGGACGCGAGGCGACAACTACTGTTTTAATTCGGCCGTAATCTAGTTTAATTGCTGGAAAATTGCAACGGTTGAAGAATAAAAATCATAAAAGCTGTATTTCTATGCACACTGTTCGATTTTATGAGTTCGTATCTCGCCGATACTTTCAGCGAAATATCGAAAGTAATCTGATGACAGCATCATTGAAATTTTTGCAACATGTATACACCCAGAAGCAATATAAATGTCTATCCTATTACATAATATCATTCTCTAAATTGCACGTCATGAAAAATTCTTTCTTCTATTAGATAAGTTCAATACAATATTGGTTTTCGCCTCTGCTCACTAGAGTAGGTACTTTGGTATTTATAAATAAAATAATATGTAACATGAAAAACATTATAAAGTAATTAATTTTAGTTAACTCATCAATAATAAAAATTAAGAACAAGAAATAAGAAAAAAAAACACACAAAAACACCGTTTCCGGCTGTTGTAATAAAGTGTAACTCTTCGTCCCCTTTGTTGTGGGTTGCCTATAACGCCCTCCAAGTTCTGCTTTCATCCAGCCTGAAAAAGCTATACCGGTTACTATATGAAAAAATGTAATGCTTTAGTTTTAATTATTTAAAAAAGTTGTATTTTAACATCAAAATTTTCATTTCATTTGCCTACATTTTCCTATGATAATATAATTTAAATGTTTGAAATACAGTTTTTTTTAGTTTTCAGCAAAATTAATTAATTAAACATTAGGTAAAAATAATAGCTGTTACGTAAAATTAGTTAATGTTTATCAAAATTAGTAAAATCGGTGTAAAAATAGCCATGTATTAAATATCTATACGTATAAAATTAATGTAAATCGGCAAATCCCTTTTCCATGGGGGGAAACAATTTCACTTTTTTTCCACTTCTAAATACGTCTTTGGGTCTCTCTAAATCTTTCACCTCAAAAAAGTTTTTTTTGTACTCATAGGTCCTAAACAGCTATTTCCTGTTATCCCCAGCGTGTGAGAAAGTAACTTTTCCGGTGTTTTTTACTTTCCGACAGTGGCTAGGGACATTTTGTAGGTTGGTATCGCTATCGTTGAGTTGGAAACGATTGAGATTGTATGATAAGTGACAGTTCATGTCAATTTTTTGATTGTTTGACCTGTTACCAATCCAGTAGCAGAAAAAACTAAATTATGAATTTTTGTAATTTTTAATTTTTTTTGAGATTCGTTACAAAAATATTGTACCTAACTTGTTTGGAAAGCAATTTCCCACATTCGCACTTCATGCGGCTGATGTGGGAAATTGTATTTTCCAAACACGTTAGGTAAATAACTATTTTAGTTCATGTCGTCTATTATTTAAATATTTAATTTTTTATTAATCGTACCATTATCTTTTTATTCGATTTCTTTTTAAATAACATTATTGCCTAGAATTGAGGTTATTTTATCTAGCACTTTATTAGCATCTTTATTTCAACGCACTTTGTTGTTTATTCATTTCCGTTTGTTTTTTATTTATTATTTAGTAAAGCTTTGTCATTGTTCAACAAATATTATAATTGAAATTCTTTTGTCCTGTGTTGTTCGTACTTTTTTCCGATTATTCTCTGTTTGTTATCGGTTGTAATTTGTCTGTTTTTCGTTCGTTACATCGGCGTAATGTCTTCGGTATTAAGGGTGGCGTTATCCGTGGTGTTTTATCAGATTCAGCGTCACATTGCGCCACATTCAGGATCGCAACTGTACAAAAATAGGAGGCACAATGAGCAGAGCTGGGTTGCGGCAATCAATACAAGGTGAAGACGGCCCCTGAATGCTAAACAACTGCCGACGTCGACGTTGCCGCCGCCACGAAAATTCACCATCACTGCCGTCCTGGGGGCAGGCAGACCGACTGCAGTATTCCCCTTGAAGCTGGACGGTAGAATAGTTCGTGCTTGAAATTTATAGAAAATGCACTTAAATACTTCAACGGAAAATCGACGCTTGCACGTAACGGAAGTGTTTGGGGGCAGCGGGCGAACTGGGGATTGTTCGATATACTTTAAAAAATAATTCAATAAAACCAACACACAATACAACATAAATTTTTATAAAAACAAAAATCAGCTGAAATATTGAAGCAACAGCAAAATATGTAATATATCTAAATATTTACGAGCGAAAGTACCACTAGTACCAAAAGTTATAAATAAAGTGGGTAGGTATACCTACAACCTATGATAAAGAAAACAAAGAAACTAAAAATAAAAAAAAAATTTGTTAGTAGTCACAGAAAAAATAAACTAAACTATGGAAACATAAAAATGTTCTTCAAACCTGAAGAAGAATCATGAAAATGTATTTAATACATATTCAGATTAGTAAAATTGGATTTGATTTATAGTTTTTTTATTAAATCACTAGTGGTGTAATAGATTTTATTTTTCAGACAATAATTATACAATTCGGTAAGTATCCAATTTTAATGTGAACAAGATAGCATTACATTTTGGGCAAAAATAAGTCCAGAGGCGAAACAGCTTATTTCCGATTATTTGCAAAAAATTTCTATTTTAATGATCGCTATAACATGCTATCGTTTGCCAACATACTTTTGAAACAGCTTGTATACTGCATTCGCTACCAGATATTCTTTTGAAACAGCTTCGGTTCGGTTGAAATAAGAAAATTTTAGCTATTTTTAGCTATGCTTCGGCGTGAGGATGAAATCAGGAAGTCGCCATGTGTCTTGTTCGGCACTCCTTTCTGGCAATGTTTGCAAATTTCATTTGTGTTTGTATAAAAAGTGAGTCAGCCACCCTTGAAGGAACGGTTTGCGGTGTATAGGATTTATATTGGATGTTTCAGTTGAATATGTGGTGTTAGAGACATCGGCACCGGGTGCCCGCCTCGGAGACCCTTGTCATGGAAATGATGCCTCCGAGCTACGAGCTCACTTAACTAGAGTATTGTCAAACCCCAACCGGCGGCGGCGACAGTCCAACTTGTAAAACCCGCATATACACATGCAGACTCGGAAAATTCGTACATAAAAAGAGTTTTCTTCCTGAATCGAGAGTAGGTGGACGCGAATTCGGAGCATGGTCGCCAATAAAAATTTTATTGTCCCTTCGACTATGTCTAATTTCGAAAAATTCAACTTCGTTAAGGTTTTTATCGTCGACGTGACAGCTGTCAGCCACAATGTAGTGGTTTGAAGTCAAAAATCCCCTACCAATTTATAATTCCCTATTGTGGGGAGGCTCCGACTGCCGCCACGTTTTCACCCCCTTGTCGATGATGAGATCGCGGCCCGATATTAAGCCGACTGATTGTCTAATTGCACGTTTCGACGGAACAATTTATAAAATGCGAGCGCTGGGACAGGACATTTATTCGAAATACTTTCGAGATGCATTTTTAATGCTGTTCGACATGATCGATTCCAGGTTCGTGATGGAAATTGGAAAGAACTGATTTTTATGCTTTTGTTCGTTTGTAACAACCCACACATATTCAAAAATTGTAACACTTCAATCGATTGAAACACTACTGCCAACGTTCGGGCGGTAAACCTGCCTAGATAAGAGATTCAGCAAAGACAATAAATCGCAACTGCACCTGATTTATGAAATCTGGATTTATGTTTTGCACTATTTTTGTCACTTACTCTATTTCGCAGCAAACTGTATACTGAATGCACAAACTAGGAATAAACGCTTTTTTTACACATCATTGTTCAAATTGTCTTTATTTTATTTTTAACGTTATCACTCACCAGTAGTTAGACCGACAATTTGCATTTGTGTGACAACCGAACGGAAAGAATTTTCTCTTGCGTCTTTGTTTTTATATTTATTTTTTCTGTGATTTCAAAAACCATTATCTTTTTGATACAGGCTCAAAAATTTTATCATTACAGTTTCAGACCACTTAGAATTATTTTCTATTTCTATACAGAGTGGGTTTTAACTATACGCATAAACTTAAAGAATAAATATCTATAATAGTTGTTGCTAAATAATAACGAATTAACAAATAGTGAAAAACTTGACCACCTCTTTTTAAATTTAATTTAGTATATTTTCCAAAATTTTAATTTGGAAGCGTAGTTGACTGAACTACAAGGGTAAGCGCCAGTTAAAATGAAAAATCCATTGTTGGTATCAATTTTACATATTAGGTAACTTTTTGAAAAGTTTTAAAAAACTAAACACCAATTTTAAAAAATTATGTATACAATTCGCACCGATAATCTGGAATAAAGTTAATATTTTCCATTTTTTCTTATACATTGCCCAATGTTGTTAGAAATGTGATATATTTCATTAACAATTATTTAAACCGAACATGCGCTTTTAATTGTCATTGACCATTAATTTACTTTACTACCACAGTGACATATGGTGGAGGCGCCGGGTAACCTTTTAGTATTCCGTAATTTGTTGAGCTTTGAAAGGTCGGTTTTGCTAATGGTAAATTTTGCAATGGAGGTTTAGTCAGCCTAGCAAAATTTAATAAAACTAACGGAATACGAGGAGGTTAGCGTTTATTGGGTTTTGTGTAAGTACTTCGAAGAGTTTGGATTTTTTTGGTGTGAGCGTTTGACATGTGTTCTATCCTTAGTTAGAATTACTGGAAGAGTGCAAGGAAGATGACTTCTTCGGTGCTGGTACTGTAAGTACCCAGAACCTTTTAAGCGTATGTAGCCTTTAACCATTAAAGCTACTTTTCCACGACGTCATTTATTTTAACCTCCTATCACAAGCTCAAGCCCGTGACGATATGTAGTTTGTTGTTACTCATGTTCCTAGTGCTTACAATGTTTTTTTGTCTTATACATTCTTTGTTTCACTAAGAATACTTTGAAACCCGTAAAGTTGTATTAAGCAAAGGTTCCGCCCCATAAGTGTTAGAGTAAAGATGAAACGTGACCCAATTTTGGGCGGGCAATTTAAATCCCAAAACGTGCCGCACATAAATACGACAAAACGTATCGTAAAAAAAAACGAACCACTCTTGAATATTCATCGAAATTTCATTGCTGCGGCAATTAAGAAGTTGTAAATAATTATTCTCCCATTACATTACTGTAAAATATCGCGGCCACCTTATCACAGTGTAATCTCCAGCTGACGTCGGCGGCCATAACTCACCCCCAGCATTAATAAATATTTTGACAGTTTTTATGTGGCATTTAATATAATATAAAAAAACTCATGCAAATCTTTTTATGGCTTAGCACACGAACAACGAGTGCGCCAATGAAACAAACACAGAGTATGCATTTTTCATTCGTACCTATCCACGTGGTTCCCCCACCACTTATCGGTTCTGAAATCGTCGGGCATGGAATCCTGCGGGCTTTCGGCTCGAGCTTTCCTGCCACTAATAATCGCTGCACCACACAAACGTGATTTTGAGTTTTTGCTGAATTTGAGCTTTGTTGGAAGCTCGACTTGACTCCACGGCTGACTTGAGAACACTGGATATATGGTAACTACAATGGCCTCCCTCGCCCCGCTGAATTTCTCTCGAACACGAGACAGCGTTTGCATGTTAACGTAATCGTCTTGTCTCTGTTTGTCTTGTTTGTGGCCGGTGTACGCTCGCCTCTCTCCTACATACAAAATGACTACTTTCTATGCAAAAGTATGAATGAGATACGCGCCACGGGTACGTATACATGCCATGTGCCCGGGAATAGACGAGACGAAGAGAAAGGCATTAGGGGGTCTGTCGACGCTCTTCCATGAGAAATATCAACAAGAAATGATCGCACAATTTAATCAATTACAACAGGTGAACCAAAATGGACTGACTTTTCGAAGCTAACAACCCTACCACAAATATTTATAGTTAAGAGCAAATAATTGTGAATTTTATTATAAACTTGTACCAGGTGTTTCTCAGAAAAGTTGGCCCAACATTTTGGTGTGCAATTTTCTGAAGTTGTAATAATGGTTTTAAAATTCATTCAATTATTGGTACGGTCTTGTTGAATCACACTGTACAGATTAAACTGTAAAACTAAAAATACGCAAACTTATTAAAGCACTATGAAGCTTTATGATTTGACTTGTTGGAAAAGTTATTCCAACACTGGTGGGATTTTGGTTCGTCAACGCAGTAAATAAAGTTCGCATTTTATGGTTTATTTGGTTTATAAAACGTTAAACTACATGTGTTAAGATTCTTGACAAAATTATCTGACCCACGCAGGGAGTCCATTAGGCGAATAGTTTAAGTAAAATGGAAACTTATCTCAAAATGTAATAAACTTCCATTCTTCGTAGCATTTCACGCTTTAACAGTTCTGTAAAAAATCAAAAGCTGATGTAAAAGTGTTAAAGATAAAATTAAATCTAGTTGATAACACTCCATTCCTTATTGAGATTGTTTCAGTTACAGTGTTTTTCTGAAAGCTCAATAATTTACGTAGCTATCCACTTTTTTCTGTGATTGGTGTAAAATCTTGTTTTCTTTGCGGCTTCGTTAAAATAAAATGTTTACATTGGATGGTTTTCAATACCGCTCATCAAACGGCGTTGAACTGAGACGTCAATTAGTGTCGGCAGCCCCCGAATGTACTGTAATTATAAAGTATTACTCGGTCCTGCGGCCCACCACAATACGCAATCAAGCCTGAACCCGTCCTATAGTTTTCCACTCTTGTAATTTCATTATCTCGCCGAGTCGTCGCTGGAAAAAATTTTGACAGCTCAATCCTGAAATATTGTGAGTTGTATCGGAGGTAAATGCATTTGGGTTGGAATTTCCTATTACGAGATGGTATCGCAAGGAGGTGCGATCAGATGCAACGCAGTCGGAACTGATTGGACTATTATCGTTCGGGCACCACCTGACAGATACTAAATTGTGTTATTGTTGGGGCCTAAAGTGTTTCAGTGATTTTTGCGCCAGATAACACCAACAATGCTATTAGATAAACAATAAAGCCCACGCAATGGCTTGATGTTTGCTTTGGAGCTGTGCGGTGGCTTGCGGACAGGTGGGTGACAGCTTCGATGGAATTTTTATTTAACACCAGAAATGGGTTCTTAAGATAATGGAAATTATAGCAATTAGCCGACTTGTTACTGTGGGTGGTGCCTTCAGCTTTGTTTACAAAAACCGTCTAGAAATTGTTTACACAATGCATTTTTATTATTCATTAGTATATTTGAAACAATCGCATTTTTCGTATCCTTCAACTTTACAGTCGAATACTATTTTTTATGGAAATTTTTCATATGCATTTCGTGGGCTTCCTGCGAAAAGTGACCAAGTCAAAAATGAAGCTATTTCATAAATTCAGTTAAAGATTATCGCTTATCTGTAAACACACCTTTGCTGAGAGTGAGAAGTGTTTAACATCAAATCTTTAAAAATCCTGAGAGGCAGTTCATAGAATTTGCTTAAAATAATGAAACTTGAGCCCAAAAATATTTTAGCAAAAAATTTCTATGATCATAGAAAATGATTACCTATTCAAGAGTAAGCTAATTTTTTCATAAAAAATAAATAACACTCTTCTTTTGTTTTTGAAAAACTAGGAATACTTTCTTTAGTTTTATTAAAAGCAATCTTTATTGTGAAAATCAATGTATATTTCTATAAAATTAATACAATGGGGTGCTCACGTCCTGTAAATTTTTTCTTTGGTTGACCGCATCAGCATGACTAGCACCCAGCCAAAAGATACCAATCCATCACACCTTCCTCATAGAGCGATGATTATCAGGTTACTTCAAGAGACTGCATAATCGACGTGAAACAAAAAATGACAATTTCTAAAAAGTTTTCCGCGTTGTTCCTCAAACTTCTTTATCTGAACAATCTTGAAAAGTTGTTATAATTTATTCTTGCGAAAAGGGTTGTAAAACTTGGCAAAAGCATTTTCCTAACCGTAAACTGCAAACTACTGCTGAGATTTTATACAGCCGTAATTCTTGGAAATGCCTTAATAAATCTAAATAATTTTCAACTAATCTCTGTTTAAAACTATACATAAGTGCATAAGTAGTTTGCTGATTTTATAATCGGTTCTTTTATTAATTAAAAAAAGGATAACGATTATGGGTGCAGGCAGGGTTTGAGGGTGATCGTGCCGGTGGACCACGCGCCGGGTTAAGAGTGTCGTAGCAGATAAAATAATGCAAAACTGAGATTATATGAACGTGCGGTGAATTCAAATCACGGTCTGATTGATCGACTGGCCGTGTGGTGATGTCTGTTACGGGGACTTGGGGGTCCACTACCCCTCTACCATTTCTGGATCTTTGCAAGTTGCAAACAATACAATAAATAAGTAGGTGAGTTTCAATTTCGCTCTCAAAATCTCTCTGAAGAGTTAACAGTTTTATAATATCCACCCTGGTCATTACGCTGCATTATTTTCTAGTCTAGAGCTCACGTGTTGGTTAAATTTGCATACAAACCCAGTAATTCAATCAGTAATTATTCGAATAATAATGCGTCAAAACCCACCTAGTCCGCCTCGTTCCGTCGTTTTCCCAGCATTGCGTAATCCCTCGAATAAGGCCCAATTTCTACCGTTAAATAGATGGTATCGTTTACATAAATGGTCAGACATTCTTCCATCCGAAGAAATAAGCCACCACCGCACAAGAACCAACTCATTGTCCAAGATGACTCGACATAACGTGGTCAGGTAAATGCGGCACGTGGAACACCATACGACCAATTGTCAGACGCCCTCTAACTATTGTATCTAATTTAATAATGCCCAAGCTGACTAAATACAATCCATTCATCGACTTGTTGTATCATTATGCCATTGTATCTATTTGTCATGTGTCATCGTTAGACGGTTTTTTACTCTTGCTCAATCAAATTCGAATGTTGTGATTTACAACGCTTGGTATGAATGAACCTAACGAGAGGTGGAGGGAGTAAAAAGACCATCTTAACATTCGGTTTCAATATGTTCAGTTTAAAAAAAAAAATGAGAATAGAACAATGTGTACATTGCAGGAATAAAAACATCCAATAATTAATGTTTCTAATAAACCAACAAATTGGTTGTTGCAGTTCAATTAAAGTAATTCTTAGTACGATTTTCCGGTCACTCCTCACCCTCGCCGAAAAAAACCCTAATTTGCGCACCCCCACAACAAGAATGTCATTTCCAGTCGTGCGACCAGCACACCTAAAAATTTCGCATTCGTTATGGCACATCAATCGTGCTGAAGAGTATTTTAATGTAGAACCGCTGTCTTTCAAGCACTCCCACCCTCGCCTTAGAAGCCCCTTTTTAATTTCTTTTCTGTCGTTGAAGCTTATACTTTTACACACCCTTCCCATATTCCATTTTTTCTTGTCTCGTTCAAGTTAATTGTTTCGATATATTTCGTTCGAATCGTTGTGCTTTTTTCTTCCGTCGTCGGCGAACAATGGGGCGGATTGCTGTTGTCAAGTCGTAGACGCACTCTGATACATATCTGAACCGGAGCATAAAACACTTCGTGTGTGTGGCAGTTCTTCTTGGGGTTATCGGCCATCAGGAACGGCTCCAAACAGCCCTCGGAAGACTCACAGGACGACCGCATAAAGAACAGATAAAGGGTCGGAGGTTAAGGGCGAGCCAGACGGTTATCGGGCTGGATTTCTACAAAGGTTTCAAATTTTACAGGCAATTGCAGCGCTGTTATCATTTTATAAAGTCTCAATTTAGACAAGAATTTTTTTATTTGCATTTCCGGGCTAGAAAACGCCATAAACGTGAATTACCGCGCGATAATTCCGATCTCTCCTCTTCTCTACCTTTTACTTTACTACAAATGTTCCCCTATCTCATCCGAGTTTCGAGGGTACCAAGAAATTTTCTCAACTTTCATCGGTGCATCCCTGGAGAGCTTGAGCAACTTCCACTTTGCATTCGTCTATTTTTAGCCACACAAACTTGTGACCTTATTTCAAAATTCACTTAGGACATCGAGTCATTATGACATTTTTAACAATAGCCCAAGGATTCGGATTGCTTGAATGCCAGGATGTGAAACTAGAGGGTACGACTTTGTGGCCCCGAAAGGGCAAGGCCAGCTTTGAAATTAGAACAATGAGGAGTTTTTTATTGTTGTCTGGTCGCATTAATTGCGTTCGTCGAGAACGAATTTGGATAAGAAGGAGGGTCAGTAAGAAGACACATGTCTTGGGAGAGATTGGAATTCAGCAGGAAGAGGGAATATTTTAAAGTCACTTCCTTCCCCCTAACAATAAGGCTATTAGTGTAATAGACTGGCGCTCTGGACCGTGTCCAGACTGGGTAAGGCGACATTGGCGACAAATTGGGGTGAAAGATTACCTCTAAGACGTTTACTTTTCCTGCAGAAGTTCCCAAACGGCGCACAATGCGACTGCACAATTTCAAAATGTGCCTGAACACATCCATTTTTTTACACTTACGAGTAGTTCAAACAATACGAAATTTTTTTTTCAAAAATTTAACTGATTTGACACCCCTTTATTTTTTGTAAATTAAATATTATACCTATTATATTTTTTTAATCTATTTAATCTAAAGACTGCTCCTTGCAACTTTAATAATTTGGAAGTTTGCTTTGCATTTTTTTTATATTTGTCACTCTCAATCTCCGAGATGCATATCTCCCTCCATTGTCACCTCGCCGTTCGTTTTAGAACCTCTGTTTATCAATAAGGGAAGTGAGATCATTTGGGGATTGACCAAGGGTCAGGGGTAAGAAACCGATGTTCGGAATTCTATTCAGTCGCACCCTTGCATCTTGAAAGTCATCCTTTTCTCATGTTTACAATGCCATTGACACTCCTATCGTTAGAAGCGTCCCGCGTTTCCCACCGTTGACTCCCGCAATTCCGATAAAGATAAGTTTTTATTAAATAAGTCATGTAGAGGATACGGCCCTCGTTCCGCTCCCAACGAAAACAAATTAAAGGAAAGAAATTCCGAGTTAAAACGGCGTCCCGGAGGATTTCAGTAAGCAGCAATGCTAGAGCTGGAATTGATACCGCTATATAAGTTAATAGCCGGAGACAAGATTGTCCTGATTAGTCTTTCAGACATTGTGCCGTCCCGACGCCCGCCGCGACGCCCCTTTCACGCTTCATTTATCATTGTAATTTCGGCAGAGGCATTTTTCACGATTTAATCTCACCAAATCACCTGGATTAATTCAATAATAATTCTTAAAACAACCACCAAGAATAAATATTAAAAAAACATTAGAGTGGTGGGGAAATTAGAAATAGTTTTAGATAGGGATGAGCGTCTATAATTAACATTTGCGAGCAACCACTCAATTTAGGGTCCCACCTAATACTATAGAGGGTTGATTGAAGCACCGTGCGGATTGTTATTTAAAATAAGGGCTGACGTAGTTCTGATCCGATCAACATCTCCGGACTCCGGTTAGTGTGAAATAATGCCCCGGGGAACCTCGTCAGCCACGTTGTTGCATGTGGGGCGACGCTAGGCCATAATAAAAGGATTAATCAAAGTAGGCACGGGAAGAGGGATGCGGGTGGATTTGACTAAGTAATTAAAATTTTTATTGAGATAACGGCTGTAATAGGCTTGGCCGATATAAATTACCATTCGCCCACTCGAAATAAAATAAAACCAAATTTTGTCCATGAAGATTTTAACTGTTTATTATTTCTTTCAAAAAGCACGAAAAACCCTCATAGTCTAAAATTTAGACTCTAATTAATCAATTGATTTGGTCCAGGTACTAGATCCTGTCTAGTCAGAGGTACTGCAGGGATAGGTTTTTAACAGTGACAGCAGTTTTTTTACTTTTTTAAGTAATATTTTAATATTTTAACTAATAAATATTTATTATAAAAAATTGTAAAAAAACAGAAAAAAATTAAAGGCATAGAGAAAAAAACAAAGTACTTAGTTGCTAATAAGCAGACTCATCCTTCATATGTATATGAAAAACAAATTAATCTTTTGAAACAAATAATTTATTAATGGAAAAATCGTTGTGTGTACGTGTTACATAATGGTGACAAAATATAATGGGGAAAATCTGTAGTTGGTTGTATGTATTCCTTGCAACGAGTAAAAGTGAGTGGATTCCCTTCTCTGCTGCAAGTCCATCACTCCATAGCCATAAAGCAGCAATAACATAAACGATGTATAAATAGTAAATAACGGTTATAAAGACGATATGTTCCGGGAGTAATATCTCACGTTGCTCCAAGGTCGGATATATCTTGATTACGTCTCCAGCAGGAGGGAGGCGTCCGATCCTGCTGGCAGGACGTGACGCGATCCTGCACATATTTCACCGAAGCGGAGATAAATCAATGTAGTGCAGGCCGTCACAGATATGTATGGTTTTATTGCCGTGCGTCGAAGTCGGAAATTGGGCCGAAGAGCTTCATCATCTCGAGACGAATGCGTTCAGAGGTTTCATTAAAAATTTAATATGGAGGGACCCTCGTGCACTTTCTCAGCCACCTCGACGATCCCTCAAGTCGCATGTCGAGCCAGATGTTACACCGCCACCGACGCCGTGTTGCGGCTGCGGTTCTGTTCTGAATGCCGCCTCATATTGTGCTATTGCTGCTTGTTGGCGGCTCAAATGCGACCGCCGAATACGTCACTTACAAGTGTTGCAACGGCTCGATGTGGTTGGGAAGCAATAACGTGCAGCCAAGGTAGGCCAACACTCGGCGGAAAATTGGCAGGAAAATAATAACAATGCATCCGTTTAATCACAAAACTTGTTTTGAACAATATCATTGGATTTAATACAAAATTGCCATAAAACTAGACTTGACGAAAAAAAACACGTTGAAATGTTGAAATTTGCAAACTGGTTTTCCAAGTTAGTCACCTACATTCTCTAGATTATGACAGGGATTACTGACATCCCTTAAGTGTCTGTATAGGATGTTCCAAGGATATTCAATTAGGTGTTGGCCATATCGTAAGTTGGAGATAACTAGTTGTAGACTTAGACTACCTACTTATTAAAACAATTTAAGTACAAACACATGCTATTTTAAAGTACATACAGCCTGTATCAGAACTCGCTCTCCACCGGAAAGGTGCGTATAGTTTAGGCAATTCTGAAGCTAAAGTTCCTTTATAAAAAAGGTATAACTCTTTGCGTTTGGAAGACAAGAACGTTTGAAAATAGCCAATCACAAAAGGCCTTGCTCTGGAGAATTAGGGTAACACAATACGTTGATAGAAAAACAAAAAATAGGTAAAACGGACAATAAAAGTGGGCACTTGAATTATTTTTTATTGCTTAGTAACGCATTCACTGTATACACTACACCTGGGAGAGCTTCTGTAATTGGTCACTTTGAGACCTCTGTATTTCGCAAATAAAAAAAAATAAAAGACTTTTTATTTATTTTATTTATTTTTACTTTTTTTGCAATTTTGTCATCCCCAGTTCCGTTGGCATCCACCTTTCCGGTGGGGAGTGAGTTTTGATACACCCTGTAGACACTTTCTTTAGCACATAAGTCAATTTTTATTAAAATTTGTTAGAAACTTTTGCTATAGCAACTAATTGAAGTAATCCGTTCCGACTGTTCCGAGTAATAATTGCCGAACTTGGTCAAATTGGGCACCAGCCCTTTTAAAAAAGTACGTACTCGTTCCCCAACTCAATAAACCTCTTATTGAAGGAAAGAGGTTTGAAACAAATAGAGAGCAACTCTGAAATTCTGTTATTTTATAGAATTCTGAGTAGGTCATCTTAAAGAAAGGATCAAAAAAATTCTTATCGTTGCATATAGATTGCACAAAGATTACCTATCTACAAGGGCGGATCCAATTTTAATTTTTTAATAAATAATATAAAAGCTTAATAAACAAATGTTTTTTAAATAATTACATTAAAAGTCTTTTTAATGCACATTTTTTAATAAATAAATAAATAATTAATTAATTTCTAATGTGTCCATTTTGTTTAGTTTCAGTATAAGGAAAGGTACCTCTTTGGTGTTTTTTACACTTAAAAAATCACAATTTTCTGGCAACGTTTCGTCTTAATTTAATCTTCTTCAATCCGTTTATAAAAAACAATTGACGGCCTAAAGAAAATTAAATTAACATCGAAACGTTTCTAGAAAGTTGTATTTTTTTACATGATAGCAAAAAAATACCAAATACCTTTCCTTACAATGAAAATAAATTATTACCACTTAATAAAATATTATGCGAAGATTCCCGAAAAGTAAAACAAGGAAGTTGCTTAGAAATTTTTTTACGTCCAGAATTTTTTATTACTTAATAAACTTACTTAAACAACTGTATGTAAATTAACATTGCCTGTTGTATTTTATGTTGTAGTTTTTTTTAATAATTAAAAATAGTGTGTTGTTTTTCTCAATGAAAACTAATTATTTCAAAAACTTAGCGAAACCGACTAGTAAAAAAACGTTATGATGTTTTATTTGAGAAAATATAAAACATTGTAAAATTTTTTTGGAAAAAAGTTTTTTGGGCTTAACTTTTGTGCAAATTTATTTAAATACAGCGTGATTCTTAAATAGACCGACAAAATTCTACCCATGGTAGTGTCAAATGAGTACATGCCGGGAAAAATAGTAAAAAAATTCCTTGCATAACAGTTTTCGAAATAATTTTTTTTTAAGTTATGTTGGAGATAAAGCGTACGCCACTGATGTATTCGTAAGTAGTATTAGCACAATGGGAAGCATGATAATCATCTGATGACAATGTACTTGATCAATGCAAGAATGATCACTGTGTATCATTGATATTCATGATGAAAACGAGCACATTTTTTCCAAAACAACTAATTTGAACTCATGAGCGTCGTAAGTGGCACGGATTAAAGGGTTTCTACCCCTACGAGATAAAAACGTAAATATGGTACAGATCGTCTCAACTTATCCTTGGAAGACTGTGATAAAATTTTGTCGGTCTATTTAAGAATCACCCTGTATGTATTTTAACATAACAAAAGTTTCATTCAATAGCTTCACCATTCTAAGATTTTTTGGAAGATCCCCCCCAAAATTAAATTCTGGATCCGCCCCTGCCTATCTAATAAGTATTTTATTTTGTTCACTTGAAACTTGAATTATTTTATTTTAAGTAAAAATAATAGATTTTGTTTGACATGTTACTATTTCACGTCCGAAACTAGTTTTCCTTTAAGAAAAATCCGCATCCATGAAACTCAAGAATTGCAATAACGTCGAGGGCCCCGTCCGAACGTCGACATTTCACGTGTCCCTGTCCTATTTCGCAGGCTGCGACATGCAAACACTAAAATAACTGTCCAGATTAGATTTTTTAGCCGGTAGGAGTCGATCAAACGGAACTATCGATGCGAATAATCTAGAGATTAAATATAGTTTTCCTTAGGCTACCGTTTATGGATGTATTCAGGCGAATTCTTCGACTCCTGTTGCGTGCTGCTAATCAACGAGCGCATTACATTAAATTATTTCTATAAGGTTTTTGTCCCATTTTATGAAATGTGTACTTGCTTGTCGTACGTATGGCGAGATCTCACGCGAACACCGTTACAAACCGTAAAATTATTCATTATTTATTTTGTTTATTTTCGCTACTTTCTGGGGGATTTAACTGGGACTTAATTCGAAACGGAAGCCGGCGCTGAAACACGAAACTGATTGTTAACTAATTGTCGATTAATTATTAGACGTAATTAAAACAGCGACGCGTTCCGTGTCGAAATCCCAATGCGCTACACATCGAAAATGCGGAGGAATAGAGTTTTCCTCCGGTGGAGAGGTAATTAGTCAAAAAATAAGACTCGTCACGTCCTTTATTAATTCCAATAATAAATTTTCTTTGCAAGAACAAAGGGCGCCTCTCGCTGGAACTTCTTTATAATTAACGCTGCGTGCAGGTCCTTATGATTTCAGCAAGCCGTTGTGTTGTAAGAACATAATTAAACAGCTTTCAGTCTTTTATCCCCAAGTCAATAGGACACGGTCTTCGTAGCTTTATTATAGCAGCGCCACCCCTAAATGACAATGCGCATTCCGCAGCTATAGGAAAAGGGTTGGTATTATATTAATTAGATGTTGGACTACGACTTTATTAGAAGATCGCTTTTAATTGTCGACGCCAATTGCCGGCAACCCTTCCCAGATCCGATAAAAAAACTGATCCCGTTTTACGACATTCTAATTGCTGCGACATTTCTTCGAAGCACTCGAAATGTTTGTTATTAAATGTAGCGAAATGTCAAGAACGTACTTTTCTCGTAGTCGCTTATTAAAGAAGATACCTTAAGGCACAGTGAATATTAAGTCGTTTGGTATTAGATGCGGAAAAATTCGCTCGCCTGTGGTTTTGCTATGGGACATTGACGGCAAGTAGAAAATAAACGGCAGTGCAGCAATCAAAATTGCATTAGTTGCACCAGTAGCGTAAATGGTTCCCCGCTCGGACTGTTCTTATCTAAATTATTTATACACAGCGTCTGAAAATTCAGGAAGATTTCGACAGCAGATGGCAAATTCCAGAAGTTACTTGAGAGAAAAGTGTTGGTCAAAAGCTATTTGTTTCCTCAATTGTAATTCTTCAGTTAGGAACCCAACTGTGGCGAAACTCCATCCCTCTCCTTCTCTTTAAAAAGTTATTTTTCATCCCGCTGTTGCAGCTTCGTTAATAATTATTCTTATGCCAACTCGTAACTTTTATGCGTCATCGCTTCCCATTGAGCACAGAGGTGTTACATCGCAGCTCTCCATAAGCATTTCCGTTCAATTCATTCATCAAAATGTGAAATACATAATGCGAGATGAGGGCGTCCGTAGCTTTTACGCCCCTGGCATAAACACAAGAAAAAATCACAAAGGGCCAGGTTCGAGCACGTCTCTCAACATTAAAAGAAACGTCGAGCGGTAATGGCATCTACATGTTAAATCGCATGCGGAAAATCCGGTAAAATTGCCCGTTTCGAATGCGGATAGGTTTCAGTTCGGCGCGAAATTTCACCAAAAATACCGAAATAAATCACTGGCGAGCCGAAAATAATTAAGCTCCGTACTGACAGCGCTAACGATTCGATAAAGAAGTGCCGAGCGGAAGGGTTGTTATGCCCTCAAGCAGAACTGTTGAAGGGTTGCTAACTTGATGAATGCCGTTGCATCGCTTAATTAGGGAGAAAATTAATGCTTGCCACAACGGCGATTATTGCCATGTGCACTTTTCGGAAGGTTTTAGGACGGAAAGAAAACTCATTAAGGGCAATTGTATTGGCACTCTCAGTTAGTATAGGTATTTTTTTATTTAGCAGGGAAAGAAGCATCGACACTGAGGGAAGAAAAAATAGCAGGCAATTGGTATGCAGGACACAACAAACGCGAGGAGGGTGGATAGACCGGAACGAGATCAATACTACCAAGATGGAGAAACATACCGGAGAAACAGTCACTTCCTCTACGAACGAAATAAAAGCGATTTTTTACATTAAAATGAAAAAACACTTTCTATCGGTTCTCCATTAAATCTAATTTCTATTTAACCCAGTTTACTGAACTCAAAAGTAACTCAAAAAACTACTTATTTTCCAATTTTGTATCGACACGAGACTTGCCCTAGAAAAGTTAATATTAGTAGCTATTATCGTAACAGTAAAGCTTGTGGCGGTACATGTTGGTGTACAAGAATTTGCAACACTAAAAAACAATAAAATCTACATAGAAGTTATGAGTACTGTTATTACAGAAATTTACGTAAACGTACAACCTTGTCAAGATTCGAAAAAAGAAAGAATGATTTTACGAAACGTTTAGAAACACCAAGTACAGGGTGTCTCAACAAAAAGTTTTTGTCGAAATGTTTTAATATGGTTATTAGGTTCGGGATTAGGTATTAGATATAGCTAGAAATATGTTAGAAATTTCTGATGATTTTCTAGAATCTATGATCTCGTCGCATTTTCGATAAAAGCTAACGAAAACCGATTTGCATTAGAGAGAACAGAGATGTTTATTATAAAATAAAAATTTATAAGGCTTTAAAGTAACAGTTTTATTTATTTTTTCGCTCAAAGCTTTGGGAAAAACAATAACTTCAAGTTATGTGAGACCACTCTGTATCTCTATTATTAAAAACAAAATAGTAAATCAAACTATTAATGTCAAATAGTGACGCATTACAAGCAAATAGCAACTAATTAAAATAATTTGAATCTCATGTAACCACAGCGACTTACCTAGTGTTGTTTACCTTATTAGGAACATACATCAAAGAAGTTTTAAATAAAGCACACTAACATGTTTTGCATGCACATTTAAAAAAATGCGCTTTTTGTTTAATAAAACGTGATGAATAAAATTTAAGTACTTATTTTTGTACTTTTCAAATCTCTTATTAGTGTTAATTCATTGAATATTTTATCAACTCATATGTTTAATAACTTTTTTAATGCTCTTCCTTAAAATAATAAACAAAACAAACAAACACAAACACGTTTTTCATCAAAGGCTTAAAGATTGATCAGCTGTTGCTTTTATAAAATGTGAATCATTTTATAAAACATAATATGGTAACTGGAAAAAATGTAGTTCAAAAAACTTCTTTGTAAACACAAATTTCCTATTAGTATAGGTAATATAAAAAAACAATTTTTATTTTGGACTTGATTTTATCACATTTTTCACTTTTGTACTACTTATACGTATAGATAGGTACTACAAATTTTCTTATCTAGATAGGATCAAATGTGCACAACTTTACTTACAGTATTTACATTCTTTTAACCGTTTTCAACCTAAAATCTCAAACAGTAGTTTTTGCCGTTTTTAGTTACTGTATGTTTTTGAAAACAATTGCTATAATTTCGTTTGAAAGCGTTTATTAGTGATTTAACAAGATGATGCTTTTTCTGACGACTTTATATGAGTAAGGGAAAGCAAGCTATATTATGTACTTTTTTGTTACTTTGGTTAAATCAACATTTCTATTTTGTCTGAACACAAGCCGTGTTTTTGTCGTTTTATGCTTGATAGCATGATAGCACTTTATATCTTTTATCTGACGATACGTAGAGAAGTTTTGGATGCTCGTAAGATTAGAATTTTTTAATGTGGTACCGCATCTAGCTGTCTTGTACAACCAGTATCACTAAAAGTAGATTTTTCCATTTTCCTTTCTTTGATAGTCGAGATAAGCCCGGTCGTAGGTCGTCAGTGTTTACCATCAATTAAAAAAGCAACTCGTTAGATAAGATGTAAGTCGAAGATGTATGAAGCAGGAAGGTCTTTGAAGCCAAGGTCCTCACGTTTCGCCCGGAGGTACGCATCGAGATCTCCGACAATATTACTTAGATAACGCTAAAAAATAACCGGCTTGCTATATTTTACTCGTTTTATTTAAACATTAAAATACCAGTACAAATTGTTGAATGCGGCTGAAAACAGGGATTAATTTATGACACGGGAGTGAGTTATAAATAAAAGTTGTTATGGCGCTACATACGCTTATTACCTCTTTTTTAAGCGCATAATTAGAACACTTGACTTTTGTTCGCTTCTTTGCCGCCGACTCACCGGACTTCTTATTTGCCTCATTCCTCATGGAAATTTTTCCACCTAATGTTACTTTATGTTGTGTTACGTCGCCACGCACTCACGCAACATAAATGCAGGAAATTTCATCTCATTGGGTGTTTATGGTCTGCGATCAGCCATGAATCGCGATGGTGGTGGTACACCCACGATACAAGTCGTGTGCAATTAGAATTTTTCAGCACGTCTCGAAATAATTCGGTCACGATTTTCCGTCGTCTCCCCTTGATCCCGATCCATGTCATTCCTCAATGTCAGATCGCCTCCTTTCTCCGGATCATATTGGTTATACTCCTAACACCCGATATTGTCATATCAGCCCTGATTTATGTAATTGTATTGACTTTTCTACTTCCTCTCTCCTTTTAATGCCTTCCCCAACCCACACGACTCATATATTTTTTCCCATGATTAATGGGCTTTTCGACAGATACGGCTTGAAGGATCTCTCAGACACTGCAACGGCGAATTCAGGGCTGGAATACGTGCCCATAACCTGTCCGATTTGATTGATAATTTGATCTTTGGGTTAATAACTGAGCTCCGAGAAGTAAACAAAAGGGTTAATAGGGGGGCGATTTATTATTTCTTACAAGTCAAACTCGTAATTAATTTTAAAACAAGACGCAGTATTTGAACAAACTGAAAAAATAAGTAAAAACTTGCGTATAATACTAAAGTCGTGGACAGAAATCAATTGGGAAACCTAGAATCTCATCACAAAGCACAACTTTTCATTATTTACATAATAATTTTCACCTCAATTTTATAATTTTAATTTTATAGTAATTTTTTTACTATGCGACTTATTTATTACCTTGGTGCGTTAGTTTATGGCAACAGCCGGTGGTAGAGTTAAATTAACTCAAATTTCCTCGACCACTTTCACGCATTTCCTGATAAAAAAATGTTCTAAATATGAGCCAAAACAAATATATTATGTTTTAATGGCAAAACTTCATTGAAAGATTTTTTTTTAAAACATCAACACACTTTTAACATTCCGCACACTTGGCTCTAATTAAGCCATTATTTTTAAATTTAGTGGAGAAAGCAGTGAAATGAAGCCTCTGTTATCAGTCGGGCGCACAGGTGTCCAAAACCTGCTTGGAAAAAGATTCAAAGCGGGTTTTGCAGGTTGCCTAACGTTTCGTCAAATTTTCTGAATGGCCCACCTCATCGCTGTTTGTTCAGAAGCGCACGGAGGAATTGTTCGTTTCTGAAAAGAGTGACAGGTGATGTCAGTGTTTTGTGGACGTAACTGTGAAGAACAAGGCAAATATTGATTCTTGTATCCGGACAGTGGCCAGCAAACATTATAAAACTGTCTGTGCAAACATTGAAAATGACCGGGTACGCCGGTTTTTCGACGACAACTTATCATTTTTCTTTTTGAACACATTGCATCAACTTCGCCACGGCAATTAATATCGGGAGTTGACATTCACAATTGTACGACATTCCAGCGGTTTTTTCACGAACGCAAGAGTGGACTTGGACAAATGTGTGTTTCATAGAATTTTACAATAGACATCTGCTCAAAATAAAAAGTATTAGCCATAATTTAGGGCACAAATGACAGTGCTCTCTGATGCCTTTTATTGTTACAAAAGTGCAGTAATTCCTATTAATTTATAGATGATATCAGAGGTGTTAGCGGATATAGGTTCACTTCCTCCTTTTCGTCGTTTTTAAGGACAATGGATAATAAGTTAAGGTCATTTCCGGTAGGAATATTGTTTTGTTTTTTCATTGTAAAAAATGGTTGTCATGAATCATAATTGGTTCAGATCACTTTCTGTATACCTCTATTCTGTTTTATAAAATAGTCATTCTTATAAACAATTCCGGCCAGTTTCTAATAATATTATACCAATTATTATTTAGTTACCTTAAAATAAGTTTACGCATAACAAAACATTTTAACTTATAATTTGGTTGCACATAATCAAAGTAGTTGCTTAATTGATGTGTGATTTCCTTTAATAGAAAAGTCCTTTTACAACCGAGTTCACAACAATAAGGAAAAAAGGAACAAAAGAATAGAACTAAATATAATAGAATAATAGAACTAAAAATTGTTCCAATGTCACTGAAAGTGTTGGTAGTTCCTAATGAGTAGGTGCTCGTAGTTATATTGTCTGCAATCCCATTTATGGATGTAATTGCACTTATTAAGATAAAATAACAGTGTCGAAATTTTAATTTTCTGTTAAACTATTCAGATACATACTAGTACTAAAAACTTAAAACATAAATAATTTTTAGAGCACAATCTTTAATCAGAAAAATTGTCATAGAATGGCAGTTAACAAAAAATACATCTTTAGTGAAAGATGAAAAGGCGAACTTAAAAACTTCAAAATTATTACAGAAAATAAATAGTTTGAGCAAAAATCGCTTGGTTCCGTAGTTTTGCCCAAAGCTGTGCATGAAGCTGATACTGCAACGAAGTTAGAAAACTGTTGTTTTAGTAACATTTTCCCGATTGGTCGTCCTCGATGAATCAGTAGAGAAGATCGCGATTGAAAATTGCGTTAATAGACCGATCGCTCGGAATGTAGGTTTAGTTTAATATCATAAAAAATTCTTCGGAATGCTAAAGTGTTGCGTAAGCAATTTCCACACATTCATGTGCCCACGTAAACAATGGCATAGAATCGTCGAGGAAAACGGGTTAGCAGCACTCCGGCATGGCCTTATTCCAGTCGACCTCCGATCCGATCACTACACATGACAGTGTCGGGCCCCCCAACCCCCTCGGCCCCCCACGTAATACCTTTGGGCTGACATCACCTTTGGCGACAAATTCTACTTTATGTTTCGAGATTTTTATTTAACGATTGTCAATCTCATTAAATTTTTAACAGCCTCTGGTTTTAATTAGATGCGAAGCGATAACGCGCCGAGCTTATTAAGACATCTGTCGACGATTCCGGACTCGTAAAAGACACAAACGACGATGGAAATGCGAAAAAGATGGTGATTATTAACGGGATTCGGACATTTTCGGAAAATAAGCGACTGGTACGAATTTATTGAATGGTACTGCAAGCATCCGAGTTACTAGCACACAGGTGCTTCAAAAGAAGTAATAACGGGTCCAGATATGTCATTTTGGTATTTCTTCAAATGACTCATCCGATAATTGATCGAACGAAACCAAAAGTTGGTCAAATAAATTAAATAAAGACAACTAAAATAGCAATTTGCAAAAAAATTAAAATAATAAATAACCATATCTTGAAAATCTATCGAAAAAGAAGACTCGATTTGTTAATTAAATTCTTAAGTTTCCGTAGCGTATTTTCTTTAATGTTCCAGTACTGCATCATTTCTCACATTTTGAATTAGAATTACCGCTGTTTTGAGAAAATAAAACGAAGATTGATTCTTGATGGCCGATTAAAGGCATCATTTTGATGATTCAGTCTGAATCACATTAGGTAATAAAACTGGATAATTCTCCGAAGTAGATTTTGATCTGAAATGACACAACTTATAATCACAATGATTGGCGTTGTAATTAAATTTTACATTAAAAACTCCCTGCGTGTGTGAATTAAATTAAAGTGCGGATATTTCATTCATGCTTTTAATTATCTATTAATTTATGGTCGTAAAAGTAGTAGATTTGAATTTTTCGAGTTAACGTCCCAATCGACGTCTCCCATCCGTATGTAAATTTAATCAACATGAAGCCATAAATCGCGCCTTATCTGAAAATAAGCGCGCCTCAATCCTCCGATAAGAGAATATTTCAAAAGAGTAAAACCTCCTCTGATGAAGAGCATAATTTGAATAATGTGCCGTGGCACCTGTTTCTCTGTCTGTTCATTAATAAAATCGGTCCGAAAAATATCGTGATTTATGCCGATGTAATCATTTACACGTACCTGAATAAATGTCATTCGTTATATTCCCGGTATAAACAAATAGCATCGACTAAAAGTCGGTAAATCATTGCCGGCATTATAATAACACTACAACAATATAAATCAAAATTAAATGTTCCCCAACCATGCAAGTATAATGATGCCGAATTTACATAACCATGATAAATAACGAATTAATTTTGTAATTACCGGAAAAATGCAGGCACGGTGAAGAGTCGAGCGAGAGACAGCTCTCCTTTCTAAAAATGCAAAATACCGAGCGCGATATTCTATGAACTTGACCCAGTAATACCGCCCATAGAGATCGCGTTCCTTACCGAGACGCCCGGTATATTAGCATACGTCAACAAAGAATATATTAATAAATTAAAACTTTAATGCAAACAAATAAAACGCTAATGCCGGAATGAAAGTAAAAGCGACTCGCGGTTAATAATATCGTGTGCTTCCCATTCTCATCACCTCATCAGCACATCGATCGTTAACGCCTGAATAATTAGCGACAGACGAATTAATTTTTATTCAGACTGAATTATCGTAATTGAAAGTTACTACACAGCCAATTGAGATTTTAAAACAAACACTTTTAGACTCCCAACGTGCAATTAAATTCGAATTACTTATTATGAATGAATTTATCAGATCTAAGTAATTACTTGCTTTTTCTACCGGTACAACAATCATAAAAATGGACAAAGCGTAATATATCATTTTTTCTGCTACATATACTTTTGACAGACTTTGTTTAATTTTCTAAATCTAAAATGATTGATGTTTACCGGATTAATTAAACGACTAGAATAAATACATATTAACACAATTTGCAGAAAAGCAGCATTCTTTCAATGGAGCCACTCTAGTAAAGAATTCGTAATAATACGTGTATGAGACAAAAAAAATATTGCCCCTCTTTGAGTCTTCGGTCTAGCAAATTTTTTTCGGAGATTTTAGTTTTTAGCAGTTTTTAACAATCTTGTGTTGTTCCAAGATTTGGGCGAATTGTCTGGATTACGGTAGTAGGTATTCTTCTAAATCAGTCTTATACTTCATTAAGAAAGTTAAATTAAAATGTTAGAAACTTCTAAGTATCTACGAGTATCTTCTTAAAAATGCCGACTGTGTTTAATAGTTTGTATGATTTCACAGTTGAAGCATTCTTCTGATGTCTAATTGTGTGCTCAGTAGCTCAGTGATGATGAATGTTGTAGGTAGGTAGAACCAGATCTTGACGTTTTTCATTTTAATTGATTGAGTCCGGGTAAGTGACTTCTTGCTAGTTTTGAGAAGTACGACTGGATGAAAAAATGCGGTCTCTGTGTGAAAGACGCAGAGTTTAACAAAATCCAACAATGGTCAATAAATTCGTTTTTTCTCGCTTTGGTATTTTTTCCCTGTTAAGCAATCATGCCCATTTCCCCAGTTCCGCCACTTTTTGTTTAACTACACTTCGGATTCCTGTCTCGCGCGACTTACCATCAGGCCTGATTAATTTATTTCGATTCAAAACCACTATAACGTATTTATCGGTTTAAACAAGTTTTTTAATTGACATGTTTTTTTGCGACTTGCAAACGTCTGCTATCTGGCCATTCAGCCAGTTTTAAAGGAGTCCAATTAATCACTTTAATGATTCCTCCCATTAAACAGTAGTAAAGTCGTTGTCAGTACGTCCGTCATTATATAATTTCAGGTTGGTCGATGACAAAAAATGCGTAATCATATGACAAACTCAACTGGGACCTACCTTGAAAACTTTTCCTTTTCCTAGAGATAAGATCGGCTAACTAGATGGAATAATAGAATATAATTTAAGGCTGGATTTGCTGTATTAAAATCGTGATCGATATCTCCGCTTATATTGTTGGCTACAGAGATTTATCATTAGACGATAACGGGTAATAAGATTAAACCAGATGCCAAGGTTAGCTTAGAGGTGACACACACATGGACCAAAATAAAAACGTCCATTCAATATTAATGGTATCAATCAGCAGGATCAGACACTACTGGTATTGCCTAAGCTGAAACCGGTCCAAATGACACCACACCACAAGGCTATTCTGCTTCCAAGCAGAAAAACACACAGTTTTACCAACTTATAAATGGACCATCTAATACCATGCGATCATTTGAATTTATAATTAAAGTAGGCGGTTTTGTGTCTTTGTGATTGGAAAACTTAGAGAAACTGAGGGAAAAAATATATTCCAATTGAATATATTACCGTTTAAACATTATTATTTGACTCCTCAGCTTGATTAATTATTAAGTTAAAAAACTGACAAAGCCTACTTTAATCATAAATTCAAATGATCGCATGGTACAATCTTCGAAACATGTGAATTGAAAACATGCAGAACCAAATCAAGCAAAGACTGATGAAATGATTTTTTTTTAAAATATAATCATTTATTTAGAACATAGAACTACTAGAGCTCAACTATAAACACCAAACGTAAACTTTGTATGTGTGTTACTTATGTTTACGTCAAGCCACCAAATATGCGATGGTTCTGAAGAATAATTTTTTGCGGCATGTTAAGTATTTTATTTAATTTATTGACCTCAAAAAACTAGATAGTGTATTCAGTGTTAGATTTACTTTAATGAGATTTTTCTAACTTAAAAATGGATTCTAAAACTTGGCACAATCTATTATTTCCATATCGGGCTTGATTAAGGATCTCATTATTTATTAAAAACTTTTGCTGAGTCTAGTCTAATCGAGCAAATTTCAATTAAATGTGTTTACGCTGTGGATGCTTTATTATTTTTATTTCTCGTGTAGTAGATAAATGTCTACCGCGCACACTTAACATTTTTCAGTCACCTAATTACCTCAATTACATTACATATTTTTTCAAACCGCGTAAGTAAGCACGTTGTAATTACAACCGCGAGTCTCTTATCCAGATGGCGTCTAGCAATTCAGTCGCAACGCAGTTCTTTTCACAATATTATATTTAAAATATTAACAAGAATTGCTCTTATTTATCTTTGTTTTACTGCCACATGCTGGTCTGGAACTGCCTTGCCGGGTTTTATAATTGCGCCATAACTTGAGAAATATTTTGTCATTTATCTGCTATATATAACGTATGTACGTGCCACGTAATTATATAAATGCTTCGAAATTTTTAAATTCTAACGTCAGACGGGTCCGATTGAGTCTTAAACGGCTCTAGCTCTGCGATAAATTTTGCGCCACCTTTGTGTGCAACGGTCAAGAAGGTTACTTTTTGAGCCTTGTAAGGGCACCCTTCTGCCGACTGTCTGATTTCATCACGACGTTGATCAATCTGAGGTTTCCCAACCTGGATCTCGTCTTAATTGGTATTAATAGCCCCAAGTCCATCAATATTACGTTCCGAAGAAGTCTTCCAACATTCACCGTTGGCATCTTTATAACTCGACGAAATCCATTCAACAACATACACGGGATGTCATCGAAATTTTCGTCGTTATTTATCGCCTTATTAATAAGTGTCAGCTTTCTTTATTGTTCGGACTTATAAATTGTCGACGATTAAAAAAATATGTCGATTGACTAGTTCGTATATGTGAAGGACCGATAAAAAATAAGGTTTTGTGTCGATGAAACGAGCACAATAAATTTTCCTACTTCACTATTTCGGGATTAATGAACTTGAACGAGTTGTTCATTGATGCTCCCTTGAATATCTAACTTCTACGTCACAAAATTCATTTGAATAACATTTGAATACATCGATCTGGTGTAATACTGAACACGAAGAACTTGGCCTAGGTCGGACTGTTCGATATCTATGACACGCGATGAGGGAGCTACTAGTTTTAACAAGGAGCTCAAAATGATGGTGATTTCCAGACACAAAGAGTCAAATAAATAAGGATAAACCTTCTTCGTTAAACGTATTCTGGAAAATTTTATTTCTGCATTTTAACTACATATTTTATATGTCTACAATCTACCAATACATACAATTAAATATAGATTTGTGGCAGATTTTCAAATTAATATTATGGGAAAATATGCAAGTCATATGTAACTGCAAATTAATTTATATCCAAGGTAGTTTAGCATTAAATTATAATGTTTTAAACACATCCACTTACCAAAGTGTTAAAAAGTAATTTTATTTTCAACAGTCATTAAATCTAATGCATTTGACACATAATTAATTAGTGTGTATTTATTAGATCGAAATAAATTAGTTTTATATCGTAAAGTCGAAACATTTATCTTCATACATTAACAAATTCTTTTGAAACAAATCTTGTATATTAAAATAAGAAGAACATATTTTTTTAAATAATTGTTACCTAGTATGAGAAGATGGTCGTTTTTTGCTAACAGATTAAGGACAACTGTAGACCACAGCATTTTGAGACAATTGCATTAGATGTTGATCAATTACGTCAAAGACAACGTGCTTGCACAGTACAGCCTTTTCTGTTAAAACTTGTTGCGGTCCATAAAATCGCCCATTAACATATTAATAAGTCATTATTTGAGGAATAATGGCTGCCGCCAACAATACAGTATGTAACAATTGTGTCCAAAGAATGGGTTTTGTGCGCTTCTTTCAGCTCGTATATAACTCGCGTTCAGTTACATAGCAGTTGGTTGTTGAAACCGTCTATTGATAATTTTATAGGTAAATAAATAAAAGTTTAATGGCCATGCACACACAACTCTTTGACGGGGTCCTCTAACCCAGGCCAGGTGAAAGTCGGAATCCAGGACCGGTCGCAGGTGTCAATAACGCAATAATTGCTGTACATCTCATCGTCTCGGAGAAGAAAAAGTCAATTTTAATGAAAATAAGGCGACGGCGCTCGGCTTATAAATCGGTCACTTTATCATATTCAAAGTAGTCTGTTAACAGTGAGGAAAAATCGGACTCGGCGAGGTTTAATGCCGATTATTAATTTTATCTGGTCAATAATTTTTGTATCAATCACCAGTCGACACGTTGTAGGAATTTGTAATTGCGTATAAAATTATCGTAAAAGTCTTTTTTTCTAATGCAATTAATCCCAAGTACATTTTATTGCGTGTCAAACTGTCTCCGCTTAATTATTAATGCAGTTACACGTAAAATATGGATTGGTTACCGCTTGAATATATTAGACGTTTCTGGCCGTATATGTTCACCGATTTACAGTTTAACTTAAATATTCCTTCTAGGCTCAATTGTAACATTTGTAATAAAAGCGACGACTATTGTTATAGCCTTTTGCTCTAATTTTGTGAGTTGTAATATAAATTCCACTTACCAAATGTTCAGCAAAATAAAATCTTTATTCAAATAACACTTGTCTTCAAGTAACAAGCATCTAGAAATGAATGACATCGTAATGTGTCTTGACTAGGTTTAATCACAATGATCTAACTTAGACCTATGCATGTATTTGAAAAGTTGATGGAGTAGACTTCAAATTTAATTTTTACCGTAACCATTTTTTTATTAATTTAAAACATTGGTGTCAAATAATCGCATTTTTTATTTATGGTGGTATACTTATTTAAATGTAGAGGTTTTGCAGCACCAGAATTAATGAGATTAATTACTAGCGTGTTATGGAGTAATATTTTAATTCTCAGATGTTTTTATATAACACAACTAATTTTCCTAAACTTTAATTATAATGCCAAAAGTATGATATTATACATTTTTATTGCACGTATTTAGCATTTTCTCTGCATGTAGATTAACAAATAAGAAATAAGGTAATAAGAGTTATTTAAATGTATTAAAAAATACATTTAGTAACAAATTTTTTTACTTGTCGATTTTTTAGAAAATGATGTATAAAAATCTGATTCCCTTACCCATTAGGTGTTAGTTAAATCACGAGATGCAAATTTAGATGCAAATGTTACTCTGAGTAGTCTGAGTCATAAAAATCAATAATCAATTTTGTAAATGGAAATTTCGGCTTTCACTACATCTTTCTAGAATGTGCATAATAAAACCACATACATACGGTGGTGGACAATATAATCGCGTACACCGTATTTTTGCTGGATTGAGTAGGTATTAGCATGACATTTTCGTCAGTGTCAAATAGTAAAATTGTCAAAACTTACTGAACACGACAAAGTTCTTATACTGTCGAAACTGGAAGAGGGTCATAGCATAAGAGCAGTTGAGGACCAATACAACAACAAAAGCACAATTTTAAGAGTAAAGAAGTGATGGGAACAAAAAAAATGTTGGTTCGGGACGACCATGACCATCAAATCCTGAATAAGGTGAAACACTTGTTAAATAATAATTAAGGAACTTTAGACCTGAGAACGAAAATGAACTATGTCTGGTATTCAAAACGTTGAAGTTGGTTGAAGGGAATTATCAAAAATTATTGTCGAGACCTTACTGTACCCATTTCTAACAGATCAAACAAAGTATCAGCTGCAAATGGCTGGTATTCAAAACGTTGAAGTTGGTTGAAGGGAATTAACAAAAATTATTGTCGAGACCTTACTGTATCCATTTCTAACAGATCAATTCTTACCTTATTGTTAAATTAGAGTGACAAATTGACAATTTCTAATTGCAACGTATAACCTCTTTTCTAAAAATACCTTTAAACTTCAAAAAAGACATGATTACACATTAATAAATTAGAAAAAATGTGTTACTTGATTTTTCGTAGTGTACGCGATTAATTTGTCCACCACTGTACATATTGTCCGCTGCTTCACAAGTTGCATTTTTTTACTCTACCCGATACCACAGGGTAGATCAATGTGGTGTATTTCAGAAATTTTCTAAGATGCAACTAAAAACACTAATTCCAGTCTTCACGAGATCTGTAAGATCTGTAATTGTTCTGAGTATTTTCAACTTTGTTCCTAGTTCCTACATGAACTGTTGATTCAATTTATTATTTAAATGAAACGAAGTATTAGGTGGTAATTTGTATTTTTGGAAGTACACCACAACTGAATCACTCTGTATAATCCGATAAGCTAAGTTGATTTTACGACTTAACTATTATCATAAATTACCCAAAAAACTAAATACAATTGGATATTAGAATAAGGAAATGGCAAATTAAATCAGTTCTTGTTAAGCTACTGTCAAGCACAGATGGAAAGTCTAAATAAAAACTAGTCCTTTTTGATCCTGCCTACATGTGCCCTTTATTACTTTGAAGTGGAGTTAGGATTATGACTCCTAATTTAAAATTCGAAAGTTTTGCTTGAAAAATAGCAACAAATTAAAAGATAATAACCAAATGCGATCACAATCGGTGGTCCGATATTAAGGGCGATAAATCAGAATCGTATTAAGAAGTAACCGATCCATGACAGTCTAATAACAAATTCTTGAAAAATGTCGATGAATGAAGGAAGAAAAATAATAAGCGGTCTTCGGTGGTCGCAAACCGGACGACAAGCAGCAACATCCCGACCGGCCGGTAGCACTGGACTTTACCAAGTACGGCCATAATAGTCAACTGGAGCATATAAATCAAATACTGCATTGCAGCTCGTATCCTACAGTCATCTACGATCTAGATAGCTTTGTTTCGAGCTATTATTAGCACAGGTACGACTGCGGTATTCTTGGTCTGGTCGTACTTTTCGCCAAATATGCTGAGGACTAGATTATGGCCCAATTTGGGATAGATAGCCTTGTGCTTGTAAAGAAAAAGACATTCGGGGAGGGCTTACGTAACTTTAACAACTTTAGCTTTATGTAGACCAGCATTTGCAAACTTGGTCATATCTGATGGTACCGCACTTGCTTTCTGCTATCTGAGCCCGTTTTGAATTTTTGATACAAGTATTTTTACCGAAACGCACAAAGCGCTCCATACAAAATTCAGCGGCATTTGAAAGCGCAAAAGTGCGAAGAATCTTCGATAACCGTTCACCGGAGAGTAGTGAAAGCCCTCCTCAAGTTCGGCGTTTAGTGGACTTTTTCGTCCGCATTTTGATGGGTAAATGACAATGAAGCCGGCAATTCCCCGATCGGCGTTCCCGTTTTTCATGCCATGCAACCGCCACACACTTTTATTATTATTATTTATCCGGAGCTCAAAACAATCTGAACTTGGGTCCCAGAGGCGCTGTTTGCTAAACATCGACGCGATCTGCAAATTCCCGTGTCTACAGCCGTAATCATCCGGAGTTTTGAATTATAGCCGGTGTATAACCAGGCAATTGGCAAAGGTACTATAAAGACAGGTTTATACAGCAGCGACATTGATTCCCGTATAATCACGGCTTAGGCCGCCGAAAAGGGGCTTCCATTCGATCGACGAGATGTAAATTACAACCGAGACTCTTCTGTTGGAATTATTCCGTCTTGTTACGAAAACTTATTGATGGGACAAGTAATGGCCGCAGGTCGGGCCACGGGAAATAAGATGACATAAGATGCCATAAACGTCGCACCACGGACAGCTCAAATGAGCGGATTTTGCTATTTGACCGCAGAGGTCTGGTTTTTAATTTACAAACCGGACCAGACATAAAAAACCGCGTATGACAATTTGACACGTGCAACTTGTATCGTAAATTATCGCGAATTCCCTTTTCTTGATCGTTAAACGGAGACATCTGGCGCAATTTCTGCTTTAAATGGACCATCCTGATGCGGTAATTGCGGAATTTGGAATGCCGACTAAGGTAATTGTTTGACGTTTTCATTTTGTCAATCACTGTCGAGCCGTCACGTTTTTACACACTTTACACAAGTTTTTGCACAACCGAAGGAAATTCCGACTGTTTTTGGCTCCGGTTAGTTTACGTGGGAACACGCAACAAAAATATTTTAATTGAGTAAATCGTCAGATACAACCCCATTGATCATTTGTTTGTCTATTAGCTGGTAAAAAATTCCTCACTTGGTTTACAATCCAATAATTTTGTAAGCTAAACACAATACTGATGCACGAGTTTATAGCCCTTTAATAAGATCGAGCTTTTAGAAATTAAAATAGCACAAGTTACGGCAGCTCTTATTGGATTAATCTTAATTTCAATCTTATTTAAACAACTTACAAGCATTTAAACTAAATAAAATGCATTTCAATTAACAGTGTAAAATTAATTCACTATTACGTACATTTGCATATTATAGGTATTAAGTTACTTAATTAATCACAGTGATCAATGAGGATATTTTTATTAGATACCTAATTACTACCAAAATGTTACACCCTACTAGACAAAAAAACAGCGAGAAAACAGGAATAGAAAAGTATAAGTTAATTAATACGGATTGGTTTTATAATTAACCAAGTATCGGTTATTAATACTTAAATTCTTAATTAACTCTTAACTAAGTGCCTGACTGTTCAAATGCATAGAAAAGCAAAAAGCATTAAAGTCGTATTTTCAGCAGTACACATACCTACATAATATGTTACTTATATTATTTTTATTTATTTTTTTCATTTTTCCACATTTATCCTAAAAAATAAGTGGAGCAATAATTTGAGATACCAAGGTGATTTGTTGTAAGAAAATCACCCTGTGCAATTAACGATGAATTCAGTGTAAAGTCTAAAATTATGTTATCTAGTTTTATTGTTTTTAGCTTGTGGGTATTTCTACCTTGTCGTTTTCTAATTAGCCATCAAAGTCTTCCTGATGCATAATTTCTTATCTAGACTTACACGCTCTGCCTACTTATAGTTCCAAACCAAGCAATTTTGAGGCAGAATAGTTTGTTTAATGTCATTAAAATTTTTTGAGTTTGTTTTCCTTTCCTCCCCCACGTTTATTCATTCAAAAACTGGTGTCAGTTTTAATCAAAACAAACCTTGCATCCCATAATCAAAAATCACCTCCTGCAACCGCAAACAATTTCCCGTGCTTATGTCCACACAGCTCCCTCAGCGCCAATTCACTACCTCCGGATTTATTCGGAGTATCGTAATATATATCCGAGTCGACGGTAATGCGGTTACGTTTCTGATTGACGACCAATATTGACAGTTATCTGTCGATGGGGAGGACCAGTCGCGACCCCTGCCTCCAAATGAGAAAATATGACGTTCATCTCATCTCGGCAATTCCAGAAGTTGTCCAGATGCGCTATTCGATATCATCAAACAGGTGCTCAATCTGATCGCTATCGTAATAAATAATAAGTTAAATAAGCCGAGCCGATCATGCAGAGGTCATCAGAGGTTGAGAGCGGTTTGTAATTTAGATAAACGCACAAGTAGGTGTATGCCAGGGCCTTATTAATATTCGTCGTGCTACTGGAAATCGATTTATGCAAGATATTGAATAATTATCAATAATAACTCATTTATCGTTTCGAACTTAATTAAAATACGCGCGGAGCGGCCGAGAGAAGGCTTATTTATTGCTAGACTGCATGCAAGTGGTTATTTGCTTTAACACCCATAACGGGAGATTTTTTTAGCCCTGCGCGAGGAATTTATAAACGGTAATTAATTAAGTGAAGGGGAAATGCGATAAGAATTGTCCTCGAAATGATAACAGTGAAAAAGAACAAACAGTACTACGCTCATAGTTATCCCTGTAGCACCACAGGTCTAGCAGATCTCTACAAAAAGGTTGGAACAGGATTTCCAGTTCGGAAACAGTAAGGATTCCAAAATTTGAGAATAAAAGTTTGGTTCTCGAGTTAAATTTTTTCTACAAGGTTCTGTATGTTGCCCAATTTTTTCACTTGGGCAACTTACAAGTGCAAGTCCATCAATCACAGTTTTGTTTTAGCGGTGGGTCTTGCGTATGAGCGAATCGAAAGTGGACTCGTTTGTAATTAAGAAGATCTCAAAGGACAGCTAAATGTCGTACGTCACCTTCGGCTGGTAATTAGGTCCCGAAGTACAAGCTCTTGAAAGAGCATTAAGTTGTATCGATTGTCGAAGCAATGGTGCAGTGTCACCTTGCATAAATTCCCATTAGCCGCTATTTTTACTGGTTTTATCTGTAGCGGTCCGGAACATGAGTGTTCAGTGAACAGTCATGTTGACGATGATTACGGCCGATTTGGCCGATGCGTGGGCAAAACTGGTATCTCGTCATGTGGGACTCGAAGAGATCACAAAATGCACTTTCACTAATCGCCGGTGGCCGTGTACGTATAAGGATCACTCTGTATAAAGCAAGGAAATTCGTTTATTTGCACTCGCGACCAGAAGTTGCTCCGAATTAAAAATTCCATGAACCAATTTTAATATACAAGGTAGCTTTATAAATTTGTAATTCTCGGATTTATGATGCACGCTGATTATTATTACGGCATGCACACCTACATTCTCTCTTCGAGCACCTCATGGGGCCCCAGGTGCTAAAAGCAAGGTGATACTATCGCAAGGATACCAGATACGGACGATAAACCAAATGCTTTAAAAGGTTTTGGTTCACACCGAATCGACTGCTTAATTAATCATTGTTTCGCTCCTCATACAATAATATCCGTACACATTTTCCCAACACCAAATCAAAATAATAAACAAGGATGTGACGAAATTTATAACTTTGATACGAGTTTGATATTTATAACAGTGACAAGCGTAAAAAGCAACGAACTAAAACATAATATAAAGGACTATTATATAGATACCATCCTAGCTGTCTAGTTTTGGAGGAAACATCTTTACAATTCGAAATTTTAGCTAATTGTATCCTTTATTATATTTTTAGCTAATACCTTGAAATCTAAAACCAAAACGAATAAATGTAGCCGTAACTATTTTTCATAAAATTTTAATAAATGATTCAAAATCCTAAAAAATAATTTTTTTGACATTGGCAGCAAAAAAAATGTACTGTAAAAGAAAGAAAAGTTATTTTGTCACTAAACAAGCTACAATGATGATAACTGCAGCATGACACGATTAAACCAAGCTAAACTAAAGGCAAGGGAATATTCTTGTGGAACAAAAACAAAGTAACTAATTATTTATGATTTAAGGTTAAAAAAGATTATTATTTTTTATTTGACGGTAATACAGGGTGATTCTTATACTACTACGTTCCTTACAAACTTTAATGCAACCAATTATACACTTTTGTTCTGCCTCTTATGTTCAATAAAATCTGCACCTGAAACTGCCGATTTTTTAATCTTTAGTTTACCTGCTTATTTTTACCTGTTTTAAGGATATGAAGGATTTTATGTCTTTTATTGCTTTTTATCACGGTTGATAAGTCCACCTTTCGGTGCTCGAATCTTGGCTGGAAAGTTTGAAGATGTGTTGCACTCACGCGACAACGGGGCGCTGCCCCGTCCAGTTGTTTATGGCCCCCGTCTCATAAACATAGCGGCCTGTTTGTACTGAATTTGTCGCCACTGTCAAAATCAATGCTGCAGATAAACTCCGATTTTTACGATCCTCTCTGTCCCCAGCAATACTCAATTAAAAATATAAAGTACGAGCAGCAGCTGCCTCTCACAAAAAATCGTCCGGATCCCGGAATGCTCCGGGAGCGAAGACAAACCGACTAACACTATATAAGGAATTTATTCAGAACAGGTCTCGTCAATTTTATGATATCGAGAACGCGATTTCACGCACCGCTCGCAAGAGAAATGGTTCAACATGCGAAGAGCTTCGTAACAAGAACGAATAAATTCAGCTACCTGTATTTAAATCGCGAAAATTTGAGAGCAAGGACATCGCGCTGATTTTTAATTATCTGATAAGGATTTGCTGGTTATTTTTTGACCCGAATTTGGGACGGGCTTTCGATGAACAATACCATTATGGGAACACGATTATGGTGAGCCTGACGCGGGACTGATTAATTGAATCAATTAACTGGAACTAGATCATGATTTGTTGATCGGGAAAAAAAATGTGCGCATTTTTAGAACCCACATGGCCCCCCCACATCACTACTTATGACTTCCTAGATCATAGATCTAACTTAAGTGGTTTTTGCCACTACGTTTTATTTATTTATTAAAATTGGAAAAGTTTCAAACTACTTCTATTCATAAATCAGTGATTTTTTAACTGCATGGTGTTAACACATGCAACAATGGAAACTAGTTGTAAACAAATCACGATTAGAAAAAAATATGTAAAGTCAAATATATGCTAAAATTATGAAAATTATGCTTACAGTTGGTGAAAAAACTCAATAAAAAATATAAGAGACGTGTAACACGAAACTTTCTTAAATATTTGAATTAAGTTTGATTTATACACTGATGTCTACACGTTACATTTTTTATTTGAACCCACAGATGTAAAAATAATAATTTAAATCAAAATTATAAAATTGGAACAGCATTTTTACTGAAAGAAGTTATTATTTGTGAGTTTTTTTTTTTTTGTTGCAAATGCCCACGCGGTAAAAAGTCTCTTTTAATTAAGCATTGCACCGTTTGGTACTAGCTCGTAAATATAAATTTTGACCCTTTTTAATAAAAGGAGATAAATTAAGGAAACACATCGGCACAGATGTGGCGGATTTTTAATTACTGAAAATAGGTGCCTTTTTTAAGTCGCTTCAAGACCTAATAAAAAGGGGCAAGGGTTGCAAACGCTGAGGGCTAAGATATTTAAATTGAGATGTTACTTAATTCCACTCTACTGACTCGCTAATTGCCTTGCACTTAAAATATAACACATAAAATAAACCCTTTAAGGGATAAACCTAACCCCTCGAACAGCTTCTTTCGCGTGATCCGAGCCGCTTTCCTTCAAAAATTTTTATCGACGTAGAAATCTCTCCCGGAAGCCGCAAACCCCCAATGATTCAGTATTATGGTTAGGAAATAAAACATTTACACTTTACATTGTCTTTGCGGCAAGTCGGTCACACCTGACGACTGTAAAGTAGCAATTCGTTTCCCAACCTTAAAACAATTATTACGTTCCTGTGTTCTAATGGGAACCCTCGAAAATGCTGATTGTACAATTTTAATTAGCCATAATGCATTCCGAGCGAACCGGCACGAAAACACATTTATAATTATGAAAGTAATGCATTTTCGGACAAAGACCACAACGGGATTTCGTCAAGGAGTAATAACAATTAAAAGAGCGGAATGAGAGGAGGCCTAGAGAGCTCTTAATAAATGCGATTAATTAACGGGTTAAGAAGAATTCCCCGGATCATGCAAGTTATGTTTGTTGGTTTAATTCGTTGTAATTAGTGAAAAGCTGAGTTTTTGCTCAGGCGGTTGATCCCAGAATCAACGAGCCATGACTGAACGTGACTTTTGGATTAGTGCTTTTCGCTGCCACTGACGAAGAAGATGGGGATTATACTTCTGGGTCTCCCAGTTTTAATTGAGGCCTAATAAACCCACACAAACTCCTAATATACGCAATCTTCAACCAAAAAATACAAAAAGAAAGCCAGGACGATGTGCGCAATAATTTTTTGCTCAAGTAGGTAGTAAAAAGTTTTCTTGTGAAAAGCTTAAGTAGGTTTGTGAGCGGAAGTGGCTTTCATCGGCTTCCGCCGAAAACAGACCGATCGTTCTCCTTGAAAACAAAACATTCGGCGGCGGCGTCGTCGGTGGCGGCGTTCAATGTCGCGCATTCCGATCACGTAGTCTGCGAGAAAAATTGCGACTCACTACCGTAACCCCAGGCCATGGGGGTGCGTCTCGGGGCCGCGGAGGGAGCCGGGTTTTATCGAAGAGCTATTCCAAGGGTCGAAATATATATGTAGAAGCGGGGAGGGTAGGTTAAAAAGATTTCATTTTTCCGAAACTGAACATGTTGTGGTTAGGAGCTTTATTGATGTTTTTATATCGGGAGCTTTAAGTGCATGCATTTGCCAGGGAAAAAGGGAGACACGAAACGGTATTTAATTAAGAACGGCATCTATGGTATGTATTGAGCGTCTTGAGGTGAGCCGAGACCTTACAGGATGAGGGAGATGTGGACGTGACCAAATCAAAGTAAAAGCTCCGATGCAGACGGCCGGAGTTAAATCATACCCGGAGTCGGCCTACTGGCCCCGAAACAGTCCGGAGGATGAAGAAGAGGCAATTAAGTTGAGAAGCAAAGTCTCAGCCTGAATATAGCCTTTTAAGGCTGCTCAAAAAACTCTTCAATCTTCATAAGAAACGCCTTGCTTGAAAGCTACCGTAATAATTTGCAACCATTAAACAACACTTTAATTAATTTTCAGCGCTCCAACAACAACACATCATTGAAACTATCGCAATAAATAACACTGCAAGTATATTCGTTTCTATTAAGTTCAATTATTCTTCAAAGTTATAGCACTTGACTATAATCATTATCGTAAAAGCTGCAATAATGCGAAGCGTGTTCATTTTAAAGAAGATACGTCGCACAATTGCTGCTTTTAAAATTTATCATCATAAACATTCAGAGTTTTATGGGAAGTACGCTAAAGAGGCGTCTTTCAAACTTTAACAATTTAATGGAAAAACTGCAAAACACGAATAAAAAGAATTTTGGTTGTCTCTGTTCTTTTTAACACCTACACCTATGATTATTTAGGTACCTACTGCATTTGAGGACTAGAGAAAGAATTCTTTTTAAGACCTATGGGTCGCTTTCATTTCAATTTATGTTTTCTAAGAGATAATTGACTGAAAATTATTTCTTGATTTCTATACCTATGATTTTCTCGTTTTTTCTCAAGTTTTAAGTTTGCCGGTGATTTTAAATAAGCACTACAGATCTCTCCTAAAAAAGGTAAACGCATTTGTAACTCTTTCGAGACAATTTCTGATTCAACCCTTCGAAAAGTTCTACTAAGACTCATTATAACCCTAGCAATGTTTGCTGAATGGGAAAATTACTCGTAGTATAAACACAATGGTACTAGTACTAAAAGAGTTCACTAGCTTTTGGACTTATAGGTATAGGGAATATGACTTTATGAAAGGGCCAACCGCGTGGGTACGCCACTGGTCCTGGCAGATAAATTTAATAGAAAATCGAATTGCAAACGGGTGAAAGCGAGGGCTAAGACACCCACATGTGTGATAGAGGGTTGAATTCGCGGCGGCATTTCCCGATATGAGTGTACCGCGTGAATTATTGAGGGCCAATAACCACCGCAAGTATTGTGCGGGACAATAAAAGCAGCAGCACTGGGTATGAGTTATGCCACCACTAGATACGGCTGTGTGACTTCACTTGCCACAGTTTTTACTGCACTTTTACGATTTTTCCGTCTCGAGGAATTTTTCGCAGAGAGACGGTCGGAGGGAGAGGGCGGGAAAACACGCGACGCTAATTGCGTCTTTTTGTCGCTTGTATTTTTCACACATCCACGGTCTCACCTTGGATCGTACATCGAAGCACAGGCTAGGTTTACACGCCTTGTTCCGTAGCATTTAACTCAACGTGGTGTTGCAACAAAGAATGACGAAAGGTCCCACCTTGGTGTGTAATTATAAATCCTTGTAATATGTCAAATGCGCATCCCACAAGTGGCGCGGTGGCGGCGGCAAGCCCCTCGAAACCGCACCACCGATGAGCAATGCGACCAAGATGGTAAAGTGTAGATGTGCAGAATTTTAAAACCAACTATTTTTATTCGAAAGAAAATTAAACGCCATTAATACAAGTTTATTGCGTCAGCAAATGAAATTAGTAAAGAAGAAACGACTAACCAGTCGCACTAAAAAAATAATAATAAAAAACTGGTGAGCTTTTTAATGTGTGAAATTGGGACGATCTGCACAAGATTATTAAATTAACAATTCCAATCAGTTGACAATTTTACTGAAACTTTGCTAAACTTTATTTAAAAAAATATATATCTGGATGTCCAATTAAAGCAATTTTAGTTTTTGTGTTTTTTTTTGCGAATATATTGTCTGATTCTGTTTATTCCTTTCGCACATGCTTTGAACTCTTAATAAATTATGTTGTTTTCTTATGTTTTTGATTACTTTAGGATTATAATATAGTATTTTTTTTCAAATGATTCAAGGTGTTTTAAAGATAGACACATATCAACTATTTTTGAAAACACCAGAATGAGCTTTGCTTTGTTATCTCATTTCTGGTTTAAATAATTCCTCCTGTATAGCATTCGCAGCGTTAGTGGCTAATTAACCTGCGAGCAAACGACCACTTCATCCAAGATCCAGCGCATTACGTGCAGGTTCCGTCTTTGATAACGCAGAATTGATCGATTCATTTGGTTATTAATATACTTGAAGACCAATTAACTCGATGTAATAATAAGTACGTCGATAATAATCACGAACTTTTCACTTATTAATATCGTTTATCTCATCATTTGCATTTTGCATGATATATTTGTGGCATAATTAGAATGGAAGGTAGGTAGAGGTGGGACATGTGATGGGACACAGTCGTAATCAATTCGATTAGATTCGGATACAATGAAATATGCAGTCGAGGAATAGGATCGGAATTCCGGGTAGCCTACAGCGGTATAATGTGGGATTTTGCTGACACCCCCGAGTGTACTTTTACGGCCCAGCTCATGTTTAAGCAATTTATTCTACTATGAAAAGGAAAGTACTCGCGGCGTGCTATCAGCTGTTCGTTTGAGCCGATACTTGCAAGTGAAGTGACTGGGGTATTAGGCGATTCTCATGCTCTTCGGTTTGTTTACGAAAGGTCGATTTTTAACTGGGTTTAGCGACAAACTCTGCAGAATTTAACCCAACTGAAATTCGAGGCGCAAGTCGAATAGTGCAGTTTTAAGATAATAAGGTAATAAATAAGACTGACTAGATATAAAATGAAATGGACAGTAATAATTTACATAACAAAGCCGTGGGGCTTTTTCTACGAACGCCTAAGGCACAAACGAACAAAGCGAAAGAGTGCTGATAGTAATTAAGTTATGTATAAATTTTAGAACGATTTATACCTACAGTTGATGATTTTTACGTTAATTATAAAAGTGAAGCTAAATATGAGCTTTGCTAGAATAGTAATCAGCGCCACTGCTATTGAGAAAGGATTACTACTGGTATTAATCCGAGTGTGATGCCTATTGCCTTCTAATATGAAACCTCGCCGCTTAGATGCATCCTCTCACTTAAAAAAGCCACGATCGTGTCATAAAAGTTGCACTTAGCGATCCTTTTAGCACGGTTGAGCGGCCACGAGGTCGAGTTGCACAAAATTGAAGCCATAAAGCATAACAAGCCAACCTCGAGACCCTTTAATATTTCAATCAAGATATCATCTCGGTTTGAATCACCCAAAGTGATTTTTAATTCGCGGCCATAACATCGGGGGCGAACAAAAGCCTCGCTTTTGACTGATTCTCAACCGCAGGATGAGCTGCCGGAGTTCCTGCAGCGCAACGCGTGCTCGTTTAATTTCGAACACGTGAACAATAATAAGAGGGCCGGAATGTCCCTTATCTTTGCGTAATCATTTTAAAAACAGTCCTCAGCTTACGTCTAAGTGGGTATTTTTTTCATTTCGTCGAATCATAAGTCACCATAAAAGTGAACGGTCAGCGAGGAACAACGGCAAGGGAGAACCCTCGGCTTCAAAATTTAATAATTCAAAAATTAATCCGCAGCAGTCATAACAAACCCCTGTAACCACTTTATGTTATCACAATGCATCAGAGATCCTCCCGGAGAGCTGTCTTTTTTACTCAAGTAATCCTACACGTGGCTGAAATGTTTGCTTTCCCCCGGCAACCGGCTAAGGGATGAGCGAATATTATAACCACCCCAACTCACTCCGGACGCGGTTTAGAATTTTTCAGGAAGTGCGAGACTAATATACGAAGGCAGTTTCACCAAATTCAAAAACAGAAATGAACAAAACGTTAACTTAACCGATTTTTTGTGTAATTTGTGGGCCAAAATTCATCGACACGTATTTTTTCAATTCGTTGAGCGAAAACAAATTTAATTTGGTCGGTGTACGGGTCGCAGGAATGAAATGCCATTAAAGTAAACTCTCTTATACGACTTAAAAATATATAGCTATTGTAAAGCACCCTCATCTTGGGTATAGCGCGCGTATATGCTCCAACACAGCCCCTTGCTTTAAGCATCTCCGGAAAATTACTGCAATTGTCTCGATCATTGCCGTCGGTTTAAACTAACTCGGGACCGGGAGAACGTCTAGCTTTTGAGGACAGAGTGAAACGCCCCCACCCAAAGGCTATATATTTTTATTTCCCCATTGCCTACTTAAAGAACTGATTAAAATAGGGGATATGTTAAAGCCAATATTAGGACGGTGAACAGGGCGAAAGCGTTTCACTTTTTATCAGTAATTTGCCCTTAAATGGGACGCGACTCGCTATTGCTTAGATAGAATTGACGTTGTAACTCATAGGGGTCTTTAATTGGTTTTTAAAGTCGCCATCAGTCGGCCACATTTAAGATATTACGGCTCTTTATGATTTATTTAAATTAGAACTAATGGAGCAGGGAAATGCAACCACTATAACGTTTTCTTGCTTATTACCTCTTCAATTACCGGCGGGATAGCCGAGGTACTCACATATTATTTAAAGACTCACATAAAACTTTTACCACTAAGCACATGTCTCAGCCACTTTTGCGACACTTTACATTTCTTGATATAATTTATTTAATTAAAAGGACTTTTCAGACAGTTCCCGATGCAACCTTGTTTTGAGACTTTTTCTGGTCAATTGATTGACCGGTAAATTCAATCAAACCGATAATGATTTAATCACCGTCGGACGTCTTTTGGCTCAAAGAGAGCTTTCATTGTTTAAAACCATGTCATGCGAGTTCGCCACTGGCCATATCCTTAAACGCCACGTCATGACATCCTCGTTCACAATATTAGCAAGCCACACATCTGCCATCCACAGATTGGAATTAATCTCCGCGCAAAAACCCTTATTAATAACATCAACAAGGCTGACGTCTTTTTTTTATATATAAAAAAGCAGCAAGTTGTGGCAATTAAAGGTCGTAAATTCGCCGGGTGACAAGCCTCTATAACAGTTATTTAACGAGCGTTGACAGTAACATCCCTAGCGTAGAAACGATGACACCGAGTATAACAAACCGAACGGACACGGCTGTTTTCCTGGGGCGGCAGGTGGAGGACTACACGCTCGTCATAAAGTATGCGATGCACAGCACAGATATCAAATAATGTGTAGGTTCCTACCGCACAGTGGCTCGGCGATGGCAAGGAGAAAAGAGGAGAGATACTGCAGGTGATGGGCGAAATGGGCGATTGTGGCACAAGGTGCACTTGGGCGCAAGGTGCACCTCCTGGAAGGAGACGGGTAAGTACCGTGAAGGAAACTTCACGCCAATGCAAGAAACCAGAAGGCATGTGTGACCACCGTCTAACCGCAGTTTGATTTAGTGGTTAGAGAAAATGCGCTATAAAGAGGTAAGGGTAGCCGGTGGTAAACCCGCTGAAGATCTAAAAAAATGTACGACAATAGACGTCGCTAGTCTCTGGCTTATTGGTGTACCTAATAAAACAGCGAAAATTAAAAAAAAAACTTTTTAATAACTTCCACTCTTTCCAAATAGGTATTTCATAAATTTATGTTTCAATCAACTAGAATTTCAGAGTCACTTAATTATTCTAAGTATGATTATTGAAATTATAACAATTAAGGCGCCTTCTGCTAGATAATATAAATGACAAAAAATAAATGTACAAATGAATAAATGTATCAGTAATTTTAAATTCAGGGTATTTTTTTTAACGAGATAGGTAGGTATCCTAAGTGATGTTAGATAATTCCGCTTCTGAGGAAGCTGAATGTAATAATAAATCAGTAAAACGTTGACATAAAGTATTGTTTCTTATTTTTGACCTGTCCTAACTATCCCAAAAAACAAACAACATCAACAATTGCAACCAATTTTTTCCCAAATCTAGAATTTTAGTTCAGTAAGCTTGGCCAAGTTTAACAATCCTGATTTCTTATGAGTTCAACATTTCATTGACTAGTTTTGTTCGCTGCAGTGATGTCCATCCGTTGGGTCATTTTTCCTCTTGACCACCCAGTCTCCCCTTGTAAACAAAATAATTTTAATTAAGAAACCGGATAAATAAGTAACCCGATCGGTAAAAAACCGGCCATCAATAAATTGATTTTTGAGCGGCGTACCTTCCTATCGCTAATAATATAATAAACAATCAAGTGGAACTCGACGTGGCCTGTAATTGTTAATTTAATTACAATCTGCTCGTTACATAATTAAATAAATTAATTCCACACTTGTCAAACGGAGCAGGCCGTATGGCAAAAATGAATGATGAATTTATCTCGTCGGCAATACATCATAACAGGTAGAGACTAATTGACACCAGCAAAACTGAAAATTCATTTACTGCAACACAAGTTCGAGGAAGTATTCCGTAATTAAAACGTAATTAATAAATGATTAAGTGGACTGCTTTGACTTAACCAGCAACTAAAATCCACTTCCTACTGCACGCTGATTGTTAAGTCTTTATATGCATAATGTAATATACAGTGTGGACTCGGCTTCTTACACTTGTCGTAATCTAGTCTACTGCCTCAAATGGTAAAGTCGATCGTAAAAACGATGAGATATCGCCTCGGAGTATGTAGACAAGAGTCAGAACGGCTGTTGCCACTAATAAAGTTTATACTTAACAATCTATAACCTATTAAATAATTCGTTAATCCCATATCGGTGGAGGCAATTTTTGTTTCTGATGGTTTACTGGGAGAACCGTTTATGCAAATTGAATTTCGAAATATAGCAGGATAATCCTCAGATACATGGTTTTAAATTTGAAATAACGAAATCGGTTTAGGACTAGCCAAATTGTCTAAAGTTACCGTTACCCCGGCAATGATAAATAATAAACCCCGCTGACAATAATGAAAAACTGTGACTTGTAATTAGTGGTGAGTGTTTAAGGGTCAGGTGCTTCTAAAAGCCATTAGTTGTCCGTAACAGCTGATAGTGAATCTTCACAGCATTCACGTGCGTACTTCCGGTCCACACGGCCACTTCCTATCGCACCATCTCTTAATGGCCACTCGAAACGACTCGATACTTAAGTAAAGGTGTGCACATGCCGTTACACGCAAACCCAATTTTATTTCACCACACTCTATATATTTCGGGCGTTCGCCAAAAAAAGCGAGGGTCAATCGATGTAAATCAATTGCCAGCCCGAAGTGGACAAATAATCTATCTTATTTGTCAGGATGATGTGGAAATGAGGGTCGAGAACAAGAAAAATTGGACGGGAAACGGCAAGGAGGGTCCTTCTTATGTGGCCCCATAACCCGACTTGGAACTAATTTGTTTCCTCAGGGTGACAAACGTAGGAAAATAAACTTTAATTAGCATTTCGTACGCGTTATTACGCGTTAATTTGCCTCTGCTTGAGCTAATTGCACGTGGATTTTGACAGATAAAAAGTTTGTTTGCGTCTACGTTTCGTGGATAGATCTAATCGCGACGATTGTCATAGAAGGAAGATTAACTTTATGACGAAAATTAATGACACTGTACTGTTAATTTGAGATAAAAGCACACGACCTTTTCGAGAAACACTTTATGCTGGCTAATTAGTGAGAAATAAAAATGAAAAGTTAGGAAACACGGAACTGAGAACTTGTGTAACGCTCCAAAATTATATTGCTACTAATTTGACGTTCGTCAATGCAAAATAAAACTTAAAAAAAGAAAGAATTAGAACAAAACAATTTCTGAATTATTCATTTCTAAAAAGTATTTAGTTTGATGTAAGATTTATTTTTTCGTGTATTTTTCTGAATGTGAAATTTTCTGGATTGGTTATTAAACTGAATTAAAACCATTACAGCCCACATTGCAAAAATCAATTTTTTCGCTTCTTCCCTTTACTTAGCCGGTATGCCGGTGCATTTTAATTTACGGCAACAAGTGTCGGTTCATTTGGAAATTTCGTATGTAAAAGAGGCACTTGTACCAGCTGTGAATGCAAATACCTACAATAACAATAGCCTTAATAGAAAAAAAAATGATATTAAGAATGAATAACTGAATTGAAATCACCCTGATATCGCCTATGCCGGCGTTAAGAATGTTGCAATTAAATAAAATTCGTTAAACGTGAATTTTAATCGGTTCGTGTTTTACGATGTCAGGATTTTTTGGTGTAAAAGTCGGCGACTTGGGGTGAGTTCGGCGTGTCGGCAAGCAATAAACACCACATTCAAACAGTAGGGGAGTATGTCCATCGACTTGCCATAAATTTAATTATTCATCAATGACAGTAAGAAAAAGGACAAATCGTCCTGTCACGTTCCCGGAATTCTTTGACTGTCGACCGTTATTTATTATAATGGCGTCAAAATACGTGTTTATGCTAAACGAAAAACACAAAAACCATTAGTTGGAAACAATGGTGGAGTCGAGGATTTCCTCTATATTTTAGAGTCAACTTTGACCGGATGTCGTGCCAGAGGTTAATCCCATCACGTCCAGGATATTACTTATGTACTTTCAAACAGACGGACACTATATTTTCCGCCGAAATCCGGTCCTCTTGACCTATTCTCATGAATATTTGAAACGACTTGTAATTATTGTGAGCTTGCAGTGCACAATCGGATTAGGAAACATAAATCCCTCACAATACGACAACCGATAATGATAAATACAATGAACTGTTTAATTCTTGAATTTTTAAATGCTAAAAACGATAATAAAAAGACAATTTTCCTAAATGTGTTACTAATAATACTGCGGTAATTGCAGGTGAGGCTAAAGAACACATCTGCTGCGGTCAGTAATTTTCGATTGAACTAACTAAGAACGAACGTAATTAACAGTTACATAGATAAGATCGAACAAAAAGTCATTCACGGTCTTGTAACGCATGACATTTCGAAACGGTTTCATTATACTCGTGTAATTTTTCATTCCTAAACAAAATTCACAAAGATTAATAACAATAATTATCGTTATTAAACTCTTAAAGTCGTGGGGTGGCATTTGTTTCGATGCTATGAATAAATTGTTAACAGCAATTACATAGCAATGTGTGACACTTCCTTCTCATTAGCTGATATCATTTCACTAATGCCTCATGGCTATGTGCAAGGTTAGCTCAACCTCAACCCATGTCTAGACAATGGGCGAGATGGTTTGTAAAAATCCGTAATGGAATTGCCTCTGAAGAAATCTTCGCCGAGATTAAATTCAATTGCTTCTGAAGTGTTTCGCGTAAAACCGGCAGGCTCGAATCGATACTTTTCTCTTTTTCCAACTTGTTTTAAGATTTAAATAGAGGAGCTCAATAACTCATATATTGAGTTTATCTAATTAAAAAAGCCAATTAATCATGGAGATGGTAAGAGAAGATGTTAGGAGAAGAACGTCGTAAACCATCGCCAATCAGAGACACACACACAACATAAAGATGCCTCAACATCTACGCTATAACTAATTATTATTTATGTTAAGGTTCTGGATGTGTGGGTTATACTCTCAGTGCTGAAGCGCCGCTTACACGAGTGTACGAAATAAAAAACCTCCAAAACGGCCCATTTTTTGATCCAGTTGTACAACCAGTTTAATGTTTTTAATTGATTTCAAAATATTGCAAAAGTTTGCGTTCGTGGTTCAAGATTGCAATACAGAATGTCAGCTTCAAAATTAAAAATTACGCAAAAAATTGGTAGTTTTCAGTTTAATGTTTTTATAAAACACTGATGCTTACAGATATTTAATTTTTATTTAATTTTGCTTGTTCTAATTCCTGTAATTTTTCCATGATGCGCCCAGATAGTGCCCATAAATCAATTTCTTTTCCATTTCCAGTCCCGCTTCTCTTGGCACCTGTTCTAGATTACAATCATAAGACTTGTAAAATTTCATGGCAGCACTAACTTCTGTTATAGTTTCCATTAATGATGAGGGTAGAGTAATTGCGTGATATCGGTATGTACCTGATGGTTTAAGTGTCCGTCGATTCGGTGCCTATATGGGTAATCTTTATGCATATAGTACTCCTTTTCCACTCAAACAATGCACTTATATCCAATAAATTGTCTTATTATATGCGTGTAACGTGCCTATGCAATCATCATGACAACTTGTTCAATGGTCGCACCTGAACATCGTTCTAATTAGCCCAGCACCACCGTGAACGCATCTGCCGGCTAATTTTCCCTCGAAATTGAGTCGTCACAAATCGCAAACGCCGAAACTGAGCATTGAAACAATCTTCGGTCGGTGTGGCATTATTGCGTGTGAGTTGTAAAATCAGCACTTAATATCAGACCAGTTGAACCGGGCAATTAATGTTGTTGGTAATTGCCATAGGTAGCGACCTTATTATTTATATACATGTTATCAACGAAGTCTAAGCGCGCTTGTTTGTACTTCTTAACATGTATGTGGCTGTAATTTACTGTAATTACTCCACGGTACCATTCTGCGGAAGAGATTTACGCTATGCTTGCATCTCGATTGATACTCATCGACTTCTGGCCCATAATGGGCGCTTAAATCTTCGCCGAGGAAATCGATGGTACGGCAACTACGTAAACAAGCTCTAATTTCAATTCGCTCAGAAAAGTGGTCGGTTATTATAAAGCAGAATTGCTACGAAAAATATTCATACAAGCACAACCGAACAGCAGTCTAAAAATCTAAAAAAACCTAAATCATTAAAATTAGACAAAACTGTATTATTCTTGTACTCGTACGTTTATGTTACGTTTTCTTTAAAAAAAAAATCGGGTCTCGGTGTGTTTCTTTCTCAAGAACAATCTAAATCGCTGGACATTTTTTGAAGTAACGTAATTTGCTAGTAATAATTGAGCTAGTGTTCTTTTTAAAAAATATTTTGAGGTAGGTACAAAATATAGTATATTAAAATAAAAATCGAAATGACACGAACTTTCTATTTTTGTGTGATGGAAGGTTATAAAACGACTCTGCTCTTGTTGAAAGTTAGTTAATTTCCATTCGTATATTAAATTATGAGCACTCATTGAAGAACTACATGTGTTTCTCTATTATTTGATAGTTTGTAATTATTTTATACCCTGTTTTTCGCGCTCAGCAGCATCCAGTAATTAGATAGTAGAACCTCAAAAGTAACAAAATGCGTTCCAGGTGAAGTTTTTACAAGCCCATACCCAGATGTGCTTAGTTAATTTGTCACGCTCTGCTTCAAAGTGGTATCTACTCCTTAATTAAAAGTAATACATTTGATACCTTGTCAACCGTGCTGTTTATTGTACCAATTAGCAAATTAAAACTGTACCTTTTTTGCTGGTGTCAATTATTATTGAATTTGATTGGTGGCATTTTTCGATCGAAATTATTAACGTTCTAATCAGCCAATTACTTCTCCTACACACCCAATTAACCGTTCACCACTCGAGCAAGAAATCTTGTCATTTATTTAAGATATAAAAGGAAACTGGAAAGCCAGTACACATCCGGCCGAGTTGATGATTGCGAAAAGCCGCAGCTTTTGCCCTATTTGTTATCCCGGCGACTGTCATCCAGTCCAGTTTTAAAAGTGGTAGAGCGAAATTATCGCTATTTCTAGAGTAATTGACAGTCGGGCATAGACGAGATTAGCTATATGTTTCATAACATTATAATTGCAAATGCGACCGGATTGAGTCGGCACTTTGCCATTTTTCTCGACGCTTTGACACTGAAAAATTTATCAATGGATGGGCTGCAAGTTTTCAGGGCGAAGTCGCGATGGGATAGAACAACGACAGCTACCGCGGCGGATGGTGGACAGATTAGACCGCAGCATTAGCATACCGGGTAATACAGGAGCTATGCTCTTCAGGCCACTAACATGCTAGATACCTGTATCACGGCTTCGTGGACACAGGAACGGGTTGAAGATTCATTCATAAGGCATAAAGATGCAGTAGAGTGGGCGACAGAAACAATGACAAAAAATTGTCCTGACTGTTTCAAATTTACGATATCTGATAATTATGTAATTTGGCAATATGTAAGGCTTCTTGAAGACAAGTTGCCTTCCAACATGCATCAGTGAAAATCCCTGGCTTGAGGCGCTAAACGGTTATAACACTTAAAACCATCATTTTAAACATAATCATTAACTGAGCAGAATCATTAAATTTTTCCGTAAATAGCATTTCCATGGCATGTATAGGGTCTTAATTTACACTCCCGTTGTGTAAAAGCGGTTTCGCGTAAGATAATTAGTAATTGCGCTCCACAATGTGATATGGTCTGGACTTTGGTTAATCATCTCGTTGTCACTGACAAACGTTTCAGGGCGAAATAATTCAGATAGTTGAGTGTAATCGCCTTTTAAGGTGGTCTTTGACATCTTGTAGGCCAAGATCGTGTCTGGTTGGCGTCTTAATGAGGGCTGGACGCGCGTGTCCATACATCAGACGATATCTGGGCAGATAAGCGCAAACGTTAATTAGTAAACCGCACAGTGGCGGCCCCGGCGTTACCACTCCAATCAGTTATCACTCAGGGCGTCTTCTCCCTTCCTCACCACACCACCCCACACCTGAATTAAGATCGCCGATTTGGAGATAAAAGTGTGTCGTGAACACGAAACGCAAAAATTTGCTTGTCAAAGGAAAAAATGAACACAAGCAAGATACAAAGATAGTCTTTTTCAAATTTGTGAGAATTGTCGAAACACTGTTCCAGCACAAACAAACGTTGTGAGAATTTAGAGGAAATCGGTTACCATTATGTGCTAATTCTAAAAAGATATGTTAAGAAACAAAAATAAATAATAAAGACTCAGTAGTAGAAAAAATTCTTTGATAAGAAGTAAGGAGTTATAAGAATGTATCCCAGTCTGACCTGATGTTTAAGACGGAATAGGAAAATTAGGTACACCTTTTGTTGTCTAACAATTTACTCGTAGACTAAATTTTTCTTGGCCTTTTTATTCAACTAATCGAATCACGAGAGCCACAAAGGTTAGGTACTCGTAAGCACTCCATTTCATCCCGGGTTCCTCTACTAAAAATAGTAGGTGTGTTTTAGATAAATAGATATAGTCGTGAGTGCTCCAAAGATCGTTAATTGCTAGTAGGAAGGAAGCTATTAGCAAAATTCACGTCCGACAAGTTAATCTACTAACTGGAGTTAGCCAATGCACGAAAGAATGAGCTGTTGAAGAAAAGTATTGCTTTTGTCGTGTCCAAAAGTAGAACAATAGCAACACTCATACTAGAATTTTGAAAAAATAAAATTCACATTTTTATGACTTTGAAAAAATCACTCTTTTGACTAGATTGTGTATTGTTTGAGATTTATTTTTATTATTTTCTGTTTCTTGACTTTATGTCAAACTGACCAACCGCTCACATGTACAAATTACAAGTTATAAAAAAAATTGCGATAGTTAAGCTTGATCCTAAATATTTGAGGATACCATGCATCAAACATATATCATCTCTTAAAATTTATTGAGATAACATGCATAATAAAACATCAACGTAAAAATTATGAGTCGTTAAACTGAGTGTAACAATGTTTACCGGATTAGTAAAATGTTCACAACATAATAAACTCACACAGTCTTTCTATAAATATAAATATTTCTTATTCTATTATCTATTTTGATTAGGAAAAAGTATTTTAATTTTATTAAAAATCCAGTAAAATTAAGATATTCAATTAGAATAGTTCTCGCCTAATTTCATTCTAAACATCTGCTTCTGGTCCATAAACAAACCCTTTCTATGCTGCCACCTGTAATGTCACCTCATTTACTAGACAAAAAATAGCAATTACGCTCCTTTATTCAGTTATTTAGCATTAATTTTTAATTAGAGCACGTGTTTCGGAACGTGTTTGTAATGAAGTTCGGCAGCCGGTTCTAGCTCCTGTTCTCTGCCTATTTACTCCGGTTATAAATTTAAAATAAATTTTATGTCAAAGTCGTTATCGCGATAGATAGGATTAGATCTGTATAAGGTAGCGCTCGAGTTTTTTGACCCTTGAGCCATAAAACTAATAGCGCCACGAATGGAAAAATGAATTTTTGGGGTATGCAAGGCCGTTCAACTTGTTTGCTAAAAATATGGAGTTTGTACTTGTTTTGGAAAAATTTCTAATGGTTTCCTGTCCGACTACTGCCGTTAGAGCCGTTCAACATTCCAGACTAGAGGGAGGCGCTCTACCTGTAATTGATTACTATAATATCGCCGTATAAGTAATTAACCGGTCTGCTACCGAGTGACGCCCATCAATATGACCATGTATGCAAGATTAGGATTCTTCTTCTCGGACCCTGCCTCTATCAATAAATTAATAGAGTGGGCGAAGGAATTCCTACAACGTGTTATTAGACTCTTCAGTAGCCCAGCAGTTTGAAATCACTTCCGGCAAATAATAGCGTTAAGGAAAATTAAAAAATATTGTTTTTTTATTACTCTGTTGCAACTATTAACACAACAAACAAAAACTCCACTATTTCCAGGAGCTCTTGTACGAATATAAAGAATCCTTCAGGATCACAAAGTCTATATTATTAAAAGGATGCAAAAAGCGGTATGAAAGACAGAAAAACTGCTCTCGATAAGAAATTCTCTTGATTTCATTCAAATGTTCCGATTGTAGCATGTTTTACAAAAAACAATTTTAATTGTTGTCTTTTCTAATTTTCTAATCCCAATAAGCATTAGCTTTCCAGTAGATAGGTGTTCTAAATAACTGTTGTTTTGCTGTTTGGGTTAAAATATAATTTCAGTAGGGATCTTATTGTAAATTTACTCGTAAGTACGCGAAATAATTTCAAATTTGATATTTTGGTCCTTGCAACTATATCTAATTACCTACCAAGTAGAGAGCTTTAAACTTAATTTTCAATGGTAGTTCTCAAAGATTGGTCTAATACCGAGTGGCTATAAAAAATATGTCAAAAAAATCTGTTGATAACACTGGGTTATTATATTAGGCTTTTCAACAGTCGTAGTCTTAGGTAAACCACCTAGTATTTATGCATGTATATTGTGTTGCATTTTATTTAAGTAAGGCTCGTCATCTTGTGTGGATCAACCTGTATTGTTGAAATAACTTGTGATTGCCACTGAAACAAAATTCGTTGCTTTTTTATTGTGTGTGGTTGTAATTAATGAAGGTCTTTCTCGATGTTAGGGAAAACTAATGTGTCGATTATCAAAGGTTGCTGTAAAATTTCAGGAGCCATTACCTGGCGCTCCACGTACGCTTAAGTGGATGTCAGCGTCGATAACGAAACCTCACAGAGTTAATACTTCAAATTTCCTTAATTAGCAGCCGAGCCGAGTCCTGATTAACTCGAATTTAAATCGTATACCTGCGACATAATTAGAGGAGCTGAGTCCAAGACGATAACATCGACACGTTATTGGAGGCAAGTGATCGCAATCACACCTGAACCCATCCACCTAATGGACATCATCCGTCTCTTACACCTTAATCAAGCCACTGGACTTCCCAGTCTTGGGTTCATTACCGACAGCCAACTTATTAGACGCAAAAGCTCTAAAAGACATGTCACAACTCTTCGTGATGATTCAATTGTCTGCGGGTCCGTCCGTGGGAAGAAGGTGTAGCAAAAGTAACAAAGGATGCTGAGGTGGCTGTGGCTGTGCTATCTGGATGTAATCAGCATTCAGGCCGCCGGGAGCGTGATACTGTGATAGCGGCTAATGCACCGGCCAACCCTGATGTACTTGCGTGGTTCTGCCCACATGTGCTACCACGTACACAAACCACTTTGATTTCAACACTTCTTTTATGTGCAACAACCAGCAGGAATGCGACCACTTCTTCCACGAATTCAAAAAGCTGCACAAAAATTACGTGGGTGGCTAGACAAAAGACTATAAAGTTTTGAGATCGCGATTTCAGTTTATGTTTTCCAAAAGTTTGAAATTATTTTCATAAAATTATTGTACAAAACAAACGACCGGAAAAGTACAAAAAAAAACGTTCATATAGACTAAATCACAAAGCTTTGCACATGAAGAGCTTTTCCCTTTCTTCTGCTTCTACCTTTGCATTTCAATTTGGGTATTTTAAAAATTATACTCTCAGTTTTTCTCTCACCTTGCGTTATTTTATACCTAGGAAAGTGGACCCGAGGACCCCACCCTAAATGCGCCACTGTGGGCATAATTCCGCATGGCGCAAAAACAGAGAATAAATGATAGGCTCTAGAGTGAAGTTCCATTTGCAAATTCGTCTTCGGTTTAAATTTTTAGCATGAATGCGTGAAATTTATGTGCGTGTGTGTGCGCTCACGTTTTTCCTTCTTTCGCTAAATCCGTTCGCGTTCCCATTGGAAATGGTGGCTCTGGCTGGCAGCCAAGTGCAATAAATAAACAGTTCAATACAACACTATTGATCAATATTCAGTTCACAGATATGGCAAGAACATAACATCAGTTAATAAATGTATTCGTGGAAATAGTTGGCGGTAGTTAGTATGCCACTAAAGGTCTTTAATAGAGACGTTTATGACGATTTTATAGGTGGCTTGTACGAGTTCCTTTCAACTATTCCCCTCAACTATAAAAATTGGGTACACTTTATTCCTTTTCCTGGATCTTGGCTTAAATGCGACTTACCAATATTAATGGGTTTATGACGCGGTACTCGACACCGAGCGACACTTTCGATTCCTCCACGGGCAATAAATGAGCCATGCAGAGGCGTAGCCACAAGGTAGCCTCGAAATTAGAAGGGCCCTAAAATATTACCCAAATTTTATCAAAATTGGGCAATTTGGCTATGTTGCCGAATTATTTTACGCTTCCTATTTTTATTTATTAATGAAAAATGTGTGTTCAAAAGTTACCTAAGTGAAATTCTGTCAGCATCTACTAAATCTGGAGAATTCTTATTACTATGTTCGGCTAGTCAAGGTGTAGGTTTTTTGGTCAACACCCAAGTCTTTAATTTCTGCGTCCTCTCATCGATTTTGAGATTAATTTTTGCATAAAAAAGTTTTTGGCGTTTTTGGACTAGATATCACTTTAATACAATTTTATGGCAACGTCGACGGCCTGACGATGATTTCATAATAAAATCTAAACCTTGCCATAAAATGGTATTTAAGTAACACCTAGTCGAAAAACACCAAAAACTTCTTTATTCGAAAAAAAAGTCAAGTCTTTGTCATACCTACGCCAAATCGCAAAATCCAAGAGACTTTTTAAATTAACCACCAAGTGTTTTTCTCCAATAATTACACTCTGACATGACCTGTCTTTTTCGATTATTTCTACTTCTTCGTGAGATGGAACCGATATTTTTCGGAACATTCTCCTTATACAGAGTGAGTCCTATTGGATTTATTCTATTTTAGTTAAATTAAGAATGATCGATTTTGGTCTTGTATAAAATTTCAATGCCGTAGCTACATTGGAAGTCAAAAATTTTCTAATGCATATGTATAGGCCGGACAGGAATCATTTTCTAGCTTTTCTTTTATTTTTATCTAATTGAAGAATACAAAAAATTGTGCGATAATACAAAGAGTTGTTTTTTTATCTTGTGTTGGCAACAAAAAGTTTTTGCCCTCAAAAAGTCTTTACTCAGTTATACACATTGGTTACTGCCTTTAGTTCTGATGACCTGATCTTTACTACTCTGGCATGTTGGTTGTTATACTATGTAGTTTTGCCACTGTGTAAGTATCGTTTTGCTTATTCCCGCAAATATTTAGTCAAACATTTAGATACGCCAAGATGTTCTTGTTTATTTTTCGAAAAAGAAAGAAAGAAAGAAAGAAAAGAAAAGAAAAGAAAAGAAAAGAAAAGAAAAGAAAAAGGATCCTCGAACACATTTTGGTACAGAAGTAGCTACGCCACTGGAGCTATGTTTCTGTGCCTCCAATAACATATAAAGAGGCTAGTGAAAAAGCTTAGAGAAAAAGTGTTTACATTTGAGACGAGAGGATGATCGAAGCTTAGGAACATTATAACGTACACATCAAACTGTGCCGGAAAAACACCAAATATTTTTGACAAATTTTCCAAGTAGGTAGAGCTTTGTAATTCTCTTTACTTCTGTTTTCCCGCATTTCCAAGTTGGAGGATCGAGGCGCAAAAAGTCGAGCGAAACTAATTAGTCCGTATTTTCTCGTGGCCCATCTGTCAGTCCGGTCCACTTCCTCCGTGATCGAATTTTTTTCGGTCGGAATTTTCGTCTGGGCTGTTCCATCGCATCGCGTCTAATGACCGGTCGCAGGATCACCCAAAAACAAAACAACGACCGAACAGAGTGCATTTATCGGATCAGAGTAGGCGGGGTGGCACGGTAGCCGGTCGGTAGCAACGTGTGTGTACGCGTTTGGAATCCCAATCGAAAGAGAGGCCCTGATCTGGCTTGGCTCAGGCTCAGACTCCTGCTGATGCCGCTCGCCACCGGAAACCCTAATGGCCTACACGTGATCTGGAATCTGGAAACGCGGACCACTAATATGCTTACAATACAATGATCAGTTTACTTTGAATTATTTTGATGTCGCGAGACGTGCCACGAGATGTCTAAACACTTGCCGACCGCCGGAAGACCGAGACGCTTTTTGTCCTCCAAAACCGAATTCTTCGGCGGAAAAAGCTCGAATGGTGAGAGAAATTTGCGGCATTTTTGCGACGCCGTTTAGCGTCAATCACGCTTTCTTAGCGGCCTTCTGCCATAACAATTACACTTGATTTTTTGAAGGTAACAAGAATTCGTAATAGGGTTGGGGTAGACAAAAGTTTAGCGTTTTTTAAAGTTCCGTAACTCGAACATCTTTTAGAGAAATGAAGTTTCTATAATAAAATGATCTGTTTGTAGTTGAATCGTTTATTTCAAAAAGAGACTAAGTAACAAGTAACATTTTTGACTATATTGAGACTAGTGTGTGTCCGTGCTTACTTTTAGTAGACCTATCATTTGGTACAGAAAGAAAATTTTCTTTCTAAGCCAGTGTCATTTATCCTAATAACTCATTACAATAACCTTTACATTAGAAAATACATGTAGTTTAAAACTGCGCCATGTCACTACTTAACGGTATTTTATTTCTCTCAAACAGAAGCTCCTTGGTCCTTGTTCTCATGAATCCGGACCAGTTTGTCGATCGTAGTCTTCTTATTGTTTTTCGATACACAAAATGGTATCGGAAAGTTAGTTTGGAACCCTAGCGATGTATTAAGCCGCGGGCTCTGATCAACAGATATCAAACCTTATAGTGGTAGACTCACAGAGAACCCGCTTCCAGTCTGCTCCACAATCAAATTAAAGCTTGGCTCTCATTTTTTTAAGTCCCGCCAGTGGCGTCACAAACCGGAAAAAATCGTACTTTCGTCGAGACACTAAATTAACCCCGATATGGATCAGCAATATCCATTATAAAATATATGGCATAATGTGTAAGATTTGCGCTGTCTGGTAGCCAAATATGAATAAAGTAGAGTCGGTTCGTGATCATGGCGTCGTCTCCAGGTCCCGAATCTGCCATAAATTCGGTCGCAGGAATAGATAATGCGCTGGAAATATGTACTTCTACTAGATTTTAAAGAACATTATTTGACTAGATTTCCGAAATATTTTGGGAGTGTGAAGCCTTCAAGTGTAGCACCTAATCTGCCGGTCCGGTTTTTCAGGCAAAGTAAGTCAGATTCCGCAGTCGCCGTGTGCTCGCTGCTTCTCAAGGAAAAAGTCTTGTAATCCAGGCAAAACACAGATGACTTATTGAATTTCTCGGAAGCCACTGTAAATATCTTGTAAATCAATGGGACGTACAGCTATTCTCCGGCTGTTTGTTCGGAGCTTGGCGTATGTGTTATATATTTATGTGACGTGCGATGATGCAAGAAGATGGAAGGTTTCTCTTTCTTTTATAATTAATCATTATCTTTCGGGTGTATCTAAGGTGGGCTTGGCTTGACGCACTAGTCTCGTACCTTAAGTATCGCGTGTACGGTAGCTCATTAGTAACCGTCCTAAGCACCTCTAAATTAAGACACAAAACACGACAACATCATAAAGTACCAAGCGCCACCCACTTATTAACGACTACCGTATCATTACGCAATAACTGATTTTTGATGAGGAGATCACGGAGTTTCCGCGAGATCGGGAAACTGATGCAGCAAATATTGTGCCAAATGCTGATTATTATATTTAATAAACTGCTATATAGCCCAGTCAAATTAGACAAAAATAAGCCGATCAGTGGAAAAAATTCCTAGAAATCTGGTATTTTTTTAAACGCTTCGCTTTGGCTTAGCTAACCATATATCAAAAGTCCCCGAGGGTGGGGGGCGAGCTTGAGGAGGAGGAGGGGGCTAAAGGTGTCTTTTTTTGGTTTTTTGCTTATATCTCGGAAACGGACACTCCTATCAATTTTTATCTTCTTACCAAAATTAAAGCTGATAAAATTTCCTACAAAACGGTCGTAGCACTTTTGTTGTAGGGCTAACCGTAAGCGAGCGACTAGCTTTTGAAGTTTGGTGTCTACATGACACTGCATTATTAAATATTAGTAGATATACTAATATGATAATAAGTATTTATATGGAAATCGTGTGTACAAAGCGTGCCCCAACTAAGCTAAGAGAGGGAAATAAGGGAGGAAAACATTTTCTTTCCTCCTCGAACTCTCCAGTTGAAGACGACAATTAGGCATGTGGGGATGACCCAAAAGATATGATAAAATGAACTTTTGGACTCAATACATTTAGTTTATTGTAAGTTTTATTCAAAACATCCATATTAAATCATCTATCTATTAATATTGTACTGAACAAGACTGTAAATCAGTTTTCATTCTTTGGGTTGAAGACGAAAATGCAGCATATAAGGACGACTCTGAAGACTTCATTGGCTCTCATGCCTCCCTTCTTCACTTCTAATGAGGTGTTAGTCATAATAAATTTAATTTATTGTCAGCTTTTCAAATTTCAAAACATTTTGTTTTAAAGCACATTTTTTTAAATTATTTCTTTCCAAACCTATAACTCGCTTATAGTTAGCCCTACAACAAAAATGCATAAGACCATTTTGTAGGAAATTTCATCAGCTTTAATTTTGTTGAGATAAAAATTGATAGGAGTGACCGTTTCCGAGATATAAGCAAAAAACCAAAAAAAGACACTTTTAGCCCCCTCCTCCTCCTCGAGCTCGCCTCCCACCCTAGGGGACTTTTGATATATGGTTAACTAAATCAAAACGAAGCGTTTAAAAAAAATACAGATTTCTAGGAATTTTTTCCACCGAACTAGTTTTCACTCTTATTTTTAAATAATTTTTCGAAATTAAGAACTACTATAAAATATTTACTGATCCAGTCAACAATGTGATAAATTTTGTGGAACATCATTTGTTGTATTTTCCACGTCAGAATCTCATGAAAGAAGGTCTGACTTCTAGCTGTACTTCATCTTCTTCTAAGAAAATTGTGTGGCAAGAAGTTACACTCTGTGCTTTTAAATTGTATTTTAATAAACAGCTTTGAAATAAATACAATTTGTTAGTTGGTTAGTTAAAAGAGAACAATTTTGAACTTTTCTGAAATAATTAAAGTAAAAACATTCAACGTGAGAGAGAAAATATTGAGATAATAAATAGTAAACAATAATTTAAAACAGTTTAGTGTAAAGCAACAAGATAATTAAAACAATGTAAAAATTTATAAATATATGTTAACTGCAAGCGACAATTGCACTTTAATTACTCGTTTGTAACAAAACAAATTTGCGTTTTAGCTTATATGTGCTCTCGTTATTACAGTAAACAATAAAAAAGTGTTCTGCCTGAAAATGTCATGTCCTGTGTAAAACATAGTTTTTTATGTAGCTACAAGGCTTTTCACTTAAGAGTCAGCGCCTGACCAGCCAAAAAATGCAACACAAAATACGGTTTATAAAGCAAACTTTATTCTTGTTTAGACAGCATCATTAATAAAAACATATTAACAATTCAGGTTATTTACGCACTGTCAGTGTTACTTTTTCCTAAAAAGCTTTGATTGTACTAACATTTCTGCCGTATTTTACATTGACTGCACACATATTCGTAGTGTTTATGTTAAAGTCCGCTTTTGACCATTTTTAATTTTCAAAGCCGATTGAAATGTTAGCTTACCTCCGCTATTAGCCAACTCGTTACTTGAGAAATCAGTATAAATTTACAAAAAACAGAAAAAGTCCCCACATTAAGGATGATTATGACGAAACATCTACACATCGCGAAACCGATACTCCGGTATTAAATTTCAGCGTTTCGTCGCGATTGCAGCTTTCTCACTTTCCGACGTGTCATCACAAGCAATTAGAAAACTCGAAGAAAAAGTGATTCCATTAGGACTTTTTAAGCAATCTCGTTAAAAATCACACGGTTTCACTTACAAAAATATATTATTAGATGCGAAGATGCTGCAAAAATAATAATAGTATATCACAAGGATCAAAGTTTAATATCGACTATAAAAACGTCGACTTGTGAAAGTTAACTGAACATTTCTTTGAATTTTTTTAACGGAACTTGATGGTGTCAAAGGTGCCGGCTTTAATTGGGTCATACGGATGTGGTTTCATTTATATTTTTTTTCAAGATGTTCATACTTGTCGATAATAAATCAAGAAAATAACAGGATATGATGGATTAGGAAAAAATTTGGGAAGCTGAATTCTAAAACGGTTTTGTTGTCGGTTGAATAGTACCACTTCTTAAGGAAGATAATCCTTATACGTTCTGTGGTTCTAGACAATTAGACATCAAATTATTATTAAGAATTGTAATACTATTTACTAGATGGAGGTACAAGTTTTAAAGCGAATAATGCTATAATTCCATTTTCTCTTAAAAGATTAGTTACGAGTGGCTACTAGAGAAAAACACGAAAAACTGTGTCAGCTCTTTGTGTTTAACTTTTGGAAAATTGTGCTTTTAAAGTCAGTGTTTTTGTGCTTCTGTTTTGAGTGAAAAATCACAGCACAAATCTAAACTCGACAGCAGTTACTTTTTGTGCAATTACTCAGACGTTTATTGGTCGATCGATGTCACCTGTCATACATCATTGCAATAATCGCAGTAATTTACCGGCATATCGTTTTACTGAAAAGTTTTTATCGAACTGCTAACCGACATACTAGGTATAAGCATCAAATAAGAGAAAACCTTTTCCTAAATATTAGACCAATACAGTTACTGCTTTTACACTTTCTCAAAAATATTAAATGTCACCTAATACAACAACTTTTGAATTTGTCAAAATCGCGAAATGTTATGCGACTCTAATAAGAAAAAAATGCAAATGCGGCCATAATTCACCAACAGTGACAACGAATCTTCTTCACTTTCTAAATTGTCCAAAACCGAAACTTTGATTTGGCGTTTTGATTGACTGCTCGAGCAGATAGATCACCCTTCCTTGTTGGTGGACTTGTCGAGAATCGAAACGATCGTTAATCGGATCTTTTGTTATTTGTCCCGTATGTGGTGACGTCATTTTGGGCGTACACCACCGTTAAAAATAACAAAATGTAGAAAACGACCGCGACTAACTATGTGAATGGGACAGTTAAACAGCGATCCGCAACGTCCGAACGCGGGGGCCAATCAAATTGCTCGGCTTTTTCTGCATTACGTGATGCGAAACACAAGCAGAGACATACATTTCGCTGTATTCACCAACTTCGAATTTAAAATTCGTAATAGGTTTTTTATGGCCACCAATCTTTGCCGGACTCGTGATTGTTGGCTTCTGCTTAATTGATTTTGCGACTGCAGGACGAGGAAAAATTACAAAGAGACGATTTGAAACAGATCTTTCACTGATACCAAGATTTACTCAACCGAGATTGCATATGTCCGCATATCCCAAACACATGTTGAATATTTCATCATCTGCAGAGTAACTAAAGCCTTTACCACAAAAATGCAACTCATTACCAAAATATTTAAACCAAATACAAATTTGTTTACAAAACCTTATCATAGATGTAGTAATGAATCATTTCTGTGTAGGTATACTATAGTTCTATCCACATAAATAATAATAATTTATTCGGAGTAAAACAGAAAATAAATACATCCTGTGAAAGTTTTACTCGAGGAAGTGAATCTTATAAATAACGCAATACAATACCTTCATCAGTTTTCTTCTTCATCTTGATTTAATTGAAGAATAAAAATACCGTTTTTGGAAGAAACTTGTTTGTTTGCCACGTCATTCAAATACTTTGGTGAGTTTTGTGGCAAGTATTAAGTTAAAATGAAAGCCACTAACTATATTGACAATAATGTGTGTAGATAATTTCATTTGGTAAAAAATCGAAAATCCTCTTAGGATCACGGTGAAGCTGATAAAACCTGGTTGGTTTGCCTACGCCACTGCCTCCCACAGCCTCCCAGGATTGCTGATTGAAAATATAATTGACTTGTTAAATTGAAATTGGTTTGACAGACATACGCGTACGAGAAGCGAGAGGGGTCTCTGCTCACTAATCAATTTATTTTACAGCAAATGATTGATTAAAGCGATATAGAAACGCCGATTCATTATTGAATCCTCGATGATACGCACTATAATCAAGCCTTTCTATAACGAAAGCAAATATGTACCACGCAATCGCTTTTTTCCATAATTTATAAAACGAAAAGTGCGTTTAATGGTGATAATTGCTCCGAAGGCGGCTTAATTCGTTGCACGCGACTTTCTAAAGGTTTGTGACCGGGCACGAAATAAAACAAAACGCAATACAGTCCTGGACGGTTTCCTAGGACTGCTCGGTAGCGGTTTTCTTCTTTTTTTCGGTTGTTTTCGCGTATGCAGGTCCTCATTCATTACAATGTGACGGGGAACATGCAGGATCGGCTTCGAGTTTATTGAGGAATGCAGGAGGATTATATTTATGGCCGATCGTGGATACATCGCGGGTCATCTATACAAGATAAATTGACACTATATCTGGAAAAATCGAGAAACGATGAATTATGGTGAAGGCGGCTTTACAATCAAACGCGTATCAAGAGCTAATGACTAGAAGTGGTTTTGTACAGATTAGGTTTTAATTGCCTCAGATGCTGAGAGAATCAAAAGGCAACAGTTGTTTAAAATGAACAGTTCTTATTTGTAAAGTCTGCACTGGACGCCGGAGACGGAGATAACTGCCACAAGGCAAAAAGTTGCAATTCACTGACCTAAAATTAACACAACATAAAAAAGGAGTGTGCGTAACGTTTACTGAATTTCATACATTCAAAAATATCAAAATATTATTTCTAATTTTTCAACCAAATGAACTTAACTTAATGATTGGTTCTTAATATCCCAATAACAGAAGGCTTGTTTGAATCCGAACTTATTTATTTCCCGGTTTGAAAAATTACTAAAATTGCAACCGCAATTAAAATTCCAGAAAGCTTAGAAATGTAAGAGCTCTCTCTTTCGTATTGAAGATTTTACTCAATTGTTAGGTGAGTAGTGTGACCGTCAAAGAAGATTTAAAAAACTGGCGATTTTTGTCTAACTAAATGCAAAGATTTCTAACGTAGGTATCTAGTGAAGACATAGCAGCGCCATCTCGCCGTTCCGCAAGCTCTAAATTCGGCCGGAATTTATTTCACTTGGCAAGTGATGGTGTATTTTATGTCGGTTGTAAATAGATCCGATTGATATGCCCATTTAAAGATGATAGATGCTCTTCTCTTTCAGCGCCTGCCGTAAAACCGTCTTTATGTATATTTGTCGGTGTAAATACGACAGTAAAGTTGAAATAAATAAAAATAACACTTCCTTCCTCCTTCCTGTCCCACCTCTTGCTTTGCATCCCTCCGTGTCCAGTTATTTTTCCATTAAAAGAGCGAAGCTCTCATTTGATGTTATCAAATTGTATTAATCTCGGCATTACGGCTAGTGAATGAAGAGTCGGAGCGCAGCTTGAATCAGATGGACGTCTGACTGGTGAGGTGGTCGCCCACCTAGTTATCCACCTGACCACTTTCAGGACGTTTATGTAAAGTATCAATCACCAGTGTCGTGCAAGAAACGCTAACACTGCCTTTAAAACTATGCCGTTCTTCAAGTCCGAAGAATGGATAAAAGGCGGGAGGGAGTTCTCAAAATGGTCAAAATTTTTATTACAGTGAACCACACACGAGTTTATCTGATACCGAACTCATGGGTGTGTCCATTATCTCCTAATTTTCTTTTACAGTTTTAAATTTCCGTTCAGCGCGATCAGATCGTTTTTTTGCGTCGATTGGTTGACTATTAAGACGACTTTTTGAGTCGTAAAAATTTAATAGTGCCTGTGCCGGTTTTTGTTTTGTTTGAGATCGATCAGGAAACATTTAAATCTATTTTAGATATCATGGTCTCGTGGTATTAAGCCAGCTTTCTCTTCAAATATAGTAAGATGATAAGAAATCTGGAGGGAAAAAATTGGAATGCGACTAAACAAGAGAGGCCTAATGAAAGTTGACCAAAAATATGTTCCAGATACGGGTTTTCTAAATGTGTTAATGAAAACTTTGGTTCAGAAGTATTAGACAGCTTGGTGCTTTTACAAAAGTAACAGTGAAATCCCCTTCTGTCGAATAATAAAAACTTAATTTGACTGGTATTTTTGAAATATAATTTACAGTAATTAAGCGCCAGTAATTAGTAGCAATAAAAATTGTAGCCGTAATTAATTTAATTAAAAACTGTTTACAGCAAAATAAAACAAACACGTTACATAACCGCCAGCGTTGACAAAAAGTTTGTCGACTGGTCGAAAATTTAATCACGAAACTGGTCCAAAATAAAGTCATTTCAGATCATTGTTATGAAAATAATTTAATAGCCGACCGAATTTTATGTTCGTCCTTCTTAAATATTTATGAAGATATTACTAAAACAAACATTGATTTAAAATGCAAACCCGGCCGTTTGCCATATTAATAATTATTAGGACAGCTTTCGAGAAATATATAATTGTGTACGCTATGCAAAAATGTCAGATACGTGAAAAAAATGCCGTTCGACTGGTTATAATTACCGGAAAAGTGAGCGTAGAAACGCAGACCTAATCAACTAGAAATATTATTCAGGATTGAAAAAGAACGCCATTTGCAAAAATCGCAGACTGGGTCTAGAACTGGTCCAACAATTTTATTTTTTATATTTTCGGACACTTTTTTTTATACCTGCTGTACACAAGAGAAAAAGCTTATTACCTACATTAATGAAATTTATTGACTTGGACCACGATTTTGAATTATGTTTTTTTAGTTAAAAATTCCAAATATTTAAAGTCTTTTCACCCCGAAACATCCGCTTACATTAAATGACGTTGGATGACAAATCCGATACTCACACTTCTATTTCGGTCGTTATCAGTTGCGGCTGACATGCTATGAATAATTATTGAAAAATTTTTTCCTCGCTTTAGCCATCAGCATATTTGCGGTATTCCTGACCATCAGCACCTACAAACACATTCTTGGCGGTCTCTGATTCATTTCATATTCTTCGATGTAATGCGCGTGCTGTGGTCAAACGGTAGCTTCGAACTTTCATTGTGGTGCTCTTGCGGTGTCCGATACTTATCATTTTCATATTAAAACGACGTCATGGTCTATAGCTTCAAAGAATTATAGGCAACGTATAATTACCCTATAAATATTTCCAGCCTCTACCTGAACACTTACGTAATGCCTAATAGATTGAAGCTTTTATGATCAAGAACCCGGCATTTCAAATTAGGCACCAAAAAGTAAATTTTGTAGTGTGATCGTGAAATAAAACAGTTACTACTCCTTAAAAAGGATCTATTTTTTCGTAACAGTCACACAAAGTTAGTCATTTATATTTCCTTTGACATAGATTCAAGGAAACTTATGTTTTTTCTTGGTCTTAAAAGTACTCAAAAACCAGGACAATATATCTAGTAGGTAAAGGTAGCTGCTTATTGATTAGTACTCAGACAAAAGCAAAAATAACGAATTCACGCCAGCTGATGGAGTGCCAACTTGAAGTAATTGATCAATTGAGGTAAAAATATTAGAAATCAGAGTTAGAAATCAGAAATTTGACCAACTGCTCTTGCTCTTTTAATTATTGTTACAATAATGTGGATCATATAGGATATAGGTATAAAAATAAATTCTATGTTAGATCATAACTTTGGAGTCAAAACGGTCTTCTAGTTTTTGTTGGTAGATACCAATGGGAGATACTGAGAGTTGATAAAAGATAAACGATGGCCTTGACACGCTTTCCATAATAATTCCATTCAACAAATACTATGCATTATTTTTTGCTCCTTTATCCTATTCATTATACATAATAGTTACAATTATAATAATTACAAAAGAATGTTGACAACAATAAAATCAGGTTTTTTTATTCGACAAAACAAATTATCAAACTTTCAATTCACATATCAATAAGTCATCGAGTCGCCTTCAATAATAATCGATACAAATTATTAGCAAATTCGTGTTTCGGCTCGCCCACACCTAAATTAATTACTAATTTATTAATATTCTAACGCAATTAACTCCCAGGTGGTATTTCGCTAATTGAAAATTCGTTGAAAATTTCAATCCCCGTTGAATCGCCGTTCGATTTCATTCAGTCGGGACGAGTTTTTTCCATCATCCATTAATTAGAAGATAGTCGAGTGTCTCCCTGAACGATTTTGTTTACCTCGTCTTGGAGTGGTTGACTTCCGCCATAATCTTGTAGTTTTTGTGGCGGCGCTCCGAGCTAATAACACGTTGGTAATATTATCAGTGATTTAGTGAAAAAAATCACCGTCGACAAGAAAAGAAAAAAATCACCGATGTAAACTGGTATGTTAAGGCATAGGTGAAGTAAGGCAAGGCGAGTCAATGTAAAAAGTGAAGGCGTCTAAACCTGTTGGACTGGTGTCAAACGCGTGGGTCGACTCCTAGTGCACGGAGCTAAGAAGACAGGTCTGCGGAAATCGGCCCAACACATGCCTCAAGGACGATGAACCGCCGTTTTGGACATATCGGATATCAACTCTGCTCGAATTACATGGACGGGACGGATTTGACACCTTATTAAACCCGGCACTGAGTAATTGGGGTGTAAGTGATACACCTGAGGGCTAACCGGGCGGCCCAAGCCGACGAAAACCCATTCTTCGGTCTTAAGACAACACTCTAATAAGTATAAAGACATCAATCAAGCCAGAAAATCCTTTTTTGATTTGCCAATACTTTACGATTTATACTTTAACGATTTTGATTATACCTACGTGCACCTTTCAAACAGACATTGATTTGCATTGACAAAAGGAGAATAAACTGATCCACTGATTAAGAAAAGGGTAATATAGAAACTCCACTTAGCAGTGATCGTAATTCCTTGACTATTTTTTCTCATGCGGCGTTGGTCGCAAAAACCGTTGTATCGGATGTGTAACAAAGTTGGGTGTGTGAATTTGGTAGCAAACTGCAGATTAATTTCAGCACCAATCAATCATACGTTGTGTCAACATTCCGGCCACGACTATGGTCTGCTTTCCACATTGCTGCCAATCAATCCGACCCGACTTAGCGTCCAAAACTAGACCATAAAAGCTCTCTACTCTAAGTCTACGCTTTATTGTAACAATGTCGAGGGGTACACAAAATCTCAAAAACAAACACGGCATTAAGCCACAATACAGTTTGCACCCTCCGATATGCCGCCGAGCGAGAGATTGTCCGTTCGATGCGTGTGCACAGCCAGATGCACACACACCTAATTAAAACCAAGCTGACAATATTCCGATTGTTATTTTTCATTTTTCGACCTACCTCCGTTGGGCGTGATGACTAAAAACGTTTTGTAATGAGAGGAGATTCATTTTGCATTTTGTAGGAAGAGGAAACTGTAGGTTGAATCCTTTGACATAGTTCTTCGAGTAATATTTTAATTCCCTCCTTGATCTCTGATTTATGGACTTCATTAAAATAAAGAACAACGCGTTATTAAACTATTAAAATACTAATTTGGTATTCATAAAGAAAGCAAAACGATTTATTCAAGACTTGGCTTGGTCTTTACGTTATTGTGTAATTCGTGTGGAACAGTAATGGACTGGGACGAGCAAATAACATTACCACTTGCCAGAACACCAAAAAGACGAATTTTTTGATAAAATACCCAACTTTATAGTAGTTTAAGTGTAGCAGTAGTTACGCTTCATGGCAAGAGAACTCGTTCAGTGCAGATCGCAATATTTAAGTCAGTATTGGAGTTGTAAAATATTCAAGTTATAATTTGGACGCTAAATTTACGTTTATGCTTTAGTTTTTGACTGCCTTGTTTCACTATAATTGTAATTTTATTATTACGATAGCGCGCAAGGATCCAGCAAATATTCCACATCACCAAATTAACACTGTTCTGAGACGGAATAAAAAAAGTTGTTAAAACAATACATTTTCCTTATCCCGAAATGTATAACAACTTCTTGTTGGAGTTTTTTGGCGTGGGAATGAACTGTGTTTTTGTTAACCGAAATGTTTGTTTTAGTAATTTCTTCTTATTTATTATTTATAGATAGACAGATTTTTGTAAAACGTCTTATTTAATTAGTAGTTTGTTGAGTTTGTTGCTAGAAAATGCAATTTTTTTTTCATTAATATACAGGATGATTCACATAACTTGACAACGTTTTCGGACTCTCAATGCAACCAGTTATACGTTCTTTCCATCGAAAGAACTTTTGTTTGGAATAACATTTCACGACGATTTAAAAGGTTTTAAATAAAACGACGAGTTGCAACGTTTCGTTTATATAACAAACATCATCAAGCTTTTAAGTCGTTCAAATTCTTGGAAGTAAACATTGAAAGATGGAACTGACAATAACTTAATGACAACAACACAAGCACACACCACCGCGTCTTGACGCCAACTGTATATAATAACTTTTGTTAAAATTAGTCATTTTTTATTGAAGATCCTTATTCAAGAACTCAAATTTTGAGTACATTGTCCAGAATTCAGAAGTTCTCGATTGCATATTTGTAAAACCCAAACCACGATAGAAACAAAATCGGTGGATTTTTAGTTTGTTTGGTATTAACGACGTTTCCATATAAAGTTAACAACCTTGCTAGAGTACGTAACTCAAACAGATAATTAATTTTTGCTCGTAGTAATACAGGTAGTTCTAGTGTTCATTTGTGCAAATACGGTATTTGTTACCGCGATTGCTCCGCTGACAAGTAAATGGTACCATCTGACACAAACATTAATTACGATCTAGCTTTCCGCTCCCTGTGGTACTATCTCAAGAAAAAGCCCGATCTCATAGCGCACGTGTCTCTCAATCAATTTGCAACGGCAAATAATCTATCTAATTCACTTCGAGTCTCCGATGTCCATTATCTTGTCTCTTGTATCTGATGTGATTACTCGTGTCGCAGTATTTTTTCAAAACTGTACATGTTAACACATCGGCTATCAACGGGCGATCATTGACCCATCATGTGTGAGTGTAAGCATTCACGTTCAACTACTCTGTCCCCGTATCTATTACACGTCGAGGTAGATCCAGGAATTCTATACACAGTGGACCAAATTCTTGGCCGATCCTCCGGTTGCGAGAGCACAGGATGGGTGTTTGGAGGTGTGAGAAAGGAAATGTTGAAATAGGCGCATCTTAGCGTGGATGAATCAGCAAGGAGCGACCGATTTGCATCGACGGGCGGAATTTTTCTTCCGGTTTTGGTTTACGAGAGCGCCGACCCAAAAGAAGCGTTTTCGGGGACGTGCAACGTCCTTAAATATGGTTAACGAAGAGTGAAAAATTGCTTAAAAAATCCTACTTAAATCCACATTTTTTCTTCGGTATGCTTTCATGCCTACCCATCTACCATGTAATATTGTTTAACGTCCTGAGAAATTACGAAACTCGGACGTTAAATTTATTGCTCTTGTTTAATTAATAATAAAAGAAATGATAACGTCAGGTGTCGTTGTTTTGGTGCTTGTACGACAAACTCGCAGTTATTTTTTAATTAAACAATAAAAAGTTCTATAGTCAATTAACGGGCCAAAAAAAGAATTGTTAATTTTTATATCGCTGTGAGGCGACTTCCATGTAGGAAACTCGACGGTGCTTTTTCCTCCGTCTTTTTCCAACTCGTTCTTTGACCGGCCTTTATTGTCATTATAAAGATATGAACAATATAACAGCAGCATAATCCTACTGGCTTTTTATTGTTGTTGTGTCTTTTAATACCGACTGCATTCCTGTCATTTAGGAATGCGATTTCCGGATATTAATTATTGTTGCTAATATTTACTGCCGTGTTTGCTTGAGGTTTCCACTAACTACCGTTAAATGCTTTTTTAGACGAAGCACTGGAGGCAGAAAGCTATACATAGAACTACATCTCGGGCTACATGGAACTACTTCGGTTAACGTCAAATTAAATACACGTCAAAACTGTAGTTGGATTGATAGCATCGAACGCAAAAATGTATTAGACAAGAAGTTGAAATCGGAGAAGGTAATGGGAAAAAATAACCGTTAGAAAAGCTCCGACTACGAGTAGGATTCACAGGATAACATCTGTAGTTACATTAGAAATGCCTGTTTTCCACTATAAAGGAGAGATCTACGAATAGGAAGCACAAAATCAAAAAACGCTACTTTTTCCTTTTTTTTAATAAATTACAAGTACCTACTGTTGAATAAAATGTTCGAAAAAAGTTAGAATTGAGTTGAGCATTGAGTTTATTATTAGGTTTATTTTTTTTATTAGAATAAGAAATAACGTAATTTTTTTGTTTTATGTAGGTAAATCAACAGAATTAGTCTGAACCTTGCGATTTAGTTTCGTTTTTTCTTGGTAATTTTAGTTTCACTATTCGGATCGAAAAAATATTGCAATAGTAACTTTTACTCTGGGCATGTTTTGCGTCGAATCCGACAAGAATCGTTTATTTAATAAATTAAATTGTTTATCTGTAGGTTCTGCCCACTCATTAACCAACACCAGCCATCACACCCTGTACTCTGTCCATCCGCCGACTCTTCCAATTATTTACGTATATTTTACGATGTATCCAGTAACGCAATCTATTGTGAGATTGTAGAAATCGCCATAAACCAACTCGGTTTTGGCTGATTGTCGCTGATACAAATCATGGCAAGCCGCAATATCTCGAAAAAGTCGTGTTTGCTGATTATTGATGTAATTGTGCCGGTAATAAAAGGGCGGCTTCGGGTCCTAGCAGAGGTCCTGATCCGTTTAGAAGTATTCAATAAACTATACACACATACGGCACCGCTCTAATCAAATAGCGACAGCTGACCGCAAACCCTCAACTAACTGGATTACGTACAAGCCAAAAGAAAACATTCCCGTTTCCCGTCCCTCGGCTTCCAGACAGGAAATAAACACACACATACACATATTCAATTAGGTTTAATTGATACTGGTTTACGGACAAAAAGTACGATGATTGCCATCGTAAATCGTAAATATTGATAATTATTATCGGTCGGAATTATGAGGAATAGGATGTTATTTTAATTTATTACACGAATTATTCTAGAGTTAATTATTTATGGAGGAGGTAAGGAATGCAAACACGCCAACTTGCGAGGTTTGTATCTACCAAACTGCTGTTGTTACAATTTCACATTTAGTTGTTTCATTTTTCTCTACAGGGTGGTGTATTTTTAATTTTTTTTTCGAAAATGTTACGCCAATAAAATGTCAAACTTTATTACAGATAAGCGAAAGGTTAAAATAATCGTTGAGTAATACTACTACTACTACTACTTCTACTAGGTACACAATACATGTTTGTCTCAGATGTGTATCTTTTATAATAAGGAATACCTATGTAATTTTTTTAGATTTCACTAAAGTTTCAATTTTGGTCGCACCACAAAAGATACACACTATCATGGAAAATTATTTTACAATAAATTTTCAAGAAATTATTTGCATAACAACCACCACAAGCAGAAATACATTCAAGGTTTCACTTGAGGAAAACCACTGTTTACCATTTGGTTGACAGTCGGGGAATCTTCTTATTTATAGAAAATTTATTAATAATTACAACCGCAATAATAAATTACGTTTTGTTTTTAACTAATTTTAACTTATTGCGAGGTTTATGATTAATTTTACTACACTGTTGTGGCCTCTATTTGTAATATGGTTTGCGGATTTGAAAGAATTGATAAATTATTAAATATTTAGTAGAAATGAATCACCACGTCTCAAAAACCAAACAAATCTTTATTTAGGTGTCAATACAGTTAATAAAAAATCTTAGTAGTTTTACAATGTATTCAAGATTTTCACACGTTCCACCTACGCCAAAACTGATTAATGATGACAAATATTTAAAACAAATTCGATTAGCATACTGTTTTTTTTTAATTGGTGTTGTTAGTAATAGTCGAGGTAATAGCTGGAAGTATTGCGATTGATTTTAATTTTAATTAATTATTTTTTGGGGAATCCAATTAAAACGTTCCACGTGCCTTCCCATGAGCACGTCCCCTCGCCGTAATATTTACGAAAACAATCGCCAACCTAAAAGTTCAGCGTCCATAACGTTGCGGTTTTCAGAAATCGGCAGTGTTTCTCTCGAATAAAGGGTTACATGAGCTTCGTGCCTCCAGGAAAGCTAATAAATTAATTGTGGGTAAGTCGTGGTATACAGTGGCAGCATGTGGTTGTCCGCTATCCGCATATCTCAACCGATACAAGCACAGGCAAGTGCTAGTGACAGCAGTGCGAGTTGCGGCATGTAGCCCACCCCAGCATCCCGCAATTGGGCGGAGAAGACATCATTCCGGCGTGTTGCAGATGATGGAACGTCTAACGTGTGATAAACGACGAAAAAACCGAATACGGATCTGGCACATAGGGGAAGGTTGCCCCTGGTGGATCCAAGCCAGAATTCGACCAATCTTAAATATATTTTTTGTTTTCAACTATCTCACGAAGGCACCAGAGTGACGTCTGGGCATTTCCTGTCGATAAATCACACGTCAATCATCCCAATTATTAAAATTGTCGCATTGTCGTCCCATCTAATAAATAATGCAAGGCATTAACCAAAAGCTAATTTCTGCGACGTTGTCACCCGCTGACACGTATTAATTGCCATCCGTAGGTCTTAAATAATCGTGTGGGTACCATTGAGACGACACGCAGGGCCGTAATTAGCATACAATGCGCGGAGGGCCGTTCCATGGGCAGTACCGAAATTTCCACCATTGGTCAAGCTCTGCGGATGCCCCCGCAGATAATGCAAAAACGATGTGCGCTATGGGAAAAGCGAACTGGAGATATGCACTCTTTATGGTTATAATTGGACGATGGACTTTATCGGTCATAACAGGAAATATGACCCGTTTTAAAGCGACCACGTTCACATTGAACCGAATGTGTATTTATGGGATGATAACCAAAACGGAGGACGTTCGACCAGAAAGGAAAGCAATTGCGCGGCTTTTATCTACACTTGGATGTGAAATTAAAAAAAATTCGTTGCTAACAACGTGGCGACGTGAAAGCGTTTGCGAGTGGAAAATTTCCTGATGGCAAAGCACAAAGGAAGTTAGACGATTTTGGATCGACAATTTTGGAGGGTCACAAAACAAAATTTCAACACCATGACCATGTATACCTACTAGGATTCGCTGGAGATACTTTAACCGCAACAGAAAATATAACATGTACAAAATACCGACTAGATCTAAAAATCAGCTTTTTGGCAAAAAACGCCAGTCGATCTCTTATAATAAAATTTTTCAACGATGTTTTTTTAAGAACACATGTTCTATTCGAATTTCAACAAGCGCATAGTTTTATACAGGGTGTTTCACACAACTTTACGAGTCCTTCGTCTAACGTACACACCCAAATGAACAAAAGTCACAAAATACTAGATACAAAAAATTTAATTATTTAATTTATGGAAGCCCATGCCACTAGTTGTCAAACTAATCACCGCTTCATTAATAGTCATAAATTATTGTTTTTTAGAAACAATTTTCATGTGTACTATCGAAAGACGGAATGAATATGATTCTAATCTATCTAACTTAATCACTAACTAACTAAGAACGTTGCAATTTTTTGAAAGAGTGAACAAATTAGAGAAGACTATCCAGTTTTTCAAAATTTGTAATCAAATTTGTATCGGAATATGTATTGTTGATTGTATTTTACAGGCACATGCCTTGTAAAATTATGTGAAACACTCTGGATGAATCACCCTGTAAGAATAATGTTTAAGTTTAAAATAATAATATCACGTTTATAGCTTATTATGGCCAGAGGATGCTATCATACAAGTATTCGCGTCTTAAATTAGTGCGAGTAAAAAAGACACATTTTTGAACAAGGCATCATGTCCCAAACAAACTTAAGAATTATTCGAAACATTTTTTAATACTTAGACAATTCTCGTAGGTAATAAATATTTTAAAGACAATTGTTTATTTTATTTGAAAATTTTTATTTTAGACACGTTTCGCAGCCGAAACTGTGATTTTTTTTTTAATTACGAGTAGGTATGTATTTGCTTACTCGATTGGCAAAAACCTGCCTATCAAAAAACCTTATTAAAAATTGTTTTGACGGAACACAAATTAAACATGTTTTAAGTTTAGGAGGTATTTAGTGGGTTTTGTTGTATTATACTAGCTTATACAGAAAGAGTAGTCAAGAGGCAAAGCTGAGTATGTAACAAGTATAGAGAACTAAATACTAGGAAGCGAAACGAGATACAAAACAACTCAATTTTCTGTACCCAAAAATTCAGTGCGGTGAAGTAAAAATGAGTTCTAACGTTAGACCGCCTCGATTGTTTTAAGTTAACATAAATTTAACAAATTTCTTAACTGCTTGGAAAAAAGCCAAGGAAATTTTATTGAATAAGAGAGTGATTTTGCATCTGCTGTGAATTCGACATTTTGCTTTATTAAAAAAAATAGATTTATTGTAATTAAAACTACTTTAGTAAAAGTTATGGATAGATTAAAGTAATACTTTGGCGTCATAATCATTTAAAAGTGCTTCGGGCCAAAAGAAAAAATCCTGGTTTTAATAAATTATCAACATGTTACGATTTAAATGACTCTATTAAAGCCATTTTGGTTCGAGAACCTGTTAGAATGAAGTTTTCTACGACGATTCGCTTACATTTATTGCAATAATAAGATTACTATATTATCGGCGATAAACTTTTTATTTGCAAATTAAACCTTCTACTTAGCGCGTGAAAAAACGCTAGAAAATAAACCAAAGTTTAGTTTAAATGCTCTAGTTTTAATATTCTGCCATTCCTATCAGTAACGATTTTGATAAAACGACTTCACGGTTGAGTGAGAGACCACAACAAAATGTAAATTTATTTTTCGTCGAAATTTATGTGATAGCCGTTTGAATTAATTGACTGAATACCAATACAGAAGTCAAACTTGGTTAAAATATGATGTTATTCGAGAACTACTTTACAAGAATCGAATTAATAGCCTTTTATCACTCTCTCTGGAGTAAAAAGAAAACGATTCTTAATGGCTTATTAGTACTGCTTTACATTTATAAGATAACAAAATTGGGGAATGAAACTGGGAAGGTTGTTTCAATCAAACTAATATTTAAAAAATCAAAACTGATCAAGGATATCGCTACAATTAAAACCTGCCAGTCACGCCATTTTTCAAATTTATTTACTAGTTTGACCACCCGTAATCCTTGCTAATGTGTAATAAAATTCGCACAATCCGTTCTTCACATTAAAAAATCCAGCGATCCATCGTGACCTTCAGATGCAGTTTGGTTAATGTGTGCGTGAGCTGTTTAATATTCAAACTATGACAATTCAGTGTCCTGAAACTCCCCACAATGTCACCAAATACGTGATGGACACTCCTTACATACTTCGATTAACCTGTACAGAATGTTTGAGAGTTGAGTGTGGCGGCATAAATGGGCGTCGAAGAGTTAAAGTTGACGCAAAACGGGGCAAACAAGGAAAACATGACAGCGGATGACCAAATTTATGGCCCAGCGAATCAGGCGAAAGCGGAACGGTCGACACACGTGGAGAAGAAATGTCAAGTCGCGGCCAGAGGCTACAGACGAGGTCAAAAAGTCGCCAAAATTGGTGACATTTTCGATCATTAGATATTTAGATATTCAGACGAGAAGCTATGGTGCACCCTGTATAGGGGACAGATGTCGGCGAACCGGTTTGGAATTGTTAAATATGGTTAAACATTTCAGCCAACTTACGGAAAACTAATCAAATAAATATAAATTATTATAATATTTCTATTCAAAAGTGCCTGAATATTATTAAAAATTGTTATACAAAAATAATTGGTTTCGTGTGTTCTCTCGTCCTCCTAGCCGCCACCTCAAGCTCCTTTCCCGTCTGAAGCAGGCATTCGAGAGGGTTATCACGGCATCCTAGAAGCGCCAATCTCCGAGATATCACATGAGATTATGACGTCATTAGACGGTTATTAAGGGGCTCTCGCACCTCTTAACGACACCATCATTTGCATGCGCGGTTATGGTGTGATGGTACGTGCGGTAAGTTCCCAACAAAGGCTCTTATTCTCCCTTTGTATAAGTCGTAAGCAGAAACCATTAAGATGCTCCTGATGCCGAAATTTCTCACAATTAATTGAATTAAAAGTGGCTGCTATTTAAACGAGTACAGTTCCGCACAGAATAAACGCCCCTTGATTAACACACACGTTCCGTAAATCGAAAAATTCCCCATTAAAGTTATTACCGACGGTCGAAATTTGGTCGGCACCGCCTAAAGTGAATCAATTGGCCTTGGTTCTTAATCGGCAACCCTTGATTTATGGCGTTGGTTATTCTCTATCTAGTCACCTATGCCGGAAGACAAAACGTTTGACCATCGCCATTTAGTGGTACGGGAACCACGTGGAAGTCGGTGGAACCTTGTCTGGGCGACTCGATTCCTGCGAGTAGTACCGTAGTAAAAATCTCCCTAACGTGTTCTTTTTTCCAATGTATAAAGGTGTGTTGTTATTTTATGAGGCTGGCTGGTTTTCTTTTCGGTTTAACGATTATTCGGTTAGAGAATTGTTCGATGGCGGGAATTAGTTATGTAACTGGATTTGGGAAACGAAATTTATGATAGAACTTATAGCTTTACAAAGAGGTTTCTCAGTACGTCTGCTTAAATGATGGGTAAATCTTGATCAAAGGAAGACCTTAAGACCAATTTTTGACCAAACAGTCAAAATAATGACCCACCAAATTAATTTAGTATTAAGTTCTTGTCGATAAAACAATAAGATTTTTAAATTATTTTCACTCACTACTTCATATACAGCGTGTATCAGAACTCGCTCCCCACCGGAAATGTCCATATACACAGTAAAAAAAAAGTAAAGGTAAAAAACATTTTGGCAAGAGACAGATTACGTACAGACTGCAGATAAGCACACATATTGTATTTATTATGATGGATACTGGGTCCATTAAAATAGCTGATGTGATTTTCAAATTATGTTACAAAAAGCCAATAAAGTTTTGTAAAGTAAAGAAAAGTGTACTTTCGAAAATATCTCAGAATTAGGTAAGTTACTGATTCAATTATAGGAACTTTATTCTTGTTTTAATATATTAGAGTAGGACTATTAAATATAAGTACTTAGTTAAAAATGTTATTATTTTACAGCAAAACCAAAATGTGATAACTTGAATTGTGAGGAAAACAGATTTGGAAGGGGCCGAATTAGAAAAAGACTGTTCACTATACTATTAGATGATTGAAAATCGAAAAATATTGTACCTCCTACCATAGTGGTTTTAAATAAATAAATAAGGCAGTTCATGATTTCAGATCTTTTACAAACATATTTTTGTTAAATAGGTATGTACTCATAGTTTGAATTTATTCTTTATTTTGTTTTTTGTGCATTTGAATTTTTTTAATAAACGTTTGAAAATATATATACATGCCTTTATGTTAAACCTTTTTCACACTGTAACCACACTGAATTCAATGCTTTGTACACTCAGGAAGTACATTAGAACATTTAGTTAAGTGTGTAAAACATTTATAAAATATGATCGTTACACTAGTTTAGGTGTTAAAAGTACATATTCAAAAAAGTTAATTTACACTAGAAAATATTACACTCTAGAGTGTGGTCCTCTGGGGACCACTCTTAGTGTTATTTTAGTGTGAATAACACCAGAAATTTTTTACTGTGTAGTTTAGGTAATTCTAACGCTAAAGTTCCTTCACAAAAAAATTCTAACTCTCTGCGTTTGGGAGATAAGAACATTTGAAAATAACCAATCACAAAAGACCTTACTCCGGAGGACTACGGGAACAAAACACGTTGCTAAGAAATCAAAAATATATGGAACGGACAATAAAAGTGTGCACTACAGTTATTTTTCATTCCTTAGTAACGCATCTACTGTATACAATACACCTAGGAAAGCTTCTGGGATTGGTCACTTTGAAACCTTTGTAGCTCGCAAACGAAAAATAAAAGACATACTTTTTTTGCATTTTTGCAATCCCCATTGCTGTTACCACTAGCATCTTACCGGTGGGGAGCGAGTTCTGGTACACGCTGTAGAAGAAATATGATAAAGATCATATAGGTACTTGTTATTTACAGTATTGTGACTAATCACTTTATCTAAAGTCTATATCTAGTGAAACCAGGAAAATAAAAGCAAATTAAGAATTTGGGGTTCAACAGTAACTATTTGCACCAAAAACTGGTTTTTGGTTCAGTCTTTCCAACATGTCCGCCAATAGATTCCACATTATTTTGGCTGCTTCATTTTTTGAAATGTGAATTCGTACCTTGATCTTGAGAACCGACATTAGCAGTTTAATTAAAGCCGAGTCTTTACATTCCTTGATACTTAAATAATTATTTCAACAGTTAAACTGTTTTTATAAAAAAATTTAGAATTAATTTTTCAGTACAAGTGTCTAATACTCGTATACCAACAATAATACTAGTATTTCATATCTTTTAAAAGGAGCCAAATTATGCAATTAGGTTCTTTTAACACATGTAATTGACTGCAATACGGTGTGATATGTCACATAAAGTCATAAACATTATTATTACGCCTATTAAAATACATACCGTATTAGAATGCTTTATAAATTATGACAGTTACCTAAGAGATATTATGAGAATGTGTATTTTATTTAGCTTTTATTGTAATATTGATAATTTTTGCATATCTTTTACATCTTATTAGCAATTTAATTCCTCAAGTATTGTCTTATTTAGTTTAATTAGTAATTGTTTCAAGTAGCACTGTTATAAAATTAATGGGTTTAAATTTGTGTGTATTTGTAACACTTAGGTAAATGAGCGTCTTTATTACTCAGTTTATGGTTGAGCTGAATGGCATTATTTGAACCGAAAACGTGTGCATGTGTAGTCATCAATTACCAATTAGACGAGTTTTGGAGGAAATATTTGGCGTAGTTAATTTCGGCGTAAAATAATTCCCATTCATCATCTCTCGACTCATATCTTTAAACTACATCTCATTCCGGGTATCTCCTTCATTCATCCATTCGTGTGTGGTTCGGTGACTATTGTGAGAAAAGATATATTATTCGAACTAAGTAAAATTTACGTGGCCGCGATGATGTAAGCCAGATAACAATTTTTTTATTTCATAAACTCGTCGGAATAATCCTTTAAACCGGAAGCCTGAAACGTGAGAAGGTGTTTCGGAAAACCGAAGCCGCCCAACCTTGTCCCATCGAAACCTCGTTCCCATAATGACGGACTCTATCCGAAATTCGGCGCCCACACGTCTAACTGGCAAAATCGTCCAACAATGCGCTTTTACACACCTACGGCCGACACCTGATGAGTGTGGTTGTAAGACATTTTTTACATGTGTGTGCACATAATGTGTCACCTCTTCCGCGTACCACTCCTTGAGGCCTTGCCTGTTGCTAAATGGCGGCGATGCTGTACCACCTAAAACATTAGTATGGACAGGTCGGTTTGACGATTACCACGTACAACTTCCATCAAGGCTGTTCCTACCATACCATCGACGACCACCCTCGCATGCTAAACGCGGCTGCGGGTTTTTGGCGCAGCCCGGAATCTTGCGACCAAACGCGCAAACGGTTGCCACCATTTACAAAAATACAGCAAACATTTTAACCCGAATTAAATACACAGAAAAGTGTAACACAAATAGATGAAGGAGGACACACGTGGACTGCACGTGCTTTATACTGTTTCAATTATATTCCGATCACATTTTTCCGAGACAGTTTTACCGCTTTTGGGGACCAACTTTGAATACGGGCGTTTTTTCCATAAAAATTTAAAAAATAGGAGTGGATAAATAAATGTCTATAAAGAAGACGCACCGTAGAGACTGGCTAAAGATATTTCCCAATTTTTGTTGGTGATCGATAGATACATAGGTGTTACAATAGAAACATACATTTTTCACTAAATACTAATTTGGTTTGAGGTACCTATTACGACCTGAACAAAGTAAACCTCATGAGCATTAATTTCTTGATGTGATTTTATTTTGTTTTTGAAAGTTTTTAAGCAAAATTGGCGACAAGAGTACCTATATGTAATTTCTAAACAGGGTGATTCGAAAGTTTCGGACCAACTTAAACAAAACACGTTTCAGGTTTTCTCCAAGCAAGTTAATTTTTAATACCTTTTTTTTAGCAATTACTTATATTAACTGTTGCTCTTACCATTAATTCTTACCACTGTATCTTTCTAAATTTGAACTAAAAATATTGTGATTGTGTAATTCTCATGTTTTTTGGTTTATATTAAATACGTTTTTGGCAAGTTGGGCCACCATTGTAATCTGTAACTTACTTTTCTCCTACTGTAGAGTTGACTATATAACTTACTTAGAATTAACTGAAAAGGTTTGATACGTAGGCAACCCTATTTTATCTGTTCATAAAAGAATTTTAAAATAAACACGATAGGGGTTCTCTAGTCTTTTTGATAAAAGTAAGTAGGTAGGAAACCCCCATGTAAGACCTGATAATGAATTTCTGGTTGCCGATAACCTAACTGCAACCGAAAGTTTTAAAGAAACTTTTTCGTATGCAATCATGTGAAGACCTCTCAGACTGTAAATCACTAAGTATACAGTGTGTCTCAAAATTGGCAAATTTTGAGTTCAGAGCGTTGTAGAGAATCACTTCATTAATCCAAATTTAAAAACAAAATAAAGATTCGCGGCTTCCCCACAAAGATAGTACATTGGTTTAAAGGTACACTTCTGGTGCAATTTGAATTGCGTTTTCTTCAAAGGCAAACTAAGAACTTTAGTGTTTATCGCTATTTATGGTGTAGATAATTGTGAAAAATAATAATGTTAAAAAATTTCTTGAAAAATTAGCTTTATTTTGAAGTAAAAAAATCTTAAATTTTTGTAATTTCTTAAAAATTAAACGCCAAATTACAAAAACTTTAATATTTTTTTACTCCAAAATAAAGCTAACTTTTTGAGAAATTTTTTTACATTATTATTCTCCACAAGCATCTACACCATAAATAACAATAAACACAGAAACTTTTAGCCTATACATTTGAAGAAAACGCAATTTAAAATTTAAAGAATGATTGACTAAATTGACTAAATGCCAATAGAAAAGTCCAAAGGTAGGTATCCACAAGATATATTTTTTGAAGATACTTATGCCACAAATTTTTTTTAAACTAAACTCACATAAAGAGTAATTTTATTTATAATTAATTAATTAATTAAGTAAAACCCCAAATACCTACTTGTGTATATGAACATATTTTGTGGTTGTTTGTAAGCAAAGAAGACCACCTCACCTAATCATCAGGTGCTAATTGTTCTAATTCTAACTTGTTAGATAATAATTAGAACTTTTCAGTTACACTTAAATATTTACAATTTGCGGCTTTAGAGTAAATATTGCTTTTATTGTAAAATAAACAAACAATGTCATACAAAATGGAACAATTCTATGAATCAGTAGTAGTCATACTTATAATCGGAATGAATCAAAATTTAACCAAATTAGCGCATTTTTTGAGGTTAGTCGAGCTATGGTAGTACTCAATTCGGTTTCGAATCCGCAAACTACCGTAATGTAAACCGTTCGGAAAACCTCTCAAGTTTTCCCGAGGATACGTCTGTCATGTCGTCCAGATAACGATGTAAATTTTATTGGAGCATGTTTGTCAATAATTAATATGTATAAAATGTAGGTATATGCAAATGCCTCGTTCGTGGAGATAGAATTCTAATTAGTTACATAAATAAATAAATTAAATGAAAGTCAAAGTGAAGGATACAGAAAAATCGAAAGTCACTCAAAAAGTGCTCCATTATCACGGTCGCGTTATCAGCTCACGTCCCATCCGATATTAGAAAGTCGGCGATTCGTACCATGGCGACCATTAAGACGACCGACAATAAAATGGGTACAGGTGCGACGGCAGACATTCTTACCGAATACCGGAAGTAGCCCAACAATGGACGGTACGTGCAGTTGCATTATGGGCACGACACCCCCGCCCGCCCCCTGCAACCCTTCCCCGCGCGCCACTACGTGAACTCGCATAAATTACGGCCAATTATACTCCAGGCGATGCAATTGTTAGTTGGTGGTTCTTTGAAGCCGAAAAAGTGGACGCACGCCACTGGATAATGGACCATCATGATTAATAACCGATCGTTGTTGGCAGAGAAGAACTAACAATTATCAGCAAGTTGGAACCGTTAATAAAATATTCATTATCGACGATATGTGTGTCGTCCATCTTCATTTGACTGACGGATCTATGAATATTGTTAGCAGGTGCAATGGCGATGCTTTTCGAGGCTTATTGATTATTCCGATGACAGCTTTACTTTACTTGTCTAATTGTGTAACCAAACACTTGTACTCTTGCTCATTTAGCCGAATTAGCGATGGATGGAAGGAAGTAAGCCATAAAAATCAATACCGGGAGATCATTACTTTTTAGCTTTAAATTTAAATATCATATATAAAATCCATTAAAAATCATAAATGAGTTCAATTTTTATTACCCAAACTGTTTTCAATAAAATGTTTTTGATAATAATAGTAAACAATAATAGTTATTTATTGTATAAGTGTTTTAGAAAGCATTTTATCCACGCAAGAATGAGGAAACACGAGGGCGTCAGCTCGAGTGTTTAACATTCTTAAGTGGATAGAATGCGACTAAAATACGAATGCAATACAACGTTTTATCCACAAACACCAGGTTAACAAAATAGTATTAATCGAAGTTAAATTTTAATTTTTTCTTTTTCTTTATTCCACTAGTGGATAATAGGTCTCTTTATATGCTTCATAAGTGTGGAGAAAACTCCAATTATAATGTGATTGTGGATAAAACATTTTTTCTCACAGGTTACATTTAAAAGAAAAAATGTAAAGATCCATTTAACCATCTAAACTATAGATAGGTTACTCTCAACCCGACTCCACTTTTGCTTGTCGCGGTACAAATTATATATTATTTTATTAATTTATGTATATTATTTGTCTTTTAGAATATTTTTTTCCTTAATTTTAAAATCAAAGTCATATTTATTGTATATAGTGGTCAAATTCTTTATTTAATATGCGGCAACTGAAACTCTTCAAAACTATCAACTTTCAAAAAATTTATAAAACCTTTCGTTTTGTCAACAAAGGTTAAAATCAGAATCAAAAAATGACAACGCCGTACAGGAATATCTATTTTTACAAATTTAGAAAAGTATTAAACGAAAGTATTACCGTAGTAATATTAGTACATGTTGCCAAATGTTGCTGCACTTTTAAACTGATGATTTTAATTCCCTTCAAAAACCAAAGGAATTGTTTTCATACAATTCTTTTTGAAAAATTTTATAATAAATCAAACAAACATTAAAATAGATCATTAAAAACAAAGTTAACGGGTCTGCTTTTCCTACTTTTCCACATTAAAAAATGCACTTTTTACAACTTTTACGAGTTGCTGCATCTGAAAATAATAAGAAGCAATAATTTATTTTATTATTTTTTTAGTGGTAATGCCACTAGTATCCACTCTCACGAGCGTGTCTGCGACTTTTGACACACTCGATATATCACGTTGATTCACAAAAGTTCAAACGTTTGATAATAGAGGACATGACCACCAGTAAACCTCAATTAAAGTACTATGCAATGCATGCATTACCCGAAAAGGATGAAGTTGCAAGCCCAAGTACCAAGTAGAAGCTTAATATAATAAATTACTACATTAATATCTTTAAACTAAAAAAATTGCTACAAGTAACTGAGTCAAAGTCAAATAAGGTAAGTAAATAGCTACATAAACACGCCATTGCAAAATCATAAAACTCATATTGCATTAACAAAACAATTTTAACGTCAACAGTTGATGTACTACAACCAATTTTAGCAATAAACTTTACGATAAATACACACTTCACAGTCCTTTTATTACAGAAGAACTACATTTTCCATTAACCTAAGTAACTTAACAATTATTACGTTAGCCCTAACGTCACTTGACCAGAATCTAACCTCATAAATATTAATGGTTTGCAACTGATTTCTGTAATAAAAATTTTCATAAAAAAAATCCCATGCATAAAAACAATAAAAAACAAAGCCTAAAATGGAATTAAATGGGTAAGCTATTTACGAAAAGTAACCTATGACCTACTTTGTTAGGACCAAAGGTGATAACGATTCTTTTATTATAAATTTATACAGTAGGTGCCTCCATTAGAATAATTAATTAACATAAACAGGCACTTACCAATAGAATGACAAGGCGGAATTTTAAATCACTTTGTCGCTCTGTCAGACTTGGAAAGATTAGGCTTCAAAAAATTTAAATAGTAAATGAAAAGGAAGACTTCATCTCGCTTCTGTTTCAAACAGTTAGCACACTGCTAACCATTCAGATTTAAACGACATTTGTGAAAAAAGTTAAAATCACTTAGCTGATTGTTAATAGTGCATATTTGATGTTTCCCAATAATATTGAGTATGTTTGGCGGTTTCGGAGCCTCTGCCAAGCCCTAAAGCCCATTAACCCTCTCTCTATTTACCGAAGTCGTCGTTCCTACGGGGGCATATCAAAGAGGTGGTGCATGCAAGGGTAGATTGCTAGGCTGAAAGATCTCGTTAGTATTTATCTGTCCCCGAGGAGCAGAGCGGCAGCACCGTCACGAGATAGAGACTCGCAAAGGCCATACACACCGATTCCAACGTTGCACTCCATCATTTACCGTGTTATCAGCTCGGTTCTTGATTAATTCTAATTATTTTGGGGAGAGGCGGTGCACGCGCACCAGAGGGTTGATTCTGCTACTATGCGAAAACAGAAAATTCAACGAGGGTGATTAGGTGTTGTCAAAGTTGATCGAATAATTGATCCAAGTCGCTGATCCGTGATAAACTACAACAATTTATTGTGATATTAAAAATAATTAAACAGCGATCTAGGTTTGCTACTATGTAATCAGTGGTGGACGCCCTGTGGAGAAATACGCGGAATGGTAGCTATTAAAATGCGTGTGGGTTTACATTTTCGTTTTTATAAAAATAGAAGGGAGTGGCTTATAATTGGTGTTACAAGGAAAAATATTCTGACTCAATTTCTTAGACCGAAACAAAAGGCTAGATGCTGATTCCCAAATTATAATCAGTATGGTAAAATACAAACGTGTTCTTTCTGGTCTATCGCTGTGAATTTTACGATTACTTCAGCTATTTTACACTTTCAAAGTGTGAGTACACGTGTTTTCCGCAATTTTATTGTTACTTCTGGCAACATACAATTTGCAGTTTCGCAAAATTACCAGTCGTTACGCTGCACACTTCAAACCTTTGATAATTTGACAAATTACAAAGTAAATTTTTAAAATACTTACAACGTTTAATTTTACATTAAAATTTGATCAAAAACACTATTTTGCAAATGATGAACCAGCTATTATTGTTACAGAGTTGCGAAATAATCTTGAGTTCTTTAACAAAGCATTCTCAGAAACGAGTAACAAAATATTCTCAAAAAAACTACAAATTATTAAAGCCTTAAGAAGTGATTGTAAATTCACTATTCTTCTGCAATCGAATGAGCTTTTGATAAGCTTTGTCTTCTGCAAAAATCAGAAAAATGTAACGAATGATTCGTCAAAAATTATTCGTCAACAAACAAGCCAATGTCAAAATATTCTGAGAAAACCAAAACATTTATTAAGAAGTGATTGTCAGATCAGTATTTTTTAAAGTCGAAGGCTCTTTTGAGAAGTTCTGTTTTCGGAAAAGTCAGTTTAATTAAAAAACTGATTTTAAATAGAATTTGGTCTGATTTAATGGATGATAGTGCAGATGGCTGTAACTAAATTTTTTGGTCGATTTTTTAAGGTGTTGGAAGGCAGTTACAGTCATTTAACACCCAGGGCTTGGACCCAAATCGCAGCTTCTCAGCCGTTACTGCACCCTTATTACCTCCAAACAAGTCCCGCAAGTTTTCATCGACTAATTTCCAGCCTGTGTTCTTATTTTTGAGTTCGGGGCTATCTCCGTTTCGCCACTATTTATTAATGTGCAAATAATTGTGTGTACGTGTGTTATTGAAGAATTCCGTTGAAATCACCGGCTGTACGTCTGCATGAATCTGGATAGATTACTTAAGTTGTCGCTCTGAGCAGTGTGCAGTTTTGACACGATAAAAACACGTCTAAGTGGAACGAAAAAGGTGAAGGAGAAAAATGATTCGCCATAATAACAGTGCACAATTACAGCTAGAGCGCGTTTTCTATTATAAATTCGAGCAAGGGTGACTTTGTCTTTTTTTACGTTGCGAAACCAGATTGAGAAGGGGCCAAATGTACAGGTCACGCTTGCCCCAGGACACTACTGCAGATGGCGCACTATAAAACAATAAAACGATTTACTCCAATTTGAGGCCGAGATTGCTGAATTTATTCTCCGCACTCTGACATGATAAGCTGCCGCTGAAATTATTTTCGAGAAGGATAATTATGGTAATGCATGCCAAGTTTTGGTCAGACACTGCGTTACGACCAAGCCATAAAACGTTATTTTTTTATCTAATTGATAAAAGTTTGGTTAAATTGTGTCACCAAACCTTCAGGGACTTCATAAAAATGTGCATGTTTTCACAGCGCTACGTCTATGCATATGGATCGACAGTGCAGTCTTCTATTTACGAGTACGTTGGTCTAGGTTAAGGTTTAATAAATAATAAAATATGTAAAGTCAAGTTATTCTGTTTGTATGAATAAGTACAATACACATAAAAATTTAACGTCGCAAGTAAACACTTGGAAAGTTTTCCTTTTTACTGCAGACATATTGATTTTTGAAGAGGTACTAGCTAAAAATGTAAAGCAACTTTCGATTAAATAAAAAAGACTACTCCCCTGAATGACGAATTTTTTGAAATGACACTAAAAAATATGTACTTATTTTATTTGAAATAAGAGTTAAAAACCAAACATAGTACAGACCTGTCAATAAATTTCCTCGAGTTATTTACTACCTAGAACCTAGAACCTAGAAAGCATCATCAGGATCTGATAATTAATAATAATAATTAATTAATGCTTTTAAATATTATATTATTCGATTTCCCTTTTAGAAGTGAAAAAAAATGGTATCGGAAAATAGTTGGTACATGTTGAAGCATTTCAAGTGTTTATACACCTTTTAGGTATATTAGATCAGAACTACATTGGTATATGATAAAATCATAAAATTATTATTACTGAGCAGTGGAAAAAGTTTCAAGAGCCAACACAAATAATTGAACATTTCTTTCTGTATCTATTTTTCAACGACATGAAGAAAGAGAAGTTTGCTTCACACCCAAGTTAATTTCCAGCTCTTGACGCTCAGTTTGGGTGCTTGTTTCATTCCAACTTATTCGAAATCGTCTTTCCCAATCCTTTTGTTTCGTTGTTTGATTTAAACAATCGTGAAGCAGCTGCAGATGTCAACACGGCCAAAACCTTGGTATTGGACCATGTGTAACTCGGTGTGTGAAGGCGAGAAACGGGCGTGTGAATGAGTCTACGTGAACTGGGTGCGTCACCTCTTCAAGACACACCACGCGAAAGGAAATTGACAAATACCCAACTCCACTAAATCACACCATACACTCATCCACACATTTACATTTGCGACACCCATTTATCAAAATGCTCGTCCGGCGACCACGAAATTTCATAAATTCTCGCCGTGTCTCCACTTACTTCCTTATTATACATTTATTCTAATCGTTAATATTAAAAAAAATGTTACTCTATAAAACCATTTTGATAGAGTCAAGTCGTCTCGCTCGACCTTGACAAGTGCCTTATTTTGAAATAAATTTGAATAATTTCCATAAAAAGTGGAGTAGAGTAGCGCGAGTACTTCTCTTATAAATCCACACGACAATTTTTATGCAACATAACTGCATGAAATTTGCATGGCAAATGAACTGCGTTCTTTGCAGCACAAATCGCCTCGGTTTTAATTAGCGATGATTGGTGGCTGACTTTTACTTTTCGGTGAAGTACCGAGGGTGGCTGCAAAAATCGGACCTAACCTCACGACAACCCACGGACTATTACAACACTGCTCTTCTTGTATTTCGACATAAACGAGTTACACATCGGCGGCCAGCCTTTTAACTCCTATCTGTACACATAAGGACAGATCTTTACAGTGCAACTACGACGACTTTATACAATAACATTGTTCGCCTTGGGAAAAATTTGATTTGCAATCTGATGGAATGGAACGTTTAGTTTTTTGAGAAATCAACAGATTGTTACAGGACTAGTTACAACAAAAGTCTGAAGCAAACATGATTGTGTCTCACTTCTAGTTAATTGGGGTTCCATAGGTACACCAAGTATTAAAAATAGTTACAGTTTGAAGATTCACAAAGAGACAGGGCAGGACATTGTTAAAAAATTATGAAGAGTGGCAGTTTATGTGGAACGTTTAAAACGGGATAAATTGTATTACATCGACTAACAACCAACAATCTCTTTCTTCGGTTAAGTTACCACATTTGTACAATATATTTTTCTCATCTTTACACTTCCTATTATTTACAGACTCTATGAACTGTCAACATTTTTTCATCTTTTTTTCTCTCCTTTTTAGTCCTTCCGACCTGATGGAATATTTGTAAGTATCAGTTCTGCACAATAGTGCTAATAATAATAGGCAATAAACGTCCGCTTATAAGGGATAATTAATAATATCCCATTGCCATTTCTTCAGCCCATCAGCTCCTGACCTATCCAACAGTAATTGCACTCATCATCCATATATCGCCGCACATAATGTTTTTATTAGACCGAGGATAACGACTCAACAGAATTATAATGGTGTCATTACTCTTTTTCCCCAGCGATTAATAGCTAAATTTGTTATTATTATTATTTTATAGAATGTATAATTTATGGCTTTGGCACAGGTCAGTTCTAAAATAATTCCACATAATTAGAATGTTTTTTCCACACTTTGCATTTATTATTGTCAACGTCCGCACTTTTATGCGAGGAGAAAGATACATAGATTCATCGCTGAACCGTTTAATTGTTGTTTAAATATTTATGATCGTGTCATAATAATTAGGCAAATTAACGACGGATCATTAAACACCTGATTATTTAAATCGTCTTGCTACAGAATATCTTTTAATAAATTTTAATAGATAATGGCCGTGTAATGTGGGTTTGAGAGCCAAAGAGTGACACCCCTCGAAAGCAGATGCTAAGGAGTAAGGATCGGAGGTTGCATAATCTTCAAGGTGGCACGCTCGAGCGGAAAAACCACACTTGAATCATTCGAGAATAACAAGCCGATTTACTTTAATTGTTATATTTACAAACAATTTCGAAGTAGGATGATCGATTAATTGTTACAACGAAAAATAGGAAAGACTTGCTTTAATGGAACTACCTAACCAATGAGTCACGAAATTAATTCAACGAATAATAAGAATGTCTCCTTAAATACTTTGCCTCAACAGAAAGTTACATTTTTGTTCTACAGATGACAACATTTGTTGTATTGAAAAAAGAAATCTCTAATATAAACTGATCGAAAAAAATTAGGAGTATTAAAATCTGCAAAAGCATTAAAAATCATATCATATCATATCATATCATATCATATCATATCATATCATATCATATCATATATAATTAGAAAATAATCTTATCTAGGAATAAATGAATTGAAATTTATTTTATCAATTTTGGTATTTACACAAAAAACATTGTCATAATGTAGCTACGTTTAAAATTTGCGGTCGCAATGCAGATAGAGTTAGAAGTTACAAAAATGCTTCCAATTACAAATTTATTCAGATTTAAAAAACTCAACGTCTTTTATAGTATAATTCTAATAAGAGGAGTCTCAGGGTCGTTATTCGTTAAAGTAACAGATATTTAAGCGTAACGGAAAATTATAGAAATTCATATATCATAAAACGTTGAAAATTTAATTCTATAGAAGAAATCTAAATATTAATTTACATAAAAGTTGACACCTTGTAACCTGGACGACCCTTGACCTGAACTTGAAAGGAAAAAAATGTTGTGCTTTCTTATAGCATAAAAAGTAAACGTTCAAGGGTTAACCGATTTTACCGTACCATATTTTATCAAAATAGAAATTTGATTAAAAGTTGTTATGCAAATTTTATGTTTTTATTTAAATTGGTTCCAAACTGCCTGCTCTTATGTCAATGCCAATTTTTTTATTTTTTTTAGTCGCAATTTAAAATTACAAGATAAGTACAAATTAAACTAAATTATTTAATAAAAAATGTTATTATTTATTTCACAAAGATTTACTGTAGAACTTTCCACAGAAGAAATTTTTTCAAACTCCAAACTTTTTTTGAATAATATTGAGAATTAATCATTTTCTTTTATGCGGTAGAAGATAGTAGGTATCTATACAAATCTGCAAAGTGAAAAGCAATGTATATTCAGATCACCAAAAAGACTTAATGAAATTTTAAGTGTGTCTAAATGTAACACTAATTTGATTAAGCAAATAGTAATTAGTTTTAAAACAGTATTTTAAGACTGATTAGTTAACTTCGAATATATTTTTCGTTGGACCCTCGGAGACTTCAAAATTTTTTTGGTGTTATTGTTATTACAATAAATTATAAAAGTGCTTGTTGCAAAATAAACATATATTAAATTTTTGCGCATTGTAGCTTTTTAATGAAGTGTATAAATCAATCATCACTTGAGATAACATAAAATATTTATCAAAAAACATGTACTCGTTGACGCAAACTAAGTTTTCCACTTTGAGGCATGAGTCGTTCAAATGACCATGACGATGGTATGCGATATCTTGTCAACCGTATGATCACCATTCCAACATTCACTAAAATTTGGAAAACCTTCAGTTCTTATCTCCGTCCTTAATAATGTTAAGTCGTTACGTCTTTATTAGCAGTAGTTAGAACGAGGCCAAAGCCTTAAAAAGTCCGAAACCTCCTCAAAAAACCCCTCGACACTTCCTCATCTCAAGAATCTACCACCAAAGTCGACAAAAACTGGTCGCGCTAAAAACAAACTTTCTACGATCGCAACAATTCTCCTTGCGGGAATTGACACGTATTTAACATAATTGGTTAAATAAAAGTTAGAGGAGAGAATGAATCGGATTGGGCGAAGAAAGTAAAGATAATTAGCATCGGTATAAAACGGATAACCTTCCAAGGCCGTAGTATCGGATAATGATCAAACTTATGAATGAACGATTCATGAGCATACACGAGAAATTTAAATAGAATTATAATAAATTAAAGCGGCAACGCGAAACCGAGAATCCAATAATAATAATAAAGTGCACGCCTTATTATTGTAGCGCTCGACCAAATAAGATCGTCATTGTGGCCGAGAATATATTAAGAGAGAAGAGCACGCTTATGTTAAATAAATGCTAAAGTATGTTAATAAGGCTCTACTGTTCTGTACACTAGCCAAAGATTAATAGCCGGGCCACTTATTGATGCCCCGTGCACCAAAAATTATGCTAATGCGCGGCCGGACCTGTGTCTCTTTTATTATTTAAATAATATACAAAGCGCGCATTATTATTGTAATTAATCGAAAACACTCAGCAACAGGTTGACAGGTGCACCGAGCTTGCAACATCTCTGCGATACGAATTTTAAGTGAATTTTAAAATGGTGAATGAATTTTTAACACGGAAATTTATTCGACGGGCTGGAACGGAATAAAAGCTTTTACATGCGGGAATTTTTAACGAAAACTTGGGGAACTAACCGCGGCTAAGTCTCCATAAGACACTAACACAATAAAGCAAAAAGAAAAAGGCATCAAGATCATACCGTCTAAATCAAAATCTCTAAGAAACTATGAATCCTTTAAGTGCTTATGAAAATAAGAAATTAAATTGAACTAAAATTTAAACTAAACATAATAAATATAAAAAATATGATATACAAACCAAAAAAGTGCTACAGTACAAAATAAAAATTTCTGATTTTGCATTTAAAATAGTCTCTAAAATAGTGCTTTTCAGTTTCAGTCGCAATCGTCGTTAAAGTGAGCGAAGTAGTCCACAAAATATGTATGCGTGTACTGTTGGTTGCATAATATTTCAACTCTTTTAAAGAAACCACCATTTCAACACAACGCTTTTTTTCTTTCGTTTACCTTAGGCTTTTTTTGGTCGCCACAATGCAAATAACAGAAAGGTGCAAAACAGGCACCTTACAAACATTAAAAAAAATTATCTTATTGTCTTGAAACCAATCCTACACAGTACATCTGTTGATAAAACCAAGCCCTTTAATACGAGTAGATCCACAAAGTTATTAGTTAAATATTTATTCTGAAGGCAATGACTTCATAAAAATTATAAAATACGCATAAAATTTTCAGAGCACTGAAAATGTTTGGTGTCTCAGGTTTTTATACTGTGTTTTTGGTGTAAAGCACAATATTATAACAAGCGTCTAGAAATAAATGACATCGTAGTGTCATCAACTCATCATACATTTTTGGACGTAGCTTTTTATATTGATGATTTCCACTTAATCTTCCATTAGTCGATTCTGAATAGTTTTTGAAATCCTAAGTAAATTTTTTTACAAAAATAAAGTATCATACAAAAACTGAAAAAATTATCAATTCAAGTTTTTTTTTGGGTTCAGTTATTTTAATTTTTATCTCTAGATTGCTGTCTCTCTACCACTTTATGAACACTGCGACTTAATTATGTATTCGCCAACCTGTGTCTTCTTTATTATTTAAATAGTATACAAATTAGGCATTCTTATTATAAGTAGTTTACAATACTCATCAACAGGTAGGATGGCATGTTTGTTACCATTATTCAAAAATCAGCAAATTTCAGAAATTTTATCGCTTGACAAAAAATTTGTCGTTAATGGTCGTTATTTTGTGTCGTTTTTCTAACAGTTTTCTTGAGATTTAACCGATCGTCGCAACCGTTTCCTCATCTGCATCCGTCATTGATCATCCATCGGGACAATTGTGAGAATCTATACCATATTTAGTATATTTGGATCATCCTCGACCCATCCAACCCTATCTCCCAGCACCGATTTGTATAAGAAATCGAAATTATCCCACGACCATCACCTGAAAATTTATGCAACGCATCCGACCAACCCGTTTATGCCACCTGATTCATCCGAATCATCTCCAGGCCCCTGTTGGGCCGCCGTCTAATCTACATGTTTCCATATGGTCTCCGACCCTTCCATATTCAAATAAACCTTAAGAAATCGAATATGTTTAATAGCCTATCAGCCAAGGGGCCCCCGCAGGTAAAGGGTATGCGGATGCGGAAGTGCCCATCGAGGGTGAAATTCCGGCCGAGGGTTAACCATGTAAATAGGTGTCCCTTACACTTAATATTCAAGCAGGTAGTTTGGCATAAATTCGCATATATTAGACAGGTAGGTAAAAAAATCCTAATGCCCCGTTTCACGATTTGATCGCAGTACGGCCCTTATGGCCTTTACCTGCGCTCCTACCAAATTACGATGACCCTTTTTTGACCCGAAGATGCAAATATGTATCGACCTATGCTAATGTATGCAGAGATCTGAATGTGTGCATTGTAATTTCGAACGGGTTGGGTTTTTTCTCAGGCTGGGGTCGCCCAACCGTTTTTTTTTTTCGCTATTCGGAGTAACGATTTTTTATGGAGATTTTTGCACAAGATGTCCTTTCGGTTTTGCCATACAAGGGGGTACAAGGACGAAGCTAGTAGACGCATCTCTGTTCTCGTTTGATTTTGCCCACTTTGCCATTTTGGGCAACCAGGCTGACCTCATATTTTGACGCATGTAAACTAGCCTGAACCTGTCGCTAAATAAGCCGTGCACAAGACGGAAGCGGAAATTTCACTTCAATCAAGTGATGGGTTCTGGTATTAAGATGTTGTAGTTAAAACGGTAAACTAGAAATATTTTTTTATAATTACATGTTGTAGGTTTTAATACCTTGTTACTATAATTTAGTGCAGGCTTGTATGGTTCTAATTTCAAACAAGGCAGTAGCTGACTTTGATATTTAATCAGTGTTAGTGTTAATTACAGGACTTGAAACATTTTACTTAGCTGTGCTGTACAACTAACAGGTTTAGGTAGCCTTTTTTGGTAGGTGGGAAAAGATTTTAGCACCAATTTTTAATTATAGGTAACCAAAGCAGCAAAATTCTTTCAACGAATGACTGTTTTGTTGATATTTGAATTTTAGGCTAGATTTTTTGATAAAATTTAAAATTCTCTCATCTCTCTCATCTTACTCCATCTACCTACAACCGAATTCAAAAATGCAACTTTTACCTCTTTGGGGAGAAAAGGTTTGTCCCTTTGTTTATTTATATTTTGATGTGTACATAATTTTATTACAAAAGTTAGTTTTATTTATGTGTAACAAAGTCAGAAATAATTACATGTCTACGCGTAGTAGAGAGTGAAAAATTATAAAAGCACCGATAAAATTGAAAAGAAAATTCGCTCATCTTCAATTAGTCTGGTCATGGCCATTAATTTTCTTGAGGCTTATAGTAGATACGCAACTATTAAAAACATTTTCTTATAACAGTGTTGCTTCCTAGCAAATGTCAAAAATTTAGTTATTACCAGTTAATTTTAAATTTAAAACATTGGAAATTTGAAAGAGATAGTGACCAAAAAAAACAAATTTAAAATATGCAAAAACATGCACATTGCTCTAGTTATAAGACCTTATCGGGACACTTTTATTGATGTTATATTGTGTTGATTAGAAAACCTTGGACTGTGTGGACTTGATATGACAATGTGCCAGTTTTGTACACAATGACTTTTTTATTATTTTGGTTTATTTATTGCAAAATGCTTTCACTGACGAGCGATCACTCGTTACGCAACGAATGAATCTATGGAACGACAATAGCCGTTCTGTGAGTGCAAGCGTTGCGTATCGATAGCTTTCCCTGACTTTCTTTTTGACTATGACTGTACAATTTTTAAAAATAATTTAACAACTACTATTCATGGGCAAGGCCACTTGAGATTTCCTAAATTGGAAATTCGTGCTTGCGACACAATTTCGAGATGATATCTCTAAAACTGGACCAAAAATTACACAACAGTCTAAACCATCCGAAGAATCCGTAAAACCCAAATTTAGGTAAAAATAACTGAACCAAATAGTTTTTTCCACACATAGATAAACCTCGACCAATTATTTCGGACATATTCGACATTCTAAAGCTCTAAACGGAAACCGCTGCCTCTTTAATTAACAAGAATTTACGAAATGAGTCTTTGATTGTCTTTTAAAACCGAATCGAAATGTTGCCACTCCATTGAAAAAATCGCGTAGGTACTCTTTTCGCGCAATACAAACAGGTTTGAAAACTGTCAAGTCTCAGAATTTGAGTCGTTGGTGTTGTTGCGACACGAAATGTCAATGGAAAGACACTCGCCATTAGATTGCAAATTAACGGCTTTGACATTGAATCTGAGGCTAATTAGCGGTTTCCTGGTTTACACGTAATTAATTTAGCGTGCCCTTAAGCCGGCTAAGGACGAATATTTGGAGTCGTTCGAGGATTCAAAACCTTTTGTTTGGTGGATGTGTGTGCGGAGTTGGGTGCGCCGCTTCTTGTATCACCTGGTCCAAGCTGAATGACTCGTGGTTTCCGATATGTTAGGTAGAAGAGCGTGGGCTAGCAGAATGTGCACAAAAAATAATCCGACTTATGATATGATACCCGGTATTCTGACGGATATAAATCAGATTATCATTTCATGGGGGTTACGTAAACGGATTGGGAAGAAGTCGAGGGGCACAAGTGGAACCGTTTCTAAAGAACCAAACCTCGACTGATGAAGCTGTAAGCTGAAGGTTTCGGTGCCACCGAAAAAGTTTAGCCCATCTCAAAACACAATTAAATATTTTAATGTTTATTTATTTTAACATTTGTTACTTTTTTAATAGAAGATTTATCTACCCTTTGTATTCTCCTTATAGAATTTATAACTGTAAAATTCTTTAAAACAAATATTTCGAAATTGATACGATAGAAGCAACAATAAATCGACGGGACATTTTTTTAACTCTGAACATAGCCCTATGTTCAATCTGAAAAAAAAAACAGATCAAAGCATTTCCAGCAATTGCGAGTATTGTTATGCAACTAATTATTCTACGCACTGTCAAAAATTTCAACTTGTCAATTAAATCTTCCAAGATTATTTAAGTAAAGAAAGATTAATTTTTATGAAATTTATTAATCATCAGGTAATATTAACATGTAAGGAATGATAAATTACTTTAATAAATATTCGAAATCACTTCAGATTGGTTCAAATAACTCGACATCAAATAATTACCTTTACGTATCGTTGGTAACGTAAATTAGATCAATGCTTTGATATGATTTTTTTCAGATTGAACATAGGGCTATGTTCAGAGTTAAAAAAATGTCCCTGTATGTCATGCTTCATACTGTGTTTTTCTATTGTTTCTTATGGATTAAAACCTTCAACAACAAATCTTTGTAGCTAGATGTGTCTAAATACGAGGGTAGTTCAAAGATTATTGTGCCTGACATGTAAAAGAATTGACTTGGAAACCTAGAATGTTTACTCTTTAATACAAATTCCTAGGATGTGTACTCAATTGTACTAAAATTTTGAAATAAATTGTTGAAAAAATACGAAAAGTTACGATGCATAATTTTGGGGAAAGTGTCAGCAGCAAAGGTGCCATTTGCAACCCCGACAGATTAGTTTTTAACGAGGTCCATCTGGAAAAAAGACGATGTTTTATGAGAGGTGGTACACAAATAATTTGCATGGACGTCCCGCTGTGCTCTCACAAAATCCAAGTGATATTTCACATTATATCCACCTTGTTCCATCCACTCGCTACATACACGTTTTATACGGCTCGCTGCTAATTTATTCGGAACCACCAACTATATTTGTATACCGATAATTGACCTATGATTTGTGTACATTGCAGCAAATCAGAATTTATTAACGTTCCGAACGTCCGCTGCGGTTTCAAATAGAGACCCGCTGTCATTTTTACTAGTGGATCATCTCCGACTCTATACGCCATATTTATATTAATTAAAATCCGTTTTGGATTTTAAATTAACGAATCTATCGGACGATGTTGCTTGTAATTGACGTTGACGTCTCGTAAATGCGATATGTTAAAAATTTATTTAAATAATGCCATCGTCACCACAAATTTTAACTCGGATATGCTCATCACCGAATTATTAGTATGCAAAACTAATTGACGAAAATGGCACATTTAAAAGCTTTTTGATATTGTTGCGGATCGATATTTTATTAATTTTCTCGACCAATCAACACGGACGTTTTAATCAACGCCAAACGGGCATTTTTCGATGGTTCGACATACGCCGTTCCACTTGTAATTAACTTCTGCACACATCCATACACACCTAAAACCATATTTATTGCAATCCCCCTTAATAAAAATACAGTTATTAATGAAATACAATTTCTTTTAATTGTAGTAATCAATTCGCTACAAATTCTTGGATCGTGTTCCTAACAGTGAATTTAATTTATTCAAATCCAACAAGTAGGTATCCGTTTTCATCCTCCAAACCTATAGATAATAAAAGTAGGATTTTGACGTGTTGTAATTCGCCGAGCATCCAAATACGGCAAACACACACCGTGGGATATTTTTAATTCAATAGACAACTCACTAAACTGTAAGTAATTAATTAAATTCAACTCCAACCATGAAAACAAACAAAATTATGATTTGTAAATAACGAGGTTAGTTGAAATTTGAAAATACTAATTCCGAGTAAGAGAGTTCGATGATAGCCGCTCGGAGATTATTTCGTTTAAAAGGAAGACATCCAGCAATATGCAAACTAGGCGTTAATGGGACAACACGCGAAGTGCAAGTGCGAGATTTCTTGAAACGATGGCATTTAAGGATGCGACCGGGCGCCACAATTGTAATTTATGCAGTTAAAGACTGGATTTTTGCGTGAGGTATCGGACAACTGCCACTTTCCGGAACGTGTCCTCTCGACACGCTCTTATAACTAGCTGCGACCGGAAGATTTAATTGTAGGACTCCCCATTTTTACGGTTTTTCTACTTGGGGCAATTTGCAACGTGCCAGGAAAAACCTATGAGCGGGAGAGGTCTATACTGCTATTATTATTAGAGAACATTTTTATTTGATTTATGACATTTGATTCATTCTGTGTTTTCGATAATTGAAAGTTGAACGTCTCAATCTTCTTTCCACAGCCACGTGTGTGACCTTTGGCCGAATTGCCTCGTCTCAAGCTGCGATTTTTCCACTAGGTCGGTTCCAAGCGCTTTCCGGGCCGATAAATCAGTGCCGATTTATAGATGGCGTGTATTAGTTTAATGTCGTATTAATTTGTTAATTGAACGACTTAATAAATTTATTAATTGCAACATTTGCAATAAACGTCGACTGTCTGCTGTGGTAACAAACGAGCCAGCATTTCGGAAAAAATCCCAACAGGATGTGTGGGATTTTTTCAAAAATTTTACCGCTCCACTCGTAAAGATAAGTGACCTAATTCCCGAACATTAATTGAGCAGTTAACGATGATTTAAGACAAGGTGTTTGAGAATTGACGTTTTGAGATTTCGGTTTATTTGGTTTTTATTGGTTGTAGAGTGTTTGGATTTTGAGAAATTCGCAGGGCGGTGATAAAAAACGGGTTCGCTAAGATAATTAGTACTAACGAGATATGTGGAGTGCGGTAGCAAATTGTTACTTGTTTTGTAAAAAACGGAATTCCAGATGAAAAAAGCAAAATTGGAGCTGATGTGTTCCCTGTTTGCCGTTATCGCTCCGAGTAGATTAATCGGTTTATTAATTCGACCAAAAAATATAGAATAACAAAACACCAAGCAAATTGTGTCAAACATAAACAACTGTTAGAAAATGTAAATAAAAAATATCGCAATATTAATTATTACAAATTTTTTGCAAAATACAATGCATTGATTCAAAATCTGATTGAGAATCATTTAAAATATTTAAGCACTTTCACGGATTCTGACACGACTTTATGCCAAATTGAAAAAATTAAAAAAAAAGCTTTCGTTGCAATTATCTCGAATCGTGACGTTTTCTGTATTTCTGTTTTGCTTTATGGCACTTTTATCTATTTTTAATCTTAATGCATCTTGATCGATCCAATTTGCCTAAATACAGAGCGCTCGAGTCGCCATTGACACCTCTTATTTATACCAACTGGAAGATTGTCATTACCGTCCTAAACCCGATGCAAATGCGCCCCAGCCAACCGTCCGCATTTTGACTTAAATGTCCTTAAACCTGCACCATTATTCATCATCCTACGCCACTTTGCCAAGACTATAATTAGCCATTTACGTTCTTTTCGGGTATGTCTGGAAAAAAAACAGCAGGCGCTCCTCAAGGTTACTCAAATATTTATTGATTATAGCTATCTTACACAATTTCTAGGTCAACAGGATCGCTTATTTACTGCTACACATAGTCTCCGCGGCCCTGAAGAGGCAAAACGCGCGGAGACTGCGATAAGCGATCAAGCGAGCAAACCAGTCATTATGCGGATAATTAAATAATAAAAGAATTAATGACGATGATATCACGCCCGAACATTGATAAACACAAATTGTTTTGATTTATTGACCAAAAAAGCACAATTATTTTATTTGATTTATGTGCAGTTTTCGGAATGTTGCGAGGAAGTGGCTAGGCTCAAATCTCCTGAGTCACGCTGTTTATTAATCTCGTTGCACAATTTTCCGCTTAAACAATTTAATTAATGTTGTCAAATTTGCTCGAGCGTCGAAATGTTCGTGTCAAATTAATTCCAAATTGTCAAGAGTGTTAAATGACACCGCCGGTTACCTAACACTTGTTTTTCAGAATAGGAAAGAATCTTGCTTGTCCTTGATGAACAAACTTGATGCTCGAATATGACGCAACGTCTGCCAAATATCCAAAGGAAAATTTCTGTGCGAATGTTTAGATCAGCTGATTAGAATAACGGTGACCCCGGCGACCTATTCCTAAGGGTGATTGCTTCTGGGTCACTCGCTTGGTCATTGTTGTCGTAGAGTTTCACCGTCTAGAAAATTTAGCCTGAATACCAAAAATGGGCCCAGACGGTTCACGCTTCTGGCAAAAACTAAGCTTTGCCACAATTACTTCATTAATTTAAATTAAAATAGAGCTAATTAAAAGTTACATAAATGAGTGTTTGGAATATATTAAAAACCTATTTGAATTATAAATTACTAATCGACACTTTTATTAAATTGAATTATTGCGGATAATTACTAATAATAATTGTATTGGATGTGTATGGCTTTTTTATGTCGGATTTATAATTAAAATTTTAAATCAGAAATTAGCCAAGTTATTTAGATCAGTTAACGCACAAATTGCTGTCCATGTGTTAGTGTTTAATTAAATTGCGTTTGTATTGTAATTAAGTTTAACTTGAATTAACATAAATTAATTGACGTTAAGATCCACCTAATGTCTGTTATTGTAAAACGTTTTAGAAGTGAAAGACTCTAATTTTGGTTATTAACTTAATTAGCGCGCCGAAACTATTATTTCAGATCTAATTATTTCGAATTAATTCAAACAAAAATTATGTAGGTATGTATTTTTAACACTTGATAATTGATTATGACGTCTTAATGAATTAATAGAAATTTTAATTAAATATTCAAACGAGGCTGAAAATTATCAGTTTCCTTTTTAACGAAATTGATACTTTGTCAATCAGTTTTAATTAAATAATTCTAAGTATAAACAAAAACTCAAGCTTTATGCTGTGAGCTGAGGGTTGCCTGATTTGTAAATGAGAGTCAACCCCAAACAGTCTGAGGCCTGGGCAGTGTCACTGAACTCTCTTCGAAATTTTAGATATTCAGTTTTAGGACCACCTGTCTACCCGAGATCAGCCGGAAATTGCGTTCGATTCTCGTATTTACTTTCAATTTCAAATGGCTTAGTTTAGTTTTAGGCCGATTTTTTTCTCGTTTTCAGGTAGAGTTTTCACCCCGTCTAATAGTTTGATGGGTCAACGTTAGATTCCTCTTCTCCATGGTTGGGAGCATATGAAGCGTAAACAATTTCGGAATCGTTGTTCTGGTCGGATTCCTGTCCTGTTAAAAGAAATCGGTTGTGTAAGAAACACGGCCCACCTAGATCACATCTCACGGCTTTTTATGAGCGTTAGGATGGAGGGAAGCTGGACAATAGAAAGAAGTCGGGATGACCGTTGGTCCAGTTTCGCCCTGTTGCTTCGACCTGTCAACCGTTTGGGGATAAACTTGCGATTTGTTACATCGAGAATTGACCGTTAGGATCGTCCAAAACCGGAAGGTCGACCCATTTCTCGATAGGGCCTGATTAAAAGAAGGCCATTGTCGAGATAAGAAAGGTGCAAGGAAAATAATAGGCATAAGATGAAAATTTAATTGAGAGGTTCTAAACACCCGGGACTAACAGAAAAAATAAAAATTATCGAACCGGTGATACATGTTTCGCCAGCGAAAGTTGCATTATCAAGAGAGAAATAATTTTTACTTTGTATAACATTTTACAACGCTTAAAAAATAAGATGTTTGATCTGATACTACTACTAAGTAGTAGCTACATTTCAGTGCTCTTATGCTATTCTTGAATCGTCATGAAAATTGTCTCAAAAATGAATGAAGTAGTCCCCAAAGTGTGCAGGAATGTAACGTCAGTTGCATAATATGTTAAATTTTTAGCATCCCAGCTAATTTTTGCATTTTTGTATAACAATATAAGCCACGTTTATGTTTCATTCTTGTACGAGTATTTTTGAATAGGTAGGTACGTAACTGCAAGATGAAGGGCTTACCTAGCTCACAGCAATTTATGATTGGTTGATTAAGTTATGATTTTTTTATTGAAAATTAATGTAATTGTCACTTAATTGTGTATAATTATAAAAACAGGTGCAACTTCTTTACAAATGTGTTATTATTGTTTAATGAAATCACGTTTTATATCGTAGGAGTTTTAAACTACCTCGTATGAGAACTCGTCTCAAAGAAATACAGCAAGCACGCAGAATTTGCCAAACTGAAATAATTAAATTGAGATTGTCGGTTTTTCCCTTTGGACGTACATTTGTTGTGACGTTGTTAGCATTTAAGTGTTTTATTTCTTGTGAGAAATGTAATAAACTGTCTGGCTTAATGCGCCGAAGAATTCAATAGATTAAACAAAAGCCACCGATTAAGTGTCGTAATTAAATTTAATTATATGCAATAACACAACAGTTTACTGCAATGCAATTAACAATAATTAATTAAGTACAAATTCGCATAAGCGGCAGCAAAAAGCGTATTGCTACTCGACTTCTCGGCAATTAACTGGAAATAACACACCCATATCAGTGATTTTTGACGTGAATGGGGGTTGAATCCGATTTGTTCCGTCAGATTAGCGCCGATTCTGATAATGAATCCATCAAAAAGTGCACCTTTCATCTGCGGCCCGAAACAGTCAAGATTCGATCATTAGACAGCTGCCGAATATGGAGCTTAATCGAAGACTGACAACCATGAAGTTGGCCGATTATCCCGAAAAACTAACTGTTGTGCCGATTATTTGATCTGAGCGGATTTGTTTGTCTGAAAATTTCCGCCCGGAGCAAAAACTCGACAAACAAGTGTAATGGGCGACGAAGGCTTTTTTGGAAGCATTACCGAAGGTGTTACGAGTCGTTTTCTGCACTGACTCGTGTGCGTATTTCTTGTAAGGTCAGAAAGGTCAATCAATCGTAGAACGTAGCACGAGTTGAAGTATGATTGTCTGATCTTGCTGACCTTATTTGTAAGAAGTGCGCCCACTTGCTAATGGGATAGGGGAAATGGGTTTTAAAGCTGTTGAGTTATTATCAGGCGATGAAGGTGACTGACGACAGGAAATATGACAGGAGTGCAAATTGAAAGTTAGAAGGACTGCAGTCAAAGCAGTAAAAATAACAGCTGATTGCTTCGACTTCTTCAAAAGGAATGTTACCATCATAGCTTTTGGTTTTAACTTCACTACAGTTTACAAAAGGAGCAATAAATAGGCTTGCCCACAGAATAATAATACATCGGTCACTAAGTTGGTAAAACCGATTACCTGTAAACTTGTGAGAATCACTCGAAAATAAAATCAAATAATACCTAAATATAGCCAATACAACATTGCAATTCCATACATAGACACATACTTTACTTGTACAACAAATATTTGACAAAGACTATTTAAACTAAAAAAACTAATAAACTAATAAAATCTAGATGTGTGATTTTCTCTTGGAAGAAAGCTACTAGGAATTACTTGACCTTCCACCCTCTCATTTGTTAGACCCAGTCCTGTCAATTGTCAACCACAAAAGACTAAGTGTTCAATAAAGGCAAATTATTTATTTGTCTACTTTTTCTCCGGGCCACTCTGCACCCTTTAGCGCCCTATTGAACCGTAACATCGGTCTTAAATTTAGATTTAACTCTCTTCACCATACAGATAATATATTCCGGCACACGTCCGCATCTTTCATCGATACGTATTGAGTATTTGTATGCGTCTACCTTATAAATATCAATAGCGTTTTTAAGCATGGCGCTTTGTGGTCTGTACCTGGATCTCGTTGATTGCCCTCGGCTCAACCACAATACCATTGTAAACGAGCACCCATTTGCAAACTTTTTATTATTTGGAGTGAGAGAGTAAAAACTGCATTAAGCATATATTCGCCAATAAATAATTAAGGAGAGAGAGACTGAAATTGTCGCCAGCATACCAGATTGTGCGGTCAAGAGGTCAGCATGTCGACTCTTCAGCCTCTCTCGGATTTTACAAGCTGACCTTTGGAAAAACGTTAGAAGCGGGAATATTAAATGCAGAGCTTTATTGGTGATGGAATTGCAGCGGACGCGCCGCTCTTCCTCAAACAGGCGGGTCAAAGGTCGCGACTTTTGGTCAACTGGAACAGGGGCCGGGGTCAAAAAGTTGACTCAGCTGCAATTTTAGTAAGGGTATTTCTGCCTAACAGTAAACCTGACCGAGAAACTGATCCGCGATAACGAAATTAATTTTATTTCGGGTATAATTGTCCGGTCAGTCATTCCGGCCTTAAAAGGCTGACTGTGGCAAAAAGCGACCGCAACAAAATGTAAAATTATAGGCTGGCCGATCGAAGTAATTATTTTGAGAAAATTACAGACATTGATTAGTTATTGGCATGAGTTAAAAAATCAACTTAACATTGCTGTACATCTCGACGCGGTCGTCCAGACCCAGCTCTCGCCTCCTGGGCTTGCGTTGCACGCTCGTGGCCGACTTGGTCGACCAGTTTTATTTGCTAACAGCTATTGCTACTGGAAACAGAATCGAAGCCGTCGAGCTACGACACGTCCTCTTCGCCGACTCCGGGAGCTGAAACGGCGCCAAACGCCCGGAGTGAGTCGCAGCTCGACGGTAAAGACCGTGCTGGAGAAATAACGTGGACGTGTTTGGAATTTCTGAACTGGACACACTTCTTATCTTTGTCATTTGGAGCGTCTTCGTTACGCGAGGGTCGACACACCACCCCGACGAAAAAATCAAACCAGTGTGGAGCGGTGTCATTTTGACAGTTTTTGAGAAAATTCCAGTGGCAATTTTGGAAATTTCAAAGATGAACGTAGAGAAGGAAAATTCGTGTGGCGCTATGAAAGACGATAATGAGTTTATGATGAAGAAGCTGATAGCCAAATTGCCGCATATTAAAGAGAATATAAAACGGAGAGTCAGATCGGCGATAAAGAAGGAACGAAATGAGACGTTTGAACGCACGAGGAGCGAACAAAACAGAAAGTCCTAACGTGTTTCACCAGTTCGGTGTTGTTTTTGAATTTGTGCTGTTTTTGATGCAAATAAAATGTTGATACACTCATTTTCTTGTTTTATCTAATTACTCGTGGAATAAATCGCTACAAGTTGTAGGTTAGTGAGTAACTTTTATAACTTATTTATTGAGATGCCAAACATGGCTAACTCCCATCGTTAACAACCTCTTTTCAGAAAATTCTCAGCAATAAACTTCGGATGACCCAGTGACATTATACTATTATCTAAAAACCTGGCACTCAAAAATATTAATTATAGCAGTTCATTCATAAATTTGATAAAATTTAAATATCGAGAGAAAGAATATCTGTTTGATATAAAATTCACTGTTATAAATATGTAAATTGGCAAGCAAAAAACAAAAACTTAATGTTTGTAGAAATTATTTATTGATTAGTAAAATGTTTAGGCGAACTTCAAGCTAGTTAATATGGATAAAATGAGGTAAGGACATAAAAACACAATTCCGTAATTTTGAAAATCACCAAAAAAATGAGCTGAAATCTTAACGTTCTGTAAACACGCCCTAAGAATTTTTTGTTTAAAACATTATTTAAGCATTGTTGTTTTAGAATAACACAAAATATCATAAAATTTCGATTAACTCATATTTCCATAATTTTACTTTATTTATATTAATGCACAGAGAAAAAAGTATTTAATAACACACAAATAGCAATTAAAAGACCTACAGTGGCAGAAAGTTATATCGACGAATCAGTTGTTAAAAAAATATCTGTTAAGAAAATTTGGCTGAGGTAAATTCGTTTAAAAGTCCTGGAACATACACTATAACTTGACTCTGACAAAAGTAGAATTAACTTGCCTGCTTTAAAAGTTCATCAAATTAGTAATAGTACAATTATTACATGTATTTAAATGAATTACCTAACCAAGAATTTTATTTGAAAATTCTGCGAAATCGGAATAGATATTGTATGACATAGTACCTGAATATAGAAACTTTATTCATTCAAAAACAACATCGCACTCGGCTTCACCTCTTGCGCTAAATTATTATTTTTTTATAGATGAAATTCGCCTTTATTTACTTATACCATAAATAGATAACAGTTCAACTATTAAAAGTCAAAGTGTTTTGATCAGTTTTTTCTTGATGTAAGTGGTTGTTGTTAAACAAGCGAATCGGATTGAAAATTAATTTTTATATTATTCATTAAAACAATGTCTCACTATGCTTAGATTTTCTTTACAATAATTGCCCATTTCGTCGTGGTGTGATTTTAGACCGTCAATGTATATTTTCGACAATAAATAAAACGTCCTGAGTATGGTGAACCTTAGTCCTTAATCTTAGAATTTTATAAAATAGTTATAAAATTAGATAACAGAAAATTGTTTTATGTAACTCAAATTTGATAATATATTATTATATGGATAAAAAATATCATAGTTTCAATCTACTAATAAATCAAAATTTTTGTCAATATAAAATATGGCAATGGCTATACCTTGACGTTTTAATTTGAAATAATTCTCTACAATTAAGCCAATTATAACACCTCCTAGCCAAGTAGCCACCAAGTCGGCCTGAAAAGGTCTCCATTAATTCCCCGTGCCCTAATTCAAATTCCGACCACCAAGGTCCTCCCTGCCCTTCGTGTGTTCAGTCGTTGGTGGTTGATCGGTGTGTGAATCCGTGGCCTGTCTCATCTCCAGGTCGCCAGCCATCAGGTAGTCGAAATGGCATTGTTGGAAATGAAAATAACACACATGGACAAAGACACGTGTGTGTGTTTCGGGACGGACAGACGGAAACGTCGACCGGGTCGTATAACGTCAGTGAAGTTGGTACAAAACACGACGGTATCAGACGGCACCATCTCCACATATAATGGAGAATCTCCAAGCAGACCCGGAACGCACGTACTCGCTTTGTTGTTACTTTTAAACCCACCCAGGAAGTCGCTTTTTATTTCATTCACGCTTTTACTAAACGCGACACTAGCACAAAACTGCCAAATACAATTGTTACTTTTCGAATAAAAAGAACAAGGAACGAACGAAGAAAATATCGCCGGCCGGCTTTGTGTGCTCTTTACCAAATTAACTCTTCCGTTCGGAGCACAGAGAGGGACTGGAGATGAGATGAAGAGTGTAATTTTGTTTATTAATGGCACTAAACATGATTACGTTGTAACAACATAAAGGCTGTTTCTTCAAGAAGTAGGAAGTGGAGCTTATAATAATTTTTGAAACTTATTTATAAAAAAATCCAGATGGAACTTGGAATTATGATGGTTTTAAGACTATACGAGTACATAATTTTTGATTCAAAAATTAATTGAATACTCCTTTGATTTTACGGGCTGTAATGACACAAATGATTGTCTGAAAGTGTGCAATCATCTACTTTTAATAAAATGCGTCTTGTACAGTCAAATATTTGCGAATCCAGGCCTGGTTCCGGTTCCCGGCAAAAATTCAATTATCCTTCCATACGTGTTCCGTTTATTCTCGCTCATATCGAAATGGATCTAATTTAGAAGAATTCCATTCTAATTAAATATGATTTTATAATGAGGGATTATCGCGCTTCTTCATTGTTAACCGGAAATGAACAAAAGATGTAACCATGGAGAGGCAATTAAATGGCAATTACCGTCCAAGGGAAGTGAGTTTATTCTCCCATCTTTTGTGTATTTTTTCCTCGGTGGCATTTTTGCCACATCCGATAATTACTAACTTTTCGCACTAACATAACGGTTTTCTCATCTTTTTTCTCTCATACCATGTCAGCCACCACTATCCGATCTTTTATCCAAACATCCCTAGTTCAGGTCACAATGCATCATCCCTTTGCTCTTGACAATAGACTGCAACTGAATACCACCTTTCGATTTCAATAAGATCGCACGGAGGCTTCTTCACATCCGATACTTTCATCAAACGTAACTGTTAGACCCAATTCTACAATTAGAACTACCAAACAACTAGTTTCGAATTTCTGACCGAAATCGGCAATTTTTAAACGGATTATTTTCGAACGAAACGAAAGCGAGAGTGGAGAAGCTGCACCCTTTGAATGAAATTTTAAAGTGGTATGAAAGTGAATGGTGCAACATCAGATGTAAAGACTCATCCATCTTATATCTTGTGTTTGTGTAGTGGACCACACTGCCATTGTGTTGGCTTGGAGGTAGGATGGGCACAAGAAAAAATTGCGTCGCAGTAGGCCGTCCAATCTGCCAGTTATACACAACTCCACAAAAAATATTTTTTCAAACACAAGCATTTCATCTCGCACATCGTGAATTGAAATAATGAAAATTAACTTTAATTTTAACAAATTAACTTAAATTGCAGTTATACTGTTATTAAATCTAGTAATTTTTTAAGTAAATGTGTTTCATTCTTACTATTATGCTGCACAAATTAATTATTTTAAAAAAATTGATACATCAACTGAAATGCTTTTTGTACGACTCAATTTGCTACCTTTACTACTTACACTGTTTGTTTATAACAACTACGACTAATTGACACAAAATTACGTGTAATTAGTAACATTAAATTCAAAGTAGCGACATTATTACACTGTTACCTCCATAACTTTATATAGCTGTCATAAATAGCCACCGGTGAGCTAAATCTTCCGAGAACTTTATGGTTACATGTGAAACCCGAGTATATGATAAAAGATTTATAAGCGATATTTATTGGTACTAATTAATTCCAAACACACCTGCAATTTAATTAAGTTAATCATACAAACGAGTGATAAGTTAATTTGGCCCTTAATAAATCTCGGTTAAATTTTAATTAAGCTATGATTAGATCAAAATTATGATGTCTTTATTGCATTTGCATAAGGTGGAGAATATCTCCTAATTACAAGCACTATAACTTATATCTAAATATTGCTCTAATAAAGTGCGCAATTTAAAAATCCATTTCCTTATTTTAATAAAACCGCTATGTTAATTTTTCTGTATGAAATTAAGTTACAATGATTAGAAGTTAATTTATTGTGGCTTAATCGTGGTTTATTGGACATGAATGAAATAAATTAGGTTTAAAAAGACGACAGAAATGATACCGGCCATGGCCTTCAAAGACACAATTATGTAACATTGTTCATGTAACTTATGTTTAAATTTAAGCGGTGATCTAATTAGGTTTAAATCAATATTAAAAAAATATTCTGAAACGTCTTATTTAAGACGAATAATTTTATGATCACTTAATTTAAGTTTATTATGACAGTCGTGATTTGTATATCGAAAGACTATAAATTTCGGTTTACCTTAAAAATGGCAAAAATTATGGCTGATTTGTCCTTGCGAATCCTCAGATTCGACTTTCACAACACAAAGAAATCCCTCACCAGGCGGGTTTTTCTCGCGAAAATTTTCAGAAATACCTGGAGGTAGAGGAAAACCTCGTTTTAATAACGGGAAAAACCTTGCGAAAAATATTATTATCACAGATGACGCTTCGCAATAAATATAATATTTTTTTCGGAGGGAATTCCTAACGGTGTTGCCATGCATTCCTTGAACAAACCTGTTGCGGATCATTTCACGATGTTCTGTCTAGAATCGTGAGGGTTCCTAAACCAAGATGGGACCTCCCGGCGTTTAATAAATTAGCTTATTTATAATGATTACATTTTTATTGTTGATTTTACCTCCGATTTATGACAACTGCCGAGCTTTTTCTAGCGAAATAAAACGAACAAATTAATTTTTTTCGCAAATGAGAGTTTTCGGGCACACCGCTGGGATAATGTAATTTATAGAAATTGAAAACGTTAAAAATGACAGATTTTATGAAGAGTGGAAAGTGGAAGCGATGAATTTTCAAATTTATTCGGATCCAGCGCGATTGTGGCCAAAACTAGCCAAAGCTTAAAATAACATGCCAATTATTCAACTCATGTGTTAGTAGAAAACAGAAGTTTGATCTTTAGGGCTGATGGGTTTGAGGATTGAGTAAGTATTTTTTGCGACTTTTTGCAAGAAAGGAAGCTACAAACAAGTCTGGCAGATCATTAGGTTCTATATTTTTCAATCTTTTCGCTTTTTGGTCTTTTTCGTTGCTTCTTTGTGTAATAAATTTTGGTGAGCGTCTGTGTCACCTGCTGCCGCTTCAGCTTGCAAATAGTAAAAAATGTGTTAGAAAAAACGTTGTTCGAAAAAATTTCGTGGCAGTTTATCCGGTCCGGCGAAATAATACCGCAAGGAAAATTTATGTTCTCTCCGTCTTTATAGTAGATATAAATTTTTGATAAGGTCCAGTTTCTTTAAAGACTAGCGGCTGCATTAGAGTAAACCTGAAAGGTGGTATGGGTCCAGCTCGTCCAACATTAGATGCTGCGATAAATATACCGGTCCCACGTTTCGGCCTTCTAGTCTCTTCGGTTGACACCGGCCTGTCAGACCGCTACATTCTGGCCTCTTTGTGCCGTTGCCGACCTCGGCATTGTCTCTCCGGGGGTCAAGACCCAGACTGCACGTCGAAATTTTCGATTTCCACACGCATTGACGCCGTTTTCAGCGCTTTGTGCGCCACCATTGATCACTTTATTTATAACAACCGGTGGAGTACCGACCATTCACTTGCAAATGAGGCGATATGTAGTGGCTTCTTCGCTGCCGAGCACGTGGACCCCGACAAGGACGTGAACACTGATGTAATGATCAATTCAAAGCGAAATAATTCGCTCTTTGTGTGATACTGAGGTTGAATCCCAAGATCACACCTGCACCATCCACGGTGACATCTATCAACTCACAACAGTGCGCCCCAAAAACCGGGTGATAGCCCTGGAGGGTGGGTGGGTGCTCCCAACAACCGTTAACTCAATCTCAAACAACTCCCCGAAGATGTCACAGAGTCAACAAGTGTACAAGACACATCTCTTCGTAATTTTTAATTCATAATTCAAAAATAAACGTTGTCAAAACAAAATCTTTCTCAATGGAGCGAATTGTGCAAGTGCAATAAAGTCGATGTTTGAAAAGGAAAAACTTGAGAAACTTAACCTTGTGGTTGGTATTTTGTAATCGTGGATAATACGAGATTCAGAAAGATATAAAACTGAGTTATGAAGGCAACAAATAATAGCTTTAAACAATAATAAACGTCTTTCTTGGAATTTGGAGAACCCAAATAACACAACAAACATTTCTTGGTTTTCAAAAATTAAAAAACCAGGTTGTAATCCTAACACAATGCAAGCCAATTTAAACTATTACAAACGAACCACTTATAAGGTGAATTTTTGTAAGACTCGTTATCCAACGTAAATCACCTGGTATATTTGGCAAATTAAAAAAAGACACATCAGTAAGGTCTGACACAGAAAACAAGTATTCCGCTATTGCTAGAATAGAATAAAATAATTTAATAAAATAATTAATCGTAGTAAGGTATATGTCAGGGATTTATCGGACGATTGTAACATTAATTTTTTAATTTATTCTGGAAATAAATTTTGTGAAATAATAGTTGGGGCAACTGATTTGAAAAAATTAAGTTACCAAAGAAAAGATCTAAGCTTTTCCCTCTAAATGCTCAAAAGACAATTTCAAAATCTTTAAAAATGGCAAAGTTAACAATTTTTGAGTTGGAAGGTGCAAATGCAAAAATTTGTAGAAATCGACTAAGGTAGAGGTAGGAAGAACTGATGAACACTTCGTGAAATAACTATAGTAGTCCAGAAACGCACATAAATAAGAAAGTTGCTACAATTTCCGGCATAACCGGAATAGTCGTCATCTTGAAGTTATTTTTATTAAACAGAACCTAACGAATTAGGGCTGTGTACCAATTTCTGAATGAATATCGTTATGTATCAGAACTCCCAATACTTATTATAGTGGAGGGAACAGCCTGCGTATTTATTTCTGTTACTTTTGGTTGTTTTGGTATTAAAGGGCCATTAGGTGGTGTGATGAAAACGGGGAATAATCTGCTGTTGCGTTCGCTTACGTGAGGTCGTTGCTGTGGGGATCAGTCTCGAAAAGTCTCTAAACGACAAGGTGATGTATCGAATTCGATGATAGATGAGTTTCGGTGGAGAGGCTTCAATACTTGCTGAGAACACAACTGAATACTTGCCATGTTACATTGTTACGTCTCAACTCTACCCAAGTAACATGTGTAATCATCAGTGGAGTGTAATAATGCGTCATGAAAAGAAGAATATAAACCCGATGGAGTTGTTAAATTTTCGGACACGCCATCGATCATGGCGCGATTTTTTACCCTTCAACAACTCGCAACAAAATTACGGAATATTCGCCGGTTTTGACAATTTTGAGAGAAATTCGATGGGTTCGTCCAACACGCGATTCCGTTCCCATGATCAATTAATCGTCGGTTCGTCGGGGGGCAGGTAAAAAACCAATTTCGAAATTATGTATCCACTTGATATAAAGTCGGGTTTCACAAAATTATGGAAATGTGTGCAGCACGCGACAATCTTTATATTTTTTTACACCCTGTTTATACGGATGGATCGGGGGTTTTATGGTAAAGGGATAATTTTGAGGATACAACTGGCTGGAATTTTAATTGAGGTTTTTATGGGGTCCATTATGTGTACGGCGGAGGATGCTTTATGTGGTAAAATTTAATTGTATTGTTGTGATTTTATAGCGATTTATTGGCCGTTTCGACACACTGCTTAACTGATTAATTTATTTAATGGCGTTTAATTGTCATTACGACGATGAAAATTGTGTTTTTACTGAATTTTGATTGAATATACACAATGCACAGTTATTTTATTACAGCGTTTTATGACTGGTAGTACTGTTTTAATTTAACTCGATATGACCAATTACAACATTTTCAACATTACTACAGGGTGAACCAGGTTTTATCACCTTTCGAGCGATATGATTTTTTTCATGATTTTTTATCTTGTTGGACGTTATTTCGGGCAATAAGTGGGGCCGCCCCTCAAAACGGCGTGTATTCGGCCGGTTTTCCGTGTAATTGTAATCGTTCAATGGTCCGGGCAGCTGCGGCAATCTAATTGCTTTTAAAATTGACATTTAGGTGATTTTATACAATGTGGAAACATACACAATGCACCGACCGAAACAATAAATCCAAACATTTTACACAATTCTATCATCACCCACAGAATAACACAATTAACAAAAAGATAATGGGGCGCTATTTTCACGTGCATACCTGTGACGAAATAACTGTTCATCTTCGATAGGAGTCATCGGAAGAGATAAAATCGTCATTTGCATAAAACACGGGATTCGACTAAAGGCCAGGGTTTCGACAATGGGAAGAAAGGTGTTTTGAAGAATAGCGAAGTAGCTTTAAATTTAGATAAATCATAGGGAAATTCAATTTACTACGCTTTAAGCTTGGGATATTAATTTTCGAGTTGACGTTATTGTTGTAATAGGTGGACTAATACGGCAAAAAGCAAATTTATAACCGAGTGGATACGTAAAAACTTAAAATTTATTTTTGGTCACAGGGAGTACCGTTGCTGACTGACCTTGTAGGTGCTTTGTTCAATTGTTTTTGAAATGAATTAATTTATTATTACGACCAAAATTTCCGTCCCATTCTTCGTAGAACAGTTTTTAAATGCTAATTTATGTCTTTGTAATGCGATATTAAAATGAAGTAGACGATGGCGAGCATTTTTTTTTTGTATAAGTATTTAAAAATTACAGCACTTAAAGCCTTCTGATTCTAATAATTTAATTTCAAAATAGTGCTTTTATAAGAGGTGTTGGTAAAGAAGTGGGTTACTTATTCCAACTTTATATTTATTTGAGTTGCAAACGGTCAATTTTCCTATTAGGAATGGGCAAAGCGCCTTATAACCATCCAATTGTTCGGCCATAAAATCTCGAATATCCTCGCTATGCTCGCCGTTTGCAATTTCTGCAAACAACTTAATTTACGGTTTACAAGCACCAATCTCTCCTCAACGTGACGACAAATCTATTTTATTTCCCTTTAGTACACGAGGTGCAAATCTGCGACAAGCATCGGGATCATCTAGCGTGAAATATACGTCATACATGCACCACAGGAAAAGATAAGTGTTTGCTTCGCTATGTTCTGTCGTCACAAGTGCTCGTTGCCCATTATTGATGGCGGAATTATCCTGGATGTGCGAATGTTAATCGGCGCTTCCATGTTTATGGGCCCTGTCCAGGACCGGCTCCGACTACTGCGACTTTATCAATTATACCTACTTAAACAAAGATCATCTTCGTGAAGAGAAAGCAATCAAAACTCTCGTCCTGAAGAAGAAGAAGAGAAAAAAACCTAAAGCGGTTTTGGGCAGGTGCGTGGTTAGCGTGTTTGTGTGAACCACCCGCGGGGTGAATGACGGGCGTACTACGCCCCATAAGAGGGTACCACGAGACACCTCCAGCGGGTCGTGCATTCCGGTGCAAAAGGAGCCTGCCTCGGCGCCACAGGCCCAAAAAGCAACACAGAACTAGGCAGAGAATCGCTGGTTGTAAGTTGCAGCCATTACGCGTTTCATTTACCAGTGTGAAAAAAGCTCAGTTTTTTCTACTAAGTATTATCTACTTTTTATGAGCTCTCTCATCCATTTCGGAGACAGCGAGACATAAACGTTAAGACAACTAGGTACAAGGTAGTTTTTGCCATTGAAAACGAAATTCGTTTTGAGGAAGGTAGACTTTAGGAAAATTATTATTGCTGTAGTTACAAGACGAGTTCGCTGAGTTATATAAGAAGTTTTGCTGAAAGTGTGTAGTAGAAGAACAAATTTATATGTTCTAGTGCCACAAATCTGAAGTAAAGAGAGTTCAAAAATCAAACCATCAAATCAATAATGTGGTGTTCAGGAAGAATATTTTAACATGAAACTACTGTTAACTCTTTACTTCTTTATGGTAGGTACTGTCAATCATCGTCAAACAGCTTACAAGTTACAAGTGAAGTGACAATGTGCACCACATTGTAGTTATTTGTAGTTACTGCACCATTTTCAATTTTGAAGACGATGATTTAGCTTTCAGCAAAATTACGGAATTGGGTAGGCATTATCCTGTATCATACATATTGTGCGCAATCTATCAGAAACAAAGGGTCTTAATAGAATATTTAGTAATAATAACAGATCTGATAAAAAGTATTTAGCTCGCTTTTTTCCACTGTTAGTTTTTGTTTTGATGGAAGTCAACTTTTCACCAGTTACAAAATTCTAGATTTGGTCAAAATAAGTCATTTGAGCCATTCCAAAGTGATTTGACCTCTTTTCAAGCTAGAAAGTATGTCATCCCTGTAGCGATTCTTTTGTAGAAAAGAAAGCTTATCACACAAACCAACAACTATGCTTTATTCTGGTCGAAAAACGACCAAAATATGCTCCAGTTTCATTGAAAATCTTTATTTACAACGATTCTTCGTTAAATTTTTAATACCTACTCAAAGGCATTGGCAACTTAAAAAACAACTTTGTCTTAAATTATACAGGGTGTAAACGAAATAAGTACATTAATTTTAACCAGTAAAATCTTTTTTTTTTCCCTATAAATTGACGAGCCTTTTATGAAATGCTCCAACAAAGAAAAGTAATAACAAATTTAATTTAATTTTCATTAACTTGCTTGGAAACGGTAATCTTGTCGACTAAGTAACTTTGTTTCCAGTGGCCTGTAAGAAAATTGTGTAAAATTTTAAAATAATTTTAACTCAAAAACTAAAACGTTTTGAAAAAAAAGTTATTAGGAAAAATTGTCGGCCTTGACGAGTTTTATTATCAGTTAAAATTAATGTACTTATTTCATTTACAGCCAGTAGTACTGAAAACGCTTATTACAGTAGTGAAAACCGTTTCTCTGTATCTGCTCTGTAACTCAAATTATTTCGATTTAAATTTGGAATTATGACGTGCTAACCGCCTCTTGAGCATTTGGTCCAATTTTAAGATCAAATAGTTTTTAATTTTTAAGTGACACTACCGTGACACTGACAGAGTTTTGATAAACTTGACAAAATGTCTCAGATGTTTTCGGGAAGTTCAAGACAAAATTTAGAACAGAAAAAAGTCGAGAAAGTAGTTAATTTTTTATTTTATGGAAGGTGTGTTGAAAATGTTCAAATATCTGTCAAGTTTTTAGTGATTGAGAGGGTTCAATGATAAGAGGATTCTGTGATGAGAGGCGTTTGTGACGTCAGGATTTTTTCCTTTCCAAGTGATTATCTCGCTTGCTTTCATGTCAGCATGATGTCAGCCCTGCTGACATAAAATGAGTCACATTTTCAATTTTCGTTAAAACATAAAATAGGTAAAATAAGTTGCCAATGCCTTTAACCAAAATATTATTCATGAAAAGTAATTATTTGTAGGTGTTGTATTTTTAATTGAAGTGGGTTACGAATATTGCAGACAATAAGAACATTGCCTAAATCCCTGAGCTTAATCCCCCACGCTAAACATTAACAATTGTTGTGACAATAGCCGCTGATAGCTAATTTGTATTATGGTGAATGGGTCTGAAAGGGCTGCCTGAAAATAGAAGCCGTCCAGTCGGCCTTGTTTTGGTTATATGTTAATTGGCTCCAATGAGAGGGATGTGTACGCGTGGTGTTGAGGGCGAGAGATATGCATGAGTGGTTTCGATGAAAGACGACACCAAGCCTCATTGAACACCTTCAACGGAACTACCCTTTACTCAATACACTTGTCATTTTTAAATAATCAACCCTAAATAAGTACGTGATGTTATAATTAGATCAGTGGCAGGATCAGGGGGTGATTTGCGAGTTACCGGTGGGTGGATGATATGGGGGAGGAAGGGAAATTAATAACCATTTAAAAACAACTGCTGCAATATGTAAAAGCCTGTTCGTCGTAACAAAAATGTTTGTCAAAATGTTTTACAAAAAAAATAATTTATACTACCTGTTTACTTCCACAATACCGACTCCGACAAAAATTGATCTACCAATGATTTCTTGGTATCTTTATATTTTATAAACAGTTTAATTTGCTATAATTTCCATCCTTTACGAGTTCTGCTATAAACTGTATGGAAAAAGTTTATAACTAAGTGGGTGCTATAATGGCTATTTCAGAAGCCATCAGCATTTTAGTAGTCTTAATAGACGCAGAACAGAACACCATCATTATTGTCTTGTTCTAGGCATGCTGTACACATTCACGAATAGATAATTTCCTTATGGAAGATATGTTTTTTAAGTTAATTAAAATTAGTAACATTTTTTGGAAAATTTGAAGCAATTAATTAAGCCCGACCTGACAGTAAATTTTTGAAAAAGCTGACCCACATAATAAAAAGCTCAAAGGTGCAAAACTGTTAACCAAGCTGTGTCGATAAAAGTTTTTTTTATACAAATTGCAACTATTTAAAAGTTTAATAGTGAAATAAAATGCGGCTTTTATGCGTTTTTCATGCAAATTTCCCATTTCATAATGCAGATAGTCATCAAAATTCTTTATCCAATAAACGAATTACATTAATTGAAGTCGATTAGCACCAATTAAATTTGCGCATTTTTAAAATACTTAAGCACCTCTTAACATACTTCCAGATAAAATAAAGCGCTTCTGATAACCTTATTTATGGCCACTGGACCCTAAATTGTGACACATTTAACCTGCTATCCTACATCTGCCATCCGTTCCTCTATTTTTGTGTTCATTTCACGCAGGATTGATCCTTGTGCAGCGCCTTGAGGATCGCGCGCGTTCACGCTGGTCTTTTTAAGTGAAAACGGCTATAACTTACGAAAAATAATTTCGAACGTTGTTTATGCTCATGTCCGGCAATAATTTCGAAGTGGAGTCGACAGAGGCTGTGCGAGATTTGTTCTGGGACTGTGGCAACAACACAGTTCTTGTGTACCTTGGGAGATAAATTGTGCTTCATACACGGCCTGTATGGAGAGTCACCGGGCGGCCGCGCTTACAAGTTTATTAAGGAGTACCAACGTCGACAGCTGGCCAACCGCAATAAATAAAATATCCCAATTCCGATGTTGATTTACCGATGCGTGGGTGGGACATGCGGGTGTCTTAACCCAACCTTCGGCTCTTCGAGGCTCGGACGGCGTGGGCCGACCTACAATTATTTAGGTTTTACATTGTTTTTTTATTATTTATTATTATTCTTCACCCCGACTGTTGCTTGGGTGCGTTCCATTCAAAAGCGGCAATTTTCAAGGTTTATGTTTGACAGCAGACATAAAAAAATCGAGGATGGGTGGGTTAGCCATGGGATGGTGAGGCGATCAACGATTTCGGCGTAGAATTCAAGCTCCAAGACGCGAACAGGACTGAGATCAAAAATGTGCCTCAAAAAACAAAAACCCGTCTATGACATTTTTTTTCCTGACGAGTGAAACACAACATTTTGTAAAATTCGGTGAAAACTTTAAGAAACAAATTGCAACTTTTTCTAACTTAAATATTGAAATGTTAGAGAATTCTTTGTTGAATATTACAAAAGTTATTGTTTTCATCACATTTATATATGATTTTTCTTTTGGTAGCTAGTGCACGAAGCTCGTTACTTTAGTGACAAAAAATTTAAAGCTAAAAGAATTAATTATTGAGTTACCTGTTAAATAGAAATTATGTAATTCATATTTGTTAATATAAAAAAATGTTCACCGAAGCTGCATATTTTAGAATTTATTTATCTTGCATATAAATTTATAATTAATAAAGATATTAAAATAGACACAAATGTCTAATATTAGGAGTAGTCGAGTAGCCCTGAGCAATATATTGATTTTTCTGACTCACAAGCTTTATTTCAAACAAGACTGCCTATAAGCTCAAAAATAAAGATATTGTTGTCGTTAAATATAAATGTTAACAATTTAATATTAAGGCAAACATATAGCAAGGCCATATAATTTAAAATGAATGTGTGCAAGCTATTGTTGAACATAATTTCTGTGTCAATAATAACAATTATACATCTCTCTTCAAAATATGTAAATTACTTAAAAATAGTCGACTAAATTGATATAACAATAGAGTCAGTGGGAGTAACTGTAAATTAGATAGTTATACCATAAGTACATATGTGTTATAAAATTTATTAAAAACGTAACATTCTAATTTTTAATTAATTAATAATTATAGATTATAGTCATTATGAACAATTGGACAATAAATCTTCCGTATTAAAATAAATTATAAGTTTTTATAATATCTTGTTATACATTTAGGTAGAGCCAAAAGTAACAAATAAAACAATTTCAGCATTGTTTAAATGTAATAATTAGGCATTATTCTTTTTTCATCTAAAATTTCAAAAAGTTGGCACCACATTAAATTCATTCGTGGTATTTTTTTATTTTTTAAAAGAAGTTAAAAATTTCGATATTTTAATTTTTAAAAAAAATCGTTTGAAAACAGAAAAACAAAACCGATCAATTCGATAACAGTTTTATTAAAACTTGCAGACAGTGGAAAAAACTTTAAAATATTTGTGTTTATGACACGTTCTCAAATTTTAAACAGGTCCATGTCAGATCTATGTGAGACATATTAGTATACACCTTATTAGTTTAAAAAAATACGAGTATTTGTCTAATAAGATATTGAATTTATTAACGAAAAATGCATTTGAGTTTGTAAACGGAATTCTTCTGACTTTAGCTTGTCCATGATAGTTATTGGTTACCACATCTCAATTGTGATTTCTTATGTACTAAAGTTAATTGAGTTAATTAAAATAATAAATTGTAATTGGGTTTTTCTTTTATTTATATTAGGAAAAAATTTGTTAAAATCACATCATTTCTTTACTAGTTTGTGAGTTTATCAATTTTGCATCATCTCGGCAATGCAATTAGCTGGCGAGTGATTTGTTTGATCGGTGTAGCCCCACCCCGGGCCCACGTGCACTTTGCCAAATTAAAAATTAGACAAATCCGGGCCGGTCCGGGTCGGTTTAATGAATGTCGGTCGTGCATGGGTCCATTTAAGATACGTACTCGTAGTTCCTTAAAGAAGATATACTGTAGAGAATGATCTGAGCAGAGGCAAAGTGCATCGGTTCGAGTACAGAATGGGTCTCCTCTCATTCATATAGCGCCAGGTTCATGCATATGTATTACACGGACTCACTCCGCACACACCGATCGTGGATTGTAATATATTCATATATTCACTAATATGCGATATTGATTTCATTATGGTAATCTCAGATCATTATCTTGACACAGGAGTTTGTCTTTATTTCGATGTAATGGACAGCGTCTGATGGACAAGCTAAATTAACTCTTCACCTTCTTAATGACTCCGCGGCATCGAAATATTCAATGAATAAATAAAACTACGTGCCAGACCGAGTTGTACAAGTCACGACGCAAGAAGTGAGAGTGGAAACGGCTGGTGTTGTTGCTCGACGACGATGACGAAAAAATCGGAAAATTGGAGGACTGGGAGGTTGGGAATTGTAAGTGCTGTTATTAAGTCTTCTTCTGCTTGATGCTTCGGAAAACTTGCGTTAAAATATGAAAAGGCTGCGAGCGATCACTTGATTGACGCCGGTTAAGAAACCTTGAAGGTTTGTCTCGATAATCTAATTATCCACAGTTCGAAAACGTGATCCACTGGGGCTTGCAAAATCTGCCCACATCGCAGACACATTTTTCAAAAATTTTACACTCCCACCGCGAACTTACCCAAAAAAATCGGATATTTTCTATTTCTTACTGGGAAGGGGGAGAAATGGCATGGAAAACAACCAATGAAAGCTTTCAACAATTTATTAATATATTTTTTTTTCTTGACTAAAGGAAAATATTCGTTCAGCTCGTTGTAATCCAGATGAGAAAATTAACAAAATAAATATTTTTATTTTCAGATTTTTTTTGTGTGTTTTTAAAACAGAAGTATCGGACGACAATTCTAAGTGCTAGGACGTAATATGACGGTGATGGTGATGTGGTGATACTCTTGGGCCATTTCGAGTCCTGATTATCACTCCTATTATGCGTTGACCAACAAGTTGCCACATGCCTATGTCAAAACGAGCCTTCAAACGAGCAATCTTCCAAAAATGGAGCTGCAATTTATCGCTCGATTGCTCCTATGATCCTATCGCGTTTCAGCTATGAGGCTCACCTTGAGTCCAAACTTTCCCAGTTTCCCAAAATTCGGATTTTCCCGCCAAACATTTCCACAGCGTTGTCTGGTATCATCCGGCGCTGTGTCACACACACCATAATCGTTATTAATCGCCGGATGGTGTTGTGGCCGTGTGTTTTGAGTTTGGTTTTTTCATCACAAGTGTGCATTCGTTCGTGTCGTCCATGAATCACACTGATAACATCTACGTATGTCTAGTTTCAATCGAGATGTTGAAAGTGCGCGACGAGGCGCACCGAGTAATTTGACTCAAGTGCCAACAGTCGTTTTGTTAAAATAAGAAAATGTACTTTATGCTAACTATACAATTAACACTTTATTTACGTCCGTAAACCCAACGCAAAAATTTCGAACGACGAGCCAAGGCTGGTTTTTACACAAAAATCGCAAAAAACCGACAAATGTCAAGGTTAACAGGACCGGGCTTTTTTCGACGAGGATTAGATATCGGAAATCGGGCTACACTCTAAATCATCCGTTTTTGCATCGCGTTGGATCATAACCATAACTCGCCACCAAGATGGCCTTCAAAAATTTTACGCACCCAATTTTGACACGGTTTAAAACCGGTCCATATCTTTTGTAAAAATAAAAATATAGAAAAATGTAGGTTGGGTAAACGAATCAGTGTTATCCACTTATCCACCCTAGATCTTTTTTTATTTTGACAATTATTATTGGTGTCAAATCGCTCCGTTAAACCAATCTTGACTTCCTTCCTTTTGTTAAAAATTGTATCTTCAGGATGTTGCCACTCATTTGGTAATTGCTCTTCGAATTTGGCAAGTCGTAAATCTCAGGAAATTGGCCACAATTACTGGCCTAACCATAAATAAACCAGTAGAATGGACAATCTGTAATAGCCTAGAGGTGACTACAAGTTTCCACGATCGCCGAAATCGCGACTTTTTGAAGGTCGTTTCGATAACAAGAAAACTTTACCACTTTTTTTATCATACTAACTCATAATGTAAATTTGGCATTTATATTCATGGACAAACTAAAATTGTTGGCAAGTGGTAAATTTTTTGAGGTCAGTTCATGAAACTAGAGCCAAATAGAGTAACAAGATCCAGGAGGCATAAATTTGCCAAGCTAATGGCTAATTACGCAGAAAACGCGAATTAATGTTGAAACTATGTTTAATAATTTATTGAAACTTGGAGTAGTTATTTAGCGATAACGATGGAATATTAATGAATTGGAAGTGTTTGCGCTGAGATAACTTCTCGACAACTCCCTGTATAGCTCGGGGAAGCAGTTTTCCTCGTCGGAGTTAGCCTTGTGGAGGCCTTGACCTTTTGCCTGTCGTGTCCTAGTGAACCGTGGTCAGCTGAAGATGCTAATAGGTTAAATGGAATTTATTCGACTGGGTCATTATTTATATTCTCCCGGCGTTCTCTTTAATAGAATGAAACGGGACTTTCGCTGATACCCACACACCTCGCGGCTGCACCATTTTTCCACAAAAGTTGCAGTTTAATGAAGTGTTGGGTTTACATCGAGATGCCACCGAATCGAAATTAATAAGACATGAAACCACAAGTTGTAAAATTTTTCATAAATTTACATAAATTTAAAACCACCGGTGTTGTCGATTGACTTTTATTACCACTTTTGTGGTAATAAAAGCAAGTGAAAGCAATAACACGAACCATTAGGATGGGGTTTTAGAACTATTTTATTTCATGTTTATGTTGCGTTTTTTAAAATTCAAATTTTCAATAAAGATGTTAGCAAGGATTCGTTATTGCCTTGTCCTTAGTTTGTTGTTCTTATTTTCTGCAATTTTTAATTGGCTGTAAAATATTCCGCGGCACGTGAAACAATTAGTATCGCTAATTACAATTATTATTCAATTATTAACTCGACGAGATTTTGATAACGATACGATTCTCGATGGCATCCAATATGCATGAGAATATCGTCGCTAATCTTGGTCATTTATCTAATATTTGTTGGTGCTACAGAAATATTCTAATTGATGTGCCAAGTTCAAGATAAGATCTTGATCATGTTGCTTGTCAAAATTTTCAGAATTGTTAAATTTTGTTATCAAAGATCGCATTCTTGCTTCCAAGTTGCTTCATCAGCTTGGGCGGAAATATTCAACTTTGTAGTAAATGAAGAAATAATTCAGATACCAAAGATAAGAAAGTCTCAACTGGAGATAAACAAGATAAAAGTCTTTAGTAATTAAATGCCAATTTTTTGTTCAGGACCATGTTAGCATCTAAAATTATTGTTCCATTATGGTTCCTATATGGTGATTTTAGCTGCAGGGCAAGAATTTCAGTAAGTACCATGCGATCATTTGAATTTATAATTAAAGTAGACAGTTTTGTGTCTTTGAAAAAATGTATTCTAATTAAATATTACCGTTTAAAACATTATTATTTAACTCGTCAGTTTGATTAATTATCACAATCGACGTTTTCATCCAAGTTAAAAAACTGACAAAGCCTACTCTAATTATAAATTTAAATGATCGCATGGTATAACATTCACTCATCAAATAAATTATAGGAAATCTAAGAGATTCCAAAAGAAAGTTTACCGTGTGTGTCTTTAGATAACAAAAAACCTTAGTTTTTCTCTTCTTTAAAAAAAAAAATTTGCGTGTTCTGAAGCCCAAAATTTGGATATTTATTATGAAAAAGACAACTATCTGCTTCTAATATAAAGAAAGGAGTTTTTAATTTGTTTAATGCCAGCAGATGAAGTTTTAGTCTTAATCGAAAAATATTTCAACATGTTTTATACTCGAGCTTTTGCCTTGTTATGGAAAAAGTTCAAGTTTTAGTAAAAATCTGTTTTTTTTTTAGGATGCTATAATTTACGACTACACCGAGCCACTGCTTTGTCCTTTTTCTTCTTTGGTTAATCCTCCGGTCAGTTCTGGCTGCTAAAACCCGAAATGCGCTTCTTTTCTTGTAGATATAACATACCACCGGATAAAATGTGCAGATGTCAGTTAATCAGCTTACTTAACAATGTTGATTATTGACTCTCGCCTGTTGCCACAACTATAAAACAACGACACCACCGTCAGGTGTGTTAAAAAAGTCAGCCTCGTTGTGTACTTTTGTGATTAGTATTCAGGTTCGGTTACCTAGCGGAAGTGAAGATACCGATGTGTAAGTCACTTGGACATCGTGGCGGCCAAAACACTATTTCCGTTCCATTGCCACTACGCGCTATTTATTCAAATCAGAGATAAAGTCGCTGCATTTACCACCAATAACCATAGGAATTACTTAAATTATTATCACCTCGGATACATATTGATGACTGACAACGCACCTAGACAACGTTTCGAGAGGGGCCAAACGTGGAAAAATTGCCAGCAATAGAGTTTATAGAATAATAGTGTCTGAGTCACAACAAAGACATGAGAGCTCGCTCGATTCAAACATCCTACTCTCTTTGCTAATGTTATTAACGATCGCAGTAGGCGAGATATACACTCACTGTCTTATGCAACGAACACTTTTCTGTCATAAAAGAACCACAATAAAAAGTGATACTTGATGGCGATTGGCTAGAAAATGACTCGGAAAAGAAACGTAAGCTGAACCGCCTGATCGGCTTGTAATTCTTCAGTCTTGTTAAATCATCACAGACAGTTGTTAATGTCGTCGTAAAATTTTTATAAATTTATTAACTGGCCTTCACATATATCGGAGGTTTCGTCATTTTAGAGCAGTTCTTCTCCGTTTTGAAAAATAACACACATTTTTCAGCGCCTATTAGAAAACAATTAAGATTTTATAAATTTTTATTTTTAATTAATACAGTCACGATCAGTTTCGTGTACAGAACAAAAACTATATTGGTGACGTAAGAATGTGTCATAATTATTTTGATTCAGATTGCACGCCTGTTTACAAAAAAATACTGAGTCGTAGTGCAAACTGATGTCACACTTTTATCTAGTCTTCGTGAAAAAAAAATTTTTAAATTGGTACAATTAATTTCCGAACACTCAAAAACTAGCACTCAGAAATACTAAAAATAGCTCAACATCTCGAAAACTATTCGCTCACTTTTTCAAAAATTAAAATGTAGACAGGTATTCCTAACTTTTTCTAAACTCAACGTATAGCACTCTTTACGTCCCTTGGCCTTGAGATTGACAGTATTTAACACATTTTACTTTTCTATAGGCATTCGTAAATTGTTTGAGCATTTTTACAACTAAAACTTCTTGTTTGACATTGCAATAAATCAGAAGGTGTGATAAATGCAAATAATCATTCTCGAATCTTGTAAGCGTTCAAGTTTACACAGCAAATCGCGAGCATGGAGAATACGTCTGCGTCAAACGGTTCATTTATTTCGATTGAAATCGTATCAGTAGCTAAAAAGCAATGAAAATTGATAAGTACACGCCCTAGGTGAAGTAGCCAGCAGTTAATTTCGCAGTCAATAAATCAATCTCGGTTAATTAATCGAAGTAGGCATTTCCAGCATTCGCCGTAATAATAATTAGTAGTGCATGTATGGATACTTGCGACTATGTAAATTTTCCAACAATAACCGACAATTACGTCGTGATTTATATTATTATTATCATTATTATAAATAATCGAGCATAATTGCGTCGCGCACACAAACCGCAGCTTTATAATCGCGCCTTTTTGCCATAAATCCGGCAGTGATGGCGTAACACGGAATACGACTGCAACGAGATAAATAGATAAATCTCGGCGAAGTTGTAAATTATCAGCAATCACCTTTGTTGGGCCTGTTTTCTCGATCAAGGTCTCCTCGACATTGAGACCACGTGGACGGACGTTTATCCTGGAGGTTATCCTGATGGGAAATGTCACTGCTATGCTACATTTTATGAAAAATGTGAATTATTTGAATGGTGGTCGACTTATTTACTTTAACAAAGCAACGTGAACTCGTACACATCTTCCCATTTTGATGTAAGCTTGACAGGAGATGTGTGTTTGGTCAACCAGTGTAGTACTTCAAACAGTGCTAAGTGTGAAAATTAACATGAACAACAGTCAATGTACATACAAGGAATTCCACCAAAACAAACATACAGTGGCTGTACACCTGGTGTAAGATTTACACTAATGTGTATTGAATGAAGGATTTGACACCGGGCTGGTGTGTGGCGTTTATTACCGTGTGAATTTCGATGCATTACGACTTTTGCACTTACAAAAATAAAAATCAAACAATTTAACGTTTTTCCACATAACGCACTAACGCTACCGAAACGTTAAACATAGCTAAATATTTAAAGTGTCATCTTCATCAAAGTTTTGCTGTGCTTTGGAGCGTCAGGTCCGCCTCAATTTTTTTGTTTATTAATATGCTTCAGTTAACACGTTTTTATTTTTCATTCATTTGCAAATTCTTGTCCTGATTGTTAACTTCTCTTATTAATTACTTGCTATTTTTCCAATACTTGAGCCAAAGTTATTTGTTTACAATTTTTTATCGGTAGCGTAGTGAATCAGCAGCATTTAAGTTAATTATTTATTGTGATGTGATTCATCTCATCTTGCAATTTATCACTCTATAGTAGAAATAAATTTCTGCAATTTTCCTGCAGTAATCTTCCTGCTTAGAGATAAGCTATATATCACAAACAAGTCTTCAGTGGAATTATTTATTGTCAAATAAAATGAAAAATTATTAAACTAAATACAAATGTATAACGTCATTTCGCTATTAATTTCCTGCCAAAGTATTTACTTTCAAAGAGATAAAATAAAAGATATGTTAATATCCCTTTCATCAAAATACAAAACGTCAAAACAAAATTAGAAATAGTTGTGATTAAATCTAAGTCAGACACGGTTCACCAAAGTATCAGACGCACATACATATTCAAAGAATTTTTGCTTCGTTGATTATTAGATATGGATTTTTCTTATTAGAATTAACGAAACGAATGTATACATAAATTGAAGTCTTTCACCTGTGCTCGTGTCACACGTATGCAAATTCGGCGTCTGTCTAGTCAAGTTGCTTTTTTACTATTTCCGATCCGAAAAATAGAGCCATAATAATCCGAAATTTGCGTTTTGATTGTATCATTATCCTTCACGGTTTTCCGGAATGCGACTCCGAAACGATTTAATTAGCGAGGCCCCACCTGCCAAAATCGGCCAAAACTCCTAGAAATTTTCCACCTGTCTGGTCGAAAAAACGCATCGTTCGTGCATGCGGCGGGTCATAACGGCCCTAGCAATGTTCAATCAATCAAAGAACCAATTATTATATAACAGTCTTAAGTGGCCACTCACTTAGCTACTACTGTGCAGCTCTGGGAATCCAATTAAATGTCTTGTGTGTATGCCTCCGGCTGAATAGATAACGCAACACGTTTTCAACTCGGTTTTGTAAGTAGGAAACCTTGTCGCATGGTCAATAAAATAACGTAAACTTGATACAGTTTCAATTTCGTCGATAAGATTGCTTGTTTTATTATGAGCACACGAATTTCGTCATTTTTCCAGTCGAGGGATTAAAACTGGTGAGGCAACAGGCCCAAAAACGCAAACCGGTGAAAGTCGCAATGGCACACAGAAAACCGGACATTTCAACCTGATTTGAAGGGATTTTACCAAACTTAATCAAATCCAAAACCACAAGTCCCAACTGTCAATGAATGTTGTCTGTGATATATAGAGAGAACAGAAGTTCTAAGCAATGACAACTAAATATTTCATAACTTTCTATAAAAAGTAACAAAAAGACTCTGACTAAATGTTGCCATTAATGAAGTAGTGACAGACAAGTCTTCTAATTTGTTATATCAGGTTGTTTGCCTTCTCAAACTCCTTCTCTTAGTTATGAGTGACAATTTTATAAAATAGTTGTGAAGTTAAAAATGTTAAAATATTTCTAGTCCACAAGACAAAATGCTCTATCTTAGAAAGAGAGAATCCTTCTCGGAGAAATTAAACGTTGAATGGTTTGAAGAAGAATTAAAATTTCAGAAACGCTTGCCTTAGAAAAATCACAAGAAAGACAACAAAACGGGCTGAAGGACTCCAGTCTTTTTTTGGCCCTTTTTTCTTTGTATTAATTCTAACAAGTTTACCATTCATTTATAATTTGTACAGTGCTGTGCTTGGACTTCACTTTATTAACTGTTGGAGATCTGTATTTTCTACATCCATTATCATTGTTAAGCTTAATTTAAACAAACTTTTAATTTTGAAAATGTTTTGTTTCAAAAATTTAATTAGAGACGAGTAACAAATTTGAGAAGAGGATGCTTACTCAAAAGTATGTAGGGAAAGGAAAACAATACATTTTTTAATAATAATTAGGTGTCATTCTAAATGACTGCGAGGAATTTCCTGAATAAACGGCTCCGTTTAAATTTATTACTTATTTTCCGTTTCCAGAGGCAATGTTTACCTCGAGAATAGAGCATGGCAACAACAATTCTTGCTCGCAACTTTGTTCTTCGTTTTTGCAAATTAAATACCTCGTATGTTTATTTAGACTAATTAATCAGTAAACGCGCCTAACCTTTCTTCGCACCTATCGAATGTTTTAGCAATCCAGTCGGCATTTCCTCATGCAAATCACCCGATATATTACGTCACACTTGATAACCCGATAGAAAAGCAATTTTTCGTCCAAATCGTCGATTTTATTGCGGATGTTCGGCCACCCCGTGCCAATTTGTTCCGCTTCCGCTCCAAATTTCTCAAATCTTTCCGCCAAAAACCGTTTTTTAAGCTCGAAATTATTCTAATCTCGACACGAAACCAACAATTCCTAATTTCTCTCGTTAACGCACTTAGCCTCTTATTAATAATTAATGGCGCCGATTTTGTTGCTTGTTTTTCGCGGTTTCGTGTGTAGCCAACCGGAAATTTTTAATAAATCCAGAAACACCATTTTTTAACTATTGTCTAAGAACGCAAAATTTATGTTTCCGGATAGATACGTGCGCCGTTGCGTAAGTGGTGCAGAAGGACGCAGTCAAAAATGACTAAAGCAGAAAAGTACAAACTAATTATGAAAGTCGGTCATTGTTTTTTAATTACCAAATCCTAGGCTTGCACACTACATGCGGGGGTTTCCTATACACAAATATACGTGTGAAAATTATTGTAGAGAGGGCACAAGACCACAAATTAAAAAGATAACGAAAAATTGTAAAAATTATTGAAATTTATTATTTTTCAAATCTACTTTATAAACTACTACTGTTAAATATTTCAAGAAAAATTGTTTATTAACGTTGATATTATGATAATTTGAAAGAAAATCCCTTTATTTAGAAGTTTACAGTGTTGTTAATGTGATATCCTTTAGCCACATATTTAAAATTTTCGTATGTTTATCTGCTCATCTTTCTCGGCTATTTATCCTTTTTTATTTTAATTATCCCTTTTAAGTCCGCCTACTTAACTCCATGATGAATAGTTTTGATGGCGCGATACGGTATTTTGTTCCATTAGCGTGCTTCTTATGATAATATCCAAATCTCTATGAATTTTTATTTTTTCACATATTTATCTCGGATGTAACTTCACGGTCATTATTATAGACATAAAACAAAAAAGCTCGAACACACATACATCCTTTAATGAGCCTGTGTATGCAAATGTTCCGAAAACTACCACTTCAACATCTCGAAAAATGCCGTAATTGTAATAACAGAAAAAAGCCTCCAAACGAAATAATTTAAATGCAAATTCGATTTCGTCCGGAATCTCGAGAAACAATCCATCTCGGAAACATGATTATGAAGGAGAGCTTCGATAAATTATTATCGATTCGCCAAACAACAATCGGACGGCCTTGAGTATTGACAATAAACAATTGTGCACTAGATAGTTTTTTGCGTCATGAGAGAGGATTTCAGGACCGCACACGCTTGGTAATAACGCAATTTTGTAAAACAAATCGAATCGTGACTACTTGCTTTCGTGATTGATTGGCGATGACGACGTTTCGACGGTTTTTTCTTGAAGAGCGAGAGGGCCCAATAAAATTTCAATCTGCGTAAGGCAATTAATATATCAGTGACGATCCGAGTTACCTTCAGATGGTTTTCCGTACGTTTGGAGACTTACACACGTGCAGAATTTATAGACGTGTTTATTATTTATCGGAGGATTGCAATGACATCCGCAGAATCTTCTCCGCAATGGATGGACTCGACAACGACGTTTTGCGAGACGGGAAAAAGGCTCTGAATTATTAGGCCAGGAAAGTGCCTAATTTAAGTTTTATCGATACATATTTAAAAAATAACTGAATTTATTCTGATGAAGTAAAGGATTCCTTAATTAAAACAAAAATGTGTTTAAAACGACTTACGACAATCCCTTATTAAGTTTTAGTGTATCCACTTAAGAACGTTATTTACATAAAAATGTAAAAATTCTAGTGAGTATGTAAATTAATTTTAATAGAAAAGTTGTAAATTGACATATTAGCATAAGATAAAACAATATAACCACAGGGTGATACTTTAATGTTACTTATTGACAGTTATTTGAACGAACTAAACTCGTGTACAATAGTGTGAACATAATCTTATCTACGTGATCAATAAAAAAATTATAACTCGAAGTAATCGTCCTAGGTGAAAACGGTTTAGACGGCTGAATTTTCAGCACGATTTTGCATAAGTTTGCGATTCTGGAGCACTCCGGGTAGTTCAAAAAAACATACATCTCTTATTTCAATGTCAGCACCCGGAACAGCTCAAAAGAGGTCGAAAATTAAAATCAACATATCGCATCATTTTGGTTTCTTATCTCATCCATCAACCCCAAGGGATTAAAGTGCAACTTCGCTGCAAATCTATGTTTTTTCTTACATTTTTTAGGGTTGATCACAATGATACCTATTTGGCGTTTAACGTATGGTGTGTTGAAAACTACTTGTAGAGCATTTTGGCATATCATTGCGTGGAAAATAAGGCATTACCTAAAATCAATTTATGGTCTAAATTGATCGCAAAAATCTTACTTTTGTGTTATTCCCGTAGAAGGAATTCTTGTGCACATAATTAACTTTTTATAAATCACAAATAATTCCGAGCAAATTTAATTATAATCAAACAATTAAGCAATAATTACTGTTTAATCAATTATTGATTAATTATAAAGATATCAAAACAGACATGACACGACAACTTTTCACAGTAAGGTAATCCTACGCCTGTCAATGATTTTCTGCAGGAATTATGGAAAGTGGATTTAAGGTTGTAAAAAGTCAGTTTGCATAATTCGAATAGCTAGAAAATTTTCAAGTCTATACTAACGTGTGGCTCTCGATTAGGTACGAGAAGTGCTCAGTGTTTAGCACTCCATTTAGTGCAGTCGAGTTTAAAAGTTAATTGGGGCCAAACGTCACTTTGCCCTACGCACTGGTGTCCACTCACGCCTTAGCGCATTTACGTCTCGTGATGATATATGGCGGATAAGCAAAAGACTCTTGCACTTTGGGTTTTTTCATCAACACCCATAAGGATGAAGACAATTATCCGACGATATTATTTTGCAAGAAAAAGTAAATTGCTTGCTTTTATAATGATTTACAGGGCGGCCAAGACATTGGACGCCAAGATATTGTTGCAAAAATGATCGTAAATCACACCCAAGCCCATTGCGACTTTGAACTATACCCCAGTCAGGTGAAAAGTTTATGGTGAATGGGCTGGCGGTCAATGTCAACTTCTGATCACTTGTTTAACAAAAATTAAATTAGACGAAAGAGTACCACAATCTAGATTTATTCATCATAAGCGAGCAAAAAGTGTGCACGTTTTATCCAAACTGATCTTTACATAACAGGTGATAAAATTCGAAAGGTAGAACGGGATTCAAATTTGTGACAAATACGCCTTGACTAGGTAATGATCCATCATCGTCGAATGATTTGTGACTTTATTAACAGGTTCATAATTTTAATACCAAATTTGCATGATTTAACATATTAGACCCCAATAAATTAGAAAGAGTACCGCAAACTGAAGAAGTTTGTTTCGAATTCTGATGAATTTTTAATTGGATTAAGTGCGTTTTGTAAGGTTAATTAATGTGGTTTCGCCTTGATTAAATCGTTTATTGCCCGAATTGGTGATAAGGTTTGAGTCCTTTCGAAAGGCCCACCTTGGTTCCAGGGGCGGCTTGTAAACTGCAAAAGCTAACTAAAAGTATGTTATTTCACTATTTCACTCTTCGTTTTCGTTCGCAAAACGAAACATTTCATAGTTAATAAACGGAAATCTAAGCTAAACCAAATAACTATTATAATGTACAGAGATATTTAAAACTTCAGGCCTAATTCATCAACTGTCTTCAATAAAGTTTGCAATTGCTTAGTAGTTTTTTCATATTTAATATTGTCTAGATTTTGTTCAAAAGCACAAGTTTCATCGCATCCTAGTGTAACTTTGGTCTAGTCGTGTTTTCTATTGCTGAATCTACGTATTTCTGCACCATGAGCTGAAAAAGTAATCTGTTCCTAATATTTGTTTATTGCAGATTTGAATATCGAACTGAGTGTTTGAAAAAGTTTAATTTGCATTTTCGATTAATTTGCTCTATACTGGTATAGTCGGCACTGGTTGAATTATTTAAGAAAAAATGTGGGGAATATCATTAAAAGCTTCTGGAATTGGTATAAAAAATTCCGATGTTATGCAATCGCCACGAGTGGATGAGTGGAACCGATCCGAGTTTCTTTGAAAAAATGTTAAATACTTTCCCAACTCAATAATTCAAGCTCGTAAATCACGTAAAATTTCGGAAAAGCAGCGAAGAGTGCCCCACCGCCTTGCAGCTTCTAATTTCAAATATAAATAAAAGTCAAGAGTGTCTCGAAAAGCTATAAGTTTTCACGGTGGAAGTAAACAAACGCCAACATATTTGAGCTCTAGGAGTGTTCAAGGTCTAATCAAGGTGGTCAGGAATTTTATAAAACGTTTTCGTTAACGGTTTAAAAATTACGAAATAATCTTAATGAGATTAACGTTGACAGTGTGCGTAGGATTCCACTTTATCTAGATCTAGGTCACTCATTCGCTCTTTTAATTAAGACTCGCAGAGCCCTCGCGCTCTCTTCCCGAAATCGCCGAAAAACTCAATTAAAGCTTAATTAGCGCCACACATGACTTACGACTCGTTTCTCGGTGTTAAACGTAGCGTAAATTAATTATTATGTTTTTACGGTAAATTATTAAATTGCGTAGAGCCCCCAGGCGATTTAATTGCACCTACATGTCCTGAAAAATCGGCTAACGGACGAGGTTTCGTTTCTAATCAGCCACCATGTCTAATTAGTGTCGAAATTTCTTCGCTCAATGGCCAAACCGGAATTGGCCAAACTCTGCTTAGCGGCCGTTTAATTTGTTTATGCGATAACTATCTCGTACTTTATGCTGGCTGTTATTATCTCGGCGAAATTTCATGTCATTAATTTTTTATTTTCGAGCAGCGATTTATTTCGCCAAGGGAAAGTCATCAAACCTGCAATTTGCCTCCGGTGCATGATGCACAACCTTTCCGACGTGAAAATATTCAGTGGCTTTCTTGCAAACTGGAGAGCTTTTAATATTAATTCGACTTTAACTGAGCTCAGGCACTTCACGCCGATCCTAATTTAGATGATGTAATTCTCAGACTTAATGCTTAATTGTTTAAATAACAATAATCAAGTGAAATGTGAGAAATAATTAACCCAAGTTCAAATAAAAGCCTTTTGCACAATCTGGCTGCATCTAAACGTCACTCATTCTAAGGTTGTGTAAAGACTTCATTGTTAGTTTTTGCTCCAAACTTAATTAACACAAAATTTTCATGACGGCGGAATCAACATTTTTTCATAAAGTAATTAAAAATTATAGTTTGTATAAGGAGAAGGTCTGCGCTTTGCATTGATCCCTGGTGAATAGGCACCATAGTAGATTGAGCCATTCTCAATGCAAAGCTGTTTAATTCATCATGCCTATATCTTGATTGATAGGATGTCACAAGTCTTGTATTGTAATTGAAATTATAAAACAATAATTTGACACAGTTAAATGCTTTAGTTGGAGCTGAAATAGAAGCTATAGAATATTCATTAGCTGAATTAAAATTATAATAATTATAATAATATGATTATAATAATATTATGATGATGTATTGGCCATTTGTAATTTACAAATGACATTTGATATAAAAAGAGATTATAATACACTTCATTAATACAAAATATTTAAATGTTAGTATAAACAATGTTTAAGATTATATCTTTTATAACATAAATGTTTATTAAATATGCAGTTTGTATTTTTTGTCGCATCATTGTGGATTTTAGAATAAGAAAAGTCATTAAAAACAATATGTTTTTTAATTGTTTATTCAAAGAAAAAGTTTTGTAACAAATATGTATTTTTATAAATTAATAAATAAAGAATAAAATATATTAATTGCAGTTATCCCAAAATAATAGTTGCTGCTAGTTTGGTAAAAAACCTAACCATCTTAGTTATGTTCATTATTAAATATTTAACTTTAGATTAATCACGAAAATCTCTTCTGAAATTATAAAATGATAACTTAACATGTGTGCAATTATTTATGTTACGAATTTTTTATATAATTTTAGCTTTAGTAGTTAAATTTATTATATTGGGCAAAGCTGTCTCCGTTTTAATGTTTTAATAAATTAGCAAAATTATGTGCCTAATATAAAATCATTTTTTATTGAAAATTGGGTCACGCCAAATTTTGTTAAACCTGTTCGATAAAACAAATAGGCAGTAACATAAATATGGCTGTCAATTTAAAACGCTAAAAAAGATTTCTTTAGACGACACTTAGACACAATAAAAAATTTGTAAACAGTTGCAAAACTATTTTAATTAATTACTTCCATAACTTATAATATTTGTCAACTAGCTTTTTAAATTAATTGCTCAACATTAACATCCAAGCAGTTTCAATATTTTTCACATCGTTATAACACTTTTCCTTCACATTAATCTTTGTGGAAAATTGTCACAATTTGAAAAGGTGGATGCACTTTTTAGCCCCAGGGCCGATGTACGGGCGCCTTAAACTCTTCGGCATGTAAAAAACGGCCCGGTGTCAGACCACCTGTCTTTGGTGGCCGTGACGAGGCCCCCGAATACCGCGACCTGCCACGTTATTATCCATGGTACATTAATTAGACTTTATCAAAAGTCAAATCTAGCCATACATGTAAATAAATGGAAAAATAGCCCCCATGGTGGTTGCTTATTCGGTGGTGCTTCTTTATAAACAGTTAAGTAATTTGCAGTTGAATTTCCAAATTGAAATGATTGATGATCGTCTTCTTTTTCTAGGTGTGGATGAGCAGAATGCGCTCTTAATGATGTCACTCGGTGTGTGTTCATAGGTCTGATGGTGAAGCAATTTAGGTGAAACGACGATCGGATACCTAATCATTGAAATTCGAGTTTTTTTATTAAATAACCTTTTACAACACTGATAACCTAAAAAAATTCTTGCGGATTTTCCAGACTTGCTGGACTGGTAGCAATTGACTCTTCTTTCTGAAACAAAAACAAGACAGAGTTAATTAAAATTAAAATTTTAATTTTAATTCGATTTCAGGTGATTATAACTGCATCATTTTAATAAAAATCAAATAAATATAACAAGTTTGCTGTTAATTGATATTACGTGGTTAGGTATAGTTCATTAAACATGAAAGTAAAATTAGATCAAGTTCAATCAATAGGAAACGGATGTAATAAATATATTCAGGAAAAAAGTGAGAACTGCTTTAGTCACAGCAGGAAAAGTGAGGAAAAAATAGCATAAGAAAAAACTATTTTTAATTGAAAAAATTGCACTTTTCTCTAGTGAATTTTTTTAGAAGATCGATAGCAGTGATTTTTTATTTTAGTCAAAAAAAACATTACGGTTTAACTTTGAAACATAATTTAAAAAAACAAAGTTATTTTTTTTTTTTCTTCTGTTTCTTTCATTTTGTTTGATATTATTTACTTTTGAAAAGTTTTAAAGATGGGCATACAATTAAAGTAGATAAGTCGACATTATTGAACTTGTTTTAAAATATTTGCCTTTCTAAATTCTGATTATTATTTTATTTTACTGGTGTTAATTACGCCATTTTTAATTTTTAAAAATTTAATGATATTAGATATTTCATAAACTGTTTACAAACAAAACCAATATCCTTGTCGCCTACGCCTTTCACTTTATAATTTTTATCTTTTAATGTGCAGCGTTAATGGTAGTGATAATATGAAAATTTGTAACATTTTATTTAATTACTCGTTCTGCTGTGAGTGTAATAAAAAATAATAAATTGGAGTAGGAGATTAAGTTATTAAAAAACTGAGAAGTAAAGTTTGGTCACGATTTTTCGGGAATAACGGATGTTTGAAGCTTCTTCTTTTCGCGGTTCGGACGCATCCAGTAAGGTCTCACTAATATTTTGTATGCTGTGTAATTTATCTCCATTAGAAGTTTGATTGCCCCTGATAGCATATAATTTAACGCATTAGTAAATTTTTCGATGTGTCCGTGTATGATTAGGATCGATTATCACATTACTCCTCACGGTCACGTCACGTTTCCATCCTAACAATAAATTAAATAAAAGTGAAATGAATTAATGAAGGAACGTACAAGTAACTAAATATAGTATAATAGGTCCGGCGCACTCGGCCGATTATTGAATTAATGCAGTTCGCATTGAAAGCTATCCAATTAAAGGAAGGAAGAGTAAATATCGTGTGTTTCACTAGAATAACTCTATTATTTTCCGTTATCGGAGATCTAAATAACCGTGGAGGACACAGCACTTCGCTAATTGCGCTTTTATTGCGTGTTGGACGGGAAAAAACACACACACCAACAGATACTAGGAGATAGAAACGGATTCTTATTCGCGGAACGGTGGCGTGCAGCTGCCGAATTCACCTGGCGTCGTTACTTGAAGGATTTGCTTGTTAGTTGAGCTAAATGAAACCACTCTGATTAAGTTATACTCAGCAGAACTAGGTCCAACGCTAGATTTCTCCACGGAATATCACAAACCTCAAGCCATGAATAGAAAAAATGCGTATTGTTTAATTCTAAAATAGCTCAAAAGCTGTCATTTTTCGAAAGTTTTTGAATAAACTTCCTAAATAGGTTACAAATTGCGACTTTCTGTATAAAAAAATATGTATAATATTACAGCGCAGTACCCATCAATAAATTTAAAATTCTTCACATTATTACATATACTACTATCTATTTTATTGTGTGCACTGATATTTTGAAAGAAAATTGATTTCAAACTTCTGATATGAGAAGATCTCTCTCCCAAAAATTTCGATAAAAACGTTGAAGCGAACCAACAAAGTTGGCGAAATAATAACAGAAATTACAATTTAAACTTTTTTAGGGGACATGAGGTGATTTTCTAAATGTGTCTCAGTTTTAATGAATACACTAATATTTATTCCTGTCAGTAGAATAACTGATAGCGTATTAATTAAATTTTGAATTTCGCTCTGACATGTGATGAAAACATTTTAATCGAACAAATTTATGGAATAATGGAAGAATAGTTAATGTTGTTTTAAATTGGTAATATATGCAAAAATCTGCCTAATATTTTGGGTCTAAATGAATATTTGATGGCATCAAAATCAAAGTTTAATTACTAACAAAACTTATCAATTAAATTATTTAATTTAATTTGGGATAATAAATATATTCTTACGTTTTTCGTTTGGGAATTGGCAAAATATTATTTAGGCGTACTTCCCGGACTTCCCCCTTTTAATTGGTATCAAATTGTGATATAAATTGCAGAGACAAGTAAATTTTTATTTTTAACGTAATAACTCCTAATTACATGTAATTTCCTGCGGTCATGCAATGATGCTCATTGGTTCCTTAACGAAGCAAGGTGTCTTTTGAAATTCGGTGAGGTAGCAATTAAGATAACGTGGATTTAAGGAAAGATTACTGTGTACATAATTACGCAGTTTGAATAAAATTGTCGGCATTTTATTTTTGTTGCTTTATGTGAAAAGGCGGTCTAGAGAGTCGCCAATAGTTTGCGGTTTAGCACTCGCTTCGTCACGGAGACGCTCACAAATCCATAAACGCAAATCTTTCGCTAAGGACATTTTAATAATACATTTCTAGTGATAGGGTGAACGATATGCGGAATATAATAATAACCGACTCGTGTCATGCATGACGAGATTTAATCTGCTTTCATCTGCCATGGCACAACCCACACTGCCATCCGCGAATGGACCGCTTAAACTTCGTTTACGGTTCGAAATAACCCTGAAATTTGATAAACTTTTCGAGGAAGACGAATGACGTTGAGCTTGGGACGTAACAAAAATAAAACTCAACTCAAAAATTCAGTTTCACAATTTACAAGATCTGCTTATAATTTAGAGAAGTTTGAAGAACCGAAAATATTCCCTCGGTAACAAATATACCATACTTACATGACGCGACAGATGAGAAATTGATTTTATTTAATAAAAAATCATAGCTGAAATTTAGACACAATTTGCAGTTCATGTGGTAAACAAACATTCTCTAGTTTTTAGCAAAAAATTAGGGAGAATACAAAACACTAATCATAAGAAAGAAAGCAATAAAGTAATCAGAGGTGCACCGCCTTTAAAAAAAGCTGAAAAACAATTAAGAACTAGCATCAACTTCGAGCTCATTTTAAACAAATTATACAAAATTTATTGCCGATAGTCATAATAATATAACTCGTGTATCCTCCACAAAATAACTTTACTTACATATGCTCATTCATTAAATTTCTGTAGCCAAAAGCTCACATTTAGTCACATTATTGTTGACTTACGCTTAAGCTTTCAAAAGACATAAATATAGGTACACAAAACTCACAAAATTAAAAATTTGAACTATTTATAGATATGTCAAAAAAATGTAAAGTAAATTTTTGAATACAAAGCAAAGGTCAGACTAAACAATACATAAAAAATTTTGAAACAATAACGAAAAAGACTACTGACACACCGTCAAAAAATAGCTGGATACAATATACTTCATATAAAATCCGTATCGATTAAGAATTAAGCACTTCTAAAAAAAAGTCAATTTTATTTGTAATTTTTAGATTTAAAATAGATACTAATATCATAAGGTTTTTGCATGACAGCATATGGATGAGCAGAAATAAATCATGCTTACGCTATTGCTTAAGCTATTAAACAAAACAAATTATTCCTAAATTGGTTAAAAACTATCTAGAAAACAGAACGTTGAGAAAAATAAGTTATAATTATTATTTATTATTGACGCACAATTCATTTTACAACAATATACCGACGATACCGCATTAATTTTCCTTTACAGTAAATCAAGAAACGAAGCTACAATCTACACTCTTAAAACACCATCGAGTCAGTAACGATGCTTCAACTACTTACCTTATAAATGTGTATGGCACAGAAATTTCTCTATGGAGAATGTTGCCAAATATCTGTAATACTAGGAATACAGTCGGTTTTTTTTTAAATCAATTGTCAAATTGTTTCAACGTTGGCAACTCCATTTAAAATTAGTGGTCCAGGCTTCGTTCCTATGGCAATGTGGCAGGGTTCCAACATAATTTCAAAATTTTTGACACTGACAGTTGATTTAAAAAAAAATGAAGTATTACCTACTAAGAGCAAGCTTCAACAAACACTTTTTTTGTAAAGAAAAACCGGAGTAACTAGTGCAGTCTTTCTGAGAGAAATAAAACGACCGGTTTAAAAAAGGTTTTCATGTATTAGATAAATCCTTAAACGTAGACATGCGAATAATCCAATATAAGTAAAATTCTTGCAACGCACTTTTTATGAAACCTAAATCTCTAAAAATTACCACAAAGTTTCTTTTTGATCCCAAAAAATTTTATTAATCCTTTAAACACGTACCGGAATAAAGTAGATATATCTACGTATTTATAAAAATAGAAAAAGAAGCAAACGTGTTAAAGACCCATTTTTTTGGTTTAGTTCGATAACATTCATTATTTATTTAATTATTTATTATATGTATTGTGCTGTACTTATTTTTATTTATTGAAATAATTTACTTTTTTTTGTCATACGAATATACTATTATATATACAACTATATGGTATATATACTTACTTCTTAAACACAATAATAAATGGCATCATGTGTATCTCTTAAAAACACATGATATTTTTGTTCAGTCATGTTTTTTAACATCTCATTTACAATAACTACTACTTTAATTTAAAAAAAGCAATTTGTTTGTTATTACAGAAATTATTTGTTTTTAACTAAATGATGATGATCATGATAACTGTAATTTAAAAATAAAAACGTAATTGTCTACCAGGATAAGTATCAATTTATTTTTCCCATAAATATGAATCACTATAAAAAATTTGTTTAATACTTACCTAGATAAATTTATTTATTTTACAAAACTGTTTAATTATGTTTATTACATTTTTTGTACTGCTATATTTGTAAATTGGTATAACAATCTTGACATCGAGGTGAAACAATTTAATTGGTAAGATAAAATCCTGCTAGGAGTAGAAGGTATAAAATTTTTTATACTATATAAATCCAATTACAGTGTCAATGTAACTATCACGGCCAACACTATATTATCATTAATCTGTTCTCTATAAATTATAATTTTTTCTTAATAACAATAATTAAGCAGACGAATACGCGAATCCGGTTTTGCGGTATCTGCCCATCTAAGTCCGAATTGACTTTCTTCATCAATTCCGCTATAATCATCGATTGGTCACCAAAACCAATAATTAAGAAGTATTACCCACTAATTGGCTACTTGCATAAAAAAGGCTATCGAAAAAAATCGCGAGCGAAACCACCTTGAAACCTCCATAATTATTTTTAATAATAATTAAATAATTATCCTTGAAAGATAACGCTTTAATAAGATACCTGAAGTTATTGTTAGAGAAATGCTTTACGGCTTGTAATTCCCATTCGAGCTGGAATAAAACAACGAAATAATGATGGCTGTCCCCTCGATGGCAGCACACAGAAGCAAACAATCACGTAACACGAAAATAATTTCACGAGCAAACAAACAATGCCATTCGAGTTCGACGCGGGGGGGTCGGGGCGCACGCCACTGCATTGTTGTGTGGGCGGACCTTTACGCCGCTCCCGGCGACTCTTCGTGCAACCAACTAGGATTACGTTGTTCGAAATCTGGAAATCTTGCTCATTAGTTCTGCACCTATGACTCGGTCGACACATTCGCGACCATCCACCGGAACAAGTCCGGGATTCGGCGACGGCGGAGACGCGCTTCCGGGCAGGAACTGCCGGAAGAGATGGAGGATCGCAGGTGGACAGGAAGCGTTCGGACGGCGCTGACGATTAGATACAACTTTGATACACCAACAGCATATTAACACATTACAAGTCTTTCTCAGCAATAGCTCAAACAAATAATATCACTGGTGCGCAACGAAATCTTCCTTTAAATAACATTAGTATGAATATGACGATTTAAAGATTTATTTTGAGATTTTTTTTCTATCACGTTTTCTAGTTCTAGTCCTAATTTCTAGTTTTTAGATCTAGTTCTAGTTTCTAGTTCTAGTTTTGCTATCACGTGGATATTTGTTTTAGGCCTAACTGCACCGGTGTGGCTTAAAATTCAAGCTCTGTTTTAGTGTGTCAATTGAACTACACCGTAAATAAATGCAGTTTAAAATTGTCTAAAGCGTGGTTTAAACTAAACCGTACCCTGGGTGCCGCTTAAATAGCGCTTAACATAAAAAAAGCAATTTAAAACGTATTGATGAGAAATTGCGTTATTCTTGATTTGTATAATGAAAAAATTAGTTCGATTGCTTCAAAAAACATTTTTAACGAAATAAAATTCAATACACCTTCAGTATAGTAAAAAGATTTCTCGTTCTTGCTGTCGCTTAGAAATTGAGAATACTCTGGTAGTAATTGTTGGAACAGCAATTTTATGCAATACTGCCAAAAACAGAGATGAAGGCGGAAGAGAACCTAGATTGGATGGGTGATGAAGATGAGATAAAAACAGAAATTGGGCAAATTTTTGCAGTGCCACATAGATAGGTATAAGTTAATGTTTGTATTTTTTTTAATTAAATAACATTGTTGAACACAAAAGCAAGGTTTATCAATTAACTAAATAAACGTCCATAGCAGCACTGAACTGATTTTTCAACTCAATTTAACTCAACTTAACTCTTTCAATTGTCTATCTAATTCCAAATACTTTTGCATCAATTTGAATTCTTTCAACATTAGCTCGAATTCTTTTTTCTTCTTCTCGAATTCTAAATGTGGAATAGCTTTTTTAATGTTGTACCTTTGAAGCTGGTGTGAACTTTTGAGTGTCTTCTATCACACTGTTTTTCCAGATAAATTTTTGCGGGTTGTTTGAAATTTATTGGCTTATGCTGGTAGTGCTCGTAATTTATCCAATTTTCAACTTCAGCTATTGAAAATGTTGTGATGTAGATGGTAGCTCAAGATGAAAATTCTTAGACAATGCTCTTTCGTCTTTTAAATCGAAAGTTCTTTACTTTTTTTATTGAAATAATGGATTGGTGTGTTTTTTTTTTCTTATTGTTCTGAAATTATTACGTTTACACCTCCGTCTACACCCTAAATATAGACTCCTGTCTGTATTTATCTAAGCAAGAAAATTTTTCTGGTTTCAGTCATCCCTGCAGCAAAACTTTTAAAAAAAATTGACTCAAAGTTAAAAACTTAAGCCAGCACTTACTGATTTTAATTTCGTTGAATTATTTCACTCTTGATAACAGAAAAAAACGCAACATTTTCACGTACCTATTTGTAAACTATTGACAAACTAATTGCCAGGCATTTGGCGGATTAAATTAACTAACAGCTAAAATGTCACGGTGCAGCTCGATTTACTTAAACTTCACCTATGAATTTTTGTAGTTAATATATTTGTTAATGTAAACTACGGTAGCCACCAAAGTAAGTATAAAACCGTTATACCGAAAAATTTTAAAGACTTTGTCTTTTCATTTAAGAATGTATTTTTGTGAGCAATATGACTTAAAATCTCAAAAAGTAAGCAAAACCGAAGTTCTCTCAAGTATTCACGATGGTCGTACATTTAAAAGAAACTTATTTTTTCAAAGAAACAAAGGCGCTATAGAGATAATTTTATATCAGGATGCATTTGAAACTTGCAATCCTCTAGGTGCATCAAGAAAAAAATATAAAATTGTTGGAGTATACGCAAGAATATTAAATATACCCAGTTGGAATCATTTAAAGGTAGAACAGATACTACTTGTCGCCTTAATTTATGACAAAGATGTGAAATTATTTGGTTTCCCAAAGATTCTAGACGTTTTAATGAAAGACCTACAATTACTGGAAACTCAGGGAATATCTGTTCAGTTTAAGTCGTCAGTTTCAACAATACAGTCAATAAACACAGTACTTAAAGGTTCAATTATTGCTATATGTGGAGATAACTTAGGAAGCCACCAAATAGGAGGTTTTACTGAAAACTTTAACACAAACGGATTCTTCTGTAGATATTGCTATGCCAATAAAGCAATTACCAATGAAGACATTACCAAACTGGATTTACGTCGAAACGTATTTCTTAAAAACAATTTTTGTGTATCTACTTTTTAATTTAATAAATTTATTATTTTCTGTAAATAATTGTTTGTCTAACCCGTATTTTTAGTTACTACTAAAATCGTAAAAGTGCATTTTCGTACCAGTAAATTCACGATATTCTTGTGATTTGTAGGTATGTGTGTTTGCGCAGTGTTTGTGTTGCAAGGCAGCATCAACAAACACTGCGCAAACATGCGTCACCAAAAAAAAAATTTTTGTAAAAATTCACAATATCTATTGTAAATAATATACTTATAAATATATACTTATATTTATAAGTATATAAATATATTTAGTATATAGTATTATTAGTATTATTTATAGTAGTATATATTTTAGTATATATTTATAAGTATATATAAATATATACTTATATACTGTGTAAATATAATTTACACAGTGAATTCGCAATGTTTGTTGTACATATACATAGTAAAATCACAATACGAAACGTAGTTTTACGGTTTTGTGAATTACATGTCTCATTGTGAATTTACATCATGTTCCGTAAATCTACATACGAACGGTAATAATACATCAATAATTGATGGTTACCGGTAACCATCATTATTTACTGTAAATTTACATGATTTACTTTTTTGCAGTTAGGACTTAATGATTTTTCTAATATCTCAAAATTTGTGTTTCGTTACTGCATTTACGCTACTTTAATCCATATGAATCATATCTGTATACGTACAAATAAAAACGATTTCGATTGATGGAAAGATAAAAAAGCTGAGAACTACTAGAAAATCATTCGATATTTTTTTCTTCTTATAAAGGTCTGAAATATGTGACATGTCTTTTTAAAAATTAACTTTTTTTGACTCACACTTAGATTTCTTTACCGAAAATCGCAGCGCAGTATCAACCATGAAGAAAGGTTTTATCAAAATATACCTATTACACAGACAGACGATACAAAGGGAAATAGTCAGAAGATCGTCAGAAGCAATGATGGCAGATTAAGATTTTTGTTGGTTAAATCTTTAATAAAAAAAAGAGAAGGAAGAAATTAATTAGATTTTTTTTTAATGATTTGTAGTGTTTTGTAACGAATTATCACATTTATTATTATCAATTATTGTCGCAATCATTACATTTACAGTCATAGTTTTAAATAAATTCAGCGATTTATATAAAAAATGTATTACAAAAATGTGTGATACATAACCGGGGCCTCTGGGGACGTTATTCTGGAAAGGTCCGGCTCTGCGTGGGTTCCTGGAAGGCGCGTCTCTTCGTCGAACGTTGTGAATGAACCCGCCGTAATTAAGTAATTGTGCGAAGAAACATCGTCGCATGCAAAAATGGCACATTGTCGATAATTTATCGCCTTGTATCGCATTGTCAAAAGGCCCCAACATATTTTTTTGTATCGTCTGCCACATCAGCATCCATTAATCTCATGTCGAGACAATCCAGCACTTGAAGAGCCGTTTTTCCTGTGCAAGGTGAGTCGCTAATTCCATTCTGATTAGTGGTTATCACGAACTTATGCAACAGTTAAATCACGAGAGTGGGAATGATGAGTGGAAAGAATTGAATAGGAATGGCCGCAAAACTGGAAGATCGCTAAATAAATAACAATAATCCGGACGATTTAGATGTAAATAAGGATAAATGGGCTTCTTTGATGAAGAAATCAAATTAATAATTTCAGCATTCTAATCAGATAAAAGACGATTAGATGCGGAGAAAATTACGCAAATAAAATGTTATGTTTATATTTAGAGACGCAAGAAGGTTGATTTAATCCGGAAAATGGTGACATTTTTTTACGAAGTGATAATCAGCACTTACTACGCATACTTCTTACTGTAACCTTACCAGATGTTGGCTTTAATTGCATAGGTGGTAATAAATGTAGCTGCTTTGCATAAATTTGCAATTATAAATATTTAAGGAACAAATAGTTGGGACTTGTAATTATTTTCTATAAATAATTTTTATCGATATTTGTGGCAGTTACACGTTCCCTTATCGATGTGTAGGAGCTATTGCCGTTGTGCCCTTGTCTTATTTCTCTATTTTGAGAACTGATTCCTGCGTAAAAATTGGCACGCCAAAACGTTCGTTCAGAATACTATTAAAATTTTTTACATCAATGGAATTACCTACTATCTATTGGGGTTCTAGTATTCAAAAAAGTATATCACAAATTCTTCCAAAATAAGGACACTAGTGACACTACTGAAAGTAAAAATTAGACTGCATTTCAAAAAGTTACATAGGTATTGCATTTTCGCAGTTGAAGTCATTTAAATTCAGATAGATTTTTGACAAAATGTATATAAAATTCTTAATTTTTTAGTGTTTTCAATGACACAACGTCTAACAAAATGATGGAGACATAGAATAACGTGAGAATTATAGGGTTTAAATAAAGTGATTTATCCCAACTTACATTTTGAAATTTAGAAGACTTCAAAATTTATTTATTGGTTTGAAAGCAACACTATTTTGAAATCGTTGTTGTGTCGCCTAAAATTTTTGTTTTGGGATTGGATTTCTTGTTTAGAATATTATATATGTCGGTAAATAAATTTTATACTTTTGATTGTATTTGATCTTTTTTTGTTATACCATTTAATTCGAAAAAGTAATGACATACTATTGTAGACATTAGAATCAAGGTTCTAAAATTCTGTAAAATAATTTCTGTTGTGTTTTCTAAAAAGCGGTAGGTAGGTATACCAAGAAAAGAGAAGTGGCAAAACATTCACTTTTAGATTTTCACAATAATTACGAACTATTAACTTAACATACTCACTGTCAATTATAAAATTGTAAGCATTTGATGAAAGTTTGTTATTTTATCAATACCTTAATACCTAGTAGGTATCATTCGCAAATGGTTGAATTTTCGGCTACAATTAGGCAGAATTTAGCTTCACTTCTGAGAAAAAAATCTGAACCAACAACTTTCTATAATGTATTATATTTTCCAGAAAAGTCACGTCTATAATTTGTCACAAATTATCCTAGGGCGATTTACAATAATATACAATAGATGTTCACGGTTCATTCTTATCTCCGAATCAGAAGACAAACAAATTTTGTCTACTGGAAAAAAATTAACTCAACAGTGAATTAATTAATCTTCGTTTCCTTTCATTTTTATTCAAATTTAGATCAGTCGATCAGTTGTTTAATTAAAAACAATGAAAAAGTTGGCATATAGGTGCAACTTTGCTAAAGTCACCTGTAAATTAAATAAAAAACGTGAGGAGGTTAATAAGACAGCCGTCTGGAATCTTTTGATTTCTATAAGTCGAACTCCTAAAGTGGATCTGTCAATTTATCAATGGACCCATCAAACTCGCTAAGTACTTTCCATTTGTCTGTTAACCGGTGTCCATCACCCGACCATCAATAACCATCCTCGAGCCTACTTTAATTACGCATTCGATTGTTTGTTACAAATGACTGTGCAGCTATCGAGATGACCCTGCTGATAACGCCAACCAACGTCCCAGTGATGGTATACAGCGTGTACCATGGAAAAGTGCGCACTTCCAATTGATGGATGTGGATAATTAGTTGGGGACGTAACCATTTCATTAGCCACCAAACGCTGACTACCGAACTAGGCTTAACACAATGGCCGATTATTCATCACCGGAGGCCAAGAAGTCCATCATGGGAGCGTCTCTCATTGTGATAGCGTGGTGTAGGTACCATGGAAGAGATAAGAGACGTGGCGGGCCAAGTAGCTCATAACTCAGCATAATACCATTACATTGTTGGCGAGCCATTCAATGGATGTGGAGATGGGACTACATAGGCCGGTAGCTGATCCACCGACCGATAAACACCACCATGGCTGGGCTGCTACTGCATTCTGAGACTTACCCGACAACTCTACTTCTACCATCGCTGAGCAAAATTTGTCACCCACGGTCTTAGCCCAAGCGAATTCAAGGAAAATCAAAGAAAAAGGTGTCCAAGTAGCGGTAGTCAATACCACGATCGTTAGCGACAGGATCTGAACCTAAGAAGTGCGTTTTTGTCGAGTTTGACTTCCTCGCATCGAAATAAATAACTAATTACCGTGGACGGAAAGTAATTAGTCCGAGGATATACCCAAGAGCGCGCTGTGTAATTGTTAAACCGAATTACCACACAGTGGCTATGCGTGTCTCGAACAATTCAAAAAAGATGAAACGTGTGTGATTTGGGCGGGCGTTGATATTGTTTTCGTATCCATCTTTATCGTTTTCGAATCGCAAGATTCCATTTCTCACAGGAACTATTCAAACTAGGACATTAAGAAATTGCCAATAAGGCGAAAAATGTCGACTGCAGCACCGTTCCCATCATTCACAGCTCGGAATGAATATGGACGAGATGGGATCAATTCGAACTGAAATACTGATTCTGTTTAGCATTTCATGCGCCTAAAATAAGCACAGGAAAGCTGTTTTTGCGAAAAACAAACTGGATTGTTTCCGGTAAAGTGTGTGAGTTTCTGCGATTTTCGAAAAATTTTCACGTGAAATGTAAACTGGAACGGATGCTTGATTAGAATAATTAGAAATTTATAAAGTATGGACGGACTGGTTTAATAAATTATCTCAGATTTTTACCTCATCGCAGGTTTGTGCGAAGGAGTGGTTGCTTTGATTAGATAAGCGGGAAGTACCGTTAGTGCAAAAAACTCGCAACGCATTAAAAATACTAGGCATAAAGTACTCTATTTATGCCATACCGTCAACTGTATCTGATAATGATATTCATCTAAAAATTGGTACTCAGCCATAATCCTTTAGGTTCTGCTCAATAAGAAAAAAATTCAAGTTATTTTAAGGGAATTTCATCACTTTTTCCTATACCTTTTAGCCGTTTTTAAAAATTTTGAATTAATAACTTTCGTTTCAAAAATCAATAACTACCATTTTTAAAGATTTTGAAATCAAATGTGAGTATTTAAAAGAGAAGACTTATGTTTTTCCCTCAGTTTGTTCAAAAGTGGAAAAAAAGTTAACAAATTCTAAAATTGTAAGGTTTTGGAAAACTTCAAGTACCCATGACTCAATTTTTCTAAATGAAATGCCCCGATATTTATTTCATTATATAGAAGGTAATCATAAATTTTTATAGATAATACATTTACAAAATAGGAAAAATAGATCAGTTTTCCTCCATAAATCATGTCCGGTTTGCTACCAGCAAATTTCTCTTGTTTGTTTTTGCATATCTATGACAAATTAGCCAAACCAGTAGCTCACCACTGACAAAGAGCTGCGGTATTAAGGCCAGTGGAGCCCGTGTGTGTCCCTTATCAGTGGGGCCATTGATAAGACGCTGTATAAAGTGCGCGGCGAAATTTCTAATGGTGGATGTCGATAAGTCAAAAAGCGGGCCACCAGGTGATAATAGCCGCACACCCAATGGGTGGTATCACGTGATAAGGAATATGGCCGCCTCCGAGTGCAGTGTCACCAAGCGTGAAATGTTACGCTCGCCTTTGAATAACAATGGCCGGGCGAAATAAGAGTGTGAAGTGTATTGTGTTGGTGCGATGTTAAAGACCATTAGCGGACATGATCGTTTGGTTTTTGTTTTGCGACACCTTCAGGACGCCTCGATTGCACTTTCCCATACATTGTTCAACGCCAAGACGAAAGCGTGTCTAGGTCGAAACAAAAGTGTTTCCAAATCACATTCTTGGTCACAGAGTTTCTAAGTTTTGCGAAAAAATACAAACGAGGGGTGCAATTTGGTTCGGGTTTCAAAACAACTGGGAGGAAGGAAAATTTTGGCGCAGTCTTGCGGCAGCCAACACCAAACACTGCCAAAACAAATACATAGTCATGTTTTTAAACCTTAGGTTTCAAATATTTTGTAAATTTTTGGTGCCTCATAAAATAAAATAAAAACTAGAAGATATACCTAGGTACACGTAAATAACGTATAGGTAACTTAAACCAGTCTGATGTATCATAAGATTCATAAGAGACAATATTTCATTCTGTATTTTTTTTATTTATTGCGAAGGCAATGTTTTTGTTCTTCGAGAAATTGGTAACCTCAAAATCGAACGAAAGTTGTTTAAGTGTCAAGTATCAGTGTCAACAGTACTTGTCCGTTAGAGTAAAGAGTGGTCAATAAAGTACTGAATTACGCAGCTACTTACACTGTTCTGTAATCATTTACGTATGTTGTTTCCTCGATTGTGTGACTTTGAAGGTGATTTGGAGTGAATTTAAAACAAAGAAGTTTTTCATAGTTGTATTTTTTGAAAATAAAAATTTCAGCCCTTATGTTGAGTTTTTTTACTGTGTTTATACCGGGTTCCTATGAAAATAATTTCTTGTTGGTAGATATGTGGACAATGTTATTTGTGGAATTTTCATAAAGTACCAACAAACTTATAAATGGTAAAAGTAACAAAAGTATCACATAAATCATTTAAAAATTTTTAACAAAAATGCCTGTCGAGATTTAGATAACTTATTTTACATAACTCATGTTTGAAACAACGACGAAAATACCACAAGTGGCCTCAAAGACTCATAGGGCCGGTTTATAGAAAACTCAATCAGAAGTTAATTTTGTGAATGAGAACATCTGATTGGTTCAATTTCAGGCATTTAATTGCAGATTAAATTAATTTCACTTCTAATGTTTAATAAAGTAAAAAATCAAACGCAGTAATAAATGCTACATTTTTTATTTTAACCGTCTAACCGTTAAAACAATAAATCAATATCAGTTCGGCATCGGCATCAGCTTTGGCGATTACCTTGATTATCGAACTAGAGAAAGTCCGATATATCGAAGTTATACTGTATATTGAGGCTTATTCTGTTACTTTTTTAAGCTGTTAAACTTTAACACGTTATAATCGCAAATCTGGAACTTTTATTAGTTAAAGCCATAGCAAAATTTTAAAAGTTTCATTGCAAAATAAGCTCTTATATAAACCTAAACGTGACTTACTGAAAATCGCTCTAAAACTAATAAAAAAAAATTTCATTCGGAGTTATTACTTTTAAATTTGACTAACTGAGGTACGTGATAGTACTAGCATCAGTATAATAGCATTATGGTTTATAGTTATAAAAATAAAAAACAACCTACTTACCTTTTTCTGATCTCCAACGTTTTTTCTGAAGTCTTTATTTACCCAGCTAAGACAATAAGCTGAGTCTGCTAAAATATTTTTTATTTTCGACACTGTCAAAATTTACGGTTTTTCTTCTGTGTAAGGTAGTTTTGACAACTGTTTGGCATTTCTCAATTCGAAACGTCAGATTATTTTTATCAGATTTAAAGCAATTTTAACCGTTGTTGAGTCTAATTCGAAGAATAAAATGTTGTATTCAACTTGTTTTCGTGTAAATCGGTTCATTTATTTCACCTCGTGGATGATAAACCTCTCGCCATCACTCGACGTTTAAAAATCCACTCGTGAAATAAAGCGTCCGATTTACACTCAAACTCGTTAAATAATATACTATTACTAAGGCAATATAAGTGTTTTAATTAATTATTACTTTTAAGAGTTTTAGGTATATAAAATTGTAGAAAATCTCTGAAAAAATTCACGTAACAAACACTGAATTCTGTGTGATGTTTTGTTTGTGAGACATAGTAAAATTTACTTTTTATTGTATACATGAAATGATTTTCTTGTGTTTGATTACTACATGTATTTATTTGCAATTCTGATTATATTGTAGGTATAGAAAACTGGAAATTAAAATCAGTTTAAGTTTTTTTGTTTTTTTTTTCAGCTGACGTTTTTAACAATCACCTGATTTTCAAAGTGGAAAATTTTATAATTAAAAGGAATATTTCAGACTTTATAAGACAATTTTTATAACTTTGTTGTTCCACTCTGTTAACAGTTTCAGTACATAACCAAACTAATAGGTAGTATAATGATTGTTTTTAAATATGTTACAATTACATAATTTTTATATAATTTATTATGTAAAGGCAAAGTTAACCCACAGTTAAATAAAAAATAATGTGGTGTTAAAAATATAATATGTAGGGGAGGGTGGGGCAGGTTGTTACATTTTTTACAACTATTTTTTTTCTTGCAATTTATTACTTCAGCACAAAATCTACATACATGTGCTTAAACTGTATATATTTAACTCAAAGTATAAAATTATTTCAGGTCTCTAATAATAAACAAGTTTCTTCTGTGAATTTTTTAACTCAATAATGCAGATTGTAACAATGTGCCCTACAACAGGGCAAGTTGTTACAATATGTGGGATAAGTTGTTACATGTATAAAAAATATGTAACAACAGCAGAGAAGCAATTAATCCTCATAAAATGTACAGTGTATAGATACGTACAAGTCGTCATTGCTACCGCATGCTATTATATGTTCCCATTTCTTGCATACTTTATACTAGATCCAATTCTTGTGTTTTTTGTGAGAACTACACGAAGCAAATGAGGCAAATTTCATCATCTTCTGACTTATCATCATCGCTAGAATAAGTTTCTTTCAACATTTTACTTTTGCCTTTGCTGTTATTTTTACTTAATTTTTTCTTATAAGTTTCCTATTACCCTTTATCGTGTAACAACGTATCCCAAGAAAGATGTAACAATGTGCCTAGCACGTGTATTTGTTAGGTTAAAATTTATTTTTAGAAAATAAGTTGGTGATATAACAAAAATATTCCATACGCATTACTTGTAATAGCATGAGTTTAAGAGGATGTAATTAGTTGAATTGGATTTCTTACCGTTTCGCTAATAAACCAAAATTTGTAAATTATAATAAAACAACTTTCATTGAGATAAAATAAATTAATGTTAATATCTTTATTAATAGGCTCGCCACCAATGAAATATTTTGCTGATCGATGGCTTATGATCTTAGGTTTTATGTATAATAATATTGAATTTTTGAATGAAACACTACGTTTGCATAAGCAATGTAACAACGTACCCCACGTAACAACCTGCCCCACCCTCCCCTAATCCCATTTCAGTTCATAATAGAATTGCAACAGCGCATTTGAATTTTTTGGAGTGAAAAATAAAGCACAAATTGAGAGTATAAGAAAACTTAAACTAAACTAAATCCCAGCGACACACTTTGAGCTAAGAAAACCCACCAGAAACTCTCAATTTGTGCTCCATCACACTCAAAAAAATGCAAATGCAATGTTGCAAAATTCTACTATGAACTGAAATGGGATAATATAGGAGCACAGATTTGTCATTGTTGTAGTAGGTACTTATATAAGTAACATATTTTAACACATTCTTATGATAATGCAAACACTACCTATTTTTTTATTTCATTTCAAATCCTTTAAGAAATATCAATTGGGTACACATTGGGAAGTTGATTAACTAACTCCCCCTTTTAAAAATTTGTACAGTTGCTTAATATCATTTTAAACTGTAAATTGTAGTCGTCTGGCACGCTCCGGGCCCTCGAATTCTCCAATAACCACTCGAAATCAGACAAATCGACTTTTAACTGAACGAAATCAAAATCTCGATCTGACAAAATCAGATCCATCTAATACCATCAGGGTCTTTCAGTCTTCATTTAGCCATTTAATAAACATCTAATGGCCTATTACTGTTACACGCATGAAAGAATCCGAGTGTGACTCGCCCTCCAGTACCACATTGAGTTTTCAGCATGAATCAAGGCGAGGAACTGGAACGAAGCATCCGAATTCGCTGCCACCTCTTGCTGGTACGCTGCGGTATGTTGCAGCTATTATAACGTCGAGTCAAGGGTGCCTAATTTAATTTTATAATTTCCCATTATTGTCGAATGGGGCAGCCATAATCAAAATATTTGTGTAATGCAATGCACAGACGGCGAAATTGCGCCAAAAAAGAAGATCGGCTCCCGTCTAGAATTCTTCAAATATAATTGATATAGCCTAAAGACTGGAATAATTGTCTAATGCCTGTCGGTACGAGCGCATTGTTCGATCATTCCCAGACAATTGATGCAAATTTCTCGATTGGCCATTTTCATGATGATCCGAATCGTGGGCCTTAGAAGTTTCATAAACGAATTATGCAGCCATTATCTCGTCAAGAACCGCCAATTACCGCCGGTGATCGGGACGAAAATTACGCAAACTAATAAATTAACAACGGAATCTTTCGACATGAAACACATGTCTGCACGAGTGAAGAAACATCAAAGATATCATTGAACATTTCGCGACCTTCTTACGTGATTTATCGATTTTTAAAGAGAATTTTATTCAAATGGCGGCCGTAAAAGCGCGGTGAGCTACTTCGACATTTGTCCCATCATTGCAATTATTCATTTTACGGCATTTTCATTACTTGCCTGTTTCAACCTATAAATTAAAGAAGTATTTTTGCAGAGTGCGGAAAAACGCACATTACATCACGTTTGACATGTGTGCACAGATGTTTCGTTAGAATTTTACAAAAAAGACATTTTGCGCGATTTCTTTGCCAAGTTTTAAAGTGCATTTATGATGAGCTTCTGTCATTTTATTGGATTCTCGAGTATAAATTTTATTTACTAACATCTGCCAATGATATACTATTATTAGCTAGAGTTTTTGCAGTTAAAACATAAACGTCTTTGTGTTTTTATTGGTTAATAAAAATTTTCTGATTGCACCAAGTGGAAAGCTAAAAGTGACTCTACTATCTAAAATTTTCTCCTATTACAATAGCCAAATCATAACTGCTTCAATTTCAAATACATTATTTGGTTTCACTGTATTAATTTGTTTCAATTAGTACTGAATGTTAAAAATTGCAGAACGGACAATGCTATTTTTAGAAAATTAAATATAGCTACGATAATTTCGGAAATCTAAGAGATTTTTCTTACTTATGCTTGGTCTTAAACAAAAAAAAAATAGGGGTGGTTTAGTTCGTATTGTTTAATATAAAAAATAATTAAAAACATTCATTATAAGTTCGTGGAAACATGTAGAAAACTTGTCCTACATTCAATGTTCCTCTTTCAAAATCCTTCAGAGGTATACTATAAAAAAAATTTTTACTAACCACTAGATATTAGACAAAATATACCTACCTAAACATTTTTGTGAAAAAAATATATTTCAACAATTTAAATAATTAAAGTTTTATAATGGTTAATTAATTTAAGTAATTTACGATTTAGTGATTTATGGTGATAACCAAACATTTAATTATCCTGAATTTATTTATAAAATAGAGTTGCGAAAGAAAATTTATGACTGACAATCCGGTAAATACGAGTAATATAATGTATTCCTGAGCTTTATCCTAGATATTTTAATGAATCACACTGTATATTGGCATTGTCCGTGTTTATGTACAGTTTACATCTGTTAAACAAATTAAAGCAAATTTCATTCAATTGAATCAAATTCATTTTCATTTTACGAACAGATTAAAGTCATTTATTCACGGTGATCACAATTCAATTAATTTAAATTTTATAGTGGCTGAATTCTTGAAATTAAGAAAAATACCATTGAGAAATAAACAACATCTTTAAATAAATAAATTCAGTAGTATTTAAATTTAAAAGCACTCGAGGTAAATAAAGAAATAAGAAATAAGAACATTAAACTGGCAAATTGATACATGCAAGACGAGGAAGTAAAAAGTTTAGCTCAACAAATACCTTCCAATTTTTTTTAACTTTTTGATTAGATAGTTAATTTTTATAACAGACTTGTCTTGATGCAAGAAAAATTGTATGCAATTAAAATTTCGTTAATTAAATATTATTTTACCATTAACTGAAGCAAGTGTCCATCACATGAGTTACCTACATGGCACACAGCTGACAAAAATTCAAATATTTACTTGTGGAATTAACACAAACGACATTTATGCTTTCTTTCATTTCTACAATCGACAACAAATTACGCAAACTTGTATTATTTCATTGTTTCAAGAAAATATAACGTGTTTCTTATAGCACACAGTATGCAATTTACACTCACGCCCACTTCGCGACCTGACAATAAACAAAATACAACCAAACCCGCGGCTTTAAATTCCCACAAAAGTCGTAAAATTGGCAAAAATGTACTAAACGTGCTCGTAAAATCAAAGATCTAAGTTCTGCATTCGGATTGTTTGATTTTGCTTATTAAAAACAATGACAACATCCAATTCGTCGAGTAAACATTGAGACAAAGATCCAGAAAGCATTCCAACCGCACTCGCATTTATGCAAATCCGTTCGATTTTTCCCCTCGCCCTTGCGCTACAATAAAAAGCCGCAATTTGGTTGCACCTTTGTAGGGCTGAGTGGCCGGCGGCGTCCGATTTTTGATTGACGCTAAATTATTTAAATGAGATTGTAATGAATTCAGAAGCGAATTTTAAACACAATACTATCGATATTTGCGTAAATATTTGTTTGATTCACTTACCTTCGAAGGGCGTGCTTTTGGGTATGAGGGCGCCATCTGATATCGCCGCTCGAAGTAACAACCAAGTGTGAAAAGTTTTTTCAGCGCCATGTGGGTCGGATTGATTGAAATCTCGGCGGGCATAAGGGCACCGTGATTGATAATAAGCCAATTACAAGGTTATTGAAGAAAATAAAAGAAGCAACTTATAAACAGTGTCTAATTTTATTGATTTTTATTTTTGGACATTGATAAAAATACAATATACACAAATATCCTCTCTCTCTATAGTACAGTAAACATTGTTTTTTACAAAAACAGTTTTTATACATAGTTGTTTTTCGAAACGAAAATTTCTGGAGGAACTATCGAGACGTACGGAATATCAATTTGGAAACGAATCTCTACGGGGATTGCGTTATTCTATGGTTTTTTGATGAAATTTATGTCCATTAGCTATCAACTCAACTAATAATGGTCGTTTTAAATGGTTATTTTTTCCCAAATAACTGCTTAAACAGGTTTCGAGACCGTATAACTGAACGTGTTTCTACATAGCAGAAATTTCGTTGATTAACACACACCACTGTCATATAATTTAGCATATTTATGGGCCGTGTTTGTCACATGTGTCTGAGAAATATTTGATAAAGTGCTCAACATGGGATTCAAAGATAATCGCCGTACCTCCGGTCAAATGTCAATTCATACCTCTTGCGAGGGTTTTAAATGGATTTTTCGAAAACAAGACTCACCCCGAGAGGTATGAAACGATCCGTCGCATCGCAACACAAAGTACTTTTAATTTTCTCTTTTTTTTCTTGAATTAAACACTGACTAGAAATGAACGATGAATGATGAAGCGAAAAAACGGGGGTACGATTGAAATAATACAGCAGAGAGGGCTATTTTAAAAACATTTTTCGTTTTAATTTAGTCACACCGTACAACGATATATAATTAATTATAATTATAATAATAAATATGTACACATGAATCTATGACCAAAGAGACAAGAGTAGGTACGGTTCCGATTCGTTTGAATGAATTTCTCATTTCGTTATTATCCAAAAATAAAAGTCAAAGAGAGTTCAACTGGATCGCACGACACTAACCAAAAAACTTTAATAAACAACATAAGAACAACTTTATATTTTTTAAATATATACGACATTCTATACATTATAAACTTACATTGTAAATTGTTTTATTCGTCAACCGTCCCGGTGTATATTTTTAAGTATAAATCACGACTTGCTACTGCTCCCAACAGTAGTCGATTCTTCTTATTTACAAAAACGTAAAATTAGCAGCATTCGCCTATTATTATATTACACTCACGTCTTGAGACGCGTTATCACTCTCTTATTTACAGGTAATATACAAACAAGTCCAGTTTATGACGATGACAAGGTACTCACTCGCACTGCACGGCGTATTAACAACAGAAAAATTAATAATAAGACAGTAGAAACTAGTTTTTGAGTCAGTCCACTAGGACCTCCGCGACGGCAGGAGTTTAAACACGAATCCTTTGAGGTAGCGTTGATAACAAACGGAACAGTCAGTCACGCGCCGTCGGCATTTTCATCATTTCTATCAGCAATTTGTATTATTTTCACACTGTATTTTGGGGGCGGCGTTCTAATAATATAATACGATCACTAGCCGTTATCGCTGTGGTGCAATAGGGAGGCCCAGTGGGCTGGATGCTAGTGCGCCGTCAGTTGATGGCCCATGCCTTGGGGAGATAGCATGGGAGGACTGTGGGAATGCGAATGTTGGCCCATGGGTGACCCGTGCATGTCCGGGTGGTGCCCGTAACCGGGGTGCATGTGACTTCCCGGCGGCATTCCCTCCATCATCTCGTTTCCGAGTGTGTTTGGAGGCGTCATCCTTTTTTCTTTCTGTCGCCGATTGCAGAACCACACTCTCACTACTTCTTTTTCCAATTGGAGACTATCGGCCAAACTCGATATTTCTTGAGCTGACGGTTTTGGCTGTTTGTGGAAGTGCTGCTCGAGGGCGCCTTTCACGGAGACTTCGATGCTGGTGCGCTTTTTCCGTTTGCGGCCCTGCGCCGCGATTTTATCGATGGACGTCGGAGAGCCGGTCGTCGAATCGGCCTCTTCGAGCCACTTTTGTAACAGCGGTTTCAATTTACACATATTTTTAAAACTTAATTGTAACGCCTCGAATCGGCATATCGTGGTCTGAGAGAAGACGTTTCCGTAGAGGGTACCGAGGGCGAGTCCGACGTCCGCTTGCGTAAATCCGAGTTTAATGCGACGCTGTTTGAATTGTTTGGCGAAGGCCTCCAGGTCATCGCTCGTGGGGGTTTCATCCTCGCCGCCGCTCACGTCGCGGTCTGAGTGTTGGGGGTGGTGCGGGCTTTGCATGTCCCGATGAAGAGGGTGGTGGAGCTGGGGGGCGCCTTGGTGGTGCGCTAGCATCCCGTTCATAGCGGCATGGTATTGTTGAAGGGGTGATCCGGCGCCCGCCGGGTTGTAGTGGGCCGAGGAAACGGGGGCATGCCAGTGCGGCGATCCCATGCTCTGTTGCTGCTGCTGGCGGTGGTGCATCATGTCCTGCTGCAGTGGTTTGACGTCCTGGTGCGGGTGGTGATGGTGGTGGTGCATGCCGGCCATGGAGGCGGCCCAGGGGTCGGCGCCCGGCTGCAGACTCACCCAGGGGTTGGCGGCGGAGAGCGAGACGGCCGCGTGCCCGCCGGGCGACGGCGAACTTGCCATGTGGTGGTTGTGGTGGTGGTGGTGTTGCGGCAGGTACTTCATCTCGTTGGCGTCCGCCGCCGACCGCGGCGAAGCGCTGGCGTGGTAGCCGCCGACGATGTTCATCCCTACGTCCAGGTCCGCACTTACCGCACTGCTCGCCGGAAGGTACGTCGTGGCCGCCATGCCCTGCAAGGGCCGCCCAACCGCCGAGTCCACACTGTCTTCGTGTTCGTACACTTTGCCACCGTTTGCGACACTCACTAGATCACGGCCGTTATCGCCGCCACCAACCACGGACTGTCATTTATGCTATCAAACCAAAAAACTCTAATGGTCAGCTCTCATGCGTTATGCATACCGCACGGCGACTCTGCTTCTACTACTGACAGAGGACAGACTCTGTAGTCGTCGCTGCGCTCGCCCCCCTCCACTCTCATCCCCGCCCGGTGTACTATCGTAATGCGCGCGCCATTGGTGACCTCTCACTCGTCGTAAGTGCGTGACGTCACGACGACCGCCTTCGCCACTGGCGCGCTCCTCCACGGCTCCTCCTCCAATTCACCCCCACCTTGGAGGGGAAATGTTTACACTCGGCAGGACACGGTAGCTAGGCAACAGACCGTGCACGGCTCACATACGCCGCCGGACGCGACGGAACATTATTGACCAAAAGACACGAAATTTCGACAATTAATAACGAATCGAACAATCATCAAACACAAAGCCCGACACCCTCCTTCTACCGATCCGGCTTTTTCAAACACCACCGACACCGACACAGCAAAAATTTCATTTGTATGATCAAAAGTCACCTGTTGCGTACACAAATCATAGTTGGCTTGTGCCACAGTGAAATTAACATGGAATTTGCAATACAATGGGGCATTAGCAGTTGCACCTTATACATATGTATGCTGTCCGAAACGTTGGGGGAAATTTATAATATCGGCCCGCGCGCGCTTCGCACCCGATTTTCAAGCACAGGAAGAGGACCACCTGATGGAAGAAGCACCGAGCGAAAAAGACGGTCAGCAGAGGATTTCGCCAGATTTGTTGGTTCTGCTGCTTAATGGGATCGTAATGCGATCCTAAATATTCATGGCGGTTTACCTATATCTCCTTCGAAAGAATGAATATCTCTTAATTTAGTAGTTAGATAAGTGATGTTGAATTTTATCGAGCCGCTTATGCAGAACGGCTACTGGTCATCGTTGTTTTGCTCCGGTTTTTTCCAATCGACACAAGTCTAGACGCTGCATATTTTTACGAACGTAATTTCAGAATAAATGATTGCTCGATCTTCCGACATTTTTTTAAAATATTTATTCTTATTATGTCATTATCGAATTGTTCGCGAAATCAAAATAAATATTTTTTTCAACATTTAAAGATCATTCACTGATCATGTTTAGCGAATATTATGCAACTTTAATTAATCAGTCGGTGCGCACATTTATTCGTAATATTTTAATTTCAAATATGCACTTAATTAATTATATAACTATCACATGTTATGATAGTAGATCAATAAGTGCAATTTTAGTAACAAGTAACAGTACCTAACATGTCAACAACAAATTTTTTAATTCAGCATAAAATACGAAAATAGGTAGCTACGGCATTCCACCTTGCTCCCTTGTTTCAATTGCTGTTTGCTCCCGAAACATGCTGGTGTATTTACTTTGTCTGAATTTCTGGGTATATTTGCCTAAATCGGCTCAATATCGGTACAAAAGGCCCGGTGTAAAAACCCATCGTTTGACGTTCTTGTCACAACAAGCGCCTTTACCTGATACCACCCTGTCTAGACTTGAACAAAGCCCCCAAAAACGGAATTTCTCCGACTGGTCAAAAGTCATGAAGCGTTTACCTGGCTAATACCCGCACGTAATTGCTCAGTACGTTTATGTTTCGGCGTTATCTGGCACAAAGCCCGTACGAGTGGAAAAATTATAAAAAAGAACAATGCAGTCGGGATGCTATTGAAACAGACAAATCAGTTTAGAAAGGTTATCTGTCTATTCTTCGCATCGAGCGCAGATGAGCACCGATAAGGGGTTCGTGTAGGGTTAGGGTCACACGTCGAGGGTGCCTCTCTGTAGGAATCCCAGGTGCGTTTCAGGTGCTGGAGTCCTTCACGGCGACGGTTTTTATTACAGGAACTGTCGAGACGTTACGCCTACGACACCCTTAATCAGGTAAACGCAGCTTTATGACAGGGAAATCCGCGAATTGGAGTACCTGCAATGAAGAAATCTTCGGCCTTGACAACATCTGGACCTCAGGTAGGCCATTCCGTTTACTTAGTGATTTTCACACGGCCGTTTCCAAAGCAAACTTTGCAAATTGCTGAAAGACCGTGAATGACACTGATATGTTTATTTTATGTTTGCGATTTGAAAGAGACGACCACTTTAAGGACCATTTGGATAAAACGATCGTAATCGTAACCGGCGTTTATTTGCTTGCGGTCATAATTGCTCGCACTTCCTAAAATTAAAGACGCACTTACAAATAGATCGTAAACGGAACGATTCGCGTTTATGTAAATCGATGTGTGACTGCGGGCGACGACAGGTGTCCACACCAAACTTTTATTAAATTGTGAGGAAATGACCATCGGCGAATTAAATTAGATGATGCCTTCAGATTATTAAATATTAACGAATTAGCGGCAGAAAATTCTTCAGTGGGAGATATTATCGCGTGGATAAATTGCTACTAATCCATGGATTCGGTGGCAATTAACCAAATAACTTAATAACTCGCGCATAATTAGCAGCTTTCTTCAAAAATGCTGAAGCTTTTTTCATAAAGTTGCGTTGACCAAACTTATTGGCATACCTATAAAACGAACACAATTTAAAATGCATTTTTATTTGTTTTCTAATGTAGGTACTCAGCTTAGGGTAAGTATAAGGGACAAGGGCAGACAAAACCGCATAGTTGGGTTAAATGGCCTAGATCCAGAAATATTATTTATTAAGTACCTAATCACATTTTTTATTCAAGTAATTCCACGAAAGCTCAGTTCTACTGCGTGGAGTTTTTTAAAAGAAACAATATTACAATTTTTTTTCTAATTTGCAACGAAATGGCAAGATTTAGGATTGTTCATACGTTTCTATTTTAGTCTTTTCTTTATTTATTTATTTATTTTGGTTAGATATGCCCTATGTTATAGTGGGCGATTTTGCCTCCTAGATGGAGCAAAAGCGTAATAAGAAATAATAGGTATTTTATTATTTTTAATGTATTATTATAAATAATTTGTTTTTATTTACAATAAACAACTATTTGTTACATACGGGCTGTATACCTACACCTTATTTCCATCTGCCTATTACATCCTATACCTACCTAAAAAATATTCGTAAGCTTTTAATGTACGGTTTTGCTATATTCTTTCTTTTTTTTTACATTTTTGTTCATGTTATGAATTGATTTTTACAAATACGAGAGCAAAACTATGCATAAAATACAATACGAAAGTACGTACATGTCTACAAAACTTTAATTAGCTTTTTTTCGTGAAATAAGATAAACAAATGTATATGAATTAACTACTTACTCGTATATACCTACCTACCTAAATTTTACCTAGGTATATGATGTTGAGGGAATATAGGAGGAAATATAGTTTTATGGTTGCTACAATGTAATACAATTTCTGTGTGTTAATTTTAGTTTTTTGAATTAATTATTTTACAGAATTATCTTAATATACCGGGTCTATAATCGCAGTAAACTAACACATTCGTAACCGTATCGTTAAACATAATCACGCCGTAACTCAGATTGATTCCAGTTTTGCCCCCTCCTAAGACCGGCGTTAATTAAACCTTGTTTAACGAATATGTTTTATAATCCCGTGACAATTATTACAACCCCGGTCGAAAAAACGTAGTTTATGTGAACTTGGATCTACGCACTGTTGTAACTGTTGGCTGTAAAGCCGTCTGAAAATCAATCGTTTGGCCATAATTTCAGCAATTGTTGCTATTTTAGCATTTTGATTAGGAATCACGCACTAATTGGACCAGTTTGTGGGCACCTAAAGATTCGCTTAACGGTACGCAACGCTATAATTTTTCCACCTTGTAAGCGCATTTCTAGTTTTCCATTTTTAATGCGTCGGTTTTAAACTGGTACACGCATAAAATGTATATAAATAAAAAGAAATTAGCTGCGATGACTTTAATTTCGTCGAGAGTAAATAATTTTCGAGCGTAAACGGCTCAATCAATATTCATCCAGTTGACTTTCTACAAATTAGTTTCGTGGAGATGAAGCCATAAAGGACGCAACTGTTGAATTACGATTACGAATTCATTTTCTTGTTATGGTCTAGCATGCCCAATAAAAATGTAAATAACTTAAACGGGTACCTTACGGCCTTCATTAAATATTGATACGTGAAATCATACTAGATGTTGAAAAAATCTTGACAGATTGTAATTCAATGCGACGATTGCATTTTCATTGCGTTAACGGTGACGTCTAATTTCACTTTCATTAATTGGGTTTTTTCAGGTTGGTGCGTTTTTTTTTCAGGAGTACGGTTCACGTGAGTTTCATTGAATGGTGGAAATGGGTTGAGAAAAGAACGGACGCCGTGTCGCCATCTGTGCGATGGAAGCGCAATTTTAGAGCGAGCGGTGCGAAAACAGGAAGTGACGAGCTGTTTCCTATTTAGATTTTTTTACTTTTATTGATTGCTACAGTACTTACAGTTTGTGGTTCCAAACTTTAAAAATAGTTTAAAGTGTATCATGCAATTTGCAACCAACTGTTACTTAAATAAATGATTTCCAAAATTATCAGTGTTTTATTTTTATCACCACATTCAAATCTTCCATCACAAGCTACGCTGATAATATTTACTAGAACACAATATTGTATAAAAGTAATAAATTACAATTTTTGTAAAACACAGCAGCTGTAAGATACAAATATTCTACAAATATTTTATCTAATTGGTTCTTTCACAATGTAGAAAGTTAAACCATGGTATATAACTATACGGAAGATCGAATCAAATAAGCTAAAAGGACGAGTAAAAAAAGAAAGAAATCAGTTTGCATTGATGTTGGCTAGACTTCTTTAAAGGATAAAGTATAAGGTAGGTTTAAAACTTTTTTCAGTTTTCTAGTTTGCACCGTTGCACTTCTTTTACTTATGTATTTGTAGTAGTTGCAGTAACAGTAGATAAATGTTTTAAAAAATTTGTCAGTCTCTCTTATCTTTAATGTCCAACTATAAATTATCTACTGGCAATTTTAAGAATTTTTTTTTAATGAAAACTATGATCTATAAAAGGATTGCGCAAACTTGAAGAAAATGTAGGTATGCCTTCTGAAACGAGAAACCTCCTCATCGAAAAGCTAGTCTCTGAATTAAAATTTCAAGTAGCTGAGATGTAGTTAAGTGTCTAATACAGTCTAATACAGTACGGTAGGACAATAATGTCGTTTGATAATATGATAACAAAACGTCATAAATTTCTTGACTAAAAACCCGTCAAGAGATTGACTATGCGACGGACTTGGATCACTGGAACACTGCTAATAGAACAATTGAAAAAGAATAATTAATAACTTTTCGTTAAATAATAATAAAGGCAAAATGACTTCGAATACCACGACTAGTACACACAGAGTTGTCTTTTTGAGTTGGACAACACCACTTATTTAACTATTTTTTTTAAACAGAGTAAGTGATAAATATCAATTTAAATTTATTCAATTTCCAAATTTTGTGATGTAGGTGTGTACAATTGTACAGGGTGCTGCATTTTGGATGTCCGAATAAGGGATCTCCGAAACTAAGAGGTTTAGAGAAAAACGAGTGACACATTCTCGGGTCCGTTTTTTGAGAAAATAATTTTGGTCAAAACCGCATCCCGCTATCGTCTTTTGTTTTCGACTTATAAACAAAAGTTGACACTTTAGTGAAATTAAAAAAAAATTATATCTTCCTTATTATAAAACATACACATTTGAAATAAAGACATTATACAGGCACTTTTTTACAGAGAATTTAATAATGTTATCAGCGATTTTTTTTTTAATCATTCGTTTAGCTGTAATAACATAAAGTTGTATTTTTTTAAATAGGAATCATAGTTGGCTATGACATTTTCGAAAAGCTAATTTTTTTTTAACTAAAAACATAAATACAGTTTGATATTTTTATATACTTTATATAATTTTTATATATTTATATATTTTTATATATATTATATAAAAAATATATTTAAAATATTAGAAAGTAGTTGGCCATGGAAAAATTATTTCACATAAAAGGTGTACAAAATTTCTAGATTATTGAATCTAGAAATTTTGTGAACGGTTATTAAAGTAAAAAATGTGAAATTATAAAAATAGCTATGTTAAAGTTATTTCCAATTGAACAAGTATACGATCGTCGCAGATTTTAATTACATAAAAAATGCGTCACTACCATTTGGTAACACTTTTTTTATGATTTAGTGAAGTGAAATGGAGATGACATTGATAATGTTATGCATTTTTTTTACCGCAGATGGGATTTGATTTTCGTGTTTGGATTGACATTTTTTTGTAAAATAAAATTTTATTGACAAGCATCACACAATTAATAAGATTTTTCTTTTTCCGACATTGTTTAATTAGAAAATAGAATAGAAATCAGTAAGCTTGCCATTTTAAATATAAAAATAAATAATTTTTGTTAATTGCAAAAATTTGATCTAATAATAATTTATTATGCTGTTTTTGAATTAATTAGTGTTTAAAAAATTATTAAATTATAAATACTTGTTGGGTAATATATTTTTCATAGTTTTAATTGAAAATCCAAAATTTTTTCATGGCCTACTATAAAGAAAAAGCGAAATGTTGTTTTTTTTTTAAATTTAAAAATAATGTATTTCACAAATAGACATATCAAATCAGAAAAAAATAAGCTTTTCAAAAATATCACAGCCGCCTATGATTCCTGTTTAAAAAAATACAACTTTATGTTATTACAGCTGAACTAATGATTAAAAAAAATCACTGATAACATTATTAGATTCTCTGTAAAAAAGTACCTGTATAGTGTTTTTGTTTCAAACGTGTATCTTTTATAATAAGGAAGATATGAATTTTTTAGGATTTCGCTGAAATGTCAACTTTTGTTTATAAGTCGAAAACAAAAGACGATAGCGGGATGCGGTTTTGACCAAAATTATTTTCTCAAAAAACGGACCCGAGAATGTGTCACTCGTTTTTCTCTAAATCTCTTAGTTTCGGAGATCCCCTATTCGGACATCCAAAATGCAGCACCCTGTACATTTAGCTAATTATTGAATATTTTTTATTAAATTTGTTTTTCCTAGTTTTGCAGTATTTATTGTTTCTTTTGAACAAAGAAAAATGTATGTTTTACAGTTTTCTCGACAGGAGCACCTTCTTGCCAGCCCTGTTGAACTGGAAGGCTTCTATGTAGTTCTATGTTTACCTCGTAACTTTTTTACAATTAAAACAAATTGGGCTTTTTGCTGCTTCGTCCGAAGTAAAAATTTCACGTCTCAATCAAAAAGTGTCGGTGCAATTGCACGGTGTGCATAATTAGCATGCGGATGCGTCCCGCGATAAGAAAACAATTCTCGAATATCCGTAAACGTCGCTGGGAGGCATCATCAGATGCGAGTTAATTAATTCACGGTTGATCCGTGTACAGAGTGTACACCTCTCGAGATAGAATCCGTGTGACTAATCTATTAAAGCAAAGAAGTCTTCGTTGTCCGATGGTTTAAAAATGAGTTGATCCGTGTGACAGCGTGTCATGGTAATTCCGACAAGAACTAATGATATCGGGATATGTAAATAAATATCCGCGTAACACGAGGAGGAAAACCGTGCGGCGGCCTGGCCACAGCGCAGCCACTGCCACTGCCACTGCTACAGAACAGTCGGTCTGGTTCTGGTCCTCGGCGTGAACCCATGTTTAATGTAACAGTTGATTTGCGTTGCAGATGACGGCGAGGGTCATGAAGAGATGCCGCAGCACCGAACTTGCCCGTATCGTGAGGATAACCGCGAGAATACATCCGATCCAACTTCAAGATAAGCGAGGCCTTTCTGCTAATTCCATTCCTGCCAACTCGTAATTCGTTTATCTATCTGCACCTATCTACCCCTTGCTTCACCTGGCTCACATTATCAATCAGAAGTTATACATCATCTTATGTATAAATTAAACATAGTTATTTTTTATTTCAAATGCAAAAGACATTTTCAAACCGTAACAACAATCCCCAGATCACACCCAAAACACATTTTAAATAAATAAATAATAAAAACAAATATTTCTTTAAAAAGAGACCATCACGAACTTGTGACAAAAATGATCTCAAACGTTTAAAAGTTTTAAAAATTGACCTTAATTTTTAATTCAAAAATGTCCAAGTCGCAATCCTAAAGCCTATTTAAATTAAAGCCGCAAAGTTTTAACAACAAAAGAACGTTAATTTTTTATATAACGCGATAAATTCGGTCGGTTTTAGAAAATATTGTTTTTTTATTATTATTATTGTTACTTAAAGCGTTGTGTATGCATACGTACTATGAGCACGTTAAATTCTTTCCGCTGTTCCAAAATAAGTGTTCAATTTCATTATAAAAATTAGGTAAATTCATTTCTCTGTGTAATTTGTAGGCGATTCTATTCAAAAGTATTGTTTAAATGTCGGTGTAGTTTTGCAATGTTTTACTAAATACCTAGTAAACCTATTTTTTAAAGAGAATTACTAGATACAGATCTACTATTCTTTATTGTTATCAATTTATTTTGTATCGCTGGTTCTTTAAAATTCCAGAATAATTTTAGACACGACGTAGGTACGGTATAAATGATAATAAACAACAATCGATACAAATACATTAATAAAACGTTGTCAAATTATGCGAAAATTTCAAAAATGCAATATTTTATTATTATGATTTATTGTCTAGAAACATCTGCGTTTAATTTATTGTTCCAGCAATATTAATAATAATTTTTTACAGTTTGTTTTCTTTATTTTACAAATAAACCTAATAAAGTTTATTAATATAATTATTTAAGGCCGGATTACATAACTCATAAATTGCAATTTGGCAATGGAAATCAAATGAGAAATCCTGAATTAATATTTTATTCATTTTTGTAAACCAGCTATTATACCTTTTTAAATTACATTTTTTATGTTGAAAGTACATACCTACACGGTGTTTCACATAAGTTTACCTACTTAGGAGGCCTGCATCTGAGGTAAAAGATAATCCAAAACAACCGAAAAATTGTAGTTTTCTGAAGAAACATAATTTATAAAAGTAATTGAGATAGACAGATAAGGATTAGGTAGGTATTTTCACTCTATTTGTAATAGAATAGGTGACAATTCTTTTTTTTTCAATAAATTATGATTGTTAATAAAATAATGATTAAGTTGACAACTTAATGAACTGTCAGTTTTCATAATAATTTTTCTCCTTTCTCGGCTTTCTCTGTACACTAAATTTGTTACTAGGGTCCAATATTACCCACACAGAATAATTTTTTATACTTACCGAGTCGTAAGATTTTTGTGTTTTGTGACAAACATACAGAGAAGATTTTATTTTGCTGAATATAGGCGTTTTTATGGAACTGTTTGCACTGCACTGACTTTTTAAAATTGAACATAGGATTAGATATTAAGAGAGTTATGTGTGTTATGCTATGTTCAGTAAAATAAAAACCTCAGTGTATATTAGGGTGCAAACATTAGGTTCACGGCTTGTAAAATTACATGAAACACGCTTTATAAAAAAACAAAGAAACATTTTTTTAATAAATTAGGCGGTTAATCATGGTTTAAATGCATTATGAGATAAGAAAGAAAGAGAATAATGTATTGCTTACTGCAAAGTAAAGTTAGAAGTAATGTTAAATTTTGGGGCATTTTGTGTAAGTAGAGTAAATCAGCACGAGTTGAAATGCACATTTTTTGCTGAGCGCTGTTTTCATTATCCCAATGTGGAAGTGAAATTAATTATCTGAAGAATGAGTATCTCTGAAAGGCGATACGTCAAACAGGTAATAATTTATCTCGAGTAAACCAATGAAAACTCCGATCCGGTTTAACCCCATCCACCCCTTCAAAGTCGATAGAAAAATGCTTGCCTGTAAACGGAAAGTCTTGCGATGTCAGTAACGAGTGGCGCCGGTATAGAAAGGCAGTAGATTTACTTGTTTTTGTGGTAACTAGCTGTCATGTCAATGCTTGACAAGAAGACTTGAATAACAATTCAAAAAATCCAATAACAGGATTCTTACAGTATATAGAAGATTGTTTCGTTTTTTATAGATACTTTGATATCAGTTTCTAGTGCTACGCATTAATGACACAATAAAATGTTAATTATTAAATTATTAATTGAGATGGTATAAAAAGTGCGTTCATTTTAAATAATCTGATATTTTAACACTTTGAGATGAAATGTGGGTAATAAAAAATAAAATTAAAATCAAATTATCTGACGAAAACAGGTTCAATAAAACCAAAGCTCGAGTCCTTCCAAAGTCACCAAAAGACATAAATGTGTAACCGAAATAAATTATCACATGAATGTTTCTAGTTACACAAAAACCTTAAATTATAACTCTGCAACCAATAATACATTTGCAATATTTTGTTCTAATTTTACGTGTAAAAATGCACAATTTATAATAATATCGAACAAAAACATTTTGAAAACTAAAATTCTTGATTACTGATGCTAAAAAATGGGCAATTTTTACTATTTACATATTTATTTTATTAGCTGTATAATCGTTTCTGTATCTTTACTAATTGAGTCATTACCTAATCCTGATTTCGTGGTAATATTCGGAGTCCAATCACACCTGAATTCAGAGCGCCCTCCACAAAAACACAAACCGTCCACGAAATGGAGGATAAACTCGCGTAGGCACCGAAGTGGAACGCTCCAGCCTCTCATTCATTATATTAGAACCAATAAATTAGATAAAACGTTTCGATGGCTCATAATAGAAGGTGCATAACTCCCTCGTAAGACGTTTGGTTTTAGCCCGAGGTTGGTCCGGGTCCAGCAGGGCTGCCGTTGTCGAGACTCTGTCTGGCTGCTTTCAAACATGCTTATTATGAAGCAGACGGTCCGCGCCCCGGGATATGACGGTCAACTCCTTCATACCGCCGCCAAAGTTCCACGACGACCCAACCACCATCTACAACACGATCGATGATAAATTTTCGATTTTGCTTCGAGATATTAAAATTTTTTCACTGCCATTAAAAGTGCACTCATATTTATCGGCGCGACGACAACTTAGATCCCATTGTTGGGCATTTTAATGTCTAAATATGTGTGGCTCGAGATAAATCACTTAAGAGTTATTTCCTTAGACAATTTGTAGTAGGTGTGGACGCAAGTCAAGACCATGAATTATCCCGTTTTTGTATAATGCGATTGTTCTCTTATAGAAGAGTATAGTTTCTTGTTTAACTCAAAAAAATCTAATTTATTACAATACAAAAAAAAATAGTTAAATGCTTGACACCTCTTTGTTTTTACCTAAAATAAATTAAAATAATTCAGAGTTTGTTGAAAAAGTTAAGTTAAGTTTCAAATGAGAATTGGTTGAGGAGAAGTCTTGGAAAGCATTTTTAGGGTTTGCTTGTTGCAGGGGACACACACCGATTCGCCAGTTAAAAATCCTTCATATTTTGTCGAGCTTCCTCCGGTCTTATTTAAATCACGTAAGAGCTAATTAATTTGTTAATGAAGAAAAACTGGCTTTTAATTAGCCCCGAGATCGCCGTTTTATCAATGAATACGCATTCCGATCGTCCGCGTAGCAGGAAAAAAGTGCATCTCGTCGAAGAGAAGTAAAAAAGATACGAGTTGAAGAAAAACATTTATACAAAACCGACAGAAAGCAGAGAACAATTGTTCTCAGGATGCTACTGTTCAGAATGGAGGATTTATGTTATAGGATGGAGTGGGTGCATCGGTCCTAGCAAGCCGCGGCTGTAATCGCGGCCGTCTTGATTGTTCACTGCCGGTTACCGAAGAGGACTGCTAGAATCGAGGCCCGAGCCGACTAGATCTATGGATGGGGCAGCGCACTTGGCATTGTTACTTTTTCTTATTTATTGATGACCAATCGCTACTGTTCTTTGTACAATACAACACGGCTTGGCGATGCGGAGAAATTTCGAAAAACGTGCACGAACACTCATATTGCACCGGAGATCGGACGACATCGTAAGGACACGAAGGGAATTTTACAATATTTTACCATTTATTACTGTTAGACTGATTAAAACACGATAACTTTGATAACCAATAAAGCGTAAATACAGAGTGATTCAAAATTCAGCTAATAAATACAGATTTTTTTTCTAAGCAACATAATTTTTAATTATTTCTTTTAGCAATCGTCTTGTTTGTTGATTTTTTGTTTTTAGTGTTGTCATACACTAGTCACTACTCAAAGGAAAAAATTGTTTTTGTAAATTATCTCTTGAAATGGACAATCACTGTCATGTTTAAAATGTTACTACAACCATGTAAATGAAGAGCGTCCTCCTTGTAGTTATTTTTAAAAACAACTAAGTAATTTTTAGAAGTATACCTATACCCATCAAGAAAAAAAATGGTTACATCTCAATTTAAAAAAAGTAAATAGTAAGTACAGTACACTATTTCCAGTCAATAATTAAGTGAAAAACAAGTTACTAACACTCCGCGATTAAAGTAGTACCGGACCAAATTTTAGTTTTTCCTTTAAAACGTTTTATTTTTCGTTTTGATGAATCACAATGTTTAGGATTAAGCCCCTATTAATAATCAACTAGGAAATATTTGCATTTACCTGAGGAAAATTGTAAAAATTCTTTAAAATCTTCGTCTTGTGAATGTCCTCAAATGACCAAAAACAAATCCACTATAAACAATAAATATTTACTAGAACACAAACTAAAAACGATTGTTAACACTTTACAAACGTCGTTAAACAAAATTAATCCTAAATCTTTAGCACAATACGTTTTGAATTCGAATTTGACAGAACCACAAAACATGACGGGCGCAAAATCGGCGGAGGATTACAAGCGCGGGAATACTACCAACCTAATAGTACACACTAAACACCCTGCTCATACTTAGATCTCAGTGATTTTAATGTTTCCAGGTTATTCAAAAAAGTCCAATCTGTCGCTGGAAATTGTATAACAAGCAATACATTCTAAGATAAAATTTCTTGTGGTCGAGAATGCGAATTTGAGCATTTGAGGCATTATTTATCTGTCTGAAACTAAAGAGATAGAACATACTCCTTCATTTTTAATTTTGTCAAAAAAAATCGTCTGTGTGTAAAATATAAGAAAATGTTCGTAAGTACAAATAAAACCCTAACCGGCGCTTGAACTGTGTGCACTGTTTCCTCTAGCAGTAATTAAGTAATTTGTCATTAATTGGTGGTCTGTTGATTCTGTAGAATGTGCTCCAATTTATGTTGCAGATCCAAAAAAAAATTGTGTTGAATTTGAAACTACCCTGAAAACTATACCTATACTTTTTTATGTGGAGAACTAGAACCGATTCCAACAGAGAAACCGTACGATTTTGACACACCATTAATGACATGCTTACTTGTAGTGTGATTAAAACAATAATTGTCATTAATTACTTATAGCACAGCTTACACTAAAAATTTTTTGAGGAACTTTGCTTCTTTGACTTAAAAAGGTAAAATATAAGTTTACAAAAAAGTGTTCAAAAGATCTTACTACTCTTGTGGATTTGTAAAGATGGCTAAATAAATTATTATTTTAAAAATCTTGCATTTTGCGGTGGAAACAATAAAAAAAACACAAAAAAAATTACTACTAACTTATGCTTTACAAATTATAAAAAATAATTAGACGGTGTTGGCTTGTAGATATGGAAAGACATTAGAAATAAATCCAAAATTTGCAGTAATTTGTGTAAAACAAAGCAGGAAGAGGTTTCGTGTGAAGAAGAAAAATTATTGTTTTAGTCTTAGATAAGAGATAACTAAAAACATGTAATAACGGTAATTATCAGAAGATAATTATTCTGTACGTAGATGAACCTGCCTCAAGAAACCCTACACCAATCCTTTTCTATTAAATTAGGTATACTTCTCAAGTTATTACACGTTAATGTTGATAAATTTAATTTAAACATTAAACTATGTTTGAATCTTTTTTTGTGTGATTTGTAACATTGTAGGCTGTTATAATCTAGGTTGGATCCTATTAGGTAGGTGATTTACGACTCTAGGCTACTAATACTGTTATGAATTTACCGATGCATGTTTTTTCAGTAAATAAGTATGACAATTAATATTCTCTTATATCATTTTAATCTAATAAATCTTAGTAAAGCCGCAACCTATTCGCCACTAAAAGAAAAATAAATCATTGCAAGAAACCATACCAAGTAGTACCATTAATATTTATGATTTGTTTTCATGCGACCATCGTTAAGTCTAAAATTGGTACAACATTACCGGTCACTCCAATGCTTACATATTGTTTCCATCCAAGCAACTCACCATGTTACATCAGTTGATTATTATCAAAGTCCAAAACTGAAGCAACCCTCAGGCGGTCATTGTAGTTATTTTATCTTATGATGATCATTAACGATAGTCTTATTGTAAAGAGTAACAAGTTAAAAGTCTGATGTCAGTCGTGATCCGTCAAGTGGACAGCAAAGACCCGCAACCGGTGGAGCCAAAAGAGCCTCCAGTAGCCGAAGATGCGATTTCACCGCCACGATATGAAACCGGCGTCTTTGTCCCTCCCGCCGATCATAAAACGCCCGAAGATATGAAAGTTCATTGGGAGATCCTGACGGTGCGTCAGGACACTAACCCACCAGAAATTTAACACAATTATTTTCGTTATTTAATTTGTACTTGTCACTAAATTATTATACCAAATAATGAGTCCATTAGTTAATAATTGCCTTTTAAATTTTTTCAAACCTAGAGTACGTATTACAAGAATTGGTATTTATGTTTGACTTTTTCGACAGTTTTATTGCATTTTAATTTTTTCAGGGCATTCCTTCCAACTTTTTGCTGCGCAGAGCTGCAAATTATCCATCATTCCGCCTTTGTAGTTTAATCCATCCCATAAATACTCCCGAGTCAGTTGTCTGATTTCAATGAAATCGACATTCAGTGAAAAGCTCGACATTATCCTGCCCCTATATTTTTCTCGCGTTATGATAAACGTTGGCAGGACACCATAATTCTAAAAGAATTCCAACATAAATAACTACCGGAGACAACAAAAAGCCAATACGATGATGTAATTCTAATTGAAAGTGAGACATTCTCCTGATTTATACCTTATCGAACAGTCGCCTCGCAATTAAACTTCGTTTCCTTCAATTATTTACGAGGCATAATTAATTTTTCCGTGCAAATCGTGCACTTTCCGGCCACAAATCATTAAATTCGGCGTTTAATTTAATTTCACCAAATCGGTTTTTAAACGAGTCACTGTACCCTGTAATCTCGCAAGGGTTATGTGAGAACAGTCCCGGCTTCACGTTTTTCAGGCCCTAATTATAGTTTCGATGATTTAATTTGGGAGCAGCGTCGGCGTTTTGGACGTCAAATTAGCGTCTTTTAACGTCAGTACGGCTCTAGGATGGATAAACACAGCCTGTTGAGCATTAAACGAGCATTAGTTGTTGTGTTAACATTTTTTTCGGCTTAAATTGCTGCAATTATATCATTAAAAGAACATCTATTGAGGTGCGCTGTCTGGCTGGTGTTTGAGGGTTGTTTCGTTAGGAGATATCAATTGAGACGATGGTCAGAGTCAGATGCTTCGGAGGATTAATCTGTCGCGATTATGATTGATCGGTGGTTTATTTTTAATTTATCGGCCACTGAAGAGGATTTCCACTAATTTGACGCTTGTAATTAAAGCGAAATTGACAGGTTGCAAGAAATAAAACGATTATGTTTTTGCTGTGGCTGCAATTGTGAACAAGAAAAATAATCGCTCCAACTTTTATTATAATACAAATTTTAAATAAATCTCTAAGCTATAACAAAATGAACATAGAGTCTTTCTAACTATGATATTAACCTACATGATCTAATGATAGCAATGATTTGATTTCTAGCTATATAAGATTGTGAATTTTAAACACCTTCTCGCTAAGCTTTAAAGAAACGTAATTTTCCTTCAAGCTTGCGATTACATTAATCTGTTTTGAAATTCGTCCGGTATGTAAATAAAATGTAGAGTGATCTGTACTATTTTTCATCGGCATAAATTTTATCAGCGATTAACATAAAATTTGAATTTTGTCTGGTTTCGAGTAGTGTTCTACAAATCTGTTAAATGATTGATCAACTTGTAATTATTAATTATTGTCAATCAGCAGTCAATTATGTAAACAAACGTGTGATTAATGAACGAATGTGTAGTTTTACGCAACGAAAGCACGTGCACCTTATTTTTGAATAAAAAAAATGTTGAAATTCAGGACGTAGGTATCGAAGCTCGTTAGGCCCCGCAGCATTTTTTAGCCGGAAACCCGGATCCGAAAAAAGTCCATATGAAAAAAATCCGGTTTCGGTCCAATAAATAACTCGTTGTCCATATTCGTCGCGACGTCTTCGATTGTAGAGTATGTGAAATCAGAGTTGACCAGCTGCAGGGATGCCTATAAAAAGTAGCCGGTATTCGGATAAGATATTTTTTAAACATATGTTTGAATCGGAATTTCGGGCGAAGAATTCAAAGGCCGGGCTGCCCATTGTGGTATTACAGACAGATAAATTATGTTCGACGGTCGCGTATGACAGTGGCCGTGTACAGGTCGAATAAAAAAACTGAAAAAAGCGCACAAAGTAAATAAAACGACTACAAAACGCTTCTTTAAATATAAATAACTGTTCCTAAGACACATCATGAATATTCATGCCGCCGCCGCCACTGCTGTATTTATTAATACAGTCGGCTTCTTATTGCTTTAATTACTTATTTGCCGAGACAAAACGAAATCATTAACGCACTACGATGCTTGCACGTAGGCCTTCGAATGCTTTGCCAATGATTTATTCCGCTTCTTTGGCGACCGACCATATAGACACTGCGTCAACTTGCTCTCAATGTTCGATTGTTTCGGACTTCAAACCAGAAACAGATATTTTAATCGCAAATTTTGACTTTTTTAATTTCGGACTTACAGCACTTGGCATACTTATGGGCGGTGCGGAATTCGCTACCAGGGAGGTACATACAACTGCTCCAAATATTCAACATTTTTTACAATAACATTAACAACTACCTTCGACTCGAATTAACTCCGGCGCGGCTATGAATGCGATGTGAATTTGCACTTCTAATAATATTGCTATTCGTTTTTCATTATAAAAAAACTTATTTAGAAACAAATATTATTACAAACTATAAGTTTTAAAAAATAAAATTACTAGGTATGTGTAAGTAGATCAGAAATCTTAAATTTCTAAGTATGTAATAAACTTGCATTTGTTAAATCAAAAAAACAACATATTATCGAAAGTTTTATTGACCGTTTTTACAACTTCTTTTCAAAAATTGAATACAAAGTCAAACTCAATACTGGTGATTATAACCACATGAGTATTTAAAATTTGATTTCGATCTGCGACGCAAAGTTAATGAATAGTAAAAATTTTCAGGGATTTGCCGGGTTTCTTGACGAGAAATGAATGATTTGGCGAATCGTTTTATAATGAGAATTTCGCTGAAACTAAAAAATGCAATTGTAATAAATACACACTTTGGTCCTCTACCGGAATTGTAAGTTTCGTAAAAACACGAAAACTCAAAGTCGACCAAAGTTGTAGTTTTAAATTTGTCTATTTAAAACAAAAAATAACGGTGTGAACAAGTAAATCTTCCGAGTCTTTTTACATAAGATTTTGTCATTTTGTCATTTACAAAGAAACACTTATTCAAATTTACTTTATACTAAAATAATTCCTTCATACTTATGGTTCTTCAGTACAGTCAAGTAGGTATTAACTTATTATGTAAAAATACATCACAATAAATCTTAAACCCCAAATTTAAATATTAGAAATATTTAACCAAATTTTATAATAGCAAACTGAAACAACAGTGGAAAGATTAACACCTACATTTTTAAACAGTATATTTTTCCCATAATGAATTGGTCCCATAACTTAGGTAGAAGTGGAGCATCCAATATAAAAAAATGTGTCACTTTACTAATTTTGAACATTAACGAATTACCTACACTTGAATTTCTAACAATTTCTAACAATTAAGAAGTTCTCAAGTGGTTAAAAAATGATAAATACAATTCCTACTATTATATGAGAAATATTGCAAGAAGAAGTTTACCCAGAAGAATGTAGGTATTATTTCGAGTAGATGTTGCGTTTGTAGTAAAACTTTCTATTTTCTATAACGAGGAAAGCAGTTGTCTGGCAAAATCTTATTCATTTACAAAAAGTCAAAAGTGTTATCCTTAAAACTCATACCTATCGTAGGAAATACTCGGAAGATCCAAACAGATAATTACGTGATATTCTGTGAAAGATTTCAGTACCTATAAGTTAGCAATTTTCCAATTAAGGAAAATACAGTTAAAGTAGCATACTATTAGCAAAATACTCCGTTAAAACGGTGTACTGCTTATAAAATCATTCATTAAAGCAGTAGCCTTGGATAAGTCGATTATTAAATCGGTGTCCTTGGAAATTAAGTGCTTAAGTATTACAAACGCAAATAAATAAAATATGTGGAATATTCTATTTTATTTTTAGATTTAACAGTAGTCCACACATATCTTTTTATGCGTCATATTTTTTCTCCTCGTTTACTTTCTTTAAACAATAAAGATAAACAATAAGTTAAGTTTTCGATATTGTCAAAACACCATACTTTTTTCTCCTTTATTTAAAGTTTCAAAAAAACACACTGTATATTTGAAGTTAAATCCTTCTGTTTACATAACACACCAAATATTCAAAAAGTCGCTAATCACCTGAATTTAAAAAAATTAAATTCAGGAGATTAGAAGAAGAGGAAATAAGAAGGTTACTATGTTGCGTCTTATTTGAAATTACAATAATACCCAACAATAAGTGAGATAATTGTGATATTCATGAAGGTAATAAAAATAGAATATTTATTACCGTTCGTCCAGGTAAAAGATTTTTCCAGAAAAATAATTTACAATTTAAAATGTAGGTTATTTCAATGGATGTAGCCCGCGATGTAAGAGGAACGACCTAAATTCGAAAAGGATCATTCTAGAAAACTTCTCCGTGTTTTTCCTTACGGGTCAATGATTAAAAATTAAAAATCATCTACGTTCTAAAAATTTAGATACCATTTAAGAATTCATAAGTCATAATATGTCCCGACGTAAGAGGAACGACGTAAATTCGAGAAGGATCAAACTCCGTGCTTTTCCACAGGTCAAATCAATGATTAAAAATTAAAAATAATTGTGGCAACCAAAGTTTATTAGATTTTTTTTTCTTTTACGTATAAGAAGTAATGTACAAATCACCTTTATGAATATGTTTATTTCATTTTAAATTAAGATTAGATTTCGATCAAAGTGTTATTTGTTTAACACGAAAAGGCACCACCCTGCCACATCACCACGTCTCTCGTGTCGGTCGCCACCCCCATTTTCTCGTCGTTCCTATTCCGCCTCGTCATCCCTTAAACTCATATATCGGAAGATAAAAGTTCTCGAAATGCCCATCAACAATGACTTTTGGTTTCCTTTCACTCCCAGATAAGTCGTGATAGATATCCATCCCGAGATGATCCTCGGCTCGTTCTTTCTTTCATTTATCGCTGCGTCTGCGTCTCCATTAATCACCGGTTTGATCGATTAGTGAATGACAAGCCTTTGGGCCAGCAGTTCATTTTGGCCCACGCGCCTCGCGAGTGACTTGCAGAAGAAGGACCATCAGCGGGGTCGGGCCCCAGACTACAATGAATCGGCGCACCCGGCCCGGCCCTGCCCTGCTTGGGCACCTCCACCGTGTCATTACCCGGGGTTGGAGCGACCCACGACCCATTGTGTGCCAGAGACGAGTTTGTTTGTTTTATTGTTGCTGGAGCGTTCATGTGCGTGGGCTCGCGCCTTCGCCTGCAGACACCCCAAACCCCTTCGGAGGTGTCTTCCTGGAACACGTGGGGCCCCACACAATTTTTTCTCTAAACTGTAACGCGTCAAATACCCAAGAAGCGAATTGAGATATTTGTGAACATGTATTGGACTGGGGAGATTTGCAAAGTATGTGCTTCCCCCCGTGGGCATCTTCGCCGTATCCGTCGCGAATCCGTTTCCAAAACGCTTTCTTCTCGGCTACCGTGGTCAGGCGATGCATATCCAATAATTACGTGGTTATTATCCTCGATGGTCGGTAAATTATATTGCGAGCCCACGCACATATCGGCGCGCTCCACCAAAGTGGCTTTTATCGTCTTGCTGCAATAAGGCCGAGCGACGGAGATGAACAGGAGCCCCAGGTGACGCCCTGACAATGTCTTATAATTATCAGGCCATGCAACGGAATTCGGTCCCGAACCAGCTCATGCCATGACGGGCTATTATTTGCATTCTTCGCTGGACAAGGACTCGGTCTAAGGCTCTAAAAAGAATGCCAGGAATCTCATCGAATTGGCGACGATTTCCTCATAATTACGCTCGTTTTTGGGGTGCTTCAAACAGTAGCAGGCTCGATAATCTAATATGGCTATTTTCAGGTTGTTGCGTCCGCTGTTTTATTACTATTATTAGGGAAATTGACTTATTTTACGTTTATGGGGTAATCTTATGTAATTTTGCATGGAAAATTGTTTCCGTCGTGAGTGGACGTTCAACATACCGAAATAATTACCAGCTCTTGGTTTTTACTTTGCTCTTAACCATGATGTTTTTATATCGAGGAGACAGCATCAGATACTGACCAGTTAAAAATAATAAAAAAATTGCTTACTAACGAACACCTAGGCATATAATTTGCAGAAAAATATACTACTGTAAGCACTTGCTACTTTTTTTTTTAAGATATGTTATTGGTTCGTGATTTTCTGTATTATACTCGTATAATAATAGGTATCAGTTTATTGCTTAATTGCTTACAGAGCACAGCTTCACTATTTTTTTTATTTTTTGTGTTTAGGTCTTCTGTTAAATATCTTCATGCTGATTATTAAAAAAATACAAACAATATTTTCTTATAAGGTTAATTTTTTTGTAAGTATGTAATTACTTGTTAATAGAAATATTTTTTATCGATAACATTTTTATTATATTTTATTTTATATTTCTAATAATTTCCAAAATCAAATTTTACCACTCGTTTAAAAAAATTACTTCTCATTACGTAAAAGCAAATCTTTATAGCATAGTAAATACGTTTCAGATTCATGCTTTAATTTCTAAATTGGCTCTGCAAGGAAAAGTTATTTTCAAATTATTTCAATCATATCATATTCAATCATATTATTGTAATCTATTTTTAAAATGAGAATTTAGTAATAGGTAAAGTGAAAATTTGAGATCTTTTTAAATATTGAAACTTTTAATTTCATATAATCAAATAAATAGATTATTATCTTAGTATAAGTCTGAGAAAACAGTATTCTGGTCTTTACTTGGATCGACACTGTTCGTAAAATTAAGTAAAATAATAGTAGATTATTTTATAAGGGGTAAATGTGATAGTTTATGTGAGGAAGCTGAATGTTTACTTTGCCGAATGCAATGAGGCAAATAATTCAGCTGAGCTGAATGTTTATAATGTTTATAAGTAAACGTCAGTCTCGGATTTTTGTGTTGAGATTTTCGAATGTGTTGAGTATTTTTTAATTTAACTAGTGCAGTGTCTCCCGTTTCACAATGAGGAAATCATCTCCTCTTCAGCGAAGCAGAGAAAGACACAAGAAAGTGACAACAGTGGAAAAGGTCATGACAGGCAAAAGTAAAAAAACGCTTTATCTCATAAAAATGTTTTATCCTAGTCCGGAAAAAGTGGTCCGAGAACTAGATCTTTTACCTGAGACATTCTGTCACAAAATTGTCAGTTTTTGTGACGTTTGCGGATAAAAAATGTTTTTGATCTTTAAATTAAATTTCTGTATTAAGATATACCAAGGTACAGATTATTCTGAAAAGTTGAAACCAAAAATATTTATGCATCTGCCATCTGAGAAGTTTATTTTTAAGCCAATTCCTCTCATTAGTTTCATTAGTGGACCAGTGCATTGCAGTTGTGAAAAGCTGTGAAATGTAACTTCATACAAAGGTTCTATAAAAATTAAACTAAACACTCAACAATTCAAAGTAAATCCCAATTTTGTAGAAAAATCTTTGAATCTTAAATACGTTACTTCTTTACAATACAAAACTCAGTATACGAAAAAATTAAAATCTTAACAACTCAACACCCTTCAAGTTTTTTATTATTTTAATTTCAGAATTTCAATTCAAAAGCAGGCGAAATTTTATCATCATGTAAAAATAATTGAAATAAAATGCGTGTTAAAATGTGCAAAAGTATATTTTAAATACAGTAAAAAAGACAAGTCAAGTACGTTAAATAGAAGAAGAAATTTTAAACGAAAGAGATACTAAAAAATAATAATTTTTCAAAAAAGATAAAAAGCTCAAAGACCATGTCTTCCGTGCCAGAATTTATTGAAGATACAAGATATAAGCGCTCTCGAATTTAATTCATCAACACAAGTAAGATCCTTCTTGTTATTGTAAGAATATTTGTGTTCAGTAATAATTGTTATCCATTCTAATCTTTAGATGTAAGCCTTTTATAATATCTGATGATAAATTAATTTTGTAATCCGCTTGAAGTATCTCCAATAAAAGAACCCTTTCTTCGAGATTAACAAACTCTACCACATGTTGAAAAATAACTGATGAATTTGTTAGTGCGTAGTAATATAGTAGATACAATTTTTGCACACACAGATGTTTAAATTTTTGTTAATGTCTTGTATAAATTTTATATTTCTGAAAACGTTTTTGTTTTATTACCACCATATTGTTTCTTAAATTTACAATTGAAATCTTTTCTAAAAAGTATTTTTTTCCTTTTTGGAGTCTAAGGGCCTCAATTTTTTTACTGCCACGGGTCCCTTTCTAGTGTATTACCCAAAACAGTAAACAAAATAAATAAATAAAATCTACTTATACTTTTTGTTCAAGATTTTATTGAAAAATGACCCAAAACAAAGATATGAATTTTGGTCCACTAAAAAATTTGAGTAATAATAAGTACTTCATCTCCATTTTTAGGCCGTTATTACGTGCACTTTAAACCATTTAAATTTAATTTCTGGTTTTGGAAACGCGAAGGCTCGCAAAGCGCAGCTTTGTTATCTTTCAACAGTTAAATCTCTTTTATTACGTGCTAAGAAGCACGAAAGTGAATAAATCCTTCCTGTCTATTTCCACGTCGGCGAAACCACGTGTGAGCTTTCAATTTCTTTCCCGAACTCAGCATCCAGCGTTCGCAGTCTTGCAGTGCGGGGTCAGCAGGTGAATTCCCATCTCTTCACTATAATTATTATAATAAATCGTGTGTGTTCTTCTCTTACGTTCCCTTTTTGCGGTCCTATAAGACTCAGTGGGCTATATTCTAATGGTCAATTTTCGACGAATACATCTAGCTAATAATTATATCTTGGCGAAGAGAGCCAATATGTTGAGGCCGGCGGCGAAGAAGTCACCTGTCTGAGGTGTGCTATGCCTATGCGCTCCCTCGCCCGTATAAGAGCTGCCAGAAGTGGGGCATACATTACCCACAAGATACATAATTAAGTGGCAATCGGCCGATGTTTCACAGTTACCCTCGAGGCACGCTTACCGTGACCGAACACCAGACATTACCACCGATGTCGATACGCCTTCGTCCTGACAGATTTTTTCTTTGTTCGACAATCACGGAATGAATGTGTGCAGAAATGCACAGAGGACAGTTAGCAGTAAGCAAAAGAAAATTTCCATTCTAACACATTCACTGTGTAAGTGCTTTCGTGATTTGCGACGTGGAACTAGGATTTCACAATTAATAAATTAAGTAAAAATTATAATGTCTAAAAGTTCCTAAGTCTTAAAAGGCCTTTTTTAACATACATATGAAAATATCGAAAAAACTGAAATGAAGAACTAAACTGAAGGATATTTTTATTCACGATGTAATAATAATAAAGGCATAAAGCGACAGTCTTAACTGTCGTAAAAATTATAATGTCTAAAAGTTCCTAAGTCGTTCTTAAAAGGCCTTTTTTAACATATCTATCAAAATATCGAAAAAACTGAAATGAAGAACTAAACTAAAGGACATTTTTATTCACGATGTAATAATAATAAGGGCATAAAGCGACAGTCTTAACTTTTCTAATAAACCATGATGGTAAAAATAAAAGAAATTTAATCTCTTGCTTTTAAGATACGCGTATATTCGACAAAATATATCTAACATTTTTAGGTAGATATTGTACGTACAATAAAAAAAACAAAGTTTCAAAGACTTCCTAAGTTTTTATGCAGAACTGACCTGCAAACCGTCACTAAAATATAACTTCTCATAAATATACCTATGGTTAATAGATTGTTGTCTAGATGAAAGTAAAATTAATTATACCAATTGTATTTTTTGTAATGAAGTGCATGTGTACAATAAACTAAATAAGTTTATATATAAATATACATAAGTTTGATCGAATTAGGAAAAGACAGAAAAGATCAAATTAAGAATCAAGGTATGAATAAAGTTTATTTTATTTAAAAAATATAAATTGTAAGATATTCTCTATGAAAAATAGTAAATGTACACGATAATATAGTCCCTTGATGGCTCATTTATCGCAAAATTAATCTGTTATCTTCGTTTTTCCCGAGGAACTTTCGTGGTTGACCACACAAACAAAAAGAAACTAGTTAGTTAGCATCCACGTTAGAAAACGTGACTGAAAGACGTGGGACATTACAACGTGCTTGGTTTGTCGGGATCGTATCTTTTAGAGATTTCCGCTGATGTGACATTCCTTGTCGATATTCCCAAACTCGCAGTTTACTCATGAATTTTTTCCCTGGTTAAAATAGCCTGTGTCTTTAATTTAGTACCTTGTAGTATGAGCACTACAAATCAACTTGACACAACATATCTACTTGCTTCTGTATAATTTATTAACTAAACTAAGAAAAAGTGAAAATAAAAATAATTACTAGATAGGTACTTGTAATAAAAGCATTGGGAACTTAAAAAATATTTTTGTCTTAAATGAAGTAAAAGCGCTTATTACAATGTTGAGAACCGTTTCTTTATAGCTGCTCTCTAAATCAAGTTATTTTGATTTAAAGTTGGGATTATTACCTCATAACCGCTTCGTAAGCATTTGAAATTTTGGAAAGAATTTTTGGGCATAACATGAACAATATTTTTAATTTTATTTGAAATATAAAACAAGTAGAATAAGTTGCCAGTGCCTTAAACAAGAGTTACATCTTAAGGGTCTATACCCTAAAAGCTAACGGTAAATTCGGGACTCGGCCCAACTCTGGTAAATCGTGATTGTTTCGTCCGCCAATTAAATACCAATATAAATTGCTGTGAAAGCTTTAAGCATATGCAATGATCTAATTTGAAATTTATGGGTTGTGTATTTTTGAACACGTTTAAGTTGTTTTATCTTAAGAGAATTGAAAGTACCTAATTCTAAAAAAATAGTTTAGCTAGAAGTACGTAATTAATTCTTCCATTTTCGGAGAACATAACATAATTGTAATGAAATTTGCAACCTTCTAATTAACTAGTCAGAATGCAATTTTTTTGAAGGCAGTACCGGCTAGTTAGAAATTTAATAATACTTAAGCGTATTTAACGTAAATGTTTTACATAGCCAATCGCTTTATTATAGTCACATGTAGTAGTTACATGTTGATATACAACGCGTACCAGAACTCGCTCCCCACCGGAAAGGTGCTAGTGGTAACAGCAATGTGGATGGCAAAAATGCAAAAAAAGTAGGTTTTTTATTCTTTGTTTGGGAGATACTGAGGTTTTAAAGTGACCAATTCCAGAAGTTCTCTCCTAGGTGTATTGCATACAGTAGATCCGTTACTAAGGAATGAAAAATAACTCTAGTGCACACTTTTATCTCCCAAACGCAGAGTTACCTAAACTATATGCACCTTTCCGGTGGGGAGCGAGTTCTGATACACGCTGTATAGGTTGTTTATACCTATTTCATAACAAATCACGAATACCTACTGAGTCTAGAAAATAGATAAATTAATTAGAAATATAAGTGAATATAAACGGTCAAAGATCAAATTACTAAATAAATACAATTATTTAAGAAATTACAAATATGATTGAATCAATCCTAGCCATTTGGCCATTTGGCTTTTCATACACTGCTTTCAGATTTTCTAAATTAATATAAAACAGCATTTTTGATAAGTAGATTTAGTCAAAATTGTATTTTCTACTGATGTCTCTTTAATCGCTTCTTTCCATTTCTCTTTAGGTATTGGCATTGCCATTTTAGAGAAGAAGTTAACGAAATAAGTTTGTATGGCTTCAGATTTCTTAAAATTTAAGATTTCTTTGATGATTTCAAGAGTTGGTGATGCGGGCGCTTTTGAGCGCCCTGTATACTTTTTGATTTTACGTAATTTATTACAAATATAGTTCTGCAAGTAAAATAGTGAATATTGGACTAAAGTTACAAATTTTGCGACAATGCAGCTCAGAACAGAAGATGATCAGTCTGCAGTAAAATGCAACTTATATGTATGAATTTCTCAATTTAAGGCTTATTGCAACAACAGAAAACCCTAATTTGTTATTTTACTACATACGATCATTGTTTAACCTAAGCTGCATTATTGTAACATTTATAATTTCAATCAATATTCACTGTTTCAGTTGGAGAACATTACATGTAGTCAGATATTTTTGAAACTTGTTTTCATATAATACGTTGTGACAAGTAGGTATTAACTAATGAAAGGAAAAGGCTTACCTAATAAAACTAAATGGTCTTTAATGTTTGCATTTAAGTAGGCATTTTCCTCTTAAATAATGAACAAGTAGGTGAAGAAAAATTATAAGTTGTAATAAATGAGAAGTGAAACCGAAGAAATTTATATAAATTTGCATTAATTGTCCGGAAAGTGCACCTGGAGGGCTCTTCCCGTCTTTTCCTTCTAAACTAAACACTATCTTTATCACAACATTCGAAAGAAACTGTAGAAACCAACAAATTACTCTAATAGTATGCACCTGCAAAATCAGTCAACTGTTGAACTCTATACTTATCCGCGTCGATATAACTCGGAGGGCCTCCTCTAACATGCACCCCCCGAAAAAAAATCAACACTGTATGCATTAAGTGCAGCGATTTCGCCGTGGGCGTTTATAACCCGCCACTTGGCCGCTATTAAAACATAATCTGGCTAACCGTTTCGTGCTGCAACGTATTATGCAAATTCCTGCATGGTCCTTAATTTGGGACAAATGTTAAGGGACGCATCACCATTAGATCAAGCGACCGGCAGAAGAAACGACCGAGATTTCGCCTAAATATAGGTCAGCTGGTGAAAAATTCGCAACGAGCCACCATTATATGCAAATAAAAGTGGAAAAAAGAGCAAGATTTTCGGCGCATAATACTCGACCTCGACACGAACGGGACTTTTCAGGAAGCGTTCGTGAGCTAAACACTTGAGGTAATTTCTCGCGTTTCGAGGAAGGCCGAATTGACAATAAGGCTCGGTATGGGTATTTGCATTTTGTTGCATAAGGTAGGTAAGTGAATTGTTTCGTGTGGGTTCGAGCAACATGTGTCACGTGTTGGAGCGTCGGTGTCGCTATTGCAGCGGCGATTGGTGCAGGCATTGGTACAGGACAGCCTCCCTGTCGCAGCCATTAAACATTATCACTGATTTTCGAACCAACCAGAGAGCAGGAACGTATCACGACTGAGGTGGGTGGTCATTCGCGACATCGCTTATTGGATGCAAGCCAAGGTCTTTTTCAATACCATAAACTAATGAAAATGTTTAATGGACTGGAAGGTGGCTGAGACATTTAAGTGGAAGTGCTCCGATTGGGAGTTGTTGCATTTAATCAATCTAAAAGTTTTGTCTTCATTTTTTACTGTTTTTATTTTCATCTATTACATCCCTATAGATACTTAAACAAAAAAAAGTAAGAATTATTATAGGCACATTGACACGTAACACATAACTAAACGCCAATTGTTCAACAAAGAGTCGTACGAAAAATATAGGTATCATGTATACAATTTAATCCGATGGTGTTGCACCAAATTTTTTGACCATCTAATTGCAGACCCCAATAAAGAGACGCGTATAAACAGAACCCTTCAACGCTGGAACAGACCACGCACTAAAAATAAGATAGGTAAATCTATTGTTATTCTTCAGCTAAAATTATGAATTTTATTTTACATAAAAATAGTGCCAAATGTGTAGAATAAAACAAGGAACCAAAAGTTTTCCTACAAATCTAGTCGCTTGATAAAAATTAAAAAATGTCATTTTTGAAAAATATTGGGACAAAAAAATTTCCTCAAATGATTCGGTAGAAACACGAAGAACCTGGGTACGTAGATAATTATAACGTAGGTACTTAATTAATTTTTGGAACGCTTTGAAATGAACACAAGTCACAAAGCTAACAAAAAACTGCATCTAGTCGAACCTTGATTACCCGAGTTGGATAAGACCAGGACTAGTTATAGGAAAATAAAATACATATTAGTACTACCTCCGCTTCAAGATAAGTATCCAATAGGTATATATGATAATATGACATCGATCGACCAAGTGAAAAACCGTGACAATAAAATGTTCAAATACTAAACAGGATGACACTTTTAAATAGATAAATCCTTTAGACATCTTGTCAACAAGATGATTTAACGTTTGAACACGTTAAAATTAATGGATTGAGGGTCGGTTTGACCAATAAATGTTAAATTTAATAGTAAAATAAATCCATAGAATAAAACCGATTGTTGTAATCATAGTAATGATGATTATAACTGTTTATTAGATTTAAATAAAAGTTGGTGAAACCGTGCCTGAGAACTAATTTTTGACGTTGAGTAGGTATAACATAACTTTTTTTCGATGTTTACCTACCTCCGTATAAACAAGATGTCAAAAGGGTTCAAAATATTTTTGCTCGTCATCACCACAGCTAATTTCTGTTTCTATTTAAAAAGGCGTAATTAGATTTCAACATAACTATAACTTATTTTATCTGTGACTTTATGAATTATATCTATTACAGTCCGAAATTTCAGAGCTAAGCGGTCTAAAGAATGTAGAAAATGTAAAACTCGTGCTCCTATCCCAAAAAATTTGCGATAATTCTTCACTAAATTGTGTCGTATTTACACAATTTATTTTAAGAATTATCGCAGCATTTTGTTGGGATAGGGGCACGAGTTTTACATTTTCTACATTCTTTAGACGGCTCAACTCTTAATTTTCAGACAGTAACGCCTCCGTGATTTGGTCCATAGGTATCAGATTCACCTTGTTTGTATGCCTACTTACAGACTAAAAATATGTGAAATTGTGGAATAACTTTAGAAGTCGTTGATAATAATAATTCCTTTGGAAATACATCATTTTGTACCAAATGTTTTGTATTATTTTTATTATGTGCAATTACTTGGTTTTATTTCAACTAAATACCTAAGAGTACTTACTGAAAAAAATATTTAGTGTAGTTACTTACTATAGGTACATGCTAAACATTTAAATATGTACATTTAAAGGAATATCTACATCGAGGATTATTTTCTGAAGAAAATTTGACACAGTTTGATAGCGAGAATTACCTATTACTCAAATAATACGTAATTGTAATAGGTAACTTGAGCTACATTTTTTTTTAAAACATCGTGTTGCAAAAGACAGTGGTGGAGACTAAAGAAGTGTCTAGGAATACTGTTTCTATGTTAGTAAATAAACGCGTATTTCTGATACACCCTGTATACATTAATATGTTGTGTTAAAAATTTCTAAGGGAACTACAAAAAAATGGTGACAATAGCCAAATTTTTAACTGAAAATTTAGAGGTAAGTATATCTAATTTAGAGTGAAAAAAGACATGAAGATTATTCTTTTAGTTTCTACATCTAGGTATTGTTGTTTAAACATCACTGCTTGGCTCATTATGGCCAATTTGAATCAGTAAAGCAATTACTAATATTTTTAAATTTAGAGCACTTATTGATGCTTCGAAAAAAATTAAATAATGTTTAGACCACTGATGTAAACTACTGGCTGACATTATAGATGCCAGCGTGAAATTTGTCAAGTTCTAACTTAACCTTTTGGAGATAAGCCATGTTCAAACTACGTAAAAATATAAAAATATGACATTCTCATGTTAGGAGTGTGACATTTTCCGTTTTTTTTTGGTAACTAATTTTACATAACATTGTACTATTTATGAGGAAATAATTTGAGGAAAATAAAACTAGTTAGAGATATAATTTTTAAACCTTATGTTTATGATTCCTAAAAAAATCTCATTATATCCTTTGTACTTTGTACGAAATTATACCACATTTGGGGCAATTTTTAACAACCGTGGTGTAAGTACGAACACTATAGATTTGATATTATTAGGTATAGTAATATTTTTTACATATGAGTAGTAAAATTATGTATTATTTTAACGTTTTTATTATCAAAAAATAATCCACTGAACATATAGATAATTCTTTGTAACTAAACAAAATGAAATATTATTCTGAACTCAACAACAAAACTAAAGCAAATTCTTGGTTTTCAACAAACAATCACAGTCTTCTATAGTGATTACACATTAAGTATATTAATAGTATATTATGATACGAGTTTTATAAGACGCATTTTGTCGCACGCACGGAATTGTGGCACGACAAGCGCAGCGAGGAGTGTCATAATGGAGTAAGTGCGACAAAATGCCTTATAAACGAGATATCATACACTATTTTTTCTACTTTGCACCTTTTTTGATAAAAAAATTTAATTTCGAAATTTAGGGAATTTTGTGGCAGTTGACAGTATTTACGTGGGTTATGAAATTGAATTAATAATGTGGATCGTCATTAGTTTATTCGTAAAATGTATTCTGAAAGTGTCCAAGACGTTTTGCAATGTATCTACCCCTCAACGAATACGAGCTTTTGTAGAAAATACGCGGAATTTGAAAATTGGCCAAGGAGAATGGAATCTCAAATTACTTACTTGCACTGGCTATTGGAGTCATGTTTGTACACTACTCGAAAGGTGTTCGAAGGGACTACCTATCATTGATGGTAGAAAAGCCTCTAAAGGTCCGAATTTGATTCATTTGATTAAATTATCACTTGAAACAGGTGCTGATTGACACTGACAGTTCTCTCAGATAATTGTCAAAAAACTAGATTGCCATCATTTTCCAACTAAATTACCCTGGTTTTTAGTGTAATTATTATAGCACTCCGTTGGATATTACGAAACCCAAATGGCGTATCGTAATGACCTCAGTACGAAACAAAAGTAGAAAAAATATATTTACCGATTAGAAATAATAAGTACTCTTATTAAGTTTACTTACCATTGTTACAATTCTTGAAATATGTATATGGTAACTCTCTTATCTACTGCTTGGAATCATTATCTGAATTACAATTCAAACATATAAAATATAATTTATTTCCCTTAATACAACTTCCATGGGCCCATTGATTACAAGATCTGCATTTATATCAATGGTCTCTAGAATTATCACCAGAGTAAAATCCGCCACAGATCAAGCAAAACTATTCTCTTCTGCTTCACCTTCGCTGTCTTCTTGTAAATTTTACATTTAACCTTGTTAGTTAAGTTTAACTAACTTAACTTAACTTAACTTAAACTTGTGTTAGTTTTCTTACTCTTACCTTTGCCTTTATTCTTAAATTTATTTTCAGTATCGGTTTTTTTGTTTACATTTTGTCTTGTAGTATTAACATGTTAATACTTACCCCGTGTGTTTTGTTACCACTTGCCCTAGAGGTATATTTTTTTTTAAGTTTAAAGACTTTAAGAAAACTACATTGATGCAAAGTAAAATGAAAATATAATACAATACTAGATCGAAGAGGCTGCCATTTAAAATAAGTTCAATCTAGTTTACTTACATAATAGTGGCAGAAATCAAAAAACCTTCGACCTAAAAATGTTTATTTACCTAGCAAAATTCACACCTCACACATAACCTGTGCACATAACTTTTTTCCACAACGGCCTACTGACGACTACTAAATCACAACGTGTCTTTGAGCATTCGGTGATGTCAACAGCGATATTTATTTAAATTTTTTGTGTATAGTTCGGCGTAGAGTTTGGGAAGTCTCGACATTCTCAAAGTCTCGGGACACGAGACAACCCACGATCAAAGTCCCGGGACGTCCCGGGACAACGAGACTTCTCAAGAAAAAAAGCTATTTTAGAAAAAATAAAAATATCAACATTTATTGAACACAAAATCAAATCCGAATATTTATAACGTAAATTATAGTCCAAATAGTCCGTGTGTTTCATTTTTATACCTAATCACATATTCAGTTCTTAAGCACTCTTAGCAGTAAAATGTTATACAGGATCGCCAAAAAGTATGGATACAGCTAAATATTTTCAGAACGGTTTAACAGAGCACGTTGAAATTTGGGGTACAGTTAAATGCGTTTAAACTCTATCATCTGAAATATTTTTCAATTTTCTACCGTCATTTGTTTTGAAAATACAAAAATGAAACTTGTGTGCAATAATTAGTGTAAAAATGGTACAGTTAAGTGAAACTGTGAGTACAGAAATTCTCATGATGATTGGTTATGGTGATAGAAAGCCAAGAAGTCAATGGAAATCATTTTGAGCAACATCTTTTGTAGCATAAAAAACATGTATTTCGTGTTTTGCTTTTTTTTATTAAAATGTGTTCTTTTTCAGTTAAAAGTGTTATTTTAACAATTATTATTAACTTTTATTTATTTTTTGGTCAAAGTTCAAGCGGCAAAGAGCTAACGATTGATAAACTCAACCTTTCCAAGGCTTATAACATTTTACATTTTTGAAAATTTTATTAGTTCGATAATTTTTTTTAAGTTTCGATTAAAATAAGGTATACATGTGTTACACCACAGAATTCAGAAAAAAATGCTCTATTTAAAAATATTACATTTCACCCTTCTTGCCATATAAAAAAATCAAGTTAGCCTTGTATCCTCAGAACAAAAAGAGATAGCAATTTGATAAACATCTTAAACGATAGAATTTATATACTTTTAAGCTTATACCAAATTTCAGTAAGTTTTGATGAATAGTTTTTAAAATATTTAACTGTATCCATACTTTTAGCAACCCTGTATGTTCCTGATTTTTGTAACAAAACCACCAGACAAGAAGAGCACTTTTTTATTTTATTGTGTTTAAACCATTGTAAAGTAGTTCCAAACTTTGAGTGCGTTCTTGAGTTACTTCAAACAACTGCAACTTTTTTTTAATGTTGCTGTTGATTTGTTTGCAAGAATTTTGGGTAAATTTTTTTCGATGTTATTGATTGCCTGTTCTATTTGACTTTTAAAATTTCAAGGACAGAGTGCGGAAAACTAATAATAGTTATTTATTGTACTATAAGTGTTTTTCAGAAAGCCCTCGTGTTTACTCATTCTTAAGTACTAAAACACGAATGCAATACAACGTTTTATCCACAATCACCACATTAACGAAATGGAATTAATTGAAGTTGAATTTTATTTTTTTCATTATTTCACTAGTGTGAAATACAATTTCAACAACCCTGTCTCGGGTCTCGACCCGAAAGTCTCGGGACTCGAGACAACTAAATTTACAAAAAGTCCCGGGACTTCGAGACTTCGAGTCCCGCGACCCAAACTCTATTTGGCGGGAAATGGCTTGTTAATACGTACTTCCGTTAATACAAGCCCCTGTCTCCCCTACGACTGGCGGCAATTCATGCTGCATTTTTAAAGATGTTAAAAAAACCTTGAATATGTAATTTAGATCTTAAAAATTAATAAAAATATTTTTTCGAAATAAAATTTTTCAAATTTCATCAGTTAAGTTGCCCTAAGTAGGGGTTAGTCTGTTCCACATGTGTTTAGTGCGGGGTCATGTAGGCAAACGGCCGTTCCATTAATCACAACATGGAGGAGAATAGATGGACATTAAAAGAATGAATGAATGACTGCCGGCGGGGACGTCGTTTTGTTACGTAATTCTACCATAGCTAATGGGAGATGCGCGTGGTTCATTCTTTATAATGCTTCCGTTATGGTACGGCACCGCATCACCGGATTTATGTTGCACTGATTTTTTTCCTATCCAAACTACTGCCTAATAAGTGCAATAATCCCATATACGGGCGAGGATGATTGATGGTCTTTTCAAGAGTTTTTCAGCCAAGTTTTTTGAGACTTCATCAATTACAACAACACACAATAAATGATTCGAAAACAAACTCGTAATAACAGAATTCGGAGTAGAGTTTAGTTTAGTTGTTTCATTATTATCGAGTTTAAACAAATTAGAGATTTGTAAAAGGGAATGAAGGGCCGCCGAAGGCGTGATTCTTTTCATCCACGTGCTGGCACCAAGACGACACATGTATTTCATGTAATTATGTACATTTCCTATGTAAATGACTTTAGGCATGGTATAAGAATGATTTATTCATGGTTTCTGTCTCTTTCTGGCCTGGGACGGAGTCCTGGTGGGTTGAGTATTTGTCAACAGCCATTAACATAATCACTGTATTTAAAGTAAATCACACACTTTGGAGACAAATGACTCAGACAAAACGGACCAAAGGCTCAGTCACAGCCATTTTTGGTGAACAGTTACGGAGCTTTCTATGCATCAGCTTAACAAATGGCATTTTTTTATGTTTATGTTTTGATTAGACAAATTTACAAAAGTCTGTTTTGTAGAAAAGGAACAATAAAAATTTGAAGAATTGAACAATATTTCTTGTTGCCTTTTTCCTACTTTTCAAAAACCCTCGTCTATGGAACTCAAAAATAAAAATCTAAAAATGTTACTAGACGATTTCCAAACATAATTGGATTTGCCTTTTCTTAGTGAACCCCTAACTAATATCTCATCCATCCAAACTATTGTTTCGTGGTCGGCCTGTTGTCTCTCTTCGCCAACTTAACGATTAAATAAAAAAGTGATTTATACTCGTCTTTCTCAGAAAAGCCTCCGCAGAGCTGTGCTTGATTCGCATGTCTCCGCTTGTGCCGTCACAATACGTCATCCCAACCATCTTTTGCGGCACACTTCTTCGCAGGTAAATCGAAAACCCTCTGCTCTCACTAGGAATTCCACCGCGATCGTGGTGAGTTAAAACGCGGTCCATTGTTTCGAGATTATTATGAAGAGCGAAATAAATTTTCGTGTCAATGCCGATGCGAAAAAAACCTTTCATTCTTCCTCTGTTGAAATTTCGAAACGAAGTAGCGCACGTGTTTCCAGTGATTTCCAACTGGACCGATGGAATTTCGTTCTTGGCGTGTTTCAACCGCTTTTTCATGCCATTGTCTTTAATGTTGCTTTTTTCGGTGATTTCATCGCGAAGATGAATTATGGATATTGGTGGGCTTTAAAGTAATGGGGTCGTAAAAAGAAATGGACTGGGAGATGGATGATACGTTTGAGGTGCTATGGGTTCCAATTAATTTGAAATGAAGCTGAAATGAGCTTAAATAAAAGACACAACAAAAAATCAAAAATTTCAATAAGAATAAAACTTTTTTAATATTTTTTTTATAAAATGAGTTATAGAAGCATGTAGATCCACTCCAGTAGTGGCAAGTCCTTATACAAGGTGATTCTAAATGATTTTCCATCTTCCATCAAGTTAGCTTTATATCGGAAACAACTTGATGGGAGATTATTTATAAACGCCTTGTATATTATTGTCCGCAGTTTATTCTAGTCACCCCGAAGCTTTGCACTTCGTGTACACCCCAAGCATTGAAGTAGCGACCGATGAACAAAAACCAGTCCACATCCAAACAAACTAGTAATAAATCATCCAACCCCCAACGATAATAACGTTAGAACTGTATGTGCTGACAACTGCACTTTTTACCCAACGACAATGACAACCATAACGTCGGAAAACAGAATCACACACGCTCTACTTGCCTCTTCTCACGCCTGATAATGATGGCGCCACGTGCGTCCTGACTTTTCATTATTTCCAATCGACCGATCTCTATTATTGTCTCCTAAATCTGGAGCGTGGCGGCCGTAAAAATCGCCAAAATATTTGCATAATTGCCGTTTTGTTTTTGGGTCTGTTTTCGGCCGATTTTTTCTAATAAGAGCGAGCCTTTTTGCATATTTTATTGATCTGATCGATCGGGTCGTCCTCGTTTGCGGTTTGATGAGTCTTGTTGATCTATCAAAATCCTACAATGAGGGATGGAGGGTGTGCAAAGGGATGCTCTCGCGAGCTCAATGGACTGGAAGACATCGTCAGAAGTGTGAATCATTCGCAGACTCATCTGCAAGTCAAATCGCTGATTCTTCACTACTTTCAAGGGCCATCGCATACTCCAGATGCAGCTTTGTTCGGTTCAGGTGCTGGGGATGACGGCTAACAGTTGTCGGAAAATGTCGTTAAAATAATTGCGTCATTGAGAAATTCTTTGGGAATTTGAGACTTGCGTTAATATAACAGGGTATTATAATGTAATAATTGTGTGTTGTTGAACTAAGCAGAAATGTAAAAAACAAAGAAAGACTAAAAAAATAAAATTCAACAAAATTTCGGTCGAAATGGCTTCAAAATATCACATCAAGCTGCCTTTTGTGAAAGTTTTAGCACATTTTTCAAACAGAAACACAATTTTTTGATGCAATTTTGTTAAAAATTACTCAAAAATTTGTCGCATTAATAAATCAAAAGTAGTATTCTTTTTGTCTTCTTCGAAATCTTTGAGGAACAAATTCGGTTAAAAATAACATAATTTTTTTCTTTTTCTCGAGCATTCCAGCACGTTGTTTAGTCAGATTCGTAAGTATATTGAGGAATTTAATCACAAATAAACCGAAAAGTTCTAGACACAGAACCTTTATAAGTCGCCACAAAAAAAATCGAGATATTGAGATAAAGAATATTGTTTTTTTTATACCTACTCTTAGCATAATGTTTTATTTGACAATTATTTAGTTAACAAACTAAAGAAAATCGATTACCTAGACTCATAACTATTAATATATTATTAATATAATACATTACATATATTACATATTAATAATTAATAATATATTACATGTATAAGTTAGTTTTTTTTAATCTTGTAAAATATTGTAAAAAGACAGAAATTTGTTAATAGGATCTTGTATTGCTACTCTATAGAAATTTTTTTTTTTTTCAGTTCAAAGTTATCGTCTTCTTTGCGGTTCACGTTTCCGTTTTATTATGTTATGTTATGTTACGCTCTTACGTTTAAGTCCTTTTTCTTATATTTACTCGATAATTACGTTGATTAAACGGTATTTATACTTTTATTATGTTGTGGTTTTACGTTTATACAAATTAGCGCTTTTGCTGATGCATTATTTTCTTATTTCTGCCGCTTTTAGACGTCTCCATGTTTACGTTTACGTTTAGTCTATGTGTTCCGTCATATTTTACTGTTTTCAACTTTTTTTTTTAAGAAAAATTGTCACACCTGATCCGAGCTCGAAGCCCGATTTCCCATTTCAAAAGTGGCGCTTTTACCATTGGGACACCAAACTCTAGCCAATGACTGTCTTTTACAAATATTTTTACATAAATTTTTTAATTAATTTTTTTTTTATTTATTTTCGTTGGGCCGACTTTGTGTTTCTTCTCCTTATACAGGGTGAGTCAGTAGTGGGTTATTTCTGAAATTTTTTTATATGCAACCAATAATACTGATTTCAGCTGACCAGATCGGTAATCGTTAGAAAATTTCTAAATTAATCCACGATTACATTGTTTTAGGTATTGTCAAGTTTGTCAATTTTTGCCAAATTTTCATTATGGACTATTATTATTTAAAAGATAAAGTACCAGTGTTGATTCAATTAATGTTTTTAAAAATTAAACGAAGTATCCAAGTGGTAAGTGCAATTAATATTTTTGGTTGCATCTTAAGACATGTCAGAAATAACCCACTATATTAAACTGTATTAAATATCTACTAATAATCTATAATTCGATAAATTTCATCCTTTTTTTTCGAAGAAAATTTGGTGATAATTCAAAAAAAAGACTGACATTTTAAAAATAATACTTTTTGTTATCGGGACGAGTTTCAGCAACCAATTGCTTTCATAATTCTACAATTTTTGATTAAATTAAATTATTCAAAATTGAATTGAAATAAAAGACAAATTATTATTATTTGGCTTTCCTACCAGGGAAGATTTACAATGCAACTATCCTTTGTTTTTAACTTTTTAAGTCTATTTCTGTATTTGTTTTTGATCTGGTAGCAAAATTCACTTATAAAAGAATTTTTTTTAATTATCCGAAAATACTACATGATATATCCGATTTCAGTTCATACTAGAATTTTGCAACAGCGCATTTGAATTTTTGGAGTGGAATGGAGCACCAATTGAGAGTTTCTGGTGGGTTTTCTTAGCTCAAAACATGTCGCTGGGATTTAGTTTAACACAGAATTCTTTTCTTTTACAGAAACTCTCAATTTGTGCTTTATTTTTCACTTCAAAAAATTCAAATGCGCCGTGCAATTCTACTATGAACTGAAATGGGATATACATAGTTTAAAGAATTGATAGCAGCATCTTATTACCTACCTACGGCATTTTGAAAAAAAAAAAATCTTACTACACAGCATGATTCGTGCTTCTCAGTTTCATCTCAACGGTAAGTAAATAGAGGTAATCGAATATTGAAACGTTATTTTAATAAGTTTTTATTTAAATTATTTATTATAAAATATCCCGTAGATTCTTCTGAATTAAATTCTTTGAATTGTATGTAGGTATACTGAAATAATTAAAAAATATATTTGTTGGTGGAAAGCTGCGTTAGATGCGGTTGACTAAAACATGTAGACCAGAATAAATCTCTCGCCGATTAGAATCTCGAATAGATTTTTCGTAAGCTTAACAAACTTAAATCTAGTGTCCCTAATTGAATCAAGTTCTTGTCCATTCCCCGAATCCATCATATTTATTAGGTGGTGGTCCCGAACAATAGTCATCTCGCATAAATAATTTATGTCGAACATCGGCATCGCTAAGAAGCCCGAGTCCTTAATGTGGCAGGATCATTAAATCGAGAGTGCATGCCCCAATAGCAGCACACGTCCATGCAATTTGTTAGTACGACTTGAAAAGATTAAAATAATCCAATTATCCTGATGAGGTGGACACGAAGGGCATTAGTTTGGATTTATGAAGTCGCATCGGTAGGCCTCCTCGTCCTCGTAATGATCGCCTCATTTGTTCGGAATGCGCACGGGGCCCCGTTGAACCATTACAAGAGGACAACAAGCGCGACAAGATAAATAAATGAATTAATCAACCGGAGCGGCATTTATGAAGTCCGGAGGTTTGCGCTGCCGGCAAAGGTCTACAAGGACGCACACGACGATCTTGATTTCACTAGATGATAATCCTCGAGTCCTTACGTAATGGCAGACATCAATTGCGCCAGGACGCGACTTCAGACCGAATTCGAAGCGAATAATGTTTAAAACAACCACCAGCGTCTTTTTCTATTGTCCTCAAGTTATTAATCACTCCTTGGTGCTCATTTTTAAATTATCAAGGGGGAAATAAAAAAAAAACAGACGAAATCTTGAGGAAATCTGGTGTACAAAATTTGGGGAGCGGTTTACTCTTCGGCTTATAACTTTCGTTAAAAATAAAGAAATGTGGAAAAATCTTATTGTGTTATTGTGTTCAAATTCGATTTTACATCGAAATCTCGAAAAGGAGAATGCGCTTAGAACAGCCTACAGAGGTAGAATCTCGTCAGTCCCTTGTGCTAAATTCGTGTTGTTATTTTCGTTTGGTGCAACCCTTAGAACGGAAATAATGAACGAAGCCGCGTGTCGGATTTATATAACGTCCAAGTTGATTCTCGTTTTGCTTTGACGCAATCATCACCTAATCATCGGCCGATAAAGATCGAAAAGTTTATTTACGCAATCAGCAATACGTCACACACACGAGCCTCTGTTTGTTGCTTCACACATGACTGGTCATCGATACACGTGACACTCCCTCACATGTGCAAGGGGTGTACTATTGTTTGTCGTAATTGCCATTCAATAATACGAGGTGGTTGATAGGAGTGATATGTCAATATGTAAATATAAGCCTTCTTGCAAGCAAATATCAGCTGTCAAAAGTCCACCAAAGTGGCAAATTGCGTCAAAGACCCTAAAATGAGTTATTATGAATAATGAAGTGGCATATTTGTGTATATTTTATTTAAATTTAGTTAGGCTTTGGATGGGAATAAAATATGACGAGTCCATCAAAAGTTGGATATGAATATTCTCGCATGTAATAAATTTGAAAACGCGGTAAATATGCAAAGAGAAATATGTTTTCAATTAAAGCCGTTGTTGGAAAGTATCGCAAATGGCATGCATGTATGTTAATAAATGCATTAACCGTCTAGACAAGCTTGGATTCCGCTCGGTCCATTATAAGTTTGGCTTAAATTTAGCGTTTTACCGTGTTGTAGCTCAATTAATGCCGAAAAGAATAAGTGAACAGTTATTAGCGTGGCCGTACAATGAATAAACCATAAACTTCAAGTGGCATGAAAATATGAGCCAGTAGTCGCTAAACTGACCACGGATTTATTAAATTAATTTAGGAATCGGACGCGCGCTTTATTTTGTTTGCGCTCTTTGAATTCATTAAGAAGTTATTTATTGGAGTCGCTTGAATAACAAATACGGACAACACCGTGAAATCGGACCGATTTAATCGGGCATTTATTATTCGGTGCCGACGAACACAATGGGATATGAACTCGGATGATTTACGCACACACTTTACATAATTTTTGATCATGAGCATTCGATCGCCTAATATGTAAAGATCACACCTGAGAGGCACTATTTCATTCACTCATCCCCAGCCAAACATTCGGACACTGCAAATGCTAGACTATTTGGGGACTGCTTCCCTATTTTAAAACATTTACTGTAATTTGTGCCCCCTTCTCTATTTTCTAATTTTATTGAAAGTTTTATCAAAAAATGTTTTTCAAGTTGTAATGTTTATTTTTTGTGTCCACAAAATTGTGACAAATTCGCATTAACTCTGATCGCAGGAAATCCCAGAGCAACGAAAGGACTAAAAATGAATTAAATAGAAGTCGCTTCGAACTTGGTTCCTTTCTACTGGAGAGAGTCCAGAAGCTAGAAAAAATTTTTGGTACAGTTTTTTTTTTAATGGGTTTACTCAGAAAACGCCTTATTGAGTTGCACTTCTTTACACTTATGAAAATGGTTTGGCCTAAACTTCTATACTATCTACTAACAATAAGTTGCGTATGAAATAGTTATTTATGGTACGAGTGTGTTGTAGGGGATATAAGGCACGCGAAAAAACGGGTAACCCACGAGCACGTAGTGCGAGTGGCTTTGTTTTTTCAAGTGCCTTAGGACCTACAACACACGAGTGCCATACATAACTTTATCCAACAACTAAATAAATAACCAAAAACCTATTAGCTATTTTGATTAATTTTTTGACAAATTAATTTGACAAATAATTCTATCAAGCCCAGCTTTTGAGAAGGCATTGGCTCTTGTTTCTATGGGAAAATAAAAACTAGAAAGTAAACAGTGGTGAAAAACAGTGATGGAAAAAGTAGAAGTTCCTCAGCATATGGTGAAAAACAGTGATGGAAAAAGTAGAAGTTCCTTAGCATATCATAGAGGAAGCTGAAATTGCTTCCTCCAAATTGTTGCCCAGTAAGTCCAAGGGTGCTTACGAGAAGGAATACCAAAATTTTCTTACTTGGCAAATGGAAAATGGAGTCTCTGGAATTACGGAAGAGATAATGATGGCTTACTTCCATATTCTAAGGAAAACTTGTGCCAGTTCGTCGACATGGACCAAGTATTCGATGCTCAAATCTACCATAAGACTCAACAAAAACGTTGACATTTCCAAATATGGTAAATTAATTGCCTATTTGAAAAGTGAATCGCGGACGCACAAGGCAAAGAAAGCCCGCATTCTGGAAAAAGAACACATAGAAGTGTTTCTCGAGAAAGCACCAGACAGACAATATTTGATGACAAAGGTAGGAGTTATATACATTGTCATATGTGTCAGTCTTTATTTAGGTATATTTGTTATAGGTAGCACTCCTGATGGGAATCTATGGAGCCTGTAGGTGCCAAGAACTCACGAACATGAAGACTGACGACATCGAAGACAAAGGCGGTTATCTTCTTGTTTCTGTACCAGACACAAAAACTTACAAACCCAGAAAATTCACAGTTATTGAAGAAGGTTGCGTTGTCAATCAGCTGGAATTATACAGAAAGTACATATCCTTAAGACCTTCAAATGTCAGCCATCGAAGACTTTTTCTTAATTTCAAGAATCAAAAGTGCACCGTACAAGCCGTGGGAATCAACACTTTATCCAAGATACCGACTCAAGTTGCTACATATTTAAATTTGCCAGAACCAGGATCTTACACGGGGCATTCATTACGTCGATCTTCGGTAACTCTTTTAGTTAATGGAGGTGGCGACATTACGACCCTCAAACGGCATGGAGGATGGCGTTCTAATACTGTTGCTGAGGGATACATTGAAGATTCTATTAACGAAAAAATTAATATTGCCAAGAAAATTCGAGGAGCGATATCAGAAAAGACAGAAACCAACAACGTTTTAGCGAGTACTTCTACATCAAATGCTCCAGAAACACGACTACATGGTGAGGTTCATGGAAATGAAGGCAACCTAGTTAATGATCTTGAAGTTTCACAATGTAAATCTTTCAAATTTAATGTTTCATTTGATATCAACCTTAATGTTAATGTTAATAAGAAGTAGGACAAAAATGAGTTCAAATCTGAAAATGTGTCTATTTGTTTATCGAACTGAGTGAGTGAGTGAATTATGAGTTTATAACTCACTAGTGAGTTATAGGGTACATAATTCAACTGAAATCAGTGCAATTATGGCTCTATAATGTAAAGGTGTTGAATAAATAAATTAAAAAGATTCATATCTGGAAAAAAGTTAAACTTACCTATTTAATATAGGCCTCCATAAACCCACTCAGACTCAGATATTTCTCTATTTGATGTGTTTGGTAATTGGAAAGTACCAAAAAAAAATAAAAAAAATTGTTTCTTGCGTAAAAATGTTGCTTTTTTCATCAGGATTAAAATTAATTCCGACCCTGGGGCGGATTTCCGCACATACGTGCGTCACGTGTCTTCCGGATAATCGGCAGCGTCGCCCGGAGCTGACACTTTACAAGCAATTGAATAATTCGTGTTAATGGAGCGAAGAGTCGGAAAAAGCTCAAGACATTTGTAATCCGCGATAAAATCAGAAAATGCTGCGAATACACATTCCATTTCTGGTCGACACAATGGTCTTCTTCTTGGACCTATCTCAAATCGGAGACATCCGTTGATTAATGTCGAGGTGGATGCGCAGGTAAACGCGACCCACACAAAAATTAACTAGCGAATGACGATAAATCAAATAAAAACTGAAACTTTTTCGGGGATTTATTGCCAACACTGACAACTTCTCCACCTACAATCTGTTTACTTTTGTGAGGGTGTCCAGGACAGGACCGGAGCGGGGTTAACTCGATTAAGACGGGACTGAATTATGTTGCGTGGAAATGAAATCGTTCGTTGCATGAAAAGTTATAAATTTTAGTTTTGATGAGCAGGGTATTCCACGTTTTCGATAGCGAATGCACCGAATAAGTCGAAAGCAAACAACTTGTTTTCAAATACTCTAATTCTGACTCACTGATATGAGATAAATTGCTTTGCTTATCACAGTTTGACCAAGTTTTGTGTGGAGACAACCGCATTGTTCAGTGTTGCTAAACAAACACAATTTAATTGGATTAGAGTGACAATGGGTGTCAAGATTTATTTTAGTTCAACGTCTGCAGATATGGAGGTGAGTAAGTGCGGACTCACTTGTTATCTTGAATTAATTACCTTTATTATTACTTAATTTATTTTAAAGGTCAAACAGCGACAAAACCGGGTTTTTCAAATCCTAGATTCAAAAAAGTTGAAATACCAAGCTATAGACATTACTCAAGATGAATACAAGATTGAAAAAGAATTTATGCAAAATAATGCCAAAAATTTAGGAGCTACATCAATGGAACCAATTCCGAAACATCCGGTTCCGCCGCAAATTTTCAATAATGATGACTATTGTGGGGTAAATATTTACTGTTTTTTATTATTAACTTTGTATTGTTTTTCTGTTTTAAGGACTATGAACAATTTGAAATAGCGAACGAGAACAGTGAGCTCAATGAATTTTTAAAACTCAGTTCCTAAAAGACGAATATCTAATATTATAATACGATGTATAATAACCTTATACCAAAAATGTGCCTTCATCAGACAAATATGTAATTTAGTTATAAAATAAATAATTAAAAAACAAACGAGTATTATTTGTGTGTAGTTTTATATCTTACTGATCGTAAATTACTTCCTGCTTTTAGTTATCTTAATTTTATTACGTATAATATAAATTTTACCAGTTGCCCCAGTTAGAACTTTATCGCTCTGTTGTTTTTAAAAAAACACTAGCAAAAAGTCCAAAAAAATCATAAATTTAAATACTTACCAAAAATTTAACTAAACCATTGGAGACCGATTTTACTGTATAATTAAATCACCGGTTGATCAAAAGTAACTGCTTTATGTGGTAGTATTGAATTTTATTTTTTAATAATAGATACAACTAGAGTAAGGTTTTTTTAGATTTTGAGTATCCTGTCATTTAAATTTTGCATTGTAAAGAAGTTTAAGAATATGTATACCTACACTATAGTTTGTGAAACAAAAGCACATTATCAACGCTGAGGTCAGCTGAGACCACGAAATTAGAAGAAAGATGACAATTTGGCATCATTACTTAATATTCGACAAAAACTACATTCAGTTGTAGTTTTGCTAACAGCCCCAAAATATGTTTAAATGCTTAAAATTGTAATATGTACCTATCCTTTAAAATTTACGACCATCTTCCAGCAACACTTTTAATTAGCATTTATTATAAAATATTTTTGTTTTTTTTGTATACTAGGTATCTACTAAATAACATCTTAAAGAATAAATTCTTAATAAGTCGTTCTACAATCAAGGTAGGTAGTACCTACTATAGCGGGTATAATTAACTAAGTAGTAAATGCCCCCTTATGCGTTCAACTTCTAAAAAAGCAGAGAACCTGGGGTACAAGTCATAAGGTCAACATCTGCACCCGTTGGCAATTTACTGCTTGCAGTTTCTTTCCACCTGTCCGTTTCCCTTCCAACTGATCATTTTGCCTCTTTGACTCACTTTAATCGAAAAACTCCTAACGAATCCAATAAATCTCCGAATCCAATGATACTAAATATGTTATATGGGCGAACATTATAACCCGCCCTAGAAAAAATCCCATAACCCGAAAGAAAACCGAAGACATAAACCCTAAAATAAACAACCATCAAACGGTAATATTAGTAAAAAATGGAGGACCCCGCCGAGTCGAACGAGCCCGCGATGCAGTGTTTACGGCATTGTTTATGGGGTCTTCTCTCTAGGGTGTCTCGCCCGCAACCGAGCGCCCCTTGGTGCTGTCTTGGACCGCATCACACGTCTGCAGATGAATTTTGTTTGTCTTTGCCCGACACTGTCGTTCGACACTTGGAAAAATTCAAACACCCTCGGATATTTCTGCTATATTAGAAGTTAATATAAACCATTAGGTTTCTCCCCCGCGTCAGGACAATAGTTCTTTAAACGAGCTCGCTTCCGGTAGATGGGGATGTTTGGTACTTACCAAACTCATCTTCCTGTCTTCCAGTCGCTGACTCTCTATTGTGCAAAGCTAAAAAATTGACAATGATGAATCAATAAGTCGACGAATGGAGAGGAAAATATTATTGAGAGGATATGAGGGTCATTTAGGGAGACAGGGCCGGACTGGTGATTTTTAAAAAATAGTTTAGGCTTATCGATCAATATTACATGACACACAACAGTGACACTTGTAATTTGTCAAAAAATGTTAACACGCATTACGAAAGTTTTCCTTTTGTTAATTTTATTATTGGTGAGTACAAGAACTGGACAAACCGAGTCATTATAAATTCTTCAGAATTTAGTGGATGCACATCTCCAAAGCATCGCAGTTGTGGAATACGAACAAATAACACATCCATCTTTCACACCGCAAGATGTACAGATAAAAAACGCTGGAAAATACATTGAAATAATAGAGGAACTGTCTACTAAATACGTAAAAATCACAAAAGTAGCAAATTAGTCAAGTAACAAACTATTACAGAATCTCATAATGGTGATTTTTCCTGAAGCTACTTTGGACTATTACAAAAGCAAGCAAGACCTTATTGACAATGGTGCCGAATTCCAACAACATACAGTACCTTGTAATAAATCCGACAGTCCAATATTCTTAAAAATGTTGTCTTGTGCTGCCAAAAAATATAAAGTGACGATTGTTTTTAATTTAATCGAAAAAGACAACCAGCGAGTATTTACCTCAGATGCATTGCTTAATGTTGACGGCACCCTTGAGTTTAGGTACAATTGTTTTAAAAAATTATTTAATTTACGTCGTGATTGCAGCCTTAAACGAGAAAATCGAATCGGAGCCAGCGTTTTGCACAACAAACCAGTAGCATTTGCAGTCCCTGTCCGTTTCATTTTTAGTATCTCTTCTAGAAGATTGTGGGGAATACATTACCCTGATTTTGAATTCACGCCAACATCTTTCGTCACAGGATTTAGCTTTTCATACGAGAAAATTGTAGCGCGGAATAGCAAAAGAAATTATGTTGTTTGCAGCAACTGGATATCGCAGTTACCATTTTTGACATGTTTGGTACTTTACTTTTGCGAAATTGTAAAAATAAAAGATCTTTTAGCACTGCAAGTTGTGCAAATGTGGGCACAAGAATTTAATATTACTGTGCTTTTATCAGGAGCTAATAATCCTGCAAAAGGACAAGGAGGAACTGCTATTTATCATCGTAAGTTTTTGGTTGTTAGGCAAATTTGATAAAGAAGATGTTAGGGAAAGATGGACCTATTTTGATGGAAATTGGTGCAAAAGGAGGCACTAAAGCCTATGTTTACAATTTTATAAACAACACGTCTGGAACGCTGGCAGAGAGTGTAGAAGAGAAAAGCGTTGATGAATTATCAAAAGAAATGGATAATTTTTATTTAGAACAAGATCCTGATTTGTATAGTAATGATTTAAAAATCATTTAAAATAAATAATGTTTGAACTATTTTTTGTAGGATACAAATCATCAGTTTTAAGAACAAAAGAATCTTTTGTGTATCTTTGCTACAACAAAGTGGGAAACAATTTTTTTTGTTGCTCATTTGACATTAAACTTTCTACAAACCCCTCAACTACAAACAAGAAACATTACACTTATCATGTGGTGGCGTATAAAGGTTACAAAACCTACCACGAGATTTTTCGACCCGGAGGTATTGAAGTTTGTGCTGTGATCGCCTGTTTAAATGCTGAACTGAACTCTTGTGGTAAACGATTTGAGAACTACGATGAAGTTGAATGGCCCGCAACCTTTGAAAGACTCGTCATAAAGGCAACTTTTGGTTTGCCCAAGAAAGAAAAAATTTACTACAGTTCACAGTTTCCAAATTCTCTGCTCAGTTCCATCCGACCAATTCATCCAAAGTTAACCTCATGGAGCTCACAGATTGTCACCGATGCGAAAAACCAGTCGTGCCTAGAAAGAACATTCGCTCTTCTGGAGCCCCACAGCAAAATACTGACTTTTGGCATTTTTGGAAGAAACTTTACGTTGTACGATCCAAAATCTAAGTCTCAAAAATTGTACTCCTTTCACCCGCTAAGTACAGTATTGAGCTTAATTATTACAAAATATAATATAGGTTAAATAATATAGGTAATAATAAAGTGATGTTAAGTTACATTGTACTATTAATAATTCATTAAAGAATTATAATACAACTCCAGGAAATGTATACAAAAAGCACACTATTATTTGATATTTAATTTTCTGGTAAAGCCAAAGAAAGAAAAACTTTTTTACCTCTCCCCATATAAAAAATTAAAAAAATAAATAAATGAATGGTTGATAATTGAAATTTTCTTTCACGTGCTAAACTAATGATCTGTTAAAGCCAAAAGGTTAATAAATATACCAACATTAATGGTTAAACTTTGATAATTAACCCACCAGATCATTAAGTTTAATTATTTTTGAAAACGTTTAGTTTCTGTGGGAAAAACTGGAGTAAAAATTATCATATCTATTAAGGTCAAGGTTATCTTAAGAATTAAAAAAAAATAAAACAAATAAATTTAAATCTAGAAAAAGGCTAAACTTTGTTGCAAGATTCGAGCTTTGCTAGTTGCTGTTAAAAGTGCGATGCCAGTCGTGAAGACAAACGCTTTCATTCCATTAACTCGGGTCGCTTCAACTTATTCCTTCACAGGTCACCCAATCTTCAAAGTACACCGAGCAGAAACCCTCAAAATTTGCAACCAGAATTAACTTAGTAAAAGTGCCCTCACATTTAATTAAATGTCTTTTGTTAGTTTCGTTAACCCACCACTTCATCACATTTGCAGCAATCATGGTGATTGCATTATGGCAATCTCACCCGCTTTCCCTAAATTCGGTTGAAATTTTGGGGACTTCTGACGCACACACTTAATCCATTTCTGTGGTCACAAAGTGGAGTAAATTATACGTAAAATTTGAGTACCACCAGTAAAACAAATCGGGAAAGCAAAAGGTCTTAAACATTTTATTGTTCATCGCTAAAAGCATTCTAGGAGGGTCAGTTTTCTCGCTGGCTCATCCATCAGATCGATGTTTTATCGACCTGTCATTATTAACGTTGAAGGGTGTTATTGATAGATAACAGCTTGTGAGTTTTAACAATTTAAATGATTTTTTTTGTGTGCGATTGTGACGGCAGACGAATACAATGAGCTGGCCACATTGAATTTGACACCTATAAATTATTAATGATATGGTAAATGACTGTCACCCAGTTTTTGAAAAGAGGGTTTGTTTATGTCTGAATATTAACGTCGAGCTATTAGTCTGATATTTTGACTAATCATTCGAGATGCGCCGACGATGATTAAACAATGCCGAAATGTAAACAACTACTGGACATTTACAATGGAGATTCGAGCATCGGTGGCGGATTGAGTGATGCAACCGTTTCCTGTTTGCGCAACACCAAACCGATTTCGAAATAATCTAAATTTAAAAAGTCTTACACTGAAAAATTTTAAATCTTTGTTTTTACAAACTTATGTAATTGGCGCAGTCGGTAGGATTCTCAAAAATATTTTATGTTTTTGCTGAAAATGTGTCTGGGGCACCTAGAAAAAGTTTCTTAATATTTCCGAACTTGGAGTGGCAACTCCTGGAAGCCCCGAGATGAAAATCTCGAACGTCCCGCTGCGCTACCAGAATTATTGCGCGTTAAGGCCCTTATCACGAAGCGGCACAGCTTTCGCCGCAGAGATTCTTTTTTATCGACCAACACAATAAACAATAGCTACCGTCTTCGTAGTCAGTTGTTTTTTGCCGATTCCCAGAAAGGACGGCGTCATCAAAACGGAAACTTCACCAAAAGCGAAAAAATATTACCATTCCCATGACGTACAGGGTGGATATGCAAATGTAGATAGATACAATCAAGATTGTTTTATCAACGTGTTTGAACTGAATTCCGAAAGGACAGTTAGTTTTCATTTTTATTATGAGAGACTGTTTTTATAAATAACGGAAGTAGAGAAAGACGTGGGAATAGAGAAAATATGTATTAATGGCGGCCGAAGGAGAGGCAATAAAATAACGCGAGACGCCCCTCTCCACCCGCTAATTGGCGTAAATGAGCGGTGACAATGGCGATGCGAGGGGAAGCGTCGCTTGTTGTTACCCCACTCTCGGAATTAATTTGACAGTCGGCAAATGCTGACAGAACAATCATTCTAAATCTTGTTAACATATGTTAAAAATGTTCTACCGAAACAAAAAGGTAGCAATGCGTTGACATCCCCCTCAGATTTCGGTTGATAAAATCGAATCTCAGATTTCTGGAAGGCAGCTTGTCACGTTTTCTCTCTAAAGAGGGTTGCAATTTGTCACGAGGGTTACAGTCTGTGGTCAACACCGGTGTTTAACATCTTGCACGTGGATTTTATTTTATGTAAAAATCCCAGAGATTGAAATCTGGCTGGTTGGGGATGACACGTTTATTTTTCCTTTTGTTTTTTGTCTTGCGTGTTTTTCTAATGCCGCATCGATCCATATTAGGACAGTCACGAATTATGGTCATGGCTGGGATACAAGAACCTGCAGAGACCAACCAGAGCGAGTTGTGTTTTGTCCCACATTTTTTAGTTTTTGGCAAGCGTGATCAATATTCCTCGGACGATAATTGAAAATAAATTGATAAACTTTTTCTTAATGGCATATTTCTGAGTTAATTATCTATCTTAAATAGTGCACTGAGTACCTCTAAAAGCTTAGTTGTAAAAATGACTCGAACGCCAACGGACGACACCACTTTCGATTTAGACAATTTTATGAAGAGTAGATTGTTGTTTCAATTTCTAAAAAATTGTAAACGTTTGATTTCAGATGATTCCCTGAAATTAGTAAGAATTATCGTCTACGACACTCTGAAATTTAAAGTAACGAAACTGATTTTATTCGTAACTTTTTTGGTCCACCTTTCAACTACACTTATCCAAGTCTATTTCGTCTGTGTTGATTTCAATGTTTACACCATTGTGAAATACGCTCCTGCAATGTTTGGATCTTTATTTGTAAAGAACTCTTCGCTAATCAGTACGTTATATTTTTTTATTTTTACTAGGTTTTAGTCTCCATCATTGCACTATTTGTAACTACAGAAACGGACATGGTATTTCAAGTATTCAAAAAAGCTCAATTACGAAAGCTTACGGTTGTGGACGGTCCTTCTTTCTATTTGTTTCAAAAAGAGTGCAAGGTTTTTACAGTATTTTGCGTGGTGAATTTTATAATTGCAATGCTTAGCGGTTATTTACATGCGCTTCCTGATGACGACGATCAGGAAATTTTCTATGCATTTGCCTTCTTTGAAGATTATTGTTCCGAGTGGAAAGATTTTTGTTCGGTTTTATTCAGAATGACTTTTCCAGCTATGGCTTATGTAATGTTTGTACCATTTTACATTTTTGTTTATTCAGTAATCCATCTCAAATCTCAAGTTTATTACCTTAAGGACCACCTGGTACAGATCAATGAAGGATACGACATAAGCAACAACAATGAACTGTTTTACGATGAGAACTATCAACGAATCATAAGAGAAAAAATAATTTATTTGTACAAAATACACGTAAAACTATTTCTGTTAGAACTCCATTGTAGTTTGTTTTAAAATTATTACAAAAAAGAACGTTTTAGGGCAGCAGTTGACATCAGAAAATTGATCCGAGGCTTTATTGCGCTTTTCGCCATCGTTGGATGCCTTTTGGGAATTAGCATTCTATACTTTGTTATGTTGGTAAGATATAAAAAAAGTTCTTTGATAGACTTTCACCAGTTTCAAGGCAATCTTTTTGATAAATTTGGTCGGCTAAGTACTCTGATTGTGGTTGCAATCAACACTTTTGCAGCTGTTATAATAAGCGGCCAATTAATCGAAACCTCAGTAAGTGATGAAAGCATTTTCAAAACACATTTCTTGAATTGTAATTATAGTCATCTGATGATATCGATGCTATTATTTATAACTGCAATTGGTATGACTGGAATGAAGAAAATAAACGATTTTTTCTCCTTATAAGAATGTCTACAATGCATCCATTCAAACTACAATTCTCTCAAAATTATGCAATTAATTACCAACTTGGAGTTGCGGTAAGATTTCATCTAGGACGAAAATATAATGCACCACTCATATGAAATGAACCAAAAGTCAGTTTTCTGAAAATTTTTATTTTTAATATTTTAATGAGTTCTAATTCATTTATTTGTTTTTCTACTTTTGTTTCGTACTGAGGTCATTACGATACGCCATTTGGGTTTCGTAATATCCAACGGAGTGCTATAATAATTACACTAAAAACCAGGGTAATTTAGTTGGAAAATGATGGCAACCTAGTTTTTTGACAATTGTCTGAGAGAAGTGTCAGTGTCAATCGTCACCTGTTTCAAGTGATAATTTAATCAAATGAATCAATTTCGAACCTTTAGAGGCTTTTGTACCAACCCTGATACGTAGTCCCTTCGAATACCTTTCGAGTAGTGTACAAACATGACTTCAAAAGCCAGTGCAAGTGACTAATTTGAGATCCCATTCTCCTTAGGCCAATGTTCAAATTCCGCGTATTTGCCCCAAAAGCCCGTATTCGTTGAGGGGCAGATAGATTGCAAAACGTCTTGGACACTTTCAGAATACATTTTACGAATAAACTAATGACGAACCAAATTATTAATTTAATTTCATGATCCACGCAAATGCTGTCAACTGCCACAAAATTCCCTAAATTTCGAAATTGATTTTTTTTGTTAAAAAAGGTGCAACGTAGAAAAAATACTGTATGATATCTCGTTTATAAGGCATTTTGTCGCACTTACTCCATTATGGCACTCCTCGCTGCGCTGGTCGTGCCCCAATTCCGTGCGTGCGACAAAATGCATCTTATAAAACTCGTATCATAATATACTATTTCAGATTTTAAAATCCATGTATTCAGCATTTTCGCTTCTAAGAGCACTAAAAAAAGATTTTTAAAATTAAGGAACATAATTTAAGTAACAATTAACTATGCACCTTATAATTGTGGCCATACTTTTTAATACAAAATAAGGTCCTTCAAAATAAGGTACCTCAAGAACACAATTGTTTAATCTTTATTACCTTATTTATACACAATTTTTCAATAAATCCACATTCTAGAAGTCAGTAGCTTGTATTATTTATTACTTTTTATCCATAGTGTAGAGATAAGAAAAAAGGCAAGTTTTAAATTTTGTCTGGACTGGATTTGGTATTAAGTTGCAAAAGTTTTTTAATTAGGTATAGTTAAAACTAAAAACGAGAAAATATTTAAAGATTTTTCTCCCCGATTCGGGTTGCCATAAATTTCTTTAATTGATTCAGTTCCCGGATTATTGTTTAGCGACGGGCCGGGTCCAGTTGGTGTTAATATACCGTAGGGAGTTCCCAGGAGGAATAAATAACGCCAGTCCCACTTGATTAGATAATTAAAAGGTGCCTCAGAATTTTCAACATACCAAACACATACTTTATGAGTCAGTCCCTAAACCAGTTAATAATAAAACAAGAAAAAGACAAGCCATTAAGAGAACTATTTAATCTCATCACATGAAACGGAGCACTCCTCCCTTTTCCCTTCGCCACCCATAAATCATAACCAATGCCCTGATTAATATCTTCGCATCAATTGTATTAAAATCTGGAGGATTTGGTGGTCGCCCGTAAAAAAGCAACGAATCGTTGGCAATTTTCTTGGTGTTTAAGGCTGTGTAAGCCCCCCGGAGTTCCAAACCAGCCAACTAGACTGTGATTAATTACCTAACATTCCACACTACAACTAAACACACATCGTCACTCCTGCTATGAAAAAAACGGCCGGAATTAAACGTGGGCCTCGTTTTGCTCGCCTTTGTGCCAATAGACAGACGAAATTGGACGAGGCTGATTAATAACACGCTGGGCCATTTAGCAAAGACTATTTTAAAAAAGTTTGGGAATTTTTAGACAAATAAAAAATTCCAAAATTGTAACAATAGGAACAAACTTTGACGCACCATCAATTGTACCTACTGTTTTCTAATTACGATTTCGGCAGATTAAAACAATTAATCACTGCCAGTTTTGTCTAATAGTTAATTACCAAATCAATTAATTGAAAAAAACCGTGTGGTCAATCTTTAGAGACCATCAGATAACGCTTCCGCTTCCAAACCGCAATTTTCGAATCTTTTCTTCCAAATGAAAAGTTTCGAAACATCTTCGCCTAGATAATAATTATTCGGATGATTGATTGTGTTTTAAGTTGGTGGACAGGTGGTGCGTCATATCCCATACAAACTGATTTATGTTATTGTGTTCGCCTTGTGGCCCTTGGTCCGATTTGGAAAAAATGCATCGATTTTTTCTCGTTATGAGATTAAGACAGCAGCATCCGAATCGATAAATCAGGACCGGACCAATCACGAAATAAATTCCATTCGGTTGATTAAAAAAGCGAAGAGTTTATATTTGACAATACGCATGTACAGCTTTATTAATATCCTTCCATCAAGAGATCGTATCTATACGAAAATCATTTTTCACGACGTGTAAGAGTGTTTTATATGAAATTCATTACACCTGTGCAGGGCGCCGCCCCCCAGGGGTGGACCCGCAATTAGGGGGCGCAGCGGGAGACCAACAAGTCGAGATTCCGACGTTAAGTGACGCCAGACTCTCTAGTTTTATAATTCATTTTTACATATTGGGGAAAATTAACACGTCGTAAACCTGGGTCTGTACGAAGAAAGAACATACTCGTGTTTTGTGATTACAATTTTTAAATTTTTTATTAAAAATTACACAAACTCAAATATTTTTGTATATTTGATCCTTGGAAAATTTTACTCGGGCCGCTGGTTCGAAGTGTTCAAAAATAATAATTTCGTTGTCTCCGTGTTGTAGATAAGCTCCCGGTAGGTAGAGTGCTTGTTGTGGTCCTATGAACGCATACCGTCCTAAGACAAATCCGTTAACAATCACAATTCCCTTATTCCACTCTTGCATATCAATGTAAGTATCGTTATATCTCTCAGCATAAGTATCAATGTTGAGTGTGACCTTATACATCCCTGGTCCTGTTGTCAACTCATCGCCAACCGGCTTCCAGTCGGTTAATTTCGTGTTCCAAGATTTTTGGAATTCGAGTGGGAAAATTACCCAAGATTGTAATTCTTTGTCATTGAGATAAACTCTGTTATCTGGAGTGAGACCCTTGAATTGGTGATAGAAATTGCCATAATTTGCACGTCCGAAATTCTCTATGACAAGGTCCAAGCTTACGTTAACCAAATCGCTGGTTGTTAGAGTTATGTTTGAATTGTCGAGTTTCCAGTAACCGAAAGTGTTCAAGTCGTCGACGCTGGATAACGGTTTCGAGATTAAGACACCGTCTATCAAAACCATCACAGTGTCACGAACATGGCCTGTGATAGTCAAAACTGAATTTGCTGGGATATCTATACCCAAAACACTGTAGACAATGTAGCCGTAACTTTGACCAGAATTATCATTGATCGGTAAATTTTCCATCGGTACGTCACTCATAGTTAAAACCGTACTTGGAGCCTGCCTAATAATATCATTATATCCCAACTGTTCCTCAATAGCCAAAGTTGGGTAAATTTGTCGTTCGTACAACTCTGGAGGATCGGGTGTTTTAGTTTGAACCGGATTGTACTTTGTTATCAAGGTTCGAATAATCTCGTATTTGTCGGTATAATCCCCAGCTTCGGACAAAGGGGCATCGTAATCATAACTTGTAGTAGTTGGTTGGAAGTTCGAATTATCCCCAGAACCGATATTGGCACCGTTCAGGAACCCAAAATTGGTACCACCGTGAAACATGTACAAATTGATCGAAGCCGGATATGCCAAAACTTCTTCGTAATTCTTCACAAATGAGCTATTGCTCACAGTGTGGTGAGTTTCTGACCAATGGTCGAACCATCCCGGATAGAACTCCATGGCCATTAGTGGTTTATTGGGTTGCATTTCTTCCAACTTTGTAAATGAAGCCTTAGCGTCTGACCCAAAATTGACCGTTTGGAAGAGAATTTCAGGAAGGGTGCCATCGGCACCAAAACCAGCACCATCCGAAGTTACCAACAACTCAACAATACCATTATCGTGCATCAAATCGACCAATTGTTGCAAATAATCGTGATCTTTTTCAATGGGGACTGCGCCGTATTCGTTTTCCACTTGCACGGCGATTATAGGGCCCCCTTTTGTGAATTGGTGCTTGGCAAGAATCGGCAATAGCTTATCAAAGTATCGTTTGACGTATTTCATGTAGACTGGATCAGACGTTCGCACTGAAAGATTCTCCTCTCTCAATAACCAGCTCGGAAGACCACCCCATTCCCACTCGGCACAAATATAAGGCCCCGGACGTGCAATCACAAACAAATCTTCTTCTTTGGCAAGAGTCAGGAAGAGGTCCAAGTCGAGAAGGCTTTGATAGTCGCTTCCGCCGTCTCCAAAATCGAAAACATTGTTTCTGAATTCGTGAAGATTCCAAGGCATGTAGGTTTCGACAGTGTTGAGTCCTGTGGCTCTTAGTTTTCGGAGGCGGTCTTGCCAGTATTGCGAAGGAACCCGGAAATAGTGAATAGCACCACTGTAAATGGTGATGTTTTTACCATTTAGGGTAAAGTACGGTTGTTCCACTGATAGACCAGAGGAAACTCCATCGGTTGTGTAGTATTCGTAAAGGGTTGGTAGGTCGTCAGAGGTAGCAAATGGTGATAGGGAAAGAAGTAGAAAAAAACTTCATTAAATTATAAGAAACTATTTGTAATCATTAAAAGACTTACAAGTGTATAATCTGTGGCATGGTGACTGTTTCGGATCAGTATTTTCCACTGTTTGAGAGTTTGACATATTTTTGCATCTGTTTTTAAGAGTTTATCTAAAGTGTCGATATAAACAATCTTGTACAAAAAACAGATTCTATTGTTGTGTATTAGATAAAATATATAACAATCAAAATTATCTCTTTAATCGTACAGCACTATACATCACTTTTAATATATTCTAAATTTCTACCAGCTACTTTTTTTAATAATGTTTGTACAAATTCTAAGAAATATTTTTGAGAAGTTGGAGATTTAGAACTACAGGATAATTCACCTAAAATTTCGAACCTAATAAACATACCTAAAATGCAAAACAAAATGCTCGAGAGAAAGATTCGTCAAAGGTCAAGTTAGGTGTTGTTAAACAGATCTTTTTTTTTGTGAAGCTAGAATTTTATGTGAATAACCTTGTAGTTAAAAAACGTCCGATTATCTAGTATATTTTTTATTACATTTTAATCGCCACCCTATGAAAAGTGGTACGTATAAATTACAAAATACCTACGAACAGAATTAGCGGATCACACATTTTGAATAGATAAAGTATACGCAGCTATATTAATTAATAATTATCCACATTAGGTACGCATATTCCTAAAGATATTTTTATGACCGAATGGTAATAATGACTAAATAGAAATTACGATTTAGTGTAATTTAAGTAAGTATTATATTTATTTAATTTTTAACAAATATTTTTTAAACGATTTAGAATTTACTCATTAATAGGAAAAATAATTGCGTTAAGGCCATTTTTTAACAACAATTTTTTAAAATATACATAAATGTTACAAGTGTTTATTGAATTTTTTTAAATTTATTCCAACTCGGAAGTATTCTGTAAGATATTACAGACTACAGCCATCTAACAAATGGAGACCGAAACTTGATGCAACACTCATAACTCGTATTTATAAAATTCTTAATTCGAATTTCTTTATAGGGATTTGTTATTAATATTTTGTTAACATAAAAGAATTAAAAATTGAGCGTTTTTAACAATGTTTTTCATGTAAGTACAGTTGTCTACAGACTAATAGAGAAGCTGTCAGGGACCCGATCTATAGATGTCGCGGCATGTATTAAATGCATAGCCAACTCGAAGCGATGTAATTTCCAAATTTTATGGCCAGCATAAAGTTATCTGAACGATTGTAAAAGCGGCCCTAAGCATTTAAAAAAGACAAAAACACTAATTTTGAACTAATAAATTAATTTTTTGCATTTTCAAGGTAGCTAAATTTGCCGAAATTAGTCAAAAAATATCATTTTTGACCTGCTCAGTTTGAAATTTTTCGGTGTATTTTCTAATTTGGCAAAAGATGCAAGTTATTATTTTATTTTTTTATTTCTTATTGAAATAAACGTCATGTTCTTTTGTATTTTATTTAATAGAATTGACAAAAATACACAATAATAATAATCAAAACATATTATTTCTTCAATTGCATTTCTTATCTTCAGACCACATCTTTTTGATTTCAGTGGGTGCGGTAACATCGTACATTAAAATATCTGCAGCTTCTTGAAGCATATTTATTATCTGATTTTCATGAACCTGAAATAAAAATAAACGAAAAAATGATATTTATAAGTGGACACATAAATTTAGACACGTATCGTAATATCAAATTGGACAAAAACCAAGTTTTATTTTAAAATCAGATTAATAAGACAACTTTATGTAATTTGAACGAAAACAAAAGAAATCAACAAAAATAACCTTGACATTTCTTTGACAGTTCAACAACACTTAACATAATCAAATTAATTGTTTTGGCCCAACTTGTGAAAAATAAAACGATCCAATTTTTTGATACTGCGCCAAATTACTTTCTTCTAGAGCACCTATTCTGATTGAATAGCTTATTTTTTTTAAGATTTTGCGAAACTAAAACATAAATCAAACAAAAAATGCCGCAAATGCAAACGTATGATTCAACATGTTTTGCTCCGTTAAATTTAGTAAAGAATTTTAAAAAACCTCACCTTCGAAACACTTCCAGATTTTGTCTCCCGGTTGTTTTGCTCATTGTAACACGAATACAATTCGTACAACAACAAACCTCTCATTTTACACTGTCCTAAACGGAGCATCTCCAACAAAGTCAAAAGGTCTCGACAAAAATTCACCTTAAGTGAAAGATATTCATCCGAAAGATCTGAAAAGTTATTCAAAGCTCACGTCATGTAAAAATAACGAATTGAGTTATTAATAATTCGGTAAAGAAACAAACTCACCGTTCCAAGCAAAGCCTTGTTGATGACCCAGAATCCAGATCAGTTTATACTTAAGTTCTACAACAGTTTGGTTATTTTCAGGCACCAGGTTTGGCAGTTTTTGGTGGAGTAATCGCAACATGACTGCAACATCGTCATCGTCGAAACTATTCAAAGCAGAGCCAAGTACAAAAGTTATATTTGCGACTTCTTCTTTTTTGACTAAGTTGCCACAGATTTCGCACTGCCATTTGCCGGTTTGGAGGGAATTTGTGGGGACTACTTTACCAGTTTTGCAAATTTTGCACAAAATAGAACCCATGTAAGAACCAAATTCGGTGGGGTCTTGGCACCTTTCGCACTTGCATAAAAAGTGTTTGGTTCTGTGCAAGTGGAAGCGTCTGGCAGACGTACTCCAGATTAATCTTGAGTACGAATGAAAAATTTCTGATCCTTGAGGTATAAATTTCGAGGCCCGGACTATCATGTGTTGCTTATCGTCAAACACGTGACAGGTGTTAGGACAACATGAATGATTAGCAAGACTTCCCAAAGGGTACAAACCTTTGACACTCGCTTGATTATCTTCAAAACCCACAAGAACCTCAAAAGCATTCGAGTCCATAACCGAACACACAAACCTCATAAATTTCTCTTCATCCTCTTTTACATTTAGAGCCAGGAGCTCTTTCATAACGTCCACTTCAAACCCGTGTTGGTCCGACTTGTGTGCTTTAAGACACTTGACCACATTTTTGTCTTCCTCACTTAAAAGCAGCGATCTGATCGGTGACAACACTCTGATAAGCTTTGCGGAAAGGTCCTCAGAGATGGGTTTACTCTGCCACTGTCTTATAATTTTGCACTCCTTTTGATGTCCTGCCGATTTTTCACACTTATCTGAGCACACCAGAAGCCCACATTTCTTCTCACACAATCTCAAATCGCGTCTGTTGTAACAACTAACACACGATAAAGGGCACGTTGGGGCTGCTCGAGGTCCCAAAATCACCGGGAAGTCCTTGAAAATTAGTTCACCGACTTCGATCGGTCTTGTTGCAAAAACTCCAAATCCTCCTAGTTTGGATTTCTTGATCTCCCAAGGGGCGTCCTCGATGTTAAGCGATTTGCGTTCGAGGTATTTGAGGATGGTTTGTGTAATAGTTTCGATGTTACGTTGCATTTTGACTGATTTGGCAGATTTGGCTTAAGGAGGTATAAATTCGTCAATTAGGACGAGTTCGATTTATATTTAAATTTGAACTGAGTGCGGTCTGCGTTGGTGCGCACCTTAAAAATATACTGGGGAGGTGCGAGGTCAGGCAAGTCTTCGGACAGGTACTTTGATGGGGCAATTTCCAAAACAATTTTTCAAAATAACATAATCTACCGAATTTATTATGTAAAAATAGAACATCTGCAGATTTTATTTTAGCAATTGTTCTGGTTTTCATAATCAAATGTTTTAGAATATACAAGCTGATTCTTTTAGGGCCTACATTAGAAACTTTTTAACTTCTAGTATAGCTAGAGATTTAGAATTTTATATACTAACCAAATCGACCATTCTGAGTTCAACTAAATTATTTTCAAAATGGCTGAACTTCCGAACGATGAGAAATTGGCGCCAACTTTGAAATTTTAAATAGTACCCACCCATTTTTATTGCATTTTTGAATTCACCTTTTGAAACTGACTAAAATATATCCTAGTTGTTAAGACTTATCTGTCCTAGTTTTTGAAGTATGTCAATTGTTTTCTGCAAATTTTCATTTGCGAAGGTTTATTTAAAATAGCACAGCTTTTGAACCCTTTACAGTAATTGAATATTTTTTTTGCATTTGATAGACAAAAGTTCGAAGGGTCTTCTAAAATGTTCAGAATTTTGAACTGTCAAATTACAAGGCTACTATGATTTTTAAAAAATGATAATCAATAAATGATTATAACACAATTGTTTCAAATGGAATGACCCTATTTTTTCAATGGCAATCAAAAGAACATCGATTTTTATGGAGACTTTTATCAACAATTTCTATACCTATCTCTTACAGTTTTTGAAATAATCGCAAAAAACGAAATTTTAGCTCATTATTTTCATTTTTAATCGAGTAAACTTTCGAAAAATACGATAAAGTTGTGCTATTACCCAAAAGAAATGTTCGATTTGTCCACCATTTTCATTTAAAAAGTTCAAAATTAGATGGCAGATGACTGACTGAGTATTGAGTTACTTTACATAATTCACTAAGTTATAATAAACCATAATTAAATATTATTGTTTTACTGTTTATTCCATAATTAACCAGCTAAAAACTAAATAAAATGTTAAAGTTTGACAATTGTTGACCATTTTTCAAGGCCTACTTGATTAACGATGAAAATTACAAAGTAAAATCCGTTATTTGTGATTATTTCAAAAACTGCGAAAGATAGGTATAGGACATGTTGATAAAAGTGACCATAAATGTCGATGTTCTTTCCATTGCCGTTAAGAAAATAGGGTCGTTCCGTTTGAAAAAACTGAGTTATAACCGTTTTTTGATAACAATTTAAAAAAAATCATACTAGCCTTGAATTTTGACAGTTAATAATTTTGAAAATTCCGGAAGGCTCTTCAAATCTTTGGTTATCAAATGCAAAAAAAAATATTTATTTATCGCAAAGGGTTCAAGGGCTCTGATATTTTAAATAAACCCCTGCAAATGAAAATTTTAGCAAAAAAATTGACATATGTCAAAAACTATGACAGATAAGTACCAATAACTTGGAAAAATTTTACTCAGTATGAGAAGGTGAATTCAAAAATGCAATAAAAATGTTAGGTTACTATTTAAAATTTCAAACTTGGCGCCAATTTCTTGTAGTACCGGAAGTTCTGCCATTTTGAAAATAATTTAGTTAAACTCAGAATGGTCGATTTGGATCGTATGCAAAATTTTAAAGCTCTAGCTATATTAGAAGTTAAAAAATTTCTAATGTAGGCCCTAAAAGAATCAGCCTGTATATAATTAGTTTTCTACTGCTTTGAGTTGAGAAAAGTTTTTTTTTTTCCCTAGAATGTTATACTTTCTAAACCCCATTTTAAGAAGTACTATTGTGAGTTGTAATTAACGATAATCATCTGAAAATTTGTACACGCCCATACTCCACTTCAAATATATGTAACTTATTTGTCATTTTCAAATGTAAACATCATTGTACTTGGGTACTTGAAAAAGAAAACTTAAATTCTTCTTTTGCTATTTTCAAATATTTAAAAAAAGTTAACAAAACCAAAATTTTTAAGATTACGTTTGAAGAACTTTTGGTACTCATAACTCAATTTTTTCAAATAAAATGCCCCCCATTATTAATTCATTAAATTAAGGGAAGAGAGCTCTGCATCGATACGTATTAGTAATCCCTATGTTTAATAGGTTTCAAGTTTTTTTTATAACTTTTAGTTTTTAGCAAAAAAAAAGCAGAGACATTTCATTAAGTTATTACATATACTTGTAAAACCAAATTTTCGTTCCTAATAATATAATCTAGTACTTCTCTTGAGAAATTTTCCGTTTTCTAGTTATCCAATAAATTTGTCATTTTGTGACTACTTAAGTCTATTTATTCGTATAAACACAGATTTTCAAAGTCTGCACATGTCCATTAAAAACCAATAAACGGCGAACTATATTTAACCGAATTGTTTACTTTTAGCGAAACAACATAATCCCAAAATAAACCCGTCCCACTGATCTGAGTAGAGCAATAAAACAAAACATCTTAAGAAAAACTTTTTAATAACATAAACATTCACGATTCACACACTTAAACTTTAATTATCTTCGTATAAATACCCTCGGAAACATTGAACAAAATTGAGGTAGTACTTGGATCAATCGCAAGATTCCTTCGTGTCTTCGAGCTCGCCAAAAATTTAAAATTATTTAGCAACGCTGCGACGGCCAGTTTCGTCTTGACCATTCCAAAACGCAAACCTACAAAACAATTAACACGTAATTCTCACTTTGTCAAAAATTAGTACCTATGCAATTTCGGGGACCATCACCAAATGGTAGATAAGTGTACGGAACGATGTTATTCTCATTACTAAACCGTTCCGGGTCAAATTTTAAAGGTTCAGGATAATACTCCGGATCCCTTTGAAGTCCCAAAACTGGGATAATCACAGGAGTATCTTTGTCAATCACTACGTCAGTGCCTGGTACGTGATAAGGCTTGACACAAATGCGGTTCAACATCGGAAGAGGGGGATACTTTCTCATGGTTTCTGCGGAAGCAAAATATTTTCTTAGCCGTAACTTGGTAAAGTTTTACCTTTGATAACTTTATCCAAAGTTGGCAAGGCGATAAGTTCCTCGTAGGCATATTTACTAACATCTCTCCCCAAATTTTTGTGAATTTCTTCCCTCACTTTGTCCTGAAGGTCCTGACTGTGGGCCAGTTCGTGAATGCAGTAGCAAATGGTCAAAGCCGAGGTTTTGAAACCAGCAATAAAAAACAAGAACGACTGGGAAACTATTTCTTTGAGTGATATTCCGGCCGATTCTCTCAGCTGCATTAACATGTGCAAAAAGTCGTTTCTGATGATGTTGTTCTGGTCCCGATACTCCATTGTTTCTTTGACCAAATTAGTGAAAAATCCTTCCACAACTTTATCATTGTATGCAATTTTTTCGATATTCCCGGGATTCTGGAGCCCCTCCTCTAAAGCAACTCTTAGTAATTTCCATCCGGAATGATTAGAAATCCTGTTGACCATCCTGGAAAATTCAGTATCGGGATGATCCAGACTGTTGCAGTCAATACCAAAAGATGTAGAACCGATAACGTCAGCAGTGAACCTCATTAGAATGTCTTTAATGTCTATAACTGTTCTCGTCTCCGCCAAAGGTTGGAACACTTTGACTAAATTTTCACAATTGTGGACCACGATATTGTAGATACTTTTCATTTTTCCGGCTGTGAAGCTAGGTGACATTTTTGTTCTGATATTTTTCCATTCTTCTCCCTTCATTGAGAAAATGTGGCAACTGAGAGGTAACTCTTCCCCGTTTCCGTACATTCCTCTATCCACGAAATACTCAAAATCAGTTACTAGTACTCGTTTGACCAGATCTGGCTCTATGGGAAAATATATAGGCCCGTTGAAAAAATAAATCCCAGCATGTTTATATCCTTTGGCTTTGAATTGGTTGTAGAGCGCCTCCAATCGACTGTAAACACTTTGTTTACCCCAAGCTGACGATGACAAATCTCCAAATGGAAACCGAGGCTTACTAGTTGGAAGGCCTTTCTTCTTCCAATAGGTGTAGCAGTACTGATAGTAGAAGTAGTACCCGGAGAGAATTGAGACACCAAAAAGTGAAAGCAGTTGAATGACCGACACTTGTAAATCAAAGAGAAACATTGTGCACGTTTGGAGGTTGTAGACTAACTGCTATCTCTACGAGACCGAGGATGGAAATGAGTCAGAGTACAGTAATGAAGTTGGATAAGTTTGGAGTGCTACGTGGTACGACGGAGACTGTGAAAGGTCATTTAAAGAAATATAAATAGCAAATAAATGCGATAATTTGTGTTAGAAATGACCTTCTGACCCAAAGGTTTTGAGGAGATGATTATTGTTGTGCGAAGGAGTGAGGATTTTTTTAAAACCAATAACTTATTAACCCATTTAATTATTTATTTCAAATAAAGTGTACAAAAATATACAGAGTAAGTTTTCTATATCTTCAAAAAAACGTTTTTTCGAAATATTTTGCTGCTCGTTTATGTTAAAAAAGTACGTTGTTATTAATTATAAAGTGCTAATATTAATTGTTGTTAAATAATAAAATGTAATTTACTTTAAATAATATTTATTAAACTTAAACTTTAACTTAAATTTTATATCAGAGAATTTTCTTACAATTATGGCTCTGAGGGTCTGGATTTATTTTCTGTTTTAATTATGAAATATATTTTTTTTAATATTTTTATACATTTTTATATTTTTTGTTATCTTATACTTAACTACGAAACATAGTTTAAGAAGCAAAAAGTTGTTGTTGATGCCTGGATTTTTTTTTTAATTTTGTACAACATAAAAATAATTAAAGAAACTAATAAAGTAATAGTGATGAAAACGTCAAAATAACGCAAAAACACTTCAAATATAAAATTAAACATACAAAAAGCACGAAAACATACAACAAATCAAAAGTTTACCAAAAAATGCAAAAAAAATTAAAAAAGCTCAGTCGGAAGGTGCGACAAAGGCTGAACACTGTTAAATAATGTAAAACTGGTTGCATTTAAAGTTCGTCAGGCCTGTGATGTTCGCAAGAAAAAAGCAAGAACCAACTAGGTCAACATAACTCTTTCTTCAACACAAGTGTGTTTTATGGGTTACCTATAAAAGCAAATACGAAATTTAAAAAATTAAAAATCACAATTTGATTTATTATAAAACGATTAACTATGAAATGTTGTAAGAGTCGGAGCAATTATAAAATAAATTCAAAATTATGTTATATCCGAATTGAATAATTTTTGTATTTTTTTTTCCAATAGGAAATAATGTACTCATTTTTTTCTTGTTTGTGGCTGACACCAAATTTTATTTTTAATTTATTTGTTGAAAGTTCAAAGCTCCGAATCTGTAATCAAAAAAGAACAAAATTTATCATTTTTATGCCCCACTTATTACAACTAATGCTTAAAGTATCATATTTTTCCTTAATTTTTAAATGTTATGAAGGTTAATTCTTTCTAAAATATTTATTTTACTTTATTGAATTCAGCAATTTGTAATTTAAGTAGTTTTTATCTGATGTATTGTTAAGGTCAGTTCTATTGATCATTATTCCTACGGAAATCAATTTCCGATATCTAATTCAAACACCGACTATTTAACATTGACTAAAGATAAGAAAAACGGAACTAAAGTTGTTCTAAAAAAAATTCCACAAATACCTAATATCTTCAACAAAAAGGAACAAATAATTTTGGTAGAAATTAAAACATAGCGTAAACAAAAATTTTTTTTTTATTTACTGGTGAGTTTTATGTATTGCCTTCTCTAATTAATTACCTTCAAAAATAACATAGTGGCTTTAATATTTTTGTAAAATTAATCTAGAACTTATACCTACACAGATTTGATGACGGATTTACTCGTAAACAGTAAAATGTTTCAATTAAGAATGTGAGAATTAATAAATATGTAGATATTTATAATAATGCTTATTAAATACTTCCATTATTTTTGTTTTTATAGTAAAATACATATAGGTCTATTTATAGAACTAGAAAAATATTGTTTGTATCTAATAAAATAGGCGAAAAGACTCGGAATTCAGTGCGTAAGCGTAAAATACCAGCTTCTATCTATTAGGCATATTATTTAAGTAACAACAGGTAACATAACACACATTAATATCCAATTAGTACTAATATTTTGTAATTATATTTGTACGTTAGTAAAGAATTAAATTTCGGCATCTGCAGTAAAGCACCTGACGCCGATAGTCATCAATGCACTGATAAAACAAAGAAAAAATTTCAAAAATTCTTCAGTTCGTGCTGTAAATACATGCGAAACATTCGTCCACTTTCGTGATATCAGTAAATTCACCTGTTTTCCGTAATACTAACACTTTCTACTTACATGGCCGATTGTAAAGTGAAGGGAAAACACAAGACAGAATTTATAAATATAGGTTTGGCTGGATTGCTGATTCTAGTGAATTGAAACTCTTCAGTGTAAGCAGATCATCCCTCAATCAAACATGAAATTGAACGTTATGTAAGTCATTCATTTACGATACTTTTTAACCTAGATCTACTAAAAATTGCATTTTTATTTTGTATTAAAGGCCCAAGGCACAACCAACAATTTTACTTTCATATTTTATCGCAACTCGCTTCTATAATTTATGCATATAGTACTTTTATACACCCACACTACTAGTTGTTATCTTGGATGAAGCATCTAATCATCTATTTAAATCTTTTTCCTTTGCCTACCGCCTCCAGCTGAATTGATAGATCCTTACGTAACAATGTGAAATCGAATTTTTTACGTTAAAGCTTTGGGGCCTTAGACACATTTCACTTTAAACTTGTACTTGCCACTGATAATGAAGCTTAATTGCTTCAAGAAAAATATGATTTATGCACATTTCTCTTTTGGAACTGGAGATATGTCAAATATGCACGACTGGAAGGTCCTTTCTGAAGCAATTTGACATTGAACGCGCCAAAAAGGGAGGTCGACACTTAATGCAGACTTCCTTCTAGCAGCAGGAAATGAAAAAATGCATTTGGTTCTGCAAGACGGTGCGCATCACCAGTGAAATAAAATTAACCTCTTTAGCTCAGCAGCGTCGAATTATGAAATCTGCGAATTTTACGCAACAAGTCTGTCAATAATTAAAACCGACTTATTATTTAAAAACTTGGGCAACGCCGTTTTCGAATGACTGGAAAAATGGGGGCAAATCTTTTTAAATTGGGTTAATTGGATTCTCTATTTCCTGTTGTCGCTAACATTTGTTTGAAAGCTTAGAAGACACAGATTATTGTTAAAGTTATAATTAATGTTTCGCAACCTTGATGGAGATAAAAATTCTCGAACCTTTTTATTTTACAGAAATGTGAAAAAGCGTGAAAAAAAAATTAAAGATTGCAACCTTAAGTGAAGCAGAGGCTTGTTTGATTTATTCCATGCCCTTGAAGTTGGACCACTTTTAACACAAAATTACTAGAAATGTAATTTCCTAATTTGCTTAATTAGGTTACCTGTTTATTAATGTAGAAGCAAGAAGGTTTTAAAATTACAAATTCTTGTTATAATTGTATGCAATGCTGCTGTTCTACTGTTATTGCTTACTATTATTTTGTACTAAATTAATTTTACACCGCAAGAAATGTGTTCACCTTGATTAAAAAAGAAAAATATTTGCATTGCATAATAAACAAAACTTATTTAATCAGTACTCAAGTTCCGATCAGTGATTCTAGTAGCTAATAGTTATCCTTCTCTTAGATGACTTAAACAAATACCTACATGCAAAACTTACTTTAATCAAAAAGCTTCGATTTCTAAATAAGGCAGTTATTCTGTTTTTTCTTAGCCCCGTCTACTTAAGTTTACACATTTTGTCACTAACCCATCTATTTAATTTCTTCACACAACAAATCAAAAAATATTGTGTTATTGAATAAAATCCGGAAAATATATTAGACTTATTTGTATTGTTTTTAAACTTTTATTGAAATTACCTACATTAACATTATTCTTATAATATTTGCTAAAATTCAAACCGTTATTGTTTTCTTTTTTCGTATTTCTGGCCTCTCTCATAATAACGATAAATTTAATCAGAAATGCCAATATCTGAGTCCTAAATGTCGCCAGTGAAAAGAAAAGAAAACAATAAATAATTCATTCTCGAATTCTAAAGAAGAGAAAAAGTTTACAATTTTGTCCTTTGCATGTCATTAAAGCTAATAATTATTATTGTTTGCACGTTGAAGATAACCAAAGTGCATACAAAAAAAATTGTCACTACACTAAAGAAGACTTTGTCAATTACATGATTTTAAAAATTATAATACTCAGTTGTCGCCCTTGAACTTTTAAATTTTTGACTTATTTAAAACATTTCTTCAACTTGCACGTGACAAATTTTCATGTGATGACAAATCTTGTTATTCTAATAAACTGGTTCCTTAAAATTTCCAATTTGTTTATTTGAAAATTAAATTTGGTATTTTATAACTAGTGCCTCCAACCCTTATAATTCAGATCTTTGTTTAAGCAAATTCCAGCGGATGAAGGTGTTTTATTTCAAAGGATAATGATTTATTTTTGGCAAATAGGCGTGTATTTTGCAGATTTCTATTCGCTTTGTGTTATACACCCACTTGTCTCGTTACGTTATAATTAGAAGTAAAAAGACAGATTCCTTCAGTTGCGGAACCCCTTATTATATTCTTATAGCTTGAATTTAAATGAGAGAAACTTTCTGATGATATTAATGCTCTTAAACAATTAAATGTTGCACACTATTATTACAATTTCTGATTTGGATGACTCTGTTATGTAATATTTTACAATTTCTGGCAATTCTTTGCTTGATGACGATTTTTTACGAGTGCAATCCAAATGTGAAATTTCTTCGTCACAATGAAACTTGGCTCTAATCATTTGAGGGAGCTTTCACTTCAACTCATCAAAATGATTACTAATTAGTAATGAAGCATGAGTAAGAAAGTCACTTCACTATTTGTACAAATGCTTATAATTTGATATTATTAACTTGTTAAAACTGGTTATGCAAACAACTAGGTGATGATGTCACTTTCGAAGAAACTTATCCCAAAAAAATCTTCTCACTTGCTTAACATTGACATTGATGCTGACTGTTAATTTTAAGACTTTTTGTCAAACCGCTCCATTGTAATAATAATAAAGGAAGAAATGTCAAACGTTACGAAACGTAAGGATCGGTTGTTGCAAGGATGTTGAACAGGTTTATCGAAAGTATAAGGCCCGACAAGAAAGGCGCTGCCAAGTATTCAATTAAATACTGACATCACTGCCTGGCGCCGATCATTTCTACAAGATTATTGTCACATTTGTCTTAAATCACAGTCAAGTAAACCTTCGTTCAAATATTCAAATCGGCACATTACATAATAAAGCAGAGTTCACATATTCAGTAAATCTAACGAGCGTCTAGCAAGTCTGGAGCAAACTGATTGAACAATTTTTAAATGTCTCGCCCAGAACCTTGACCAAAAAATTGCATCATTTAAAGTGCAAACATACTTGAACATTTAGTACCACTTATTGTTTAATCTACTAGTGTACATGTCAGCCAAATAAATTACAAGCTGACCTATGACATCTCACTTTCACTGTGCAAACCACGTGAGATCATTTTTTCTAACTTATATTACCACACATGTGAAGTACTTACAGAGATTTGTACGCAACTAACTATTATCTCATTTTACAATTTTTACTTTATTTCGATTTAAACATTCAAACATTTAGTTGAGAATCAAAAATAAAACATTTACTTGGATCGTTTTTGACAAATCAAGGTGATTTAGTTATTTTGAGCAGAATATTGATGGTCTAGTTTAATCCATTTTAACCCAAAACGTATTAATTAACATTTTATATTATGAGTTATCGCAAATAGTTTCAAATGTTGAGGTAAAGAAACTTGTTGGATAAGTCGTAATTAATTAAATTTCATTTTGTAGTAATTGCTTGATAATTAATTTAAAAATATGTTTTTGCAGAGTGTTATTCGCTCTAGTCTTTTTAATAGCATTGACTTCAGCTCGACCGGCAGAAGAAGAATATGCAGAATACGAAGATGAGCCAGCGCCTCCACCAAAAAAAACTCCAGCACGAAGTTCCTTAATCGGTAGACGAAATCCCTTATCTGGACGAAGTACGAAAACTACTTCAACAACAACAGCAGCACCTCCCGCGGTAATTATTTTGTGAAAAACGAAAATGGTGCCATTAAACTTGAACTAGTTGTTAAAATTTATTTGAAGAAAACATGTGATGCAAATGTGACCGGTTTCGATTGGGTCGCTCTTTGGTAATGAAATTAAAGAATGTGTGTTTATTTCACGCCAAATTTGAGTCAATTCGGTCACAATTTATGAAAGCTGAGTAGAAAACTTGTCATGTTTTGAAACTCGCTGTAAATTTACCAGGTGACAATATGGTAATAACGTGGTGGCGCCTAAAAGTATTTCGACTTTCTTTTAACCTAGTACGAAAATGACTACATTGCATATCCGGCTGTCAGTGAAGAAAAGATAGGGCCATCAACCCGCGGTGCGTCACCAAGTGAGAGTCATTATCAATTTAACATCGACTTTCCACCGATTCAAGAATTCAGTGTAAATCGACATTTACATACCGTAATAAAATACAAAATTCACGATTTCACGCACAATAAACTAGTTCAAATTACACAATCCAATCAAGTTTTCATGGCATCTAATTAAATAACTCGTTGAAATGTCGTTAGGAGGAAGAAGAGGAAGAAGTCGTCGATGAAGCTCAAGGAGAAGATAAGCAAGAACAGACGAGTTCCACTACAGAAGCGCCGAAAAAATTCCTCAAAGGGGGAATTGTGCGACCTTTCAGGAGCAACGACGACTTGTTGGCAACCTTGAAACGCCGAAGGGAACAAGCAGCTATCAGTATGTGGTTAAAGCAAAATCAGAGCTTTGCTAATGGTCTTTTTTAGACAAACATTCCAAAGTTAACCACGCTAGTGAAGCGGAGGAATCGGCTCCAGCCCCAGTACACAACGAGCCAGCTTCCAAACCATCGAAACCCTCTGCAGGAAGAAGGAGATTTAACAGTGCGAAGAACAATGAGCCAACTGCCGAAGAACAGCCTTCTTCAACTGCCGCTCCGGCTAGGACGGGCAGGAGATTTAGTTCTAGAAGTTAGATACAAAGACGCTGTATAATTAAGACAATAAAATGTAAACTGTACAATAATAAACGTTTAGGAATGCGTTAATTATGTGACGTTCAAATATTTGTAAGAATTAGAAATTAGTGTTCGTGTAAACAAATTGTAAATAAATTTGATAAATATACCGATATTTACCCAAATTCAGTAATTTTATTATCACGAATCTCAATTACAATTGTGCAGAAAAAGTGATAATGTTTCTAAAATAATAATTAATTAGGGGGTGAAAATAAAACATCACCTGGCCTTTCTTTACTCATTTATTTATTATACTACTTTTTACGTTTGAGATTTAAATATTTTTTTCTGGTTCTGCAATCAATAAGTTTTAGGGTTTAGGGCCTGATTTCAAGTTTGGTCGCAAAACTTAACTCACCTAATACGGCCCTGTCTGTAACAATATTCTCTTAATCAATCCCGAACCTCTAATAAATGTGTTATTATTTCATTTCCCCAACTATTTTTTCCGATAAGTTGTTCATGTACTTGAAATAATTAAATAAAGGAACTATAAACAACAGTTTTTTTTATTTTAAAAGGATTCCAAATTTTAACCTAAGCCAACAATTTACGCCGCAATTCGAATTTTTATAAACTATTAACAATGTAATACAAACAGGTATCGAAATTACCAGAAATCATGTAATTTGCTTCCATTGTCATTGAGTCATTGAGTTCTAAAACACAAAAAAATAATGAAATAAAGATTGATTTGTTTAGTTCGCGGGCCGGCACATCAGGAATTTTTTCTGAAAGTGATATTGTATAAGGATTTTCGGTTCAGAAAAAAAATGGATTGAGCGGATTCTTTTATTTTTTAGAGGAGTGTTGGTTTATAAAAATGATAGTTGTTTTGAAATAATTATTATAATAATTGTTGTAATCGGTAAATTATTCAAAATAAATTACCTACATTTATTGAATTGTAAAATAATATTGGCACAGTTTGGGCCTGCGTATAAAAGTGTCTTAATTACCTTTCTAATAATTAAGTATAAAATATCCTTAAGCTCAAAATTATACTAGATACGTAAGAGATAAATAAAATATGTAATTACGTATGTACAAAATTATTGTTTTTATTAAAAATAACAGACAATACTCGCAATGTTTTATTTCATAGACTACAAAACAGTTTTTACGAATCTAGTTTAAGGAAAATTCAGAAGCTAAGTACATGTAAAATTTTGCTCAAAAACTTGAAAATAATAAATAACTTTATTCTTTTTTAAAATTACTCTAACTCAACTGAAAATCAAAAAAGGTTTCTGGTTCAAATTCACGATTTTCAATTATTCTTCAGCCTTAGTGGTGAGCTGCCGGTCTAGTGGCTAATCTTCTCCTGCCTGCAAGCAATTTGTTTAATCCTCTAGGTTCCTCGGTGGTGGTGCTGGACGCTTCAACGGCTGCTTCGGTTTCTTCGTGTTCTTCAGGTTCAGCTGCTTCGGTGCTCACTTCTTGTGGTGCTTCACTGGACGAAGCTTCCGTAGTTTGCCCAGGTCTTCTCCTTGCAAGTAGCGGATTTACACGTCGGACTTGCACCGGAGTACTCGCTGCAGCTTTGGGGCGGGCTTGCACATTCACCCGGTGCTTATTTTTCAGTCTACCTAAAGGACTATTATCTACCGGAGCTGAAGTCTCTTTATCCTAATTGAATAAAAAAAACATTTTAACGATTTTTTTCCACAAAACTTGGACATACTTTTTCTTCCGAAGCTTCAGAGTTTGTATTACTTGGTTGTTCCGCATCTCCCGTTGCGTGGTCTTCGGCGGGAACTTCCGTGGTGGTTGTGCTTTGTCCAGGACGGCTTCTGGCTAGGTTAATTCGAGGTCCAGGTCTCAGGGGTCTTACACCACTGCCTTGAATTCTTCTACTTCTGGTGGTGGTGCTCGCAGCTTCGGAGCTGGAAGCAGTTTCCTCGTCGTGAGATTCATTTTCGGGTGATTGTGTGGTGGTGGAACGTCCTCTGGTGCGAAGATTGAACGATGAGCGAGGGCGTGTGAGAGATGGTCTTGATACTGGGGCTGAGGTACTGCTAGGGGAGTCATCGTTGGAGTCGGAAGGTGCAGCAGTTGTTCGGGTTCTGGAGCGCGTGGCGCCGAAGCGATTTCGGCTTAAAGTGGGCTGAAATTAACATAAAATATTTTGAATAAAATTAAAGAACCGCCAAGTAAAGCAAATATTACTATTACAATTTATCGCTAGAAGAACCTTAAGTAATGTCTAATAATATTTTTTTAATTAATTGTCTTAAGTAAAAAAAAGTTTTATTGACAGCACTGCATAATAAAAACCATTCATTCGCTTTGGATATTCAAAATTAGGTTTGTAGTAAGTAAGTTCTCGTACGGATTATTTTATCACCGTTATTCTTATTTCACATATGGATTATTTAATAGCATGCGACAGTTACTGACTTGCATTTTAATGAATTGTATAATGAATCAATATTTTAAATATCTTTGCTTAAATAAAACAATTAAATCATATTTTTATCCAAATGCTTTAATTTTATTCTCAGAAAATTTAATTACAAATTAGGCAAAAAGTGACAAAATGAAACTAGAACTGGCATCACCTGGCTTTTACTCACTTCCTTAACTATTTTTAGTTAATTAATTTTTATTATCATTCATTTTTACTAACATTTTAACGGTTAAGAGATTTGTTTTAGCCTAGCACTCTCAAAACTTAAACTCTCAAAACTATTAGAACACATTTTTGCCTTCAAATACCTTGTTTGTTTGATGTAGGACGAAGTATTGCTTTCTTCGTCAAAAAAAAACGCCGAGAAAATAAAACGTCATTTGTTGCCAAGCTGGCGTTTCTTAAAGTTGCGTATTAAACGCTAAAATGTAGGAATTTTGCCCAAAAAATGACAACACAAAATACTTACTTCTGCGAATCCTACTGACTGCGCCAATTAAGTTTGTAAAAAGCAAAACGTGTGGTTTTGTGAAAAAAAAGGAATAATTGACTAAATTCTTCTATTTGTCGAATATCGTGGTCGAATAATAAATTTGCAAAAATATTTACCCGAGAGTGGCTCACTGGCTTGGATTCCTCCTTGGAGGCATCGTGCTCAACTGCCGCCTCCGTGGTAGACCTCGCCCCAGCTCGGTGTCTTCCGCCAAAGCTGGGTCTACTGAATTTACTTTTTGGTTTTGTTTCTGCATGTGCAGCTTCGGTCGTTGACGCAGAATGCGTAGTTTTCCTCCCACGGCCCTTAAATCTTCCTCTTCCGATTGGTGCTTCCGTCGTGGTTGTCGTTGTAGGAGCTGGTGTTGTGGTTGTAGTGGTTGTTGTAGTCGTTGTGGGAGTTGTAGTTTCAATAACTTGTTCGGTCGTGGGTTCCAAAGTTGTGACTTCAGTATCAGTTGCATTTTCCTCACTACTTAAATTGCCTTCTTCTCCGGAGAGTTTTTGAGTTCCTTGGAGGATGGCATAGAGATCGAGGGCCACTTTGTCCATCGCTGACATGGCTGTTGTTCCGGTTTCTTCGACGGTTTCAGTCGAGGTTTCTTCTTTCTTTGGTTCTGGGGGATTGTCAGGCGATGAAGCAATGGGTTCCTATAATTAAAACTTTTAATACGTTTCTGTCATTTTCGAAAGAAATGGAATTTAAATTTGATATTAGGATTAGTAATTACAGGTGGATCCACGCTTTCATTAGGCGTTGCTCCCAAGAAACGTACCGGTCCAGCTGGAAGGTCTGTAGGAAAGGACGGGCTGCTTCCAGAAGGTTCGGACCCTGGATGAGTGTTAAAGGAGGCATTGTCAACCAATTCCAAGGAAGGCCTTCTCACATTAGCACGCGTACGCCCCCGAGAGCCCTATTCAAAAAACCAAACAAGTTCTTATTTTGAATATGCATCAACTTAATTCGTTTCCTTGACTTTTAATTGTGAACCGTTTTAACTCTTCCATTGTAACGGTCTCGTTTCAAGGTGATAACTAACCTGAGTTTCGTCCGAAACACTATCAGTACTAGGTGCAGCCTCAGTAGTTGGCCTTCCTCTTCCCCGACCTCTTGTCGCTTTAGTTTCCTCTTCCGGTAAAGGCGTAGTGTTCAGATTGCGACTTCTTGGAGGAAACCTCGTATTAGCAGGAAGTCTTTCCTCACTAACTTCTTCCTCGCCTAGTTGGCGGCCTCTAGTCTTGCCACGTGACGAAGGAACAACTTCGTTGGCCTCAGGAGCTGCACTGGTTCGTTCCACAGTCCCTCGACTCTTATTTGAAGCTTTAGCAGGCCCATCATGGGCATTGGTCACTTTCGTATCATCATCTTCATCGTAATAATAGTAAACGTACTCGTATTCGTACTCCTGTCCATTGGGTGCCTTTTTGATTTGAATCCGAGATCGCTGTTTCTCACTCCCACTTGCAACTAGAGGAATATCATCATCGACTTTCTTCGGAGCGCTGGCTCCAGTCGTCAAAACGGGACTAGGACTAGTAACCTCAACTTCCTTAATCTCTTTTTTCGTCCTCTTGTTGCCCCTCTTCCTTGTCGTTTTTGTTGTGGTTTTGGGAGCTTCGGTCGTGCTAGTCTTGAGTTCGGTCTTGTATTTTTCTAAAAGTTTTTGCACGTCTAGTTTGATCGCACCAGCGGGGGCAGGAGCTGGGGATTCAGCCGGATTGGCTTCACGTTTGGTCTTGGTTTGAATTTTAACATCGTCGTCGTTTTGATTCAAGATGTATGTGAGAGATGGTGGAAGTTTGTGGGCGGTTTCGAAAGGACGCTCCTCGCTTGTTTGCTTGTCTTTTCGTGCGATGGGACGGGCGCCTGAACCCGTGGTTTGGACGAAAACGTACTCTTCTCCAGGTTTAGGTTGTGTGATTATATCTTCTCCATGAGGAAAAGCGAAAGTTGCTACGGTCGTTACGCATACAAGTCTGAAATTGAAATTGTTATTTAGTGGAATGCTTATTAAAAATATGCACTTTTTATTCAAATTTGAATTTTAAATTCAAATGTTTAAACAAATGTTTAAATTATTGTAAAAAGATGAGTATCGTTGGCATTCCTTTATTTACTAGCCGTTACAAAATTAACATAGGTATTTCCATGCGTGGTTGAATTTTAGCAAATATTTTCGTTAAAACACTTTACTGTAGTTTAATTTTGTGTAACTGAAATTAATGGAAAATCTTTACGTAAAATTTAAAATTATGAAACACCGGTTTGTTCACATTTATTTAATTGGTTTTAAATGCAAATGATTCTTGTTATTCATTCCTAAGTACGAATTGACAGATACATCGCATTTTGAAATAAAATAAATGATTTTTATGTTAAAATAAAAATATTTGTAATGTGACTCATTGTACACAAAATTAGAGGTGGTATTATAATGTGGGTAGGTTTCTTGGAAAGAATTTTAATACGTTTTTGTTTGCATTTTATTATACAATACAAAAATTTACTTTTCAAATTTAATTATACATTACTTTTATATACATTATAAAACAATTATACATTCTTGGTACTTGTGTTCCTTAATTAGAAGTTTCGATCTTCAGTCTGTGCGTAAGATTTGACGGTCCCTGTACAGCTATCAAATATTCTAAAATATATTACTTACGCATTACATTTTACAATTTTTAATTTAACAATGAAAAATTTCTTTAACATTAATTATAGACATAAAACATAAAACCTGTCAAGAATTACTGTGGGCTGAAGATTGTGTACCTGATTTTTTTTCAGACTGTGATTTGTGCTAAGTAACTGATGTTATATCGCAATACTGTTTTTTGTAGGTACTGCTCCTAGTGCCAACAGCAATTTGGAGAAATTTAGGTCATTTTGCAAACTCTGTTACATTGTTTCCATTTTCATTGCAATTGTGAAAGACTAGCCTTATTTTTAGCCAAAAAAATGTATTTTATCCAAACAGATATAAAGTAATATCTGTCTGAATGTGAAACAAAATAATTTCATTATTCTGCTTCGTCGGTAATAATAGCATTAAACTGCAAAGGCCAGATTTCGTAAAAAATGTGTCAAAGAAGAAGCAACGTTATGTAATAGAAAGACAAATCAAAGACATTTTATTCTGCCGTCTGCATTACGAGATAGCTTTCTAATCATAAGTATATTTAGATGTCACACAATTGATTTTTTAATATGCTAAGCATTTGCTATGCTGGCAATTACTCAACTTCTTTAATGTCACATAAAGAAAGTCAACTTCTTAAACATTTAAATTTTGAAAAAATGTATTTATCTTATCAAAATATGTTCCAATCACTTTCATTGTCAATGGGCAGTGGCGTCGGTGCCATTGACATACAATCCTCATTGGGTTGGGTAAAAGAGAGTGAAAGATGGAGAAATTTGTTGATCAAGGTCAGATCACGACCTTCCGGACAGAAAGAAAGTTCCAGCCCCAAAAATATTTTCGAGATGTTTCATGCATTCGTACTTAAACACCAACAAGTATGTTGCATATAATTACAAACAACAATTATATTGTTTATGAGCACTTTTTATAGTCTAATTGGTAACATTTCCGTGAGATTTGCTGCATGTGTTCTAATTATCGATTTTAATAACAATACAAGAAACGCGCTATGAATTCGTGATCTTGGTGAAGATGAGTTCTATTATTTATTAGTTTCTCTTCATCAAGTGTGTAAGTGGAGTAATTATACTTTTCCGTTTCAGGTGGGAAACTGATCGGAATCGTGCCGAAGAAAATATCAAAATTCCAACATTTTTCAGCTTCTTTAAATAGAACTGATATCATTCATCGCCCTGATCCTGACTAAATCTTGTTCCCATAATATTCGTGTTATGATTGCAATATTTTTCAACAAGTTGCAAAAGAACCAATATTACAATGTAATAATGCGGTCTCAAGCTACAAAAAGATAACCGCAGTCGACCACTTTCCCTCTTGAGAGATGTCTAACACTTATACACTACTTATTAATTCTGTCGAAGCAGTAAAAGTAAAAACCTTGAGTGAAGTAAAGTTCAAACTGCATATTTTAGCTAACGGGGCATCTAAGATCATAAATTTTAATGAAGATGCCGTGGACATTACAATGTTATATAAATACCGATCAAAAAGGCGGTTTTACACCTTTAATGTTAAACAGAAGAAAACTCCTACCACAGACCCAACTGGTCACTCAAAGTGTTTTTTCTTGTTTCTAAAAGAAAGCCAAACAATTCTTCACTACTTACATAAGTACACAAAATCCTGTTTCACTGCTACAAGACCGAAACTTTTTGTTTTATTATCAAGCCACACAAGAGTTTCAATTTAGATTAATGCAGTTTTACATAATGTTTACTAATAACATTGTTAACAACATAATGTAAAGTTGACCATTACTTAATCGAACTTAATTAGTTTTACAGTAAAATATAAAGTATAAATGTTTATAAATCACAGATGCCCTGCTTAACAAATTCAACTGATATTTAGACACAACCACTTTCTTTTTTCGAAATACGTGTTTCGTACAAACTACCTACTATTTTGAGTGAGTAATAATAAAGTTAACAATTATTAACCAATTTGAAACAAGTTGCTTAAAGTATTTGCGAGAAGTCTTTGAACTATGTCTCTTTTTGCGTAGGTAGCGAGTGGGATTAGCAAACATACAGTAAAAAATGAAAAATTAAAATAAAAAAAATATGTACCTATTCAGGCTCGACTAATTTTCTTATTAACAAAATTTGTTTATTGCAAACTTTGGATTGTTTCTTTGTGTGTTGTCTCCTGTGGTTACAGCTTTTAATAATGTAACAATCTATTATACGAATGTAACCCAAGAGGCTTTAGATGTGTTGCAAGACTTAAAAATGAAAAAAAGTGTAACCCACTTAAACCCAATTTTATTTTTAACGTGTGTTTGAAACTTTTTCTCTCATTGAGTCACATATTTGATCGATGTTTTGTACAAGGAACAACAAAATCTTTTGTTTCGTGAAACTGATTGACTTAATTCTTGATTACGTGTTTAAACATATTGCCACTCGTTACGTGAAATCGGCACCAAAGTTTCGACTTTCTTTATTGATCTTGTATCCGACTGAACTTAAAAATTCTGAACTTACATGAGCAAAGTGCCTTGTGCCATTTTCAGTCTTTGCACTAAACTACGTTAAAATTAAGTTTAAAAAAAATTGAGGGCGGCAATATTGCCGCGTGGATCTGGCTGCACTAGGCACACTATGTCACTACAAAGCCCGGATTCTCACTCGTTACACACAACGCCACATGCCCAACAACACCACACAACTCCGTCGGGGCAACTTTCGCTATTGAGGCCCCGAGTAACCAGCAAGCTACTGTTAAACTGCCTTTTATAAGCGCTCTCTTTAGCCTGAAATAGAAGCAAAGATGTCCCTGGATGTCATGCTGAAAAAAAACCGGACTTTTCGCGGAGACTTCAACGGGCAATCAAGCGCCGAAACGCTCATTTCATAAAAACGTTACAATCTAGCTTTCGTGCTAATTATTTGCTCAAACAACTTCTAATCAATTTACTGATTTTTTAAGTCGTTTCTCTGAACTTATTAATTAGTATGTGGCAAATATTATTGAAAATGTAAACCGTTTTTATTGGAGAAAGTACAAACTGAAATGAAAATTTGTAATCGATGAAAAACAGAAAAGAACAATTTGCGATTTTGATAGCCTGGTATGTAATCTACCTGAACTGCTTTAGAAAGTACCAGAAGTTCGCTCAATTTTCGAAGTTTCAAGAGGGAAAATTCCCTGAAATGTAATCATTTGTGGCGTACTTAGTAATTCAAATACTACAAGTTCTCACAGCGGATAATAACCTTGATATTTCATAACGAATTTGCAACCAATACTAAAATGTCAAGTGATGCTTTTTCGTGGTAAAAATGCCAGTTTTTCATCGATGAGGTCTCCAGCGATCAAGAAAGTGAAAACACCAATTTATGCAAATACTTGTTCAAGTCACGTCGTACTCAGTAATTAAACACTTTTGGAAATTATAACAATTTGTAAATAACAGTACTTGGGTTTGACACATTTCTGGCCATTTTGTACGTGTTTCAGACGCTACTTCCTCCTTGAAACAATTGGTACCGGCCATATACAAAAGCGCATCACATTAATCAATTGTTTTCTCTTCCAAAATAAACAAAAAACATTATGTAGGCGCGCTTTTCTGTGTTGAATCATTAAATAAATAATTCCAGTCACGTCAAATTCAAGACGAAGAAGAATTTTAATTAAACTTCGTCTATATTGCAGGATAAGGAAGCTTATTATGCATGGAGACATGATCACCAACGGCGGAAATTACAGAAATTATTGCCTTTAAATTGTTTCGGTTTGATCAACATTATTGATAATTTTGATCAAGCCACGTTTGCAATAACAATAAAACTTGTACCTCTGTACAAATACCAGTTGATAATGTTGCACTTTACTTTCTCTCAGCCATCATTCATCATATCTCGAACTAATCTTCTTGCCGCTGGCGCTCCAATAATTTATTCAAGTATTGATAAAAATATATTATTAATGTAATTTCTTAGATCACGTAAAGAAAGTTGTGATGTCACTTGCATATCTACAGAAATTGCAATACAACATGAATTAAAAAAGTTGAATTCAAGTAAAAACAGTCAATAATGTTAGCATCCGCTAATACCGAAATCTATTAAAACATTTTCATTTTCCCATTTTTGCAACCACAAGAGTACGCGTAAAATTTCAAGGAAGTGTAACGTCCTTACTTTCCGTCTACGCATTATGATAACGTCATTTTGTAAAAGTTGCTTCATTATTTATTTTCCAAATGCCATTTTTGATTTATAAAGGAACATTTTATATTAGCATGAATTTGAAGATCTATAAATCAATCTAAATTTGTTTTTAAATGTTTTCATACATACAAGGTGATCAAAAGGCAATGAAAGTGAATGTGCGATTATTAAGTAAAAAATAAAGACAGATTTTAACCGTTTAATTAAAAAAAATTAAAAACTTCCTCTTGTTGCAATTATGAAAATTTTATCATCAGCTACAAAATTATAAACAGTCCTCGCAAGTTCAATGAGCGCATGTTGTAAAGACAACTGGAAGCAATTACCGCAATATTGCATAAATAATTAACTCATAATTAAAGACGATTAGAGAAACTTGATACATGAGATAAGTTTAGAATAAAAAAGATGTGTGATAAATATTTCACAATCTCGTCGTTTTGAAACGATAATTAAACCGTAATTAAACAAAAGGTCTTCGCGATTTAATCACAAATGTCCACAAAACTTAAAAAGACTGTGTTTTATATGGTGTAGTTAGTTTAAAATGACATCAACGTGAGTTGGAATGGAATGGTGGCACGCCCAGTTATGTCATTGTAATTGCAAATAAGTTCAATACTGAAGTGCATTAAAAAGTTGTTTCCTTAAATATAACAATGCTCGATTCATAAAAATTCTTCGGTCATCTTTGTGTTGTAGATCTTATTGAAATATTGTACGTTCGATAAAAAAAGACGTGCATTAAAGAAACAACTTTAAGACGATTGCCGTTTTTGTACTAAAGAACAAATTAAAGAAAGTAAACACGATAGCCTTGGTGGCGAGACCACAACAGAACACACAAAAATGTAAAGTATACTCTCCGGCTCATCTTTCTGGCATTGCTAACTCACAATTCCATCTAGTAATTTTAAGAAGGAGGTACTAAAACCTATTATTTATCTAGGTGGGTATATCTACTCTGTTTCCGTAATAATTACAAAATTAAAAAAAAATGGTAGGGCCTAAAAGCAATGCCTAAAAGCAACACAGACATTCATTTAAAATATAATAAAATTTCTTCTCTTCAAGGTAATGGTTAAAAATTTACTACTATAAAATTTTGAGCTTGTACTTGTAACCTTTTAGGTGTAATTTTGAATTTCCTTCACTTTCTCTCGAAAGATGTGAAGTAAATGATTAATTCTGCTGTTTTGTAATATTATAATAAAGCAAAATATATTTTTTAAGATGTGATTCAGATAAAAGGTATGCACTTACAGCAAACAGTATTTATCTAACATTTTATCGAACATAGTTTTTTAATCTAACATAATATTTTGTCAGGTGCTTAACTTTAGGAAACTGAAATAAATTATACATAATGAATCCGATAAGATATTAAAAAATTACGTTATCCTTGCTCTGCGTAATTCAGTTGCAAAACCTAATAAATTCAGCATTGAAGGAAACGATTAAGTGCTTTCTGTGCCTACAACTATTCCAATAAAAACTTCCTTTACAGCATACTTCACGGTTTATTATTATTTACAAAATTGATTTTAATAACAAACGCAGATATAGAAGATAGCACTATGGCAGGTTCATATTATGGCTTAAAAAATAAAATGTATAATTTATTTTATTATTTATTTAATTTGTTATATTTGTAGTTGTAAAAATTTAGTCATAAATTTTGTTTTTATTTCGAACTTCGGTGGGTAACCCTTGTCGTTTCTATAAATTTAACATCTTTTTAATAAACAGAAAACAAACAAAGACATTAATTAATTTGTTTTGCCTAAACTTTGTGGCTAATAACCCGAAGTGACAATTAAAATTTATGGTATTTTATTCACAGTGGGTATTTCTTCTTTGTGTACATTCCACTCAAATAAAAACCGAACGTCGCTAAAAATAAATAAGGCACTAAACTTTCAAGGTATTCTTCAACAATTATATAGACTGGTTGGTCGAAACGAAAAATATCTTCTTTCTTGGTATTTGATTTTTCTTAGCTAGTTTTAGATAGAGAATAATTTCAATGAGTACAATACTTACTGATTAGTGAATGAAATTATGACCTTACATTAACAAAAGGGCGAAAGTATATTTAAACTTTTAACAACCTTGGTTCATTCTCTTTAAAATCAAACTACGTAAACGAAGCAAATTTCTAAGAAGAACCTTGGTTTTGCCCGATTGTTTCGATTCGATTATTCATTAAAATGATCCAATTCAACTTGTGTTGCAACAAAATTTGAAAAAAAATCCACAGAAAACAGTTCAACGCAGGGTAGATGAACTTCACCTTTTACTTATTTATTCTATAAGCTTCTTCACCTGAGGTGTCAAAACGTCCCTAAAAATATAAGCAATGAAGCTAAGATCTTTACTTTCTATCATTTGCATACATGATCCCCTTCACTTTCGTGAATTCCTACACTCGTACAAACAACTAACAGAAGTAAATTATCTACAGGTAGAACTTTTTTTAAGAAACAACTTCTTTGAGCCGTTGTAGGAGTGGAGGTCATGTCTTGACATTCGCTGTCATCTTTGATATTCAAGCTTCATAGAACCACACTTCATATTTTAAACAATTCAATAATTCGATTTTAGAACGTGAATCTTAATAACCCAATTTAATTTTCCTCATTGACACGTGATGTTTTGTAATTTTTTCTTATATGTGAATCGGCCTTGCCATAAGTCGTTCCAAACGTTTTAAAAGTGTGATTCAAACATCGTATTAATTGTTCAAGCCATAAACAACGACTCAAAATTTTAATAGCAGTTTTTTAGTCTGTTTAAGAAAAAGATGATTTTTATCAGTTAGTTTTATAACTATGTGAGTTGCGCCACCTAACGTCTGGTAGAATATAAAGAGTTAAGAAGTCAAGGATCTTAAGAAAGTACCCAATTGAACACATTTATTAAAATACTTACAGAATCAAGTTGTTTTACAAAATAGGAGATAACAAATAGGAATTAGGAATTAACACGAGAACTCAAATAGACACTTAATCCCAAAAATCTAAAAATCTTAGGTATTAAACGAGGAAAATACATTAATCTTCTTGACTTGATGTTCTCTTGCCATTAAGAATTCTAGGGTTTGTAGATACTTCTTAGCCTGAAAATTCTATTTCAAGAAAAACTTAAAAATAGCCAAGTACCTACTTACAACGTCTTGATCAAGAGACGTCCTCATTATGAAATTTTTTATGGCGATTTCTGGTATAGAACAAAAACCATTGTGTGGATCAGATTTTATAACAGCCAACCAAACATGTAATAACCGCAGTAAATCACTATTATTTTTACTTGGAGATGAACATGCCATTTCTATATGAATAGTACTGCTAACTGTTTGAGCTAGCATAGGCTTTCGTTTATACAATAATGCCACACATTCATAAGCCCTTGTTTGAAATTCGGAAATTAATCCAACATCTAATACGCTGTGATAGAGTCCCAAAATACTTCGGGCATCTTGCTCTATCAAAGAGTTGTTATACATCAATGAGTGGTAGACAAGTCTTAGACCTTTTTCAACTTTCTCAGAAGAACCTTTAATAAATATTTTGAAATTTTCGGTCACCTTCTCTTCAAATTTAACTCTGTTTTTTTGCTGAAAACGAAAAACGTCTCACAAGGTTTTTAACCATCGTGTGAAAAAACCTACTTGTACCAAGATTATAACTTTAAGCAAGCTGATAACTTCGATGGACGTTTCGTCATTAAGTTTATCGATTATTTGTACAAGATGCCGAATATTTGCCACATTTTTACAAAATGCCTTAACCGAATCTGGCTTGTCTTTGCAACTCGCCAAAAGTTTGCTACTGAACACACAAGCCCCTTTCAGCACTTGAGAATCATTAAGCGTCGGCATTATAGCCCCCATAATAGAACAAAGCAAAATAGAATCGCTAGAATCCAAAGGTATTCCAGGCTCTGCAATAATCAAGTTGCGGAAAATCGCGGGTTTGTCTTGTGTTAACGGCAGAAGACATGCCACATTTTCCCGCACTTCATGATTCTGAAGCTTACGTAAAAGCAAAGCCGATCTAAAAAAAACTGTTTTTGTAGTGGAAAAAATAAAATAAGCCCACCTTGAACCAAATTGCTTTCTAAAATTCTTGTGCAAAATAATTTCGAGAAGAAGTGATTCAGTCTTGGTGGTTTTAATGGTATTTAGGAGGATCTTTTCGTAAGTTTGATCGTCTTGGATTGTTTGTAACCACTGACCCAGAACCACCAGTTTAATACACTTGGGGGCTTTCTCAAGCATCCAAGTCAGCTGACACTGACTATGCGAATACAAATACGAGATGGAACTCAATTTTGTGAAATAATTGAGAAGGTCGTCGCCTAACATGTTTATACACAAATCGTTACTTTTGGGATGTGTAAGCTTGGGAAAAAGATAATAAATCGATTTTAGCACATGTGGTTTATCATTTTGGCGTTGAGTGTAGAAAAAATTTCTTATGCCTTCTAACACATGTCGCACTTCCCACAGCATTCGTCTAGAATAAAATAAATACTAAAAATAATTTTTTGAACTATTAACACCAATACTTACGTGCTGCAACAAAGACATAGGTGACAAATACAGAAAAAAATATCGTTTTTAGACTTGGCCCAGTTTTCGACATTTTCCGGAAGCGTGATAAGTTGGTTAAAAATCTCATTTGGGTTCCAAATTAGTGTCTTGTTTTCATCAAAAAATTCCAATAGAATAAATTCCAGCAATTTAAAGCAATCCTTTCTGAATCGAATGTTTGAAGTAAGAAAGCAAATATCAATCGTAATTTTTCTCAAGTCTTTGTGCAATTTCGGGAGCAAAGTCTCGTATTTGAAACTATTTTCGAAAACCGTCTTCAAAATTTGTAACACATTCTTCCTTATGTCATCACTTAAACTCTTAATTTTCTTTTCCTATTTGCTGTAAAAGTGACACATGCTACTTACCCTTGATAACAAAATAGAAGCCTCGTCTTCTACCCATTGCCATATATTTTGAAATGCTTCGCAAGAAGAGTTTGTTCTTCTACGAGTTTTCACCATTTGATTTAGTTTGAAATAATTAAATACAAACCTTTGAAGTATGTATTTAGTAATTATCGTTAACTCTAAAATAGCTCCGTGTTGTTTAAGTTTTTCAAATAAATCCGAAATAATGCCATTTAATGCATCCGTAAAATCAGAATCTAATATATTGTTCAAAATTGAAGCATAGGGTAGGAAATTACATTTCTGTAAACTCCTAAAGTCACACATTCTTAACATTATTTCCAGTATCCTTTCTCTATCAAATATATTTTTAAAGGTGCCATCAATTGATACGATGTTTCTAAAAATTAATTATACATTAACTGTTTTATTTCCTTAAAATTAAAAAAATCAAGTTGCCGCTCTTCGTCATTTTTGTGGCGCCACCTATAGGAATTATTTTGATTTACTTTTGCAAAATTTTGGATAAGAGATGAAACAGCGCACTGACTTCTTTGCGATCCTCTGCAATTTGGGACAAATTAATCAAAATAAATTCCATGGTGTAGTGAAGCCCATCTTCAATGTCATAAAAATCTTCATATTCGCTGAACAAATCAATTATTTTAATGCACCACCTACGGCTTTCGTAACTAAAATTTTATAATAAAATAGTAAAAATAGTAACATTAAGCTGTTTTCATCCATGATGGTAACATTCAAAAGCTTTTCAAAGGGGAAACGAATGAAAAATGTCTTGCCTTCTTCTTTCTTATTCAGAATTTCCTTTACAACATCTAAGTTCTCCCAAAACTGTTGGAGCATTTTCTGCCTTAAATCAAAAGACTGCCACCAGTCTCGTTGGTTCGAAATTGACATTTTTAACACTTTTTTTTATTTCAAATTTGATGAACAATAAACGCTTTGTTTTTTATTACTGAAACACTTTTCTTGACTTAAGTTGACAACAAGCCACTCGATCCAAATCAGACTTATTTAAAAACTAATAAAATATAAATTTTAAACTACTTTGAGACATGTGAGTGTGCTTAATTAAATATTTTTCGTAATTAGGCTTGGAAATTTGAAAATATCAAATCAAATTAATTGTAAAATTTATAGTGCCATCTATGCGTGATACTTAAAACAATAGACAGACTTGAGTTTGTAATACCATGCGATCATTTGAATTTATAATTAAAATAGGCGGTTTTGTGTCTTTGTGATTGAAAACCTTAGGCAAACTGAGGGAAAAAATGTATTCTAATTGAATATTACCGTTTAAAACATTATTATTTGACTCTTTAGCTTGATTAATTATCACAATCGGCGTTTTCATCCAAGTTAAAAAACTGACAAAGCCTACTCTAATTATAAATTTAAATGATCGCATGGTATTAAAATAACTCTCAAAAATTTATAGGTTACTGTAATGTACTACTTTAAGATATTACGTATAGATGGCACTAAATTTTTACCGCTATCTAGGGAGTCAAATAAAAATTGGCTTTAATTTTGCCGGAAGCATTCAAAAATGCAAAATGAAAAAACTCATGTTATTTCTAAAACCTTGAGTTTGCTTTCATATAATATAATTTGTCATCAGTAGTCATTTTTAGGAGTCAACGGGGTAAATAAAACAAGAGGTCAAATATAAATCAACAATTTAATCATCAATACTATAAACAATTTACAGTATAAAAATGTAGTTACAATATGTACATTTTCACGGAATGTTACAAAGTATTCTTAAATATTGCAAATTTACACAACCATAAAACCTCACTTTATTAATAAATAAATAAAATAAATAATGGTAAAAATAGATCAAGTTATGCAATTTGAGCCAGCGAATATTCTGAAACAAAATTTGGACCCTGTCTTGCCACAACAAATCAATTTAGTGGAAGATTTTTCAAAATTGACATTAATTTATTCCAAATTTCCTAAATTGCACGAACCTTCCTCTGAATTAAATTAACAGAACTCAATCGATCATCGTATTCTTGGGCCTTGATGTACATAAATACTCCCGCTATCACAGTTATGGTTCCTACAGCACTCAACACTGTAACTTGATTTCCAAACATGATTACAGATAGCCAGATTAAAAGAGCTCTTTTTGCTGTATTTGCAACACTAGGAAAACGACATTATAATTTACAACAAGACATAAGCTGGAAATTACCTGTGGGTCACCGGACTAATGTAATCCATTAAAACGTATGCTGTTATGCTTTGAAAGTGGAAAAAAACACCATTCAACATGAAATAAAAAATTATGTTCAAGTCAATTGGCTTGCTGTGGGTGAAATCTACTAAAAACAGTGTTGCTGGAACTTGAATAACTACACTTGCGATGCTGGTGTAAAATTGAAGCTCTGCAGGCCTAAAATGTAATTTAAGACTAGTTTTTTTTTTTATTATTTTCTTACGTGTATTTGAACTTATCTCCCGATATTAACATTTTTGAATACACATTTTGTATACATTCAGTCAAGTTTGTGGCCATTGCGGCTGTAAAACCACGAATTTCGAAACTAATTTCATTAATTGAACACAAAGCTAATCCAGACATCACAGGTAACAAACTCAGATTCACATAGAGCCCTGTTTGTTCGCCTAAAACAACAATTCAGAAAAAAATTGTTACCTACTTGACATACCTAGAAGAAACCTAGATATCAATACTGTAAATAAAGGTGCCGAACTTTTGATTGTTTCTGTAAAACTCACTGCAACGTAATTAAGAGCTACCAAACCCAAAACCACAGTGAGAAATCTAAAAATTAAAACAAAATTATTTAATGTTTTCTGATTAAAATTAGGGACCCACCTTGTGCACCCAACTAAAACCATATGCCTGTAAAACCCTGGTGGTTTACTCAACCTTTGGGACGGTTTATACATCCCGCAAGGGAAGTACAATTGCACAAAGCCACAAGTGGCCGTCATCAACATTTGACATGCTCCTAATAACAGTGATTACAACAACTGTACCTCTCCTACAGAACTTACCTAAAACAGTGGGGTTTCCATTCAGGTACGTCAAAATATACTTATTTAAAAACAAAGTACAACCACTGAAAAAGTACCACAAAAGCAGAAAAAGTATCGCTCTAAAATTAGCAAGCCCGGCCTTGTGGGTGTCCACATCAGGCAGTTTCTCCTTTTTGACGACTACATTGTTCTCCTGTTTCACATCATTCGAGTTTAACGTAATTTGAGCTTTATCCATCTTCTGAATAAACTTATCTAAAGATCATCGCTGTCACACAGGTGGGGCGTTGCAGTTGATCCAAGTCTATCTTTTGCACAAAGGCCAAGTAATTGTTAATTCATTATTTGAAAACATTCACTTTACACGTCAGTTCACAAAAAGCAGAATACTGAGAATTTGAACTTAACCTCCAAACCCACGAACTGTCACTACTGTCACGAACAGATGACAGGGGTGGTGCGGGGTTGCCAAGTATAATAAACACATTCAATTTATCACTTTGTATTTACTTTAGGTGCACTTTTTTGTCCCTAAAACAGCCAAAAAGAGTGTATGAGACTATCTTTAGCAGAAATAACTCAATAAAGAAAAAAATTGATAAGTAACACGAGCCGTTTTACGCCCCCTTTTTAATGTTACTGACTGTTTTTTAATGGAACAAGAGTCGAATTACAGCATTCGGTTTGTTTTTTGGAGGGAAAAGCTTTAGGGCCACTTTTTGGTTACGTTTTGATTTGGGCCCTAAAAGCCGGGCAAAGGTGTTGCAACGCTGCATACAAATTGTCAGAGTGACATTTTCGTCCCAAACAAATAAATGAATCAAAACCCTTCTGAAACTGCTCCGGCAGTAACGTATTGATTATTTCTTAAAGCGTGTCAGGGAGTGTTATGACAGGGAAACAGGTGCGCGGTCATCAACCCTCGCCGTTGTAAACATTGATCTGTGTGAAGAGGCCGAAGAAATGGCCTCTTCCAGCCACATTGCCCCAACATTGTGACATTGGCCACGATGCAGAAGAAGGAAGAAAGCTTCGAGCACAAAAGACTGGAGCTTGAGGCATGGCTCCAGAGGATGGAGGCCCGCCTGGCCTCCATGGCGGCCGTGGGGCACACCGCCGACGTCCTGGAAGTCCAGCTCAGGGAACAAAAAGGACTTCACGCCGAACTCCACCAGTTTAAAGCACAGATTGAAGCCTTCAATCAACTCACACAAAGACTGATCACAGCGCACCAACACGAAGACACCAGCCGCTACAAAAAGGTAGTCACTCTCACGTAACCAACCCCAACTAAACCATATTTCAGACAGCTGAGTACATAAACCAACACTACATTCGTCTGGACGCTTGTGTCATCAACAGGGGGAAATTGCTACATTCAGCCTTGAGCTCCCTCCAAAATTTAGACCGCTCCCTTGACAAATTCCTAGCGTGGCTTAGTGAAGCCGAATCCGTGGTGGAGACCCTCGAGGGTGATGCGGAATCCCGCAGGGCCGCTCACCAGTTGAAGGAATTACAAGCCGATGTTGAGAGACAAGCCCCAGCTCATGCCGCCCTCCGCTCGTCCAATTTAGCCCTTTTGGGGACCATGGCCCCCGAAGATGCTCTAATGCTCCAATTGAAGGGCGACGAGATGGAACGACGATGGCAAGCCCTTAAAACGCGCACTTCCGATTTGAGAAACCGACTGGAACACAATGCCGATTATTGGAACGCTCTGCTTCTGTCTTTGAGAGAATTGACCGAATGGGTGATACGAAAAGACACAGAATTGGGGCTAGCAGCCCGTCAAGACGACCACCGAGCATTCCGCCAACAGTTAGAAGACAAGAGGCCTCTAGTTGAAGCAAGTTTGCGGAGCGCGAGACAATTCGTAGCTGGGGACCCTTCTGGCGAATTGGCCAGAAACCTGCGAAGGGAATTGGTCAAACTCTCGGATAAATGGAACGCTCTGATTGATAAATCGGACCAGTTAGCTGCGAGGTTTGAACAGAATACTATTGTAAGTGTAATCCGATGAGTTTATTGAAAAAATATGTATTTGTGGTGTTTAGAAATTGAAACAGCTGACTTTGAACCTGGAGGAGGCGTCCGCGGCTGTCTCCCGCTTGGAACGCGCAACGCTGAGCTGGAGTGGCCCTCGGAGTGCAGCTGAAGCTCGGGAACTTTTGGCCAGTTTGCGAAATCTGGAGACGCAGCTGCCGCAGTTGCAGCGCTCGTTGGAGGAAGCCAGGATTCAGGCAGCTTCGTTGGGGAATGCGTTGCCGAATAATCTGGCAACGCAGCTTGAGGATTGCAGCGCTAGGTGTAGGGCACTCCAGGCGGCGATTCGGGAGAGGCGGGAGCAGCTGACTAGCACAACTCAGGGTGAGTTCTAAAATAGTTTAATCAGTGTTCAATCTTTATGGGTTGATCTACCCACATGTATGTAAATTAAAAATGTTGTTGACCTCAAATGTTTGTCTAAGTTTATAGCCGAGAAGTCCTAATACCTACACAAACTTTCACATTTTGTCACTTGAATGAATGAAATGTGTGACAATACAAGATGAAACTTTTTGTTCGATGCACAATGAGTAGCATCGAAGTGTGATGTAAAGGTGTTAAATCATATTGTGGGCGTCATAAATTAATCTGTTTACACAACAAATGTACACGGGGAACGTAACTACACGTCAAGTTTTATTACAAAAGTGTCAGTGTAATCACAATAGTGGTATGTTTAAGAGAAGATATTTTCCAAGTATGTATTATTGTATTACCTAATTACTTACAATCGCGTCTGTTATCAAAATGATCCTTTGGGTGAATTAACTCTGGCTCTGAAATTATTATTATTATTACTGAAAATATCATCAATGAGTTAAGTAATTATGTTTTGTAACAATGAGTCTTTTCTCAGTTCGAAATGAATGAGACAAATTTTGAGGTATTTAATCAAAATATCCTTTTCTTTTGTAATTCAAATTTTTTGTCTAAATAAGCTTTAAGTTTGTATATGACTGAAATATTACAGTATTTAAGTGTTTCTTGAAATTTCAATAATTTGCCATTAAATAGGTGAAGGCTAGTACGCATTAAGGGTTTCATATCGTTCTCATTTTAAACACTTCGATTTTATGTTTATATAAATTGTATAAATGTTTATATAAACATCAACTTCTAAATGAAAGTTACCTTTGATTTATACAGTTCACTCAAAATTTAGTGTCATACGATACGATACTGTTAAGAAGAAACAATAAATTGAGTAAAAATTGCAAGGTATAAAAAAAGTACACTCTTTCCTAGAATTAGTGACACAAATTCGGCTCTCGGGCGGGCTCGTAATGGATGGGCAACACTGCTTTGAGAGGAGAACCGACAGTCGGCAGTTGTCGGCTTGTGTCATTACTAATGAAGTAGACCGTACATGAGGCCATGGACCAATAACCTGCATTTTCATAAGAGAACATCAGAAGTCCTCTTTAACATATTAAAAAATTGGAGGAGCGCTGTTTTTTGTTTTCTTGTTATAGTCTGTGTCAAAAAATTAAAATAACAAACAGTGTAAAAAATGCGGCTGTCTTAATCGAACTCCACAGAGCAATAAGCCTTATAATTATTTTTAAATTTTTAAAACAAAGCTAAACATCATTAATTGCCTGCACGGAGCAATAGTCCCATTTGCTTAGTAATAATAAGGGGACCTTTTTTATATAATAATACTCGTAGTCTGCGAAAGGTTTTACATTTTTCGATAAAAATGAAATAAATATTTCCAGGAGAGATATCCCCAGGCCCCTCCAGCGTCCAGCCGCCATGGGAGCGCTCCACCACTCCCAACAAAGTACCATATTACATCAACCACAGCACCGAGACAACCCATTGGGATCACCCCCAAATGCTCGAACTAGCCACTTCTCTCTTACAACTCAACGAAGTGCGATTTTCCGCATACCGAACAGCTTTAAAACTACGAGCAATTCAGAAAAAATTATGTCTAGATTTAGTCAGCATTAATGGTGCTTCGGAAGCGTTCGATTTGCACGGTTTGAGAGGCCAGAACGATAAATTACTAGACGTGGCCGACATGGTTTTGGTTTTACGAGCGATTTATGCAACTGCAGCTTCGCTACAACCCGCCCTAGTTGATGTTCCTCTGTGTGTTGATTTGGCCCTGAATTGGCTTTTGAATGTTTACGACAGTCAGCGGACTGGACAATTGAGAGTGCTTAGTTTTAAGGTGAGTCATTCGTTTTACGAATTTAAACACACTGTATAATTGGTTACAGGTCGGTTTGACTCTTTTGAGTAAGGGGCATTTGGAGGATAAATATCGCTATTTGTTCCGATTGATAGCCGATCCGCAGCAGAAAGCCGATCAGAGGAAACTCGGTTTGCTCCTCCATGACGTCCTCCAAGTCCCGCGGCAGTTGGGCGAAGTTGCTGCGTTTGGTGGTTCAAACATCGAACCGTCAGTTCGTAGTTGCTTAGGCGAACGTGAGAACTTGGAAGTGACGCATTTCCTAGCGTGGTTGAAACAAGAACCTCAATCGTTGGTCTGGCTCCCAGTTTTGCATCGATTAGCGGCAGCAGAAACCGCCAAACATCAAGCTAAATGTAACAGTTGTAAACAGTACCCAATCGTCGGTTTAAGATATAGGTGTTTGAAATGTTTTAATTTCGATATGTGTCAGTCTTGTTTTTTCGCCGGGAGATTGACCAAAGGTCACAAATTGTCGCATCCGATGCATGAGTATTGCGCTGCGACCACTTCGGTTGAAGATATGCGGGATTTCACCAAAGCCTTGAAGAATAAGTTCAAGAGTAAAAGATACTTCACGAAGCATCCACGAATGGGGTATTTGCCCGTGAGATCGGTCTTGGAAGGAGATGAATTGGAAAGTCCCGTCGCGTCCCCGCAACACAACGATATGCATTCAAGGCTGGAAATTTACGCAAGTCGTTTGGCTGAAGTTGAGTTGAGAGCGGCCTCTCCTGAAGACGAGCACCGGCTAATTGCCGACTATTGTCAAACGATTGAAGGTCCAGGGAGTCCGGGCCAACTCATGTTGGTTATAGACGAGGAGCAAAGGGCCGAGTTGCAGGAAATGATAACTGAGTTGGAGGCGGAAAACGCGGCTTTGAGACAGGAATATGAGCAGCTTCAAAGAGGGGCAACTCCGCATCCGCCTCAACCGCAGCATGATGTCCTGGCGGAAGCAAGGCTTTTGCGGCAGCACAAAGGGAGGTTGGAGGCTAGGATGCAGATTTTGGAGGATCATAACAGACAGTTGGAGGCACAGTTGCAAAGGTTAAGACAGTTGTTGGATGAGCCGCCCACTTCGACACTGCAAACTAGGAGTGTGACTGCTTCTCAGTTGAATCAGGACACTCCAGGGAGAGTGAATCAACCACCGCCACCTGCTGATCATCGCTAATCATATCATTTCGTCATATCATAGTTGTAATGCTTGTCTACCATGTTGTTGAAGTATACTCCTACTAACCATATCGTAATACACATCGATGTGTTCATTAGTGTTTGATTCGATGCTAGATATTTATTTTGTTAACGGTTTTTATTTGCTAGGGTCCCAAATCATCAGTTCAATAGAGCATTAAATACCCAAGCCAATAACTTGTGTTTTATTTCAAAAACCATCGAAGTTATGTAATTTTTGCGTGTACATACTCGTATTTTATTTATAAAATCGAAAGAGAAAACGAACAATTTTGAAGGAGATTTTTTTAAAAACACCAGCCAGCCAGCCACGTCCTTAAAACTACAACATTTACTTATCCCATGTCCCCCTTTCACATTTTTGAATATCCTGCGACAGTTTCCACCGACTTTTCGTCTTTTTTATTAAATTTTCTGGCAATATATCAATCTGTGTAAATTGTCAAATCCGAAAGTGCGCGCGCATGCGCTTTGATTTTCAACATTATTTCGAAAATTCGTCAGTTGAACCTTTTTGCCTAATATAAAAGAGTTTCAACTCAATGTTCCTTATTTATTTCCTCTCATTTTGGTGTTTTTCATCTAGCAGATGGTCCAACATTACCTGAGGGGTAGAACTCAAAGAAAAACTGAAGATGTGGGATGCAACAAAGACAGACTCATCGTTTTATGAATTAACGTAAGACACGTAATGATTGTTGTAAAATTTGTAAGCATTTTGATTGGGTCGTTTGAGGTCGGCCATTAAAATTACGAAGAAAACCAATCACTTTAAACTTTTTGATTCATTGAAAAATTATATTTGTGCATATGATTGGTTCATTTAAGGTCGGCCATTATACTAAAATAAGAAGCCAATCCCTTTGAATTTTTGGACTCATTCAATAATTTAAAAAGAATGGTTAGTTCAAATTTGTCTTGATTTTTTGAAATTTGAAATTGGCGCAATTTAGTATAGCAGCTTACTGACCTACTGACTTAAAATGTAGTATGTCTCCAACCGGCGCTGGCGTCCTTTTTAGATAGTTGCGGAATATTATTAAATTATTATTATTATAAAACACGTGTTAAACGGGAATCGGGAAAAGTGAAATATTTGGGTAAATGAAAAACTGCTGTAGCAAAAACTTAATAAATCACTAGTAACTTACATTTGTACAACAGAACAACAACAAACTGACTCGGCAAATAGTAATAAACACTATTCTTGATGTGCGTCTACACAAAATCGGCGTTTCTCCACGACTTGGAAGAACAGACTCCTGGCCCCCTCCACCAGTCGTTAATATCATCGTAATGTCTATGTACTCTGGGCGCATGCAACATTGCACAAAGTCTACACCAAAAGAATGTATTGATGAACTGTCCCGTCCCTTTCCATTTAAAATAGGAATTGTAAAGTGTACTATCTTTATCCAGTCTATTTAAATATGCAGCCAGCTCCGCAGGTCCGGCAAACTCGTCCACGTGAATATAAGAACCTTCCGGAGCGCTTCTTTGGTAATCCTCCGGGCGGGCACCCATCACAATGGGCAGAACATTCTGTCCTAATCCGTTAACGTAGAACTTCTCAGTGATGTAATCACGACAGTTGGAATTTTCGAATGCTAGATAGAATTTGTACTCGCGGTCCAGCAAATCAAAACATTTTTTATCAGAGCGGGGACAAGTCAAAGGGCCACACATGCCGTAGATGTCCACTTGGATGTATTTAGAAAGCTCGCGAGCGTACGCCAATCGCCCGTTACGTGCACCACAGTTCGATACGAACCAAGCCACTTTTTTCGTTTTATTTGCGCTGTAATCGCGATTTTGCACCTTCTGGCGGACCTGCAACAAAAATTTCGTACCTTTTCTTAACCCACATTTAACTTATTCCTCACCTGAGGGTCGAAATAAGTCCACCTTTCGTACGGTGCTACCAGATCACTGTCTCTGCGATAAGTAGCCGTCCAGTTGATTACATCGGGAAATTTAATACTTTGGGTATGATAAGGACATTCTAAAAAATACATGATCCACACTTGGTGTAATGGTCTGGAAACTGAAGGGTGAATGAAATGATCTTTGTAGAGAATTGCATCGGCATCAGCGGCTCTGCTGCGATCATCAGTCAAACTGCACCGGCTTACAGGACAACCGTGAAAACTGCCAGGGCCTGATCTTTGACCCCAAGTGCCTAGTCCATTGTAGGCAAGAATCACTTTCTCCGGGGTATCAAACCCTAAAAAACAAATATAAAATTACATACAACCCTTATTGATGTATGAATATAACACGTAACAACACGTAATTCGCAAAAACGTTTTTTCTCGTTTATTTTTCTTCCTTTGACCAATTATTATACGTTATTAAAAAAATAAATGCAAGTTTGAGTAATTCAGCATTGCTCAAACCCGTGTATTTATTTCTGTTGTAGTTTGATCGAAATTTATTTAGTTGTTAGGCGCCAAATTCACGTGCTTTGTTTTGTTTACTTAACGAATTAGAGCCAGCCGAAAGTGATAATGTTTACCTTGATAATCTTCTGGCACGTACATAAGTTGTTCGATGATTCTGTCCCCATCCGTTTGGTCTGGGAACAGCCTGGGATGTCCTTTACTAGCCGTAGGAAAAAGCGTCCCTCCTCCGAAGAACCACGCTTTTTCCTGGCTTTTCGCCGGTTGTTGTGTCTCATGTTCTTCCACAACAGGTAAGGAGGGAAGTGTTGTGTGAATCAAAACCTCGTCTTCGTCCGAGGAAGGGATCCTCGATTTGGCCGAGGGCCATGTCAGCCGATGATGTAAAGTCACCAGCACTGTGACACCTCCGAAGAAGAAGATTACGAGGCATAGCCGGCGCGCAGAGAGTCGCGGAGGCATCTTCATGGACACTCCATTATTATCTATTTGGAGAGTTTTGGAATTAGGGCCAAAACGTGAAACTCTAACGTCTAATGACAATTTCGGGGGGCGTATGTAAAACGATATCATCTTTTCTGACCGCTTCGAAAATAGAATAATTGCACAAACAAGACACGCAGCTACTAACAATGACCAGAAACTGTAAACGAAGCTTTACCTTATCCATTTGCATCGTTATTAACATGTAAACAATAGGGCAAAAAATAATAAAATGCATTCTGCGATTATTAGTTTGAATTATTAAGTTTTTAAGAATAAATTGTGACCTTGTTCTCTTTAAACTGGTCCTGTCATGTCGCTCCAAATATTTCAACAAAATCGATACCACCTCACAACAGCAAAGTGGATTTTTATCTTACATCAGGAATGTAATATATCTTCAAATTCACTCCATTGGCGTAAACACTGATTCCTCTTATTATTTATTAGCAAAGAAATTGAATAGCAGGAGCAAATGAGGTACAGTTACCTCATTTTTCTTATTTTCTATGCGATTGAAATTATGTAAATTATTACCGTAATTATTCTACTCAAAGAGTGGACCTGTATCACAAAAGTTTTAGTAAAAAACTACTATTACTGTTCTGTAGTCAGTGGACTGATTGCTAGTTTTATCATAAGCTTAAACAGTAAAACTAGCACCATAAAATGTAATTGAAAAATGTCGATAGCGCATTTTATTGTTAATTGTGCCATTTTTGATAAATACATATAAAAAAATGTAAAATTTTGGAATTGCTTTTTATACAAAATCAACATTTCAAATGTAATGCACAAACATCCTAATCTGGGGACACGTAGAAGATATGGAAATGTCGATAAAATAAAATATTGATGGGTGAAGAGTTCTTAATTTCGAATAAACATTATGCAGTAAACAGTTTTAAATACATACCAATAAAAATGTAGAAACAATAATTTTTTGTCCTTGCGACTAGTTCAAAAATCGACTTAATTAACCAAAAACTGTCATATTTGTAAACGTTAAGTGGATTGTAGATACTGCAAAATATTAGGTACGACGCTATCAGAAATAATGGTGAAGATAAGATAGAGAGGAATAACCATGCACCCAATTGTTAGACGATTTTATTTACGAAAAGATTAGTAGTATTAAAGTAACTTACTTTTCGTACATATAAACCTTAAATAAATAACACCTATTTACAATCATTATTAGGATTTTAATACTCGTACCTATTCACATCAATTATTATTATTCAATATTTTGTTTAATAGTTGATATAAACAGAAAATTTTGAAGAATCTGAAAAAATTATTTGGAATGTTGGTAATTCTTTCTACGAGTGGATTAATACAAAACAAAAAAAAGAAAAAGAGTTTTATTTTAAATTTATGTAACTACTTTATATTACTATCGCTAATGTAAATTGAGCAATAGCATATCTTCTGTAAAAGCAGTAACTTTTAATTTTAAGAGAATTAAAAAATATATTTTTTGATTTAGCGAAGAACGAGCAACATAGTTCGATTTCTTAATTAATGTAAAAATATGTTTAACTTTCTAATAAAAAACAGGGAACGCGCTTAACGCGTATACGTTTTAGAAACAGACTACTTGCTGTTTCAAAACTGTATAAAAAATGGCAAAAGCCCACATACTTTTGTGGCCTCAAATAGGACACAAATTAAAATTTTCAGTGTCAAATTGAACTCTAGTGACAAATTTATTGCCAAAAAAAAAGTTAATAAAAGAAAAAACAATTGTGAAATGTAACAGTTATTTTGACAGTGTTTAAACAGACATTATAACTAAAAATTTGTATTAAAAATTATTTATTTAATTAAAAAAATACTTACCCTTTAACATTCCTTAAAAAAAATTACTGAAATTTTGATCAGAAGACTGGCGAGTACTATATTGCAGCCATTAATATACAAAATAAATTTTTCTTTTGATCCATAAATAAATTAATAAACTAAACTGACATTTAGCAACTGTCAAAGACAACTTAAGTAAACCAATACGATTTTAATTACTTTCATTTTGCTGCATTTAAAAGAACATGATCGAAATCCAGTGAGAGTCCAAAAAAATTGAAATGCTAATTATTGGTTTAAGCTAGAAGAAGTGGTAGTGACTATTCTATTACATTTGGAAAAATATTGCAAAAGTTTTGATTGCAATAAAACATTGCGTCACATAACCAGTTGTCAGTAAACACTAATCAAAAATTCAGAACCCTCGGAATCGATTGAATATTAAAAATTTAAACCTTTCCTTCACTTCACACTTGCGAGAAACTATAAAAAATCAAATATTTAACTCACACTTAATAATGATTGTTTTCCTCTTCGACTTCAATTTCTCTATCAATTATTACAATGACGGATTACCGCAACAGGAACAAATGTTTAAATAAAACTATTTGTACTGATAAGCAAACCGCAAAAATAAGGAAAGACAAACTTTGAAACAATTAAATAATAAGATGACTCACCATTTTAAAAGAGTGAAATTGCCGGCATCAGGACTATCAGCCATGCTTTGCCAGCATCCACTGGCAATACGGAAAATCCATACTAAGGGATGGCGCAAGCGCTGCAGGAGTTATCCACTTGCAGGATCTATTTGGGTGTTCAGGACGTTGTAGGGAACTGTTTTTCACCATAATCGATTAAGTATTTAGCTGACTAAGCCAAAATAGCGCTCGTGGTGGTTCATTAATGGTTTAGCCTGGCACCTCCACCATTTTTTCATTCTACTTGTTTTCAGAGGCCCGAAAATTCGGAAAAGGGCTTTTAATTTTGTTAGCTTTAATGCTTTTTTTATTTATCACCATTTTAACTTAACACTTGGCTTTTGTGGCATTCAGAATAAGTTTAACTTTACGTTTGCTAATATTAGCTAAGTTTGAAATTAAATACTTCGTATTTTGTTATTTTAAGTATAAGCCATCAGTCGGAAGTGGTATCAATTAAAATCAAACATCATCTTTAATACTCATGTTTCTCAACTGTGAACATCTTGGAATTAAGTACTCAAAAGTAAAAAAATTGGCAGCTACAGATGATTTACATAACCCAGTATATTTGGAACCGTTTCAAACGCATATTTTTAGATGGAAACTTACTTATAAAAGACAATTAAACTTAAATTTGGAAAATTTCATGACTATACGAAATTTTCTTTACAAAAAATTATTCAGTGTTAGAAAAAATAAAACAAACTGAAACACTGAAAAAATAAAAAGTTTGGTCACAGTGAATGTGTTATGGGTGGCTTTCACATTTTTTTCTATTCTATTAATAATCCTCATAGCAGTAACATGCTCGTAAGAGTATTGATTTGTTAGATCATTAATTTCTAATAGCAGTGCAAGGTGAAGGTGTAAATTTAAAAAATCTGTAACATATTTTTATCTTTGATGATGTTGTTATCTATTATTTCAACCATTTGTACTGAGTTCGGTGCTGAAAAAATTTGTATTTTCTTGGCCTTCACTTTCATTCATTTCTTTGGATCCTAATTTATTAATCAGTTTACTAAAATATCTTTCCATCTATTAACCATTTTTTCATGATTGTAGCTTCTTTCCTGTTTCTATTTATTATTCATCAACAAAAACTTTAAAACTATAAGAATAAAAATTGTTTTTGTGGCAGGATAGTTCCAAATTAACCTTCCGACATTAAATAAATGACTTGTACCCATTAAAATATATTTATTTAAAAAAATAAACAAAAAAGTAGGATTGGAAGTATTTATTTATCATCTCCCGTATACGTTTTTTACCCCAATGATAAATAATTCCTTGCAATGTCTTATTTTTGTTTCATTTGATTCGAAATTGGGGAATACATTACGTGCATTATTAATTAGAATGAAAAGGTACGAGTGAACATTTATCCAAATATACAAACGCCCCGATTTTGTGCAGTTTTTTTTAAACTTCTTACATACACATTCAGCAATATTCATGGACAAATTAAAATTGGCAAAAGAGAATGCTAGTATTTTGATTTAATTAATGACAACTCTAGTAATGAGATGTTATTAAACAATATTTGCTATTATTATCTCGTGTTTACTATTCTTACCCAATACCCACCATTTATTAATTTTAGGGCCGCTTTTACAATCATCCGATAACAATTGTAACTGTAATAATTACGTATACCACAAGTTTAATAACTTGTCGAAAATTCAACTGAGGATTTTGTATAAAAAATAATTGTGTTGATCTTTGTAACTTACTACCAAGAATATCCACCACTTAAAAGAGAAAAATAACAGAGCCCGACATGATTTTTGGTGTTTACAATATTATTGTCATTTTTTAATAATCTGGTCATGCTGATCACAAATCCATCACTCGTTTGTTTATTTTATCACCACACCAGGTTTTCGAAAAAATCTACATAGCAGTAATTTTTATTTATTTCAAAAAATTAAATAAATCATTCGGTTTTTGCGCTTTTTCTGTGAGTTTTATCACCTTTCGTCAAGACATGTTAGTGAAAACAGCATAACATCAATGCACAACCGTGTGGAATGTTAAAATGGATGGCTGATTACTGTTGGTCCATAAAAAAATTACTCTCAGGCGCAAAAACGCAAAAACTAGATGTGATGGAAAGAAACTGTGTGTACTACTGAATTCAGGACACATGAAATATACAAAAACAAACAAAAAATTTTCATATGTCGGCCTGTAACAGAAAAAGTAACAGGATTTCCCCCTTAAAGATTTCAGGTGTTGGTTGTCTTTGAATAATAAAAACCACAACTTGAAAACATTATGGGCGATTTATTGATCCTTTTTTTGAAAAATAAATACATCAACTTTAAAGTAAATAAATGTTTTTATTAAAAACTTTGAATATATTAACAAAAATAAAACACACGATAATTTGATTTATTTTTATTTAATAGAGGCAGTCACTCTGAGCGACAGCGGGAATGTTCAGTTGGAGACTCCAGCAATCCCCTCATGCAGACGGACGACCTGCGTCCGGCGAACACCCTGGATGAAACCCAGGCGGCGACCCCACCATGTTATGTTGCATCGAAAGACTCGCCATGGCATTAACCGTATCCTTATCGTCTTTCTCGTTGCGCACAGCGTCGTTGAAAGAACACCCGGCCGACTTGGCGGCCTCTTGCAAACACGGCCAATGAGCACTTTGTACGCTTATCACTTTCTGGAGCGCGAGGACGGCATTCCCGCACGGGGCCCTCGCCAGCTCCGACGGCGCGATCGGCGACGGACTGTCCCCCAGCAGCACCCGCACGCACTCCTCGGCCGAGTCGCAGATCGAGGGCAGGTCATAGCCCCCCTCAAGCGCCAGCACCACCCGCCCCCGCGCCAGCTGCATCAGCTGCCGCGTCATGTGCCCGAAGCACGCCGCCGACACCTTATAGCCCCCCAGTGGGGGCAGGTGCCCGTCCGTGGCGTCGAAACCGGCAGACACCAGGACGATATCAGGGTTGAACTCCCGCGCAATCGGCATGACAATCGCGCGAAACGCGGCCAAGTAATCGGCATCAGCGAGAGGCGGGTTGAGCCCCCCAGACCACGCAATGTTCACGTTGAAACCCACCCCAGCCCCTGCCCCACACTCCCCCGGGCTTCCAGTCCCCGGGAAAAAATTCCCGTCATCGTGGCGATGCATCGAAATAACAAGAACCCGGGGATCATCATAGAAAATATCCTGGGTGCCGTTTCCGTGGTGAACACCCCAGTCAAAAATGAGTATCTTATGGACACGGTGCTCGCGCTGTAACACCCTTGCGGCGATGGCGACCGAGTTAAAGAAGCAAAAACCCATGGCCTGTTGGGGCTCCGCGTGGTGGCCTGGAGGCCGCACCACGGCGAAGCCGTTCCTGATGTCGCCCGTCCAGGTCCGGACCGCCAGGTCCACTGTGCAGCCCACGGCCATGCGAGCGGCCGGAGCCGTGTACACCTCGTTCCAGGTGGTGTCGGTGTCGACGCCGATGCCGCCGCAAGGCAGGCGCACGAAGGCCGTGACGGGGAGAGAGCTGAGTTTGCTCATGTCCATCTTGTGCCGGTTCATAGAGCTGGTGCCGTAGAGCAGAGCGTGCGCTTCGGAGTGGCACATTTGCAACTCCGTGGTGGAGGCTTTGCGCGGCCGGAGGCGGTCGCACCGAGACACGAGACCCGTTTCGAGGAGGCGCGACCAGATGCTCTGGAGGCGGCCGGCGTGTTCTGGGTGGATGGCGTTGTTGCCGCAAATGCAAGCGTGTTTTAGCATCTGGCTGTCGTATGCTAAGCCCGTTGTTGGGGTCGAGGAGGCGCGACGACGAGAGAGCGTCGGGCCGTCGGGGGCGCCCAGGTGCACCACGGGGCTGCTCAGGGCACGAGACAGGGGGCGAATGCTGGAAATATCAGGGATTATTACTTAATACTCATAATACCCAACAATTCTTCACACAAGAAATGATTCAATTTGTATAAGACACACATTTTTTGCCAACCCCTTAAGCCTGCTCTTGAAATTAACTATAGTAAGATTATTTTACATCAAAATTGTTCAAAAAATTGTCGAATTGGGTCGAAAATGGTATTATGCTTGCCTATTTCAAGCACTTCAATGCGTCAATACTCAGTTTTTTTATTTAGTTACAACGGATACGGTAAAAATTCTCCTTTTCTAGCAAATCAATAATACAATTACATATTTCTCCAAATTTAAGCCGGGTCAAAAAATCAATAAATTATTCGATAACGAAATTACGTTATATTTTAGGATGTTTTTCATACATACTCGTAAATGTATAATTAATTATTCAACAAAATTAACCAAAAAGCTTCAGAACTGGGTCGCAAAAATTGTTACTTTTGCTTTTTCCAAGCGATTATGCACATATTATTCAGTCAGATAAAATTTACCTATAATTTACTTTTTACATTTTGTTAATTTACCTTTTGTTGTATTAGTTATTATTCTTCATAAACGTGGAGTCCTTCTCCCTCCTGATTAGCAAAGGCAATATTGTTTTTCTTGTTTCGCTTAAATAATTGTGGTATTTACCAATACAAACTTTGATAAAATCTTTAAAAAATTCCCGGGTTGGTGCAACCCTGAAAATGATTTTTCTATTTCAACCTGAACTACACAGTTTAAGCCCTGAAAAAAATGAAAACTCTTTTGTACATTTTCAACCTCAATTCATAAAAAAAAAGATATCCAATCTTTCCAATTATGTACCTATAAAAAACACGTTATAAAGAATGGCTGATAATCAAGAAGCGTCTGGACTTGAGTGATATTAAAAAAATATATTCATGTTATAATCACAACATTATAATTATGTAGTCAACGTTTTATCACTTCACGTCGTTATGAATTATACACAGTTGTGTCAGAATAAATAATTGAAAGAAAAAGCCTTTATTTTATACTTGAAAATGTAATTTCATTATTAGTGTGTAACTTGACAAACATTTCAAAACTGCAACAAACAAAACAAAAAATTCTTCACTCATTAACGAATTCTGTAACAAATATTGGCAACGATCTCTAAATGAAGAATTACAGTCCTCGTCATTTTCAGAGGCTACATTGCCACTGGGAACATTGTACTATTATCAAAACCTGAAACGTATTTGATAGTACTGTTGAGGTTGAATATACAAAATTATTATTAGAATTTGGATGACTAACAATAATTACAAATTGACACTGCTTACTCTGTGTCATCGACAACTATATTTAGATGGTTGTGTGTTGGGTGAGGAAAATGATTAACAACGAAGGTAAATAGCTAGGACAATAAGAGGAATATAACCACTTCTTCATTAGTTGTTAAACATAAGCACAAAAAACAAATAAAAAATAAATAAAAACATTGGGACTAATAATAGCTGGCTACATAAAATTTTAAGTAAAACCCCCATAAATAAATAATATTTATTTATTTATGTCTCCATTGATTTACAGTTTTTAAAGGAGTGACCTTCAGTGTTGAGATTTTTAGGTTGTTCAAGTGAAAAACAATTAGTGTCCCTTTATTGCAACCAAAGAAGCTACCTGTTCGAACATGTGAAACCCTCATATTAATACATGAATTGATCAAAACGACATGCTCGAACAATACAGCATAAGATAACAATGGCGTCGGAGATGAGAAAAGGAAAACCCAATTACAGATACTATTTATATCACGGAACGACCTGTGACAGTAATTAATACACTCGTAACTCGACGCTCGTCAATATCTGAACCAACCAAGTAGTTTACGGTTGCTGTACGACGCACGCATCGTGTCTAAATTTAGGTCCATAATGAGGAAACCATTCGATAGCAGGAGAAAAATTAATCAGAACACCACGTAACAAATTCAAAATGTCAGAAAAGGGGTGAACCCTTGGACATAATTACCATTACGCAACCACAAAAGTAAAAAGACAAATATCAATTTAATAATGGTTTTTAATTAAACCAATTTATTTTAAGCCCGTATTAGCAGGAGCATCGTTACACGCAAGTCTAAAAATAGTCCTGAAGAATATCGGGGAACTGCCTCTCGGTGTGCTTAAAATTATTCACCAAATTGAATTATTCAATTAATCAATTTTGTATTCTACGTTAAATACGTGGGATACTCCTGAACTCAAACCTACACGAACACATTTTATTATTCATCAAACAACTTGTGCAGAACATTTCGTACCAGCTGGACAATTCACCATTTCTCATTGTCATTACCAACAAATTTTTATTATAATCAACGAAAATAAATAAATTCTAAAAAAAGAAGTGTTTGTTTTGACTGCTCCAAAACAGGAAAACAGCAGGCTAATAATATTTTTCTCATTTTGCAATTGTAATACCTTCGCGATTCGTTGGCCCTGAGCTCCAGGTCCCTCTGCTCCTGTTCTTCGGGCGGGGGCTGCGGCGGTTGGGGCACCGGGGGCGGCGGCCCCTCCAGCAGCGGATGTCCTAGAGGAAGCGGCGAAGACTGCGTCCTACCCAGCGGCCGGATCACCCCCCTCGACTGCTGAGGTTCCTGTAATTCACTAATTGTGTCCAGGGGGGTTTCTTCGTGCTCGCTCTCAATCGCCGGTAATGAGGGATAAAACGGCAGAGTCCCGGGCAGCATTTGGCCCGTTAAGGGCATTCCCAGCCTGGCGGTGCAGGCGGCACGGACGGCCGCCTCCGAAAGGTCGGGGGAGAGGACGTGGTGGGCGGCTAAAGAAATATTCGGCATCGATGGGCTGCTGAAAAGGGCATGTCGTTGATATTCTTCGGTTTCGCAAGGGGGACTCAGTTCTTTGGGGGGCTCTTGGGGCGGCGATTCGCTGGGTGGCAGGCACGAACTCAGGAGCTTCTTCTTGAGCGACGGGGGAAGGTGTCTTTTACTCATGGGGCTGCAGCGGCGCTCCATCACCCGCTGCTTTAACCGCACTTTCAGCAGATTAGGCTCGGATGCTAAAAACGAGCGTTTTAGTAACTGAACCAAATAAAATCATCATTTCGCTAAAATTTTGAAGACACGATACAAAAGTGAGTCACTTTCTCATTGTCTCATCCGGTGCATCCTCACATGTCATTACGTCTCATTAACTAAAATTATACGTGGCCTTACGAATTTTTACATAATTTACAAAACCATTAACAAACAAACAAATAACTAGAATTTAACATCCTTTTGTGTGCTTGAAATCAATTTTATTCTTATCGGTATCTTGATACGCCAGTTTGAGGGTGGAACTCGGTTCATAACAGCGCAATATGCGAACATAGGTATAAATAAGTTTGAGCTTTTCCCCGTCCTTGGGCAGCAAATTTGTGTTCAATCAATACACACAGAGAGCGTCAAAATGTTGCTAGCATCTATCAAAACATCGGAACACAATCATTTATTCACATAAATTGCTTGGATTTACTTCCTTTTTAGAAATACTACAACGCATTTCTGGAATTTCTCGGGTCGGTTGGCAACAAAGGTATTTAATTTTCTTTCCAAATTAATAAAGACGGAAAATGTGGTGCTTCATTAATTGTTACAAATTGGCAGCGGAATTCGTAATAAAACTTGTAGCCATTTTTTAAAAGCAAAGTTATTAATTGGAAGAATAAAAAATGAATAAAGCACAAATATAATTTTTTCACCACCGAGTACTATTTCATGTAATTATTGATTGATTTTTAAATGACACTCATTGAAGGCTTAAAAATCAATACAAGGGGTAATTCTTGAAACTTCTAAACATGAAACTACTATTACCGCATCATATAATAAAAAAATGTTATTAGCTATTACAGTGTCAGTGCGTGTGTTAGTCTTCACCTGCAGAAAGGAAGTAATTACCTGTTTTCCTTAAGGGAAAATCGTTGTTAGTTGTTGAGTCAGACCCTGTATCCATTCCCTCTGACCTAAAAACCAAACCAGAATTAATCCTCTCATCACAAACGAAAAATTGTTTAGGACAATCCCGTAACTCCAATGGAAAAACCACCGTGTAAACGTACATTTCAGGTTTGGCTCAGCTTCAACAAATATTTTTATGAATCAAACCAAAACGACTACTTATAATTACTCTACACACTTCGCACAAATAAACGGTGTAAATTCAAACCACAATTACATATTTTGAAACGTTCTCAAATTGAATTTGATTTTTGTCATGGAACTTTGCGTGCAAGATTTGGATTTCAAAATTTATGCTCGTGAATTATTTTTAATACACCACGCATGGAACAGCGTTAAAGGTTTCTTGTAATCGGTATTTGGTGTATTTATAGACCCTATAGTCACAAATTTAGAACATGGCATTTAAAAATATACTAATTTTGGTGCTACGTGAACCCCTCCCATGGTCTATCTTATCTCAAGTGAAGTGGAACATCAAAAATCGACTCTATTATCAGAATTGGAAAATCAAAGCCATGATAGTGCGTTATCTAATGTATTCGTTAATTTGTTAGAGTTGTAGAATCAGTGATAAGAAAAAATTCCACTGATTCTAAAAATAAAAAATAATTATGCTTCCTCTACGCAACTTTTAAAAATTCAATGTAAAACCGGTTTATGATTATTGTAGCTAAATAACGAGTAATTCGGCGATTAGAATAAATCCTTGATCGGTGCTAAGCTTGTTGCAAAAAATTCTGTACGTAGTTTTGGCATAAAAATCTATAAACTGTTACGAGTATTCAAATTATTAACGCGTCTACCTACCTTGTTTAGGTCAATTCTATTTTTGTCATAGATAAATTTAATTTGTTTTATTTTTAGTGACGCGGTTTAACAATAAAAACGTCTTAATTACGTACGACAAAAAACACCAGAAAAACCTTATTAAGGTTCAATTCCACTTTACATATTTATTTTTATCTCGGCGATATTTAATTACGTTTGCTTCTCTATAGCGTTTCAATTTAATGGAAGACTGATTACGTAAATAATTGGCTTCCTGATTGTATTTTCTAATGAATAATGATGAAATATCAAAGATTCAAGCTACAAATTTGATGTCTGTGTACGTCAGCATAATTTTCAAAGAAAATTATTAATGTTGAAATTACTTTTGCGAAAATTGCTCACTCCGACACGTTCAAACCAATTTTCTAATTATCTTTTATAGATTAGTTTTCCTGTAGCGGTTTTCTCACAAACCGATGATTAACATAAATTTGTGTAACTCTGTAAATATGTAAATATGATAATGAATTTAAATTCTTGACGGAAGTGATCTACTATTTATTTAAATTTAGTACCCTGACACGAAATTATAAAGAGAACTTTGTGTGTTACAGGTGGTTAACCTTAATGAAAATTAAGAATCAGTTTCTATTAAATAGACGCGGTTTAATTTTAAGCAATGAAAGCGTTAAAATTTGGCAAGGGCCAACTCATTCAGATACTAATTGTTGCTTTTGGCACGGAATTATCCTAATACTCGGTTAGATTTAGAAAACCGACGAAAAATATTGGGTGTCTTTGTAATTTTTTAGATCCATTATTGACAATCAACCAATATTTGAATTTTGTAATTATTTTTGGAACAAAGCAGGTATTATGAAAGTAAGTTCTAAAAATAATTCATTTTATAACCGACTTGGTTATAGAGATCATAAAATGTTTTAAAACTTAAGCAGCCTAGCTGATAAAATGTCACTGTCTTGATATTCATATAGTTTATTTTTAGAACGATTTTACAATTCACCTTCAGCTAAAATTATTTTTAGGACTAGAATTTTATTCACATACGATTTCGCATTTGAAATTTATGGAATAACGATTTTTACATTAAGAGATACGTACTTCAAATTTAAACAAACCGCAGTTTACATAAGCTTCGAGAATTAATTCCAGTTGTAACATTTTATTGATGAATAAAGTCCAATTGATTATTTTTAGCTGGCTATAATTAGCATTTATGAATACTTATTTACAAAAATTAGAGAACGATTTTAACAATGAATGAGCACGTTTACTTTACAAGATGTAGTGGCTATAATTACGTCATTATGTATTATGAAAATAAATCGTAAAACGTAAATGCTTTTCTAATCGGAAAGATTCTAATTAGTTTTATCAATCGAAACTTTTAAAATCTGAAATATTGAAAATAAACATACTCAACAGAAGAAACCTGTTGCAAATTACTCCAACTTTAGTTTCGTTCTACAAAAATTTGTTAGTTGATTACAACTTCTTTAGCAAAAAGTTGGATAATTTCGACTGCTTGAAGCTTATTTATCTGATTTCAATAATACATTCAACTTCCAAAAGTGAAAAAAAAAGGAAAATCCGTTGAGGAATCCATTTATTTTTAAAAACTAACCACAGAAAACTGAAACCGATAAATGGTAAGTACTAAAAGTAATAAAAAAATTCGTTATTACACCGAAACATGAAAGGTTGAAGACCAAAATTATGTATTCTCGAACCTCGCCTAAAAATCAAGAAGTTAAAAATAATTTGTGTTATGACAGTAATTCTCTTATGAGTAAACAAATCTATAATAAACGTGTCCTAAAAAAACATTCAAATACACAATTCTTTTAAGTTTTGCCGAAAAAAATTCTTGCACAGAAATATAATTTTGATGTTAAGGTTCCTTCCTTTTAATCCTCACCAGGTATAACTCAGAAAAGCCTTAGCATTAATCATTTTCCCCAATCTCTCGCAAAATTAACTAATTACATCATAACACATAATTTGAAGTATTTTTTTACATCAAACAATATACATATATATCAGACAATACATGAATAAATAATTATTTTATGTAAAATTTTAATTTTTGTTTAGAAATACAATTTTACAATAAGTTTCAGAGTAAAAGAAAATGACTATCAATCTAGAAAACAATTCATAAATTTTCCACCATACGAGTACCAACAGCAATTTATTTAATTGAAAAACACTTGTAGAACATAATAAATCATACTACTTATTATAATTTGATTTCTTACGTTGTTTTAGGTGTGTGTTATTCAAAATTCAAATTAATGATTATCATTACATAATAACCATGAATTAATTGATTTTGGTTTTGCGTTACAACAAGAATGAACATTATTCAAATTAATATTCATAGAACAATTATTATTCATAATATGATTAGTAGCAGTGCCAACTCCTCAAAATACGTTATGTTATTTATAATAACAAAAATTAAAAACATTAGGTATCCAACTTTGTACACAAAGCTCATACTGTTTATTACCAGAATTGTAAAATAGGGTAAGTGGCACGTAGTAGTCCCTGGATGGGGACTAAAACAAGATCCTTAGTACCATAATAATTCTGAGAAAACAATGTTTTAGAGAATCAATTATTCAAATAATTTTGAATCATTTATCCACCTGTTCTATATAGTATTTTGAGAAAAAAACTACCTACACCTCAATGACCTATTGATTTTGTTTACTGTAAGCAGACCAGTAACAACGTTACAATCAACACATTTCAAAAGTGCAAAAAAGATCGATTACGTTACATTTTTAATGATAAAATGCCCCGGTTTTGTATAATAAATGTCGAATTCGTCCCTTTGTGAAGGGGTACTGATAATAAATATTCTACTCGTTTTATCTTCGATTAATTTGACGATTTGAATGAAACCGTATAACTGCAGGTTCGATTGTTGAAGTGGTCTTGAAATTTTTATTAGTTGGTGTCGTGATTAAGTCGTGAAGTAAAAATTTTTCAGGAGGAGATCTATATCAGTATTTTTCTGAATCAATACATGCGCGAAGAGCGTTTGTTTATAAACAAAATTTAAACTTGAACCAAAGAAAGCACAATGAGAAATCAATTCCTGCAATAAAAGTTGTCGTTATGAAACCAATAATACAACGGTGGAATAAATCGATCGTGTTTGTTTTAAAAGTTGATGTAATGTTAGTGGATTCCCGTAATCTTTTTATTCGAGTCCGATGATTTTATCATCAATAATAAAATTCCCGAATCGGTTCGTCCCCGGAAATATTCCGATCACGCAGTGCGACCTCATTGTTTACAAACAGCAACGGTTGGCAAGAATGCAGTCCGTCAGCTGTTGCACTCACCAGCAGGAATTGTCCGTCCTGGACGTCTTGGAGCATCCCGACGCCCTTTGTCTGAGGAACGCCTGCAGTTTGTGCTTGACTTCCGTGGAGGCCACGGCGCTCTCCTCATGCTTCTCCTTCTTGCGCAGCGCCTCCAGCTGCTCCCTTTGGCGCAGCTCCTGCAGCTGCTTCTGGCGCTCCCAGAACTCCTTCAGGTGCTGCCGGAGCTGCTGTTCGTGCTGCTCGGCGAGGTGCTTCTGCTGCTGCTGGAAGTGCTGCAGCAGGATCTGGTGCTGGAGCTGGTGCTGCTTCTTGATCTGGAGGATCTGCTGCTCGAGCTCGCGCTCTGGCGCCTCTCGCTGCTGCTCGGCCATCCTCCTAGGCACGGTCCATGACACCCTCACAACCACTCACCACGGCACTACAACTGTCAGAATTAATTCAGCAATTATGTGTGAGGTCATTTCGGTCGCAGTTCGAACGCTGAATATAGGAACCCACCGCAGCAGCGCGGACGGAAGCGCTGTTGTCGGATCGACGGGTATTGATAAGGCGACGACGACGACGGCAGGACTGTCAAACAGAGCGCCGCCACACGAAGGATCGACGAAACACCAACATACGGAGATTAACACCTTCCTTTTCCAATACGTTCTCTCGGCCATTTGAATCACCTCTCCTGCTACGCGACGGACAACTCTTACCGACCTTGCGGGTCCTGCAGACAGGGGCGTCCCATACGCAAAGTCGCAGCAGGAAACGCACAAACACTATCGAAATGTAAAATGCCATCGGCTGAATGAAAGATATTATTATTGAATGAGTGGGAGATAGGCCTTATTCAAGAGTAAAATTTGCATCACGAATCAAATACTATATTTCTTCTATTCCCAATTTCCATAAGTCAACAAACTTCGTTAAAACACAGTTACTTTGTCCCCCTCATTATTTCAAATTTTGCTATCTCTGCTTCCGCTTGTGCTCATTTTACACGAAAATCTCCGTCCCTAATGGTTTCCTGAAAAATTAGTTGACGACTGTTGAATAAGATGAAAAATTGGTCTCTCCCTTAACATTTTACGTACTTCGAAACCACACAAACTCCTTTACTGACTAAAACTGACGTGTTTTGAAGACTTTTTTTAGTAAACTTTTGGCGAAGCTGTTTTAGAGATTTGTTCAGTGGCGTATTTAAGTCGATTGCCGCCCCTCACTATGACTTTTGGACATTTGTTGTCGTATTTTCCTTTTGTAAGACACATCACTCAAAATCAACCTTCAAAATTTTATATATGGTACCACCCCTCTCGTGACACCTCAAATGAACTGCCACCTACTGCATAAACTGCTCGAAAAATGTTTAGGATATTGGTGTTTTAATATACACTGCTCTAAAACAGTTAAAGAGGTCCAATTATTCTAACATCAAACAAATTCTATCAATTTTCGAGCAAAATAAATTAGTAAATATGAATCTGCTTTTAACTTTTTTTTAAGTTGATTTTCTCTAAAATTCAGTAATATCCTTAACTTTTTTCAGTTCTAGCACAATTTCTGTACAAATGCAAGGTAGTTCTGAAAATTAAATTAAAAAACCTGAAAAAGTTCTTTGTAATGTCACCAAACGTGCACTTGATTTTTAAATGTCTCCTTTATTTTCTAAGATATCCACTAAAAATAACCTTGTATTCATTTATAAAGTTTATGTTTTTCAAAAACGTAACCATTTTCCATGGAAACGTTGTCGCTGACTTTTTTCAAAGACATTTTTCTGTATTGTGTACTACTCAGACTTTTTCTACCGTTGCTCATGGTTGATTTTCTATAGTATTAATTAAAACTATTAAAAACTTCTTAAATCTTATTAGCCAAACAATTAAGAACTTACGAATTAAAAAAATACGACGAAAACTTAAAATCTGATCAACTGATAAAAAAAATGCAACCCGTCTGTTTACTATGTATTTTTTTAATCGAAATAAAGATATTTTTGCCGCCCATTTGCCCATATGTGTATATGCCACTGGATTTGTTGATACATACAGGGTGTTTACGGTCTTGGAGTTGAAACTTTAAGAAAATGATTTGCACGATATAAGAACAGTAATGCCGTAGATAAAACGAAAATTTACGTTGTAAAGGAAAAACATTTATTTTACACAATTTGTTTGGGAACTGCTGTTAAAGTAAATGTTTGAAGTTGGCTCCATTGCATTGAAGGCAAAGTCGGACGCGTCTTAGTAACGAGCGACAAGCTTTTTTTTCATTTCCATGGAAACAATTTGCTTATTTGTTACAACAATGAAATTTTGTTTCCTTATATAATAATTCCAGTGTCCATCAAATTTTGGACCTATATTTAGAAATTAAATACACTATTTCTGCACTATTCTATTACCAGTTAAAGTTTCGACTCGTAGACCGTAAACACCCTCTATTCATTGAGTTATACATTCTTAAATTCTAAACAAATTATGCACAACCTCAAAAAAATTGCAAAGTAAATCTGTTGCAAAAACATTTTTTGTACTTTTGCTTTTATCAAAAATCTCTAGATGGTAATCGGTTAACTCAACCATATATTTAAACTAGCTAAATAAAAGTTATCTAACAGTGGAGAAGTTTTCCTCGTTTCCTGAAAAGTTAATGAACCTGCAGATTGTATACTTTCGAAGTAGACCCATCAAATCCACAGTTATATGATTTTACTTTCTAGATCTAAACCCAGATTTTAAGAAGAGAACCGTTAAAAGCGTATAATTCGAATGAAACAGTGATTAAGCAGGGATGCTTTTTTCATTTATTGGCAATTTTCTTTTTTTCTTAATGGCAAGCAATATTTTCAAATTAGATAATATTGGGCAGGTCGGGATATATCTGAGTAAATGGAGCTGAAATCTGTATTCAGTGAAAAAAGTTACACCTCTGTGCTAAAGTTACTTTTTTTTTAATTCTATAAACCTCTGAACTTGAAATTCGTGATAAAAAATTCAATTTTATGCCATGACATAGAAATAAGACGCCCAGGTCATGTACCTTCTTTTTGCAAACCTGCGTAATATACTACATCCTATATCTTCTTATTAATGGAATCATGGCATATATGAATTACACAGACGCACTTATCTAAACATGGAGCTAACACCACATAAGTCGTGTGTGTGGTGATTAATCATCAGGAAATACGTCAGAAAGACTTGATTTAATTGTAATAAGACAAGTAAATCTTTATCTTATGCATATTTTACTAAAATAAGGTGTATGACAAATGTCACTGGTCTGTGTTGAATCATTAGGTAATGATATAATCATTGGTGATTATTACGATAGGTAGTAATTTCATTGATTGTAAATCAATGAAAAATGCTAGAAAACGCTAGGTCCATATGTTAATCAAACATGTTCGTCACTTGTCCTTTAGGACTTTCAGAATAGATAAACGATAAACATAAAAAAAAAACAAAAAAATAACAATAAAAGAACATGAATGGATCAAATTTGGTAACGGTACTAGTACTATTCCATTCTGATTATTCTTATTATTTATTCAAAAAATAAGATAATATTGGAGTATTTTTACAAGTGCAAAAGGCGATAATTCCGCTGCTCCATAAAACTCATTGTCAGTTTAAAGATTGGCTTATGAATGGAATGAAACTTTGTGTGCTACGCCGCTGATCGCTGATTAAATAAGACTTGGCAAAGTCTCAGTACGCAATCGCAAAACATCGCCCCAATTTTAACATTTTTAAGCTGAACCCAAGAAATTTTTTGTTGAACTATATAATTAAGAAGAACCTGCAAATGAAGACACATGTTTCATATAAACCTGTCAGAATAAATAGGAAAACTGGGGATGAAGGTAAATGTGTCACGTGTAACTTGCCACATGCAACAGTTACATTGTTTTTATCGGGTCAGCTTAGACACGTGGCAACATGGTACGGAATGTAAAACACCAAGGTTGAGATAAAAATAGAAAATCTTTATTATAAATAAATCCATTTTTTCATAGCGATTCACAAATAGAGTTGGAACGGCGTAGCACATGTGCTTTAATACTGTTGCGTAGCATTTTCGTAGGCTCCACTGATTCAAATAGAATCTTCCGACTTATTATTAACTTGAGGAACTGCTGATTTAGTTAAAAATAAACGCTACTTCACGCCGCAGAGACAACCACACCAACGAAATGCAAAATTCCACACTAAACATTTTCTTCACCACTCACACTATTCACAGAAATTTACTTGAAGCAGCATTGCTGCAATTACAAGTTTTTAAACAAAATTATTAAATTAAAAGTACAAACCTACAGGCTGTCGTCTGTACTAGACGGAAAAAAAATACTTTTAGTTTTTAGTATTTTTTTCTTTACAAGAATAAATCGAGTGATTCAAATTTTCATAATTTTCTTAAGCTGCAGTCTCCAGATAATTTAAAAAAATTGCATATCTACTAGCAGAACGACTTTAAGTCCCGGAAGAAAAAAGTTTTTGACTAGCAAGTATACTTAAATTTTGAATTATGAAAAACACGTAAAAATCAAATTGAATCTTGCTCTTGGATTTTTCTTCACAATTATTCACTGGTCTTTATAAGATGGAGGGGGTCAAATAAAATACCGTAGCCTTTGTGCTTGTACCTCTTTTACGTTTTATTCATAAAAAGGTATGAATATATTGGGGGTTATTATAATAAAATGGGATGATACTGATAAAAACCGAAAAATTCTTGGGATCGTAACCAAAGGAGGATGGGTTTTGTACGTATGAAATATTTACAGAGACTAGAGCTTATTGGCCTTAATTTGAAGGATGTATTTTCACACTCACTGAAAGCATTTTGTGCGCTGCAACACAGGAAATCAACAAAACTTAATAAATCAAATCAAAATTTACAGATGGCAAATGCGAAAACACATCCCAGGGTTTACACAATTAAAAACAGATCTTTGAAAAAACTGTACATTCTAGAGAGCTATAATATAGAGAGATTATCGTCGATATGTCAGGCAGACCTACAACATCTGCTTAAAAAAGAATAGAGTATCAAAATATAACTAACTAAAAATACACTAAACACGTGGGAAATTAGTTTCCATTGCACTTATACTAAAAATCGAACAAACTTAATTAATCATAAATACAAATAAAACTCGAGAGAGCGTAATGTAAGTCCTACCAGTCAATTTCATAACTTAAATCTTATAACTACAAGACAAATGTGTCATTTATATCGAATTTTTCACCATTATAGTGACTTCCACTATTGTCCAAAATTAAGACAAAAATTCACGATTAGTTCAAACTCGACGATAGTGGAAGTCGGAACTACTATTTGTCCACAACTAAGAACAGCCACGATTAAACCTGTCAAAATCTTAATCGATAAAAGGGTAAAATTGCATTTTTAGTAGTTCTTAATGATACAACCTACTATTTGACATATGTATCTATGTGTACAATTTGTTTTTAAAATCGAATATCGCATGATATTTGTTTCAGTTTCCAGTCATTAAAACAGCAATCAAACGAAAAATTGAACTTATTGCTTTATCGCCTAATGATTCCTAACACAAGCCTTTCTGTCACTGTACTTAATAACAGTCTGAACGATAGCTAATTATCCTGGTCATGGCATTTGTGTCACATGTCTTAAGTTAAAATAAAGTACGTAACACTACACGTCCTGCAATAACCTACAAACTATCCTCACTTACCGTTCCAACCGACCTGAGTCAGTTTCGAGTAAAAGGTAGCCGTATAAGTGAATGGAAACGGACCTTATGACTAATCCTTAACTAAGTTAGAGAGCTGGGTTAGGTGGGCTATCACAAGGGCTTACGTTAGTGAGTTACAGCTCTTTGGCTCATTCTTGTTTGTGCTGTTTTGTGCTACGTACACAAGACAAATAACAGTTGAGTATTTTCGTAGGCCTAACGGAGCTGCGGATATGTTCAATAGGGCGTGAACCGGTTATAACCGCTCCGATAAACAGCAGCCTGAAAATTTAATTTATGTTAGTTTTTTTTTTTTTGGATGAGGACGTACCCCGTATCCGGCCATTGGCCCAATCCCGTGTCCCAGATAGGGATCAGCGTAATCCCGGCCGTAACCGGCGACAGCGGCGTAACCGGCGACGGGTTGAGCGGCTCCGTAACGCGCCGCAACTGCCGTATAGGTGGCAGCAGCAGCGTAACTCGCCTGTTGGGCAGTCGACAGAGGTGTTTTTAATAGAGGTGTTGCGGCCGCAGCAGCCTAAAACAAAGAGCCATGCACAGCCATGCACATCTAAAGCCACTAGATGCAGACACATCAAGGCTGTGCTATGTACAACATAACGCACGTCAAAATCTAGAAGCACGCTTCTAAATTTTGACGATTCGGCTTGTTAATTGTGAAGACATCGATTAAGTTAAAACATTAACTCGTATCTTCCAACAATAAAAGGACATGAAAATGGTTATCACTTCACTAGAAATGTTGCTTAATTTAAAGACGTGAAGAAACACCTCGATTTTTAAGAAATAAAAACTTACTTCATTTTATTAACAGGATATTATCACCAGCCAAAAAAATACTTCTACTAGCGAAAACAATACACGTCGTTTTGATGAAGTTAACACAGTGTTGCAGTAAAACGCAAAAACCATAGTAGAAAATGAAATTTTTCAAGTTGCTGTTTTTACATCAAAAAGTTCCTTCCATTTTTAAAGTGAGAACTCGGAAATTAAAATAATAAGAACTTGGAGAGATTTTAAGTATTATTTTTAATATTTCAACATCCTTTCGGTATATTTAGGAAAAATTTAATGTTTCTGTAGTTTGTTTGCCAGCGATTTGAAAATTTTTCAAATCGTGAATCAAGTTAAGTTTTTGTTTTCTCAAAGTTGACCGAACTAACCTAATCTCAATTAAGATTTTTAATATTTTAATTTTAGAATTCTCACTATAAAGATAGGAGGAAGTTTATCATCTAAAAATAATTGAAACAGAGCCGAACTTATTCATCTTATCAAAGTACGACTATGCGACTTCGCTGCCATACGTTGTAAATTTGGAACAACATTTGTTTTTATTTAACTTGAAATTTATATTTTTTTGGTGGGCTAAAACTTGGAATATCCTGTAAGATATGCAGATGTCTCAGAAATACCAAAAAAAAATTCAATCTCAGCTTGGTAAGACGTAAGCATGATTCAGAAAAATTATCTATTGGTTCTACTGATTAACCTATAGTTAAAAGAATTACGGAATGAAAGCAGTATTAAAAAAAATAAAAAAATCTACATAGAAATTAAACACTTGCGATACTTGAAATTTTAGCTTGTGTCCTCATAAAAAATTAAAAGCCACAAATTTAGAATCAAACTAGGAAGTTCCCATCCTGAGTCATACTCATAATTTGTCTTTCAAACAAATCGATATGAAACATTCTGCGTATCATTTTAACAAAAATAAATATTAACCGTGTTTTTCTATTTTTGCCTAATATATCTCTCATTATTTAAAATTGTGCAAAAAACCTACAGTGAGTTAATTTACAGACAACTGCCTTCAAAGGTTTGATCGCCACTAGATATAAAATATTTTAGTCGACTTAGAAACCAGACATCAGTTGAATTACGAATCATTTAGATTATTCTAACTTGTTTCGTTTCTTTTAAGATTTGTATAGAAAATTATGCAAGAAAAGGTGCTTGTAATAAAAACCTTATACTCCCTCCCACGAGGTATTTGAAGAGTTACACTCAACCTAACAAAATAATACAACTTTTTTTACAATATTCAACAAGAAATAAAAGTTGATAGACATTCCGCCGTCGCAGAGACTTAGCTAAAAATATCTAGAGACAAATCTATCCATAATACATTCCTATAATTAACATAATTTATAGACAAGACATAGAAACCATCAAAAGTTACGTTTATCAAATAAAATGTTTCGACTATTTTAAAATTTGTGACAGAAAAATTTTTAAAAATATTTTTACCAGACAGTACCTAAAACTAAAAATGTGTTTAATGAAAAATAAAGTGGAAGAAAAAATGTAGAGGTTTCGTCTCGATAACTGGAAATGCAATTCTTTTATATAATTATGCATGCATCTAAAGATACATACGTATGTATAATAAATTTAAAATAGTAAGTAATACACCAAAAACACTTAACATTAACGTAAATTACAAATTGTTAAAGTTAGTCATAGTTAGCAAATTCGGATAGTAAGATTAAGAGTAAAAAATCACAATTAAACATACATTCTGTTGTTACATTGCTAGGAATAATAATGTATGCTTAATCAAGTTCTAGTGTGGTAAAAAAGACGTCTACACGTCGCCTAGACAGTTATACAATATTTATGAAACTAAATCAATATTTCTACCGATTCAGTTTCACCTAACGCGATGTGTAAACACTCATATCACATTAGAGTGGCAACTTCTTGAATAAATAAAAACAAGAAGTTCCTCTAAGAACGATGACAAAGTTGATAAGAAAAAAATGTTATGTCAGATTAGATTCTATAATTCTTGTTCGGATTGCAACTCAATCTTACCTGTAATCTATAATTGGGATCAGCTGCGTGGGCAGCCAGAAAAGGGTCATAATAAACGCTGCCATCTACAGGTAATGTGTTCAAAACGGGAGTGTAACCGTGTAAAGCTCCAGCTAAGGGCGTCGGATGCCTCGCAAAAGCAGCTGCAGCTGCTGCAGCGGCTGCCGGATATGCTGCCCTTGCTCTTCCTCTCTGAATGGCCGCCACTCCAGCTCGCAGTGTGGCATCGGACCATTGTATTACCGGAACTAGAACAAGTGTAATTGATTTACAAAATAGCGGGATGTTGTACATACCTGTTGGAAGCGTTGGTGGTTTCTTAGTTTGTACTCTTGCAGTTGCATTATTGACCTAACGAAAATAAAAAACAAAAACAATAAGTGTGTTAACTCAAATCTAATATAACCACTTGTTTTATTGCAGCATTTTGTAAACAAGTGACTATATTAGATTCAGTAAGGATGGTAAAGTGTTCTAACCGACACTAACGATCCTTACAAGGGCCTAACAGTTCACAATTTTAATAATCTTAGTAATCTATGGAAAAATCTCACATTACCGGGTCTTGTACTGCGTATTAATGAATATAAATATTTAATCTAAACTAGGACCAGTAATATGAAATCTCTTAACAACACTTACTTAATCACTACTGTTTTGTGGAATGTTTTATAACCTCAAGAAAATATCATAAATCAATTTGAAAACAAAATAAACTAAGTTGATTTTTAGTTGAAAACTTGCCAAAACATTGAAAACTTATTTGAAAATTTACATAATTATTAATCTCACAAAAACTTGACTCTGAATATAATTTTTCTTCCTCTTTTACTACCTAAACTAATTAATATAAACCCAACAACAACCAATAAACCAAAAATCTTAATTTCCTTATCACTTATGCCTGTCTTCTTTTGTAGTTGTTATGATTAAACTCTGTACTACATTTACACTAAAAAACTAAAATTCGAATGTGTTGTATAAACAATGAACAAAATACAAAAGCTAATTCAAGGAAGTTTTAGTCTCATGTTTAGTTTTTAAATAAAATCTATTTTGCTATCTAATATTTTTTTCTATCTAATAATAAGACATCAAATGCAAATTGTGACCAAATCTCATTGCAAAAAGGTACGATATTAAAATATGCTAGTAACAGACTGGGCTATGCCTTAGATTTTGGAACAGTTATTGTAATAGTGATGATAGTACTAAAAAAGATTACTACAATGGTGAAAACTGATTCTTTAAAGTTGCTCTCCAAGGCAAGTTATTCCAATCAGGTGTTTCTGTGAAGTTCAAGACAAAATTTTGAAAAAAAAAGTCAATTTTTATCAGGTTTTTGGTACTTGAAAGGGTTTAGTGACGAGGCAGTTGTGACGTCACGATTTCTTACTTGGGAAGCGAGCATCTCGGTTCTTTTTCATCAGGATTTTTTTTTAAGAATCTTTAACATAAAATTGATAATGATGAGTTGTCAAAGCCTTTAATAACCATAAGTGATAATTCGATTCTCGATGGTAGTACTTATTTTAAGGCAATTAGCATAACTCCAAAAGCTTTGTGGAATGTCATACATTACATGAATTAACTCAATAACACAAAATTAGAACTCTGATTCAGTGATTCCTTTTTTAAGTTCGCTGTGTATCGTGCAATTTCGTTGCATACCTGACTTGACCTGACCTGACTTATCAAAAGTATATTCAATACAGTGTGTCGATGCCATAACAAAACTGGGTTATGGGTTGTTCTTGGGTGTGTATATCTAGTCTTAAGCTATCTTAATCTAGACTTAGGTGGTAGGGATCTTAAAAGTAAGATACGTGTGGTACTGTTGGCTGGAGCGTCACCAGGGCCCCCGGCCCGCATTGGGGGCCTTGGCGTCGCTCCGCTGGCCTTATCCACTTACCTCCTCGGCGGCCCGTGATCGGGAGGGAGGGGGATCGGAACTACAACTGTCGCGTCATCATCGCAAGTTCGCAAGAGCCAATTAAATGGCCGACACGGTCTAGAGACAACGTACACACATTGGAGAACCGACAGCTGAGAGTGACTTACAGAACTGATATAACTGATAGTGTGTGCGGCAAAAGAACGTCAAAACAACACGTGTGAAGCGGGGAGGTGCTACCGGTTAGTCACTAAAGCCAGCAAGCCAGCCACACGGGGGTTTTGACCTTGTTTTACCGGGGAGGGACGGGACAGGCCAGTGCTACACGTAGAGCTATATCATGCACACCTCTATTTTTCTTCCCTCAACCACGGTGCCGTGTAGTCGGTCTCGTGCGCGCTCCGCATCAGCACTATTTGCGAATGTTACAAAACCGAACCCCTGCATGCAGAGACAGACAAGACATGCATTATAAACAGCTCTTCAAACTCGTGCAATGACATGATGACGTTAGACATTAGACATGCTTCTGTCTAGAAGCCTCATTCCACACTCGCTCACTAGTCTCGGCTCTCGGGTTAGACTACTTTACACTGTTAAGCCTCAAGTCGGCGGCGGCATTCGCTCCACGTGACGGGAGTGCGCCAGTGCGCCTAGCTATGTACACTACCACTCGCCGCCTCTCTGCTCATATCCATCTACTCGACGCCGCCTCCACCGATCAACACGGTGAAGATGCGGCACTTTCTCTCGCGCTCGACGACCACTTTGAGCTGTGTGGCTCGGTTTTGTACACCTTCATCACTGAGAAAGACGACAAACACAATTTCCTCCGCCTGGATGGCAATTTCCTTCATTGCAATTCAATTTCGTCGCTTCCAACTCCGACGCTTCTCTCCTTATCAAATTCACTACACGCCTCTTCTCCTTACTCCTCTTCACCTAAGCGAACTATAAAGTTAAGAGCAAGCTAAAGGGAAACACCTGAGCGAACCTTGCCACTCTTTCAAGAGACAACACCCCACACTACAAAATTATCTCTGTTAATACACAGCTATAAAACTACAACAAAATTGATTGATTTTTTTATGGCCGGTGTGGATGTTTGTAATGGAGTTTGTGCAAAAGGTGTATGGCAAGTCATACACGGATGTGAGTGCTGTTGCCGACCTTCGCTTCAGCTCGCTCTTAACGCTGTTACATCTAGTGTGGTAATTATTACTGATCTAAGGCGACTGTTAGACACACACACGTAAAATGAAGTTGCTGTTATGTTCAACTACTTGTGGATTATTAGGCATGTAACCCCTTAATCGGTTCGTTTCTCAGTGAGCAAGGTAACAAAATTCCAAAGCTAGAACACACAACTCAAAGCCCCCGTTGAAAACCAACACAGAACAGAATACAAACAATACGGGAAACTGACAAGGCAATAAGGAACTAACAGAATCGAGCCTGCACTGGGGCACTCTTTACTTTTCAGGTGATCAACTGCAGGAATGACAAATGTAAAATCCAATTATTTAATGTTAAACCTGCAGTAATCGCCCCGAAGTCATTTTTTAAGTAAATGGATATGAAGATCGGACAGATCATGTCAAATCAAAGACGAACTCAAATAGCTGCTACAGCACAATCATTATATGAAAAAAACCAAATCTCACTACGCCATCATATGTCATATGTTTAGTAAAAGTCATCAAATTGCACTTGAACGATATTTGTATATAAGATAATGTATGTTGTATTTATAGTAAATAACATGCATCATATAATAATTACACTGCGATGTCAAATTTCTCGTGTGAAAGAGCCTACTCAGCTTTGCTGCTATCAAATCTAAGGTGTTATTTACCAGGGTGTTATTCACTGAAAAAGCCCATAGACAAGTGCAATATGCCCATACATCATTCTATTTATTGTGCCAACCACAAAACAATTATTAGAAAAACAACTCAATGAGTTATCCCATGCATTCTCCTCTGCGACTTTTTACTCTTCCATTGCCATTTCTTGTTAATAAAACAATCCAATAACTGCAAGTGTTATTCTTTTTCTGTCTTCATTGTCACCTTCTTGTCGAACTAATATTCCAAAACTTGCATTTCAATTACTACAAGTTCATGCTTCAAAGCCAGACAATAAATCCAAACACACTGACTATTATAATTATGAAAACTAAAGTTATTCTCTTTGTGTAAAAATAAAGATTATGTTAACGAAATTGTCATGCACTTCTTTAATATAAACCATACTTCCAGAGTTTAGCAAAAATAAATTAGTAGAGATAAACTGCTTTAGTAAAGATTGGACGAAATTGAAATGGAAAACAACAAATTCATATCAAATTAATATTTCTCAGGAAGTTAACTGCTATTATCTAAGTGGTATTATTTTGTAAACATACAAAGCAACAACCAATTGTTGTTAGATTCAATGAATAATTATTTAAAACCAAACATGCAAATATTTATGTGTGATAATTTATAAAAGTTTTTTTAAATGATCCAAAGCTATTCTACAACTAATCTTCAAATCTAACCAATTCTAAGCTATACGATTCTGTAAAAAATGTATTATTAGTTTTGATAGCAGCTTTTACGTAACAATGCAAAATCTTCAAAAATTTGCATTCATAAACAAGAAAAGTATGTTCATGCTTATATTTAAAAGAAATTAAGTGTTAAAATCACAACGAATAAAGAAAAAAAACAGCAACATAAAAACTATTAAATATGTACAATGTTAACACAGATGAAAGATAAATAAAGAAAATTAAACAGAAATAAAATGGCAGTTTAACATGATATCTAGTTAAAAGTGAATAATGCACAGTCTACAGGCTTTAAAAAGTGACTAAAATCCCCAATAAACGCATGTAACGATCTTACATAAATTGTTAGCTACCAATTTCCTGAAATAAAAAAATATGAACAGTGAATAAATAGCAAAACAACAAACTTGTAAATGCTAGATTAGTTTCAGAATAGAATTCAACAAGACAAATAATACATCTCAGAGTTATTGCAGAAAAACAACGTGATATAAACAAAAGCAGGTTAAGTTGGAAACTAACTATAGGAAAAAGTGGCACTGACTCGTCGAAAAGTGAAACGTAGACAAAGAACCAGACAAAAGAAAAAATATTCCAAAACATCTATTTTGGAAGATTTTTCACGGAGAAACATCTGCAATAACCTATAAAAATTTTAATAGCAACATAGCTGGCTCAAGATAGTACTGTATCTATAATGGAAGTTGTACACTTTCACATACCTTGGATCCTCTTTCGTTGAAAATTATTTCTACGTCGAGTATTGGGCCAAATTGCTGAAAACATAATCAATTTTAAGTCATTCGAAAGAACAAAAAACTATTTATGCCAATAATCGACTAATAAAAGCCGACCGCAATTTAATTAAACGTTTCAAGAGTGTTCTGGATTGCGTCCAGCTCTATAAACTGGCACACAATGAATAAAACATGCGTTTTTTGCTTAGTTAAATGATCGAATAGCTCTTACCCCGAACATGGCCCGAAGATCGGGGTCTCTAAACCGAAAAGGAATGTTAGAAACGTGCAGCCGTTTAGGCTGGTTTTTCGAGGGGTCTATGGTCGCCGGAGTCCCTGACGCGCTGGTGTCGGATGCCTCTGACGTCGGAGGTGCCACCGCACCGTTCGTCTCCGTTTCTTGGGGTTGTTGATCGCATTTGTACGGTTGTTGGTTCTGCGTTAACGCTGGGCTATTTACTATGCTCACGGTGGGCTGTTCGCCGGTGGTGGTCGACTGCGGGGGCGGCGGACTAAATGGGGGCCCCGTCCCCGTCGCTGCCGTCCCCGTCGGAGGCGGCAACAGCGGCACTTGGGCCTTTTCGTCCGCAGGTTTCACATCGCCGTTCTGCGCAGGGAAACCCGTCGGAGTCGCCGCTCCAAACGGCGCTGACATACCCGTCTGAACCATGTGCTAAAAAAATACCATTCATTATCAAATTATCATCAGCTTCTTTGAGATGGTTATCTACGCGACGTTGTTGACGCCTAACGCCTGGCTGAATATCCACTAAAATAGGTGTGGTTTTGGCAATGCGCCAGATCTCTAATTTAAAATACTCTAACGAGCTTTAATCAAGAGCAAATCTTTAAAAATAATGCGTGATCGCGTCAACGTAAGGTTTGTTAAACCTCCACGTGATATATTTTTAAAACCATTTCGGGAATTTACATTCCTTGGCAAAATCAAAACCTTAAATCACATAGGTGTAAACATCTGCTACAAATTTAAATGCACTTTATTATGCTAAAGTCATCACAACTATTATTCATTTTTGGATTACAAATATGCCAACGTTATTGGAAAAATAAGGGAAAAGGAAATGTTACAGCATTTTTCACATCAGATCCAATTGTCAATTTGTAGGATTTATTAATGTCCCAAACTCTGTTTCGGAATGCGAATTGCCTGCATTTTTTATAAGACGCTCAGGTTGAAAATTGGCCACATACCTAATACCATGTATCAGAATAGATATACCGAGTTATTGTTTTTACGAGCGACTCAACAAGGATTTGTATGAGAATAAAAAATGATTTAACAATAATTACAACCATAATACAAAAAAAAAACCAGATTACAAAGGGTAATTATTAGTCCAATATTTAACGTTTCTAACAGATTAAAAATATATACATAAAATTTCCTTTCCTTATATGACCTAAATAATAAAAAACTTTAAAGTCTTTAGTCACGATAACTCGATAAAATTTTGTTAGTTTTACTAAATAAAAAAAACAAGAGTTTAAGGATAATGGCGAGCAGATAACAAGCGAAAAGAAACTGTCACACTGATGTTTTTAGTCTGCTTTCCAATCACCCTTGTATGGGAAAAGCACGCCATACGTGGAATTATGCGTAGATATTTGTAAATTCAATGCAGTGTTGTTTTATGACAATGCACATTACTTGCCATGGCCAGATTTGAGACAATAAATAATTAACGAGACATTTTAAGAAAGGTCATGTAGTTTACTTGCAATAAATTAATGGAATAATCAGCAAAAATCGTTACACTTTCTTGCCTAAGCCAGATTTTTAATCTTGTTTGTGTCACTCTATGCAATAATAAAGTTTTTCTTTCCACGTTGATACGTTTCATTAACCAACTTTTATGCTAAATTAATTGGCTTTAATTACCCTAAACTTAACAATGAGGGAGATAACGTACACGAAAATACCCGTTTGAATTTACGGGACAGGAAAAATTATATCATTTTAAGCAACATCAATCATCTTTTTTCGAAAAACCGGCATGTAAATTAAAAATTGTGCCAACCCTAATTAATTTATTAATGCATCCGTGTTTTGTATTAACGCGTTTTATTTTAACACATCAGGATCCGCCATATTTCCAGCAGATGTGCTCTATGGGAAAGTTTAATGAAGAATGCAGACGGTCAAAGCACAGCACAATTGTTCCAGTGATGTCATCACGTAATTAACCCCATGGGGACGCAATGTTAGTTATAAATTAAAGCAATATGGCTCGACGGAGAACAGTTTCAAGCAAATTAAGTTGTTGAAAGTTCGTTGATGAATATATGAAACGATTCCACAAAATTATTATTCGCTGTTGTAGACTATTATTCATGGTGAATTATAATTAGAGATTACCAATCGGCAGAATATGCAACAGATCGCACACCCTGGGCTTTGCCTCTAGGTCCACAATTACCCAAGGACTAAAATTAAATACATAAATTTAAATTACTTCATTACAGGATGGCAATGCTGCAACGTGCCAAGTATTTAATATGTTCATGGTGTACATCCGGCGGATATGGCAGACATTCAAAGCTTAGTTTTTGAATTTGAAACAGAACAAATAAATTTCAGGACTTTCAGTTACAAAGAAATCTCCTCACGTACTCGGGGATAAAACAAAACAAGACAAATAATGTTTCAGAGTTGACGCTGAGATTCAGACAGGATATAAAGACTAATTTATTTCACTGAATTTTTAAACTTATTTCTTTAAACCTACCCGCTCTAGACTGTTGAGTAAACATGCGATAAAACCACCCCATAAATGCTCCATCCGAGGAGTCAAAACCTTAAGTGTTCAAATATGTTCTTAAAACCCCGCTAGCGGCATGTAAACAGACTAAATTTAAACACAAGTTTCCTGAAATCCGTAAAGAGCTATGCACGCAACATCGACAATTTCCATGAGCAAGGTCGAAATTAGCTTCAAGGGAGGAATTCTTAATTTTTTGTTGGCACATCGGTGATTTGCAATCTTGAGGTACAAAAAGAGGCAACGGACTTATCAATATTTAATCCACGAATCTGTCTTGAATGCCAAAACCGACTTGGCAGGAATGCCAATCCTGAATCAATGCTAAATTCCCCGTTCTGTTTCAATTACTGAGGCAGAAAATCGGATTTACCCCAAAATTATTGAATTTTAGTGAGGCCTTCTTAAATAAAATGTTGCATGTCCCAGCTGAACATGAGATTGATGATAAAACATGTGAGAATGTTGCCAAACCGTATTTAATGAAATATTTTAACACATTTTTCGTAATCCTTTGAAAAAGTGAAAACCGTGTCTCCTCTTGCCCCATCAAATATTTTTTTCTAATTGTTGATGCGTATCACTTCCATCCGGTTTCCGCTGTGATGCGTCTCTTATTATTTTTCGTATACCCGTGAAGAGATATCCGAGTACACCATAAAGCCCTGTATTTAAAGCGAGTAGTGTGTAAAGGTCATACGCCTGGCCAGTTAATAACCAAGCTGATTGAGGAAGGCACGAAACGTAATTCACTTCCGGTCTGCTTTGTTCCACCTTCTACTATTTCCGTGTCCTCTATGTCATCCAAATTGCGGAATGTAATATTTAAGCCCTAATTTTCCCCTTTTTCATCACGTACTACACACTCAATAGTCTCCTCACACATTTCAGTAAAACTATAGAACACATTGTTTATTAGAACGTTAAACTAAATTATTCATATTAATTCGGCTCGTTTGAGTGAAATAAATACAAATGTGTGGCAGTGGCTTCCAATTTATCAAAATTAAATATTTTAAGATTCTGTTTAGAGAACCTCAGCAATAGATATGACACGTTCCTGATTATTTATAGGTCACTTTACACAATCGACAAAAACAGCACAAACTACAAAAGAACGGTAGCCGCTTCTGCTTTATAGGTTGAAATATAGAGGTGATCAATATTATTATGCTTTTACAGCTTGACTGTAAAATGTGACAAGAATGCTATAAAGTACTCATCCTGCCCTGATATAATGAACGAAACAAGTTGCTATTTAAATGTTATTCGAGCTATCACGTCTATAAAATAGCCGGCAAATTCTGAATTATTGTATCAGCCAATCCGTATAAAATCGAAATCAATATAACAAGAATTTAGGCCGAACGTGATTATGTTAGTAAATTCACAAATCGATTATATTGATGTTTCTAAATTTTCTACACATGAAAGATTGGTTCGGAAATATTTATTTATTGCCGATATTTCTTCCATGATTACAATTTCAGCAATAGAACTAACGATTCCGAATCCATCAAACCAGATTCTATGGACTTATATTTTTATTTTTTTACAATCAAATTAAGAATTCGCCGAACATTCTCGTCAAACTAAATTAACTTCTTTTTCATTTGTGACTAGAATTTAATTAAAATCGTCGCTCCGAATATAACTCAGGATATTCCTCCGGGATAAGCAGTTATTTACCTGGGATGGCTGGGAGTTGGAGATGCTCAAAATCGACTTCCAGCACAGCAGCCGCCCCCACCCTATTAACGAGGGCGGGCGCACCCAGCAGCCGTGTTGCAAGTCCTATTTTCAGCTCACTGCAATGCCCATGCAAAGATCCCCAGATAAAATACGTCCGAGAATTTTTTTTTCATTAAGGTGGTTAAAAAGTATCATTTTTCTCAAGCTTACTTGAAAAAATATTGGAAAAAACCGCCCGTTACTTAATAACTGTGCCATTTACTTACGTAAAACATTATTTCATAATAATTATTGTTCGGACTTAAAGCACTACATTGTAATAATTTTTTTTAGCTCTTATAATATTATTGTGTGACTTGTGACATTGTTTTTAGAGAACATTACTCGATAAGTTACAAAATAAAAAATAGAGCCAATGCTCTATTATTAATAATGAAAGTAATCCTAAAATTAAGATAATTCTTAAAGGAATGAAAAAAAAACATGTTTATAACGATTGTTGTCTATTGATCTTTAACCTTACTATGAACCAAGTTTATCAAGAAATGATAAAGTGATTACTCTAAGAGAAAACAAAGTTTTCTGTTATATTTACCAAACATTTTGAAATTTTCAACAAAACTTCTTTGGCAAGCATTCGTTGTTGAATGCGAATCTGCTCCCAAATAATTACTTTTGTTAGTAGCAGTTTGACTGTAGCTTTTAGGCACGTTTTATTTATTTACAGATCATTTGTCGAACAAATACATACATGAAACATACAAACTAGGCCTTTAACGAATTTCAAACAAAAACGGTAGCTGGGAAAGGAAAGCAAACATGGTTTCTGTTATTATCAGATTACATGCATGGCTGTAACTTTGGAAAATTTTAAACATCTGGGACCCGCATGTCTGCATGTTGTTAATTTGTTATCTTGTCTTCGTCAAGAAGAATCAATGAAAAACAATAACGACAAATTTCCGGTTATTAGAAGAAATGTAACAGAAGCAAAATATGTAAAGTAAAGTGGACCGGTTAGTGTGCTTTTATGGCTGTTATATGTCTTATTTGCGTAAACAAAGACTTGAAGTTTGTTCAACTTAAAATGCACGTCAACATAAACCGATTAAAATATCTTATAGATGAAACAATGTCCTTATTGGAAAGATGTAAATTAGTCATTGTTAGGGCTTTGTTCTCCTAGCATGTGTGTCTGATTGGAAAGCAAATTGCGTATTATTACATTTTTCTAACACCATTTATCACTTGATAACTTGATTCTTTATTACTTATTTTTTGTTTCCAATATTTCGCCCCAAAAATATTTATCACAACGTCAAATAAAATTCTCATTTATCTTCCGAATTGAAACGGAGAAGTTTTTCATCTAAACTTCTTTCTCTCGATTCCCTCGGGGTCTCAGGCCCACGTAAATAAAAAAAATATAAACGCTTTCCTGCTTGCCAACAGTGCAATATTTCATGATCCTTTCTTCGCAAAGCAGAAATTCTCAAGTCTGTCGGACACTGAATTTTCGAGGTTGAGAGAACACATTTCCTGCAGAAATTGCACATTGCATCCGAGTAGGTGAGAGAGATAAAAGCTGGGCTTTGTGTGAAGATCCCTAGATTTGGAGCCGAAAAGAGCTTTATCTCTGTCGTTACTGTAAGTGGAGGAAAGACGCAACATGCAATTTCTAGGGGAAACCTGTTTTGAATTGATGTCTGGGTGGCTACTCCGTCTCTCAACTATTTTGAGAATTGAGTAGGTAAACACAAGCAGGAAAATATCGATTTTAGATTATAGCTCTTTGTTATCTAAATTATTTAACAAGTAGAATTTGAATCTCGTCTGTGTAATGTACCAATCAGAGCTGAAAAACTTAATTAAGCCGTAACATTAGAGCCGAAACCTTGTTTTATCATCCTTTTCAAACAAATTCAGAGCTGTTTTCCGGAGCTCCGCTGAGAATTCAGGATTTTAATCAAAAACAGGCAAGCATGGAAATCTAATTAATCTGGGGTGGATTTCAAAATAATCACAATAATGCCAGACGAAGCTTTATGCAAATCGAATTAGACTAGATTTATTTAATTAAAAATACTTTTTAATTGAGCACAATATTTAGCGAAAGTAAAATCAAAGTAGAAGTTATAAATAGTTGTTGATTTAACACGGCATTTAATTCAATCAGTGATCCATAAAATAGAATTTTCAACTTATATTTTTAGAATAAACTGTGCCGAAAATTGGACGTTTTAACGAAGCTGCGATGAAACGAAACTGTTGGCATGTTTGTTATTGAAGTCCAGGGCCACCACATGTGTTTTAAATTCCGTCCCAATCAAGGCAATTTAACAATTACAAGAGCGACAAAGTGTTGATGCAGAACAAATCATAAAGCTTCCCGATAAGCAGATATGTAGGGCAGAGCAAGTTGTACAAATTGTGTTGCAATCTTTAAAAAACTGTTAAGAACTGTGTAATTTTGCAAAATTAGTAACAAATTGTAACTTCAAAACAAATTTAAAGTAAAAATATTTTTCTCCAGTAATACTCAATGGAATCTTGATAATAACATGATTTCTTCTCAAACTGTGAATTAAATCTCGCAGGATTAGTAAAGAAAGAAAAATTATTTTTTGTGAAATTTATCAAATATCATTTATCAATCATCATTCATCAGGTAACAGATACTGACGAAATGATAAATTTTAACAAATATTCGAAATGACCACCTTCTCAATAAAATAAACTTCAAACAACTTGATATAAATAATTATTTTTACGTAGATCATTGCCATTGGTAATTAGATCACTGCTATGATGTGTGTTTTTCAAACTAAACATAAAGACTACTATGTTGAGAGATAAGAAATTGGCTCTGTATAAAAAATCTAAAACTTATAATAATAAGATCCTCAAAAAAACTTCCAAACTAATTCTGTCAGCGCTTACAAGAGATTGTCTTTATTTTATGTTACATGATTTGCAACAGATATTTAATCTTCAAGAAAATTAGAGAAAACGAAAGAAAATGACAGCAAACGCAGATAAAAGTGGGTAGTTGCAATAAACCCTCCATCATAAACATAACTGTGCTTTTTGTAAACAGACATTGACCATCAGTTTGCTTTGATTTATGGTCTTAAGAGGAAACTTTTCTGAAAACCATAAATCAAAAAGAATCAAAATTCGCATCTACACATTCGCAGTAAGCTCTATTACGTTTACAGCAGGGTTTATTACAAGAAATTGAAAAAAAGGCCGTTTATCTTTGCGTTTGCTACACCACTGTTACGACTTTGTAAATTTTGTAAATAATGCCTCTTCCATGTCACTTCTGAAACAACGTGGCTAAAGCCGCCCTAAAAACAATTCGTTTGACCATCCCCCTGAAAACCAATTACTTCTAGTCACATTATCGAACTTAAACTAAATCCCTAAGTAATTGCAGGAGCCCGGGTTGTAATTTATTCGTTAGATTACCATAAAAAATCTCCTGATTAAGAAAAACACTATGAAATTCTATTTTGTCTTTTCGGTACACGTTTCGCTCATTATTGGAATGTTTTAATTATGTAAACTTAAATCGATGGCATTAATATTTCCCTCCAAAGTATAAAGTACCTATCTAGGTCAGCAAAATTGTATATTTTTAGTCATAAATAAATTCGGCAAGTTTTAAACGTCAAACCCTCATCACTCCGAAAATGCGACCGTTAGTACTTTTGTTGAAGCAGATGTTGGTTTTACTCAGGTACACCTAGTATAAAACTACCCTAATACCTAAACTACGTTATAAAGCAATAAACTAATTCGTGATAAAATATTCATGTCGTTGACAAGCTTATTAACAACTCTTGTTATAATCTCAGTTTGAATACGCTTCTATTGTATTTGCTTAAAATTCTACATTTATTTTGTTGCAACCTGAGACGCTACTGTTCGGTCGGTGCGCCATTTTACAGCAATCGCTATAATTTTTGGCGACCATATTATTAAAAAAGGTTGCTGACATTGATGTAAAAATTGACCAGTGGCCAGTAGTAAGTATAATCTCGGTTATATCTCTTTTGATGGAACGTAAACATAAACTCATCACGACCGAACGCACCACTCAATCACGCGCAATAATCTTGTAATTTTGATAATGTGGTCGCATTCTTCTGATTTATTGCGAAAAAAAAATCGTTCAGTCGTCTCCGGTGAAATCCAAATGAATCAGCTGCTAAAAGCGTTACCAAAACCGATCTAAAGATAGCTAGAACTTTGTGTTTAAATTTTATGGTTCATTGTCGGGGGAAACGCCACTGGGAGTAAACATTCTTAAAACTTTAGACGTACTTATCTCCACAATAATGAAACCCGTCTGCATAAGCACCGAGGGATAAAGCTAAAAGAAACGAAAAAAGAGAACCACAACAACAATCATCAATATTTCAGGCTTGGTAGTGAGCTTCTCTTTCTTCCCCAGCGTCCAGATGCGAGATGCTATTCTAGGCCATGTGCGGAGAGGCAACTTACCGGGTAGTACATTCCCTGAGGAGGAAGAAAAAAAGCCCCGGCACCCCACAGTTTGGCTGCTTGTTAAAGCCCTCCACACATAAAAACACTGCACGAAGCAAAAATTTCAATTGGCACAGTTTATTCCTCGCTGCAGCAGCGGTCCACCTTCACGTTCAGTTTTGGCTTTGAATGCTGAACAACGCCCGTTCAGGGTGCCGTGGCTCAACTACCCCGGCTGCCGTGGCGGAGGGGCACATGCTATTTTCTAGGTGGGGACGATCAATGAACGAGACGAGGAGCGCGCGCAGACCATCTCCCGGACGCATCCTCCCGGTGGAAGGGAGATGGAGAGATGGTGGGCTCCTCCTCGGAGGCCCCGCCAACATAACCTCTCGAAAACTCAATTTAATTTTGGAAAATCGAAGACGCCCCACCTAGACACCCTCTAATTCAATTCAATCTTTGGGGTTTTTTGCCAAGGATTTTGGGAGGTGCCGCCAGTGACCGGTGATTAAAGCCGGGCTATTAATGAAGTAATTGCGTTCAATCACGGTGGGTGTGCGCAATATGTTCATAGTTTTCGGAACGGAAAACTGAAGACTCATCCTTTTAATTTTATGGACGGAATTAAACTTTCCTTCTTAAGTTAATTACTAATACCACTGACAGCTTTTCCATAACGGCGCGAATAAAACCAAAAATTACCGAAGATTTGTGGTTTCAACAAATGTAAACTCGAAAAATTTCCTTATTCCCTTATTTATTTTGGTTTCAATATTAAAGCTTCAATCATATAACTTTATTAGCTTGATGTTTCTCTAATATTTTAGAAGAAATAGTGGACAATAATGTCGCTAAATAAATGACGTTTTCACTTTTTGCTTGTCTTCATTTCATTTAAACTTTTTCCTTTATTTCAGATGTGAGTGGTAATAGATGTGATCACAAGTCGAAATTGCACACTTTCAATTGGTGATAACAAAACTCTGTGTTGGTGGAATTTCAGTGTTTTATAAAGGACGGCATTTTTTTCACGAACAAAATATGCCATAATTTAGCTAATTTCACAAAAATTTGAACTTATTTGAGATACCTTAATAATTACGAGATTGTAAATATTCAAGAAAGTTACCAAATTAATCTTAATTTTAAATGTCTTACTTCATTTCCTTCAAGTATTAATCCAATGCAATTGTTGCAATATTTATTTCGCGGAAATCTTTTTCAGTTTCTTTGATAATTTTCTAAAAAAATCGCTTTAAAAAACTGCCTATTGGACTGGGACAACCGACTGAATTTGTTTGTAAAAATGTACAAGACAAAATAGTGTATAAATTATAAATATATGTACATTTACAAACATCCAGGTGACGATTTAACCTCTTGTTATATTACTCTAGACTGTACAATATAAAGTTTTACAATGACCTCAAGCATCCAGAAATAAATTTTTTATTCAAGCCTTGGTCTTAAAAGAAATTTATGACTTTTAAATATTTTAAGTCATGTGTTTGAAAGTTTTCACTCCTAGGTATTGCTACTCTTATTTTTTTCATTTGTAGAAAAGTACACAATATCAATTAATTATTTAATTATCTTAGGCATTAATAAAAAGACTACATTGAATCATTTTTTATATTTCTACTTATCAAACCTATTCCTTACTTAACTACACTTTCACAGCCTTCTTACTGGATGGAGAACTTCGTTTACCTCTATAAACGGCCAATCCCGTCATAAAGCTTCTCTACTTTTAAAATAATTGTAAATGGCAAAAAAATATGACGTCGGAGTTTTGGTTTCTTTTCAACTCCTTTTGTAAAGTATGCACATAAATAGGAATCTAAGAAGTGAATAAAAAGTAAGCAACCAATCGTTATTTGCTTAAACTAAGTATTCACAATTTAAAAAAAATAATTAATCAAGGACAAAGCGGGAATAAAATACCTATACTAATTAATAGGTATACAAAATGTGATCGTTCAAGATAAGTCGTTACATGTAGTTTTTTTTTTAAATTGAACAAAATACTGTGAAAATAGCAACATTTGGGCATTCATTTAGATGTCATTTTAAAAAAGACTATGTGGTCAGCGCTTAATTGCTATGAACGGATGTTTTTAATGTCAAATTAGGACGCTATGCTTGCACTTAATAGGGATATTTTTATTACCTATTTTTACACATTATGTCAACGAAATACGTATTAAAAGTGACGCCAATGAAGATACAGAATTCACTTTCAAAAACCATATATTTTTTTATAGCAACAAATAACATGAGATCGAAAATATTCTCAATTAGAGCAAGCTGTGCCTGCAGAACTTTACCCATATTTGAGCCGTTTATTTACACTTTAGCCACATTTTAATCGTTTATTTACGGCCGCACTTTCGAAGTTATGTTGTCTTATGTTGGTTTTACACAGCATATGATGTGGCTAAACTTACACTTCACTTTCAAGGCTTGCTCTAATTGAGTATATTTTCGATCTCATGTTATTTTCTGAAAGCAGAACCGTATAAAGACACCAGACACCCATTTACCCTTCTCCCTCAGGTGAATCCGGTTCAGGTGTTAAGATCGTCAGCCTTATTAATAAAATGAAAATTACGAGCGTGTTAAAATTTCTGATGTAATTGTATATAAATTTTTATCAAGCTTTACCAACCAACCCAAGTTAATTGGATTACTGTTGACACATTTTTTCTAATCAAGATTTACGAGATTTTCTCATTAGAGCAGGATTAAGAATGTTTTGTTAAGTAAGCAATATTTACATTACTATTAATAGCTATAAAAATTAGTGGCTTTTCCCCTGTAATAGGTCATCCGGACTGCAATTTTGTTTCCGTTAACACACTTTTGTTTGTATGTATAGCGGTTAGATATGTATCTAATGCTTTTTAATGGTGTTCTAAGCAGTAGGTACGCAACTATGTCATTATTAAGACTTCTTATTTCATTACTACTTCAGAAGTCGTAATTTTCAAAAATGTAAAAACACACAGTTAAAAAACATCTCGCCATTATTTAAAAAGACAAAAATGGTCCAAAAACTATTTTGTATCGTATAACATACATACCTATAGCAAACCTGGTGATAAATTGGTTCTTAAAAAAATGTAGGTATTTCAGAAGAAAGACTGGGTTTTTTTCAAAATAATTGATAAACTATCTTCAAAAAAAGTTATTGTGTGGCAACTTGCAAAGAGCATGTTACAACAAATAACTCAGGTAACTCTGATCCTCAGATTTTCGTAATCCTCGTAATAAAAGGTAATCTGTGGTGGTAGGTGTAAGTGCAAAGTTCTCAATTTTAGTAATGTTGTTTACACAGAATGGAGTAGAAGGAAAAAGCAAATACATAAAAACTTTATTAGTAACGTATTTTGCTTTTGAAAAAAAACTAAATAAAAAATTGCTAAAAAAAAAGCTTATTTTTATTTTGTGTAGTATAGTAGGTACCTCATAATAATTAATAAGTTAATAAATAAACATAAAAAACGCAAAACGCACCGCATTTTCGGTGATTTCAATGCTTTACCTTTCTAATCTGGCGCTGGGAACATAGGTTATGTTATAATAACATAATAACAGCGATTTGCATTGATGGTTGCAGATTTTTGTACAGTATTCATATTCAATATAAGATTATAATTATTTTAAATATGTAATTCTGGGAAGCTTCTATCAGATTTCCGTTGTGTGAAAATTTTCCGCGAAAAATACAAACTTGTACCAACCACCTGTGTAGGCATTTTTCTGTATAAAAAAGACAATAAACAATATCTGCGATAACATAAACAATATAGCAAATCATTTAAAAATTGAAATAACCGAGATTTCTCCAATTTTCGAAACGAAAAATGAGAAACATTTCGCAAAATCGTATCATACCCAAATGCATTCATTAAGCTGTTCCCATTCTGCAGTAATTTCAGCTTTCAATCGTTCCAAATAATTTGGATGAAAATTTTTAACAATCATCTTGTTAATCATAATTAACACCAAACTATGAAATTGAAAATAAAATTTCAAGATAGCCATGAAGACAACATGAGGAGACATCAACAACCCAATCACTGCAATTATTGGGCTCATTTAAGTAGGCGCTTGTCAAACCAAGCGGATTGAAGTTTTGTTTACACGGAGGTCAACAAAATATTAATTGCTGATAAAAGTGATAACCAAATCCAAATAGGTGTTAATATTTCACAAAATGCGGGATATTATCTTCGTACACGCAAGTAAACAATAGTGTTATTCATTCGGCGGCATCCAATGCTACAGGTGCGCCAAGAAGAAAGAACTGGAAAGTGACTACAACCGGTTTGATGGGTTAAATAACGCCAAATTTTCATAACTGTGGAATGCCACCCCGGTTTATTGAAGAAATCAAAGCTATATCTAATGCAAATAATCGTTAAGTTTGACAGAAGGTTACTAACCGTCACCACAGCATGCTTTGTTTGAGAACAATCGACAATCGATCTGTCACTTACCTTCACAAATAAACGGTGCTCTGATTGACGATTTTCAAAATGATTCAGATTGATTCGGATCACAATTTTCGCGTTCGCATCACTCGAATCAGCAAGTGGTTGCCGCGATGCACGACAAATAATTGATCGAGAGCGATGGAGAATTTGTTGTTAGAAAGAAATGAAGACGACAGGTATTACGACAGTTTAGAGAGAGATAGACGTAAAAATAAAATGCGCGCGCAGAATCACCCTTTCAAATTCTATATTGATTTGTTTCAGGGCAATATTTACAAAAAAAGATCTGACATGAACATTGCATTGTTCACAACGGCTGTGATAAGTCTGGGTTTTGCACAGAAAGTGACTTACACGTTCCCCGAATTTCCGTACAAGGAGACCAACAAAAATGTAAATCCGCAACCAAATCCCCAATTTTCTAAACACACAATTGCAGGAGGTGATGTTTAGGGAGGTGGAGGCCGCGTGCGAAAGGGGCTGTTTGGGGCGAAGCGGCGTTTCCAAAGTCCTGTGCATAAGACAGTGTGTCTCCCCTTCTTGCTACCGCGACTTGTACCAAGCTGATCAGGTGAATATTGGCGTTTTTCTCTCATTTAGCGCAAAGCTGTGTTTCAGTTGGAAGAAGGAGAAGTTGATGTAAGACTGAACTCGTTTAAAGGCTGTTTTATTCAACGATACAACAGATCTCGCCCATGACCTGGCTAACATCAATATAATTGTAACAATACAACACTGATAATTTACAGTTGACATGACAAAAGAGCTTCCCACTAAAAGGGCACGCAAAGAACGCATTCCAAATCAAAACTCTTAAATATATTGCTTCGTGTTCAATGCACTTGCGTATTTCAGACACCCTTCTAGCTAGAAACCTTCCTGATACGAAACAATTTATACACTTTTATTATTCATGAGTAATGTGAAAGACTAATAAAAAGATAATACATCATGGTTTTTCGCATACATTACCTGTCGTCATTTTTTAATGCTTTAACACTACCTATTTTATAACGAATAGATACGAACAAAATTTCATTTATTGCTCGTCGCTTTATTAATCAGACTGGAACAATATTTCTAATGAATCGTAAACCACGTATGTATTATTATTTGAAGGCAATTATTCGCAAATCGTTTACATCCAACGTTAGTGACCAAGTACGACGTAATGAATGTAATTATTACCTGAATAGAATGGAATAAACAAATAACGCAGACAATAGATTTTCAGTATTTGTTACTATAAAAGACCTCGTCAAAAAACGCTGATAGACAGCAATTATTAGCTGAAATCAGTGTTCAAGTAGCACTTTTACCGCTATCTATTATGATAAACTTCCTCAGTGGTCGCATTCCACCTTAATGATTTTTGCAATTAACGTGTTTGTGAAAACCCCAAGTCGAAACTTTCACGATTGGAGCACAATCAATGACAAAATTTTTACTTTCGCTTCAATTAAGATAAGAATTCAATGTTATGTAATTTGTTAAAACATGCCGATAAAAGTTTCATTAAAAAACAATACAATTCACAAGAAAAATCTGTAATAACAATTGTTTTTACTATTTTTGCTGACTGACCTTTTGTAGTAACAACATGTAGGTTGAAATATTGTAGCGTACTTTTAATTTGTTCATATACTTTTTAACTAAATTTTAAAGAAACACTCCTCACCACAGTCATAACTCCAAAATTGTTCTCTATTAAGACCTCTAATCCATACCTACAATCACAGCATTTGCATTTGAAAAATATGCTGTTATTATGACTAATAAAAGAAATAATAAATAATAAATAATGATATCAAAAAACTGTACAGAGCCGGATCGAAGATCTCACCCTAATAAAAAATAAGGAAAACAAACAAAATCTCACAGACAAATTGAATTCTTAGCTTAACAAAGCGCTCGACAAAGACGAAAGTAACACCATTTTTGTCGAATTTTTGATGCAATTTAACGATTTTTCAGCCGTTTAGCAAAATTTCGCAAAAATGTGCTTATATGCTCCAAAAATTACTCCATTTTCCAATTAATTTGGTGATTTTTCCCGTTACTTTGACGAAATTTTGTTAAACAAAAGCGTTTCTGACTGAAAATGTGGCAATACGCTCTAAACACAATACTAATGGCACTTTCGACTCAATTTGATGTTTTTTTTTTTGGTATTACGCTCGAAAAAGGTTAATAACTTGATTTTTAAAAACAAACTTTTCTAAATCACTGCCAAGAAATGAAATATTGTTCAGTTTAAAGGTCGATAATAAACGCTGCCAACTGGTTGAAGCATCTTGTAAATTTTGTAATCTTCAAAAGATGTCATTTACGTTTTTGCCTTGGCGAAATTGTGACTATATCCAGCTCTGTTGTTAAAATAAATTTTTTCGTCTCGTGTAAAAACTTAATTAAGTTAGTATGTATCACGAAAATGAAACCCGCATTTCGTCGTGTTGAATCAATAAAAAATAAAACTCTCAACCAATCACTTAAACAAAAATACTTCTTTCAGTTAAATTAAGTTCAACTAAAAATGTGCTGTTAGAATTAAGTGAATTCAGTAAGATCTACTCAAAACCTAATGTTCTGGTGCTCAAAACCCCCATCAATACGTCTCCCTTGTCGCATTCATACTTTAAAAAATATATTTGGTTGATTAGTAGTCCCTATCGCTAAACAACACCTATATCATTCATTGTATACCTTGTTAGAAAAAATAAGTCATTTGAATAACTCTGTTGTTTCCTAAACCACACTAACGTGCACAGCGTGGTTAAAGTCTGTAGACGGCGACTCTGCTGTTGATTCTCCCCCCGCATTTTGCATTTCAACTTGGTCTCCTCCACTTGGGGGATTCTTCACTTTGTGTTTTTTCCCTAAGCCAGGCAACTTAGGCAAATGCTTGAGTGCGCTAACTGACCCTCTCGGCTTGCTTTTGTCAGTGTCTTCCTGCTCCTCTGTTATAGAATCTAAAGGATTTTCTGTCTGATGCTCGTCCTGGATTGGTATATCATCTGCACATAATCACCAATGCAAAGTCCATATATTTCAGTCAAATCATGGCGTTGAAATAACGCCAATCATTTTCATACGTACCAGGTAGTTTTTTCGTTCGGAATGATGCGTTTGTGATCATTGATTTCGAAATGCTGTGACTTTGTGACGGTCGCGGGGTTACAGACACGGACGACGAGCGTTGGATAAGATTTTTTATCGCGTTTGCGGACAACAACACGTCTGGAATTGATTTTGTGAACACAATAACAACAAATTGGCACTTACCGGCAAATGCTTCGTATTTTGCCCGTTGTGTGATATCATGGAGGGCTTGGATGGCCCCGTTAACGCCCTTCTCAGCCCCGTGATACACTATGTGAAGTAGTTCTAAAAGTAATGGACTAGAGACGGGAATGCGAGGAGCAATACCTTGGCTATAACTACAATCACTATTTATTGAACTTCTTGCACTATCATTGGAAGAAAATCCTTGTGAAACTAATCTATACACAACAATTTGGGTCATCTTCAACTCAATTAAGCAGAAAATAAATACCTAGATATCCCCCTACAAGTATGTTCAACACCCTGGGATATAACACTAGCTAGTTGTTGGTTATATAGGAACACAAGTGCGGTGATAACACGTTGACGATTCTGAGCATTCAAACACTCGACTTGAGGCAGCGGCCCCCAACTCACTAATTTACTGTTGCACTCTTCCCACCGGCGTAGCGAATTTTCGGCGATAAAAGCCGGTTCCAAGTTGTTAGAATCGTGGTATATCGACGACTGAGCTATGCTTGGGACTCGAAATGAAAGGGTCCGGGGCTGTCCTTTAGAATCTATGACCTACAAACAACGTTGCAACATGTACTTAGTTAAACTTGCCGGTGACAGTACCTCCAAATTGTATAAACTAACTAAAAGGGTTTGTACCGAAGTGTACGTTTTCTCAGTTAAATGTAAAAATACTAAAGTCGGTATATACTGCAGCGTGAACTTCTTGAGTTGTTCTTCCCCTGATCTGTAAAAGTCCAACAGCTGTTGGCAAATGCCGTCAATCAGCTGAAATACGCTCATTAAAGAGAGGGTCAAATCACGCAACTGCATACATTTTGCCCTTTAAACCTATAGGGCTCCGTTAAAATGTCGTAAAGTGCGACCATAACTTCGTGATTATGTTCTTGTTCTGATGAATAGGTGTGGATTTCGCTCTCAGTGAGCGACTCGAACTCTTCCATCCAGTCCAACACGAGGATGTCTGCCATTATTGTCTCCTGTTTTTGTTACAATAATAAGAAAATTAAGGGGTTGTAACTTTGAGGTTATCTTTATGGAAAACTATGTCATCGAATCCCGTTTGATACACTTATGAATTAACCAAGTAACTAATGCGAGTGCTTATTTAAGTACATCTTATCACTATTTGGCCCGACAATGCGTTAAAAATAACAAATCGAATGGATTAAAACAAACTTGTCAAAAAGGGTGATTTATGGATGTAGTGAATTTTGATCATTTTGTTGGTGGTGACTCTCATTACCAACTTAAAAAATGTGTTGCCTACTTTGCTCAAATTTGAAAAATCGTACCATTGTTCGAAACATTTTTGATGATTCCTTTGATTTTGCTCCACTGAAATTCAGTTGTCAAATCGTAAAGCAATTATTCGTGCGATTTATTATTTACGGTTCCACGAATAGACAATTTATAAAATATTTAACTGCTTTGTATCCCATCATTGACGTCGATTTTTCAATAATCGAAAAAATGATCAAAATTAGAAACATACATTGCAAAAACACCGGAAAATAAATCATCAATATTTTTGAAACAGTTTGACCGCCAAATAGTGAAACCCTGGGTTTTTTTGTTAATGATTGGCGAGTTTCGAGCTTTCTTAAAAACTTCTGTTACTGCATTCGCTTGCATTTTTCTTGAAAATACAATAGCACGGACAATAGCATTCAAACGTCTAGGCATGGACGCTGTTAATTGCTGGCAGTAGTCTGCAGTTAATTCGATCCATGTTTGTTGAATCCCTTCTACTGCTGTGTCTGTTTTGTGGCCTAAAGTTGGAAGTCGTATCAGTCTTATCATTTGTAAGTATTCTAGCGCAAATCCAACTCTTTGTTCCTTATGATGATCGGTAAGGAACGGTTTTTTGGCAGCACAATAATTCCCCACGATTTTATTCTGGGACAGGCAGTACTGCGAGATGCAGGAAAATTCGTTTCGTTAATTGCATCTACTGCGGTCTGTAATGGATTTTCCCGAAAATATTGTATGAGAGCTTCATCGTGCTCTTCTATCGTCCCGAACCATCATTTCTTGATACCTTGTTGCGCTCATTTTCCCACTTCAGCTTAATTCTTCCCATTGTACTTTTGCCTACCTACTTCATATTTTAAAGCCAAATGTCGTAGTGTATTCCCGGACTCCAAATCCGCAACTATTCGTGCTCTATCAACTTCATTTAAATAAGGCATTACGGCAACTTTTTGTAAGGAATACTTAATGTTGACAGGATTAACTGACAATTTTTGTCATTCATCATTGTCATTAATTGTCATAGTATTGTCATTACAGGTCAGTATTACACGATAACAAATTGTCTTGTCCCGCTTTTTACGAAACCAATTGTATTTTATACATTTTTTGCCAGAAGTAAAATTACAGATATTACTAAACAGTTCTTTATTAATAAAAGTATACATTTATTATTCAGTGAAACACCATAAGGTAGCAACAGCATTACAGCAAAAGAATCTGTAATGGTTATTACCAACTTGGTCGGTTTATGGAAGCGTGATTAATTTAATTCGCAATTAAATGCCTGATCACGTGACTAAACTGAACTAATCAGAAGCTCCCATTTACGAAATTAACATTGAACAGCGCATTAAATTTTAATTGAGCTTTCTATAAACCGGCCCTTATTAACTTAAACATTTTTCAAAAATAACTAATTGTAAAAACGGTAAAAACTTGCAGGTATTCAAAATTAAAATACAAAGATGTTCACAATAAATCGCAGTTCACAATTTTTTTAACTTACCCTAATAAGATTATTTCATAAGAACATCATGCTATATTTACAGGAAATAAAAAAAGTGCGCAAATAAATCAATTCTTTGACTACTTACATTTATATCAAACAAAATCAAACCTTGTGATGAAGCAAGAAGTCAAAGAATGAAATAATTAAAAATTACGTTTGTAAATAAATTAAATAATGCTTTCAGTAACAACTTATCCGTAAAGATTTCCCGGGAATTCCTGATCAGAAAGCACCTCATCTTGTTCATGATCTGACTCAATCTCCTTCCTCTTCCTGCCATACGCCCTCTTGCTCGTAACTGGCAGAGCATCCGACTCACCATGCAACAAAGAATTGCGATAAAGCAACAACGGCTGCCAGTCTTCCCCCCTACTACTCGGCATTCCTGTAGTTATCCTGCGATCCAGGAACGTCAAAACCACCCTTTTGTCCTGCTTGAGCAGTTTATTAGTGAACTCAGTCAAAATTTCCAGAAACGGTAAATTCGGAGGTGGTCCCGTGGGATCATCCGGTTGATCAGCCCCGCTAACAGCAAACAAAATCCCCGCCCGATGTAGTGCCGTTATTGCTTCTCGATTTTTAACGGCATCCAAGCCGAACGAAAGTGCGAATCGTTTTGCCAATTCTTTCAGTGCGAAAAATTCCTCATTCTGTCGCGTGCTTTTCCCCGTTGATAATTTCTGCACTTCGTGGAAAATCATATTCAGACTCAAACACATGGTTAGGGCGCAGTTAACTTTATTAATTTCGCGCGCTTTGCTCAAAGTTGCTTTGATAATATCGCCGTATTCGTTGTAATACTTGACGTAATGTTTGAATATGTCTGCGGCGGCTTTAGTCGGCATTATGTTGTAAACGATTAGTTTACAATACGCAGCTAGGAAATTCCTCCGTTTGTGCAATTCCTCGATTCTGTGTTCGTCATGTTCTGCATTTTGTTCGGGAACGAAAACATAAGACTGGACAAATTCGTTTAAAAGCGACTGGAGATTTCTATCTGGCTGGCAAGTCAGTTCAGCGAGTGGAGGTGCAGTACTCGACAACTGTTCGCTAAAAACGATCAACAAATCGCACAAACACACATACGCCTCTTCCTTGATGCTATTATGCGGAGAACACCGAATTAAAACCTGCGATGCTTCAATAAATTCGTCCAGACGTTGACGCATCTCTTGGATGGCGGCTGCAGTCAAGCCTCCGCCCTCGTGCTGGATCTCCAGCACCCGCAAACCCCATAAAAGACAGTAGAAACAGGCGCTGAGACTGTATTTCAGAGCGTCAGGTGGAAGCACGCTTTCGGAATCCTAAATTAAATTTTGTAAAATTAGGAAATACTTTCACATTATCTTACTTTAACGTCTTGGAAGAGAGTGGACCATAAATTCCACTGGTTCAAGTTGTGACAAGCGTAGAACATTGAAACTTTCTTCAATGAACTGACAACGTTGAATATTTCGTCCGCGTTTGGCGTTTCCTCTCCTAGTAATAAATTGCGCCAATCGTCGATTGCCTCCTTGTAAGAGACCACGATCATGTCCACGATTGTTGATCTCGCGACGTCACAACGAGTGTAAATTGAGTGGCCCTCAGTGCAGAGGATTTCGAGAGTCTTTGCGAGGGTTTCCAACACCTACAATTAATAAAAATATAATAAAAACTACCAATTAATTGTTAACTACTTTTTATAATTTTTAGTTATCACATCCCGCCCGCAATGTAAATGACATCAACATTGATTAAAACCAAACGATTTTGATAATTCATTTATAGAACATAACTTACTTCTGGTTCATGATGCACCTGAGCGATGTGCTTCAGCTTGACCAAAAGCGACTGAAGCGAGCCCTCCTGCCTGCCACTAGTGTACAAATCGAGATCAAAATACTGTGGAATGCTCAACAAATTGGCCAATTTCTCCGGATCGGCTGCATATTTATCCAAAAGCGGTGGCAAAGTCACTATAAAGTGTTCGGTCAATTTTTGCTTATCCTCTCCAGCTTGTTTCATTTCACGCAACGACGAAACCCTCCTTGTGGGCCCCCTCCCGACTGGGGCCTCCCCCGTGGCTGCTTGTTTGATGCAACACACCATAATTTCAATCAAACTCGTCTCTTGCCGATTATCCAAAGGTTCCTCCTGCGGTCCGGGCTCCTCCAGCAATAAATCGGTCATGCATTCCCAGTCCTTCATCATACTGTTGGACTCGATAAGCGAATCGACTAGATAAGCCGCATGTTCGTGCAACTCCGACTCGATGAAAAACTGGACCAAGTCTCGGATAAACGGAGTATTGGGCAACCGGCGTTTGCCCCTTTTCGTTTTCCCTATATCCACATCTCCCGGCTGGAAGAGACGTTCGTTTAGAAATTCGCCAGCTGCTTGCGCCACAGCTCTGTGAGACGAATAAACCAGCTCGTACACATGTTCACAATCTTTGTCGGTTAAAATTTCGTGATGATGCTTCAAAATTGAGATAACAAGTCGCACAGCTTGCACGGCCACATCATACTCTTTATCCAGAGTCATTGCAACAATCCTGTCTTTGAACTTATTGGTGAACAACTCCAACTTGCCTTTCAATTCTTCACTAGCATACAGCGGTTGAAGGGCTTGGAGACACCTCAAACGCACCTCGCCCACTTTATCATGCAAGGTCCATCCTATGTATTTTAAATACGAATCGTCCAAGAAATTAGCGTGGAACTTGTGCATCCAAACACCGATTTCCGTCATTGCTATTGCTCGGATTTCGGGCAAAGTGTCGCGATAACGATGGACAAAAACCGATTTAAACATGTACGTCAACATGTTCTTTATTTCGTCCATATTTTCTTCCAGTTCTTGCCTTTTCCCAAGCAGGGCTTCAAGACGATCACTGGCGCGTTTTTCGCGAGTTTTCTGTCTCTCGGCTTCGTACTGACGTTGCGTATTATCGAGATTAACCGAAACTGTTAAAGCAACGTCCACTAAAGCCGTCATTAGTTTCATTGCACCCAGAGTTGCAGTGTGCCTGAACGCACGGACCTAGAAAAGTGGAAAGTTTCCCGTTTCAGACAAAAAAAAAACAAATTAAAACAAAAAAAAATTCCAGTGAAAATAATAAAGCTTACCTGCGAATCTGACAGCCCCGTGAGCAGTGAGATCACGTTGTCCATTAAAAATTGATCATAAATGATCGAGTACTGGCACTGTTTGACCAGTGTTTGCACAAAATCGCAAAAATTCTGCCTGAATTTTTTCCACGTTTGACCGGCCATAATGAGCGGATATTCTCCCGATTCTTCATCGAACTCCTCGGTCATTCTTCTGATAATAGCCGCATGTTCCATGGTGGCTTGCATCTGTTGCGTTATTCTGCCTTTACACCCGGCTGCATTTATAAAAAACTGCATCAATGCGATCAAAGCTGCCTCCCTGTTAACCTAATGACGAAAAATTTTTACGAAATTCACAAAAACATGATTAAATCACCTTGTAACTCTCAATCCACTCATCCACAATATTGGTAAGTGAAACCTTGCTGTTTTTGATATAGTGGTACAAAGAAGTCTCATCTTCAGTACTCCCCTCAACTGTGTTTTTCCGACCGGGGGGTCTTCCCCTGCCGCGGGGTTTCGGCGGTGCTGGAGTTCCAGCCCCAGTTGGAGAATAGGAAGGCGGTGGCAAATTTGTTTGTCCCCTTGCTTTAGATCGAGTAATTCGGCGCATTCCGGGAGTTGGGGGGGATTCAAACATGCCGTCTGATGATGACGTTCCCGCTTGTTCCATGTACTCGACTCCGTATAAACTTGGGTGGCCGTAACCCCCATAACCGTCAGGCTCAACTTGAGGGGTCATGGGGTTCTCATAGTCGGGGGGCGGCTCATCCATTCGGATTCTCTTACCGCCACGTCGTTGCATTTTGAATGTTTTTTAATTCACATCAATCACAAACTTTTATTTAGTATTTATGTGGTATTTATTTACGAGAAAAAGACGCAAAGCGGGACGCGATTTTAATGCCGGTATAGTAGGAATTGATAATTTAAATTTTTGTATAAATTCATAAAACAAGATGATGTATACAAAATATATCAACCAAAAATCTGTAATATTGTTGTAATTTCATTGTCTTTAGTTATTCAATTTATCAATCATATGAAAGAATCAAGATTTAAAAAGTTATTCGAATTATGAATGATCGACAAGCCATGTCGGTGTAGTAGGAATTTATATTGTCTTCTTACCCACATAACCTTAAATTTGAAAAAACTTTTGAGCATGTATTAATCAAAAATTAGAAATTAATTAGCCATTCTATAATTTCTTTAATAGCGTAGTCACAATATTTAAATTCAGTGAAACAAGATGGATTCCAGCGAGTCTCAACTGCAAATTCGACTGGTTACAAAACAAGAAAGGTATGTGGATTTTGCAAAATAACATAATTCAGTGTGGTGTTTTAGTTTGGCGGTCCCAGATGTGCCCCTGGCCGTTCCGGGTTCTATTGAACACAATTCATTAAATGAATTGGTTAACCAGTTAATAAAAGAAAACAAATCAGATTTTCTAAAGCCCAAAGAATTTGATTTTTTGGTGCTGGGTGAATTATTAAGAGTTCCCCTTATCGACCATTTGAAAGAACACAACATTTCAACTGAATTGGCTATTGACGTTGAGTATATTGAGAGAACTCCAGCTCCAGAGCCCCAAGACTCACTTTTACACGATGACTGGGTTTCAGGTTTACACTGCGTTGATAAATGGCATTAAACATATACAAACGAACGATTGTGAATGATAATAATAATGTTTTTAGGATTTTAACTGGCTGTTACGACTACTCTGTGAACATATGGACGACACATGGAAAACTTGTTACATCGCAAAAAGAACATACAAACATTGTAAAAAAAGTGTCATGGATAAATCAAAGCGATCCCTCACAAGGTTTCATAAGTGTTTCCCATGATCTTACGGGACTGCTGTGGCAGTGGGAACCTGGAACAGATCATATAAAACCACAAGTTGTTTTAAAAGGTCATGAAAAAGGGATAGACAGTGTGGGGGTTAGCCCCAACTCTCTGAAAATTGCAACAGGAGGGTGGGACACAAACCTAAAGATTTGGTCATCATCCTTTGAAAGTGACGACGAACCGGCATACAAAAAAGTAAGAGGAGACAAAAATCTGATTACCAGGACCCCCATTCACACATTAAAAGGCCATAAAGAAACCATAACTTCAACTTCTTGGATTGACAACCATGTAATTTGCACTGTTTCAATGGACCATACGATTAAATTTTGGGATGCGGAGTTGTGTGGTATCAAGAATGAAATAGTTGGCCAAAAGGCATTTTTGGATTCTTCTTGGTCTTCCCTCTCTAACACATTGTTAGCATGTTCAGCTGATAGACATATTCGGTTGTACGACCCAAGATCTTCAGAGGGTTCAGTTGTTAAGACTACTTTCACGTCACATACGCTATGGGTCAGTTCCATTGAATGGTCAAAATATGATGAACACCTTTTTATGTCGGGAGGATACGATTCTGGTGTCAAACTGTGGGATTCTAGAAGCCCCAAAGCCCCACTTTATAATTTAGAGGGACACCAAGGGCAAGTCCTAGCTGTAGATTGGTCCAATAACAAGTATCTTGTCTCTGGTGGTTGCGACAATAGTGTACACATCTTCAGAAATAATTATGTGTTTTAAGTGAAAAATAAAGTTAATTTAAAAAAAATTTATTAGTTTCAACTTGCAAAATTTAACGTAAAACACATTTTCCTTCATTAACGCCAACTGGAGAACGAGGAGCTCCTACAAAAAAAAATAACTATGCCATTTGTTATAGTTTAAAAATTCTTACCCAGAGAACGGCGCATTCTGCGCTGGGGCATTGGCAGCCTGCTGTGCTAAATTCCCAAACCCTACAGTCGGTTGATTGGCTAAATTACCAAACGCCGTGTTTTGGGTACTAGCAGGTGCCCCAAATCCGGGGCTTGAGGACCCAAACACCTTTGAAGGACTCCCAAAAGCCGGTGCACTTCCAAACGCCGGTGCTCCTCCAAAACTAGGCGAAGTCCCGAAACTGGGCGATCCCCCGAAAACAGGAGCTGCCCCAAAACCCTGTTTTTGGAAGCTCTGACCTGCCCCAAACCCAGATTGTCCCACAGTCCCACTCCCACCACTGAAGGGTCCCGCAGGTTGCTGACCGAAGCTACTACCCCCAAAAAAGGACGACTGTTGACCGAAAGAAGACTGATTCCCGAAACCGGTACCAAAACTTTGGGACGTATTACTGAACAGTGACCCACTATTTGAACCGAAAACTGAGCCACTTGACGACACTGGAGAGGTTCCGAAAACGCTTTTATCACCCCCGAAGGGGTTCGCAGGTGCGCCAAAACCCGAACTTGCAGTCGTTGAAACGTTGAGACCTCCGAAACCGAACGTTCCGGAACTTGTATTGGTGCCGAAAGTACCGGACTGAGTAGTGGCAGGGGCGAAGACATTCGACGAACCGAAAATAGAGGGAGTCGTAGATGCAGGTGCCCCAAAAAGTGAGGGAGCAGTGGACGCAGGTGCTCCGAATAAAGATCCACTAGTACCGAAAGTACCTCCGCTTGTAGTCGTTGCCCCAAAAATGCTCCCAGAGCTCGTAGTTGGTGCATTTCCAAAGACGGAACCACCCGTTTGGCCAAAAGCGGGTGCTGAACCCCCGAAAACGTTCGTATTACCTGACGAACCAAAAACAGAACCTTGACCAAAAGCGCTTGTATTTTTGCTCCCATCGAAGGGCTGGCTTTGGCCGAACGTTGAAGAAGTTGTGGTACCACCAAATATCGACGGCTGTGTGCTTCCGAATATAGACGGTTGAGTCGCATTTGGTTTAGCATTAAATAGGGAAGGCTTTTGGGCAGCGTCTCCAAAAAGACCGAACCCTTGAGATTGAGTTGTCGTTGTAGGACTGGCAAAAGTCGACTGAGTGGTACCAACAGGAGTTCCAAAAACTGGGGTAGTGGGAGAGCCGAAAATTGACGATTGTGTTGTAGCTGAAGCCCCAAATGAACTAGTAGACAAAGAGGTAGCACCACCAAAAATCTGAGTGGTAGGTGTGGTAGCGCCAAAAACAGTCGCTGGTAAAGTATTTGACGAAACATTGCCAAAAATTGACGGCTTTGATACATTACTATCGGTACTTGCAACAGTACCAAAGACAGAAGCTGTAGTGGAGGATGATGGCAGGGCTCCGAAGATGGATGGTTTTGAAACGTTTGAATCTGTGGTTGCAACAACCCCAAAAACACTTGATGCAGTTGTGCTGCTAAATATTGACGGTTTCGAGGCGCTAACTTCGGTACTACCAAAGAGTGGTTTAGTTGAAAGAGCACCACCGAAAAACCCAGTTGTGGGCGGAGCTGAAGATATGGTTGGCGACTGAGTAGTACTACTAACAATAGAGCCGAAAATTGATGAAGTTGTTGCTGGCGAAGAGAAAATTGATGAAGTTGTTGCTGGTGAAGAGAAAATTGATGAAGTTGTTGCTGGCGAAGAGAAAATTGTTGAAGTTGTTGCTGGCGAAGGGAAAATTGACGGAGTTGTTGCTGGCGTTGAGAAAATACTAGTTGAAGGTGGGACTGTTGTAACAACAGGAGCTGTAACACCGGTAGTTGTAACAGCTGTAGTAACAACAGTGGCAGCACTAGTGGTGATTTTCGGTGTTGTAGTTACGGCAGGAACAGCCGGTGAGGGAAAAATAGACGATTTGAGTGCTCCCAATGAAAACGGTGATGATTGAGTTGATGAAGTCCCACTGGTAGTACTAACTGAATTTGGAGCTGTTACACCAAAAGTGGGTTGGATTGAGACTGGACTCGAGACAGCTTGCGTTGTTTTAGGACTGGTTGTTACAGAAGTCGTAGGGAAAATTGAACGTTGGGTACTGCTAGCAATGGGAGAAACGGCAGAAACCACCACATTTGGAGTACTTGTTGCAGAAGTAACTACTGGCTTTGTAGAAAACGTAAAGGTTTTCGATGTCGCAGCTTCGGTCACTTTTTGTGTTGCTGCACCAAAAATACTTGAAGTATTAGTAGCGCCGCCGTACGAAAACTGGGTGGAGGTTGGTCCTGTGGTGGTAGCAATACCGAATAACGGAGTAGAAGTTTTCGTAAAAATTGTACTTTCCGCGGTAGTAATAACACTCGTGGATAGGTTAAAAACAGAAATAGAAGTACTGGGTTTGGTAGTCGCTGGACTACTTGTTAAAATGGGCGCCGCACTAGTAGTTTGTAAATTCAACGAATATGTAGTTTTAGGCAAAGATGTGGCAAAGAGATTTGTCCCCACCTTTGGGGTACTGCTAGTAACTGGTTGAGAAGACAAATTCACAAACAATTTAGGTGCTTGCGTGGTTGCAGTACTAGTCACTGCCACAAAACTGGGACTGGTTTTAATTATAGACGCTGTCACGGCTGTAGTTGCAGCCATGAAGGTGGGTTTATAAGTATTTGCTGATGCAGAAACCGAAGTTGAGACAAAAGCCGAATTTGGAGACCCAGCAATCACGTTTTTAGTCAAAGGCGTGAAAGTTTTCTCGGGCAAATTTGTGAAATTTTTAGCCTCGAATTTAAGGGCTAAATTTTGTAAACCTTCGATTGGAGTTGCCGTGGAATCGAATTTGACCACAGTGGGTTTGGGAGTTGACTGCGCAAAATCAAGAACCCGAGGTGCAACTGAAGTTTTTTCGGGAAGTCGACTAAGTTGTTTTGGCGGAGTTTGGATTACGGAACTGGCCAATTGAGGCTTCACGAATGAAATATGAGGATATTCTCTTTTTTGGAGAAAAGTCCGCAAATCTTGGACTTTCTTCTTCGTGAAATTTTTCGTTCGATTTATGACGTGTTCATACTGAAGTTGGCTGATGTCCTCAGGGTTCATCCTCAAACGTTTCAAATCCACGGACAAGTCTTTAATATCATCAAAAGGAACAAGGAGAGAAGGACCAACGGCCGATCGCGACTTATTTTTGATCCTACTGGCTATATCTTTCAAAATATAACTCTACAAATGAAATAATTAACGAAACCTACAAGTCAATCAACTGCCTTACTTGTTTTTGCAAAATTGCGTTTTGTTTCACCATGGTTTGGAAAATCATCTCCATCGTCGGAATCTGTATTTTGTGCTTCTTCTTGCAATAATCCTGGAAATTTTCCCATTGTTCATCTAAAGCGGAGTGTGCTTGTGATATTTGTGACTCCAAATAATAATTCGCATGTCGTATATCTGCAAGTTGTTTCTCGGAAACAGAATCTAACGGTTGTGCCCTCATCAAAAGCAACAAAGACTCATCCTGAGACGACAAATGACGAGACTTCACTTCCTCATACCATGCCCAAGATTGAAGAAGATTCTGCTTTAAGATATGAACCTGAAACAGAAATTAAAGATGTTGGACAAATAAAATTAACACATTCTTGTACCTCTGAGTTTTGTGTAGTACAAATATCGACAAGCTCGTTGAAAAACTCCTCTAAAGACTTGGTACTAAGGACGATTTTGGTTTTGTCATCATCTGTTCCTAAATTCAATTTTAAAGTCCGGCCTTGGTGAAGAATAGCCTTGATTTCCGATTCAAGAAAAACGCATTCTTCACGGACCATTTGTGCGAAAATTTTCTCAGCTTCTTCCTCTGCTTTCAAGTCCAGATTTATCGTATCTTCGATCTTTTCGACAGTCTTTGTAGTACTGCTAGTAGGAGGTGCGATTGTTTTTGCTACCACTTGTATGGTCTCTGTAGTACCACTTTTAATTTCGCTTGGTTGAGAGGGGTACAAGGATTGGTAAGGTGATGAAGTCGCTGGTTGTGGAGTACTTTTTGCCCCTTTGGAAACGGGAGTTAGAGTCGCTTGACCGCCAAAGAGATTTATCTGAGCTTGTGGCGGAGTTGCTTGATTAGACTGAATTTTGAAAAATGAAGTAGTAGTAGGAGTACTAACTACAACAGGAGCTGGTCTTGGTGGTTCTACACTACTGGTTGGTGTTAGTGGTGGTACTGGTTGTACCTTGGTTTCTTTGATCCCAGTTTCTATGATAAAATTTTGTAAACCTGAAGTATCAGGTAATGGATCAGGTGGAGCACATATAGTCGGAGACCCTTTTTTTAAATTGATGACGTTAAAAATACACAACGTTCCATGATGAGACAAGAGTACCAAGAATGGTACTGGTGGTATGGTAGACTCGCCCCATGGTAAGGGCTGGGTGTTTCCAATATCAAGTCCACAACCAACTGGTAACGTTTCTTGACGATTTGCACTGAGAGGGAGTTCAGCCCTTGCTGCATCTCCCATAATCCACTGCTTCCAACAATCGCCAGAATTTCCCAATATACCAACTTCCATACTGTTCGAGGATACGGCCATCAAAATATTCCTAAAAAATTTAGTTAGGCACAAACCTACATTTGAAACAAAACAAAACTACCATTGGTGAATCAAAATCGTGTAAAACTGCGCAGGTCTTGCGTTCCCATTACTGTAGCAAATATCGTCATAATTGATGTAAATAGGGTCTCCAGTTTTGGGAGCATCAACTACAACAAAAGTGGCAGGACTGCTGGGGTTAAGGGGTTGAAAAACTCCGATAAATTGGTAATTGGAGACCCATTGCAAGGACAGAAGTGAATGCGGCTCTTTGAAAGGTGGCGCATTTATCAATTTAACGGCCTTTAGGTCGGGTTTATATTGGGTGATTTTGCCATCACGGGAACCCACGGCTATTTGCTTGCCTTTGGGGCTCCAACAAAAGCTGGTAGCACCCGCTGCAGCTGGTAGCTCATTGATATCAATGCCGCTACTTTTGATTTCATAAATTCCTGAAATACCCACTAAATGAAAGTTAAATAATTGATAAATTTACCTAAAGTTCCGTCGCTTTTGCAGGCTGTAAATACCGGTCCTAGAGCCGGATTCCAATTCACTTCCGTTACAAAAACTGAGGGGGTGGCTGAGAGACGAATTTCCCCAATTTGTTTAATATCTTTCTGCCAGAAAGACTTAACATCGTAAAATAAAACACACGGACAATTATTTTTTTCAACAACAATGGCCAATATTGTGTGCTCGCAATTAACTGATAAATGTGTAGGGGGTGATGGTACAGCCAGATTTCTTCTAGGGTAGACGGATTTGTCTCCACTACCTAAAGTACACCCTTCTATGCTTTTTAACTGAATTACTGCAAAATAAATACTATTGCAATGTATCATTCTTGAAGATAAGCCATACTTTGCACGTTTGGAGTATTGGTACCAACGAAAATTAACCCAAATCTGCTGGCACATGTAACCAGACTACAAAGTTTGGAAGTATTTGCACCCTCTACATTATTAAAAACTTTCAAACGGCAACGCAATTTAAACTGAAGATCCTGTATTCATAGAAAAATTATTAATTATTTAACTCATACTGATTATTTTACAAATACCTGGACATCTATGGGGTCTGGAGCGGTTTTTAACATTATTGCTGAAACTTACACTTCTCTAACACAAAATCGAAATTAACAATCAAGAATTCCTAAATTAAACATACCGGACAAACATAACCGCTTTCGAAAAATCTGTCAAAAATGAAGTTTTGACAGAAATCGCTTGTCAAATCACTAAAGCCCATTGCACGCTTCAGACGCAAACTCTTCTATTAGCTGTTTCAAAACTATAAAAACGCCAACATCGCATTTTACAGAATTATTTTTTTAAATAAGATTGATAAAATTGTAAAATAGTTAATAATGATTAGATCTCTCATTGAAAGTATAAATTATATTAGCTACTATTTCTTTCAAGTGCATGAATAATTTAAAACAGTTAATTTTGAGAGAAAATGCGACGTTGGCGTTTTTATAGTTTTAAAATAGCTAATATAAACTGTGGTATTAGCTGTTTTAAAACTATAAAAACACCAACGTCGCATTTTACTGAATTGTTTTTTTAATAAGATTAATAAAATTGTAAAATAGTTATTAATGATTATATCCCTCATTGAAAGTATAAATTACATTAGCTATTATCTTTTTGAAGTGCATGAATAACTTATAACAGCAGCTAATTTTGAGAGAAAATGCGACGTTGGCCTTTTTATAGTTTATGACAAAAACCAGTAAGGAGGTAGTTTTTGTTTTAGATAAAATGAATTTGAAAAACTCAATGATAGAATTTCGTCAAATTCAACGCATTCGAAAAGAGAAGACGTTGCTAAAAAGAAACATGGCGATTTTTCTAAACGTTCGCTTTCAGCGTGGGTGCAACTCACCAATTGATGATGTAAAAGTAACATTGAGGCAAGGGCTGTTCCCGGATTTGGGAGTAATAACGTTCAGTGCTACTAGTGGCTTCCAAGACTTTATTGAAGAAGCTTCAGCTTTTAATGACCATAAAGCTAATAAAACCGAATTACGGATTATATTTGAATCAGACGAGGACATCCTATTAACATTTAAAAATGAGGCACAAAAGGAAGAATTCGCAGTCCTTTTAAAAAAATTCTTGGGCCTTTGGTAAGAAAACTTAAAGTCGGTTTACTTTCATAAAAACCACGTTCTAGTGTAAGTTCTTTATATTTGGCTTATGTAACTCGATCTTTAATCGAGGGCTATTGTTTCTGGTAATTTCTAGTGAGAAATTTGTCAGAATTGTCCACAAATATAGGTTAGAAGCTCTAAAAGTTTTTAAAATCTATTAATTATTCACTTAAATCAAATCTGTGAAGTTATGAAACTGGTCTAAAGACAGGGTATCAAGACTAACACTTTGTTTTAATAAAAATTTATATTGCGTTAAAATTTTTCGAATTGGGGTCTTAAGCACAGGCGGGTGAAAAGGAATTAACAAGAGTTAGGTCACGGGTTAGGTAACGGGCAGGTGTAGTAGGTAAAAAAGGGAAAATGTGTGGAAAATTACCGAGAAAAAGTTTTTTACTTTCGTCTCCAATGTTTTCTCCGAAACGGCTGGCAAAGTTGCTTGATTTCTGCGTGGCATTTTATAATTGCCTGTGTTACATCAATATTTAGTCTTGTACACTTCTTTGTAGACTTTTGGCTGCTCATTTTTAAAATTTCAATGTGAAATTACAATTTTTCTTACTGCGCTTGTGCCAAGTGTCAAATTTTGACAATGAATTAGTACTGCCAACCGGAACACTTAAAAAAACTAGGCACGGAGTACCAACCTAACAACTTTACAGCTGGTCGTTATCCAAGTGAAAACACTGTATTAGCTGTTTCAAAACTATAAAAACCCCAACGTCGCATTTTACCGAATTATTTTTTTAAATAAGATTAATAAAATTGTAAACTAGTTATTAATGATGATTATTATCCGTTTCAAAACTATAAAAACGCCAACGTCGCATTTTAGCAAATTATTTTTTTATGTAAAGTTGATAAAAATGTAAGATAGTTATTAATGGTTAGATGTCTCAATGAAACTATAAATTATTAACTGTTTCAAAACTATAAAAACGCCAACGTCGCATTTTCTCTCAAAATTAGTTGTTATAAATTTTTCCTGCACTTCAAAAAATGAATAGCTAATGTAACTTATAGTTTCAATGAGAGATCTAATCATTAATAACTATTTTACATTTTTATCAACCTTATTTAAAAAAATAATTCGGTAAAATGCGACGTTGGCGTTTTTATAGTTTTGAAACAGCTAATACATTACTATTAATTACTATTAATTTTTTGAAGTGCACAAATAATTTATAACAACTAATTTTGAGAGAAAATGCGTCGTTGGCGTTTTTATAGTTTTGAAACAGCTAATAGATCTCTCATTGATGAAAGTATATAAATTAGATTATCATTTCTTTAAAGTGCATGAATAATTTATAACAGCTAATTTTGAGAGAAAATGTGACGTTGGCGTTTTTATAGTTTTGAAACAGCGAATATGTCTACATTCGGTTCACTTTCTTAAAAACCATGGAAAACCGTGGAAATTGGGTACTTTTGGAATTTACTTTTATATGAGTTGTCATGGTAACAGGTTAGTCAATTCCACCACAACAATGGTTTTTATGAAAGTGAACCGAAAGTATTTTATTTTTATCTTTTGTTTTTAGCAATCGTTCAACCCGAGATCCAGGAACTATTCCAAATTAAAACAATTATCAATTAATTATACAAGTATGAGATATTACTCATTTATAAATAAATATTTAATAAAATGCTTTAATATTAATTGGCAAACATATATATGCTGCCCTTAAAAACAGGGAAAAGACGAGTTTTAAGTGTCTTCAAAGGTGAATTTGTTTGGCTGCAATCGTATTCATTTTTGTGCTCAAGGGGCGCGTCAAAAAGCAAGTTTTAACTTTTAACAAATGTACTTTGAAAATCGCATATGATCCTAATTTATCAATAAATACAGTTTTTACATCAATTTCACAGGACAGAATCTTTGAAATATTTCTTCGTACAAGGTTTTATTAATTCGTTACAAAAATTTCTACTTTTAAATAAATAAAAATGTAGTAAACATAACTTTTCAGTCAAACAAGAGATTTACATTTAATAAAACATAAGGTGTAATCAAAAGAATGGTTGTTGTGGGTCAGATAATACCGAAATAGTGATTATATTATATAGATTTATTTCTCTAATAAATTACTTAAAAGTTATACAGCTTTTAAATGAGGCATATGAGCCACCTGCAACCCTGTATGCCATTAAACACATAAGGACTAGATTAAAATACAGTGGTATTAAAGTGCCTGCTGGTCCGACTTTAAAATTAAGCAACGTAATACAAGAGGACAAAAGGTGCGAAACCACTACTACTCCCACGTAACACTTATTACTATTGTCTAGAGCGTTGAAAAAAATCACCCCCCAGAAAGTATGCAACAATATAAAACAAAGTCCAGTTGCTGCACTCGTGAGGAAAAACATCTCATTCCCGCCTTTCAATCCCATGGTCCCAGGACCCACTGCATCAGCAAGGATGTTAACCAAGGAAAAGGCCCCGCTGATAATCCCAAAACCTAGCCCACTGACATAGGCCAGAATATGCTTGTTTTCAATGAGCTGAGTGCTGTCGTCGGTGATTTTCTTAAGGCCATTTTCCGCTTTTCTCAGGATTTTGTAAATGATATAGCGGAAGGTTTCCTGGAAAAACACTGAGAAGACCACTCCAAAGGCCAAGTCTTGCCTCAGTGGGACCACAATGTACCACCACAACGAAGACAACAGGAGGGACACCAGCCAGAAGAACGCTGCCGCTATCAGGATTATAATCCGCACAGGGTCGTGGGCTATTGTGAACACGAACATCGCAAACGGGGGGCCAAAGGCCAAGAAGGTGCACCCGAAGAACTCAACCAACGTCATTTTCTTATTTTCTAAAAATCTGCTACAAATCTACCATGACAGCCAAAGCCAAAATGACATTGACAGGTGTCATCTGTCAAAAGTCGATAACGGTAACCTAAAAATTAAAAAATAGCCGATTTTCTATTCTTGAGCTATTTTTAATCTAGAAAACACGGGAGTGCCGCTGAATTTAATGTCTCGTGTTTAAGCACCTAATCTAAGTTAAACACAATTATCAAAACGCTGTGAGAGTGTGAATTTTGATAACTACAAAAATGGCGTTCAATTTCCCTGCATTTTCGTACATCATTGCACTGATTGTCGACGCTTTCCTTATATTTTTCTCCCTGTTTCACGTGATTGCATTTGATGAATTAAAAACTGATTACAAGAATCCCATTGACCAGTGCAACAGCTTAAATCCGGTAAGTAAACGTTTATGCATAATTAATCAGTTGTTGCACTCTGACTGTACTTTTCGCAGCTAGTGGTGCCAGAGTACCTCCTTCACATTTTCTTTAACGTCCTTTTTGTTGCCGCCGGAGAATGGTTTTCACTGCTTCTCAACATCCCGCTGATCATTTATCACATCAATAGGTACAGGACAAGGCCTGTGATGTCGGGTTTAGGGATTTACGACCCCACTAGTATTATGAATGCTGATGTCTTGACCAGGTGTCAGAGGGAAGGGTGGATTAAGCTCGCGTTTTACTTGTTATCCTTCTTTTATTACCTTTATGGGTATGTAATAGCGTTAGAAAACGCCCATGATCACACATGATAGTTGTATCATTTTTGTACTGTTACTTTGACGATTTCTGGTCATAAAAATATAAAATTTATTATGTAAAATGCTCTCAATAAACTATATAAACACGAGTATTCCTCTTTATGACAAGTTGGCAATAATTATTAACGTACTGTTCATATGGCTGTGTTTATATAGAACTGGTGTGATCTTGTGCTAGATTTTTAAACTGACCTTATTTTTAAATCAGAACCGAAATCCTTAACTATCTGTTTGTTGCAGAATGATTTACTGTTTAATCTCGGCGTGAGTACTTGCAACTTCCAAAGAATTGAGAAGAAAAATTGAGGGTGGGATTAAAAAGGATTTCGGTTCTTATTATTATGTTCTAGGAATTGAGTAACGTAATATTAAGCATAATAGAAAGAACTGACTTCCTTTAATTTTAGGGCAGTTAATGTGATTTATTTAGATTATTTGTACACGATCCTTGTTAGTCTTTTCTGAAAAATATACCGGGAGTCTAAATAAAATGTGGTCGAGAGTGCCGTGAAAATGTCATAAATGTGTGTCTTGATGTTATTTAATGCAACTAAAATTAAACTTGGCATGTCGTTTGACATGAAATTTTTTGGGACCTCTTGACCACGTTTTATTGTTGTCACTATACTAATCAGAAAAGATTTACATCATAATTACATACATTGCTAGTACTTTACATTATTTCAAGGTATTATGTAAATAAAAATTTATCATTGACTTTGTTTATTTTCTTACAAAAGTATAAACTCGCAATACAAAATTCAACATTCAGAATTTAACAGAATATAAATTTTCTCGCACAATTTGGTGTTTTTGGAATGTCGTTTCAAAAGAGTCCCAACTATTAAACTGATTAAATAAACATAAAACCTTATTGCTTAAGGAATATTTCTAACTAAAATCATTAAACATAAATAAGCAACACCGCACTTTCAATTATTAAGCTTCCAGTCAAAGTGACCTGCGACTTTGACAACAAGCGTTGCCAACGTAATTTCAGCACCACTCTGATCAGAAATTTAATAAATAAAAGCATGATATTTAGTTTGATTTAATTCCCTAGCTTTTCCAACAGCCATTCCTCTGTCAAATCCTCGAGTTCTCTAATTTCAAAAGCTCTGGCAAGGTCTGCTTCCCGTTGGAGGGAAATTTTTGATCCTGCATACATTATTTGCAACTCAGCGTGGCTGTCGCGTGGTGTGAAATAGATGAAACACAGTGGATAAGAAACGCGTCCATCCTTGTGTTCCTGGCGATATGATAAAATGACATAACGGGGCTGATGGCTTTGTAAACTCTCTTGAAGTTCTTCAATTGTAATATTTTCCAGTTTTTCGTCGATTATTATTTGCTGTTTTTCACGATCAACTTTCACTATAACAAATCCCTTAAAATAAACTTTGTTGTGGTGACGACACTTACAAATTAGAGCGGCAGTGTCTTGGGCTTTTCTGAAGCGAAAGTCTTTAAGAGCTTGTTTCACATCGTCAGTGACGGCACATATATTCACGTTCCCTGACTGTAATTCAAAATCGGTAAAAAAACTAATCATTAATCTAATAATTACCATTCTTTCGTGATTTGTTTGGTTCAAAGCTACATTAACGGGGATTACTGAACTTTTGATATTAGGCCGCAACTGGAAAAACACTATGTAAAACAAACATTTTAATCATCCAAAATTAGTAGGTAAGAAAAGATATGTGAGGCAGGTAAACCCGATAAAACATACAATTTCCGGTTAGTAATACATAAAATTTATTGTTCTCGTTTTGCGGTTCCACCATGTCTTGTGTATCAAAATACCCTTAAAAATGCCTATTTTTATTAATTTCTTACCCTAAGAAAAAATCAGAATAAAAACAGTCTGAAATTATCCAAAATAATTCTTGTTTTTATCAAAACTTATTATTTGACATTTCACTTTGACGCATGACTGTCGCTAAATGTCAAATGGTACTGTTTAACTGGTTGCCTATAACAGAGTACTAATGAAGCATCTATTAGCTGTTTCAAAACTATAAAAACGCCAACGTTGCATTTTCTCTCTAAATTAGCTGTTATAAATTACTCATGCATTTCAAAAAAATAATAGCTAATGTAATTTATACTTTCAATGAGAGATCTAATCATTAATAACTATTTTACAATTTTATCAATCTTATTTAAAAAAATTATTTGGTAAAATGCCACGTTGGCGTTTTTATAGTTTTGAAACGGCTAATATAGGGACAGCAAGCATTATTTGCTTCCGCTTGTGCATTGACTGCGTTCGCACATTTTAAAATTCTGCCCTGTACGGAAGGGAGTCGTATTTACAAACATTACATCTTAAATACAAGGTGTTTAAACATAATTTTATGCCTGTAAAATACATGTAGTAAGAACCACGTGGATGGAGGTTTAGAGCATTAGAGCATTCTGCCAAGAAAAAAAAAGTAAGGATGAGGTAAAGAATGATTATTAGAAAATTAAGGGAATGGTTTGTAATAGTATATTATGATACGAGTTTTATAAGACGCATTTTGTCGCACGCACGGAATTGCCATAATGGAGTAAGTGCGACAAAATGCCTTATAAACGAGATATCATACACTATTTTTTCTACTTTGCACCTTCTTTAACAAAAAAAATCAATTTCGAAATTTAGGGAATTTTGTGGCAGTTGACAGCATTTGCGTGGATCATGAAATTAAATTAATAATTTGGATCGTCATTAGTTTATTCGTAAAATGTATCCTGAAAGTGTCCAAGACGTTTTGCAATCTATCTGCCCCTTAACGAATACGGGCTTTTGTGGCAAATACACGGAATTTGAACATTGGCCTAAGGAGAATGGGATCTCAAATTACTCACTTGCACTGGCTTTTGAAGTCATGTTTGTACAGTACTCGAAAGGTGTTCGAAGGGACTACGTATCAGGGTTGGTACAAAAGCCTCTAAAGGTTCGAAATTGATTCATTTGATTAAATTATCACTTGAAACAGGTGACGATTGACACTTCTCTCAGATAATTATCAAAAAACTAAGTTGCCATCATTTTCCAACTAAATTACCCTGGTTTTTAGTGTAATTATTATAGCACTCCGTTGGATATTACTAAACCCAAATGGCGTATCGTAATGACCTCAGTACGAAACAAAAGTAGAAAAAATAAAATACAAAATACAACACAAAAATCAAATTTTCTCACTTGACGACAAATATGAAAAAAAATGCACTTACCTTTTTTTGTCATCTTCTTCGGCAACAGTTTGTAGCAAGATATTAAAAATAAATAAAAAACAAAATTAATATAAGATGTCAATTATATCACAACAAATCACTTGGAGATGGACAAAAAGTAATGTACTTATCTTTATGGCATCTTCTGCTACAATTTGTAGCAAAACAATCGACGTTAACAGTAAATAAGTCAAATGAAATAATACAATAATAATAATATTACATATTCATCACCTCATTCAAGATATAAAAAAATGCACTTACCTTTATGGCATATTGGCATCTTCTACTACAATTTGTAGCAAGCAAGACATTAAAAATAAATTTAAATAAAATCAATACATGATGAGAATAATGATAATGATACCTATCACATATTCAGCATCTCACTTGGAGATGGAGTAGATAGACAGAAAAAATATAATACACTTAAATATTTTTATCCGCAAACCTCACAAAACTAACAAAATTTGTGACAGACTGTCACAGGTAAAAGATCTAGTTCTCGGACCACTTTATCGGACATGGGGTAAAAATTTTTATGTGATAAAGCGTTTTTTACTTTTGTCTGTCATCATGACTTACCATTGCTGTCATTTTTTTGTGTCTCTTTCGCTGCTTTAGCAATTTCTGGAGAGTAAGTAGATTATCAGAAAATCAAATGTGAAGCAGAAAGTTTATTTTATAATTTCTATAATTTACTATTTACATTAATATTAAAAATACAGTTTGTTATTGAGGCATTTTGGAGAAGGCTTGTAGGAATAACACCGTCAATATTAACATGCTTCTCAATACTTTTCGTATTCCGACTAGTGCTCGGAACAGGATCGCATTTCTGGTTCATTGATGGTATAAGAGTCTTCAGTGTGGCGTTTTGAGGAAGATCGTTAGGAGTACCTTCTTCATAGTTTCATAGTTCGAGAAAGTTCCGTAAAATAAACAAGTAAAATACTTTTAGAATAAACTTACACATTTCTTTCAGAACACCAATTCAGAAATCTATTGTAACACGCCTCGTAGACAGCAACAGATTTCGTAGGCAGTAAATTGTGTATGGTCTCTTCGCTGCAGCAGCGATTTCGGGAGGAGTACAACGCAGGTCGTCAGTATACGACATTTTGAACCACTCACTAGTACTAGTTAACTGAACAAACACGAAAAACTTTCAAAATTATTAGCACAGTTTCAGAGAATGACGCGTAATGTTTGTTTATAAGCTGTGCTATGGTCATAGATAGCTATGGTTTCATTACTTGCAATGCGCCCTGATTATTTTGTTCATTTACTTGCTAATTAGTGTTACTCTTTACTCTTTATCAATTTATCTAATTAAGTTTGCGGATAAAATAGTATATTTTATTCGGCGTAAATGTGAGTTTATGTGGCTCAGCTGAATTATTTGCCTCATTGCATTCGGCAAAATAAACATTCAGCTTCCCCACATAAACTATCACATTTACGCCTTATAAAATAATCTACTAATATGGCATCTTCTTTTGCTACAGCTTGTAGCAAGACATAAGTAAAGTAACGCAAAATCCAACAAATTTGAAACTTTTAAATCGCATCTGATTTTATTTATGGGATTATGGGGCATCAGTTTGCGACAACAGCAAATAACAAACTCAAAAAAATTAAACAGTAAAATAATAATCGTATAAGAATATGGATAAAACGTCATCAACAAAAAATATAATCGGTGAGATAATAAATTAATGGTTGCAAGATGGGGAACAAAGAGGTTTGTCTGATTCATTGATTTTTGTTACGACTTCGTCACTTAACTAGATCCATTCGCTGAAACTTATTTCTTGGGCAAATAATGAAATAATTCATAATACCCATCGATATTTTAGTTTATCGCGTCGTAATTATTGAGTCACTTTTTATGCATTTTTACAATTCTACACGTCTGTTGTTTCAGATATTTAGAATAATACAAAAGATAGGTGGAACAATATTTAGTTATTCTACATGTGTGGCTTTAATATCTGCAATAATTGTTTTATTTTTTCCTCCGCCTGTAAATAAATATTTTTGACCACATGAGATTAAACCTCTGTTAACAATGCACAAAGCCATTTGGGTTGGGATTTGTCAGAGGTCAAAAGATCAGTCGCGTGTTCTTCAACAAGTATATTAGCAAAGGGAGTTTGAATGGGGGCCGGTTTGCTGTTGTTTTAAAACCAATTTGAAGTTTACGACGTCATTTTAAAAAAGCTAACAGTGCGGGGTTTATGTTTCCCCTTTTGTTTGTGTATTTAGTAACGTGACTCTTGGCGGGTTCACCAGCAAATATGCAGAAAATTGACTGGCGCGGCGCACAAATCCACCACAAATCATTATCCTATTAGAAACTAAACCCGGCACAATATTTTACTGTTGCATGCTGATTATTGCATTGCTGTTGAAGGTGCTTGCAACGAAATTAGGAGATAAATTCTATAAACACAAACACTAATAAATAATAGAGTAGTGTATCATGTTCTGAACCAAACCCACATGACCACATGGGGCAGGTACTTCATGAAAAGACACAAAAATTATTCTTTGAATGTGTGTTGTTGTTGCCTAACATTTTTATTAATCCCAATTCACCCCTAAAACACTTAAACTATTCGTTTTTCACTATAAAGTGTGAACGTAAATTTTTCCGGGGAACGTTTTTATTATCCTGTGGAGGAGTAATTTTTCAAAATAAACAATATTTTAACAGTTTGCTTTGAGTGATTATGTATTCAACTTTAAGAATAAAGGCTCAAATAGGCGTGCCTGGATAAAATAGAGAAACACGCCCGCTAACGCCATTGGAAGCGGTGCGTTTCCCCACTGACGTAGAAATAGTAGTTACAATTTTTATTAGAATATCGGCAAACCCAGAGCCCAAAGAAGTAATTTTGGATAGTAAATATTTGATACAATAATCAGCGATTGCTCACTTAAAAACGATACAAATAGTACGAAAACAGTCGTTTTAGCACTTGCTGTGTTCAAGAAAAGACTTCTTTGATTTCTCGCATAAAAACGAGACAAACCGCTCTTGAAATCTTAAAATCGCCTTATTTGGTAATTGTTTCGTTGAAATAGGTTTGTTTTTGTCGAATCTATCGGTTAAAAACGATCCCGCCTAAGAATACTTGCACTTTAAATCGTCTTGTTTGGTATAAGCATGTAACTAAGTATACAATAATTTTTCTATCGCTTTGCCTGAGAATGCCCAAATTCACGTTATTATGGCATTGGATTCGTTTAATCAAGTTAATTTTTACGATTCCTTGTTTAATAGCAGGAAAATCGTACGCTGATCTCACATAGTAACAAAAATGTGGATGAGGTAATCAGCACTAAGTTGATGAGTTGACATTATCAGAAATACTTACGTATGTATCGACACGCGTTATGGGGACTCTATACGAAAATCTTACGAAATGAAATGGACATACTTTAGGCAGGTTGTTGTGTTATGTAAATTCAAGGGAAAATATTTTATTCATACCTAACTTAACAGAGATAAAAATTCGTAAATCGTAGAGGACTTTTATAAAATAAAATTGATCCAGAAAAAAAAATGAGTTTTTTAACATTATCACAACATATTTATTTGTCTAGTTGTGCTAATTAAAAAAAATAGGTGCCTGATATGCGTAGGTGTCTAGGTATGCCAAATACCGCGGCCAAATATATGATTTATTTGTTCCTCTGAAATCTCTTCTTGAGATGCATTTTTCAAGCAAAGATTTTGTATTAAACCATATTCCATATTAAACAAAATTCATTGTTAAATTCGCTTATTCATTAGTCGTATGTGCAAAAATATACTTAGTTTCGAGAATTTTGCTTTGTCTACTCGTGACTCAGGCTAGGTATAGTGTGAAGAACAGATGTTTTCAAATTTCATAAATTAATAAAAACTTTAGTAGTACCTACCTATATGTTGTATTTGTGGTGTAGATGTAGATGCAGACTTATTTTAAAGTTATTCATGATAATGATGAAAAGCTATGTAATATCTATTATTATTTAGTAGGTATACTATACGTGCTACAATTGCGTTCTGCTGAGTGTATCTATGCACATACACTTAGGTTTAGTTTCTGATCAAAGTGATATCAAAAGAAACCTGAGACTCTGAAATTAAATTGGTAGAAGTTACTACATTGTTATCCAATTTGTTATCCAACTTCACATTAAAAAGCCACGGACCACTTTGATCACAAATTTAATTGAACGCATGATTTTTTTACCTGTCTATGCGATCTGTCATGTACGTGTAAAATGACTACGCGAACCAAGTCAGCTGTTGACACATTTAGACATGTTCATAAGTATGATGTAAACATAAACTAATTACCTACCACACTAATAACCAGAGCAAGGACACTGATGTAAGACTTAAATAAAGGAGGATAATATTATATGTTGCGTTTTGATTGAGATGAAAGGATTATTATGATTAGAAATTAAGCAAACTTGTTTTTTTTATTTTTATTTTTTAGTTCAGGAAAAACACCAAAAAATGTTTTTTTTCGATTCTTATGTTTTTATGCAAAATCGTTTATTTCTGTTGTTTTTACTTTAGATCCCATTTCAGTTCATAGTAGAATTTTCCAACAACTTATTTGCATTTTTTGGAGTGAAATTGAGAGTTGCTATAGGCTCAAAATTTGTCGCTGGGATTTAGTTTAACACAGAATTGTTTTCTTATACAGAAACTTTTAATTTGTGCTTTATTTCACTCCAAAAAATTCAAATGAACGGTTGTAAAATTCTACTATGAACTGAAATGGGATATAGGTAGGTACCTACTACGTATAATCATCACATTTCTTTCAAACCCTATGCCATAGATACCATACGTTTTCTTGAGCTTCTTGTTGCTTAGCCTGAAAATTTTGCGCATTTGAATTTTTTGGAGTGAAAAATAAAGCACAAATTGAGAGTTTCTGTATAAGAACGACACCCACCAGAAACTCTCAATTTGTGCTCCATTTCATTCAAAAAAATGTAAATGCGCTGTTGTAAAATCCTACTATGACCTGAAATGGGATGTATGTACCTATACCTACAGAGAAATATACGCCAATTTTTAAACAACCATCGTCTTCTATTCAAACATTTTTTTTACACTAGGTATAACCTACCTTTCAATTACCAGTAAAAGAAAAAAGTAAAAGTAAAAATGTAGTTATAGTCGCCGTCAGCTCCTTTTGCGTGTGCGTCATCTGACATTTCTGGCACTACGTTTACACGGCGATGCCAATATCCAAATATTTTTTAAGGTTATGTTCCTGTCCACGTGTGATTACGGATTAGTGTTGGATCTTTTGAATTGTTTGTTAGTGTTGTCTTTAAATACAATTGTTTGTAAAAGCATTTAAAATTGTGTATATAATATATTGGAAATGGTTTTCTAGATGCGTCGTTTATTGCGCCAATACAAAATCAATGAATTTGTCAATGGGTCAACATTTATCAAGCAGAGATACCAATTTAAAATCACAGTCTTTGGTGCACATAGTTAGAAAATGTATTTTATAAAGAGTTGTAATACAATTGGGAGTAAATGTGGCTACAACGAAGTATTTTATTAACATTAAAGACATAAAAAGAGTAGGTATAAATCAACAAGTAATTTTGTAATTAAACTAAAGTAATGGTAATGTGTGGATTGCCGTAAACCAAGAAGTAAGTGTTCTTCGGATTTTACCATCCGAGTGATATAGTTCACTGATGTTAACAAACTAACTTTGGGAGCCTCTGTCATCGTAGGTAGGTAACTATCTATTTTTTTACCATTTGAACGTCATTTAAAGACATTAATGACACAAAACCAAGAATGAACAAAACGGAGAGTCAAACAACTAACGGAACGCACTCCACGAAAAAAGGCAATCAATAAACGCAAAATACTTGCGAATAATACCAAAAATACTTTCGACAACGATCATAATTTATTGTCAATGTCAAGTTGACAAACTCAATCAAACATGAGACTTGGCGGTGTTTTTGAAGTACATATGTAAATTAATGTTCAAGGATACCACCCTTAGATACCCGTTTGTTGTTTAAATTTGCATTGTTATTGTTATATTTTTCCAGTTTTGTGTTGGTAATGAAAAAATGAAATTGATGACGCACACGCAAAACGGGCTGAGCGCTACTATAAGGTAAGTTACCTAGCACCTACCTACTCTGTTGTATCCTGGTGTTTGTGTGTAAAATTTGTTTTTTCTGCTTCGGTTTCGTACTGAGGCCATTACGATACGCCATTTGGGTTTCGTAATATCCAACGGAGTGCTATAATAATTACACTAAAAACCAGGGTAATTTAGTTGGATAATGATGTGCAACCTAGTTTTTTGACAATTATCTGAGAGAGGTGTCAGTGTCAGTCGGCACCTGTTTCAAGTGATAATTTGTTCAAATGAATCAAATTCGAACCTTTAGAGGCCTTGGTACCATCCCTAATATGTAGTCCCTTCGAACACCTTTCGAATAATGTACAAAAATAACGTTAAAAGCCAGTGCAAGTAATTTGAGATCCTATTCTCCTTAGGCCAATTTTCAAATTCCGCGTATTTACCACAAAAGCCCGTATTCATTGAGGGGTAGATACATTGCAAAACGTCTTGGACACTTTCAGAATACATTTTACGAATAAACTAATGACGATCCACATTATTAATTTAATTTCATGACCCACGCAAATGCTGTCAACTGCCACAAAATTCCCTAAATTTCGAAATTGAATTTTTTTGTTAAAAAAGGTGCAAAGTAGAAAAAATACTGTATGATATCTCGTTTATAAGGCATTTTGTCGCACTTACTCCCACGGAACTCCCAGTTCCGTGTGTGCGAAAAAATGCGTCTTATAAAACTCGTATCATAATATACTATTTTATGACTACGTGTTTCAATGGAAATAAAATTTTCTTTCATAGTTTGTGACATTTTATTGGAATCCCAGATTATTTCTTGTTGCTCAAAATCTTAACCCTGAAATTCATTCCATTTTTATAGATTGTGGTCGTAACAATCAGGAAAGCAATAAAAATTCTGTTTATCGAACGTCATCTCCAGAAAAAGTTTTACAATGAGTCCAAAGTTTAAGTGTTCTTAAAATTGTATTAACACCTTATTATCATCATGAAAACATTAACCATCAGAACGTCAGGTCCTACTCAAACTTAAAAATATCATGTGGTGACATCTTTTTTTGAAAATATTACCACCTATTATATTGAGTTATTGACGGCACAAATAGAAAAAAAAACAAGTAAACAATCTTTGTTAGAATTGGTGTAACCATGAATTTAATGATCAAAAGTTACTGTTGAAATAACCTAATTGCTGCACTCCAAATTTATTTTTACCCTTTGAAACCGATAGTTTGTTTGGCAGTGGTGCCTAAGCCAGTCCCCTTGCCCCACCTCGAAATCATTGATGTATTTTATTCGATCAAGATAATGCACAGACCAATGAACACTCTCTTCCTACGTCTCAATTAGGGAGACACCACTGCAATAGAAGAGGCCGAATCGAGGCGGTGCCTCTGCCATAGTGGGGGCTTCGTCAAGCCCCTGAATAACCAGGTTATCCCTCCTCCATGTTAGTATGATGCGAAACGTATGCGTGAGCAATATCAGAAAACTTCTCGTCGGTGATCGTTTTTACGCACTGTTTGTACACAGATCAATTGACTTCTATCTGATAACTCCAAAACGTGTTAGTTTTAAGGTGGTTATGTGGTGTAGAACGGCGGAGTTTTGTGGTGCTGGTTAAGTGATCCGGATTTATTTTACAAATAACTTCGTTTTGTAGTGTTTGTTTGAAATAGTAACTGTAAATAAATAAACATAGCGATAATTATGTTTGTGTGTTGGTGTTGAACTGTCTTTTTGGACAAGAATTTTGAAAAATGAACGACTTGCCCGAAGCTCTCAATTTTACGGGAAGATCCATGCATTCGGCCCACATTATGTCCACAGTAAGTTTTGCCAGTCTGAAATTATTTCATTTGCTTTAGTTGATTTTTATACTTCTTGCATGAAAAGTAAAAGTTTTCCAAATGAGGACCAGATTTTAAATTCTTTCTGGAATAAATTTTCCTTCAAAATTGTTTCCAAAAATATTCGAAATTCGTATAGTACAACTTTCTGGTTTATACTTAGGTACTCGTACCTACTAATTTAAATGTATAGGAGAAAGGTTCTAGAAAAAAATAAGATAAGGATAAGGAACTCTTTAATTCACACAAAACATCAAAACATATGATGCTTTCCGTCTCTGGGATTTTCGCAATCAAATTGCTTGCGTAAGTAAATAACGTAAACAACGCTTATAGTTTCTTCTAACAAATTATTATTGATGAAAAACTAGGTAGGTATATGAAGTTACAACTTCATACTACTTAAAAACTACACAAACACAAATGAACAAACAAAAATGAAATTTTGAGTAGTAAGTACACCGAATACTGACTTCAAATTTGGTTGGAATACTCCATTTGTTGTTTCCAAGAATTGAAATACCTACGGCATTATTTCACGCAGGAGAATGCGAGCTTTCCGTTTGTGTTTTCCAAAAAGAGGCTCAAAACAAAATAAATTTGGATGACTATCAATTACCTACACTGATTCAGAATCTTGTATTTAATCCATATCACTTTGGTGTGTTATCATGATACAAATACACCGACATTTGCATGTTATTAGTCATTTAGTTATTTAGTTACAGCACTCATGAAGCATAAAAATATTCTAGGATATCAAATTTCTATTGTACATCTTATTTATTTATAGCTCTATCTTTGGTATTATTGTTTTTTGTTTTTACTAAATTTGTTTAAATGCTTGGTCATTGTTTTGTGCTTTGTTCTTGTCATAACCATTTTAGGGTGAGGATTTGTAGTCACAAGTTCTCAGAATTACAAAAACACGTTTTTTGTGCCTGCAAGACATTTGGACCAAGACCGAGACTAATAAGTTTACAATTGTCTGAATTTTTTCTAATAATAAATTTATCAGTTTCTTCTTTTTTTTTTGAGATGTTTCTGTTGTATGTTTGAGTTGTCTTTGATTGGTTTATTTACCATAAATTTGGTTTCTTATCCATCATCAATCACTTTTATTACTTGCAATATTCGTTCCTTTATTTTTCACGTTAATTCGAGGAAATCGTAGTGTAAGTCACGTTTTGACTAAACAAAGATTTTCCCGTTCAGGGTTTCTGATTCTGATTCATGTTGTTATCGGTTTAGATGATGTTTTTCTGCATAGCTTGTACAAGTTTGAAATCAAAATTTTGTGAAATAAAAAAGTAGATATTTTTGTTTTATAACAAACGGAGTTGTAGGTTGTAGGTATAGGCATTTGCAGTATCAGTGGACTAAATAAGTTGAATCATTTTAATCTCTTATAAAATGGCATGAGTAATAAATGATATAAAGTTGATAAACAACCATTTAGTTCTTGACGAAGGCAGGGAGTGTGGTAGAACAGAATTATTTTACCAACGCTGCAATTAATAGATCACTGTTTAACATTTTACAATTAATTCATCGGGAAATTTTTATTTACAAATTATCGAAACGAACTTACAAGTAGGGAAATAATACATAAAAAAGGCTCACTCGCTTGATTTTTTGAACCACTGAATTATTGTCAAAACTAGAAACAAAAGTCTTGTTGTTTCCTTTGGTATACACAGGGAAGTCAGGAAATATAGAGCTTGCCTTTCAAGATTAATTACCTACCATGTTTTATGCAATGTAATTTTGTATTTAAGTTATGAAGACGTTAATAGATGCGTCTACGTTATATTAACAAATAAAAAAAATCTAGAGAAGACTCCAATTTTTCAAAATTTATAATCGAAAAAGTGAAAATAATAAAACACAAAACGTCGCAATCAGATTAAAAAACCTTTATTTTCCAAAGTGTAAGTAAAAACCTAAATTATCCAGATTTTTTTAATTATTATTATTTTTTTTTTTTATCTTTCAATGTATTCACGACTTTATTACAGTATCTTATTTTAAATCAGATTTTTCGAACGATTGTCTTGAGACCGTCGCTAGCCGATGCAATCAATTCTGATAAAAGAATTTTTCATGTTCATTCAAGTAGTGATAATTAAGGGTTTCAACGAATTCTTTATTTTACCATTATGTTTTTACTACTGTACCTACTCGTAATTTTTTAGGTGTAATTCTTATAGCCTATTAATTGTTGTTGGTATTTTGCAATGGTTTACAAATCGTGCGATACATATTATATCTACTTCGATAAAAAGCAATTAGTGAAATTTATACGATAAGTTCTTTGTATACACACAAAACATTTTCGTTTATTGCTTGTTATTAGAATTTTATTGCTCCCGAATATTATTAAAAGCAGAAATTAATTGAATAAGTTAGCCAAATTGGTTGTGTAGTATCGATTGTACTGTAACTTTATGACCAAAGAGTTTTTTTTATTGTCACAGCCTCCAGTTCTAGAAAATATAAATGATTCGTGCTATGTTAAATATTCTCTTCTCAGGGCTTAACCCCAGGTGTATTTAATTTGCAAAAATAGTGATAAATAAGCAGAACACTCGAATGTGTTAACACTGCTGACATGAGTAGTAATGTTTTTGTTCTTAATATAAAAAAATGGCTAATTTGATTATTAAATTTGATAACAGCAGTATTAGACAAAAACAAGAGATAAGTAGCTACCTAATTACATAGAGGCTGTTCCATATCTGGTGGCGAACTGACAGTGACATAAAAGACTCTTGAAATGCACCCACTTACATGGGCGTGCATTTTTTTCCTCTAAAATTTACTTAGTTGTCACTTTACCATAAATAAATTTTGAGGACGAAGATACACAGAAATATTACTATTATTAATAATTTCTGTATTATTCATCTTATTATAATTTTTTCAAGACTAACAGTGGGTTTGGAAACATTTTATTACGACGCCTATGGGCAATTTTTTTCTTAATAGTAAGCATATGTTTAATGCCAAAATGAATTCATTTTTGTCAATGTCAGTTCGCCACCAGGGTGTCGATTCTAAACCAATATTTCGACTCGAAAAGGGTTTCGACTGTCGCAATGTGATCGTGGAGCCATCTGGTGGCGCGAACGCCAAGCGCTTGTGACGTCATCAATTCCCTTTTCAAGTCGAAATAAAACTCAACTGCTCCATACATGTTGAGTAAAGATTTCGACTTGAAATAATTTGACGTTTGGTGGTTATGTTAAAGTTGGTTATGTGCAAGGTGGATTGCACTCAAAATTGCCTGTGTTAACACTATTTAAGTGTGTTTTATTAATAAATTCTATTTGAGAACGTAAGAAAAGAAACTCAACGGCGTTAGTGATAAAAGTGCGAAGAAAACCAATAATTAAAAGAAAAATATAATTTTTGTTGAAGGCGTTTGATAAATTTTGGTTGAAAATAATTAGTATTGGGACTTTATAAGCAAAAGTGTTTAATAAATTGTAATAATGTTTTTAAATAAAATACATAATTATTTTTAATTATTTATTTACAAATTTACGTGCAATGTTGGTCCGGCTCTTTGTAGTGAATCAGGGTGTTGAGTTAGGAAAAATTGCTTTTGACCCTAATTATTTTTTCTAGAAACAGTGTCACAGTCAAAAGTATTTTTATTTTATTTGAACGTGTTGATTTTTTTAAAATTAAACATAACCTCACTAAACGTGAACAGATTATTTCGACTGTCGAAATATTGACAGTCGCGTAAGGCAAGTCGCTTTGACGTCATCAGATTTCGACTCGACTTGCCGTTTCCAGTCGCAATGAATTAGAATCGACACCCAGGTTTGGAATAAGCTCTTATCTTTGATCATTAGTGGCAGAAATCATTGATATGTTTTGGATTTTGTAATCAGAGAACGCATAATAATGCACATCTATTAGAGGTTTCAAAATTATAAAAGTGCCAACGTCGCTTTTTGCTCAAAATTAGTTGTTATAAATTATTCATGCACATTAAAAAATTAATAGCTAATGTAATTTATTCTTTGAGACTGTCAAAATTTACGGTTTTTCTCTGGGTAAGGAAGTTTTGAAACCATCAATATGAAACATCAGATTATTTTTAGCAGATTTAAAGCAATTTTAAGCCTTGTTGAGTCTAATTCGAAGAATAAAATATTGTATCCAACTCGTTTTCATGCAATTTCACCTCGTAGATGTTTAACGTCTCGTTAACACTCGACGTTTAAAAATCCACTCGTGAAATAAAAACCCGATTTACACTCAAACTCGTTAAATAAATAACTATTATAGTTTCAATGAGAGTTCTAATCACTAATAACTATTTTACAATTTTATCAACCTTATTTAAAAAAATAATTCGGTAAAATGCGACGTTGGCGTTTTTATAATTTTGAAACAGCTGATAAATAGCTACAGTTTGTAACCACCCATTGTAATAAGGATATTATTATATTCTTATTACAATGGGTGGTTACAAACTAAGTCACTAAAATCCGTTGTCCCTCGAAAAAGTTAAAGTGTAATAAGATCATTATGGTATCCATCGACATGATTTATGTTGTGTGAGGTCTTTCTTGATTCTATAAACATCGGCGGTAACTATTTTCAGTTCATAGATTTGTTTCTTGCTCGGAAACTATAACTAAGTTTATGTTCTGCACGTGAAGATTGGCGATTGCTTGGAAATTTAAATAAAGCACGCACAACTTGTCAATAAATTTTATTTTTTTTATACTTATTTGAATCCTCTTCAGATCACGAAAAAAACAAATTTTATCCTTTCCTTCCAACATTTACAGACGAAATAGACGGCAAATGTAAAAAGGCCAAGTTTCATTAAAGTATAAAGTTACATGAGATAGTGCTGCATATGGACAGTTTAATCAGAGAAGTTTTTTGCAAAACTTTCCGTTATCGTGTTTATATATTACAAGTATTGATAATAATACACACTTTTAGCATATTAATAATGGTGTGAAAATATTTGTAATGCGATCTTGTTTGTTTATGTTCCCGGGTGAGGAATTGCGCTTAGATTAAAAAATTGTGACTCACAGGTCTAGCACTGATTCTAATGCAAATAGAAAAGTTGGAGACGATGAAGGAAGACGATTACAAACGTTTGATTTTTTTCGGTGTTTCGTTTGTTCTAGTTCATGTTCTTTCATATTTAAGCAATATTATTGTTACTGTATTTTATTTATAGTAAATGTTATTGAAACAAAAGTTGTATTTATAAACACTGATGGATGAAAAAAAATAGAGGCTTCAGTAGTTCCAACACTGCGTGTCGCTTATTGAGTTTCTATTAATTTTATTCAAGAAATCAAATTCAGTACCCAATTTTCATAAACAGACGCTATTAATTCTTGGATGAGAGTTTCGATTTGTATCTGAATAGGTCTACTTGAAACAATACGTATAATAACGAAAACTTAATTGGATTTTGTTTCTGTACATTGATGTTTCTTATTTTTTCAGCAATTTTCAATGTCCTTGTAACATATCGAATCATTAAACTCGCGTGAGCCATCAAATCAGGACTTGATAGCAGAATCTCATGTTGTTTTTTGAGAAGCGCCTTTCTTATTTTAGATAGATTACTCAAATCTCTAGCGAAAAGTAATCTTTTCGCTTAAATAAAAATTTGATAATCTTTCTGAACCCTATTATCATAAATTTGATAAATGTTTGTAAGTTTCCTCACAAATAATAAAATAATGAAACGATACGAGTCTTTGTTTTTGACTTGCAGATCGTGGCATGGCGTTTAACGATTTGGTGATGTTAAATTTAGCAAAATAAATCGTAGAAAATAAAACTATTCTCGAATAATATTATGATCAATCTAATAACCGAATGAGAGATGTTATTTTGTGGAAGTGTCTTTTCATTTGTGCATTTAAAAATTTTGAAAAAATTGTAAGAGTAATCATCAAATCTAGCTGATTTTGTAACTTGTTCTCTTATCTGTTTTTAATTCAGCAGTGTTTTTACATTACCATAAAAATCAACTTGAATGACTTTTCTTATCAGGAAGGTTTGTTTTTAAGCATGGAATCATAATCATACCAAATAGAATTACTAAGGTCAATGCGTTTGGTCCAAAAAGTATTAATTTTAGAAATTTATCTCGGAAAGAACTGTTGATGGGTCCTTTTTATTTACCCTACTTTTGAACATTTGTAAACACCAGATTCTGATAAATTAATGACGTTTACAAATTTAATTTGTTACGCAATTTTTTTTAGGAAATGAACGAATTTCGTCCTCAGGTGACACCTGTTTTATCTGTAATGTGAATATTGGGAGCAGCATTCTAAGAAAGTAGATGTTCTACAGCAGTAAAAATGTCGATGTCACTGCCCGATGTCACTGGCCAGAGAGTGTTAAAAATCATTTTTAATATTTTTCGATGTGTTTTTAAAATTTTACTTTTTAAGTGTTGTTTGACGATTCATCTATTTGGAACCAATTTTGTGTAAAATCGCTGCTTTCTGTGTTTGCGAGGCTAATTGACAAAAAATTCACATGCTTTGTAGGTACGCTAGAAGACTGTAAATCTATTTATGTAAAGGATAAGAATATCTTAAAAATTGCATCGTAAGTACTAAGCAACATTTTATTGCAGAGTGGTAAAAACGTGACTTCTCACTTCTTATTGAAACAACAATGTAAAAAATACCTCTGACTATTGGTTTACAGTGAAATTTATTTTTTGTTTATCATTTCAAAATAAAGCTTAGTGCAACCCTTGACCATGAATTTAATCGATGTTAAAATGAAGAATTTCGCAGAACTAAAATTCTGATTGCTCTAGTTTTCTAGTTCCTATTTTGTTGATGTTTATATTTTTTCTTTAACTAGGTCAACGTAAATGCAAAGTTGCCTTCGTAATAATTTACAATGTATTTAGTCATCACATTTGTCTATTTAGTAACGACCAAATGTCGTAATAATTGTTTGTCTTGCTAAATAAAGAAGCTTTTTTGTGCAAGCCATTTTTTATAATTGATTCTTTTTCAAGTACGTACCTAGCATCAGTTTAGAAATTAAAAGCTTCTTAAGCTTCTTAAATTGTTTTGGGTGCAGATATGTATTTAATAAATACTTACTTGCAATTACAATAATTAAGTGGTAAATCATAAACATATCTTTGACACCTTCTAAATAATACTTTGTACGTCAAGTGGCAAAATTACAATTTCAACCGAAGGTTAAAAGCTATCACTATCTTTGCATATTCTTCGAATTTCTTAATCTTGCTTGTTAAAAAAGATTTATGATTTTTGATAAGTAATAAAGTATGATCGGAATCAGTGTACTTTCCTGCATTATTACATACTGGACAGGTGTTAAAGAAGAAAAAAAATGGATATTTAGAGTATTTAGTTTCTACGTTTCTAATGCTTTAAATCATTCTAGGAACGTCCTGTGTTTCCTACACAATGTTTTGAAGGTTTTGAAGTTACCAGGAATTATTTTTCATGAGGCGCCTAGCGAGGAGACATCCGTTCCGATATGTCTGGACCCGTATTATTAATTCCAACAAAATTCTAAATAACACCTCTGTTTGTTATGTTTCCTATATTGAAAATTGTTTATTTAAAGATGTAAAGATATAGCTAATAAATCACACAGAAAAACCTTATTTATTTTTAGTACTTTCAGAGTGCGTTTCAGTTAATCCAACAAGGAGTTGCCTTTTAGTTCTTTTTTGTGTACAATAATTGCCACCCATTATCTTGCAAGTTGTGTATCAGAGAAAGATACCTTTTTATGTTCTTCAGTTTAATTTAAATCGTAATGCTTGATGTTCTGCTTATTGAATTTATTGGACCGCGTATCTGGAAGTCCCGCCAGGTCTCCGGACCACCCCGTAAGTAATCAAGAAGCACTATACCGTGTAACGCAACTGAAATGATCGCCAATCCGATATAGGTAATAGCCAATATCACACTACTCACACACCATTCAAGACACGATCTCTAAACCATTTCCGTAAACTATATTCTGTAAGAGGCAAATTACAAAAATAGCGAAAATCAAAGTTTCTGCACTGTTTTATTCAATTTCGCTTTTCAATTTGATGCAGTGACAGTGTTTTCAAAACATCTTGGCATCCATGAAAACATAAGTTTTGCTTTATGAATAGAATAAGGCTTCATATCTGTGTTGATGGGTTATTTATATAATTTAGATATTTGTTTATATAACATCGCATATGTACTAACTTTGATTTCGTTTCAGGATTTGTTATCAAATGTTCAGAAGATAAAATCAGAGCCTGATATTGGAAATTATACACTGTCTTCTCTGACTTCTACGTTACCTCTTCACAACCACGGTAAGTTGCCATGAAATGGAAATAATGGAAATTAATCTACTGAAAATTATCGAATTACTTCCCAATTGGGTGAAGCTTTATTAAATTCTGAACCAAGTTTACAACAACAAATGTGGAAACGGTAGTTTATTTGTAAATAAATAGTCACGTATTGTGCTTTCGGTAGCAGTGGATGTTCTAGCAAATTATCGATAGTTCGTTTTAAAGCTGTGGCTAATAAATTCAACGACAAAAAATCGAACTCATGTCTAAATCATTTATCAAGCTTAAGTATTTGTAAATAAGGTTACGGTTTACGCATTTCACATCTAAATATTTACGTATTTGTGGTCATGGCTAATATGTATCTGTGTTTTTCAAATGTAACGCTAATATTGTTTTTATAAAACTGTGTGGATGACGTTCTCGGCATCACACGTCATAGGCCTTGCCTTTTGTCCTGGTGACTCTAGATAAGCTTCAGCAAGAGGTCATCATTCACACCACCACTATTAAGAAAAAATCATAGAAAACAGCGATACTTCCAATTTAATCACTACTTGTTAACGAACCTTTTGCAAGAAATATTCTCAGGAATGAAAATATTGCGGTCCAAAAATGTAATTTTAAAAACGAATGAAATCCCACATGAAAACATTTTCACTCCTGTATCAAAACAGAATTTTATACAGCAGAGTTTTTCGAAGTGATGTAAATGCGGAGTGTTGTTTTATTTTTATGTAGCTTTGGGGTAAATGTAATTTTGATTTCAGGCCCAAATGTACGGCGAAGTACGTGCTCTAAATGTACCATGTTTGAATTAAAACTTGTTTATTATTTTTAAAATGATAATAGACTAATTGGATTGTTTATTTTTTATTTTAGTGAGTAAATTCCGGGATTTTATTTAATAAACTTTAAATTAAAATAATCATTTTTACTCCGTCCACACCCAATTAATTTTCTTGAAAAAAACAATAGGAATTTAAAAACGTTAGTATGAAGTGGGCTACAGCATGTTTCAAATGCGTAAGTATATCGGATTTCTCGGTGAAAACAAGCAAATAATTAGTAAAAACGCCCTAATTGGATAACTGCAAGTTAACCCGTGTTGTATAAAGTTACAGAGAATGAATGACAGGTATAATGGTACAGTGCTTGCCTTTAGGCCCCTCATTAGGCTTCCAACATACCCCAAGGCATGATATTGATACATTGTTTACGAAAGACCCTCGTTTTAATAGCAGCCCATTTGTGATTCTATTAACGCAATAATTTGATTGATACTTTAATAGTATTATACAATCTGTCTATAAATGAATGTAGGATCGTAGTAGGTATTAAAAGTTTGTCGCTTCTTTCAAGAAAAAACGAACAATGTTAGTATATGAAAAAATTGGTCTTACTGGTTGCTTGGGTAGATAAAATTTGGTACATTTTAGAAAATTCATAGAAATAAAGTGATTAAATGCGACAAATTCAAATTCCAGAACCACCTGAGAATCCTACACTCTTTTATAAACAGTCCGTATTTACAAATACATAGCTATTCTCTGATACTTAAATTACGAAGGAGTAGTTCTGATTAAGTATTAAGTACATTTTTTTAGAAATTCACAACTTACAACTTGCAGGATTCAAGATGTACGAGTATGAAGATGCCTTCTGTAATTTGGAAATACCAAAGTAATTGATATTTAAGAAGCTCTAATTGATATAAATTTTTTTTTCTTATTACAAACGATAATGACAGGGTCTTAAAGAGGGTTTCTTTTTTTATTGGGACAAGTTTCAGTTACGAAATAATAAAAATGCAATTGTATTTGCGTTATTTTTTCCAAATCATTGAAGTGAGTAGGGCGGAGCTATTATCTACGTCAGTTGTTTAAGTGGGAGCGTAATAATTCAAATGGGCGGAACGAAATCTTGTTCACGGTGCGAATTACGGTTTACGGTAAATACATTGTGTATTTTGCCAATTGGGATGGACAAAAATGAGAAGAAAAATAGATTTATTAAAAATGTTATCAGTGTTTCAAAATGTATAATACGTATACGTACTGTTTATAAAAGAGTGTAGGATTTCAGGTGGTTCTGGAATTTGCCGCATTTAATTATTTTTTTTGTATGAAATTTCTAAAAAGTACCAATTTTTATCTACTCAGGCAACCAGTAAAACCAAATTTTTTATACAGGCTGTAAATGAAATAAGTACATTAATTTTAACTGGTAATAGAACTCGTCAAGACAAACAATTTTTCCTAATAACTTTTTTTTCAAAACGTTTTAGTTTTTGAGTTAAAATTATTTTAAAATGTTGCACAATTTTCTTACACGCCACTGGAAGCAAAGTTACCTAGTCGACAAGATTACCGTTTGAAACGGTTACCTTGGTTGCAGCTATTATTTATTGTTACTTTTCTTTGTTGGAGCATTTCATAAAAGGCTCGTCAATTTGTAGGGGGAAAAAATGATTTTAAAAAATGCGATTTTGAAAAAATGGTACATAGAAAAAGTGTTTGTCTAGATGAGTTCTACCACTGGTTAAAGTTAATGTACTTATTTCGCTTACATCCTGTATAGTAACATTGTTCGTTTTTTCTTGAAAGAAGCGACAAACTTTTAATACCTACTACGATCCTACATTCATTTAGAGACAGACACCACGAAAAGTTTAAATAACGGACTATTGTTATCTAAGTAAGATTTGTTTTTGTACAAAATTTTTGTTGCTAATAACATTTGAAAAATGCCTTTCTTTATCTTCCACTTGCAGTTTCTTCGGCTCACATTTTTTGTTTCGTTTTTTTTTTGTCTTTTTAACCCTACTTTTTCTTAAATCAATAGAGGACGGTATAAAATGGTATAGTCGATTTTTTTTTATAATCAACTGTCTAAGAGCCGTGAGGTTGGCATTACCATAAGTAGTAATTTTTTTGAATTAAGGTTGGCGTAATTTTTTCCCTTGCAAATCCAATTTAATAATCTCCAGATCTTTCAAGTTGTTTTTAAGTTACAACACGTACAACACATTGAGTTATTTATTAAAGACTAACGAATTCAAATAAAACACTTACATCTCGATTGTCAGAAATGACAAATCTGGTGTGCAAAATGTCAAATACAGAATACAGCTAGTTTCGAAATTGGTTGGACATGAACTTTTAAGGTGATACAGTCTGGTCTTTAACAAAATTTTGACACTGACAGTTGATTATTTAAAAAAATGAACTGTATATCTAATAATAGTCTTTTACACCGCTGATATGATTATTTTGACATTGGTAAAATACCTACCTGCCGCATGACTAAAATATTTTGTCAAAACAATCTGTTGGCAACACTGATTTGGCCTTCCTGATGGATTAATACTGAGGCTACAGTGATCGCCCGTCGGAAGCGAATGACAATTGTGTATAAAATTTTGACATGAATTTTGTCAAGGTTGCCAAAGTAAAATTTCAAATTTGTCACTAATCTGACATCAAGAATCATTATCTTTAATATTCACCCGGTACATACACATTTTTTTGCACTCTTTGCTTATAAAGAAATCTTGAAATATGTTGTAGGTACTGGAGGGAAAAATTACGTAAAAATATTTCTTTAAATAATTCTCATACTCGAAGGATGATTAATTATTATTATTCAACTTTCTGGTTGCTTTACACAATCTGTCTATAAATGAATGTATGATCGTAGTAGCTACTAAAAATTTGCCGCTTCTTTCAAGAAAAAACGAACAATGTTAATATATGAAAAAATTGGTCTTATTGGTTACCTGGGTAGATAAAATTTGGTATTTTTTCAGAAAATTCATAGAAATAATGTGATTAAATGCAGCAAATTCAAATTCCAGAACCACCTGAGATCCTACATTCTTTTATAAACAGTTCGTATATTGCTTCAATAGATCGTCCTGTTCAAAGGGATTTTCATCATGTCTCATACATACATACAGTTGGTTGAAAAAAAAAATTGTTTTTGTTTTTTTTTTTAAATAAAACATGTTTTGTCTTTTTCAACTCTTGAGCTGTGTACATCAGATGTTTTGGCTCGAGCAAAAATAATTATTTCTAGTTGAGATAAACGAGACAGGATTAAATAAATACGATACAGTTTGATACGTTATTGTTCAAATTTTTAAGATAGGTGCCTCTAGGACTGAGTCACTAAAAACCTATTTTGAAAAAAAAAATTCAAGTTACATACTTGGCATCTTTTCTACATGATAAAACGTTGCAATTCCTTGAATTTTTATAATGGTAATTGCTGAAATAGAATTAAGAAAAACTTGATAGGCTTTGAGTAATAATTAATAAATATTTTAATCCTATAGAATGAGGATCTAAAAGTTCGAATAATTTATAGCCCGGTGGTAATTGGTGGCTATAAGAAAAGGTCCGCAATTGAGTCACGAGCCGACGCGTCGGGCAATAAATTATTCGAACTTTTATATTAGATCTCCATTCAGTGTTATTTAAAATGATAATTACTCAAAACCTATCAATTTCGCATAATTCTATTTTAGCAGTTACTAGCAATTAGGTATATCTAGAAAAATTAAAGGAACTTGATTTTTTTATTTGGAATTTAATGTCTTACAGCCATAACTTAAAAAATGTCTAATAAAGCATCAAACTGTTGCGTATTTAATTCTCTGTCGTTTACGCATTTAATTAATTTTTTGAAATTTTCAGAATGCACGCTGAATAGCGTATTTTTTTCATTATTCTGATTTTAGTCATAGCATTTGTGGTGGGTTAAATTTTTGCTCATTTGGTTCCACATTTCCGTCAAAAAGCCCGAGAGTGGTAATGTGCATTTTTGTGAGTGACCATTGCATTGTGCTGACTAGTTCAATTTCCTGTCCGGCCCCATTTTCCGGTTATTTTAAGTTTTATGGTCCTCAAGCACATATAGACGGTAATTTTAACATATAAATGTGAACCTTCTGTGGTAAGCATGTCAGTAACGGGGGCCGAGGTAATGGCCCGAACAGGACACGTTCAGCAGCTGTACGTGGGCGGCTAACTCTGCACTTTTCACTACGTTCACTGCTCTTTGCTGTGTTCGAACACCGTAGCACATGTCCATAATCTCGACTCGATTGCACTTGCTAAATGTCGTCGTTTGTTTGCTAAAACGTGCTTCTCGCCAAGAAAATCACGGCCCACCCTTGACTATACGTGCGCTTTTATTTTGATGTTTTCGTAATGTACAAGCCACTTACACGTTTATTGTATTCCGTGTGTTGGGTAATAAACCCTCATTACACGCAGATTGCAGCACGAGCTCTTAATCATGCGATGAAAAATCCACATCGATACCAAAAATACGGCAAATTAACTTTTTATTTTCTAAGTTCTTTTCCTGTGTTCTCTGCATGAGAATTATACTAGATTTTCATTAGTTTCAAAATCTTCACACTGTAATTTTGTGACTTAAAACTCTAAATATAAATCACTTGAGGGCGTAAGGCAGATCTGATTTTCGTAATATGGTAGGTAAAAAAACGTAGGTATAAGACCGAAGAAACTAAATAATAGAGGCTACCTAGATCTTTTCGCTTACTACCATGCAATCCTTACGAAAAACGAGACTAAAATGTAGCCAAAACAGAGGACTTTCAGAACTTCAAATACGAGTACCTACCTACCTACATACGAGGACACATTTTTTTTTTCTTTTTCGAAAACGTGTTTTTTTATTTTATTTATCCTTTGAGGGTTCCTAATCTTTACCGTAAGCTTTTAATTTTTCCAGAAAATTCACAAACGTTAAAATGTGATTATTTATTTGACATACTAGTAGAAAGGTCAAGTTTGTCGTCAGTGGTAATGCTAATGTGCAAACATAAAAAGCTGCTCCATTTGAGCTTGATAAGACTTTGGTCCCGTGGAATTTTTCTTGTGTAAAATTCCATTTATTAAACCATATTTTGCAATTTTTTGCACGATTATTAAGTTATCAGTGCAGATAATTATCTGTTTTCTCAATTTTTGTATTATTACATATCTTAAGTACTTGATGGTACTTGATTTCAATTAAGATTTTTACAGTTTGCTACTGTCGTTTCCTTTTAACAGAGAATAGGTTTACATTATACAGGGTGTATCAGAAATACGTGTGTTAATTTTACCACGCAATAAAACTCATCAAAAGCAAAAACTTTTCTATATAACATTTTGCAAACTTCGTATTTATTATTTTCACTGTATTCCTCCTTTTTATGTGCAAACGTGTGCAGTGTTTAATAATTAGTTTGTAAACATAGCAACAATTTACATTGTCGTTTTAAATTGGTTATGTTGTCCGTTTCTATCTCAACGAAAATAGTTAGGCACTCTTATTTTTGTACACATAGGCGGGTACACGTTTCAATATGTTTTATTTTACAAATTTTAACTAAATTTTGCGAAACTTATTGAAAATTTACAAATAGAAAAAATAAAAAAAATTGTTGAGCTCTGTTACACGTTAAAATTAACACACGTATTTCTAATACACCCTGTATATTTTTTCTTTTATTTTTATAAGCACAAGTGAGATGATCTCCTTTTGAAGTTTCCCATATAATAACAGGCACTTTTATCGATTTTTTTAATGTATAATAAACAGGGGAATTGTAAAACGTCCTACGTTGGTTTTTTAAGTTACTTTGCTATTTCATTAATTTTGAAATAACTTTGCCGTACACAAAAAATAATCAACATAGTTTTCATTTGAAGACTTAAAATATAAGTTAATGATGATTGAATCGAAAAAACAATGTATTTCAAGAATTATGGAAAGATTATCATTCACGAATTGATTGTTCTTTGCGAAATTAATCGTCAAATCAAATGAGTTCCTTTACCGGAGCAGCACTGAGAGCAAATCGGGCGTGTTATTACTACCACCGGGTGTGGATGAATTCGCGTTATTTCTGTTTTCTTTCGGCGATCGTTATTGCCACAAATAAACGCCAACATCCACAAGCAATACACGTGAAATAGTAGAGCGACTTAATTCATCGTTTTGAAAGACTATTTGCATGCACTTCGAAGACAAGCGTCGTTTGATCTCCAAGTGTTTATTTATAAAACCTGTGCGTTCCGATGAAGGAGGCCCGACCGTTTCCATTATAAATATAGTTTTTCTTATCATTTATGACCTGTTACAGAATATGATGTCAAATTTCGTAGTAAACACTGCGATAATAGTATCTGTGGTGTGGAAGCACACTTATAACCACGCAGGGGAAAAACAAAATTTTACCAAAAGTATAAAGATTAAAGGAAGAAATTAAACGCTGTTAACGAAACTTCCTAAGTATACTTAAATCCTAAAATAGTAAACTCTAAATGAAAATAATAATTGCTAGGTAAAAGTTGTAAAAATTACACTGGTCAAACATTTCTTTTTTTTTTAATGTCTAGTACGTGTTTCTTATGTACTTTTTTATTCTAATTCTAAAAATGTATATATACTCAAAAATAGGCCATCACGTTAGGTTTCTGAAAAAAATTATAAAATATTTTTATAATATTTATTTATGTCCGCTAAAACTATTTTGCGGAAGTGTTGCATACGAACTTTTTTGGTACCAGCTCTCTAAAACAACAAAATTGTGAAATTCTTTACATTTCCAGTCCACCCTCATAATAAGTGCAGTCGATCGATAGTTATAGCAACAACTGCTTTATTGAAACAATAATAATAATTTTTTCGAATAATAAATAAATTAGAGCCCGCAAAGTGGTGCTATATGACGACTTTAAATACTTGTCCTTTAAAATGACATTTTGTGGAGTCAAAGCAGTTCCCAAAGTAATCATTTTAGAGCTCGTGTACAAAAAAAATGTATCAATGCAAAACCCTTTGCCTAATAAGAGGGGCAACTTTACTTCTTACTTCCACCTTCTAAATACACCACTCTAGATAGGCATAGCGTTTTATAAGTATCTAGTAGGTAGGTATTATTATTTTTTCTTAGCCAATCTTATTTAAAAATATATTACCATTTAGAATTTAGATTACTTTTACCTAGCATTTACAATATTTTAGTTTATATAAGTATTCAAAGATTAATTTAAAAAAAATAAACATAAAATCTACTTCGACACTTTTTTCGAGACAGACAAGTTTTGCCATATTGCTTTCAACTCCTTTGGCAAATTTAAGCACCTGAAATATTTTCAAATATAAAAATCAATTAGGACTGACTAGGAAAACAGGTGGTTACTGGTTACACAACGATTTAACGTAAATATAACTATGGGTTTGAATACATTTTTAAATAAAATTATCCAATTAATTTTTTTTGTATAACACATTTATTAAGTTTGTTCTCCAAATCATATCAAACTTTACGTTATCTTTTAGCATATATTAAGACAATTTAATGAAGAAATGGATTAACCATCAAATTCGAGTTATTTTTCACTTACTGGACACAAGCAACAACAAGCACAATCATCAATATTCAATAGGATATTAAGAAAAGTTACACCTAACGTAAAAATAATACGATATTGCTTTGAAAAAATTAATCAGTCTAGTTATTCTCCCAGCCTATCTAATACGATTCTTTTTTTTTTCAGCAATCGCCCCGACGTCGACTTTTAGCCCCCTAACAGGCGAAAATGCAAACGGTCCAACGTTCGCCGGCAACGGAAATAGCAATACCTCTGTAGAGTCCATCGAAGAACCCATCAGAACAGCCAGTACTAGCTCCAGCCACTCGCCTCAACCGTCTTCGTCAACAACTAGCACTTCCAATACCACTAGCACCAACCTAAGCAAACCCCCCTATTCATATGTAGCCTTAATAGCGATGGCCATTCAGTCCTCCCACTTGAAACGCGCGACCCTCTCCGAGATCTACGCTTACATCACCGCGAAATTTCCCTATTTCGAGCGCAACAAAAAGGGCTGGCAGAACTCGATCCGGCACAACTTGAGCTTGAACGAGTGCTTCGTCAAGGTGCCCCGCGAAGGGGGCGGCGAGCGCAAGGGCAACTACTGGACGCTGGACCCCCAATACGAGGACATGTTCGAAAACGGGAACTACAGGAGACGGAGGCGGATGAAGCGGCCGTACCGGAGCGCCCAGCCGTACCCCAAAGCCTTCTTCGGGGACACTCCCCTGGCCAGGACCATTTTCACTCCCCCGACATACCCGCCCCCATACTCGCGGTACGACACTACCGCATGGCTGGGGCAGCCACAACTGACCTCGTACACCACCTGCAACAGCGGGGGCTACTCGCAGCAGGGCTATCCGAGCCCTGCTTTTAATCCTTGCGGACCTTGCGGTGTGAGACAGGAGGCCACGGCGAGGTATCCTCCCTACTGGCCCCCCGATAGTGAGTACCCCCCCGGCCCCCACAGTTCACCCCCTGCTGACCAACAGCTACTGTTACAGTGGTGACTACAGTGAAGGAGGAGCCAAGCAGTCCTACCTACCGGAAGTGCTTCATTTGAGATGACATCGTGATTCGACAACACATTTCCAAGGTTTTTTCTCTTGTACTTTCTTATTGAATTAGTTTTTTGTTAATCATGTGGCTTGAAGCATTCATACAGAATTCATTAATTTTGTTTATTTATATTCCGTCCGTTTCAAGCAATGGGATCGACGCGATCCTTGTTTATATGTATTTATGTATGTAATTAAATTATGTTGTATAACAATGATTTTTTTATCTGTGAATTTTAAATTGTTTTTCACTGTTAGTTTTCTTTACGTTTTACTAATGTAATAACGAAAAGGTTTAAATAAAATTTTCTCAGTAACATTCCGTATTTTTATATGAGCCCTTCACATTTTCTTCGACATTTTAACAAAACTAAATTACACTTAATTAGAACTTGATCAAATAAACCTGACTCAAATTATTTTTGAAAAAACACTTGCTGTTCTTCAACTTCTTAGGAAGAAAAAAGGTAAGTATTTAGTCTTGTAAAATCTTTGTAACCCAATATTTCTTACACAAAACCTGCCAAGTAAATTGTACAAAAGTTTTCGTCAAAGTTGTTACGCAATTGAAAGAATATATCCTATTTCAGTTCATAGTAGAATTTTCTAACAGCGCATTTGAATTTTTTGGAGTGAAAAATAAAGCACAAATTGAGAGTTTCTGTATAAGAAAAGAATTCTCTGTTATACTAAACGTTTTGAGCTAAGAAAACCCACCAGAAATTCAATTTGTATGTACTCCATTTCACTCCAAAAAATGCAAATGCGCTGTTACAAAATTCTACTATGAATGAATGAATGGGATATAATAACTATTATCGGTATTTTCATTCGTATGAGTCGTTAGTTGGAAAATCTGATAAAGAAAATGTGACTTAATTAAGTAAACTCATAAAAAGTGAGAAAAATCATTAAGCAATTTCAATACAATTGAAAGTTTTATTGACAATTTGTTTTTTAAATGTAAGTAGACAGGACTACGCATACTTTCGTAAAATGTCAATTTTAATATTATATTTCATGAAAAAATTAAAGTAAAAAGTTGAAATCTATGAATTTCCTCCCGTACCTCGAGAAATATAAATTTCGGTCAAAAATCTTTAAAATAATTTTCATTGAAGAGTAAAACATTTCTCGTCTCATTTAATACTTTTGTAAAAAACTTCAGGATTTTTGCAAAAACCCGCAAAAAATTGAACAAAGTGAGTTAAAAACAAAAGGAAATTAGAACACAATCTGTACCTGCTCCAGGCCCCAGGATAAAAAAAAGAAATCACAAAACCACAAATACGAAATAAATCAAATTGAAAATTTTAAAAACTGTTTTTTTTTTTCATCAGAACAAGATGGGAGTTAATATAATTTAAAAATGCGTATCTTCGTATTTATCAAAGATAGAGTTAATACTATTTTGAACCAGAAAACTCGGAAGGAACTACATAAATCTGTGGAAACCCAATTTTCAAGAAATTTTGAAGTTAGTACATAGATATATTTTTATTTTGTGTTTTACAGAATTGTAATAAATCTAAATTCGTCTTCTTATTAATAAAATAAATTGTAGGGGAGTAAGAATGGATGAATTAAATTTAATTTTTATTTTTCGTGTATGGAATAATGTTAAAATAATTATGTTCTCTGAATCATAAAACTATAAAAAAATAAAGGTGAAAAATTTTATTGGACTGTGACGCTATCGAAACAGTTCTCCAAAGCGAGAATGTTTACATATACTTTTAATTATAAGACTGTTATTGTATTGGAATAAAAAATAATTGGACGTTTTATTGTGTAGACGAATACCTATAGATGGTTGGCGTTTCACAATAATGATGCATTGAGATTTTTTTGTAAGTGTATAGACATATTGTACCTATATTTCTATGTACACTTATTAAAAAAAGCAGCCCCTCCACTACAAGCTGCTCAAAAACCGACGCACCAACTCAGTCGTATGCGTTGGTGCGTGGGTTTTTATAATAGTACCTATAATTATAATAATTTTTCGAATTTAAGGTTGGTACTATTTTTTTACCTAGCAAATTCAATTTAAAAATTTCAATCTTCGACACAGCCTCCAATCGAGGAAGTTTCACAACTAACGAATTCAAATTTCAATGACTGCATAATCTAATTTCATTTAAATAGTGCCACTTCATTTAAAGAAGCACTTTTGGTAAAAAGAAGATGGTAGTTTTATTTAAAAATTGTTATTAAAAAAATAGTATATTATGATACGAGTTTTATAAGACGCATTTTGTCGCACGCACGGAATTCGGGCGCGACGAGCGCAGCGAGGAGTGCCATAATGGAGTAAGTGCGACAAAATGCCTTATAAACGAGATATCATACACTATTTTTTCTACTTTGCACCTTCTTTAACAAAAAAAATCAATTTCGAAATTTAGGGAATTTTGTGGCAGTTGACAGCATTTGCGTGGATCATGAAATTAAATTAATAATTTGGATCGTCATTAGTTTATTCGTAAAATGTATTCTGAAAGTGTCCAAGACGTTTTGCAATTTATCTGCCCCTCAACGAATACGGGCTTTTGTGGCAAATACGCGGAATTTGAACATTGGCCTAAGGAGAATGGGATCTCAAATTACTCACTTGCACTGGCTTTTGAAGTCATGTTTGTACACTACTCGAAAGGTGTTCGAAGGGACTACGTATCAGGGTTGGTACAAAAGCCTCTAAAGGTTCGAAATTGATTCATTTGATTAAATTATCACTTGAAACAGGTGACGATTGACACTGACACTTCTCTCAGATAATTGTCAAAAAACTAGGTTGCCATCATTTTCCAACTAAATTACCCTGGTTTTTAGTGTAATTATTATAGCACTCCGTTGGATATTACGAAACCCAAATGGCGTATCGTAATGACCTCAGTACGAAACAAAAGTAGAAAAAATTATATAAAAGCACGAAACGTAAAATAATTCAGTGAAAAGTAGGATGTATAAATGCGTGATGTCTGAAAAGAATAGGGCAGAATTATTTAGTTCACGTTTACGTTGAAGTAGGTAGGTATTAAGGTGCTGGATGCTGTCATGGACAGAGGTACTCATAGAAGAGGTACTGCCATCATATGATTTTGACAATGACAGAGGCTTTTTGACCTTGAAAAAATGCCAAAAAAGTGTCAAGATTTGAAAGTTTTAGTGTCAGTGTCACATGTTGACACAATTTATTGACACAAAAATTAACCTAAAATATCAATTTTTGACAATATACTCGATTTGACAAGGAAAATTTTCAAGGTCAAGAAGCCGCTTTTGTCTTTGTCAAAATCATATGATGGCAGGGTGGTGTTCGAGATGGCAGTACCTCTGCCCGTGACAGCATCCAGTACCTTGGTAGGTATGTATTGGTATAACGGAAAAAATTAGATTTACTTCGGAGTTTATAATCTTAAATAAAACTAAATAAACCTATTATTTTTATACCTATAAGTAGAACATTTCGGTTTTTACCTAAAATCTTTTTGTTTTTTGTTTATTATTAGCAAAGATTTTGAAGATAATAATTATGAAGTACTTACCTAATAATAAAAAGTGCCAATGGTGCTAGACATTATTATTAAAATTGTTCCATATAACATATGATAAAAAAAGGCTCTTAACTCGAGTCTTAATTTCTTAACATGATAATTGGGACATCTCCACGAGGTCGTTAACATATCGAAATGACCGAGAAAAATTATCAGTTTGCATGAAATTAAATTTTATTAGACAGGAAGCATTTTAGATATAGATGTAACAGCTGAAGAAAAGAATGCCGGATACACACCATATATTGCCGACTTCCACCCCATCTATAACACTTGCGCTACACTTCACTAAAGCCACCCTCACCATAAGCTACTAAACACTATTTACAAAACAAGATATTTCACTCAAACATTTGCCGACTACGAACTATCACTATAAATCATGAAAAGGCGTCTTTAAAGTTTACCGCTGAGAGTGTATTTGATTAAATTATTTGTTTAAATAACACTACAAAAAATATATTAATTAAAGTAGTTTTCGGCACGTGGGTGGGCTTAACACAAAAATACCACCAGAGAAAGACTGAAAATAAGTCGAATAAATAACCATTAAGCACGACACAAAAAATAACTCTGGGATCTCACTGGCCAAGACCCAAGGGGTTTACGATAAAAGTTAATAGATAGAATAAACATGCCAAGCGAAAAACCTCGTTAATGCTCTTTGCTATTAAATAAACCTTAAAATTCGGGCACTGATTGACTCGCACCAAAGGATTATGAGAAGTTAAATAGTTGTTCCTCCATACTCAAAACAAACAAGTCGTGAAATGTTTAGTACGTATTTTGAAAACTGTCATTTGGGATCTTTATGTTTACTAAACGAAACCGAACGTTTTAACAAACACTCATCTCTGTATCACAAACATATCGTTGGATAGTAAATATCATTTTTTCACGGCGAACGTTCCGGACGTTGGGATTTACAATTTTTTTCAACAGGGAAAATCGTACTAAAATGCCAACCACTTTACTTGCCCATCAATTACTCTATTAAAGTAACTAGCTGTAACGCGGGGAAATGTAAAAATAAAGCAAGAAATTAAGTGTTAAGTGACACGATGCGACTCGACGTGCACTTCGGGTTGGTGAAACGATGAACAGGTGCTTCCTACGCTATCACACCTCGATAATTTATTTCTTCCATTGTGTAAAGTAGATCTGTTTCTTAATTAGACCTGGAAACAATTTTTTTTATTTAGGTAATTTTTACTTTAAAATGTTTAATCCTTAATAAAATTGAGTGTAACTAATATAAATACGTAGTAGGATCCGGATTTTAGGTTTTTTAAGTATTTTTGAGTTAAACTTTATTTGTGAAAAAAATTGCAGTCTATTTGACAATTATTGAATAATTTGACGCCATTTTCTTGTTTTTTTTAAAGACTATAGGGACTAACTAGGAGTCATGTCTGAGATAGATTTTAATAGTATTAGTGGATTACTACAACTGCTATATTTTGTAGTTCATAATTCAAGTTATAAATGTCGTAGCTTGTAGAAAATGGCGGAGATATTTTGTGTCCAATAAATTATTTTGGTAAACCCATTTATTATTATTATTTATTTTGATGTATATTTACAAATATCCGAACCAGCTTTATGAATGGAGTAACAGGTTGATACAGTCAATAACAAATTTTTCTTTCTACAAAACGGAATAGATTTATTATTTATCATTTATAAAGAAAGATTTTATAAAGAATGTAGTGATTTTTTCAATAAGGTTTAGAACACGGTTTAGAAAATATTCAAATGTGATTCAGATAGTGATGGAAGTGTTATTTGGATACTTTTAACGCCTAAAATACAAAAAGCCTCTCCTGTCACCTACAAGGCATCAGCTGTTGGCAGTACGTCTTGCGACCTACGCTGTCAGCAAGCAGTCGCTGCTATTTTAAAAGAATCTCGCAGTAGTCACATTCCGGGCTAATCCCACAGGACCCCAAATTTTGTTCAAATGTGCGATGGGCAACGATATGTGGACCATAATTCCCAAGAGACACAATTCATTGACATAAAATGTGGAATGTGCTATTTGGATTAGAAAAATTGCAAAAAAACTACTTCAAAATCAAAAAAAACACCACCTGTTTGAAAACCTAAGGAAAAAAATAGTGCAATGTATACTAATAGGACTAAATGCTAAATATTACACGAAAAGCAGCAAAGCTTTCAATATCAACAAATGTGTATTTGACAGTCACAAAAACACAAATATCATCTTTCATAAGTAAATAATTGTAGGAAAATAAATGAAAAACTAAATTTTTATAAGTGGATCCGGTTTTTGCTAAAAACTTGGCTCCGCTTTTCGACAGGGGCCGCCTGTCGCGTCGCCTCGAGTAGTTTATTGTAAAAAAATTGGAAACAACAGCAAAGTTCCTCTGGGATCGTTTTAAACCGATGTGTTTTGGGTAATTGAGAGTGATGCGCTTGTAATTCCCGAAATTGCTTGGAAATTATTTCTCCATATCGTAAAAATAAATGTTCATGTTTGTGCAGTTCACACATTTGTTGGCCGATTTAACCAGTGTAAGCCTCAAAAATCCAAACAAATAAAAGTGTCAGCATGTCGGATTTATTCGGGTGTACGAAATTAGCTCGAATCTGTATTAGCCTGGTGATAAATGTTCCTCATTTGCCGCCTCGACAATTTGTAGACGTTTAGGAAAGCAGCTTTTTTTCGGACATAAATCTCGCTTTTAATAGTCCGGAATGTTAACGTGTGTGTCATTAGCTCTCTCCACACTTTCTTTTGTGTTAATGGATTCTTCATTTTGCTAAGTTGAGGGTGGAATGTTATTAAGATGTTTTGGTTTGGTGTCCAGATTTTAATAAACAGGAACAGTCGTTTTGGCCGAGAACAATAAACAACCGGATAAACAAACATGCACAGATTTATTACAGTGCGTTCCTTAAATCAAATTAAATATGGCGTTTAATAGGCCATAAAGGACGCCACTAATTTATTGTACTGGACTTTTTCGAAGTTGCTGAGTAAATCAGGCTAAACTTAGGCTGTGCCCCCAACTCACTTCTAATGCAGCGGTTACCCAATTTTGAGATTAAGTCCATAGTTGACCTTTTCTTCGGTCGACATGGCAAGGAACTTAATTTTATTTATTAGTCAACTATAGCAACTACAGGGTGGGGCACGAGTGGGGTACTTCTGGAATGTTTTTATCTGCAACCTTTAAAACATCTTTCGTCGCTCTCTATGCTTTAGTATTATTATAAATTAAAATTTGAGTCAAAGAACGCTTTTTCTCAATAACGTCAAAAATTTTCATAATTGTCAGTTTCACTCCGATTTGAAATGCTCAAGAGAACTCACGATGAATTATGAAACTCACTTCTAAAGTGTTTTTTTTTTAACTACTATAGTTTGGTGCGGTCTTTAATGAGCCCGTAATTGGACCCCATTCTTTGATGGAACCCTCAATGGGAAAGTGTTTCTCTACTTTTACAAATGGAATTGTCCTGTTAGAAAATTTAGACCTTACAGCAATGGTCCCAACAAGATGGTGCGCTATTGTTAGAGATCATTTAAATAAAAATTATGGAAATCGTTGGATAATACGAGAATCCATTGGATTTGGCCCCCAAAATTTCACATTTAACACTGTTGGACTTTTTCTGTGGTGTCTAGTAATGTAAAGAATCGTATGCAGAGCTAATACGCCAGCAACTTTACGCGTCCGTCTATCGGCTCTCTGAACATTTATTACTGACTTTTGCAATAAATAAATAAATAAATAAATAAATAAATAAATAAATAAATAAATAATTCGTTTAATTGGCCTAATTTGATTAACTGTCATCCACTGTCATCTTGAAGCTTTCATCTACACACTTTGATTACTAATTTGAATTAAATTGAATATTGTATCAAGTGTTTAAAGTTTCCTGTATATTTGGTTGCATTTTTAAAGGTTTCAGAAGTACCCCAATCGTGGACCACCCTGTATGCAATTTACCAAATTTACCACTTCAAGATTTTCAAAATTCATTGTGTCAAGCAGTATTATGGCAAGTAGTTTTTTTAAATGTTTTTCTAAATGCAATAGATTTAGAAATTATTTGATCAAAAATAAGGTATGCAAATGCTGTTGTTATCAGTTTAAATCAAATAGAACAAAAGCTTTTTTTATGGTTTTATTGGTATTCTTCTAAATCAAATTACAAAATTTAATACTAGATGATTCACGAAGATGACGATCCCTACAACTACAAAGTAAACTGCAACACAAAATACACTCTTCATTTTTTTGTTATGGTTCGTCATCTTACGTGAATCACCTCGTACACACACTCCTCGTATAAATACGCAACCTAGAAGTTAGAAATATTTTAACCGTTATTTCTCCTATAACATTGGTTATTCAACAGAACATTATTTAGCAGAAAAACGAAATCGTTGTTTTTTTTTTTGGTTGATGATTCGTCTAAGTTAGACAACCAAAAATACAGCTACGTCAACCATGCTTTCGACACCAAAGACCTAACCTTAAATATTTTTAAATTTTCGCATTTTTTAATTCGGTGATATAAGTGTTTATTAACGTGATTACAAAAATGAATATTATTAGTTCCAAGTGTAGAGTGTTTGTGAAAACTGCAAGGGACACAATTTTTAATTATTCGAAGTTCTCCACTGAAAGGAGTCTCATTTTGGGCATTGAGACTTCCTGTGATGACACCGGTTGTGCTGTAGTTGACTCTGAAGGAAGTATTCTAGGAGAGGCTCTTCACTCTCAACATTTAATACATTTGGCGTACGATATTTGATCATTTGATTTTTTTTGTGAAGTTATTTTTTAGTAATGGAGGGATAATTCCCCCCATAGCTCAAAACCTACATCGCGAAAACATAGAAAGTGTTGTAAATACGGCTGTGAAAAACTCAAACATCAGTTTCAGGGATTTATCAGCAGTTGCTGTAACTGTAAAGCCAGGTTTTCAAAACCTAAATTATCTCTATTAAAAGTTATATTTTTTAATTGTAGGTTTGCCGTTATCGTTAACGGTAGGGATGAAGTATGGTAAATATTTATGCCGCCTTTACAACAAGCCTTTTATTCCAATTCATCACATGGAAGCTCACGCATTAACAGCCCGCATGCATGACAGGACAGTAGAGTTCCCATTTTTGGTCCTTTTAATAAGTGGGGGCCACTGCCTTCTAGCCGTAGCGCAAGACGTTGGCCAGTTTTTCTTGCTTGGTAGCACCCTAGACGATGCTCCAGGCGAAGCCTTTGATAAAGTCGCCAGAAGAATGAAACTAACAAACTTATCAGAATTTTCCAAACTCTCAGGGGGGCAAGCAATTGAATTGGCTGCTTCACTTGCAAAAAAACCTCTACAATTTAAATTCACAATCCCACTTACACAATACAGAAGCTGCAATTTTAGTCTAGCTGGCTTAAAAACACAACTTCGGAGACACTTACTAGAAGAGGAGAAAAAACATAGTATGTAATTCGTGAGTGGGAGCTGATTAATTGATTGATATACAGCGTGTTCACAGATGTGCCCCCTGATGGCCTAATACCGGACGTTTTTAATTTATGTGCCGGCTTTCAGTTGGTTGTAACCAGACATATTTGCCAAAGAGTGCAAAGGGCGATGGTTTATGCCAGAAGGAAAGAAATGATTCCGGAAAATAGGCAAACACTGGTTGGTAGTGGTTATAGCATAAATTACATCAAATCTGCTGTCTTAGGTTGTTTCAGGGGGCGCTGCGTGTAATAATTTTATCGCAAGGGGGCTACAACTTGTTTGCGATGAAATGGATTATAAGTTCGTGCGCCCTCCCCCGAAATTGTGTCTTGATAATGGGGTCATGATTGCATGGAATGGTGTTGAGAGATGGAGAGCGAATTTAGGGGTTTTACATGATTACGCTAGTGTGGAAATTCAGAAGTCATGTCCGCTGGGAACTAGCCTCATTGATGATGTGATTAAGGAAAATATTAGTTGCAAGTGGACAAAGTTAACGGAATTAAACTATGCTCAAGATAATTAAAAAGAAAAATAAAAGTTTATTTTAGTTAAACTAGACTAGGGCCCTTTTCGGTTAAATTATCCCTTATATCTTTATAAACGTCGTAAGTTTTTGAATCGTCGTTTTCTAACTGGGCTAAAACGTCCAACATGCGCCGAAGCCGTTGTTTTACAAACTCAACATCGTCTGATTTTTCTTTGGCTGAGATTGCCATCACTTCACTGAATTTCAGAAAATTCTCAGGTCTCATATCCTCTGGGCACTGCCTTGCAGCATCTGTGAAACATTATAGGAAACCGTTTCGAAAATGAATCATTTTTACCTGATAAATTTTTTAGCAAATCTTTGATCTCGCTATATTTTTGGTGCGCGTTTTCCGTATCCATCTTATTGATAACTAACATGGATGGTTTTTCTAGTAAATCTTTATTGTACAGTTCGAGTTCCTGAAATACAAAATGTACAGTAACATAAAAAAGAATGACATTCCTTTGAATGTTTTCTCGACATAATTAATAATTTGATGCTTTCTTTACCTTTTTGGAATCAACGATATTAAAGACTTGAAAAAAGGGAAATGAGTCGCAAATTAAATTTTGATTCCATATAAAGGTTCTTTTATTAAAAATAAATTATTTTTATCGCGTTAAGCAGGTGAAGAATGATTTATCATATTTTTTAACGAAATAGTCAATATACCTTATTCAAAAGTAATACAGTTTCTAGACAACTCCTATGTGGGTATTGTGGGCTCAATTGAAACCCGTTAATGTCAACGACTAGTAGCAATAATTTCGTCCTTTCTACGTGTTTTAAGAATCTGTGCCCCATTCCTTTGTTGGCGTAAGCCCCTTCTATGAGACCCGGAAGGTCAGCCATAGAGATTTCACGTAAATCTTTGTACTGGATTATACCAATATTAGGTCTCACAGTTGTAACTTAAAAAAAAAATAAGAAAAATTCTTAATGAGATAGTCACTCATTACAAGGATAGCTTGCAATTTTCGGTTTAGCATGAGAAATAGCTTTAAGAAGGGTACTTTTTCCCGCATTAGGAAACCCAACCAATCCCACATCTGCAATCAGTTTCAAATCAAAAATAACAGGATATGCCTGTCCTTTCGTCCCTAAATAGCCGTTTTTGGGATTACCCCCTGTGCCCCCCTTGGCAAGCAACAGTTCTTCACCTTTATTATTTATTTCACCTGGATATAAAGTAAAAGAATAAGGAAAATCGAAGACGGTGTTTATTCTACCAAGTTTTTTCCCCAATTCTGTGATGACAGTCACGCCAACAGGCACTTCGAACTTTAGGCTTTCGCCAGGAGGTCCAAGTATGAAATTGTGGGAACTGTGTTTCCCCGCTTTTGCTGTGTAACTTTTTGATTGATTACGCTTGAAAACATCATGTAACGAAATGTTATCACTTCCCACGGCAACTACATCACCACCTTGGCCTCCCACACCCCCAAATCTACAAATTTTACATAAGTTTCGTTCCTTTCGGTTTGTCATAAATCACTTTGGTAATCCGTTCCCTCCAGAGCCCCCTGACACAAACACCTTCAGCGAATCCCGAAAGCCCTCTTTCAAATACTTCCGGGACGCCCTTTTTACCTTTGCAAAGCAAATTCTTGACAAAAACACCATCGCTCTTAATTAGAAAAATTGTTAAAAATTAAGACAACATAACGTTAAAAAAATGAGGTTATGGTACTAACCTCAAATATGTGAATCTGTCAAAGTGCTGTCAAAATATTTGAAATTAAGAGGCCACAGAAGAGGCTAAAAGTGATTTTTCCGTTGGGATTGTGCTTCATAAAGGTGAAAATGGATAGTCAAATGATGATATCTCGATGTAACTGCACTGTGGTAAACCCCTTGTGTAGTAAAATGCAGTGCTAACCCCAATTTAGCCCTCTGTTTTGTCTTTATTTAGATACGACGAGAGTGACTGCCGAACATGGTCGCAATTGGCCGCATTAGTGATTCACAACGACCCCATTTTAAAATCTTTAGTGGAAGACCACCACCAAATCGCGACACGGCATTGTAACAGTATTTTGCATCTCTCAATCATCTTCAATAAGTATGTTAATGTTCACTAAGTTTACAAGTGTTTTATCTTTGATTTTCAGAAAAAATGTCTTTGATTATGTACTTTCCCAAAACGTTGATATCAATAATTGTATAAATACTTACGGTCAAACACCGTTACTGTTATCAGTCTTGGCTGGTTCCGAATACTTCACAAAGTGCCTACTTGAAAGGGGGGCTGATATAAATCGTGCTGATAAGTTAGGGTGCACCCCTTTGCATGCTGCCGTTGGAGGACATAATCGTCGCATTTACACAATGTTACTAGACATGGGGGCCGATGTCAATTGCATTAATTCAGATGGGAAGACAGCGTTACATCACGCCTGCGAGTTTGGCAGTGAAGATGCCATGTATGCGTTACTATATTATGGGGCGGATGCTAGTATTGTGGATAGTCATAACCACCTGCCTTTAGAAGGGGCACTGCGACGGTTTGATAACGACTGTGACGAAATCTTATTCAATCATACTCTAGATGAAGACATTACTTTTTCGTTGCGCGTTTTGATACTCGCCTTAAAATTCAATTTGACTCTCATTCCTGATATTTTGAAAAGACTTGGATGTGATTACAGTATGACAGATAACGACATTCATAGATTCTGGCAAAATATTGTTTCTGTTAAACTGGAATACGCTATTATGGTTTTTGATCGAATGAAGGAACTAAATATAGATATTGATTTATGGCAATGGTCATGGTTATGGTTTGTGGAGGGTCGGCTGGACCAGCCTCTCACGAAATTATTAGAAGTTTTGGGCTTTGTTTTAGAAAATCATTCAAATTCGCATAACACAAAAGCCCCTCATTTGATAACTTCAGCATTTTTATTTTCTGTTTATGAAGACGGCTGTTTATCTATGGATGTTTTTCAGCAAGCACTTTTATTTTTGTATAGTTATGGCTGTGAACCGCATTTTCGAGACTTGGTACGTTCTTATGAATATTGGGGGTTTTGTGAGGTAGTTAAAGTTTTATTAACTTTTGATTTTGATCTTGTTGAAAAATTCTTTAAAGTTATGATCCTTTTGATATATGATGTGAATTTAACAATTGATAAAGCTTTCGCTGGCATGGATGGACCACCAGAAGATTGTGATGAAATTTTGAAATTTTTTGCCGGTTATAAAGTACGTCGTCTTTTCGAAAAGCATAATGTAAATGCAGATCGTACTTTACTAGACAAAATACCAAACGTTCCCTCCTTGTTGCAGTTAGCACGAGATGAAGCTCGAAAATATATTTTGCGAGAGTTTGAAATTAAACATTGTCGCGACTTTTATGGCTTAATTCGCAAAATGCCAATTAACGAAGTGTACAAAAAAATATTAACTTACGAAACCCCACTTTATTATTAATAGATTTTTTGTATTTTTTCTAATAAAATCCTGTTTTGTATCGCTGTTGTTTTTCTCAGTTATACAAAGCTCTAAAGTTGAATTTATGCTGCGAGGCAATAGATAATTTTAGTGCTCAGGTGTACGTTACATTTTTTTGAAGTCCCGATTGTTTTAAATTAGGTAGATACAAATTTTAAATATGTCCATAATGAAACCATTATACACTTTACAATCGCAGTATGGAGTTCACAGAACAGTACTTCTTTAGGACTCTATGGATGGGTGGAATTCGTAAGAATATCTTGCAAGCATCACACAAATTATCATAAGGTTGTTAGTATAGAGAAAAAAAACAAAAGAATAACAATGAATATTTATTTTTGTTTGAGGATCATACTGTAGGAGCTATGCTTTTTGATATTCTATTAAAATTGAGAATTACAGATTATGGCTTACAAAAATTTTGATACTCAAAAAAGGTGGGGTGAAATTATAATTATTGTAATGTTTTACTATAAAAATATCATAAAATTACTTAGTATGGAGTTGTGTAATGCGCACACCCTTAGCAGCGTTCGTTCAACAATTTGGAAATGAGAAGGATGTAACAAGAATTATCACGCAGGAAATACAAATCTTTTGCTTAAGTTATGAAAAAGACAATAAGTACTCCACTGTTTTTGATAATTTCTTAATATTGCATCTACATTATTGAAATAAATAAATAATATATTTACAACGTTACCAATCCCACATACAAATTATTATATTCATCACTCATCAACATATTGGCTTGCCGTATCATAGGCCATATTCAAGGTATTAAAACTAATTAAATATTTTTAGTATGAAGCAAAACCAATCTGTTACATTTCTAGCTTTTCTAAAAAAGGCAATATGGTTTCCTTAAAATCTAACAGTTCAATAAAAATCTTTAAAAACATGACAGTTGGAATAAACTATAATAGACCTTATTGTAACAATTATATTGACAGCTGCAAATAACTATGTAAAAACTATTAAGTACAAATACTTGAAATCTATTGATCACAACATAATTTCGCGAAATAAATTAATAAAATATCATGACGTGAACAAATCGGAAACATTTTTGGTAGTGCATAAAATTAGAGTTAATTTATAAAACCTACCTAGGCTATATACAATTTGATCAGTAGATTCCAGGAGATATATTTAGTGATTACGGTTCCAGTCTGTTTCAGTCAGTGATTGATATCTGTGCAAAGCCTATAAGTGCCTTATCATCCGGAGTTTCATTATTAGTCAGTCCCGAATTCTATACAACAAATTAAACAATAACATCACAGACAAGAATACAATCAAATCTTACCAATGGAAAAGTCACAACTTTTATCATGTCTCTCGAATCAATAAGCTTCTGGAGATTTTGAGTGATGACTTCAATATCTTTACCATCTACAAGCCCAGCACCAACCAACTCACTGGCAATACCTTCGGCCGAATCTTTCCCAACGGCGAATTCAAACCGGATGTCGTTTAATTCGCGCTTGGCATTTCTGAAACAATTCCAACTTGACTTTGCCACACGAACGAGCAAACCGAGAGTGCTCCAAATTTCTCATTACCTCATTCGTAGCACTAAGTTCACCGGCGGTGGATCACCTTCACTACTTTCGTGGTCTGATCCCGACGACCCAGCTGACGCTAACGTATTCATGGGTTTAGAGTCAGTGTCACTCTCACTAGAGGCCGCATCTTCTCCTTCATCCTCACTCGACCACACCCATTCACCCGTCTCTTTCCTGTGCAACCTTCCAGAGGCGCCAGGTTGCCTTTTCGACGCCTGACATAATAAAATAACAAAAAAACAACCCTAGTTTGGATCCTACCTTTTGCACCCTAGTCTCCAAACTCGGCCCTATAGCCACCAGTGTTTGCTGTAAGTATTTCTTATCTTTCGCCTTTTTGAAAAACGGGTGTTTCAACAATTCGGAAGCCGTAGGCCGCTTGGATGCATCTTTTTGAAGACAGTCTGTGATCATTTTTCTGAACGTTTTACCGTAAGCTTTGTACTGATCCTTTTCCTCGGCTCCTGTGTCTAAATTCGGCGGATCGTTCTGAAGAGTGAGCATAAGTACCTTCATTGGGGGGTATTTGTGATATGGGGCTGTGCCTGTCGCCATTTCGATTGCGGTGATTCCAAACGACCAAATGTCGGCCTTAAAGTCGTAACCGTGGTCCTGGAAAATCCTGTTAAATAAATACTTTTTTTTCTACTCAAATACCTGTTCCATGACCTCTGGAGCCATCCAACAAGGAGTTCCAACAAACGTATGCCGCACTTTCTGCCGAGAGAGGTCTCTACCGGTTGCCAACCAAGCAGAGACTCCAAAATCGGCAATTTGGACCGTGCCGTCTTCACCAAGCAAGATATTTCCAGCTTTAATATCTCTGAAAGTAAAATTAACTCACCCGAATAAATCAGTGGTTTAAATACCTGTGAATCTGACCGTTGCTGTGGAAGTACTCGAGACCTTTTAAAACTTCCCGTAAAACAGTGGCAATTGTTGACTCGTCAAATACTCCATGTTTGCAATTTGCTACGCGCATCTTGTGTTTAATTATGTCCAACAAACTTCCGCCTGTGGAATTAAATACAAAATAGTTTTAATAATGTTTTGGAACATGGGTTTGTCCAGTGTTTATTGACATGTCACGTAGTAGTTTCTGCCCGCTTCATTTAAAACATAAAATGATCGTTAGCAGCGTTGTAAAACAAATAACATGACATCACGTACCTACCCATCGTACTCAAACAAACGGAACGATTATTAATTCAGGAATTTATTTCACAATTAAAATCACAATGCTGTAATTTTATTTATAAAAAAATACCAGAGTGGCTTCATTTTTCATTACTTAACGGCTGAATTATACAATTTTGGCCTAAGTTTTTTTACGTATTGGGTTAAAAATCTATAGGTATGTTCATTTTTAAATTTGTTAAATCTTATAATTTGTGAAAAATGAGTCGATATTTTAATTTTTTATGTCAACGTCAATTAGGAATTAATTACAATTAATTTTTAATGTAAACTTGACGTAGGAAACATCGCTTTTTAGTTTGTACTCTCAAAAGATATTTAAACTTTGCTCGACTTACCTTTACGGGCAACGTTTCAAGTTTCAGTTTTTTTTAATTCAAAGTTCATGTTCATGAAACGAAGAAAAAAATATCACTTAGGCCCTATCTGTTACATCAAATTTTATTATTATTTACATTATTATTATTAGCGACTTTTGAGGAAGTTTTGGCGCGGACTCTTTTGACGAACTGTACTTCTTTAGAAGTCTACCACTTTATCCTTTTATCTCCAACCATATTCCCATTGAAAAATATGGGCACAATTTTTGATAAACATTTTGCACAATCTTTATCTCATACTATTTATAATTTTATGTTCTATCTGCTTGTATTTATTTGAAAACAAATGTGAGTACCTATTTCAATTCTGATTGTAATCTAATTTTAAAACATACAACATATACAAATAAAAGCATAAAGAGGCAATTATACAAGGTTGTGTAACAGTGTTTTAATGTCCGGTTAAAAACAATTTGGTAATAGAGAACAATACCTGGGAAAAGTTTAATTACTTGTGTGTTAACCTAATGAAATAAAAAAAAAACAGTTAAAAGATTTCAGGGGGTGATTCCAGAGGAAGTTAGAGCTATCGGTTGCGATAAAATTACAAATAAATTCAAGGTATTTTTTGCGATGAATTCACTGTTTTAGGCGAAAAATTTACAGTGTTACTATCAAACAGTGAAAATGTGTTTAATTTAATTTTTTATTATTTAACTGTAGTTCCTGATAATTTAAAACCTTATCTAAAGATAAAAATAAGTCCAATTAAAGATGTCATATTTAGTGAATGGGCGAAAAATGATAAAACCGTGCATTATTTTTAAATACAGGAAAGTGGTCTACCTTCGAGTAATCTCAAGACAAGCCACAATTCCTCCCTCACAACAAAACTAGTGTAGTAAGTGACCACGTTTTCGTGGTTGCAGCTAGACATGGCTTGGATTTCTTTGAGTAATTCGTCCATGGAGGTATTCCATTTTTCCAAATTGATCCTCTTGATGGCACATTTCTCATTTCTGGGCTTACAAAACGCTCCATGGACAACTGCTGTTGCTCCAACACCTAGCGAAGAGAAACAATGTCAATGAACTTCACTCTCGAGAAATTTACAATACTGTTTCAACCAATAAACAATTAACCTATCAGAATAAGGTCAACTGAAATCAATTGTGCGCCACAAATCACTCGTTTCAAATTAATATTATAACGTTTTAAAGTTGAATAAATTGGTACACTGTCACACTTAAATTGTTCCAGAAAAATCACAGAAACGATCGAAAATTTCACAATTTTCGTTTCTCTCAATGTTAGCACTGCGCCACACAAGACTACACTCCTAAAATGTAGAAAACCAGAACCGGAATTAAAACACCAAAAAAGTACATAACCTCCAAATTGAAGTAACTGAAGTTTTTTTGGCCAAAGTCACACTTATTTCACTGATAAGACACACCAAAAGAAAGCACTTTTCTTTCTTCATTAATATTTGTGTGAATACTAACCGATTACTTTGCCTAATTCGTAATCATCCTTGGAATTTGGCCAAGGGACTGACGGTTGAGACGTTGACGCCGCCATCTTTCTCGACAGTATGATTCCTATATTACCGATCGACTGGCGAGCAGCTCGGGCGCAGCCGCTAAATGATAACGTGTGTTCAAAAGTTGATGATTTTTGACGAAAAGTGCCATGGGTGCCAAGGGGCAAATCTTCGGATATTTTTCTAAAATTGGAATATTTTATTTACTAAGCTTGAAGTTAGAATAAACTATTAGATACCGCCAAAATTTTTTTTTAAATGTGTAAACAAATTTCCTATCAATTAATTTTAGTAAAAATCAATTTTTTTGAAAGGCCTTAAATAAAGGGTACCGATATCTAAAGGTCCTCCGTAATAAAGGGTAATTACTAAAAAAATCTTTTTGTTTTCACTTAACAAACTGGGTACTTTACTCTGCGACCGGCAACTTTTACGTTTTTATTAATAAAGTCAAAAAAAAAGGAATTCTTGATCAAAAAGTAAAATTTTGATTTTTATGACCTACTCAGATTCACTACGAATAATTGTTTCCGGAATCAGCGAAAAAAATTACAATTATATCTTGAAGTAATCGCACTTTTTCATTTTAAACTGATTTTTATTTATTGTTTGTTGACTTAGTAAGTATAGTAATTATGTAATTACTTATTGTGCGTAAGCGTTGTCGGTCCTTCTGTATAAAGAAACTGTTCATCTCTAAATAATAATTGTGATTTTTTTAAGTAGAGTAACATCATTTTACCAAAATTGTCGCATTTTGCGAATTCTCAGTATTTCGCCTATGGAGCGGAAACGTTAACATTTTGCAAATATTGTTTCAAAGAATTACGTTTATAATTAATACAACGCAAATCCCACATTTAATTTAATTTTATCTAGAATATACAGAACAGGTCTGTGTGACTTAATATTGAGTAGAACAATATATGTAATTAGTGTTTTGACACAATCGTTCAGTAAACGTGTCAAAACGCTTTTATCACCAATCGTCTGAATCTGTTGATAGTTGATATGATCCGCTGCGAGCCGTATAATCTGCAACGCAATGCAAATAATTTTGCAAGTATAAATTGCAGATACAAGTAACATGTTAGTTAGTTTGTTAAAATAGTCCTAAAATGCTACCTTTGGTGGTGAGTATTATACCTTTTTCCTAGAGAAAGATTGCTGAGAAAGCGATGATTTTCAAAAATTAGACTTTCAGTTGCGGTTTCCATCTTGTGCACTCCGGTTCTTCTTTTTTTATTCTTGCAACTAAAAATTAATTGGGATTAATGAGCCGCACGCGCCCTAAACTCTATAAATAAACACACAAGACGAATTCACAAGTAAATAATAAAGACGGTGTAGTATATGATGCTATATTTAGCAATAAAGCATATGGTAATGTACTTGTAAGGTCAAATTAATACTGGACCTATTTACGTCTCAAAAGAGCTAGGTGGATGTACAAAAAATTATGTTTTTTATTTACAATTTTTAAAAACTCCAAGCTGCTATAACCCGGCTCCTCCACCATAATGCGATTTAAATAATGTTATATGATTCAATATCCTTAAAACAAAATTATAAATCAAGCCCCTCTTGAGAAATATGCAAAATTGCCTTTGTTTAATAAATTAAAATGACATAAAATATGACAATAAAAAAGAAGATATTGAAGTGTTATTTACCGACCAGCTTGTATAGCAAATCTAAGACAAACAATTTTGAGTTTATTTTAAAACTATAGGTATTTTGATGTTTCAGTTCAGTTAAAAATTTGGTTAAATTAAAACTAGTGCAATGCGTTACAAAAGGAAAATTTTATCTTATTTTTTGCGTGACATTTACTTACCTGTTTTCGCTTTTGATGCTGGAGTTTTTGTCTTCTTCGGGTTTTTTCATGGTCATTTATTATTCAAATCACAGTTCTGATCTAACAATACAGGAAAATATCCGCCAAGTTGCACACATTTGTAACTGCATCACTTCATGTTTAAAACTTTTTCGCCTTAAATTTTTTGTTAAACGATTTATCTATGCTGATACACATACCTGCAAGGCTGCTGGTTTTAGAACACTACAATGCGAACTTGAATTCGTAATTCTCTCCATTTAATCAAACTTAATGTATCTATACAAGACCTTAGGGGCCATGGAAGAAAATGATCTAATTTATCCATTAAAATCAATTAGTAGGTTTTATACGTAGGTGACATACTTAACAACATCGCAGATACAGGCTGTACTGAAACTGAGTCAGATCTTTTATTGTATTTAACTACACCACTTTTCTTATTTTCAGGTATTGATTGTTTTCTCACTTTTATCAAAAAATTCAGCAGAGCAGTGGCTGATGAATACTTACAATTATGACACTGATTCCGCCGAAGAAGGAGATATAAATAACATAAATAATTATGATAATAGTAATTATGACGATTATGACAGTAGTGTTTGGGATCAAATTGAGCATGAGATACAGCTTTTAGAGGATACTGATGATTCTCTAAAAACTCGAGGGTTACCAACAGGACACACAGTAAAAACATCGAGTTGCTACTTATTTCGGAATATTTTTAAAATGTTGTAATTTTATAGAGGACAAATAAGTTAGGATGCTCAGAAAAATGGACAGTACACGATGTTCCAAAAATGTCAGAGGATGAGGAGATATATCCAAAGAAGTACCACAATATAACTTGTAAACCCGCAGTACCCGCTCATGGAACACAGGACACAATCGTGGGGGGTTTTTGCGCAGTGTACAATCCAACGTGTGAAACAGCCCATAAAAAAGTTCCTATTTTTAAAAAAGAACATAGCTGTTGGAAATATATTCGCTCCATTCCGGTGGCAAGTGGATGCAAGTGTCCTCACTAAACATCTAAATGTACCTACAATATAGATCTGGATTTTTCATAAATGTTTTTTAACACATTCTTATTTGTATGAGCAAATAAACTTTACTGCTGAACAAACTTTCTTTTCGAAATACCAGCCAACTTTTGCGAACAAAACTAAAACACCCAACGTCTTGAAAACGAAGAGAAATCGAAAAATTGCCAGAATTGGTCCACCATACGTCCCATTTGGTCCCATTCGTTACCGATAAAAAAAGTAGCCTGTGTCTTTGAAATTAGGTTGGCAATACTGACTAAAGGGAGATGTTCATTTTTAAAATAACGTAACAAGCAGGCAACCAACAGTACACATTAATAAAAACCTTGCAGTTGGCTGCGTCCTGCAACTAGTGCCACCTTCAGCTCATGATTATCAATAATCGCTCATTGCAGCCAATCATTTTCTGCATGCGAAATACATGTGTACTCTTTCTTATTTGTAGTTGTTGGTATTTATAAAAAATAATAGAGGCTTGCGCCCTGCGGCTTGTATTTTCGTAATTCCGTCATTCTCAAGTGTACGAATGAGGTGTTTATCGGATTTTTGTAATAAAAACAATAGTTTAAATCATTGTGATACTTGTTAATTGAATTAAATCAAGTAGGCAACTATGACAGTATCAAAGGTAAGTTGATATTCTTATTGCGAACCGCCGGAAAACTTGTGTAATGTTTTTTATAGGTTATGTAGATTCTTAATTCGTTCTTTTTAAGATAAAATGATTCATAATCATCTATTAATAAAAGTTATTATCGTGTGATTAGACACAGATTTAACTGTAAAAGATTAAGATTGGCCATTCCGTTATTTATGATTTATATGACCTTTGTCAATGCCTAGTGTAACGTAAGTTCGCAGAAAATTGGTTACGTTTGAGGTTACTTGGTTTTTGGAGGCGTAGGTCAATAAAGGACTAAACTGCTGAATAGATTCATTTAAGAATTATCTAACAATCACTTGGTGATAATAATTATTGTGCAAATTGTATTAACCTTGACTTCTGCTTTTCTTTATTAAAGATAATACATATATTATAACTGGATACACTTACATATTTTATAACTTGTTTTCCGAGAGCAAAATTTTTTACCTCATGTTAAAAATACCTTGAGTTATCTCCTTCGCAAAACACTTGTTTAGATTAGAGAATTTGTATTTCCAAGTACCAGACTTTAGTGATCTTTGTATCCAAAAAATACCAAATTTCTCGAAGTAATGCTGATTCACTCTACAGGGTGAAACGAGTTACACCCTGACCATGCTTTAGGTTAGGCAACCGTTAGGTATTCTAAATAAACAATCAACAAATTTAATCGATCGAAGGTGTTTTTGGGAAGAAATAATAGAAAAAAGTGGTCAAAACTCTTCATTAGTACTCAAATATACATTGCGGAATCGTTAGTTGTTGGGGTAGCAGTAAAACTTGGAACACCCTGTATACTACGCTTTTTAAAATTTCTGTTATTTTTTTATAGATTTGGTGTTAAGAAGCGACACTCAAGTGACTTAATCGTTAATTTTGCATTTTTTTTTTACTATGGCCAACGTAACATAGTAAATGAACACCCGTGGGGACGAACCCCGACCCAGGGGTACTTTCTGTGGAAAAAGCTCAACTCTTCAAGAGAAAGTTGCCCAATTTTATTACGCACATGGTCTGTTTTGTAGTACATATCCCGGGGCTTTGGTCTTCGTCGCAATTTGTGCAACTCTGCTCTCTTGGTAAGTAATACAAATATTACGTAACAATTCAAGGTTGTAACAGAATATCGTATGATAATAAAGGCTTTATTTCCAGTTATCCATTATTAAATTTGCCTCTCCCTGGAAACTCACCTTTACAAACATGGACATCGAGTGTGAATTCCAGCTCGAATGTGCCCCCTTTTTGCTACATTCAACAAGTCGTTTTGAAGAGTACGGTCCTGCCGTGGGGCCCCGAATTACACCTAGGTGATGCTTTCAGGGCGCCTCTTTACGAGGCTTTTAAACTTTTGGAAGCTGTTAGAAATTATCAGGATGAGTCCACGAAGAAAACTCTGGGACATGTGTGTTTACATGTCGAATCGATTAGGAAAAGTAAATCAAATTACAAAGATATCTTGCCGGAGTATAGTTGTTTAGTTCTGTCGCCGGCAAACTTATGGCAACAGGACGTCCTCAAATTTACGCAGGATAGCTCTCTACTCACCACGATTTTCAACCATCATGTAAGAATACTATTTTTTGTTTGAGTCACTCACTCGTTTCGCTCGCTCGTAAAATGTATATCTTTTATTTGATTTCGGGTTTCAGAACTTTCAAAAAGGCAAAACATCAGTCACTGAAATGATGTTCGGTATGAAGGTGTTTGACACCGGGATTAAACGATATCCTTTGCGAAACCGCTACAGAATCATCCAGTACGCCATAACACTTTTTTTCAAAGAATATGACGAAAAGTAATAATATGGTTTAATAGTTTGTTGTTTTTTCTGATTGAAATTGTATTGCAGGTTTGTTCATGGTTTGCGCAGAAAGCTCCAGTCGGTGTATTCCTTACACCAAAATTTGGAAAACGGAACAAATGCTAATTTTGCTTCGCTTAATGATACTCTCATTATCCAATATCCCGGTGAAATCAACTTCGTCGAGTTCATTCCCATTACTTTGGCGTTTTTAATCCTGTTCTTATACTTTTATTTCTCCTTTCGCAAAATCGAATTAATTCACTCGAAGCTCGGAATGGCCTTTACTTCCGTTCTGACCGTCTGTGCAAGTCTCACTATGACTTACGGCTTGTGTTTTTTCTTCGGCCTAACTCTGAACCTTGAAGGAAAAGTTGTATTTCCATATTTAGTGTTGCTAGTTGGCTTGGAAAATGTCTTATGTTTAACAAAAAGCATAGTTTCGTCCCCCCTCCACCTCGACGTGAAAATCCGCATAGCGCAAGGTTTGAGCAAAGAAGGTTGGTCCATCACCAAAAACCTCCTACTGGAAATCACGATTTTAACATTCGGGATATTTACGTTTGTTGCGGTCATTCAGGAGTTTTGCATTTTTGCGGTCGTGGGCCTCGTGACTGACTATTTCATGCAGATGTTTTTTTTCTCGACGGTTTTGGGGATTGACATTCGGCGGAAGGAAAACATGGTGGAGAGACACAACTTGAGTTTTCGGAGCAGTCTCTTCCAAAGCCAGGTTTTCTATGACAAATCGTTCGGTATTCGGCGATCAAAATCACACCCTAGACTGTCTTCGTTCCCTGCCAATATCGTGGCAGGGCAGGTGCAGGGGGCCCAAGAGAAAAAAATCCCGAAACGGCTGAAACTTGTGAATATCTGGACCAGGACTCGGTTTTTCCACCGGGCCTTCATGATCCTGATGGTGATTTGGATTTCGAATATAGCCTACAACAGCGGCTTCATCGAGCATTTTATCCTGAATAACAGTTATTTTCACGAAGTTGCCGAACAAAATAGCACTAACTTAGAGCAGAACTACTCGAGTATTAAACTTTTCCCGTTGCTGAACACGAATAATTCGTTCATAAACAAAGTGAGTTACGTTACTCACAGTCCGCTCAGTTACAATCAGAATCAGACGTTCGATTTGGAGAATTTGAAGCATTCGGATTACGAACCGTGGTTGAAATTATCGCCACAACATTGGTCCAGTATCGTGCGACAGTACAACTTGTCGTTGAGTGGGCAATACATTGCCATTTTGCCCAATATTAAGCTATCGCATGTGATACGTCCAGAACAGGCGGTGCTTTTGCGCAACCCTAACGAGAAATACGGGGAGAAATTCCAGTGGCAGGCTTTGGTGGCTGCTTTGGACCCGATTGACTTCAATGGCATGGAGACAGGCACCAGGTCTGCTATTCCCATTCCCCAATCCGAGCAGCCCTTTTACCCGACTTCAGTTTTTGCGATGATTTTAATCGCAATTCTATGTTTTATCAGCGTGGTGGTGCTGGGGTACACATTCGTAGTGCTTTACCGCTGCATATGTTCCCGGAATTATGCCGAATGGCGGGCGTCTTGGTTCAGCGAAAAGGGTGAAGAAAACGTGGAAGAACCAGTTTTATTGGAGGCGGTACCAGTGGTACTGGAAGGACACCAACAGGAGATCGAGTGCACGGCCACAGATGGGGTTAACTTAGTCAGTGCCTCTTTAGACGGGCAACTGAAGGTTTGGGATAGTGGCACCGGGGAGCTGATAGCCAATGTCGACAGGAAGGCGTACTTTCGGGGGTGTTTCGAGTCGAATTGTGGTACTTCTGAGTGCGATGATAATTCGTCGGATTATGAATCCGGCTCTCCGCCGTCCCGAGGGGAGAGTTACTTGTTTCCCCGTCTCAAACACCGTATTAATACGAACTTTTCAAACGTGAAAGAACAGTGTAATTCATATAATGCCAAAGCCGATTTTTTTAAAACTTATCGAGAGTTGTATTTTGTTCGTGATTTACCGAAAGCTAAAAGTCGGAAAGAGATGAATAGGGCCAAAGAAAATAAATCCATTAGTTTTAGTGAAAGTAATCAAAAGTTTAGTGACACTGGACACACGAAATTTGATAGTAGTGATGCTAAACTCTCACCGATTTGGTGTATGGACTATTTGGAGAACTTGATCGTTCTGGGGTGTGCTGATGGAAGGCTGGAGTTTTGGGAGGGCAGTTCGGGGAGGTTGAAGGTAATTTAGCTTAATATTTATTTTTAAATAAGTAACAGTATAAATGGCCCATTGCCTTTTTTTGCTAAAGGTCTGAAACGGAATTTAATTTGGTTTTCTGCTGTTTTGAGACATATTTTGCACAGTTCCGTCCTTGGAAACAATATGTTCTCTATTTTTATATTTCTCAACTATTCGTTCTTTTTTTGTAAAATATGTTCCAATTTATTAAATAGTATATTAAAGTATTAAGTTTTATAAATGTGATTTTAGTCACGAGTTTTATTAGCGGAGCGCCTGTTTAATAAAATGAGTGAGTAACACGTTTATAAAACAAGATTCATACTATACTTTTTCTACGAAGAAAACAATTTTCGAAATTATTTTATTTTTTTCCATTAAAAAATCTACAGCTAACTTCAGCCCGTGACTAAAACACGCAGAAGACACTGCTGCTAACTTCAGCTAAGTTAAGCCTAGGCTAAAATGCACGAAAGCATTTGAAGGTGTGTCTAAAATATCATAGAAACATGTAGGTACGATTGTTAAAAAAATATGATAATGCTTAAATAAAAAACAATTAAAAATTATTTAACATTGTTATTGCAGTGCTTGTTTGAAGACGGAACCGATGTAGGAATAAGCAATTTGAAAATCGTGGGATCTCGAATCATCGCATCCAGATTGTACGGCACTTTGGAAATGTTTCAATTACAAACTTACAATCGTGGCCATCCAGTTGACTGGAATTTTACTTGCGCATACCGAAGAACCCACGTAAGAACAGGTTCAGTTGGTTCCGTCCCTGACCACACCAATTTAATTTCACAAGTAAATTATCATTTGCAACCATAAAAATATTGCTCAAAAATACGATTGATTTTTAGAACGAGGACGAGGAAGATTTCCGGTGCTTGAAAGTCTTCAGCGTTAAAGCACACCAACAACCGATTATTTGCCTCGACTGTGAAGGAGGCAGAATTTTAACCGGCAGCCAAGATCACACGCTCAAAGTGTTCCGGCTGGAGGACGGCAGCCCCCAATATACACTACACGGCCACTGTGGCCCCATTACCTGTCTGTTTATAGATAGGATCAGTCCAGCGACTTCGGGCAGTGGCTCCCAGGACGGAATGCTTTGCGTTTGGGATCTACTAACTGGTAAATAATTCAAGAATTAATTTAAGTTGGCAACATTAACTATCAAATTCAAAAGTTACTTGTTACTTTTGACCAATGTTGCCAACTTAATTTTGGTCATAGGCCAAAAATTAATGAAAGCATTGCTACAGGTGCCTGCATGTACAACATCCAGGCCCATGATGGTACGATAACATCGCTGACATACTCTGCGAGTTACGTGATTTCGTTGGGTTCCGACGACCGCATTTGTGTTTGGGAGCGTTTCCAGGGCCATCTTTTGAACACCATTTACGTTTCGCAGACCTTTTCTAGCCAAGTGTTGATGTTGGCCCCCCATTTGGTTGTCACAGCCCGTAGTGGAGGTCTAGTTATTTGGGATGTGAGGTCTGGTGAATGTGTCCGAACGATTATATTAGGCCGTTCACCGTATGTTTTTATCAAACAGTTGATGTTGTTACGCGATGCAGTGGTCTGTGATTACGGAAATCAATTGCGGATCGTGAGGTTCCCCCTTATCACTCATAAATTCGACTAGGTTGTTTCTATGTGCCTTCAATGATGTAACATAGTTTCGTCTATTTATGTCTGTTTTATTTTTTATGTCCTTTACGTAAAATCGTCAAAACGTACTGTAAATTTTTCACTGACAAAAGGTTTCGAATACCTAAGTGTTTTCATTAAGTTATTTATTTATTTTGGCGGAAATAAATGCATTTAATATAAATTTTTATTATTATGTTAACTATTTTTGTAACAATAAATATTTTAAATAATGAGACTGGTTTTATTTCCATTTCTTGTGAAGCTTCAGTTGCAAATAACTACAAATAAATTTTTATTGGGGGTTAAAACCGCCGGTAGCCGTCTGTGGGTTTACCAAGGATAATTACATCCATAAAGCAATTAACTCTGTTCTCACTTATTTTTAGAAATACTTTAAGGCCGCAGTATTTTGACTGTGCAAAGGTAGCATAATAATCATTAGTTTCTTGATTAGAAGCTGGAATGAATGGTTTGAAGGCCTTTTTAGAACACTGTTTTTTTAAAGGTTTTGACATGTTTTCAAAGCATATTAAAAAAGCTGCACAACAGTTAAAATATTAAGAAAAGAATACTGTCCTATTTTTATAAGGTAGAACGTACGTATAAGAATTCTTAATATTTTAACTGTGCTGAACGGGTTCATGAGCCAAAGGCTTTTTTAATATGCTTTACAAATATGTCAAAACCTCTAAATTTTAAAGTGTTCTAAAGGGGCCTTACTAGTGGTCGAATAAAGTAGTCTATAAAGTGATTATTTGCGATTAAAATTATGTCTGCTGCGTTCTCTGATGATCAATTGTAAAATTACTTTTCTGCGTTGGGGCGGCAAATTTAGATGGGCCATGAACACTTTTTATATTATAATATACTAGCTGTTTCAAAACTATAAAAACGCCAACGTCGCATTTTACCGAATTATTTTTTTAAATAAGATTGATAAAATTGTAAAATAGTTATTAATGATTAGATCTCTCATTGAAAATATAAATTACATTAGCTATTATTTTTTTGAAGTGCATAAATATTTTATAACAGCTAGTTTTTAGAGAAAATGCGACATTGGCGTTTTTATAGTTTTGAAACAGATATACACCTCATTTGCTTCAACACAGTTACGAATGATAATATGGTATTTTACGCGATTTTACCAATAAATTTGTAAATGATTATTGTCTTACGTTACGATACGTTAACGGTAGTGGTGTGTAAAGTCGACATTAGGGTCATCCACGTTTTCTGTCATCTGTCATTTGAAACGACATATTTTTCTTTTTTGTTGTGAGTTGTGATGTGCATTTCATAATTGAAATATAGAGCTTTTGGTGGATTATATCTTTCATTTCATTCAAACACACTTAATATTTACATGCGTCGAAAAGTTTCCGAGCGACGTTGAGACCGCACCGAAAACGCGCCTAAATCATGGGGGTCCCCAAGTTTTTCCGATATATAAGCGAACGCTACCCTTGTTTGAGTGAATTTGTGAAAGAATATCAGGTAAGCCTCCATCAGAACCAAACCCGTCTGAATTCTGGGTTTTAGATCCCAGTTTTTGATAATTTGTATTTGGACATGAACGGCATAATCCACATGTGTTCGCATCCAGACGACAACAACCCTCACTTTCGAATCACCGAGGAGAAGATATTCGCGGACATTTTTCACTATATTGAATTTCTATTCAGAATGATTAAGCCCCAAAAGGTGTTTTTCATGGCAGTGGATGGGGTCGCCCCTAGAGCCAAAATGAACCAACAGAGAGGTCGCAGGTTTCGGTCGGCGAAAGACGCGGAAAAAATGGAACTTGAAGCCAGAAAAAAGGGCGAGAAATTGCCCGATGTGGAACGTTTTGATTCAAATTGTATCACTCCTGGCACTGAGTTCATGGCCAGGTTGCACGAACAGTTGAAATATTTCGTCGTTTCTAAAGTTTCAACCGACAATATGTGGAAAAAGTGTAAAATTATTTTATCAGGGCATGAGACGCCTGGAGAAGGGGAGCACAAGATTATGGATTATATAAGGTATATTAGGTCTCAGCCTGGGTATGATCCAAATACGCGCCACTGTCTTTATGGGTTGGATGCTGATCTCATTATGTTAGGGTTGTGTACCCATGACCCTCATTTCTCACTATTGAGAGAAGAGGTCAAGTTTGGCAAAAAAGCCAAACGAAGCAATGTACCTGAAGAGATAAGATTCTATCTGTTACATTTATCTCTAATGCGAGAGTATTTAGAACTGGAATTTTCTTCTCTCCGGGAGGCTTTAAAGGATTCAGATAAGATTAAATTTGACATTGAAAACATTATTGACGATTGGGTACTAATTAAAGCTTGGGAAAAAATATGATTGAATAAATGGTTTTAGATTCTGATGGGCTTCCTTGTTGGAAATGACTTTATACCTAATTTGCCTAATTTACATATCTCTAACGGAGCATTACCTGTTCTTTATAAAGCTTACATTGAAGTATTACCAACATTAGATGGTTTATTTTCGTTATACTTAATCCGAATGTTGTCTAATTCGTTCTTTTAGGCTATATTAATGAGGCTGGAACGTTGAATTTAGAGCGGTTCGAAAAATTTATGAAAAAATTGGCAGATATAGATATAAAAAACTTTGAGGAAATTCAAGATGATTTAACCTACTTTGAACGAAAAACTGGGAGAAAAGCAACTGCACATGTTCCTGTTAGTGTAAGTCACGAGCAATTTAAATAATGTTGCATTATTTGTAATAAAAAATGTAGGTCATTTTGCAAAAAAGTAAATTATTTTGTTTTTTTGAGTCTTAACACATCATATTTTCTCAAAAATAAACCGAAAATGTCAAGTTGTCTTTTTTAAATATGTTAACTGTTTCTTTGCTTTGCTTTGATTGTAATTGTTATTAGAAAAATCCGTTAAGTAATGAAAAAACTTTAATTCTTTTTACGCACTCAGTCTAAACCTGTTAAAAATGGAGAGGAGAAAAAAATGGATCCCGCACTTGCTGAGTTAATCGCAGCAACGGATAGTCTGGTAAGTTCAGATTCAAAAAAAAATCTCCAAACTGAACATTTCCAATGCAAAGGCCGTGTCATCCGACGAAGAAGAATTCGACAGTAGCATTTCATCAGAAGAAGACGAAGCTTTTAAAAGTTACAAAGACGAGTATTATCGCAATAAGTTAGAGTTTCAAGAGGTGACAAGAGAAGTGATGAGGGAGCAAGCTGAAGGCTACGTCCGTGCCATCCAATGGAACTTGAATTATTACTACAACGGAGTGTGCTCATGGTCGTGGTTTTATCCACACCACTATTCGCCCTACATTTCCGACATTAAGGGTTTTTCCGATTTGAAAATCGACTTTGAACTCGGAAAACCCTTCAAACCTTACGAACAACTACTGGCTGTGTTGCCACCAGCTTCTAAAAAGCTTCTTCCGGAATGTTACCATTCCTTAATGACTGATGACAACTCGTTGATCAAATCATACTATCCCGAGGAGTTCCAAACTGACCTAAACGGCAAACGCCAGGAGTGGGAAGCTGTAGTCCTTGTGCCTTTTATCGACGAAAAAAATCTCCTCAATGCCATGAAACCGTGCAATGAGTTATTGAGTCCTGAGGAAGCAAAGCGGAATAATCACGGGCCCATGCTAGTGTATGAGTACACAGATGAGGATTTAGGCGTTTACGAACCGCCCAGTTATTTCCCGAAAGTCGTTAATAGGGCTCGTTGTACCCCTGTTAAGATCGAGGATATTAGAGTACCCAAAGACAAGTTGGTCAAGGGGGCATATCCTGGCGTACTTTTTGACGTTTATTACCCCGGTTTTCCCACTTTGAAACACTTGAAATATGAAAGCAAGTTCAAGAAAGCCAGAGTTAAAGTGTTCGAAATGCCCAGTCGTAACGAGAGTTTAATATTGAGGATTTTACCGAGTGAGAAGTACACCGGTGATAGCATTCCGCTTGATTTATTAGGGAAGATCGTGTGGGTGGGGTGGCCAAATCTCACTGAAGCGAAGTGAGTTTGTGTGCGGTTTTTTCCAAAATAATTGCTGATTTTAGAGTAATTGCAATTTCGAATCGGAAAGAAAAGTATGTGTTTTCCGATACCAACAACCACAAAGTTGATAAAAGTTCGACGTTTGAGAATGAACTAGAGGGAATGTCACAGTAGTAAGTTTTTTCTTGTTAAAGTTGGGCGAAATTCGTCACGTTTTTTTAGTTACAGGGAACGAATGGGTATAGAATTCGGAAATACGGACGTGCTCGTTCATGTGAACCTTCTCTCAGGTCGAAAATACGTGTTTACGTCAAATATGAGGGTAACACTGGAGAGACAATTTACACAAATCCAGTCTAATTACCCCTTACAAAGCATTGTGTCTGACATTACGATTCACGACGACCATTGTACGAATTTTCAAAGTGTTTCGGATGTGTTTGCGCCCAATTCGATTTGTTTTTCGCTCACGAATCCTTATTACGGCTCACAAGGCACTGTAATTTTTTTATAATTTTTTTCATTCGGATTTTGGTTTAATTTAATTTTTTCAAGATTGTGGACTGTGCTGAGTCGCTAAAGAATAACCATTTGAAAGTCTCACTGACTGTTACTGCAGAACCGGACCTTAGTAAAGCGCAAAATATCGACGATAAGTTGAAGAGAAGTTATATGAGTCTTGCAAATTCGGCTTGTCAGTTGGCAATGTCGAATTATGTGTTTTCGCGAATTACGGGCTCTTTGTTTGTGCAAACGAGGACCAATGAGGGGCTGATGAAAACTGTAAATATCGGTTTGGATATGAAATTTAGCAAGAAAAATCAGGAAACGCCAGGATATACGAGAAAAATCGAAAATGTCTGGTTTTACACCAGCAAGGCTGTGGATTTAGTTAGGGAATACATAAACAATTTTCCCGAAGTTTTTCGTTTTCTTGCGTCCGGTTCTAACGACGATCTTGACGCGGATGCGATTTTTGGCGAAGAGTGAGTTTGACGAGTTTTATTTTATTAAAAAAATGTTTCCACGCTAACCTTCGAAAACTATTGGGAATTTTGCGTTTTTCTTGATGTCAATCGATTCCCCACATCATTTTACATTGGTTTGCTTCAAAATATTTCCATTTTGTCGAGTAGTTGGGTCGCCATTGACAAAATAAAAAAATGGGAAAATGTCCAAATACAAAATTAGTTTTAATAATGATATAATAATAATTAATAATAGAATTGTTTACAATGTTCCAGTGGGGATGAAAAGGTGAAAAGCGTTCAGACTTGGTTAAGGTCGTTGCCTATACACAATATTGAGAGACGTGTTTGCGGAAGTTCCGTCTTGGAGCCGGAAGTTGTAGCGGAGATCGAAAAAGAAGTCGATCAATTGAAAGATTCCCCCAAAAATATTATCATGCAAATTAAACCACATTTGCTCTATAAGGTAATTTTGGACAAATTTTTGATTGATAACTGTGTTATTCGCATCATTTTAGCCCGAAATTCAGATGGGCTATTTGGCCCCGGACCCTCTCGCCAGAACTCGAGTATTTGACCGAATTGTCAACGTTCGTGAAGGTTTTACTGTTCCTCTAGGCCTCAAAGGGACTGTCATTGCAATTCATAAATCGCCTAATGCCCTTAAAAACGAAAACGAAATCTATGATATTGTTTTTGATAAACCATTCGCAGGCGGAATGGCTTTGAACTGTTCCGAACAGCGCGGTTATCGTCTGTCGAAAATTTCTTTCATAAATATTAGTTATGGAAGAAGGCAAATGGAGGAGAAAACTGGAGTGCCAGGTATTCCAAACATGTTTTTTTTTTCATATTTGATTAAAAAATTCTAGGCGCGTTAAGGGCTTTAGCTAAGGAAAGACGTAACGTAAACACCAACATTAGTACAAATATGTATGCAAGGCAGCAAAATTCTGCCTTCGCATCAGTTAACAAAGCACAACCAAGTTTAATGGGGCCACCGTATAAAAATAACCAGTTTAACACAAATCAGTATCCAGTGAGGCCACAAATGCCCATACCTGCATATGACCAACAAAAAATGAAAAATTCGTTCCATTTTATGAGCGATTTTACGCAAATGGGGGGGTCCAAAATTAACAAAGAAAATACAGTTACTTGGGTATTGTTGTTTCCTGAGTTTTTCGCCAACAACTAATCCACTGTATTGCAGAGAACTACAGAAATGAATAATCAGAATAGGCATATGAGGGGACCCAATATTAGTACTCAAAATACTGTAAATTCGGCTAAGGCAAGTTGTTTATTTTAAGTATTAAATATTGATTTAAATGATTACAGCCAAAAACTGAGGTAAACACTGATTTCTTAAAACGGATTTTGAATATTGATAATGTGGAGAAACCGAATAAACCGAAATTAAATGTGCCGGTTCAAAATTGTCCAACTTCATCAAGTCGAAAGCAGGAGATTGGGGTAAGTAACCAATTTTTGCGATTAAAATTCAGTTATGTCATTGTTAGACTGCTGCGAGCGCCACGGCTAATTTATTAAGCTATTATCAGTCAAACGCCTGGGGTTGTCCGAGGTATTTTTACCTCGAACAAAATAATGGATATGCTGCGCAAGTTGTTCTACCTAGCGGTAAATCCATATCAGGAAAAATTGCAAAATCTCGGGAAGAAGCGAGTGAAAATGTGGCGCTACATGCCTTAAATATGCTAAAAAATGTAAGGTTTTCACGTAAAAATAATGAAACTAAAAAGTATGTTCCTAGAAGAGTCCTAAGCCATCGAAAACGGGCCTTCCGTCCGAATTTCCCGTGCCCCCAACCAAATGGGTCCAAGATCGCCAACAACAAAACAAAATGCCATCGCAAGTTTTTATCAATAAGTCGTACCAGGTAAAACTACTAAATTCTTGACTAAAGTCAGTGATTCTACGTGATCTGAAATTATTTTTAGTTCAAACAGAGTGGACCTAATCAGCATCAGAGAATGCCTTTTCCGCACCAAACCGACTACAGTAGAAAGGACCCAGAGTCTAATTTTAGCAGAAATCGTCCAGAAGCGCCCCACACGAGTGCGAAAGCACACAATTTCGTGCCGCTTCAAGCATTGAAAAAGAAACAAACTCATGGAAATAAAAATCTTAACGCTGGGAATAAGAATGTCAATGAAAATTCACCGCGAAAAAAACAAGAAAAAACTGATATTTCAAGTAACATGCAAAACGCTGGAATCTCTAAGGTGAAACTTATCAATGGGAATGATTTAAATTGACTAAGTGTTACAGGCTTGTGAATTGGAGCGAAATGACCGTCGGGATAAATCAGCAAAGCAGAGGAAAACTAGAATTGCAGCCAGATTCAATCAGTAATTTTAAGAACTAAACGGTTGGGACTGAATTAAAATACAATTATTCTGTTTTAATTTCCTCCAGTTTACGTTTTAAACAATGCATGTGTTTTTTATGTGTATATACGCTTTTGTGCTGTAAATATACACATCCTTCTTTGGCAGTGGACTTTCATTACAACATTACAACAAAAACGTGGTCACAAGTGAAATTTAACGAATTCATTAACTTGCTTAGATGTTTGAATTTTTTAAAATTAATAATTTGTTAACCGTATAAAGGGCGGTTTAATTTGACCGAATTAATTTGATAAAAACGTAATTACCTATAGACATTAATAATATTCGTGATAATCGTAGTTTTAATTTTTCGAAATTCGAAAGAAAATGGCAGTCGTTTTTCGCGGGCCTCGGCAATGTTCGTCCATTTCCGGCGCAGTCGGATTTTGGTCTGTTGGTTGTTCGCACTCGTAAATAAAAAATGTGTATGATTTTAAAACGAAACATTTTTTAAAACCAAATTATAAAAAGCTCCTCGCAAAATGGTTTCTAGTAACATTGAAAAATTAGCAGAAGACTTAGAAAAGCAAGAGTTAGAAGTAAGAGTCATCATCGAGAGATATAACCTCAAATTTTCAATTTTTTACAAATTTGGCGTATTTTCAGGCACAGAACGGTATAGCATCACCTCAAGTTTACGAGCAACTCCTAGCTATATATTTATACGAAAACGACTTGTAAGTATCACCGATTTTGGCTTTGTATTGCCACTAAGGTTAGTTGTAGATGCAATGCAAAATATTTATGGAAACGCATCCCGGCTTCGGTGAAATCGTCTACTCCTGAGCTGAACAACATCTGGGCTGTGGCCCAACATATGTGGAAGAGGGACTTTCCGGGGATTTACAAGGCTTTGAACGCGGTAACATGGTCTGACGGTGTGGCGAATATTATGAAACAAGTTCAAGGTTTTTTGTTAATTGGATCACTTCAAACACCACTAATGATTGTGTTTTACAGACAGAGTGAGAAATAGATCAGTAGATTTAATAGCACAAGCGTATTCTTCAATAACATTAGACACTGTTTCTGCAATGACGGGCTTGCCCCCAGACATTTGTGCAACGGCTTGTGTGGAGAGAGGCTGGCAAGTGGAAGCCGATACTAGGATGGTTCATCCCGTTAGACCAATCCCACAAACTTCTGGCCAGACAAGTAGTGAAGATCAATTGTATAAACTGACAGATTTTGTATCATTTCTTGAAAATTGAATTGTATTTTTGTTTTTATAAGTTAATTGTAAGCTAATATAAATATTTCAGTAAATTCCTTTTCATTTAATTGACACAATGCAGAACCACTTGGTGTAATGCCAAACAATTTCTTAAAATAACGGGTGACACCATGGGATATAAAATAATCCGACAAGCGTCACTATATCACGCGGCCAGTTCTCACAAGTGACCAAATGGCCCCAGCCTTTTCATGGGGGCCTTACAACAAGCGAAACGAAATGTGGAAATTTCATAAAAACCGCCAAATTGCCTGTCAACTTGACACCTCACCTGGAATTTGAGGTTAGGAACGCTTGACGTTTGTGTCATAGGGTGGCCAAAATTTATTTTTTATTTTATTTTCCAATTCACTGCAAAAATGGTAAAGCAATTGGTTATGCCGAGAGCACAGTTAATCGATTCCTTTCCAGCATGGAAGAATCAAAGTTCGCACTAGCGAAGAACAGAAGTTGCAAAAGCAGAAAGAGCAACAGAAGAAACTGGTGGCTTATCGCATGGGAATGAAGCAGATTTTATCGACGAGAAATAAGGAGAATTATGACCCGGCTTCCTTGCATTTAAGTGGTCAGCTCTTGAGTGTAAATCCCGACATTTACACGTTGTGGAATTACCGTAAAGAAGCAACATTGATGGAACTGAAGGAGAAGTAACTAATTTAAAGTCTTAAATTTTGTTTTGCACAATTAAATATAGTCAAGCAGATGCGGAGAATGGTGATGAAAAGTCGATTGAGTTTTGCGAGAATGAGTTGAGATTGACTGAACAGTGCCTTCTCTCAAATCCCAAGTCTTATGGTTCATGGCACCACCGTTATTGGATTTTAAACCATCACCCTAAGCCCAACTGGCAACGAGAATTCGATTTGTGCACCAAATATTTATCCATGGACGATAGAAATTGTAAGTAGTTTTACTATCACGAAAAGAACAAACTTACAGTTTTTTACAGTTCATTGTTGGGATTTCCGCCGTTTGATCGTCAATAAAATTGGAATTACATTAACTGACGAAATAGCGTTTTCAACTGAACGAATTAACATAAATTTCTCAAATTACTCCTCTTGGCATTACCGAAGTACATTACAGTTTCTAACAGATGCCGAAAGTGTTGCCAAAGAACTGACTTTGGTACAAAATGCCGTATTTACCGATCCAATCGACACAAGTGCTTGGTTTTACTTGAGGTGGGTTTTAAGCAATCCAAATTTGAGGAAAACTCAAAAAGATGAGTTGTTGGAGGCTTTGGAGCAGTTACATGAACTGGAGCCTGATTGTAAATGTAATAATGAATTACTGTGAGTGAATTGAGTGACTTAATATTTTTTTTAGGGATTGTTATGGCCAAATGTTGGTTATCAGGGAATATAACAGTGCTTGATAAGGACCATGTTGAAAATAACGTTCATTATTATAAGGAATTAATCAAGCTGGATCCGTTGCGACGAGGGCATTATGAGGATTGTTTAAAAATCGTTGAGACGAAACTTGATTGAGTTCACTAGTTGTGATTTTTATACTTTAAATAAACTTAATATTGTGATGATTGATGGTCATTAAATATATTGATAAAACATAGTATCCGTGTTTTCTTTAAGTAAATGTAACGCAAATAACGAATAACTATTTAGGTAACTAATTGCTGCAAAGGTGTAAATAAATAGATTTGTCTTGTTGCCTTTTATTTCTGAGGTGATATTTGGACATTAAGCAAGAATCTTCCTATCATCACGTCAAAAACGAAAAAAATACAAGCATTTACCTTTCTGGCTACACTCCTGCTGCACTTTTTAGCAAGACATTAAAAATAAATTAAAACAACTCATTGTAGATGAAAAAACATGCACTTACCTTTATGACATCTTTTTCTACTACAGTTTGTAGCAAGTGCCATCGCATCATCTTCTTAAACGGACTTACTGAAATAAAAAATAATTAAATTAGAACAATGTGGCCATTAAATTGGTTGAAAATATGACAAATGTATGAGTATTTTTTTAAAACAAGTATTGCAGATTACTAACCCTTTAGTCCGGACTGTTTCCTAATTTTCTTCCGGGACATCCATTCCAGTAGCACACACTTAAACTGCGATCAAAACGAATTTGAAACTTTTAAACCGAAAAATTCTGAATTTATTTATGAGGCGTCCCATCCTTTCGCAACACAGCAAGTAACAAACTGAATAAAATTAACGGCTCAATTATAATTGTGTAAGAATATGGATAAAACGTCACAAAAAAAATACAATCTGTGAGACAATAATTGTTGCGAGGTGGGAAATAATAAAAAGGTTTGTCTGATTCATTGATTTTTGGTACGACTTTGTCGGTAAAAACCCAGTCAGAGTTGTTGCTCCAACATGAAAAATTTAAATTAAACCTCTGCCGGAGGCCGAAAATATTACATTTATTTTCACGCATTCTTATATCACAAACAAACATTATATTTACTCGAAGAATTAAATATTCTTCTCGCAAATAAACAATGATTTAATTCATTTGTTGTATAACTATTAAATGTAAGACCTATTTTTTTAGTAGAAATCAAATAATTTAATATTATTGTAAAAAATTTTTGTTGATAGTTCCGCTTATATCATACATAGTAACAGCTTGTGAAAATTAAAGGGAAACACGAAGGGAACTAATAATAATTTACAAAGGATGTTTAAATGAATTTACAAAAACAAAAACCCAGCGAGTTATTTATTTTTGCAGTTCGGCTGAAATTTTTTGTTGCACTTTCTCTGCATCTATTTGTATCTGAAACCACAAAATGTAATAAATAAAAATTTCATGAATCAACTTACAGTTTCATTCATTGATGAAAATTTGTTATCACTTTCGGGTTTTCCTAACGTGTCTAAATATTTTTGCCTTAAGAACAACACTGTGTCAATATGCGTTTTGTGTTTAATTGCTAAATCCAGAGCTCTGAAATAATTGTTATATTTTGCTTGCTTTATTAAAATTCTTACCGTCTCCAGTTGTGCATTTGAATGTTGCTGTAAATCGCTTGAAAAACCATCCCATTGTGCAAAAGAATTGCTTCAGCTTCTTGTTGCGCTCCACCAAGAAGGGCTATTGCTGCTTTTTGTTGAATTTTGTTCGTCAAACTCTTTGCATATTGAATGTAAAACACTTTATCAAAATGATTAATATTGGCGAAAGCTTCTTCCGCTATGTCGATAACATCAGCATTGGACTGAATCGTCAAAACTGCAAGACATGCCCATAAAGTCTCATCGTTTGTTGATCTACAGAGATTTAAAGCGTCGCTCCATTTGTTGTCTTGAATACATCTGAGGCCGAATTAATGACTATTAATCAGACAAGGAAACACATTTAGCTACCTATGAAGTATTGAAGGGAATGGAGAAATCGGCACGTTGATTAAAGAACCATCAGCTCTCCGAATTGACACCGAGTTCCCCACGAAATCACTTATTCTCGGATTGCGTCCCAGTTCTGGAGCTCCGTATTGCATTGAACATAATTTAAGAAGAGTTGAATTAAAAGCAGCAGTTGGGCAATACCAAACAACCAACTGTGCATCTTGAATCGTTGCAATGATGTTTGCTTCTGAATTCCACTGAAATGATTCTGTTTTCCTACCTAGTTTATGGAATATTTTATTATTATTTCTTGCTGCAACAACGTATAGATCTTTGGTTTTGTTCACCAGTGCTAACATTCGGGAGCTTGATGGTCCCCATTGGTCAAGAGCAACTTGTAAAATCGGTAGAAAGTGTTGAATCGTTGAAGTGGATTCTGTGGTACTTCTAACACTGCTTAAGTCAATTACATGCACGACTACAATTTTATAAATAGAAAAAAATGTTTGGTGTAACAAAAAATAAGTACTTTTATGGTCTATAGTGTCTCGTACGACTAATGTATCGGACGATAAGCTAATATGAGTAGCTCTTAAAGACTCTAATCTCATATTGGGCCATCTGGGCGAGGCAATAAGTCTTCCTTGGTAATTGTAGATTCCGATGGTATTTTTTTCAACCAGTAACATGTGTCTAAAATTAGAACTTGATATTTCTTTTTAAATCCCGATATTTTAATAAGTACTTTTCGGCTAGTAATAATAAAATCACAGAACCGTCCTTCAAGTCAAAAATGGCAGGTGTATTCCAGTTATTGGTGCTATAAATGTAACATTGTGTGGGTGTTGTTGCAACCAAATGCGTGTATTTTAGAGCCAATTGTATTACTCTTTCTGGTAATTCGAGTTGTTCGAAAGTATCATCCACAACATTTCGAACCGTCACGATTTTACGTTCGGTTACTGAAGCAGTGAAATTTTTGTAATGAACGTGTCTTTCCACTATGTGTGCGAAAAAGACGTGACCATTAGCACAAGCACCCGCTAGTTGGGTACCATCTCCAGACCATGCCATTTTGTAAATGCAGCCCGTGGTTGGTTTTTCGAGAGATCTTGACCACTATAATTACGAATTTTAGGAGTATATCGGGAGAGAGTAAATTTTTAGGATTTTAGAAGTATTCTTTTTAACCGTTAACTAAACTCTGATATCTTGTTCAATTTATTTTTTGTAGAAATCACAAATTTGACATCGAAATGTGATTTCAAAATTGGTTTTTGCTTGAAAAATTGAGTACTGAAGACCGAAGAGTGTATCACTCTAATAAGAGCTAAAAAGCTTGACTTCAAGGACTTCAAATATTCTCTCAAAACTTCTCAAACTCCTTCTAACTCAGTTAAATGGGTTTTAAATTTGCATTCAGTACCCTTTTTCCTCTTCAAAATGTTTAAAATGTTGAACAACTTAATAAAAAATAATTGGACCATAAAATGGCTTGGCAATATTCAAAATGTATATTAATTTTTGGCTCTTTTAAGGCTAAAGGCGACGACAGAGTTAGTGGTTAAACCAAGTGTGCGACAAAGACAAGTATAATGAAAATTATTTTTCTATTTTGGGCGATATTTGTAATCTAATTTTAAATCGAAAAATTAAATTGAGTCTTTTAAACAATTAGAATTTGCGCCAACGCAACACTTTTTAGAAAAAAAAATTATTTGACATTTTTTTGTTAAAATTATAAAGAAATTTTTATAATATTTTAAAAAACGTGTACGGGAAAGATGCACTGTGATGATACGAATAGAATGCGACCAAGAAACTAGAAAAATTATTACCAGTTTTGAACGAAACTCAATATGTATAAAAGACAAACAAAACCAATCCTTTATTAAATAACTTCTAGATATTGGGACTAATTGTTTATCTAATAGATACAAAATCTAATGTATGTACTAAGGACTTTTTTGTAATATTTATTAATATCGGGTAGACCGCTTTTCCCAAAACGTAAAATACAGGAAAATGCTTCTCTGTCCAAATAACGAAAGCATATTTTTTTTGTTGGTTACTTGAATGTGAATTTTTTCTATATTACTGAAAATATCTTGCCGGTGGCTAATACGTACACAGCTGCTTCCAAGCAGTGCCTTCCTCACTGCCCAACCATAATTGGGCAGTGAGGAAAATGATTGAGGCAGGACAAAGGATTTTACAAAATTCGCTTTTTGATAACTTTCCCGTTATCAAATTTTAAAAACAAAAACACATTTGTGATCAGCAAGAAATGGAGATTCGTCGCCCTACCTTGGTTTTTCAAAATATTTTTTATTTAAAAAATTTTAAATTTTTTTTTTCAAAAATAAGTCAAAAAATAAAAAAAATAAAAAAAGTGTTACGTTGGCGCAATTTTAATTACGATTCTATGATCAAAACTTTTTTTGTTTCCGAAAAAAGTAAATGGATAAAAAGATAATAGAAAAATAAAATCCGCGCCATCTGACGGCTTAGAAACACACTAAAACGTGTTCCCCTTTAACCTTAAGCTGTCTTTTCTTTCTACAGTGTGATTCTTAAATATACCGACAAAATTTTATCAGAGTCTTCCAAGGATAAGTAGAGACGATCTGTACCATATTTTCGTTTTTATTTCGTTTGGGTAAAAACCCCTTAATCCGTGCTACTTACGACGCTCATGAGTTCAAATTAGTTGTATTGGAAAAAATGTGCTCGTTTTCATCATGAATATCGATAATACACAGTGATCATTGTTGCATTGATCAAGTACATTGTCATCAGATCATTATCATGCTTTCCACTAACTGTGCTAATACTACTTACGAACACATCAGTGGCGTACGCTTTATCTCCAACATAACTTTAAAAATTTTTATTTCGAAAACGATTATATAAGGAATTTTTTTACTATTTTTCCAGGCATTTACTCATTTGACACTACCATGGGTAGAATTTTGTCGGTCTATTTAAGAATCACGCTGTATAGTGTTCGACAAAGCTTTTTCGCTTCTTTTAATCTGAGGAGACTGAGGACAATTTTTGCTTTTGCATCAGTCATTTTGGGGACCAAAAAAGGTTGTTACTTATTAATTAAAAAAATCTATTAATTTTTCTCAAATTGTACGAATTAGTACGAGCAAATTTACTTGAAATTGACTGAAATAATGTAATATAACTTTTCGGCTTTTTCTTATTTTTTCTCGAAATTTCTTGAAATAAACGAGTTCCTATCTCAAGAATTTGCTAAATCACTCCAAATTGGATGAATATTGTTTTTTGATATCTTAGTTATGTTTCTTTATCTGATTCCGAGTCTGTTTTTTTTTGTTTATGTATGTTATTTATGTTGCATTGTCTTTTTTTAACTTTTCCGTTTTGTTTCGACGTCTGGAAATAAGCCCGAAATCGCTTATAATTAACTAAAAATTGAATTTCTTCGCGGGCCTGTAGATCTTCTGTTTACAATTTATTGAGAAACTGATCAATAAACACGTTTTTATTTTCTTTTTTTTTAGTTTAGTCGATGTTATTTAACTTTTAATAGTATTAATCTTTTTATTTATACAGGGTGAGTCAATAGTGGATTATTTCTGATTTTTTTTAAATATGCAACCAATAATACTGATTCCAGCTGACCAGATCGGTAACGTTAAAAAATTTAAAATTAATCCATAATTACATTGTTTTGGGTATTGTCAAGTTTGTCTTGATGGCTTTGCTAAAATTTCATTATGGACTATTATTATTTAAAAGCTAAAAACCAGTGTTGATTCAATTAATGTTTTAAAAAATTAAAGGAAGTATCCAGTGGTAAGTGCAAATAGTATTTTTGGTTGCATCTTATCGATAAAAATATCGATATATCGATATATCGTTGATAGATATAATTATCAAAAAATATCGATATATCGATAATTATCGATATACCGATAAATATCGATAACTATCGATATACCGAATACCGATAAATATCGATAACTATCGATATACCGAATACCGATAAATATCGATAATTATCAATATTTATCGATATTCCGAAAAATTTCGATAATATCGTTTTAGTTTAGTTAGAAGCTAAATTCATAAATTAATTGTGCAATTTTGTAAAGAATAATATTGTAATAATAAATATTGATGATTCAATATAATATATCGATATTTTGCTAATTTTCGATATTTCGATAAGTATCGATATATCGATATCTCGATATATATCGATATATCGATATTTCGATATATCGAAGTTTATCGATAATTTTAATGTATCGATAATCGATATTTAAATCTAAATATCGCCCACCCCTAGTCAGAAATAACTCACTATTGACTCACCCTGTACTGTTATTTATATTATTATTTAGGTATTAGCTGTTTGAAAACTATGTAAACGCCAACGTCGCATTTTCTCCTAAAATTAGTTGTTATAAATTATTTATGTACTTCAAAAAAATAATAGCTAATGGAATTTACAGTTTCAATGATAGATCTAATCATTAATAACTATTTTATATTTTTTTCAACTTTATTTAAAAAAATTATTCGGTAAAATGCGACGTTGGCGTTTATATAGTTTTGAAACAGCTAATATACTATTTTTATTTTAAATTAGTATTTTATTTTTTTATACTTATCAGAGCTTTGCTTACTAGAAAGATCAGGGAGTACATTATTCAAAACAGCAAACAAAAATAACGGTCTTATCCTCTTAGCAAAAATAATGTCTAGGATAATATAGCAGATACAAAAATAAAAATGACCTGTACGAAGATTTTTTTTTGAATTATTATCTTTTTAGTATACAGAGTCACTGTAGTGCAACCTCAGTAGTTTAAAGATTCAATCACTTTTGGAAAATTAGTTTTGTATATCGGTTAACGTCGAGGTTGATGTTTTCATAAAATGTTTTAGAAAATTAATAAATACAAACTTTAATGATTTCTAAGTGAAGTCATTACATCTGAATATGATGGAAAAGCTCCTCCAAGAACAATTTATGTTTAAATTGAATTTTTAGTTTCAGACGACTTTCTTGCAATAATGTTCTAATATTATAATGTCACTATTTGTAGGTATACTTGAAATCGAGAGAAATTAACTCTTTCTATGCTAAAATATAGAAAAGTGTGTCGTCGATTGTAGAAGACAAATAAAACTATCACCAAACAAATCTTCTCATTGATTTTTTTGTCTAAAATTTGGCGAATTATCTGTACCACATTTGATATTCCAATTTTTTGAATATTTAAGAATGTTTTGTGTGCTAACCCCGGAGTAGTCGCACAGCCGGACCGTATTGTAGGACCCGACTGCGAAAAGCTCCCCATTTGGGGCCCAAGCAATCGAGGTAATGTGATTGTCGTGCGGGCCGCTGTAGAACAACTGCCGTCCTTGTCCATCCCAGACTTTGTATTGACAGTCTTCGCCCCCAGAAACTATAAGTTCCGAAGCCGGACTCCATGCTAAACACAGCACTAATTCTTCATGAGCTTTCCACTGTAACAACAGCACAGTTAATTCGTCTTTGTGCGGATTAATATTCACCCGTAAAGGTTTAGTGTTTGGCGCTAGCTGTTTTATCACGATGAATTTGCCCTGAGTGTAAGCAATGCTTTGACTGTCGGGGGCCCAAGAGGCCCCGTAAACTGAATTATCGCTGGAGACGACAATAGATCGTAACATTCCGCTCCGAGACCAAATCTTGATGCAGCCGTCTTCTCCTGCAGTCAGCAGACCTGCCCCGTCGTTGCCCCATTGCCCCACTAAAATCGCCCCTTTGTGAGCCTCCACGCTTCGCTCTATTCTGCCGGAGCGGTTCATTATGTGGAATTTCCCATCGGCTGACGTTATTAATATCAAATCTCCGTGCTTGCTCAACGTGCCGCTAGTTCTGGGCAAGAACTGCATGTCGATGGCGAACAAATCCTTACTCAGCTGGGACACTTTCTTCGATTGATTGTTGGACACCGACCATGAAAGGAGTTGGTTGTCATCGCTTGGTACCAAATTTTAAGGCTGTGCTATTGCAGTAGTCAATTTCTTACCCGATGGAGTAAACCTCCTCTGTACTGCTCCAACCAACGCAAGTCACAGCGGCTGAATGCGACGGGCTTTTAGCCAGTGCAATTTTTAATTTCATTTCTTCTAGTTTTTTTTAAATAAATGAATAATGCACAATATAATGTTTACTTTGTGAACATGAAGTTTCGTTTGCTGCAGGGTGTTTGTAACATCGTTGTTATAGCAACCGCTTGGCAACCAGACCCCTATTCATTGTAATGTATCACAGCGTAGAGGCGTTTTTCATTATCCATAAATTTTGAACGTAATACCCGATTTCTTGCGATGCAAAAATGCCACAAATTTTAGCATTTTGAAAGATTATAAAAGTCCGAGAATCCATTCGGGGAGATTGGGAGTCGCATTTTTGCAAAACATTACTGCGTGAATAACGTATGAAGAGACACTTTTTGATGTCATTAACACTACAATGAACGTTTTACGTGTGAAATGAGAATTTTCCATAGTCTGTCGGTTCAAACTGCATGCGATAAAAATTCTTCGCAGGAGAATGTCAGAAATGAAGGGTGACCCAAGTGAGAGAAATAAATTAGACGTTTTATTGTAAAATTACAGATTTCAGAAATAAACAGAAAAGTTTTCAAAGTTGATAAACTAGAAACCGTACTAGGAACTACTTCATACTAAGTAAGATATTGATTTTTAAAAAAAGGTGTATTTTTGCTGCAAAATGAATAAATCAAGAACAAATCAAGAGAAGTATTGCTTTCTATTTCTACTTCTTTCTAAAACAGCACTGTCCAACCCGCGACAAGAATAAATTTTATATTAAGCTTTATTATTATTCGTATTTCAAAAGACTTCGAAAGAAGCCTGATCTCGCTAAATTAGTACTATGAAACGCAAATATCTACTTTCGAGTGTTTTAGACTGTTTTTGTGTCAGAAACTTTTTCATTTAGCGGGATTTTTTAAAGCAAGCTGAAAATTGGCAAACTAGGTCTCAATTTTAAGGCCCGTTATTTCAATAACTTTAGAATCAAATAACTCGCTGAGGCAACCTAAACGCTCCTACCACTTCTGAAATTTGAAACAGGTAAATTACTTTAACTCTATTTTAATTCCTACCTTAGCTTTGAGTTAGAAAAAGTCTAAGCTAACTTAAGAGTCAGCTTATTTCGAAGTTGGAAATATGTTTTTTTGACTTTAACCTGAAGTTTATATTTAACTGGACATTGGAATAACGGGCCTTTTAAGTGATTTAGCTTTTTGATAACTTAGAAGGTTACTTACTTTAAAAGATTTCGTTGAAACAAATAAAAATGTTTAATAAAACATGTTTAATGTTTAAATGTTTAATAATGTTTAATAAACGTTTGCTGCAGGGTGAGTACATATCGTAAATAAAAAGGAATAGGAACTAATTTTTGTGGTGATAATTTTTTTTATTGGTTGCCGAAATGTTAAAAATTTAAAAATGTTTAAATTTTCTGTGTGTGACAGTTTTTTGTGTCTGCCAATGAAAGACAACAACCGTACAATTTTTGACATAGAAAATATGAAGTCTTTGAAGATTTGGGGATTTCAAGAGTCCAAAGATTTTATCGAAATATTTATGAATCTGTATAATAATATGTACTACCTATTCTTAATGATGCCGCACATCCAGTTTTTGTCATCACAGAAGATGTAATAATACCTCCCGAGATTTTTAATAATGTTTGATCAATTTGGTGTACTTGGCATTATCTGGGAAGTTAATTTTTAGCCGATTTATAAATTAAAAATAGGATATCCATTTAAACCTCCCGAATGTGTTGGTGTCCTTGGTTGGTGTATTAAAGGTAACTGCCGAGGATAACAAAATAACTACTAAGGATAACATTTAATAATAATCAGAGTGCTTTTCGGAAATAAAATCAATAACCAGGTATTGTTCTATTATGTTTTTTTGGAATAAAATTGGGAACATCCATTTATCTTTTTCTAATTCTTGTATAAAATCGTGTGATAGGTAATTCTTGATAGCATAATACAGTGAATAAACTAAGTTTGTTTTTAATGCTCTAATAACACTAGTTTACAAAATAGTTATTTGTGTATCAAGGCCGTAAAGGTGGCCGAATCTGTTGTTTGTGGCCGAGGCGTTAGCCGAGGCTGCAATTCAGGTGAGGCCAAAAAAGCACCCTAGGCCGAGGTGCACACAACGTTTTTTAGGCGGTGATGACAACAGAATTAAAGAATTTGATAACAAGACAAACCAAAAAGACATCTGTCAAATTTAATAGCGTTGACAGATCGGTCCAAGAAAGTGACAGATGAGTCCAAGAAAGTGACAGAAGTGTACAAAAAAGTAAAATTTGACAGATGAGTACAAAAAACGAAAAGAAGACGCCTAAAAAATATTTTTTACCAAGAGGTAATTTATACTGATTTTGTTTTCTTCTTACTCACTGGTAATTAAAATATATGACCCATTTGTCTAGCACGTCTAGTTTTTTTAATAAAGTCACTAAAAGTTTTGAAAATTTGTTTCTGGTGTCTAGTTTGGCATTCGTTTTTTCTATGATAAACTAATTGTTAAACGTTGTATTTGCTTTAAAATATCGTCAAGTGAATATAGATTAACCCCAAACAATTTTTGTTTTGTTTGTGGTAAAATTATCCTTATAAAACCTGGGAAACTTAGGCGATCAAATGGTAAACGTTTTCATCAAGATTTAAAGTCTTTTGAAAAGAGGTATACAAAGGTTTTTCGGATAAAAATATGTTATTCGTTTACTACTAGTCTACATTAAGACAAACTGACTTTCATATTACAAAAGAAAAAGCAATCTGTAACATTTTTGATCTAGCAATAATTGTCAAATACTGAATACTTTATAATGAATATTTAAAAAACTTGACGTCCTAATTTTTTTTCGACTTCAGTATCAAATTTAGGGTTAATTATTCTACCGATACACGTTGGTTTCATCTATTGGTAAAAACGTTGTAAAGTCGTGTAATAAATTCTTATGATAATTTTTGGTAAGGTGGTATTGCGTTCCAATAAACTTTATCTGCAAAATCTTTTATAAGATCTTGAGATAATTTTTGACAACGTGGTATATCTTCTCAATTAACTTTTGATCTAAATGCTCTAATAAAATCTTCAGAATTCTGTATTCGCAGACACGTGAAACCAATCATCAATTTCATCTTTGTTGTCATTAAATCAAGTTTTCTCCAATTTTTTTTTCTTTAACAGTTATACAGAGTGATTCAGAAAGGTCTTCCGGGGTAGTATTAGCAAGATTTTTTCCATTTTTCAATAAACATGCAAAATGTTTGCAAATAGCCTTTTGAATATTTAGAATACGCGTACATTTCTTCGATTACTGCCCTTTTGTTCGTGGACAAATTGCAATGGCCCTTGTTATTTGAGACCCCGCATTGTAATACCGCCCGAAATCATGCCCATTTCTGTCACTTCTCCATAAGCAACAATGGTGGACAATTCATTAGATTTTGCGAACAATAGGGGAGAGGGTGCTTTCCTCATACTCGAAGACAACCCTAACAGGACCGAATAAAGTGCATAAAAACCCCGCTGCGTCAATTTAATAATGTTTCCGCTCACACGAGCATTACCCCAACCCACTGTGTTTGTTGGGATTAAATTTTTAGTTCCTTACCGGAAGGAAAATCGTCACTTTCCTAACGGTTTACGCTCAAGGGGAGCTTACAACTTTTACCACGCCTATCGAAAGAAAGTAATTCTCTGTGATACGTGACAAGAAAATGTCAACAATATTTGTGCACCGGCTCAAACGAGCTTGACCAAATGAGAAAACACCATTTGAAAATATACCTCTAACTCAATAAATTAAGTACATCAGTATAATATCATGTATCTAGCAATTCCCTTCATAACTGTAATAATAATCAATATAGTTTCGAGTTCAATAAGGGCTGTTGTGTGTGGTAAGTGAAATATTAGCATAATATTTTCAGACGTCTATATTGTATGGAATGTGAAACTGACTGACGCTTTGCACCCTACTTTAATGCTGATGGACGTTGGGATTTAATAAACGAGGCTTCAGGACGTATTACATATGTGGCAAACATTCAGAGTGGGTGTTGTTATTTATTAATCTAGTCCAAAGTATTGTATAGTTTAATCAGATAATAACAACACGTTTCTTTTTGAATTTATAGCAATCAAAATACGTACAAACTGACTTAATTGAAGTTTAGCGTTTCAAGTTTCAGTGCTTAGTGCTTTGAGTCTATCGTCAAATATATGGCACGATATTTGCATAATCCACATCCACATATCTACTAATTTCCTCCTAGACGTGCCGTCAAACTACATAACTGAAATTATTGTAATTGCGATAACTCTGAGTCATAACAATCTAAACGCTGATACTTTGTTAATTGTACACCTGTCGTTCGAAGCAACTTTTTTAATAGAATTTTGCCCGAGCCGGTGGGAAAATAGTGGAAAAATCAATGTTCGCATGAAGGGAAATGCAACTCCATGTACGGCATTTCCCTAGGATTAAAAACTTTTCTCATTCTATCAAATCCCACTAGGATTTACAGATAAACTAAACCGACTTAAATTTGGGAAATACAGTCGACAGACTTGTTTCAACAGATAGTGGTGCCCCAACCGAGCGCTAAAACTCTTATAATTAGATGTGGTAAAACCGAATTTAATCTAAAAAGTCAATTTCACTTAACACGAAACTTGGTGGATTAAGGAGCTCATCAAGATTCGTACATTTTTAAACTTGGCTTCTGCATATTCGTATAAATCGAGGTCTTAATAGAGATAAAGCTAACTTTTTAAGTGGATATAAATCTTTTGTTAGTAAGGATATGAAGAAGTTTTAGAGATAAATTTTTAAAACGAAGTTGGCGCACGTTTAACTTTTTACTTTTCCAAAATATAAATAACGTATTAGTTGAATGGAACTCATTTATAACTTTTATTAAAATTTACACAACTTCGTCTATCCCAACTAATTCACTCTCGTGTAAATAAACCTTGATTAAGGCTGATAGGTGCAAAAGTTTCAAGCTGCAAGCTTTTCAAATTAATTCGGAGAAAAAACTATTAAAAAGAAGTTGTTTGACATTTCGGCAACTTCTCTCGAATGTATACTGAATGTCCTATTCGCCTCAAGAAAACTTTACACACCCTCTTTGAGTTATCAGACTGACTGATGCGATACAACTAGCCATTCTTTCGAAACGCAGCTAATGGAGTTATTTGAGTAATTTATGAAGAACCTTATGAATAATTCTTGTAATTGTTCTTTAATGCGAAGCAGTTTGTGTCTTTAACTGAGACAAATGTTAAGATAAGTAGAGGATTGCGTGCTGAAATGGAATTGCTCCCTAACCGTGTTTAGTAAGATAGCATGCCCGTTGTCAATCACCAAGGACCTTCAAGGGAATCTCTCGCCCACAAGGAGCATATTAAACAAGTAACATCATCACTGCATAATTACAAATGACTGTTGAAAATAATAAATTTCGTTAAGTCTACGTAATAGTTTATCTCGCGAGCTGGATTCTCAATGACAACAAAATATGATTAGTCGAACTCTGTCGTCCGTAGATGTTTATAAAATGGAATAACCGAGATAAAAAGATCAAGTGCATGTGATTACTGAATAGTATTACAAAATGACAGTAAAGCAATTTTATAAAAGTCTTCCTAAAAATTACCTTCAAGGGGCTAGAGTATGTATTTGAGATTTATGCAATTAAAATTGGTTGATTGATTTGCAGATACAACATGTTCCAATATTTAGGAATTTTGCACACAAAAAGTGTATACCAGCGTCTTCAAACAAAAGTTTTAGTAAAATTTTGGTGGCCAATAGAGGGGAAATTGCGTGCAGAATCATAAAAACCGCCAAGAAGATGAATTTAAAAACGGTGGCTGTTTATTCTGAAGCTGATGCTTACTCTGTGGGTATCTGTTGCATGTTTCGAAATAATCAATCATGTTACAATTTGCAACTAATTATTAAAATTGTGAACGCAATGTAGTGTTCATTTTCCCTCGGGAGTTACAATTACCGAAATAAATAAAACGTTCGTTTATTATTAATTAATGTCGCTAATTAATTAATGTAGGATCAGAAGTCCAAAGATTAAAAATAAAACGCAAGGTTGTAAAATTATTAATTACTTAGAGAAGCAGACTTAAAAATTAACAAGCGTTTAATTTCATTCTCTTTATTTAGCCCCATGTAAAATTAGCCGACGAAGCGTTGTTTTTGGGCCCCTCTTTGGCGTCCGAATCCTACTTAAATTTAAAAAAAATCATTGATGCGATTAAATCCACCGGTGCTGAGGCAGTGCATCCAGGTTACGGTTTCTTGTCCGAGAATGCGTCTTTCGTTTCTCTGCTGGTAACCCAAACCCCCCATGATTGCGTGTAGTTACTTATGTGAATTAAAGGAAGATGAAGAAATTATTTTTATTGGACCCCCAGCTAGAGTAATTAATAAACTCGGTGACAAATTAGCATCAAAGAAGCTCGCTCAAAATGCAGGCGTTAACGTAATTCCAGGATTCGACGGTGAAATAAGGGATGCTAAACACTGCGTTGAAATAGCTCGGCAAATTGGATATCCTGTAATGATAAAGGCATCTGCTGGTGGCGGTGGTAAAGGAATGAGAATTGCAAGAAACGACGACGATGCAAGGTAAGATAATATTATCTTTTAATTTTGACAACATTAAGTCATATTTTAGCAATGGCTTTCAAATGTCAACTGAAGAAGCTGCTTCTAGCTTCGGAGATAATCGTATTTTACTTGAGAAACTTATAGAAAGCCCAAGGCACATAGAAGTACAAGTTTTAGGAGATAAACACGGGAATATTGTTTACCTAAATGAGAGAGAGTGCAGCATTCAGCGCAGAAATCAAAAAATTGTAGAAGAAGCACCCAGGTATTTATTCGCAACAATAATTTTTTCCGTTTTTCGAGCGTTTGAGCATGTTTTTTTTTGCAAAATATTTAGACCCGGTCTGAAAACTGACTGGATTTAATTGTAGTATGTTTCTGGACGTCGATATTCGAAAAGCTATGGGTGAACAGGCCGTGAGGCTTTGCTCTGAAATTGGCTACTGTTCTGCAGGAACTGTCGAGTTTTTAGTGGACAAGAATCGCGAGTTTTATTTCCTGGAAATGAACACAAGACTACAAGTGGAACATCCCGTTACAGAGGCGATCACAGGGGTTGACATAGTGCAACAAATGATACGAATCGCTCAAGGATATCCACTCGATGTAACTCAAGAAGACGTAAAAATTAACGGACATGCCATTGAATGTCGAATTTACGCCGAGGATCCTTACAAAAACCTGGGTTCTCCCAGTATTGGAAAACTTTTTAAATATAGAGAGCCGAATAGGGTTCAAGGAATAAGATGTGATAGTGGTGTTGAAGAAGGCAGCGAAATCACTTTCTATTACGACTCAATGATCTGCAAACTAATATGTTTTGGGAAAGATCGGCAAGAAGCCATCAAAAAAAGCATAGAAGCACTTGATTATTACGTTATAAGAGGAGTAACGCACAATGTTCCACTTCTACGAAGTATCCTGTCTCACGAACGTTTCGCAATCGGGGATATAAACACAAATTTTTTGTGTGAAGCTTATCCGAACGGTTTTGGCGGTCGTGAACTTAATTTACACGAAAAAAATCAACTACTTGCTATAGCGTCAGCTTTGTATGTTAGGAATGATTCGAGAAATCGACATTTTTTGAATAATCCCACCCAACACTCCCACAAAAACGAATGGAATGTTGTTATAAAACTGAATCACGACACTCACACTGTACACATTTACGAGCGATGTGATTTTTTTGAAATACAAATCAATGATTCCAAACAGTACAGAATAAATAAAATTGATATAAATTTAGCCGAACCGGTGACAGAAATTAAATTAAATGAAGAGCAAGTCGTTGTAAAATTGATTTCTAAAAACCCTAGCGGTGATTACAAAATTTCCTACCTTGGAACTACCTACGATTTAAATATAATTCCTAAGAAAGCGGCGGATTTGTTACATTTAATGCCCCAAGAACTTCAACCAGATATATCTAAAACAATTAAATCCCCAATGCCAGGTTTAATTAAAAGTTTATCTTGTAAAGAAGGCGATTGTATAACCGAGGGCCAAGAGTTGTGTACAATTGGTAAGATTAGTGATTTTCTGTTTCAATAATAATCCACTGATTACAGAGGCTATGAAGATGCAAAATTCCATAATTGCAGTCACGTGTGGTAAAATAAAAACGATTTATATCAAGAAAGGCAGTGTAGTTAGTGATAACGACGTTTTAATCGACTTGGAATAAACTTTTTCAACACGAAGGAAGTAGCTTTATTCACCAACACACTTAAATTTTGGATTATTTATCTGGGAAATAACGGGCGCTTGCCCAAATGGTAGATTTTGATTAATGGTAAATTAAACCGAAACTCAAATAGGGCGAATGCAACCATAGCGTTATCCAAACAGTGAGAGGATGGTTTTGTGGTGGCGGCCGTATAAATAAGACGGGGGCGCAGATGTGGCCCGCCGGGAACCCCACGAAAGTGTTAAGCAGGATTAGAGCAGCCGCGTGGTCGTATTATCTACAGACGAACTAAAGTCCTTGTCCTGACCGCCAAATATTCCCTCTTCGAACGGGATAATGCCCTTTCCGCCTTAATGGATTGTTTAGTAATTGGATTGACTGTAATTCAAGACGCTGAACAAGTCGCCAAAACTAACTCTGTTTGTTTTAAATTATACCACGTCAAACAATGGGCTATGTTTACCGGTGATTATATTGATTTTCATTAAATTTAAATTAATGTATTATTAAGCTCTTCAAGGGAACGACGTTTGGGAAAAACATGTCATTAATATGAGAAAGCAAAGTTTAATTAATTAAGTGTGTTTAGTGTTCTTTTAGGGGGATTCATTATTTAATACAAAATCTATAACACAAAATTTTATTCTTGTTGGAAAATTATGCTCCAAAAGTTTTAGTTTTTTCCAGTTTGTACTTTTGCTGAAAATTATGTTATTTATGGTCCAATTGAATCTGATGCAAAAGAGTCGAAGGAATTATTCCAGTCGCACGCCATAACAATTTAGTTTAGTAAATGGTTTGGCTGTAGCAATTACTAGAATTTACGATGTCGATTCCTATTTTCTACGAGTATACACACATCTGCCTTGAATAATTGGCACACAGGGTCTCTGGAAAATCGCTTTGTATGAAATAATCCCCATTTGATCCGCATTACAGCATTCGATGTGAGAGCTTGGTTGGCGAAGAAATCACATTTGCATAGGTTGTTGTTTCGTCATTTTTAAATGTCTGGATTAAATCGTAATTATGATGAAACGTTTGGCGTATTCCCTTTGCAAAATAAATTAATTAGCTAAAGGACAGTCGATAATATAATTACGCGTTTGATTTAATTAATTAGTGAAATCACAAACGTATACCTGTCATCAGGCAACTCCGAGCGCAAAATGGATGTTTGATTATGAAAAATTTCAGAGAGCTATAAAGTATGCTAATCGTAATTTCACACGCCTGTTTGACGTGAGCTAAACCAATTTAATTACCATAATGTTAAGCATTACATTTTGTGTAAAAAATGGTTTCACTAACACTTAAAAAATTACCTCGAATAAATAATGAAGTAATTTGTAAAAATGACCTTCTCCCTGCTTGAATGATAAATGTGTGTAATTCATTATGCAATAAATATGCAGCCAAACTAGCGACCAAACCTGGAATGTAGAACACTATAATTCTCCCATTAATCACTAAAACAATAAATTAATTTTGCCCATATTTCCGACTTTATGACATTTATCAAATTTTATGTGTTATCCAGTCAATATAAAATCGAGCTTCTGCACATTTTTTAATTAAAACATTATTGGCTTTTCGGGCTTGATTAAAAGAGTTTGCTTCCTTAACGATAGTTTTATGCAAATTTTAGGATTCCACAGAAAGAACATATGCGTTAAACCGGTTGCATCTGAACAACTTATTTAACGATGTTAAACTTTGTTAGGTGCAGCGAGACCTTACGGCATCGACGATGCAGGTAAAACTAGTTAAAAGTTATCTTGGGAAGTTACAGTTTGTAACGTTACAACTTTAAGATTTACCTTTACTGCACACTTTCGAGGTATGTTTAACTAAGGGGCCATAAATCATATAGCGCCTATAGGAAAGCAACCAGGTCTGATGTGAATAAGATTCTGAAATTTTTAAGTCTTTTATTTCTAAAAGTCCGCAGGGCCGAACTAGTTCGTTCAGGCGCACTTCTACTACAAATTTTTATTACAAACATAAAATCCCAAAACATCTTCCGTCCAGAAAAGGGAATTATTCATTCATTTCATTATTTTATTATTATTTTACAGTCCAACAAGCGGCGTCTTCCTGGCGTATTTGAAGAAAAGAAATCGATTAATCGTTATTTTAATAAAATCGTTTTGAGCCAACATCAACATAATGTTATGGTAGGCATCCGTAATTGATACGTCTAAATTGAAAAGCATTTTAATAATGTAGCGAGATTCGCCTTTACATGCACATTTGCGTGTCTTTGTATAAGATTTTATCATGTTATAAACCACATTAACCAGGTTATCATTTTTGCGGTGAAAACTTTCGAAAACTACAAAACTAATAGAAATTGATGTTTCGATCGGATATTTTCGTACAGGACACACAGGAGGATTCAGCCGGATTTAAGGAGTACCCGGAGGAATTGCCTGCATAATACTCCAAGTTCGCTTCACCTTGCAAATAGGTAATTCCACATTTGAATTGCCAATAGTATCTTCCACAGGAAATAGATTCTGTCGAACCTGCACGGCATTAAATTCTGGTATTGTGTTAACTTGACACAGTAAATAACGGCGATGTTTCATGTCCATTGAGGAACATTTGAATCTTACGAAAAAATAGATGATGACGGTGGAACAAAAATTAATTTGATTAACAAACGAAGTGGTGGTAGCAAGCGCAACTTTTCCTGTGGACAGGACGCTACAAATGTTGAGTTCTCATTCTTTTTCACTTCCCCTAACAACCAAAGCTCAAAGATAAAGATTTATGGGCACGCTATCTATTTTTAAATCCTGTTTATTCGATTGTTTTCATCTTGGGCAATACAGAACCAAAGTGCCGTTTCCATTCTTTCTTAAAACTTTGAAGCCGATAAGAATCGGTGCGAATTCACCCACCAAAGGAAATTAATAGCTTTTCTTGCCCGACCTGTCTTTAACAAATTATCTTAGAGAAACACTCAAAGACATTCGTTTTACAAAGTTGTCTATTAATTTCGTGTATGAAGTATAATGAAATAGTTGGGAAGTTTTTTATAGTGTTTGTGAAGCCACTTTCACGCTGATGTCTTTAAAATCTCCCGACTTTGCAAGTTCTCCCCCTGTTTTTTGACTTTTCGCGAAGTTGTGACGTAAGCAATCATTACAATTCGTTTAATCTGCAAACTTTGAGTCGTTTGTGAGTTAAGTAACCGAAAGGGGGTTTGAGTTTTATCCATGTGGGTTCGTCTAGGGTCACGTGCCACACGCTATACAGTGATTAGTTCTATTATAAATTTCATTGTTCAGGAGGGCTAAAATGACACTAAATGTTCCCCTCAGCCTGCAAATTTCCACGCTTGCAGCTCGTTAGTCTTACTTCAGTGAAAATGTATAGATGTAGTTAAGACCGGAAACGGAACGTGTCAGTCAGGGGAGTTTTAATCCGATCGGCTGAAGAAAATGTACCAATAAACCAGTGATTTGATAGGATATATTACACCGTCTACAATATAGAGAATGATAAAGCGGTATAATCAGTTGGCAGTCTGGTTGGAAACAGATTGATTAAATGTGTCAACTCTCTTAGGTAAAGTGTTGTTAAGTTCCACGACGTGCTTTGTTTTCGGAGGACTTGTTAATACTTTATCAATAATCCCAAATTCTAACGCTTCGCTCGGGCTCATAAAGTTGTCGCGTTCTACGCTTTGCTCGACGCGCTCCAACGCAGTTCCTGTATGTTTAACATACAGGCAATTGATCTGCTTTTTCATTTTTAAAATCTCTTCGGCTTGAATTTTGATATCGGTAGCTTGGCCTGAAGCCCCTCCTGAAGGTTGATGGATCATAACCCTTGAATTTGGAAGGGAATGTCTCATCCCCTTTGCTCCTGCTGCCAGAATCAACGACGCCATGCTGCAAGCTTGACCCACGCACCAAGTGGCAACTGGCGGCAGGATATACTGCATGGTGTCATAAATCCCTAAACCGGAAGTAATAACACCCCCAGGTGAGTTGATGTACATGTGGATGGGTTTGTTGGCCGATTCCGCTTGAAGAAATAAGAGTTGCGCTATTATAACAGAACTGGTGTAATCCGTGATTGGACCCATTAAGCAAATGATTCTTTCGCGGAGTAATCTCGAATAGATATCGTAAGCGCGATCGCCTCGCCCAGATTGTTCCACCACTATTGGAATGTGGCCAAATTTTCGAACTGAAACGCGATTTAGTGCCACGATGGTGGATAAATGGACGAAAAGTTTCGACATAATTGTTGAGACTGTCACGAACGACAAATGACACTAAATAATTTTTAATTGTTAGGTTAAAGTCTGAAATTATAATAAAAAATTCTATCGAAAATCGTAAAACTTTCTGGAATCAGGCTCATTTTTTATTTTTTTGAGTTTTTGAAGGTAAGTGCGAGTTTGTATATCTTTGAAAAACGTAAAAAAGACGTAAATCACATAAAGAACTAGATCTACTCTTTGACCGTTCTTTGCAGTTTTAGACAAAAAATTTAAAAAATCAGAAAATACTGGTATAATATGTAGAATGTGGACAGAGGAGAATTCGTCTGAATAAACAGTTTTTGCCCATTACTTGTGGTTTTCGACTTATGATTTTATTTATTTATTTTATTTAGCAATTAATTAGGCATTACCACAGTTTAACAAAAACATTTTAAGATTCGAGTGTTTTTATTATTATATGCAATCATAATAAGCATAGTAAGCCTCTCGAAAACAGTCTTACATTTTTTGATATGTTAAAAAAACACCGACCGAAAAAATTAAAAAATAGTTTTAAAGTTCACAACGACTGATTTATTCAGAAATTGTACAGAAAAAAAATCTAGGTAATATAAAGTGCAAACGTTTATTTAATCTGGAACAAGCATTTTAGAATTGTTGTGATTTTTTTAGTGTGTAACAAGTTGTACTGCGGTCACATTCAACATTGGCGTATTGTAATTTTTGCCAAACTTGTAACAAAAATGTTTTTATTTTCTGCCACCTTTTGTCCCAAAAAGTTGGTAAAAGTCTTTAAGTTTGTTGCTAACTCAAGACGAAAATAATACAGCAGGAGTGAAAAGACAATAGATCTTCGCAATAGATTGATCTATTTGGTTGACAAGTCGTTTATTTCGTAGCTCGACATTTGTCAAGAGTTACAAAGAGGTGGAGAAAATGGGAAACAATTCGTGTGAAGGTGACAGAAGGCTAAATACATGTGGTGCGAGAAACATGAGTAGACGTACAATGATTAACTTTATTCCGCCGAAAGTATTTAATTTACTTTGGGTGTCAGTTTTCGGAAAAATTTGGACTCCTTTGTGTGTTACATTTAGCATGAATTAAGGAACCTTCACAAACCGGGGTCCCTAACTATTTTACATCCAATTAGTTTAAGGTCTTCATATGGCATGTGGAAAGTTAGTATAACAATTGTTTGAATAAGCTGTTGTGTAATTTATGGTGCTTGTTTGTACCCACTCGACTGGCTTTATTAAGATGAAATATACCACACTGGATGAATCATTTGTTGGGATAATTCCTACAATTTTTTGGATCCGAATTAATTATTTAAAAAGCAAATATTGCGTTCCTGTTACTTTGTAGGTTCTCTTAACAATTTATGCATTATCCTCGTAAAAACTGAATAAAACAAACATTGCGAGAGCTCGCCGTTCTTAATAAATGAAAATAATTGATGAATGGCAGTTCAAACTGATGGCAATGTCGGGTAATTTATTTTCCTCACTTTGGTCTAAAATTATCTCACCAACCCCAAGTGGTCCAGGTTACGGTCCGATTAAAACTTGTTTTCTGTGAGAGAGTCGACCATTAGTATAATTTTATGAGTTCGTTTCCTTTTTGTATTTCAGAGTTTTATTGCTAGTGCAAATGTTTTCGTGTAATCCCAAGTTAATTTATTGCTTTCGCGAGTAGTTTCTTCAGGGCAATCAAACTGCACTTAGCCTTCAATCCATAACATCCCCAAGTTTGGTGAAATTTTTATGTGTTAAATCCAGACTGGCAAGTGAAACATTAGACTTATTAACATAAAAGCAACGATTTGTAGTTCGTTATCCTATAGTTTTTGCTACTATAAAGTGAAACTTTGTTCGAGTTTGGAGTGCTCTAAAAGATGGCGTTGATTTTCGTGCAAGCCTCTTATTAGATAAATTTTAAACCGCTTAGTTATAAGGGCTCCACGTAGAGGTTTTGCATATACTTGTCATAATTAAATTATTAAGTTAACTTTTGTTATAGTTAGGCGAGAAGGGACATAAAAGTTTTTTATGCCTCTATTTTCTCTATTTTTTTGACCAAGTTTTAATCAATTGAGATGTGCCGGAAAATGCTTTTTAATAAGAAATTTAGCCGGTGTGATTCTTTATTAATTTTATTTATTAAACGAGATAATCCCTCTTTAGTGAGCAGATTAAGAATGTGCTACACGTCGTGAGGTTGGCTCGTTCGTGCACATATTTTTTAGTGAATCGGTGTTGTTGAATGCAAGACACGCACGCAGAGTCGGCATCACGCATCCTGCGTACATCTTACGCCGCAGGCGACTGCTGTCATCAAGCTCTCTCCTCGGTCTCGGCTTGTCAACTCCATGCGATAAAGTCCTTCAAGCGGGCGATGTCTGCAAGCCTTGGACTGACCTGCTGAAACTTTCACAGGGATGATGTGGCTTTCATCTTCACTGTCATCCTGGGCTTTGCACAAAGAAATGATTTAAACTCAGTTTGCCAGTTGTGTTGCTCTGCATAACTTCAACTGACAGACATTATGTTTTTATGCAATAAAAAATTGCTTTTTCTCGCAAGTTTATTTAACTCGGCTTATTTTTATAGACGATCAAATAGTGATGTCTTTAATCTTCATTCATTCTACCATAAACAACCCCAGGTCCGTTTAGACAAATACGTACAAACTTGAGCTAGAAGTATTCAGTTTAAACATACGCTGAAAATTTAATTACTTTCCAAAGTTACTTTGTGTGTAATAGGAGCAAATAACTCACTTGGGGTAAGCAGGCGTATTTATATATTGTATGAAAATTTGTATTAAATTTCAAACATAGTTTTTAGACCTCGTTTAGGAGTAATGCAATAAATGATCGCGGCACAAGTTGAGTTGAGTGTAGAAAAGGGAATAAAGTTATTTGATGAAGACGGCGTTTAATTGGGACATTGAATGCTTGAAAGATATTTTAATTATATACCTTCGTAATGACTTGAATCGATTATTCACCTCCTCTTTATTTCATTTCTTATAATTTTAATTAGAAGGGGCTTAGGAAAATCTGATTTAATAAAACTGTTTATACATTTTATACTTATAATGAGTTTTAATGAAATAAAACCGTCATTAGAGGCTTTTGCACAAAAATATTAATTGGAAGGTTGGGAATTTTGGTGGAGGCGCCGGGACAAGCGAGTAATTATTAAAGAAATACTAGTTTAAGCAACAAATTTTTAATGATTATATCAGTTGACAATTACTCAACATGCCACAAAGGAGGAATCTAGTTTGGGGAGGAGATAATATTACAGCAGGCTCCAAAAATACTATCATTATCAAGAGAAACAATAATAGAATTTCGATTCCTACATTAGGGTGTAGAAATAGTATAAAGGGTAGCATTAAAATAAATATAAAAAACAGCACAATTAATAAGACCACCAAATCCTCATCCTCCATCTCGCCGGACTCATCTTGTTCCATTGTTACTGAAACTGCAATTTGGTATATGAAATTAGAACTTGTTTCAAAAATGTCTACGTGACATTTGGGGGTGTTTGACGTGGACAAAAATGCCGATGAAAAATCCCCACTGCAGGGCTCAGCCCCGGGCTTATCCGTCCGTGAGTCAGCGTCCCTTTGGGGTAGAAGGGCGATCCTCACCGGAAGTGCACAGGTGTTGTGTCACCCCCAGACCATCCCTGCTAGGGTTAGTTCGTTTTCGGGTCAGTTCACCTCGCTAGCTACTTCTCTGCCGTGTTCAAACACAAAAATTGGTTAAAGGTTTGACCGACTGACGCGTTTTTGATTGCTTTTAGATGTTTTACGGTAAAATAAGCATCTGTTTTAATGTTGCGGGCTGGAAAAGTGAAGTGAGCTGCAAACAAGCCAATGTGCTGAGCTGTAGCAACGCATTTGTGCAAAAACTCCATTCCAGAGTTTTAAAACTTTGAGACGAGAATATTTTTCTGATTACTGATAATTCACATCTAAGTTTTCAAATTCAAAATACGTTTACTTTGAATTTGTGTTCTAGTAATTTTAGAATATTTATTTTACAAATTTGCAGATAAATCATGTGGGCCCTATCTTGCATAAATCGATATTAGTTGTTAGGCAAAGTTATCCCAGGAGATTTATTCCATTATAGATTATTTGGAAACAAGGCGCAAAATGATTGAATTTAATGATAACTATTACCGCTAATTACACTATATCATTATTGAATTATTTATTGCCTTATCTTATGCAAAGTTGAGTTTACAAGGAATAGGAAAACTTCCAGCTATATTCCCCGTTATTTACCTTGATAGAATTATTATGAAGTGTGTAGTTATTTTGTTTTTATTCTGGGTGTGGCTGAATGTAGCATTTAAAAATTAATAATTTCGAAACTTCTCTCTAACAAAAGTTGAGGGTGTTACTGTTTATTACATTATTTCATCAACAGTGCGTGACTAAGTTTGTGGAAGTATTTTACTCGGAAGTAAATTTTTAATAACATAATTTAGTAACAGATAATATCTAATACATTAACTTTTATTTAGCAAATGCAAGTTTTTGAGGAAAGTTTTTTTCTAGACAATTAAAAATTAATTTGCGCGTAAGGGTCTGTCAGCGTCTTTTATTACTTATTAATTGCACTTGTGGTGTAGAATGACGAGTGTGAAAACCAATAAAGGGAATGAATCACTCCAATATATCCAAGGCTGCTTATCAGACGTTGGGGCTGCTTTCGGAGGGTCCACCCAACAGGGTAATAACCATCGGTCACAGGGAATTCAAGGCGTGAAGAAGCGTTTCCCCAATTACGGTCATAATTACCGTTCTGACCAGCACTTGGGACGACGTCATTAAATCACTCCTGGAAGTGCTAATTAGTATGGAAATCATCAACTACAGAGGAACTCTTTTTGCAAGAATGTGTTTTTATGCCAATCATTAGTCTTTAAATTCTTAAAGAGTAAAGGAATACTTGCCGCATAAAAGCCTAATGAGAACTTTTTGACATCATATAGGCGGACGGAGTTTGAGTAATGTCAATAAAAGGAAACTTGTTCTTGGGCCAATTATGAATATTTCAAACAAAGAGAAAGTAAAGGACTAAATTCGTATAAGAGAAAAGGCGCAATTAGCAGAACAATTTTAATTAGCCAAGTTGTTCGACGATATTCGCAAACAAAGTTTCGTTTAAAATGAGGGTTTGTCTTCCTAATTGCTTCAGAACTGAGGTTGATCCTTTTAATTAAAACTATTAACTATTATATATTGCTATAAATCTAACGATTGTTAGGAATTTCTTATGCAATTGAAACTTGTAAAAATATATCCTAGTTGACGCCATTCGAAAGTAATATAAATTAAAAAGTCGATTTACTACTTCGAACCTTCGAGCCAAATTACTATTGAACATAAAGAATGTTAAAGGATTATAAACGTTATAAACTTTATCGGATGATGGAATTCCCGCAATGTGTCTGAACTACTTTATGTGAAAAGTGTTTTTATAAAACTGTTTCATATTTATATTGCAAAGTTTGCTTCTAAGGGAAAAGTTTGGTGCAAGAGTTTAATGCTTGAGCCTGTTCCAATTATAATAAAATGAGTTCTAAAGGGTCACTCAAAAACGCAAATATTAAATTCCCCAGGATTTCCATAAGGTTTTCGAGCCTTATCACATAAACACATACAAAGAAAAGCGGGTCTAAATCTGGGTCAGACAAATTGACATTTTTTTCACTACACACAGCAAAACAACCACAGTCGGGATAATAAGAAGGAAGCAAAAGAGCTCTACTGGAGCGACTGTTTGATTAATTTATAAAATAGTAACACCGTGACTTATATGCATATTGTGTCATTGATGATGATCATGAAGTTATAAATCGTTTTTCCGGAAATATGATAAGCATATGCCAGTCATTCGGTATTGTTCAATCGGAACTGGTTGGGAAAGAATGGCTGTCAGTAATGTCAGTGAAGGGATAAGAACGATTAATAATGTCGTTAACTTGTTTTCGATGCCATCGATGTTTTCTTTCAGTTTTTTCGCGTGTTTGTGATAAATTGATGTCTGTTACGATTAATAAATGTACGTACAACGGGAGGCAAACTAATGCTTTGTTGTAATTAAGATTTATTTGAAAGTATATTTTTTGCTGCAAAAAACAAATACTGAAAACTGCTAATCGATACAAACTAAGTGGAAAAGTAACGTTTCAGGCTTGATTAATGATCAGTATGAAAATCTATTTAATGGAATGTTTTCTCTTACATTTTTATTTGCTGATATTGACGAAATTATACATTGTTTGATTCTGATGTGGCCAATCATCATAATCATTGGTCAAACGTGTCTATATCTGTTCTGAGAACCATTTCATTACATTATATTGTAAGAAATACGGAACAATTTATGTTACCTGTAGCGGAGTAATTACGCGCATTCTAAGAAGTTTATTGCAGTTTATTGTGTTGGAAAACCATTGCAAAGACGACAATTGTTGTAACTGAGTTCTCCATTTCGTACAATTCTACATCGTAGACGACAGATAATCACAAGTGCTATTCAGCTTCTCCATAGTACGAAGCTGTTAAATGTCTTAATACCTATTTTTTGCGTTCGTTTTTTAATAAAATGCAGAATTAAAAATGAAATGAAATACATAGCAGACGTTTCGTCCATGACATGGCTTCCTCGAGAGCATTCTTTTTAGGAAAAAAATTGTTTCGTGTTCGTTTCATTTTTTGCACACTTGTTTATAGAAATCATTATACAGCGTGTTTCACATAATTTTACGAGGCCTGTGTCTGTAAAACTTATTTGGTTTTAATCGAGTGTAGTATTATTTCCTGTTGCGTGAAAAGAAATGCGTCGAAATTTTTTTTTGCAAAATAGCAGATTATTAAAACGTAGGTATGGATTTTAGAAGAAAAATAGCATTATTAAATACTTATGCAAATCCTACTGACTGCGCTAATTAAGTTTGTTAAAAGCGCGATGGGTTCTGTCTTTGTACTGCAGACATATTAATATTATCCTTATACCTATTATTAAAAAAAAATTGTGTTTAAAAATTTATTAGGCATTTTGACGTATTTCTTTTACGAACTCGGGGTTATTTTCCAGTAGTTATAGAATCGGACCTTGGGGGTACCCTCATCCTCAAATTGCCAACCACTAAAATCACAGTGGGTGTCGGTATAACAATTGCCTTCTGACATGTTTATAGCCGGTTCTATTATTTTGAGCTAGTATAGGGTGGTGGAGCGAAGGTAGTAAATTTTTAAACAAGAATTCGTTGGGGATGTGGCGCTTTGTATCGATTAAGTTTTGGTTCTTTTCGCATTTCTAGGTGAGGAATTAATAATCATTGTAGGGAACAGCGGCTGTCACAACATCTACCTGACACTAAACATAGCCATGAATCTATTTAAGTTAGAAAGATAGGGATCTCAAGTCGCTTCGGCCGTATATCTATGAAACGGGACAATTGCAAATGTGACCATTTAGGGCTATTAAGGGATTTCAACTCAATCGAAGTGAGCTGTACCCTTGTGAGTAGTGTGATTTATGAGTGCTCCTCACCTGAAAAGGAGAAGTTTGTGTATGAGTACATATACTTTTCAGCTACGTATCTCGTGTCGTTGCATTTTTCGTATGATTTACTAAAGGTTTTTAGTGCTGAAATGAAAACTGATTGCGATACGGAATTGCTCGTCGTCTGGAAGAGGCCAAAAGAGAGTTGCAATATTTATTCATTATCCAAACTTTTCTGTTGGAACTTGGAAACAACTTAAGTAATTTATTGACCAGATCAAAAATTCTTTGACAGTTTAATTGTGCTTTCCTATAAACATATCGGGTTTCAGACCTGAAATAATCACGTACACAAGTAACTTTTTTATATTTTATTAATAAATATTGTTTGAGAAGAACAACATCTGGCTCATAGTTGAAATAGTTCTGTTTTGTCAGAATAGACTACATGTTCGGACAGCTGAGTTCATGTGGGGTAGGTGTGGAATCCCGCTGTGTTAGTGACTGACATTACCCGCACGGGTGGGCTTGCAGTCCACATTGCATTCACTAAATTCGTCCCGTCACTGTCCATGTTCTTACTCTAATTTAGGGAACGCCAAATTCATGCGGGCGATTACCTTCCTTATCATGTCCAAACTGCTACCTTGGCAGGGCTAGAAGATTTTGTATAACGTCTCTCATAATAACATTTTTTATCAATAATTCTACCGTACAAAAATATAATTATGCAATCTAAATTTCAAAATCCTTACAAATTCTACAAACAATCAGAGAAGTGGCAACAATTACACACACAATTATAGTAGTTCAGAAATACAAGCAATACATCACTATAATGTAATTAGATTAATCTGTAATTAGTTACACATTAACCGATTACGATGGATAAATATAGTACTAGTAAATTATTTTAGTAATCTACTACAAAGTATTGCATTTCAAATGAAATAATTAATATTTAATTATAATTATGAATGATGATTAATCAAAAATCAGGTTGCGTTTACGCCTGACATTGTCGTAAATTTTTGTTTTTGTTAAGAATTTTACTAAATCATTAATAAAAAAGATACTATGAACTGTGCCAAAGAGAGTTGAGATTATTTCTCCGTACACAATTTCCGATCTATAGAAGACGAATTAAAAAATAAATTTGGTATTAGTCTATAAATTATAGCATCTGATTGGTTTAATTTGGTCAAGAGATCAATTAACCTTTGTTTGATTGCAGTTAACTGAATGAGGTGTCTGTAGCAAACCGGCTCTAAATCTTTTTTTTTCATAATTTTTTGTGCATATTATTATAAAAAAATTACAGAAGCTTAATAAATTGCTTTTAATTAGAATGTTAATTAATCGCAATAGAAAATTATCAGTAATTTTAATATTTGGTACACTATGTTTTGTTGGTTGCCTACTAGACGAATTTATGAAATGGTAAAGAAGTAAATTGACTCAAATTATCATAACAATTTTTTTATACAATGGCAACATATTTTGTTTATTTTTCCAAGTGTTTAACATTAAAGTAATTAGAATTTTACAGTCTACAAGGTTTATTTATACATTATTTCATTTTTTAAAGGGGGAAGGGCGGCTTTTACAGTACTCAGATGAACCCCAAAATAAATATTGTAAAAGCCTCCCAAAAGACCAAAATAAGTAAAAAATCTGAAGTCTGTTAATTTTACGTTACTGAGAATGAAACGTCATGTCTGAAAAAAAATTCAATACCACAGACAGTTCTCTGAAAGTCTCAGACCGAAATTTCAACATTTTGTTGTAGCTGGGGATGAAATGAAGCATTAAGTAACGATTTAGCAAATTTGCATAATTCTCATCAAGTGTTTAATAATTTTCCTCTTCTTCGTTATTGTGTTTCTCGATTAGGAACAAAATTAAACATAAATATTATTTTCAGTAGACAAACTGCTGTTGTTTGACATTTAGGACGACGATATTTGTTGTCGTAATTATTGCTAGGCTGATTAAAAGAGAGTTCGATTTGGTGACAAATTTAATTCGAGATTTATTTAGGCTCGTGTAGAAGAGAAGTTGCGTATTCATTTTGCGTTGAAAGGCTGCATTGTGACAATAACGTGAAGCGGAACCATGCTCATCTCCCTTTAGCCAACGCAGGGGTTCTCCTCGTTGGTGATGTATAGCTTATAGTCCAGGTGACCCGGCTAAAGTTGACGGCGTTTAACCATAGTCTAACTGATTTAATTGTCGCCATGATTTATGAAACAGGCTGCAATACACTGTGGTATTGTGTACCGTTCTATATAATAAGATCGTGAACTGAGGCAAACCCAGGACCCCAAGTGTAATTTCACTGCATCATCAGATATTATTTATTATAATTTGAGGATTAATTTAACCTGCGCAAACTGACAAATTTAATTGGAGTGGTGCAGGTGCGGAGGCGGTATTACACAAAATTAATCGAGTTATGGCTCATTAAGGATGAGGCGTGAATTTTAATCGAATCGAGAGACAAAGCTTTTTAACTTTGCTAATTTTTTAAAACAATTTTTTGAACACCTGCACCAAGAACAAACCCCTTTCATCTAAGTTATGTTGGTTTAATAAAGCATTTAAGTAAATAATCCACCCTTAAACGAAAAACACGTAAAATTCTATCCAGCTTCTTTAAATCTATTTTGTGCTTCTCAAGCTCCACTTCTTCCTTAGTTTTCCCAATTAAACCCCAAAGCATGTTCCGAATTAATTTGTTTTGGAGTGTACGTTCCTACAGATTTATTCTAAATACGTTTTGTGGGGAACAGGTCGAACTGTTTCATCAGATTAATCCTTTTGTCACCCCGACCTTTATTCTAAATTTTGTGTGCTTTCACTGATTTCCTAATCAAAATTTATGTACAGTCTATGTGTGTGCTTCTTTGATCCAAGATTATTTTTTTAAAGACAACCAACAATTGTCTCTGATTCGAAATCGATTTTACAGGATTAAGCGACTGAGATCACTAATTTATTTAGTCATACTCATACTGTATTATTTGCTACAAGTCAGTGCATTACATTATTGTTAAACACAATAGTTCCCACGGTTCTTACAATAACGTCTATTAGTTAGTTTCTTTAATTGGGAATCATGTTTTTTGGTCTTGCATATTTATGATTTATGTTAAAATATTCTACTGGATAAAAAACTATACCTAGCACTTGAAACACAATATTTTAGAGCGTAGAAGTGATAAATCAAATATATGTAGTATCAAATAACCTATATGTCAAGAAAATTCAATTTCACGGAAGCGACAACTGGTTTTTTATTCTATTGGTCTGAAAACTAGTTTCTGTCGAATTAAGAAACCATACATAATATAAAATTTCTTATAGATGTATAGGATATATAGGATATATAGGTATAGGATATTTCAAGTAAGATTAGACTCTTCATTATGTGTTGCTGATAAATCTATTTTATCTGTGCAGTGCAGTTTTTTAGATACATTATACCATTGTTTTTGGCAAGAAAAATCAAATTTCTCTCACAAGACAGATAAAGCTAAATCTGACAGTAAATCTGACAGCTTTATCTCTCTCGTGAGAGAAATTTGATTTCTCTCACCGAAAACAATGGTATAATGTACAATGGTATAAGATAAAATAAGATAAGATAAGATAACGTGTATATCACACGTGATCGTAATGCCATTATAAAGCTCGTGAAAAGTGTCCCACTCGAGCGCAATCTAATAAAAAACTATAAAAATTATAAAAACGGCTTCGTTTTTAACAAAATTAAAAAGTACAAACTCACGAAGCTTCGAAGGCTGCAACATTTTTTGGTTGGTATTAACCCACTTCTCTAATGGCTCAGGTTGTATAGTTGCAACGCCAAAATCGTTTTCTGATCTCTTATTACAAAAATTAAGTGAAAAATAAGGTAGAGGTAGTAGGTGTACGGTGAACTATGGCACTTTTTCTGTAAGTCAGAGCTTAAAAATTTAAGCTTGAATTTAAGTAAAATTAGTCATTGAAGAGCATTGTTTTATAATAAAGGTTTTTCTATTCAGAAGGCATTTTTCGCCTTCCATTGTCAATTTGTCAATGTGGTTTACAATAATAGTTTACAATAATAGTTGAAGCAATTATTTTCGGCGACATTAGTAAATTGAATGTTCAAGGGTTTTAGAGCACAGTCTTTGTCCATAAATACATGTATTTTAAGTGTCTGGAGTGAATTATCGAGGAGCAGTAGCGCGTTGGCCACGAGTGGTGAACTCATGAACTTACATGGCTGAAATCCCGTATCTCGTCGTTCAGCTTTTGTTAAGCCATATGATGAGGTCAAAAATGATTTGTTGCAAGTGCAAGCTTTATGAATAATGTGTGAGACGATGGTGTTTTATTCTTTGACGTGTTGGAATTTTTGGAATGATATTATTTTGAGCGGACTTGATCTGGAAATGCACTCTGGGCCGCGATCGGACCCTCGAGGCCTATCCATTTAGACAGTGAAAAAGTGGCGGCGCGTTTTCAATTTATCGTATTGGTCCGAATCAATACTTGGATAATATATGTAAACGATTCGGACCGAGAGGTCAGGTAATCTTACCGAGAGTTTATTGGCGGACAGCAATCCAACTTCACACAATTTGCTGATACGTATTTCATTCTGGTCCGGAATAAATCTTGGGATCCAGAAACCAAAACAGATAGGTGCGCTTCTCGGAAGTTCTAATTAAATCGAGATTAACTGGCTTTATGTTGAACTTATTAAGCAGTTTAATGTCATTAGATTATTATGCGGCCGGGCGAATCTATGATTTGCTGTGGTTGTTGTTGGATTGTAGATTTGCGTTGAAATGGGCCGGTTTCAACGTGAATAATGGCCGCGCTAACGGCCTGAATCCGGTGTTCGTGCCCTCCAGCTCCGAATCCTGGCCAATCTCCTTTGAATGCCCAGGGGTCACACTGGACCGGATTTTTTATCCTGGGAGAGTACGCGTCTTGCGAGAATGGAGCTGAATAAATAAGCATTCTATTCTTTTATCTACTTCATTCCTAAAAGCTCGCCAAATTGAATATTTCAAACTTCTCGTCATTATTACCATAAATACATAAAGCTGAATAAATTTTTTTATTTGGATTTTACAGCCCGTCAAAGTATCGCTCTACGTACCCTTAATAAACTTTTTAATGTTATCAGAATATTTTACTTTGTTTATGGAACTGTAAAATAACGAAGTGGATTGTTTGCCAATTTTTTGCTACCATCACTCTTAAAATTCACTCCTCGAACCGGGGAAAGAATTGAAGTATCCCTTCGAAAAAACAATAGCTCACTCGAAAAATAATTTCATTTCATCGGTGGAAACTTTTCGAAATGAGTATTGTCTTAAAAGCAAAGCCTCGCTTTATTTTACGCTGGAAAAGATCAAGTGAAACTCAATTCAAATCTGGAAAATAGGAGATTAAGTATTCATTGTGTCGAGATCCTTTTCCATCGATTCGTTCACAGACTCATAAAAAGAAATATCTATTTGTAGTTAAATTTTACGGCGACCTGGTAAGCACTCGCTGATCTTCGGCTTATACTTGATAACACTTATAAACATACGCTAGCTGTTAGAGCCATCTCGCTGATTATTTTCGATGGAATCTTGCGTGAAGATATAAGTTATTAAATTTATCCTAACCATGGAAAAATGACAAAATGTAGTCCTCGTTATCAGATAATTAAATAATTGCCCCGTAATCCTCACACGTTAAATAAATTGTTTAGATTTAATACAGGATTCATGTAAATAGTTTGTAGGCTGTCATTTAATATTGCAGCTGCTGCTGTCACAAGTCTTATCCAACAGAAACATCCTGCAGGGAACACGCGACTTCTTTACGAAGGGCAGCGATCCATGTCGTTGCCACTTGCCCTGCTCTTTACAGTAAAGACAATACGACCATGCTCCCGAGTATAAGTAAAAGGTAGTCGACACCGATTTACCGACCATGACGTACCCTGCAATCTTGTTTAAACGTCTTTTTCGGTAAATAAATGAGACGCCACAAATCCTTTTAGTAAAATGATGCAGAATACATTTATTGTGAACATAAATACACAAACTGCTCCCATTTTGATGGATAATTAGTTTCACTCTATTTTAACTTTTATACATCACATTTCTTTCTTCATTTTTTCAGACAGTCAATTTGTATCTTTTCTTTCCATAATTAAATGTCTTTGGATATATCACTTACCCAAACATGTAAATGAATATTTTGTAAACATACAATATCCAAGTGTAATGAACTAATGAACCACACCCGAATTTATTGGTTTGCTCTGTAAATTATTGCCTTATTTTACGTGCATTATTTACAAAGCAATCGAGTATTAAATTGGCGTGATTCTGTTATTAACACAATCAAATTGTTATCATTTGGCGAAGCAACAAAATTGTAGTGTAAAAAAACGTCTTTGAAATAATAGAGTTAATAACAAATTCACTAGATTTCGCTAAAGTTTGAGCAAATATTTGCTCAGATCGTTTGCGTATGTAAATCAAAAGTTTGGGCTGAAGGCTAGTTTGTGAAATATGTATTTAATTAAAATAAAAATGCTGGGCATGTTTGTAATTGTCAATTTTCAAGCAGTGGTGTGTGAAAAACGAGAGGATTAAAAATAAAATGCCGGTAGTAAATTTTCATAAACATTTGTTGTGCAGACGGCTACTTGGCAAATACCTTCGCAAATCTCCATAATAACATGTTCGTTACATATTTGTATAGTAAAGAATTGTTGTTTTAAGTTAACAAGTGTGTTTTGCGAGAGATACCCAGCGGATTTACAAGAAGGAATGACGGAAAGTAATGTTTATGGTCAGTAATTTAACTGCACCGTCGCTCTTCGAATGTGCGACCGGTATGTTAATGCATTTAATTTGCATATGAAGACAGCCATCATATGAGGTGTTGTTGGCGTTTGCAAGAGACATACTGCGTACCTGTCTTATCCGCCTCATGCATATTTTAATATTCACAACGTGTATTTAATCACACACTTATTTAAATTTAAATATTATCTATACAAATTCTCTAGAGAGGTTTATATTCACGTCTGGAATTTACAAAGTGCACATAAAGATGACCCAACGTTGGAGAATTTATCTCACTTGATTAATTTGGTTAACGGATCCTCTACCCAGAGCAATTTATAATCTATTTTAACTTCGACCCGGAGTCAGTTTTGTGGAAAGTTTAAACCTCAACTTGAAATTTTTTAAAACTTTCAAACTTCATACATATGAAACATAAGACTTCATAACTTTACTCTTACCTAGCGAGTTTCATTATTTCTGCGAGTCTATCTCCGTTACAAACTCGTTTGGAAACGTTAGGGGACTGACGGGAAATTTTCTTTCAGGCCACATTTGCAGACGTATGGATGGAATCAGCGGGCTAAATTATGGCAATTTTTATAGTTTAACTTCTGCGTGCCGCGTGATTCTTCCTGCACAAATCAAACTGCTATTTCGAAAAATCTTTCTGTTGTGCAAGCTGGATTTATTTAGATTGGTATTATAAAGTAATTAATGGATTTGATAATAAAAGGAGATTTTAAGAAATCCAATAGCCTTTTCATGTAGATAAGTAACGTTTGTGGTAAATTGTTACTTTACCGTTAATTTTATCGTTTAGTGACATTTTATGTTAATTAATTTAATTCATCTTATAAAAGTGGCACTTCGATTTCTGAATTTTTTGATCTATAGCAATTACAGGTCTTCCGCTACCGCTAATTTCTTATTAGTTTACTTAATTTGTCTTGTACTTGACGCTTGAGGTAATTGCAATGTCATTAAAAAAAATTTGCTTGGAAAAAGACTTGCGGGGCTTTCCACGGCAGAAGTGGCTGTCGTTTACAGAAGACCCGAAATGCTTGCAAAGAAAAACTTGACCACAGACTAAGAGAAGTTTCTTCTAAATCACTTACAATTAATGAGCACATGGAACAAATTAGACTGCATTTTAGTATAAACCTTAGGTGAGAATAATACACGCGCGCTATGTAAAGAGAGTAAAGACTAAGCGAAGATAATAAATGTTGGGTGAGAAAAGAATATTTCACATATTTTCTATACACGAGAAATTTTACTCTGTATTTTATTGTTAATTTTTGAAAAAACTTTCCGTGTTGGTAAATAGTTTTAGTAAACTTGTAAATGCTTAATTGAACTGCTCGAAAATCGATAAATGTCCAGTTATCTGGAAGTGTAAATTATCGCCTGGCTGGCTAGTATGTTGTTTGTGTTATGGTATTAAAAATTGATAACATAAAACAAAGCCATTATATCAGCAATAAAAATACCGCATACTGCACGACAAGTGTTAAAAATGTATGTGTGTAATTACTTTATTAGAAAAAATTTAGTAGCGTTTTGAAAAAGCTTTAATCAATACGACACCGAAAAAGGAAATTAACTGTTGCTAACATAATAAATTAATAAGAGACAAGCAATTACACAAGAAAACAGATATGTTGTGTTTCGCGGCAGAAACATGTTAGTTTTCCTTTGGCGAAGTTGCACATGTCCACACTTAACCGAACAGTCATTCCAGAAACCTGTCGAGCATAATTGGCGATTTCAAATTATAATTAAGCAATTATTCGGCCAACTGCGTCCAATTGAACGAAATACCAAGAACGTAGGCAGTTAAATGGTACTTTGTGTAAGGGTTGGGTCCGACGGCCCTTGAAGACGTCTCGGTTTTGTAGGCGTGAGAAAGCACGTAGTTTGTGTTTTTTCTATTTATTTCCATTGTTTGTACCCATACATGTATTAATCTGGGATAATTGAACAATAGAAGGCGGATGATGTATCTTTTATGAGGCATGTAGGTTTGAAAAAATACTGTATTCGTGCTAGGTCAAATTGAATTTTACCGCTCGGATTCTCGGCGTATCTTGGTTTTTGAGAAATTGACCAGCCTGGGGCTGTACTTTTCGCTTGAGATAAAGTGAACATTGTAGGAGGCTGCTTTATTTCATTTAGAACAGGGTTGCAATACAGATATGCCTTTGAAACACAAATATTTGAACCGAATGTCTATTGGACCTGCAAATTTTCTTTCTGTTTGTACAGAATTTAAAACGGGCCTACAATAGTCCACAAAGCTCTTTCAATAATAAAAGGCAATTTTCATAATTTAGTAGCTTCTTTCCCTTTGTATGTGTTTTTGTATTTTCTCCACCTAATTGTTTGAATTATTAAAAAAATGTAAACGTAAAACGAAATAAGTTTAACAGTATTTAATTAAACACTGGAATCATACAAAATGCAAGACGACTCTACAGCAAGTCTAGTTTCAACGTCTCACGCTCAGTTTGCTTAGAATTAAATTCTTGTTACGTATTCCGATTGTGTTGCACAAAGTCAAGAAAGTATGACTTCAGTAGTTATTTAAATAATGAATCGAAAACATTAACATTGTTCTAAAATTCCATCGGATGAATAACATTCAGTTAATTACAAGAAACGTAATGTGGTTAATCAAAGTAATTTCAGCTGTAAATTGTTCTTGGGAGCTTATAATGGCACATTACGAAAAGTAAAAAAAGTTAATGCTCGCATTGGAGTTAGGCACAAAATCATGTAAATTACCCAAAATTGATACCCTAAACAAAATATAATTGCCATCCGTTTAAGTCGAATCGATTTCGTCCAAAGCATAATCAAAACTAGCAATTTGAGCCGTTATACTAAAATGCTATGTTTAACAAAAATGTTCCTTCAAAATACATATTTAAAACAAAATTTGAATAGTTAATGGTCTAAATTTAAATTTTGATGAGACTTTACCTGCATTAATACGGCCCTCTGCTCATTTTTATTAAGGGATTTCGCAAATAATGAGCTGTTTTCGTTATACTAATACGATTTTAAGTGCGTAATAACAAAACTTGAGGTCAGTTATTACTCCTACTATAGCAATCTTTCCAAAATCAATTCCCGTCGTCTTATTCATATTTAAATTCCAAATAATCATTTAAAAAACGACGCTTGTTTCAAAATCAGCAGCAATGTAGCTTTCTGTATTATCTAGTAAAGCTTTTAGTATATTTAATGCAAATGTGCAACTTTGGGATTTATGTTGTTTTCAATTGTGATTCTGTGACCGTTTTAATAATAAAGCTGTGTCCTGGCTAAATTAATTTAATAAAATAAATTGAAATTTGAATTATATAAATTCATGGAATATTATTTCTAGGCTGTTTCTGTGTATTCGCAAGCGGAAACTAAATAAATTTTAATTTTTTAATTAGCTCCACTCATCAAAACTGAATGCTGTTTGTTGTTACTGCATACATTGTTAGCAATTGAATACTTAATAATAGTAAGTGGCAATATGCGTATAAATGTTGGATAATTACAACTATGGTACTATTGAATTCAAGTATCTACATTACAATGGAATTATTACCTTTGCAGTACCCATTATCTTTGGCGGTAGAGTGATTAATAATGTACAACTCATAAAAGAAATTGTGACATTAAACCCAACACGTAAATAACTAATAAATCAAAAGATACATGAGTTTTGTAAAAGACAAAATTAATTACAACGAACTTAATGAGTCTGATAATTGCCGTCAAGTTATAAGGATATTTAAAAATGAATTTGTTTGTTGAAAAAAGTTCAAATATTTCTGATTGATTATCGTTTATAATTATAACTCTTCCAAATTAATTCGTATGACTCTAGACTGTGCAACCCTCTGAACAAATGATAGACACAGTAACATAGAAAAGTCTGTGTGAAAGTCTGGACCCATTATCTTAAAACAAATCATGCTGAGCTTACTCAGCCATGACTAATCATAAGTTGCAAGCATCACTGTGATTTGTTACAGGTACTCGTCTCAGTCGATAATTACTACTGCTACCAGTTCTAATGTAATAAGATGGATATTTCACAGTTGTTATTTCTATTAATAAGCAAGCCACAGTTGTGGTTTTGTTCTACAGCAGAGAGACGAGCCTTCCAAATGTGATCTTATACGCTTATCGACAAACTTCATTAACTCATATACTCTGTGTATACTCGCACTTTGTCAGCAAACAATCTTAGCTTTGAATCAACTAGATGACATGAAATTTTGAGTTTTATAGCATGAACATGAACCTTGGATGCGTTTATTCTGATTGATTGATGTCTTCCTGGTCCGAGTGATTAATATTATCTAGTTGTTTTATCGTGGTAATGATTAATATTGCGCGCGATAAAGAGTTAAAATGGTGCCATTTCCGACATTTGAGGAATATATAAACGCGAACTATTAGTCGGTCGCTGTGTGTGTAATGGATTTGTGCCGATAAAATCACGAGATCTGCGATGGTGAGACCACAAACCAGCAGTTCACCACACATCCGATCGACGACCAACATTATACGAATGTAATCCTCTGGGATTGCTGATGTCACGATGCAGTTATATAAGTTGTTAGCATAAATCAATATTACAATGCATTCACTAAAACTGTTTCAGTTTTCCTACTAAGTACATACTTGTCTGCTACTTGTTCTAACTGCCAAAATTTGAAAAGCATAATTTTTCAGCATTGCAGGACCTTTCAGCATAGCATGGCAGAATAATTCTCGAAACAGCAACTTTTATTAATTAGCTAGGTATTCAGCTGAAAATAAAAGCATCTATTTCTGTTACGTCAATACAAAGGAACACAACTGCATAAAGCTAAGTAATTAAATTTTAAATTTTTGAAAATGAGAGATGTGTTTGTGAACCATTGTTACAGCAAAAGTGACTTTTATTGTACGCGGTCGTGACAATCAATTTGCTGTGCAATATATAAATACTCTGGATGGCTGTGTCATTAAAATTACAACAATAAACAAGCATTTATATTTATACTATTCTTTTGACTCGTAAATTGTTCAGTTCTTTTTTGTTGCACAAATATTCAAATAGAATACCGACAGAAGGTATTAACTTTTTTATATGCACCTGTCTACACCATGAATATTTTGTTTAAAATTTTAATAAGGAGAATGAAGGGACCTCTTGCTGCGATTATTTTGTCCTGTTACATTTTTATGGCATCAAAAGTGGTCTCAATACCAAATGGTAAACACAGAAAAGTGCAGTTCAAAAATTGAAACATTTTATATTTTTTATATTTGGTAGTAACAGAGATATAGCCCGACAAAACCCTTGTTGAATAGTCTGTACATTAAGTTTTAATTGGATTTTTGTAATTTGTTAGCATCCAGATTAAAATTGAAACGATTACACAAAACGAATCCAGGCAAAATCTGGTTTGTTAATTTGGAAATAGAGGTGATTCCGGATGGTAAGACTTGAAATATATCTTCGGAAAATTTGACAGTAATACAATGCACTATGTGCGACCACGGAAGCAATATAATGACTACTCATTCTAACAACACACATGATTTATTTGACGTTTTTGTAGCATATATAAAGGAAGCAGCCTTTTCATAAGGATATATTTTCTTATTTCTTTCGTATTTCTTCGAATTTAGACACACGATGGGGGGCGAGTTCGAGAAGCGCGTTGAATTACTTTACGATTTATGTCTTTATTTCTGTTAAAAGTTCGAGTTCAGCATCTTCGAGAAATTTTATTAACAAAAATCACAAAAACATATTACTTGGGTTAATGGTCTTGAGGAAATTACGAAAACAATTTTTTTCACCAAGCACTACATTGATTAATTATTCAGTGGTTGTGTATATCTTGCAAGAACAATGCCGTAATTACGTCAATAAGCATTGTAACGTGCGTATAATCAACACCCGCATGTAATGTGGTTTAATGGCCCTCATCATAATCGTAACAAGCTACCATTTTAACAAATCTCAAGGGACACATTACGTTTTGTCATCATCCAACTTTTGAAGTTGACAGTTTTGATACGAGTAATAAATGGATTGTTATCAGCAATACCCATCTACTTGCTAAGATTAAGGGCTCACTTGCTTTGATATGTATGACAGTAGCAATTTACTTGGCTGAGATTTAAGCGAAAAATTAAGGTTTGAAATTTCGTTCGTTTACAACGAACAATGAAGCGATATGTAGAAAGCTAAACAAATAAAGTGTAACTTTAATATCAGGCGTTGTTAATCATCGGGACACAAAGAGCAGTATCGATAATGAAATCAGCAAAGCAAGCTCGTTTTTCAAAAAGGGTAGTTCTATCGTATTAGCGAGAGGTCGATTTTTGTTCTTTGTTATTGATGCTAACCCTTCGCTTTGCATAATACCCTACTTTATTATTCCAATATTGTTAACTGTTTAACGGAGCGCAATATTTTTGTTGGGTTCATTAAAATCCATCTCCAAAAGCCATACTTTACTCTACTTTAATTAATCTTTAAAAATGTGTCGGTAATTACATAGGTTGCGCGAAATAATAAATATACATATGTTTTCCCGAAAAAATTAATGAAAAAGCTTATTTAAATACAATTAATTTAATAATACACATCTCGCCTATAATTACACACCTACGTCGTCCGATCACTGTAATTATAAATCCTGTGTTACGCTCAAGTATTCAAAGAAGTTAAATCCATTCTATTGTCCGTCAGGAGATAAATATTATTAATGGGCTATTAACTCGCCTGCATATTAATAATAATTTTATGGTTATGTCATTTTGTCTCAAGCGCTGTTTTTTTCTAAAAGGGGAGTTGTATGCAACCCATATAAAACGGCTCATTTTAAAAGTATTTTCCAGTGTTTGTAAACATTTCTTTGCTCACATGAATGGATAATATATTCTAAATGAGCTAGAAGCAAACACCTGCAAACTTGAATGGACATACAGGTATAGACCACCTTTCAGGGCCCACACACATTTCGAATACGAATTCTTACCATTTACGACGAATCATTGTGCACCCGTTCTTGACTATTTAGGTCTCTTTTAGAATGCACACATCTCTATTTAAAGCCAACAAATAAAACTAAATGTCACTGGGCACTCATGACTTCTTTACTCAGAAAATGCAGAATAAAAAACGCGTGTCGCATGAAATTATGTGTTTGATTTTTTGTTTGGCCACCTTAATTTAGGTCGACGTCGGTAGTCTTTCTGGTGTAGCTTTCAATTTTCCGGGGTATGTCTGCGTGTACTTGCAGCGTAAAATCTATAGTTGGCCCGGTCAACATGTTAACCCTTCGGCGACCGAGTTAACGAAGCTGACGTTTGCTTTAATTAGTCCATTACATGGAGCCGTTCATCTCCTTAACAAAATAAACGTCGTCCTTTTGGGCTCCTTTTAATTAGGGGGGAATTACACCAATTCGAAGCAGTGTAACCCCTGAAATATTGGCAATCTTGGCGATATTCGTTAAGCCTGTTAAGAAATAATAGAGCAAACGTGAAGCGATGTAGAATAAAAGCCGGTAGGTATATACACAAGCTAATTTAATATATCACAAAGTTACACTCGGCTTCATTATTTATCTTTTTCTCTGCGATTTAGTTTTTCGTCGGGTTCCCTATTAAAAGAGGGTTGGAGTGCAGGGAAGCATATTAAGTTGGTATTTCTTGTAAATACCTGGGGATGAAGTTTCCTGCCTGACAGAGAGAAAAAGCTTCTTGTATTTAGCGAATGCTTAACATAGCTTCTGTGCTGTCTGTTCGTTTTAATGAATATCTGATAAAGAGCGCTAATGAAGCATAGTTTGATGTAAACTTAAGGGCATATTTCATAATTTTTTGAGCGAATTTCATAATTAACGAGACAGAATGTACGGGCAAATGTATGGCTTTATTCTTTTACTAATATAAGATACAAGTCAACTTTGCAAATGACGTTTCCTGTACTATAGGTATTCAAAGCTCCGACCTTGTTTATTTTAAAACAAGGAAAAATGTTACATTTCCTATAACGGTTTTTACAAACTCTAAAACAGCATTTTTTAAGTGGAGCTCATCTTGTTGCAGTCAGTCAAACTAATCTTTCGGTAATCTGCGTTTATAATAACTGTTCAACTAAGCTGTATAGCAGCCTCCCGCAGAGCTAAACAATGCTCCAAAGTCCCTGCCAACTTGTTAACAATGTTGAGTTTTTTGAGCCAGATTACCTCGGCTTAGCCTTAGAAAATCGTCACTGGATATCCTGTCGTACTACTCATATTATTATCAAAAAGAAATAAAAACATTGTGCATTTTTAAGTCGTGTAAAATTGGTTTGGAGCCAGTGTGTTGGCTTGATTGGACCATGAGCTGACAAAACCGTGGAATACATTTTAATTAATGAATGCGCTAATTATGAACCAGTCTAATTATGTTTAATAAACCATTAAGTTATAATAAGATTTATCATGACACGAAATTTTTAGTCGATAAACATACCGCTCTCATTAGATTATTAATTAAAAACGCGGAATCAAGAGAACTTGCTCTGCTTTAATTACCAGCGATCTGTTCAAAGTCGGAAAGGGTTTTGGGGAATTTTAAAGAATCAGTTTAGAGTAGAAGGAATGGAAACGTGTAATGTCATAATGGCCGCGTTCCAGTTCGGATTCCCGCAGGTGCTATACTCCAAGAACGCAATCTTCTGAAATGAAAATTTCTCCACGATGTGCACTACTGGAATAAATTGCATCCAACATTAGCTTTAGGTATTACTTAGTTGTTGTTTGTGCTCGAAATCATCCTTGAAAGAATTCAAAATTTACGCGTTTTAAAACATGAATTATTACACAAACCGCAAGTTGGCTATCGTGTTAAAAGGCTGCAAGTTACATTATGGACGAAAAACACAACTTCATGGCACTTAAGATCCTCAGGGACGTGTGCCTCACAAGCTTCCCCTAAACGAAACTGAATGTCGTCTGCACTCGTTCTAGGCATTAATCCTCACGACTTATTTATTATTTGGTTAAAAAGTTTGCGCAATGTGGAAGAAAAACGATTTTCTGTATAGAACAAACGAGAAACGTCATATAAATGTTGCCAAATGACGTATTTTGCATTATGAATGCAGCTGTGCTTCACCTTTAATCGTAACAGAGCGATTCCCATGGGGATCTTTTGTACTCCTCTATTATATGCCCAACGCAGATGTCAAAAACTATTGTATCAAACATCAACGAACTCTTCAAGAATTCGTTAAGTGTCCGACTGTTTTAATCCAGAACACAAAGAAGTGTATGGAAAAGGTTAATGAATTAAAATTTCCGATACCACAATATTTTTGATTAGACATGAATGTATAATGTGTACGCACGTGTGCTTGCAAATATTATCATGATGGTTCGGCACGCTTCGCAGCAACTAAGGGGAAGCTCCACAAAAGATGGCTCTGAATAGATATAATTTTAAGGGTGGGTACGAGATTTTTATTCATTCGCTTATTCGTATGTTTCAATTTTATCTCCTTAATCACCACATTTAGACAAACAACTAATTCTTTATTCAAAATCTTCGACGAATCAGAAACGCACATTTCGTGTCTGAGCTTCCACTGGTTTGCTCTGCGTCACAATCGAAAAGTAAAAAAAATATATAGCAATATTTATTTTATTTAAAAAGAAAATGAAAGATCTTTGCAAGGTTGTTGTCACAGGAGCTGATTTCCAATTTTTGACGGATAAACTACTTTACACAGTTACAATAAAATTGGAGATTGGATTTTCTAAGTTTCTTCCATAGTTTGTTTTAGAACTTTAATTCTTTTTATCAAATAACGAGGATTTTACAGGCGACGACTATCGATTTTACTGGAAATTCTTGAAAAACGGTGACTTTGAAGAATGCGGTTAATAAAAATTCTAAGCAATCATCATGTTCCTGAATTTTGATTGATCGCACAGCACAATTTCTCAAAAATTATTTTATTGTTTAGAAAAATCAGTTTTAATGCAAATCATTCTAAGTTATGACGGCTGTAACAGGTAGGTATGTTTTTGCAAAATCAAATACAAAGTATGTGTAAAATAATAAGAATGCGCTTTATTATATTTGCTCGTTATCTTCGTTATTAAGTACATGACCAACCTGTCTTGGTGAAATAATCCACTTCTATAATAGGTAAAGTATGGTAGCTCTAACAAAAACTTGCCGAGAGTAAAGTAAACTATTTTAATGACATTCATATAACCATAGTTAAAAATGTTGTTTGAAATTATACTAAAAATAATAAGCATTGTTAGTAAATGCTCTTAAACATTCAATGTGTATTACAATATATTATATTCCTGTTATCTCTCAACTTATGGTTGTTAATTATCGGGATTGTTTCGGCGTATCGCATTATTTTCTCTGCAGTAATGAACTTGGGCTTGGTTTGCATTGATGGTAACCAAATAAGCGAGAAAGTGTGAAATTAACAACTTGGAGGAAGCGTCCCTTAAATTAAACGTGTTCTTCCATAATTCATCGTTTTTAGAAGGGTCATTAAGAGATAGGAGCTAATTTCGTTTTAAAATTAGACCTCTAATCGCTTAATAATGTCTTTATCTCGTAGGCGCAGAGGAACGGACACTTGCAAATTTCAGAGAATGATAAGAATGTTGAAGAAAAATTGCGTGATGTTGTTGAAGAAGTCTTATTAAATTATTTTTTTCTAACGCTTACTTGGTTTCTCATTTTCTTACACCCTAAAAGGATAAGTTGTGAAAATAAGGAAAACACTTCTGTAGTGATCTAATTTTCTTGTCTGGAGCAATCTAACTTTTGATGAAAATTTTGGAGTATTTATATTTCAGTTAATTTATTGTAGTTAGCGATAAATCCTTGAAACATGTCTTCGTTATCAAGTTTAGTGTATCACTTACGTTAAGCTCTGTCACCTAATTTTCCTAATGTATTTTCTCCATATCCTCGGTTCGATCGGTTGATCCCCCAACTGTATCATTCCCAAGGTTGTTTCGTTCGCACGTGGTTGCGTTCTTGAAGGATTAATCTAAAACCGAAGTGAATGTGGAGAACGATGGGTTAAGGACTTGCGTGCATTTGTCAGGAAACTTGCTAATTCAATAACTGCTGCGTGAGAAATTGTTTAACTCTCGAAGCTTAACTATGGCTAGGTTTTTGCATTGGACGATTGACGGGCGGTCTAGATGCCCTGTCAAAGGTCTGCACGCACCATATAAAGAGCCACTCATTTTAATAATATTCTAATATCTGAATTTATAAAAACCTCAACAGCACTAACGTATGAAAGGGTTAATTTATTTCATTTATTTTCGGACATCCGGAAAAAATCATAACGTTATTAATTATTGAGGTTTTATCTTCAGTACATTATATTATCTTAGTGTTTACTTGTATAATATAGTTAGTTAACGATTCTCTGTTTTCAGCCTGAAGAGAATCTGGAAAATGAAACTCATAAATTCTATGCACGGCTCTGGTATTGTTTCGAAATAAAGGCAATTCTGTTAGTCAATTACTACAAACAACTAATACAAAATATGTGTCTATCTCTCAAAACATTAATTTAGAAGTTGAAAAGTTTAATATAATAACCTTATGAAAAACCTGATAAAAAGTACATTCCGTTTTCAATATAATAAATTAGTGAGTGAAATGTCTAAAATTAGTATTTGTCCCCTGGAGGTGAGCAAATATGAGCAATATATTTGTTTTATTCATGTTGCATGAGTTAATATCAAATTAATTTCGAACAGCGCATACCGAGCGGCAGGAACGACATATAAAATAATAAAATGTCGATACCCAGATATGATACAATACAAAACGTTTGATTAGTTCCATAAACATGTAATTTCAGTTTGATAGCGACATAAAAAATATCCGATAGCGTCGACTATAGAAATAAACAATAATAGCAATCTTCCACTCCCATGGCGACATAAAAATGAGCATTAATGTGACCGTCGAAGAATATACATAATAATAAAAATTTAAATGCGATGGCTTATTAAAACATTTATCAAATCAACTGGGTGGCCAGTCGTCGCATTAAAGGGCGATTGTCATCTGCAACCAAGAATATAAATGAACGTTTTGGAAAGGTCTTTATTTAAGAGAATCGAAGAGAATTATTTATTTAAAAGTAAAACTGGTTCTGTCGAGATTAAAAATTATGTTGCATGTGTTTATTTTTAATATATGTGTATACCAAGGTGTGGTGGATTTCTATAAAATGTGCACCTGTTCCATTGTGGAGACGTAATAAAATACTGGGGGCTAACGTTAATAAAATTTGTTAATACGGATATATCAAGATTTATGTTGAATGAAATTTATTTTCTCCTACCTATAGCTACAACTATTTACATTTGAATATCAAAACATTTTGCGCTAAGTTATTCATAGAGACATAAATAATTTTTTATAAGTTGGGAAAATACTGAGTTCAGTTTATTGTTTATTTGTTGAGGCATGTAATAAATGTGACAATAGGTATCTCTTAAAAGTTTCACTTACATGCGGATTGCGCGTCCTATTTAATCAATTACATCCTTTCATAATTGAGTTATTGTTTCAATTTGAGTTGCAACTTACCTTATTAAACATCAAATGTATCGGATCGCAAACTAGTTCAATTATCCGTTCTTGTTATAAATTGTTTTCCTGTCAAAATCAACTTGTGCGCATATATTACGGCCAGTCTTTAATAATTTACGACATCGGTAACAATGCTATCCGGTGGCCAAACATGATTTAGGTAATATCCAGCCAGTTCCCGTATAAAATATTACTGATCGACTATATCCCTTTGGACAGCTTTTAGTTCTTGACATGGCAGGCAAAAAATTGACTTCGATATAATTTCACCAGAGTAAATAGAGCCGTAAATCAGACTAATTCTGCTCTAAAGCATTGCTATCAAGTTGATGCTTGCTAGGGCGTACTTTGCGAAGTTTATGTTGCAAGGTCTATAATTGACGTTTTACCCATGGGTTACGTTATTTGTGAGTTACATTTTTATTAGCGACATCGATTTACATTCAAATACTTTAACAAATTAAACAAAATTTACTCTATGTGTATTAATACCTATGGGGTTGATTGCATTTATAGAAACCAGACGCTCGTAGTTGCATTTTGGGCTAAATATTTTTTACAAAGTTAATTTAATTAGGAAGATTTTCCCTTTGGCAATATAGCTGATGAGTAACAACCCTAAAACGACTTTGATTTCAGCATGTTTGACTATATCTACTCTCATTACGTATTCCCCCTCAGATCCTTAATGCAAAAAGGGCAAATTACTCCCAAGGACAAATTGTTGTAGCAAAGGACGATACTAAACCAGGAACACTCTTAGATTGAAGATATGAAGCTACACAAAATTCATTTTAGGGCGTGTAAGTGCCTCTCTTGGGAAAATACAATGACTTCAACAACTGAATGCTATAAATGGAGAAAATAAGGCCACTTTTTGGATGAATACCAATGTATTTGTTTAGAAAATTTAAAAATAAAATAATAATAAAATGAATTATTTTAATTTTTCTGGCGTTTGAACTTTCATGTACCTACATAAGTGTGTAATTTATGTAATACGAGATCTAAGCTAACATTGGTATTATTATTCATAATGATTAATCAATACACATGTTTCAGTTTAGCCACTGTTAAACATGTTCACACTTACGAGTACGTTTTGAATAGGGAGCTTTGTTTGCAATATTTTTACAAATTACTTACTGATTATTATTTGATGGTTCGCTTTGGAGAAGCAATATTAGTCTTTATGATTTATAAAACAAGCAAATATCTTGCAAAAAATATTGACCTTCTAATATGAAGTGAAGAACTCAGGATAACAAAGTTTCCACTAAATTATGTAGTTTTCTGTTTGACCTTAAGGGATGATATAAATTCCTGCAAAATTCATTTCATCGGCCTTTTCATCGAATTAATTGTTATTAAATAGGTAACCCAACACCTGTCATCTAATAACTGATCCAACTCATCATAAATTCATCCCGCGAACTGTAATTTGCCGAGCTGCCTGCCCACTAAACTCCTTTATTTCTCAAGCAGAATCGGGAATTAAGCAACAATCCTATTTCTATTCAACATTTAAAGCCACAGATCTTGCTGGTTTCTATATGTAATTACGGAGTACTTACATTGTGTACAGAATTTTTTCTAATTTTATGAAAAGTGAAGTCGTACAATTTTTTCTAAACGGTTTGAATCCATTAAAGGATTATAAACCTGTTCGCTATGGCTTATATGTAATGCTCCCTTCTGTCAAAACTAACAGAACACTAATGTTTTAATCCTGCTTTATTCCCCGTTTTACCCTTTTAAATGTTGTTTTGCTTTCATCATTGAGTGCGTTGTGTTTTTACATTGCATTATGTCAAGTAAAGGTAATAATAGTCTCTAAGTGTTGATAGGTTGAATTAATCGTTAATTGCGTTGTAAAAATGCTCATCACGACCACACAAAATTTTACAACAATGTGAGTATATTTTATTTCTAATTAGTAGTTTTTACTGCTTCAAATTCTGTATTCGTCGTCCCATTATGGTTTTATTGCCCTCGATAAGATATAAAGGAGATTTTGAGAAAGACATAATAATAAAATTATAATGGTTACTTGAAATTTAATCTGAACCATTTCGGAGTAAATGTAAATCAGAATTCACGAAACACATTTAATGTGTGTGTGTGGTTTAAACTACTCACGGTAATATACTTTTTATTTTAAATCACGAGCTTTGGTAAATTAGTTATTGATCGGTGAAATTTATAAATTTTAATATTCTTGCATAATAAATAGCATGGTTAAAAAAGTAAAAACTGTGCCTCGATCACGCAACTTCCAATATTGCCAGTATGGAAATTTAAAATAATATCATTATATTAATTTGCGTTCTAAAAATAATGCTTTCATTTAACATTGAGGTCAATTAAGTCTGTTTATTCCTATATTTAATTATCATATCATTATGTTAGTGCATAATACTACAATACATGTAATTAGTCCTCCACTCCCGAATTGTTTTGGAATTGTGGCATTCGCATGTAACTATAATAATATTTTAATCTCCTGAAGACCCTCTTTGTTTGTGTAATGGTTGTGAAGGGCAGATTTGTGTATCTATTTGTCGTATCTGTGGACAAACAGGACAGGAGAAACCCACATCAAGTCAAAGATAACCTCAGATGGCTAAGCTGAAAAGGCTGTCCTCTGTTTATTCAACAAGTCTTAATTCCTGTAATTAAGTAATCGATAAAAACGATTTCCCATTAAAGTTCTCCCCATAAAGAGAAAAACGAATTTAATTTCCGAAAAATTATTGAACGTGGAAAATGTGCGGTAGTCAGATTTAATCCACGATAAAAAAGAGTGGAGGAGTAAAGTGCGATAACGGATTGCTTTCTGATTAAAATGTGGCTTTTGGCGAAAGAATGACATCCACTTAAACAATTTTTTCATTGCATAATGTCCCAAAACAAACAAAGATATTTTTCACAATTAAATAATTCATTACAAGCGAGATTGTATGCAAATATGCATACCTCTAATTAATTGCAACATTACATGCGAAGCAGGTGTTTTTGAATAGCTTTCTAGACAAATCCTGGTGACAATATACGGCTGTAATTGCAAGCGTTGGTATGTTAATGACCGTCCGTGGGGAACAACCTTTAGTTATTATTTAAAGCGGTTAAAGTTAGTCCCGATCCATTATGAGGATTGCTTTTCTGGTTGGGTTTACCACTGCGGTTCTCCTAGAGCCATTTTTCACATTACACGGAGGAAAACAGAAATCGGGAAAACTGGTGCGATGATATTTGGCAGTGCGTAGAACCGAACCAGCAAATGTTATCGACGATCAATTTGGAACAGCACTAATTCAACCGGATCATTCCTGCACAAATTTATGGGCAATTTTTCAGCGCAGTTTGAAAAGAATCCGCCTATTTATTGCCGCAAATCGATAGCACATGTTAAAGGTATATAAATTATCGACGGGGAGGTAAAGGGATAGTTGAACACAAAGGTCTCAGTGCCAATATTAGAAACTCAAAATGAAAAAAAATCACTTCCATCAAAATACTGAATAAGTAAATGTTTACTGTTATGATCATAAATTAAACTAAACAGCCACATCACAATGAAATTTTAATATAAACAAGCACTGTTCTAAATTCGATTTGCAGAAATGCAAGTGCATAATTGCAGTACGAACAACAAAGTTAGTTTGATATAAACATTCACCTTTCCACCAATGTGTTTAAAAAGTGTTTTCTTTAATTAAAACGTTGTGTGCGTAAATTTTGCAAATTTATGTAAATCATTTCGTTAATATTTATAGTGCTGTCACACGTTTTGAATTAATAGAAACGAAATAACAGTTACATCTGTATTTTATAAAAACATATATCAAACTGAGTGGTGATAAAAAAATTTAATTACAGTTTTACTTTATTGGTCGCGTCTTCGGAAGAAACATAAACGTTCCTATGATCCGTCAAACCTTAAAAATTCAGTATCCTTAGCTTTTTACGACATTTTATTATACCTTAAAATAAATTAGCTATTTTATCGCTTTTCGTCGATACCTAGCTTATTTATTATGCGACATGAACATTAATTAATTCACTGTAGTAAAATTTAACTAGGTTATAAAAATATTTCTTGGACTTCACATTTGTGCAGTATGCCACTAACACTAATTTTTTTCTAAATTCTAATCACAACAATGTTTTCTTAGATAAATTATAACACGTAAAGCTTTTCTTGACAAAAATTTATTATAGGCAAATTACGATTATTAAAACGAATTTATAGGAATTACTGTCAGAAATGAAACATTAGCCAGTTAGGCTGGTCTAAACACATTCTCCAACTTACGAATATCAACTTAATATTGATTGATGAACGCGTAGAAACTTTCAGATGGACTTCAGTTTTATCAAAAATATATACGTTGTGTGAAAAAGTGCGAATTTACTTATATGTGGGCTTGGTTAGTAAAAGTCCGGATAAATACATAGCCGGATTCAAGGAATTAGGATGTAAAATGTGTCCAATACTCATTTACATTAGAAAGGATATAAAAGAGTGAACATGCGGTCAATATGATCATAATAGCAAGATTTATATTTGAAGCGCTGGATGAATAGCTTTCTGAGAATATAAAATAGCGCCGGAATGTTATTAGGCATCTAAACAAAGATAATACGAAACATGAAATATGAATTAAGGCTCTATAAAAAGTTAATACAGATTGTTCTGGCATATCATTAAAGAAATTGTCGACAAAAAGTAATATCTTCAATTTACGAGTTAGCTTGCGGTTTTTAAAAGAGAACATGACTCGGTTTTTGTACGAGACCGATTTGTATTCAAAATAGAGAATAAAACAGAGTGTAAAGGCAATAAAAGATGGACTCCTGTCGCGCAGCTTCCCATCACGCTCACGGACGATCGCAACATGAAGTCTACGTTTCAAAAGAAAATTATCTTGCACAGCAACTCTTAAATCGGTGAGATGATTTTCGAGATATTCACGTGGTGTCTACTACTGTTTTACTGTGCTCTTCTTTATCGCCTCTCTCGTAATCCCACTTAACAACTTAACTTATGACGAGGTCTCATTAGTTATTGATTTTTCAAACTGATAAAAAACGAAGGGCAGACTGCGTCTCAAAATAAACAAGAACATTGCAGCTTGTCGTGTTTTGTCTCTATCATGTATCAAAAGTCGAAGTTATGTATGACGTTGACGATGCCCACACTCGAGACCTCCTGTTGTTGCAATCGCAGCAGGGGATCTCTCTCTTCGTCTAATATAATTAATAGTAACAAAGAGTCGATCGATGCTCATCGGTTTTATTTCTTGTTTGTATAGTAATTGATTTATTTAGTAAGTTGAGCGGTGAATTTGATTTATGCCCACGGTTAACGCGACTTTCGTAATGTTATTTCGACAAATGTGTGAGATGATATGACAAATTGTCGACGGGGGCCGTTTAAGACGGCAGTTTAACTCAACTCTCATAATTAATTATCCCGCAGACAGTGAATTTTTCATTCGGCTATCAAAAATTTCCAAGAAATCTTAACAAAAACATCCATACGGCATAAATGAAATAAATCTTTAGGAGGGAATAAAAGATTACTGGATTCCATGTCATTGACATGCAACAAATTTAGCCAACATTTATGTATGCACCTACACATGTGCATGTAACGGCGAAGTCCTGCCCAAGAGAGGCTATGACGAATTTCCCAATCTGTAAAGCTATATAGTCTGTAATTGTAAATGAAAAACTCAAATATTATTCTAGGTGAATGAATCTAAAACTAGACAATTTTTTTGAAGTAAAACTAATATTAATGTTCGATCCAAAAGACACTTAAAAATTTTGGTGTCTAAATTTACGTTCTTTAAGACATTAAAGTGTTGTTAAAAATTGTATGACCTAGTTAGATGGATAAAAATGTTGGTGTGCAAAAGAAATTATCATTGGCAAAAAATCCCGATATTATCAGATGTGTGGGGAGGTCGAAGGATTTCAGTATTGAAGATGGCCTCAAACGAAGAGTTTATAAGTAAAAATAAAGTGGTTATAGTTGACGATGACAAAAATACCAAGCTTCATTACGCTGCGGCTTTGGATAATTTAGACGAAATTGAGAAAATAGTGGCGAAAAAACAAAATCTTGACCCAGAAAATTATCTTGGATGGACCCCGCTGATGATGGCGGTCAGAAACTCGAAAGCGAAAGCAGTGGACTTGCTTTTGTGTCATGGAGCAGATACCAGTAAACAAAATAAGTTTGGTAAGAATTTAATTAAAAAAAATAAATACAATTACAAAGTAAAATATTGTAGGCACGAATGTATTTGCGATGAGTGTGGCCAGTGGCGACCTTGATATGGTGGAGCGCCTTTTGAACCACCTCCTTTGCGGGGGTATATCAAGACAAAGTTTGCATAAAACTCTTTCTCCGATTTCTTTGGCTCTTTTATTCGGACATGACCGCATTTTCAAGTATTTACTGGAGCGCCGTTTTGACCCGAACGCAGCCACAGCCTTGACAGGTAAAAATTGCATTTTTTTGCAATGTTGTTGATTTTGTCGAATTTATAGCAATCACTCCGGCAATGTTTGCCGCCGCTTTAGCCAACAACAAGGCAATGAAAATGTTAATGTTATCTAACGCTGACCTATCATTGAAAAACTATTTGGGAAAAACGGCCTCAGACATTGTGCAAACAAGGCACAAGAAGCTTGAAATTGCTCTCAAAAGGCAACAACCAAACGTTCCGTTCATTGTAATCAGTCCCCACACTACGAATTCGCCAGTTTTCCAGCTGACTCCAAGTTTTGCCAATTTTGCTACTACTAGTGGAGAAGGGCATTTGAGGAAATCTTCAAATACTTTAACCCCAAGTGCTCCAAATTTGCTGTGTGCTAATGTTACACCTATTGCTCCAGTGACACCTCACATGGTGCCGCAGATGTTTTTCCCACCGAATTTTACTCCCAGCAATTTTGCAACTCCAGTGGGACCTTTCGATTCTTCACATCTTAGCTTTTTAAACGCCGCTATGACTCCGTCAACTATGTACTTCTCGTATTTTTCTCCACAACAAATGGCTTTGTAATACGTTAAGGTTTGATAAATTGTATGATTTTAATTGTGATGTTAACAGTTTTAATATTTTTTGTACGTTTTTAAAATTTTACGCATTAATTGTAAGCACAACTGACTTTTCATTCAAATAAATATTTTCGACAGATAATTTTTGTATTTTATTTTAAGACACTAAATCAAATCAAGTCAAATGAAACTGTAAACTAAAGCTAAACAGTCTATTTTTAGTTTTTGTAATTTGAGTTTAAATTTAATCACTAAATTACGTATTTTGCAAATTGTTAACTTTCAGCGTTTCTAACCGTTTAAAGGAGTAGCACTTCAATATTTCGTTAAATTGATTTCCGGTTTCGGAGGCGTTTTCTAAATGCAAGCATGTTAGAATGATGAAACTGCTTTAGAATCAGGCACGACGTTTCCAGTCTAGTCTGTTGAGCCTTTAATATTTGAATTGGCGTCTGTTGTTGCACCGAACACCAAATGTTGTTAATAAGTCTCCGTCACTTACGTCTGCTGAGTGAATTAATCATACTTGGCCGCAGGCACGACGAACATCTCAGTAGGATTAAAACTCCTAGCGTGGTGGTTTTGCATAAGTTCAAGCGAGTTTGTGCGAGCTAGACAGCTTTTATTTCTGCATAAATTACAAGCAATATCTTTTGGAAAAAATGCGGCTTGTTCTAACAATCCACAAAAGTAAAATTAAATAACACTTTTCTCATAACTTAACAGTTTATCAAAACACTGGCGAGGACTCGAGATTTGAACCAAAATGATGAGAAAGTTGTGAGAAATTTTGTGTACGTAGCATAAGGTGTAATAATATATCGATAGTCGGGGGATTGTTATTCATAAATAACATGCTCATATTTATGGAGGCAATAATCGAGACCTACACACTGTCAATGGGATTCATACATCGTCGCATTCCAGTCTAAGGTGAGGTTCAAACTACTCGTTCATCGTTCACCCTCCCATCAGGCAGTATTGTATAATGTTTAAAAAGAACACTCGATCTTCAATAGTACCAGCTGACTTGCATAAATGCCACTGACAGTGATTTGGCGAATTAAACTATAAAACGTGTCAGTTTGTGACTGCCGTTAATTAAAACGTTTGAGTGAGTTGTTGCGATTAATGCGTTCGAAGCTAAATTTTACGACAATAATGTCGCTAATGCATCCATTGTATTGGCCATAGCATTAAAATATTTAAATCCTAATTTTGCGGTTGCAAATATCAACGGATTTCATAACCACGAGCATAAATCTTCTAAACTATTACAGAATCAACAAAAACTACTCATTAATTTAATAAAAGATACATTCAATTTCGCTCAATCCCAGATTAAGCCCGTACATATTATTTAACTTGTAAGCATTCACTGAACCACTCTTTTATATTCTGTAAAAAATAATAATATCTACATACAATAATTTTCATAAAAATAGAGGCTTGCATGAGTGTATTTAGGACCAAAGAATCAAAAATAAAAACAAACAAAACGATAAAGGCATACATTTTCGATGAAATAATTATTTCATTAAATGTCTGCCGATATTTTCTAGCAGCTATGTTCAATAGCCTTCGCAATGCCAACGAATTCATCAATAATTACAGGGCCACTGGATTTTAAAAATCGTTAACCGTTAAAAAAGCGATAATTATTTAAACATTTGCTTTGTAATCAATAAGAAAGAACCGTTGACAAAATTATACGCAATTTTTTAAATAATTTATGCTCCCTGATAATTTATACATTGTATTTTTGACGAATTTTATAGAATTTGTTTTTTCCTTGCTTATTAAGTTGTTAAAAGCTAAAGATATTCGTTATTGTGGTAGGTAATGAAATTTTATTAGGAAATTTCCAGACAAAGCTTTGCTCACAAAACACATTACGTAGTTATTCACTTTTTTTAATTACGTTGTATTGTCTTCGATACTTTTGTGTTTCTAAATTAAGGCTCTTCAGGATCATTATGTTGAGGCTTTTGATGAAACTCTAATATTTACTCGTCCTTTGCTTTAGAGAGGATTCCTTCACGATAAAATGTGTTCTGGAAACGTCAGTTTCCTAAAACATTAAAAAAACAACCAACTTCCTGAAAATTTAAAACTTCATACTATCCTATACATCAAATTTATTTTATACTGTGTTTGACTTTGAATAATGTGTGAATCCCTAATGTAATTTCGAGCTGGATATTAATTTAGCGAATTAAGTTACACATTAGAGCTGTTTAAAAGATGAAATTTCACCTCCAATAAAACACTGTTTTACATAGAAATGAGAAACACAATCCGTCCCATTTCTGCTGATAAAATATTAAGCAGAATGGCAAATGTGACTAAATTGGTGAACGTAATTATTGATTTTGTGATGGAAACCTCCCGAGATCAAACTGGAAGAATGAATTTGTGAAACAGGTCCGCTAGGATATGTTCCTGTTAGCGAATCCTCACATTTCATGAACAAATGAACAGATAATATATTTAGATCTGTAGGTAAACTACAGCTTTCGCAATTGTAGTTCAGAATGTAACAGAATTTCCGGAGAAAAATAATTGTTGTTGATTTCGTAACATTGTGTCCCAAGCAATGAAAAAGTTTAGTGCTTGGACTCGTGCCACTGGCCATGTTGTGTGAAATGATCATTTGTGTTCTAAAATCCTTGCGAAATTAATAATAAATAATAAAACAAATTAAAACTGTGCCTTGTGGCGGAGTGTATATGAAATATGAAATAATTTGTCGGCCGATGACTTTATGTCATCATAATTCAGCATAATGTCGAAACGAACACATCTCTCAGGACAACAAATCAAAACGAACACGACGGCCCAGGACGAGTATGAGTCTTGGCCGCCTGCGGTCCTCTCTTCGTTTCAGGGTCCAAGGTGCCCCATGGTGAGATTAATTACCGTCGAGGTTTAATTGTGCGGCGCGCTTGCTAATGGATTCCCGTCTTGTCTTATGAAGCCGCCGCTTATACTTCTTACCTGAGAACGCGACAACGTCAGATGCGCGTAATGTGTTTCTCTGTGTAATGTTTTACGTTATTTATGAGGAAAAATGATAAACAGTCCGGAATTATGAAAGGCGCCACGAATAGCTTTTAATATTTCCCTCTACATTGTAATTTTGAGTTTTAATTGTTTGCTGCACCGTAAGGTGATTGATGTTTTTATTAACAACGCTTACGGTGCACCTCATAATCATAAAATACGCAATGAAGGATCACGCTTTATGGGTGCACTCTTTAAAAGCCAACAGCTGCTTTTTAAGTTCTTCATTCGGTGTTTCACGCCACGAAAACGAAGGGCTTTGCACAAAACCACACAAAACGCATCAACTAAGATTTTTGGCTACTGGTATATTATTATGAGGAGTAAAGTCAATCAAAGTAAAGTAAAAATTAAAACAAAACCAATTCCATCTTTTATCGCACCATTTCAAAGTTCATTGTTGAGAAGTGTCATCACTTAAATTAAATGCAAGAAAAGCGGTGGAATAATCAGTTGTGGGTGATTCAAAAGAGATAAAGGTGGAAGACATATTTTTGATTATTTTAAACAAGTCGCCAGACGCCACCAAAATTTGACCTCAACGGACGCTTTGGGTACAATTTATGCACACTTGCTGACTTGAAAGAGGTGAAGCGTTTTTTAAGACTTAGAAGCCTCATAAAGCAAGAATTAAATTTTTAAACATCAGAATCACAAAAGAGTCATTTATTTGTCTTGACATTAACAACAAAAAAGCCTTTAATAAGTGTTTTGTAACGGAAGCAGAAATGAATTATATTTCTGAATTTGCAAACAAATAGGAGTTTCCAGATTTGAAAATTAGATATTATTATGATAATTTTCCAATTTCAATTCGACAAAATTATGGAAATTGTGAAGTGGCACAAAAATTATTAGTGTTTCGTACGTTTCTAAAAAGCTTCGGCAGTAAATGTCCCGGTTATAAATAATGAATGAAACTTGAGGGAGACATAAAACAAGGGCGAGGTTAATCGTTTAATATTCCATGGGATTAACAACTACACGTTCCAGCAATAAGCCTACAAACGTCAATGACGCTCATATTTTGTTTAAAACAAAATGTCCTAAATTAAATGGAACTAAATTTTATCAACGTGTAGTAAGTTTCCACATACCATGTATATGAAAAGAGTCACTTTAATTTTACTAATGAAGCACTTTTTGAGCTTTACTCAGTTTCAACAACTCTGGTACACGTATTAATTGTTATTAAAAGTTAACATGTAGTCGTGTACATGTAAATCATTTCGAAATTACAAAATACTTGTTCGTTATGAATTTAATGTCAAACATAACCGAGCAATTTGCATAATATTCGTACATAAGTCGACCCGGATTTGGGCAAGGTTGCCACTGATCGGCCTTATTAGTTGAATACAACTTCAAGTTTGATCTAAACTTCATTACACTAGAACATTAACTTGCTGAAACCGGGATAAAAGTTAACCGCTTGTAAACAACCCAATTACATTGAATCAAAAACGGCTAAGCTTCAAAAGATTACGTTTTAAATTAAAACATGTTTGTTATTGACATGAAACACACTCGTACATGTTTACGCAACCCTTGGATAAGTAACTCATTTCTATTCTGATTCATAGTTTTATCCTATGGCAGGAAAAGGGTGAAAAGGATTGACCCTCCCATTTGCAATTGAATACATTCAATTACAGCCTGTCCCAGCTATGAGTTTTTCGGTCAATATCTCCGGAAACACTTCCAATTCAAACACGAAACTAGAATTTATTAATAACGATTACCTTTCAATTTTCAGTGAATAAATATATTTCATAAATATTTCAGGTTTCTCGGGCGATTTGTATTTTTTCTGAATTCGGTTCTGAAGTTCATGTTGTGTTGTGTTGTGCTTCATTCCGGCATCATAATTTACCAGTGGACCGAAAAATTGCCTAGAAGAGTTCGGTAAAATGTAATCATGCAAAGGATAAACTGAACTATGACAAAGTAATTTAAAGCAGCCTTTCATATGGTTCTTCTTAAAATGCAGGTAAAATTCCAGGCCGGCTGAGCTAATGAACTATCAAAAAGTGACGAGGGATGACAATACCACAAGAACGGCTTTACAAGTCCGATCAGAAAATGTCCGCGTATATTGGAAATTTAATTGTGCTCATAATTAAATTCATAATTGATAGTTTAAACGCCAGTGGCAGTGAATGTATATTTCCGAGTTATTGGCTGACTCGCTGTTCCGTTAACGATGGTTAAATAGGCCGTCGAGAATACACAGAGTGTATTTTGGAAACTCCAATATGCAAATTTATTTGGAGAAATGAATCAATCAATCACTGTGAAGTGTCTGTGAGTCAGAGCTCTGTTGCCTGTGATAGATGGTGCTACGTTCCTACGCAGAGTTGCCTAACCACGGGGAAATAATGACAATTTCCAACTCGTAGCTGTTGTTTTGCTTCAACATGACAGCGAGGAGTGTGTAGGATGACAGCACAATGTTACTAAGGCTCGACTGGCTTCAACTTTTACTAAAAATCTGCAACATGTAACATGCTATGTTCGCTAAGATCATAAAATGTTTTCATGATTGTAACTGGAATTTAAGGCTCAAGACACGACTAGCGACGCATGATTAATATCCTGTTACATACGGTTTCTATATGCGCTATGTGCCACAAAATACAATACTGACATCGTCTGCTTTTAATGAACTTTTTAAAGCCACGAAATAAAATTATACTCCATAGAGAACGGCTTTTGATTTAAATTTCTATAGGAGATTTGAATAAATCCACACGAGACTAGAAAAATAAAAGGCGATTCAAATAAATATCACGTGGAATTGCGTATCAAACAAACAAACTCGTTCTCTCAAAACCGTATTGTTTTTGTTATTCAATTTCAAAATGTTATATCGTACGCATTACTATTAACACAATTTGGAGTGAAACGAACAAAATAATTTCTCTTTTTTTATATAAAAAAATAAGTTTGGGTGTTGACAAATTACATAGCATCACAAAACCGTTTTAGGTTCTTTGAAAATGTAGAATTCCTAGGATAATTTTCATGTAACGGTATTATGCTAAGCATTAAAATTATAACGACTAATATAAATCTGCCTACGGCGACGATTTTATGTGAAGAGAGTAATAGATGCATCGAAGCAAAGTAAAAAATAAGCAGCTGCGTTAGAGCAACCCCGCACGCATCCAGCTAAATTACCATCACCAGAGGGTAGAGTAACGTGCCAGACGTAGGTCAGCAAGGACGTCGGCTCATCATTCATGATAAGGATAACAATATTTATCGTAGAGACAAGAAAGAGAGAGCAATAAATCGCTCGGGGCAGAGGTCATGTAGTACTTCCACCCGCACACCCAACGTTCTCACGCCTCGCAAGCCTTCGGATTTGGATGGACATCAGGTGCTTTGTATTTCAATTCTTTCGCTTCGAATGTTGCACATGTTGTACACAAATATTTTCTTGCTAAAGTGGAAACACACAAACACATTTCATATACAATTAGATTTTTAAGCGGTTTTTTGCGTACGAAATAGCCATTTTTAATCTCTGGAATTTAGTTATGATTTATTTTAATTTTGCAAAAATTTTAGTTTAATGGACACTGCGTTGTAAATTAAAAGCACTTAACATAGTTATTCATTTCTGCGCGGTAGAAATAAATGGAACTTTTTAATGATTGAATTGACAATAAAAGAGTTTCAATTAACTTTGCGCAAAGCACGTTGTGCCGGAACTTTCTCTAATATATCACACAATTTCACCAACTAAAAATAAAACTACAGATATAACCTGAGCTTTATTAGTGGAAATAAATCATTACGTGCGTCACATTCAAGCACACGAAATTTTCCAATTAAACTGCAACGCAAAACCTTTCATAAATCCATTTCAACTCATTTGGGAGAGAATATATTTCCAACTCGTTTGATGTTATTAGACGTTTTAACATTTCCGACACCTACTCTAATACGGAGTACCACTGATAATAACCTGCCTAAAACTTAACACCGCTTTTCTCTCTCACCTTTCGCATTGAATGCGAATTAAATGAAAAGTTTGGCTTTAGCACGAGAAACACGCCTAAGCTAAGTAAATTGGCAAGTAAGAGCTCGCTAAATACATAATCAGATGTAAAGTGAACCCACATAAAAATTTATACAAGGAGCAACCAGATGTTGTACCGTGATTTTTTATTATTACTCGTACGGGTTTTCCCCTTGTTTATGAAAACCTGAAAGAAAGTGTGTTTAATTATTTTTGACGTAAAAGAGGTTGCGTGCTTTCTTATCTCTTGACAAAGAGTAAGTAACTCAAATTTTCTTTAATTAAATGTGTGGGCATTATAACTGTGAAACTCTAATTACTGATAATTTCTTTATAATGGTTTATAATTTTTACCAACACGTAGCAAAATTGGAAACATTTATTAGTTTACTTTATTTGACAATCACTGCTAGGTAATCATTAGTATAATTTGTGAATTATTTTTGAAAAGATAGATTCGTACTTTAAAATATTTCAAAATATTTTAGTTTCGTTATTTACTTATTAAACCATTGCTTTAACAAAAAAATTGTTCGTTTAACTTGGGACATCCTGTACCTTGGCCAATTTGTTTAGTTGATTTGTGGAGACTTCGATGGTCGTTTCCAGCTATATCGCCACATTGACGGTAGACGGTTGATATTACCCAGGCGCTACCAGTTATGCGCGTTTAATGGGTTTGAGGCTGGTTTACGACATATATTGCGATGCTATCTGTGAAGTAGGATGCATGCAAGCAAACCTTTCAGGTTAGATCGTTTCTGTTGCATAAACAAGATCGAAAGATTTATGCACTTGGCATGGAATTTTAACGCCTGCGACTGCCATAGCACGAGCACGAATCTCATTTTTGGGTGGATAATAAATATTAATTTTTTGCAACAAATTTTTACATGCTTGTGAGTAGGCAGGATCCGAGTTATAATTTTAGTAAATGCTGGTAATAAATATGACGCGGTATCTATATTTTGGCCCTGCAGCCTGCAGGAATAAAAAGAATCGATGAACTTGCCAGAGAAAACACATTCGTTACAATTTCACTTAAAAAAGGGCAATGAATTATCACATGTGACCCGATTCATGTGTGCATACCCTCGAATCGGGCAACTACAGAATCGGACTGTTGATGAATGGGTTATATAGGGCGACCCACCACGTTGGGGATAAATACACTTGTCAAAATTTCAATTTCCACCGAATCGGTATGTTCGTCTCAACTTAATAATAAATGATAGGCTATCACGTCGCACACACCATACTCCAACTTAATGTCTCTTCGATTCACATTCTACCCATCTTTGCTTAGAAAAATATTCAACTAAAGAAAACACTTAATTGATTTAAAACCCAGCATTTTTCCCTTGAACTACCACAGTTCTACTCCACATTCTCTCTTGAAATAGATTAGTTATAAATAGATTTACTACTCGTTCGAATGGAAAAGAGTCTTACCTCAAGAATAAAGTGGGAATCTTTCTTAAACTCCACATGTGACTCGCATTCATCATACGTGTGAACAGACTATTAACTTTTTTTACGATTTCGTTGAAAGCAACTTTTTGTATAGTGCGACAAACATGACTATTTTCTTTTAGCATTAAACAGCCGTATCTAATAATTTTGTAAAAATTAGGTAAAACACGAGAAAACGGTTACCATTAAATGTGTTTAATGAGACATGAAAATTATTCGGCAATATTTAAATATTTTATTCCATGTTTTGACGTATGAAATTAATGTAGCGGCTCAATGCGACGTTGGGTTAACTTAAAATCTTGTTATAATCCGATTTTCGTATCTTGGAAAGAAATTAAGTACATCTGTTGAAGCAATTATCATAAATCGTTAAAACTGCCCTCCGTTACATTTCTACCCCACTGAACGTAATAAAAAAATATCATCGCATGCAACCTATGTCTTTAAAAAGCTTTTCTGTTGACAGACCAAACAGTGTACTATGCGGTTCCCTTTATCGTTGAGCCAAACCTCTTATAAATGAGTCGGAGGAACACACTGTTACAAAAGTAATGTTTTGATAAATACTTTTTCATTCCCTCGTATATTTATTTGCCTAAGGTGCCACAAATTAGCTCCTTAGTCAGCCGACCAGCCATATGTCGATTGTGCTCCAGGTTACGTTCAGTTTTCTTGTTCCCTATGTCATTATGTAATTACGAAATATTATTTAAGTCGAATCAGAACACCACATCAAAAATTTGAATTCATTATTTAGCATATGCGCTTACAGCGAGGTATTTTATCCGCAGTTTAAAACGCAACCAGTTTTCATATTTTATTGCTATTGTATTGCTTAATAAATACGATTATTTGAGCTTTCATTATAGTTAATGAACTCTCGCCCACCGCATTTTCGCTTTGGAGGCATTTTCTTAAACTGTACGTAAAACGAAAATAAAGACAACTTTAAAGAAATAAGATTCATTCCCCTAATCCGATTTGAAAAATACTGTTTTTTATGCTTCGTAAGCACGGATTTTATTATTTTTATGCCCGCATGCTTAAACATCCATTTAAATTAGATTTTCAAATGAATTTCGTGCAATGCGCAAATACGAAAAACTGACTTAAATTAATGTCCAAGTATAGAAATGGAAGAAAAATCTGAATGCCAGGCTATAATGCGAGGAAGCCGCTTTGGGAGCCGAGAGGTCAGTGTCTTAAGTCCCTGAGGACACTAATGTCTTCTGAATGTTAATCACTGTCTTGCATCTCTCTCGTAAATAACCAAAGGACCGCAGGCGTGGCATTTTGTTGCAGGAGGAAATTATGAAATTACGAGGGCCATCGAAAAATTTAGTATGTAGTTCAAGTTTAAATACATCTTGCCATTCAAGGCAATAACTAACATTATAATTATTAGCTCTATACGAGTGTTTCCTTTAAGGAGCATAAAATTACCCGTAATGGCTCATAAAGTTTTATTGACAGCGGCGGCAGTAATAATTTAAAATGCGTATTAACTTATGCAAATTGAGACTATGTCGAGAATCTTAAGTGAAAATCAAGTCAATTTTAATTATATATTGGTGCATTGTGTGTCCATCCGAGAAATTATTACTTGCGCAATTTCTATACACAATGTGCGCTCGGAATTTAACAAAGCACCAACTATAAGAAGTGGAACGTCAACATGGCGGTTCTGCCGCATTGGCGGCCGAATGCATAAGCTAAACAGCCGTATTTAAGATACAATTGATGACTGCGGCGAATAAATAACACTAACTTTATCTTATAAACCTGAATGGGTCGGTCTGAATATAGTGCAAGCATTACAGTTTATGCTCCCGACAAATACACCTATAGGTAATACGTATTTACCATCATAATTATAATTAGTTCGGTAAAGCCAGAACGTCTAATTTCGCGCGTTATGTGCAAGAAACCAGATGACACCGCAAGACAGTGTGTTTTGTCTCAAAACTCCAATAACTATAGTTGTGACTATTATGAACCAATTGTTGGTCTTCTAAAATAATTTGAATATTTGACTAAAAAACAGTGAGAAAAATATGTATTGTTTCCAATGACAATTTTGTGCTCTATTGGCTTTGTAATGAGTGCGGTCTGTGCTAACAATATGTATCATCGGATAATTTTACGCTTATATCCCCTTGATGTTAATTGATTACATAACAATGTTTGTTCTAATTATAGGGACACTATGTTTTGCGATGTTGTTGTAAGTAACTTACCACTTTAAATTCATAGCGTGGAAAAACTCTAGTTCAGTCCACTGCAGCTAATAATTTCATGTTCATTAAGTATTAGTTAATCAAATGCTCCCACTTGACAATAGTTAATGTGGTATTAATGTGGTGGAAAAGTTGTTAATTGTTTAAAGGAAGTAAAATGGAATATGTACATGCTCTTATTTTTAAACTTTTTGTTGTATTTTCCTCCGACTCTCATTATAATCCCATCAAAATATAATCTGTCAGCTTTTATGTTCAGACAGTTTCTAACTTTTCCTAATACCTGCGTTGACAAAAAATTTCTACAAATTAATTGAGATCTTGAGTTACAATAATGACTAGTGCCAAGCCACTTATTGTAACTGCCAGGAAATTAACTACGTGTAAACTAATTGTAATTTTACACAGTAACAAGTCACATCGTTATTTCAAACCCTTTTTTATATTCATTAGACTTAAGTTTTCTCATCCAAAACCACTATTTTGTTTAACGCTATTGTTTCTTCACCATATTTGCGTTAATTAACTTTTCCGTGAATCCAGTTTGGAATTATTTTTCCAGTATTTTAAAGTCAAATATCAACTTGACTAAAATTCGTATTTACAACACTTGTACCATCTTTTCTAAATCTATCTTTAGTTTCTTTGCCACAAATTGTAATTTAACATTCATTATCATTAATAAATGATTTTTTATGTTCAAACTCGATAATTTTGTTTTGTACCTGTAGGTATTACAATCCGGCGTTATTTTGCTGTTTGTCGCATGTAAAATATGTATTACAGCTAATGTACTATATTTTGGTTGTGTTCTATAAAGTGACTGCTTATGGTATTACCATATTTTGTCAATAAAAACTTTTTATGATTTAGATTACATTTTAATGTAAAATGTAAATGGAAATTTCTTTTTTTATAGATTTCATGAAACTTAAATCGCATAACATTAAATTAAAAATCACTATAAACGATCGGTATAGAATAAAAAAAGTGAATTTATGTTTTTTGGTGGGAAAATGATCATCGATTTTTCATCACGTACAGTTTAAAAAAAAATCTGAGATGCTATAACATAAAAGTTTTGTGCTTCTACTGCTTTTACTGGTTCTCTTTATCTCCTGTATATACGAGGGCAATATTATTGTATACTTGACTTAGAGGTCAAAACTTTTTTCCTGCGTGTTTTTAAAGTTCTTCACCATCATTAGTGTGTCAACATTTTAGGAGACTATGTTAAAAAATAAAAAATTCACCCAAGTCGTATACTTTTGTCAAGCCAAGCACTTTTGAACTATTGTATCTTCTGACACTACTCAGACATCATGCCTTCTTTTAAAACGTTTTTTTTATGATCTCATTTTTGTCATCTCAATATTAGTTGAAACACAGTTGAAACGGATGTTCTTTAAAAAAATGTTACGTCCTTACTGGAATTACTATTATACACTTACTTACTACTAACTATACCTACTTATTTAACAGATTTTGAAAAAAAATAAATGCGTGAAAAAAAGTTAGCAAACCAAAACACATAAAATCCACTTGTATGCAGATTTTGAATGCAAACCGGTGTTCTCAAGATGTTTAGTCCTTTAATGATAACAATAATTTTATAGCTGAAAAGTAAAAAAAGTACCGGTTCTTGAATTATAAAATTAGTACAAAACCCGTCTGTCAAGCGATATTTTACTGGACTCGTGATTAGCAGGACTCGTCCTTGCATCTATTTGCTTACTGGTCTAGTAAACCCTCACTTTCTAGACTAGTTACGTACCTTATAAGTAATAACTATTAACTACTAGTAAAGCTGAAATTAACTTTATCCTCCTTTGAGGTTTTAAAGTGTTGCTTTAACAAGTGGATAATAGAAAAATTCTTAAGATTACGTATAAAATACGAGTATACAGGGTGATTCTTAAATAGACCGACAAAATTTTATCACAGTCTTCCAAGGATAAGTAGAGATGATTTGTATCATTTTTATGTTTTTATTTTATAGGGGTAGAAACCCCTAAATCCGTGCCACTTACGACGCTCATGAGTTCAAATTAGTTGTTTTGGAAAAAATGTGCTCGTTTTCATCATGAATATCGATAATAAACAGTGATCATTGTTGCATTGATCAAGTACATTGTCATCAGATGATTATCATGCTTTCCACTAACTGTGCTAATACTATTTACAAACACATCAGTGGCGTACGCTTTATATCCAACATAACTTTAAAAATTTTTTTTCGAAAACGGTTATACAAGGAATTTTTTTACTATTTTATCCAGCATGTACTCATTTGACACTACCATGGGTAGAATTTTGTCGGTCTATTTAAGAATCACGCGTATAATACAGATGATGAATAATGAGTGATATTTAGAAGTCTGGTGTTGTGTATGTGAGGTATTGCTCCCACTCTGTTATACATTTCTGCAACTGCCTTATAAAATGCCAGGAAGTCGTTACTCATAAACAATAATTGCATTAAAATTGCTCTGGGGGCGAATTGCGTGATCAGTGCGCATATTATTAGAACTGTGGCACATGAGACGGTTACGTAGGTGGTTTATGATCACAATGCATCAAGGATGTACGGTATGTGCTGTTCCACTCACACCGCAAATGGCAAGTGAGATCTTCCATCGGTGCCGACGTTATATCAGCGACTCATCCGGCCATTTCTACTTATCTTTAAGACAAATGCGACCATTACACTGTTAGCCTGCTACTTGAACAACCTCCGAATGAGGTAGTATTAAGTTTTTTTGGAGACTTTTAACGCCTTAGACCATCGAAATGTAGCACACTCTTTGTTAAAATAATGTGAACCTATCACTTCCGAATCGATATTCAATCAGGCATAAACAAACAACATTTGCCGACCATCCTGGGAGACGGTATATAAAGATATCGAACGCTGCCGCGAATCCCTCATAACTGATTATTCTCCAGAGAGAGTCTAACACCATTTTATCCTTTTCGCCATCATTGTTGGAACCTATTAGTTTTTGTCGCAGAGTGTTTTTGGCAAATTAATCGATATTTACTGAAACGGAGCAGTCGTGAAAGGGCTCTCATTGTTTAAATGTCAACGAAGAACAATATGCACTGGAAAGGGTGATAAGAATTTAAAAGGGGACCCACACAAATAAACCGGGCCGTCCTGTCATTCTTTTGCTAAGCCACATGGCAATCCAAAGCTCAATCAAATTCAAGTGATTAAGAATCGAAGCAACAAAATAAAAGTTTAAAGGCCACAAAACACCATTCTTATCTATATAACGCTTCTTCGCATGGCATTCAGGAGATTCCGATGGCTGAGGTACTTTTCGTTTATGTGTCGAGTTATAGGTAAGAAATTCAACGTTATTGCCGCAATTCCGTCCGTTCCTTAGCTTCACTCGCAGAGGCCACCACTATTTCCTATATTAAGACGTGATCAAAATTCTCGACCCTATTTTATTGGCAATCCAGCCGCTTTTATGAAAATAACGCCAGTAAATAAATGCTTGAATTTATTTGAATAAATAAGACGAATTCCAATTTACCCAAAACCCAAACCTAAGGAATTTTAACTCACGACGCGAGATGCAATCAACAGAAAAACTGCAGAAATTAAATGCAAAATCACAAGTTTTCAATTTAGAAACTTGCAAGCTAAGTAAGCTTAGAATACCGGAACTAACTCTGAACTAAACAGAGTTGCTTTACTGACATAAAAACTGTGCAACGAAAATCAATAAAACATTATTTTAACTAATTGCTCAGCCCGTAAATAAGGGCTTACTTATTTAATGTAATTTATACGCAGGATCAGCATTACTAATAAGAAGCAGGTACAGTCTTTGTCCTCGCACTCCAGCTGACTCACTCGTTTAAAAATGCAGCATTTAAGTTTTTTAAACAATTCATAATTTGCAATATAAATCGTGTGTTGGCAGTTGTATTAGTTAAGAACAGTGCGAGTCCTTTCACGCTGTCGCTCATTTGCAGTCCATGAGTGCCTCCAATTTCTTATGGTTGGAATTGGAAGTATTCAATATAACTGATTGCTTTAAAAGCACATGGGCATTTTCTACGTTCTTCCCTACAAATGCTTCGGAACATCGATCATGCATAGAAATAGTGGAGAGGGTCCTTTATTTTATTAACCGCAAAATTGACTTATCCTAGACCCCAACGGCGTGACGCGACCAAATTACTAAACATACAAAGGATCTTGGCGTTGGCATCGATTCGAATAAACTTGTAATTTTATTAGACGACCCTGTAGGGTGATGATATCCGAATTAACGAAAGCAATAACGGGAGAGAAATATTAAATCAAAAACGTCTGACGAAGTCAATTTTTCTTCACGAAAGATGATTTCTCTCTAGATTGGGTTAATGTAAACCCTGTAGTACAACGTTATAGCTTTGTGTGTTTGACTCTGATCAGGATATGGTCATTTTCGATGCAAACGTAAGCAGGTATATACAGTTTAATTGGGAAATAGTTTGCAGACATGGCATCTGGTAAACAGGAATATTGAATACATCGGCGGTAAGATTGCATTATTAATTACATTCTGATCGTAGTTTCATTCGTGCTACACATTGTCTAGATATGAAACAATTCCGAATCGTTTTCGATTAAATTTATTTCGCAGGTCAAAGAAAATTACTTCTTCACATAAAAGTTTTAATGTTTTCAGATTTTCAGTTATTATTAAATATGTGTTAAACAAAAAATCATATAGAGAAGTTACCCTGTAGCACTTTTATATCTCGGGTATTATTATCCTTTTTCATAAATAAATAAGTCCATTCAACTACAGTTAGTAAACGACGAAACAATTCTAAAATATCCTTTAAAATAAAACTAGGTTTTCCATTTGATACTTACTAATTCATGACACTATTTGCTCTATTATTTATGAGTCCGGCAGAGATAGTTTAATCCTTTTTTAATGTGGCAATCCTACAGTAATTTTTACTCTAATGACAATAATAAGCGATCACTTTAGAATTTGTATTTTCTATTCTTTTTTAAACGACAAATAAATAACTTTGTTTTTGATCATTTTTAAATATAAAACGGTGAAATGATCATGAATGAGGCTTGATAGAGCGGATATAATGTGTTGTTGAGCTCTAGTTACAGGGAAGCGTTTTACGCTGTTTCTTTAATTTACGCTCCCATAAAGTGGTTGTACAAGCAAGATTGTTAAATTTTATGAAATCGTTCTCTGCAACAATCTCGGAGATAATCGCTCCTGGTAGTGAAGATTCATAACAACAAAGTATAATAAAAACACAACTGGTGTTCTTCTTTAAAGCCAAGAACTAAACCAATTTAAATTTAGATGCTGGTCTGCAGTAACTATCTATCATAAATGCAGAACTGTTTTGGCCAGGGTTGGCGAGAGTACATACTGAATTATGAGCGACAAAGTTTGTAAAAACAAAAGAGCAATGCTAAAATATTATCCATCACAACATGCTTTTGTAATAATGTAATGTGTAAAACATTCAGCTGCAAAACAAATAAAAACAACACACTGGAATGATGAGAAAACAGAGCTGTTTTCATATGTGATTAGTTCCGCTGTTTTCAATTATAAATTATCTGATGATTTTCTAACGAGACACTTTGCAGCAGATCACTAATCAGTTAGATTAAAAAACGCTAATATGAAACCTTTTTCAGAGTAAAACGGAAACGAAATAAATTGATGGCAATTCCCAATAGCAATCTCGAACAAAAATAAAATCTAACGACCAAGTTAGGAAGCTCTTTACAAGATGTTCTTTATCTGAAAATAATGATTTTATCGATTCTCTTATACTATATAAGATGAAATCAGCTATTTACAAATGAGATCTCCTTAATTCTGCTTTTTTAATTACTGACTTTTTGATTTATTTCAATCCTAATTTGACGTATGGAGTTTCCAAAAGAAATTAATGCAATTAGAGCACACAAACGACTCGTTGGGTAACAAAGTATAATATTTGGGGACTTGATCAATGGTGGTTTCACAAAATTAGATTATTTTTGATATGGTTAGTATTGCGGCTGCATCATACCGTGACTCCCAGGAGAGCACTGTATGTGCTTACGTAAGCATTTTATTTAATTTCCAGACAAACTATGTTGGAAAAAATTGCACAAAATTGCCAGCAATTATATGATATTTTGATTTTGAATAATGTCTGGTATTCGTTACAAAATCACATTCAAACGATTCAAATGTGCTTTATAATTGATGAAAATAATGAAGTTCTTTGTCGTAATTGTTGAAAGAAAGAATGGAATAAAACTGTTGACATTAGATGTTATTACTTTCAGTACACATTAAATTATATTGTCTTTTCAAATGGTAAACATGTTAAAATTTATTAGGTGAAGTTTGCTTTACGACAGGGTATTACTCCTCACCATGAATAAGTAATTCCAGTAGACCAACGTCTAAATGTCAGAAACGATTCTAAAATATCTTTTAAAATAAAATTGGCTTTTCCATTTGGATACTTATTAATTCATAAGACAGAGTGCTATATTATTTATAAGCACGACAAAAAGGATAGTGTAATGCTTTTTTAATGTGATTATTTACTACAGGAATTTGATCCACAATAAACACCACTATTGACGAATACTTACTGTTGTTTTTATCTAATTACTTTCATTCCATGAGAAAACATAATGTTATTAATGATACATGACTTTTGTTGTATATAATTTAACTCGCATGTTTTACTGCTTTTTTAGTTCTAATCTGAGGAAAGCATCTCAAGTAGCAGTTATGGTATAATTTATATCTTGCGTCGATTGTACGATTGATTTCTCTATGTTGATAAAGTAGTTTCCACTGTAGTTTTTTCCCCTTCAATTTTATTAGAAGCGTCGGCCTAAAATGCTTCGGCTCCCCCCTGATTGGAAATGGTTATCTAGCCATAAATAACAAAAACTGTATCAAAACACGTTTCTCTATATCAGTATTTCATATTACATAATTGAACTGTGTAGAAACGACGTTTAGCATTTAACCACCCAAAGCGTTGAATTTTAATGAATCAAACATTCACTGTATTGTTTTTAATTATTAAACTATAGAACTATTATCATCAGTTTGAAATGAAATGTAGCAATTTAGATTCCCTCAACTTCAACCTTCTACCTTACAAATAAGGATAATAAACAGATAAATGGAGAGGCATGTGCAGCTCTAACAAGTCAATTAAACTAATGTCACGATATGCAGAGAATGAGGAAAATTTAAATAACACGAAGAAGTCAGAACGAAATTCTGGTAAGTACCATAATTCTAAAAGAACATGAAGTGACTGAATCAGCATTTTCCCTATCATTTTACTGTTGCATTATTTAGCACGGTAACACGACTTTTAATTTTTTGTATAAACATTTTGCGGCTTTTATTAGGATAAAAGAAATGTGTAACAAACAGAATTAAATTTGCATATAGTGTCTATTATTATCTGCAAATATCTATGGGAAATGGGAAAAAAATGCAAATCTGATACAGTTTTAATTGCAGTTTTAATGGCAATACAAGCGAATGAGAAATCCTTCGTTGGGATATGTATATGTGTTACTATAGAAGGCCTTTTAGCACAAAAGGTTGTGAAATCTAGCTATTATAGAACTAAATAATTCAAACACCTTAATCCATTAACGGTATTATAATTGTTAGAAACAGAGCACGAACTTGCTTTAGAGTTTCAACCAAAACTTGTGAAGCGTTTTATGTGGCATATAATACCGCTTTATGATGCCTCCAGAGACACTATAATTGGTAATAGAGTTAATAATTTAAAAGAATTGATAAAAAAGAATGTGTTCTACGAACACAATATTTTTTATGCCGGCATGTGTGCCGCCGTCGAAATATATTCGTCGGCCTTTAATTACCTGCTACTGTTTCTAAAGTTAAAAGACCAGCGTCAATTAAAATATTATACTTCATGCACGACGTTAATGCATCTTAATAACAGTCATTATGTGTATCTCGTTATCAACAGTAGATCTATCACATGTCTATAGATAAGTCAAGTCTCTATGCTAATGGATTCCTGGTGCTGACTGTCTAGATCCATTTACTTGCATTTTTTACCATTATAAATAATAGAGGAAGAGCGCCGTTAATAATTATTAATTAAAATTCCATAAAGTGTAGTTTAACATTAGCAGAGATGGTACATGTATATATACGGAGGGTGAAGTTGAATTTATATAAAAGAAAACGTGGTTATGACCAACTACTACAAACAAAGCTTTTATGTGATTCATAATAAAGACTGTACAAATGATATGAGAGAGTGACTTTTTCACAAAGCCATCCGATCCCTCTCCGTGGGCTGTTTTGTCATGGCGCGGCTATTGCATTATTAAAATGAACATCTGCGATAATTTTATTAATTTTTTTCCCAAATCTATTGATTTTTCAAATTCATTTGCCACCAAAATGAGCAATACATCAAGTGTGAATACGTACTATACTGAGCCGTTTGGAGACTGTAGCGACATATGTAACCGTTGTTAGGCGAGTTAATTAACTGATAAAGTCATTTAGTCTGGGAATGTGACGGTTTTTTATGGACAGTTTCTGGTAGTACATAATTGGTAAACCGCATGTGCATCTAGTAGATTAAAAAATCACATAGCTAGATATACATATGGCAATTTTTTTTTCAATTCTAGTTTCTAGACAGTTCATCAAATCAACACATATCAAAAACAGAGCAAAAGAAGCAAAAAATGCAAAAACTAATGATACGTAGTAAGTTCCTGTAAACTGAAATACATATTGTAAATTTGTGTATTGTGAGCCGACATCTGTTATCGACAAATATTGAACCTGCGTAACATTTTTAAATTATTTTGCAAAGCTGTGTTTATTCTCTACAATCGTATTACAAGAGAGGCAATTTCCTCCACTCGGCTCATTGTAGTGTGTTGTATACTGAAAACGATTGCTGAATATTTGTATTTAGTTTACATTTCGATCACGTCGTTCTGTTATAAATGGATGTTGTCAGGAATAGGATTTTATTAGATAATATGCTACCCAGTATAAAAGCCCTCCACCGAAATGGATCGTTAACTGATTAGGGATTAACATTTCTCCATCGAGAAACATGAGTGATAAAAAATTCCACATTAGCGCGAATAATGCTTTGGCACATTAATAATTCAGTGAAAACTCAACTATCGGAAAACTTACGGCAACCAACTGCATCAATTCCAATAAAGACGGAGCTTTACGATAAAGTTAAAATGACAGGCGGTCACCCAATCTCTTAGTGAAATTGAAATTAGATGAAACACTACTTTCATAAATATGCATCTTTGATTTTTTCCTCCTTCCTGGCAGAGCCGAGTTTGTGATGTGCCTACAGATATCTGCATTAATACCTGTAGTTAAAAACGCATCATGCATACACGAAGAAGTTATAGCGTGGTCACGAACTCTGCGACGTAAAAATGATTCGAACTGTTTTCAAGGTATTGAACACTTTATTACTGAAGTTAGTTTAATATTCGCACAAATATTCGGTCGAGGGGAATATCCACCGCAGAGTAAAAAGGGGTCCGACTTCGGTATTTTAATCCAGTGAATTGAATCCAAAGGGTGCATTATTATATTAAAATCCACCACAGCCAGATGCTTACTATTAAACTATTAACAAATTCCATATTCATAACCGGCGTGACTCATACGTATAAATTATGTCTCGTGTAGAAAAATCATGCATTTTTCAACAACTTTAAAATGGAGTTTTATTTTAATAAGATAACGATAACGACAAATTTCTAATCAGTCGATCCACTCCACCTCGGCGTAACGCAGTGTTGTTTGAAAAACAACATTTCATTTATTCATCAGCTATTTAGTGAAAATTGGTTGTAGAGACGCAATAAGTTGAAAATAGTGTGGAACAGCACACATGTCTTCATCATTTATAATTTCCCGGTTACACCATTTTTAATGCAATAAAAGATTGGGCCTAACCATGTAAATTTCTCATTAAAACTTTTATGAAGAGACCATCTGTTGATAAATTATTGAAGAAGGGATCCGACTTCAGGCCGTGACGGGCGATTTTTACCTGATATTTTGCGTCCTCTATTTTTTGCCCTGAACTCATCACCTTAACTTTCAACATTTAATTTAGAGCTTTTTTGAGTTGAGTAGAATTTTTTTTATGAATTATAACTTACGTAGAGATTTGGGTTGGCTAATTAATTCTTTAATCAGGTTTTTCCACAGAAATATTGAGATTGATGTTTGGACATTTTTCATTAAAAACATTGCAGCAGTTTGCTTTGTTTAAAATGCTGGTCATGTTTAATCGCTTTATCAAATAAATAATAAGTGAATACGCGTAAAACGAGGGTGAAATATGCCGTGTAATTCTATTTGTACATACGGGGTACAGTTACAAATGTTGCAAACTCATTCTTCCAAATCACATACCAGTCGATCTTCAAAATCGATGCCAAGTCGCTTGCTAAAATTTTAACGCTCTTGTTCCGTATTTTGTTGTACTAAATGTAGCGAAGGTTTTGTAAGTCTTTTCTTTGCATCAAACATGTTTTGTGAGAAGTGACACAACTAAGATTCAATGCTGCTGGGGCTGTCATAACACAGCCCTCCCATTTTGGTGTCGGGTTATTAAATTTGACGGCCGCACCGGATGCGGTTCTCCGTTCCGGAACTCGTTCGAAGTTGGGCGTCGATGGGCGGGAACTCCTCTTCGATTGTTTGTTTACATTTATATTATGGGTCTATTCACTCCTTAACAATGGCTACAAAAACTACGTACTTCTACAGTGAATAAAATGGCGGTGAAGTGATCTCGAAAAAAGTTGCTCTGGTTTTTACAATGATTAATTTCCTAGGCCTAGACAAGGTGAGCGAATGTCTACCAAAACCCTGGCGGAAAATATTTTTCGCAAATACGATTTTGTTTTGTTGGAGATGAAAGAGTCCATCCAATAACAGCGGCTTCCTTTTTCTTATTTCATTGTAAATTATTAAAACGGTATCAAACCGGATGCAGTATAATCGAAATAATAGAATGTATAACTCAGGATTTATTCAAATTTTCTTTCCAATTTTGCTAAAGTATAATTTACTTGATACGCACGTGTTTCCTAATTCATTTCCCATGCTATTGTATCAAAATTTATGGTTTGCATCTAAATAAGAAAACTCAAGAGCCATCAGTATTTTTCTCTACCACGAGTCAGAGCATTATGCTACGTACAAAGAATTCATAAATAATAAATTTTATTTAAAATGCAATTATTAACAATTGCGTGTTGTTTGGGCGGCAATAGCTAATTTTACAGCCGCCTACAGGTCGTATAAGGAGCACCAAGACGGTGAAAAAATCGGATAAGAAAGCGTCAAAAAAGCGTCGGACATTGAATGATAGATGGACTGGGTTGAGCTCGGGAATAACCGCTGAAAGAACACATTTGCGCGACTAACTTTTTTTCTTTTACATAAGTTCAAAAACCGAAAAAATGTGTCTTTGATGTTCTCCAAACGTTCGCACAACTCGTCTGGCATGCCTTTTGATTCGTTTATAATGTTTTTAACTCATTCGAAAAACAATGCAGGTATTCGACTAGGTATGAATGCCTAACTTTTTTGAGGAAAGAATGTTTTACACAGACGAAAAATTCACGACATTAAAATCATTTCGGCAAAGATGTTTTATCCCAACATATTTTCTATTTAAATATAAATCCTGCGTTATTTGTGCAGGAAGCAACGACCTATATTTGAAAAGATCGATTCGAGTTGTGATTATGTCACGAAACAGTTAATAATAGAGGTTACAAATCACTTTACAGAAGGAAATTATCAGTTGAAACTTCGTTTATTATTAATTTGCTCCACAATGACGGCCAGGAACCAAATTATTTTTAAGGAAAATGGAGTTGGACTATAACTACTATTACCATAAAACTATTTTAGGGAGTTATTTGGCAAGCTCATCGAAACATTTCCGTGTCCGTTTCCTTCGACAAACATTAATAAAACGACGCCTTAATAGACACGCACGTGCAATCCCTTCTTGTCACACATATCATAATTATGTTCTTGGTTTCAACAAAAAAAAGCACAGAAAACATAAAAAGAACACAACTTTGTTCGGACTAATCTCAATATTTACAAATTGTTCTATTTGGAACATTCTATAACAATCTATAATGCGAAATGATTTACATTCCCAACGGGAAACTTATACGGTGCTATGAATAAAACCCAAATTACATAACTTAGCTGAAAGCCAGTTACGCTTCTGCAATAAACAGTTAGGTATCTCTTGTTCAAAGTAGTTAAGCAGATACACTGTATGTATAAGTTTTAGAATCGATTAGGTTTGTAAACTATTTAATGAGTTTTATATTGATTGCAGTTTTATTAGTCAATCAATAATTAATTACTCTTCTAATGATAGCACAGAATCATCAAGGTAATTAGAGAGCAACTCTTGCACATAATTTATATTAAACAAAAGCTTTCCAGTCTAATAATAATTATTTCAAACGTCGTTTTGGGGTACTCATTAAAATTTAACTTAATTTAAACGTCCAAATCAAAAAGTGGCGTAATTATTATTCATTTATTATTGAAACGAAAACTTTAGTTCAGAATAAATTTAATGCCGCCTTCTGATAGCACGAAGACGTTTGGAATGGAAATATCTCGTCAATGTATTATTATTGTAGGTATAAGTTGGAATGTTTGTCACCATTAGCGTCGTCTTGCATTAGACAGAGGAGATAGCTAATGCGCTTATATTGACACAACATAATAGAGCTGAATTCATTTCACTCAATCTTTCATATAATGGAGAAAGTTTCTGAAGCAACTAATTTCCAAATAGAGCTTTGAAAGGCTGGAATTAAGATACTACAGAAAAAAACGAGTATTTTTTGACACCCTTAACGTATTACAACAATAAATATGAATTCCGTGTTTAACTGTTAATCTTATTAACAAGTACTGAGTACAATTGTTTAATTATCTCGGTTGTTTCGCTTGCTATAATGTTGCTCTGAATGCAGTTTGGGTACAATTGCGTTATGTGGAGGAAACATTCTCAATTGTTTATATGCAAGGCTCTGTAATCAATTACAACACTGCAAGTGCATTAGCAAGATGATTGTTTGCATGTACGCTTGTTAAAATATTGTCCACAAATTTTTGTTGAAAACTGTGGACTACAATTGGTTTCCAGTATATCGATATTCAATATTCACAAAGAGAACGGAAATAATCCACTTCAATATAATGGTAAAAGTTGCTCATTAAAAATTAATAAATTTCTAAAAGGCTTATAAATGAACTAGTAATCTTTCTTTGAATTTTATCAGGTCGATGTTAAATAATTAAAGAGCTGTTTTATGCCATTTAGGGAAGATAAATCTCGCGCCGAATTTAATCAAATATTTATTAAAGTATTTAAATATTTATTGCAAATGACATTAACAAATGCACCCTAACAAAGCAGGATACCGTTGGTTTTAATTTCGCTTTATCTTTTAGTAATGGACAGTACAAAAGACAAAAGAATCAATTCATTCGCTGTCCGTTGAGTAATAATTCACGATGCAGGATGCAGGCCCATATATTTTGTATTATTTTAAGCTGAAGTTTTATTTCAAGAAGCGAAAATGCAATTCAAAATTAATCTTCGTTCTACACAATTGATCTAAAACCTGCATAGCGTTAAACAGCTTAATAAGTAATTTAACCAAATAATCTCATTTAGCTACAATGTAACAGAAGTGTTAAACGACAGATATTTATGGAATACATGAATTATTTTGCTTAACAAAGTGATGTTGCATGTGGCTAATCCGATGTTATCAAACTAGATACTCTGGATAACATTTAATAATTCACAAGCTCAGTGTATACTTGTCATTTTGCATACATAGATAGCAAAGTGCTCCAGCTTGAAAACCGCTTCAAAAATAGGGCCCCATTAACTGTGATAATGTATTTATTTAAATGACAACAATAAGTGTGTAGAATCATGATGTAAATTGATTCATGATCTATTATTCGCGATGCAAATGCTGTCACCACTAATTTAACTCTAGGTCAAGTAAGGGAGGTTTGATTATTCATGAAGGTGATGCTTCCCATTATTGATGGCAGTTTTGTTGGTTTATTACGCGTTTTCACAGTTGTAATAAATGCCTGCGTACATTACTTAGGATTAAAGGACCACTTGGAAATTCTGAATTAAATTCGTTTCGGATAAATTAAGCAAATATGTAGTACACTAATAAAATATTCATATACTCAAAAAGGTAGCACATTAACTCACTTAAAGCTTCTGCTTGCTTATATTGCCAAGTTTAAAGTGACGGTTGGATCCACTTTCCAATTAAGTTTAGAACCAATCAGAGTGGGTATAACAATCATATGTATTAAAATTTCTTGCGAAAGTTACGAGTTGTTTCTCGCGGTTTCTTCCAATATCCTGATGGTTTTAAATTTATTAACTTTGCGTTCAAAAGTTCTCCACTCTTCAAATTTCCAACTCAACCAAAGTATTAAAATTTTGAATAAAAACTCATTAATGATTAAATTTTTACTTTCCTTAATCTTTGGAATACGTTCGCTAATTTTAAATTATACTGCCATTATTTTTTATGTCGAATTAAACAGTTACGTGAATGGTTTCATGTTGTTTAGAGATTAATTAAATATGCACACAGTTCGAGGTGGTGCATAATTTTTCACTATTAATTCTTTCAAATTACCCTTAGAAAACTTCATTCTGGCCTCTGTAACACGTTTTATACTAATGCAACAAAAATGATATGTGGGAGTAAATGTTCGGGAATCACGCTATTGTGGTAATTTCACCAAATCAGTAATTTTATGTGGCAAAAATTGGAAACGACCAAGTTTGACAAATCGCGTGCAATACTGCTGAAATGGGATTATAATTTCCGTTTAGACTTTTGAGAAATAATCCCATTTAAAGTGAAATATTTTTGGTGATCTGTCTGCACCCAAGTCTTTTATGTTTGGCATAACTGTAAGTAGTTATTTATGCTACTTTTTCATAATTTACTAAAAATTTGGGACACTATTTTTCACTGGTTTACTTGGTGTTAAGATGCTCAAAATGTGTCTTTCACACATGAGTTAGCGGAAACTCATAGTTAACGAAATCTTCATTACTTCAGCGGTAATTTCGTTAAAAATGTAATCTATTTTTAGCTCCGGAGTAATGGAAATTAAATCCTTTGAATGCGTGGATGTAGGTTCTTGTATCTAGCCTGAATTTAAAACTCATTTCGAAATAGTCTTAAATAAGGATGTTACATAAGCACGGAATACTTTTAATTATTTGCATAAATAACATGCGTTCTTTGTAAATGTGAACAATGTTGCAAACAGAGTTGTGCTCCCGGCTGACATCCAAACTAATTTCTCAATTTGAAACACATTTATTATGCAACATTACACACAGACTTACAACCGCATTGTTTCGGTGCTTTAACAGCATAAAACATTGGTGACTTTTCGATTTCTTAAAACAATATTTTATTTATCATTTACTGCCTGTCAGTTTAGCAGTGGATGAAATTATAAAGAAGTTGGAACGTGTTTGAGACCATATTTAACAGATGAAGTCCTTATCAATCCTGGGTCTTGACACCTTTTGCTCCAGAGGAAACGAATTCTTATAATTTGTCAATAAAGCTTGTCTCTTGTCTCGTCTCTATTTGTTTAAGGTGTCTACGCGCCTTCGTAAAAATCAATGCAGGCAGAAAAAATTATAAACTTGTTAATAACTGTATCACGGATAGTTTTGTGTAGGTAAAGTAAATTTGTTTAGGATGATTTGATTATGTAGATAGCTCCGGTAATTGAATACTATAGAACAATTATTATGATTCAGCATTCTGTGTAAATTATGGGATGTGCGGTGTAGATATCGTTTATCTAGACACAGAGAGATTAACACAAACATTTAAATTTTGTCCTCTCTTAAATTGTAGACAAAAATTCGAAATAATGTGTTTTCGGGGGATGCACGAGAGAGAACGAAAATAATCGTTATGTGGAAGTTGTAAAAGTAAACCGCTTAATCACCATACCTCAGTAATTGGGGTAAAATAGCGGAAGAAGTTAGTTACAGTTTTCCATGGTGCCGGTTGAACCAATTCGCATTAAAAGCTACGAACAAAATTAATATTTATGACCGCCGGTTTAGCAAAAATTTGCATTTCTACTACAACTAATTAACCACTTTGGGATAAAAATTTTGAAGATGCTTACTGATAAGTGAAGTTATATTATTGTGCCGTGGTTATTACCATAATTCGTAAATATTTCAACAATGGAATCGCATTTAAACAAACCATTGTGAAATTAACGACGATTTCAGTCAGAACTTAGATTATTTCCCCGCAAATGTAATAATGTTTGTTTACAACGTTCTTTCGATAATTATAGTTTGAAACAATAACCAAATATTACAAGGGTAATGAGGTTTTGATATTTCGGAGATCAATAAGATAAACTTATCGACTGAATAAAACCAAAACATATAAAAATGCAAAGCTTGTACCGGTTTTTTGTTCGTTTAGCACTTATTCAAATTATCACCAAATCCGTGAAATAATTTACACCTACACCTTACATATTATAGATTTTAAGCGACTATTTTTATAAATAACACTATTTAAAAAACGACATTTATGAGCGGTGAAAATAATGAACGTGGGTGTTTTGACGTTCCTCGCAGTCTTGGACATAAAATTCCGACGAAAACTATATCGAAAGAAAACTTCTGAAACCGGAAGTAACAAATGATCAGTCTGCAAGTGAGTTGCCATAAAGCTTATACAACAACAAAATTTATTACGAAATTCCAACATAAAAGTCATATTTCTCGAGTCTTCCCTGTAGATTTGTGCGTCCGGGTCGGATTCATTGACTGTAAAAAGATCTCGTAAAAAATATTTTCTAATCCGAAAATAATGGATTTTATAGACTCGATTTGTTTGGGGCGATTTAAAGGATAGATACTATAAATATTTATTCAAAAATTGAAATCCGCATCCGTTCGTCCAACGAGCAAAATTTGTTCCGGCCGTTAGTCTTTATAAAACTGGCAGTTTTCAGGTAATATCAATAATTCGAGTGCGGTTCAGGAGCAGTGCATGACGCCCGGGCCTCAGTCTGCAAATCGATAGAAAGGACACGGATCTCTATGCCCTGCTACGTGCTAATTGGAAACACGAGGAACCGCAGAATAACTATTGTCTGGTTCCATTTCGTTATTTAACGATCACGCTAATTACCAAAACTGCATTTAAATCAAACATTTATTTTCTGATAAAGCGTAATTGTATAAAAAATAGAGCTTTCAGCGGTGAAATTATATCGAAGCATACTTTATTTGCACCACTCAATAGAATTTTTAATTGCTCTCATTTGCTCGTTTTTATTACAACGTACAATTGATCCACATTTTTGATGCAAACGAACTTACCTGTTGTGCTGTCAAATAAATAAAATAATGCCTATTGCTAGATTTTGTTTATTAATGTTTATTTATAAAATATACACAAGTTATCTACACTGTACAAGAAATTTATCGTACTAAGGAAAGTCGAAATTAAATAACATACAAAAGAATAAAAATATAGCACCAGTCGAGACTACAAATATACACAAGATATTAAATTTACATATAAATACAAATACAACCCTCGTGAGGGGTTAAAGAAGAGTAAACTAACAACAATAGCAAAAACTGAGACGTCATTACCTAAAGGAAAGAAACATGAAAAGTGCTTATTACTACTTTCATCACAGACCTGTCGCGGCGTATTCAACTGTCCCATTCGGCATCCACTACCGCTACATTATTTTCCAGCAAAGCGATTTTTCCGTATCCGGAACTATTGCACTTGGATTAGTCGCTTTACTAAATACATTAATAGAAAAAGAGAGAAATCATTCAAAAACCACGTATGATCTGGCCGAACGGACTAGTAAATGTATGACTCAAATAATTCACAATAATGTCAATAAATAAAAAATTCAGCAGTCGTCGCTATCACCATGTACGATTTCAGGAATATAAAAATCAGTCATGAGGTCACTAAGTTAAATCACTAGGTTAGTGGTTGAACCAAATCAGCAAAACACAGAGCACTAACACAGTCTGGAAGGAATAACATCTACAAGCAGAGTTCACTCTACTCAATCCAAGCGATTCTTCAGCGGTTGGACTGCTGCTGCTACGCGAAACTTTGCTACGAGCTGCTCCTTCTATATGATTACCTTCCAATTCCATGACGGGCGTTCCTCCCGGCCAGCCTTCTGTGCTATACCTTTTGTAGCTGTTACATTGGTCTGCATTGTTACGGACGTATACTATCGTAATATTCGGGTAATGGAATTCCTTATCTGTGCCCTGAAAGAAAAGGACAAAAATATAACCATGCACTTACATTAACCTAAGTTAAATTTTTATTAAAACGAAACAATCTTTTAAGGACGATGTTTTTATTAAATAATCCTACCAGGCCAAATAATTTTCGTATTAGTACAAATCCCACCAATTTCAAACAAAATTGATTTAGCTCTTTAGCATCAAATCCCCATTTTATTGTAATACACAAATTCAGAATAATTACATTATAATAAAAATTTTATATTGCAAAGTATTAAAATTAAACCGCTTAACTATCAAGTGCATTTAAAGCATCAAAAAAGTTATTAGGTAATGTAACTACTTTTTAAAAATCTCTACCTAAAGACGAGGGGAGACGCTATAAAATTTTCCCTCTTTTCAATGAACCAAAGAATTTCTCCAAATTTGTTGCCGCCTTTTTTTTTAAGTACATATTATATACTCCTAAGTAAGACATTTAATAAAGAATTAAATTAAGTTACCTCAGTTATTTAAAAATATTTAGGTATAAATGCAATCCCCTCGGCTTAAGAAAGAAACATACATCATTTCTTTGAGAGAATTTATTTGTGCATTAAAACAAACAGATATAAATTAGGTAAATGAAAAAAGGTTGGGTATACATAAAAGGAATTTATAAATAACAAACAAAACTTTTCTGTGGATGTACCGTTCATAATAAGTGAAAAAGTCGTTCTGAAACTAATTACGAATTATTTTAATTTTCTTCCATGGTTTAATGATTTTTAATTTTACAACTGACTGCACTGTTACTGCACATAAGCGACGATAAAAAATGTTAATCCAGTGAGTTCGAAGTTGGTCATTATTTGTCGCATTTAGCAACAAATCTTTGTCGCTTCTGTTTAAATAATATTGAAAATATTTTTCTGATCAGTGATATAACGGAAGTCCATTGAAAGTATTTGATGATCAAGAACGTAACAATGCAACGTATCTGAATTCCCACGTCAAATTGCGATTTTTTATCTGTTGGCCATGCCTCTTTGAAAATAAATCGTAAAAATCATTGTATACAATAACTAGTTTTTTGCCTCACATAATATTTATTTATCTGTGAAGCAAATGATCTATAACGATTAAAATGAGCTGCCAGTGTTAAAAATATTCGCGTTTTGGTATCATTTTGAACGCTTAAAAGAAAAATCGTTGAGCTTGTCATGGTCGAGATTATAGCATCGCAGCGTTCCAATGAAATTACAAGACATTTGCGCTCCTGTTGTTATAACAAAACGCCGTTGTAAAACTTGTTAAGGAAATATCCTTTCCACGCAATTTCGTGCTTAAATCATCATTTTTATGAATCATCTTTCACTCACATAAACGCTTTGTGAACTTTTTTACCGTCTCCGGCATAAATCGATATCGGCAAAAAGGACTCGCAAATGTGATCTACTTAAATTTGAGTCGTCATTTTAATTTTACCGGAATATACGTAGCTATCGATTTCGCTTTAGGTCATACAAAGAAAGTTGTAAAAACTCACCGGCAATATCGTCGATTGCGCAGTCCGGCACAATGGCTTGAAGGAACCTTTCATCGTTGCTTCTTGAAAATTGTGAAAATGATTGTCCCAGTCATAAGACACCAACCTGGATTCTAAAGTCATCCCAGCTAACTCTGGAGGGGCGGCTATCCTCACTGGATTCGATCCCCTGTCAACAAAAATAATTAAATGTATCGCAAACTTGGTTTAATTCATAAAGTGTTGAAACGTGAAATGGCAAACACTCACGGGCTTAATTCTTGTATTCCCAAAGAATGCAGGACTGTCGGTAAGCTCGGCAAACTGTGACATGCCGCTAAAGACCTCTGTTTCGGATAATAAAGCCCCATAACAAGGCAGGTTTCTTCGCGACTTGTGAGTCCTCCTAGGGTGATGGCCGTCCGGCCCGAGCTGTTGTAAGTACATTCGGCAATTAAATGGTCACCCGGTAATATTTTGACGGGAATGCCAAGTCTGCGATACTCCTGGTAATCAGCATCGAGATTGTCATCCGCCGCAATGGGAGGCTGCTCCACATTGCCTCTAATGTGCTTCAAAGCAACCTGTCGTCCAATTCGGTGTGTTTTCATAACAACAGCGAACATGTTTATGCCATTATGGGGGAAAGCTTGTTTGGTGCACTCCGACACGCAATGTCCTGAAGAGACAACTCTTTGTTGTCCTGGCGGTATTATATGTCTCCAGTTCGGATCCATCCCTATTGATATAACGCCAGCGTCGTGCCGGCGTAATTCGGGAGTATAATACAACCTCAAGCCGGACCCGTCGAGAGACCCTAAACTGCCATCTGTGGGGCTGATGTAGTGCGTTTCCAGCAAGTAGTAGCGGGATGTGGCGGGTTCTAAGGGATAACCGGCTTCGGGTGGGAAACTAAAACCTTCAGAGCCTCTCGCCCAACTCGCAACGACCGTATTGCACGAAAGGGGCTGAGTGTTGGGCTCGTAGCACTGCCGGCCGGGGGTGTCGGCCAGTTGGGCGACCTGGGGGCTGTCCTGACACTCGTAGAGCACAACGTGTTGTAATCCGGTCGGGCCTTTGATTCCCTGAAGTGGCTCGTACTGGAAAAACATCATTTCAGCAACAACTGCTGAGCACCCATCGAAAGTTGGTAATAGACGTGGAACATCCATTGAAAATAGTGCACAAGATCTTAAAATTTGCAAATTATACTCATTATAAAGCCTAATTATTAAAGACTGTGATTCTGATGTCGTTGGTAACAAATATGCAATCTTAATTTAGCAACCTTGACTATCAAATTTAAATGGCAAATTGGCAAAGTTTTATATACTCAATTGTCGTTTACTTCCGACGGGCGATTGCTGGCAAAGCCGTCACATGTAACAGCTCCATATAACAAATCTCCAGGAATGCCAATAACCCAGTATATTTCTTTAACATTGATGTTTTCTTTAAAATCACAAAATCATCCAAAGTTATGAGTAAACTGCTTTTTTCTCAGGCTTTTATTAAAACAAAAAATAATTTGTATATGAATTTCATTCCTTGATATGAAAAATTATATTGTCTAAACCAGAGGTTCATGGCTTTTTTACCTGCCAAGTCTCTATCTTGCGAACGCTTGAATAAGTAAAAATCTATCCAAATTTTCCCTAAAAAAATTCCTCAATTTTGCAATTTCTGTCAATCAACAAATTTAAAAAATTAAATTCTCTAGAAAAGCCAGATTAACCGAAACAAACCAAAATATCTTAATTCAAAGCACACATGTAGGTACATGAATTTTTTTTATTGGAAGCAATACTAATCCTCTTTAAAAAATAAAGTAATAAGGCCAAAGAACTATTGCCTTAGAACTTATTTTGTAATTTTGTGTATCGGAAAAGAATTTGTTAAATAATTATTTTTTAAAGAAATTAAAAAAGGCGAATTATTATTAAGAAAAGGTAAATTGTTATACAGAAAATACATATTGTGCTTTGAATAGGGGAGTCGACTAAAAGAAGCTGAAAAATTAAATTTAGAACATGCTTTCGCAACATTTTAGATCGCTCAAATACAGAATAAATATAACTATTCTCTAAAGAAGCCAGATTGAACGAAAGAAGCCTAAGTAACTTATTTCTCAAAACATATTTTGCATTAATTGAACCTTTTTTTTATTTTGGGGGAAATTAAACTCGAACTGTATCGAGAAGTAAATAGACATTTCATTAAATAAGACACGTTTTTATTTAATTCAACAGAGAAAAGCCAATAATAAAAAAATGTTGGTTTGAACTAACATTATTAAAAACCTGCAATTTTTTAGATAAATTAGGTAGCTTTTTTACAAAAGATCGATTCTTTTTAAAAAGTATGATAAATCGAACAAAATGCTAAAACAAAAATGTAAATTTTAAAACCTACTTTGTGATGCTCTTCATCGATTTAATAATTCTCTTCCAATAAACAAATTTTGTTTATAAAAATAATACGTATGTGTGATTTCTGCTTAAATTTTTTAAGCCAAATTTTTGCATAAAATTTAAACTAAACCTCCAATGGTCCGCGGAACACAAGTTATTAAAACCGCTAGTCGAAACAGCAAGAATATAGCTAGCTATTCCACAGGTAAAATAGAATAGAAAGGCAAAATAGTTTTTTTGGCGTTACATTAAATTAGATTCAAGCACCAAAGTGATAGATATTCAAAGAAAAAATTTTTGTTTGCTCATTTTTCAATTTCGTTGGTTGCTTGTGCACCCTTTGAAAATTGAAAAAGTCGGCGCCCAAGTACCAAAATAAATTCTAAAAAACCGATGCAATAAATCAAAAGTTTTCAAATCTCGTGGTGTAACAATTTTAACAGAAACATCAAGCGATAAGAACATCTGATTGCCTCTTCCATCCTCTTTGAGAAAGAATGGACGGAAGGAAAATATTTACGTAAATGTCTTAGAGTGGGGTTGCTAGTTGCTTTAATGTCAGTCTAAGGAGATCAATATTTGAATATTACCGAGCCCTTCATATCTTTTGAACTCGCACCCCATTTACAATAAGTGAACAAACGCAAGCCAGTTGAACGCATCAGAGAAATATAATTTCAAGTAATCTGAAATTTAAATAACAAAGAACTGAAAAATTCGTATGAATTCGTATGTTGGCGACGCACCCCTGCGACGTACGCATAATATTATTTGCAAATCCGTGAAGCGAGTTCAAAACTAAGCAATTTGCATGTCATATCTTGGAGATTTGAACATGAGCGACACGTGAAAACGTCTCGGAGCTTTTTCTCTGTTGGGATTTACAAATAGGATAAAGGTGTCTTCATATGGATGGGATTGTTTCAATAACGGTCCGATACCGGGGACTTTTAAAGTTACATCCGAGGAAACTTTTATCTGAAGTCTTCAAATCGAAAAATTATGCCAACAACGTCAACTCAAATGGTAAAAACGAAATCGAGTTCAGTTGAAATTGCAGCTGTGTTTAAGTTAGAAAAGCGACCGCAGAAAACCGACGGTAAACTTAATCATAATCGGAACTTACCCGAATTAAGTGATGCTTCTTCGTAATAACAGGAATTTTGAAAACTCTGCACCAGTACAAGTTTTCAGCAGGTGCTGGTGGTTCTACCGCCGGGTTTCGTAGTTCCCAAATTCGCGCAGTTTCTTCAGGTCCAGGAGCCTCTTGATCGGCTCTCTGAACCAAATAAAGTGATTGCGTTCCTCTGAATTCAACGTCATGTTGTGGCAATGAGTTTGGACCAACTGATCCTCCCACAGGTTCCTCCGAATGGAAAGCCCACACTACCCTCATCGTATCGTTCTGAAAAAAAAAGTTTTCGCCACGTTATGACATTGAACAAAGGGACTGGAGTATAAAAATTACAATTTAATTGGAGCTCCGACTAAAACATACGCTTCAAGTTAAACCCTCTCCAATCGAAAGATCAACCCTTGGGTTTACCCAATTACTTTGTTTGCCCAGTTCACAACGATCGGTTTCAGGCGAGAATTATGCCTTCGGTAGGTTTGAATGCTGTGTAAATATTTAAGGAATTTCTTACGGACATAGGAGGCGATTAGCGTTTCCGCTTTCAATGTAGGCTTATAGAAAACGACGGGAACTCATGGCAACTGCCTGATTCATAGAACCTTTAATTAATTAAAACGTTACTACTGAGCTATAAATCTAGACAACAACGTGATAATATCGGCAGACTATTCCACGAAAATGGAACTTTTCCTTTATTACCACAGTTTTCAAGTATTGATCTCAGATCTCAATAACAAATATTTGCTCCATTTCAAAATACTGGTTTTCGATTTAATAATAATCGCACATTTCTGCTCTCTGTTTCCAAAGCAAATCCAACAGTTTGTGCTTGAGTTTTTTAATAACATTAAAAGAAACACTTTATTTGTACTTATACTACAATTATTAGGTACATATACAGGCTGTCCCAGAACTCGCGCCCCAGAGAAAACTGACAAGTGCCGACGACAATGTAGATCCCAAAAGTGCAAACGAAGAAAAATTAATGGCTTTCATAACGAAGTTTTGAGAGTTTAAGAACCACCAATCCCAGAAAGGGAACTCTAGGTGTTAATGTGAATAAAATTGGTTGCTAAGCTTTTGCAAACGCATCTAAAATTTCATCTGGTCGGGGCAGTGTGAATCAACAACACGACATGACCTCCGTCTGTTTTTAATATTTGACAGTCTGTGACATTTTAGTACCAAAGCCACAAATTGAAGCGTTTCCCAAGAATTAGGACTTGAATTACGACTGTTAAGATGACTTAGAAGGTAGAAATATTAGCCCCAAAACAGTTTTGTCTTTTAAAAATGTAGTTACAAATGACATACGTGACCGCAAAATACACTTTTGAGAAAAGTCTCTTAATTTGGAAGAGTGAGAACAGTCTTGCGAGCACCACACCGATCTCCTTTCAATTTGGTACACTGACGTTTCCTAACGTTTCTCGAAAGTTTCGCAGTCGACCAGTTTATTGGAAAAGTAATAAAGTATGCAACCTAGCAACAATTATGAGAAATAACCTGGGTGGTTTAAAAAGCTCTGATTGGTCGAATTAAAATGTTCTTTTCTTGAATACCGTTCAAGATAGAAAATTTTGTCATTAGGATTATTTATTCGTTTTTTTATGACGATTTCTCCGCTTTTCTCTGGGACGCGAGTTCTGGAACATCCTGTATAACTTTTTTTCCTTTTAAATTAAGAATTTTGTTAAGAACGTTAAAATGTGGGCTGCGGACTCGTAGTTGTGGCAAAAATTTTAAGAGATGATGGTACAAATCTAATACCTAATTCAAAAACACTCTCCGAGATAATCTCTACTTTAGCGTCGGAAAATTCGTCAAAAAAATGCAATAATAACGAAGTTTGTATAATTTCAGTTCTTTGTACATTGCGGCGGTAGTGACATTCGGTGGTTTCTTGGACAAAAAAATTGATGCCAACTTTATCTTTTTTTTTAAATGAGGATGCATTCTGTGGCAGTTTTTGTAGATTTTAACACAGTTTATTATTTAGTTAAACCGCCTTCGTCATTAATTTTAACGTTCTGCTTGAAAAAGCTTTATTGCTAATTACATCATCTATGAACACTAATAAATTCAAAATTATTAGGTAGGTATTTATTAATTTATTACGTGGTGCCGCAAAAATTGCTCAAGATTAATGGAAGGAAGCAAACTTTCGGCTATTTGTCATTTTTGAGGCAGACTTCCGGTTACAAAGTTTTCACATCTAGAATTAAAGCAACTTGGAAACACAATTCAGTTGTTTTAAAGTACATATCTTGTTTCGTGATAGTATTTACGTCTATGTTAATCGTTTGAGGAAACAATGTAACACGTCACGTTGTCATTAAAGGATTGAGTCATTGTTTTATTTTGGCAGTTTTTGAATAAGGTGAGTTAGAGGTATCGTATTTTAAATTTGTAAATGAAGCGGTAAAAACGCTGATTAAGTTTCCCTTTTGAAGCATGAAGGTTGAGACTCATCACACTTTATACTTTTTCCAATATATTTCCTTCTATATTAGCAAACTCCTACTCGAGCAACTCGCGTGTTCGTTCAATAAAACTCGTTAGCTCAGGCAAGCTGAACTCATAGATGTTTCTACCCCACCCTTTGGTTTCATTTTGTTCATATCTTGCTCGAGGTGTTAAGTACGTGCTGTACTTGTTAGAGAAACCGGAGAAAACTTTAATTCAATTTTACTGACTGATACGAGCAAAAAACTTAAACACAAGAAAGCGGAAATACATTCTTGGGGTAAAAATAACTCAAGTGGCCATATGGGGAATAAATTTTACCGGTATTAAGAGCGACTTACCGTGATGGGGATGTCATGATGGTCACAAGTATCAAGTTTCCTCCTGAATCGTAACACAGTATGTGTGTGGTTCTCATAACCTAACAGAAGTTGATAATCCTGGCTTGGATCCACTTCCGGTTCTCTATCCCGAGAACTTACAGGAGAATCCTTAACATGCCGATCCTGCAACAATAACAAGATTGTAAGAAAATTGATAACCGAAATTTAGAAAAATCCGCGTTGTAAAAAGTTTGACGAAATGCGAGGAAAACAAAGCTTTCGTTCATTATACGCATTTTTTCTTTTTATTTTGGTGCTCAACGACCAAAACTGCAAATTGACTACAACGGCCTATTTTATGACGCGTGTCCGATAGTTCATAGCCCCGCTTTGGCAACAACAATCCGACAAGGGATGTTTAACATTCTGCGCTTCGAGTTATCGACTAAAAAGCGGCAAAATTATTTTTTCCAACTGGTTAGAACTTAGGCAAAAATGAATCAAATTCAGTTTTTCTTATTCTTTATTCCACTACGATTAAGTACTTCCTAATTACGTTTTCAGCGGTTAGTTGATTTCATTTCAGATGAGAAAAGGCGTTGTTTATGAGAGTCTAGGGTAATAAAGGCCGACAGCTTAAATACGTGTTACTGTGAAGTGTGCCAACTGCGGCTAGCAAAAAAACCCTAATCATTCTGCACCATATGGAGGACGCTACAAAGTGTGTTAATTAATTCTCACGAGCAAAGATGAACTTCTAAGGAACTACTCATGTTCGACCACTGAGATTAAAAACGCATTATTGTCTGACACGACGGTGAACAAATAAAATGCTTTCTTCAGACTGATGTCTACATTTTTGCTTTTATAATCTCTCAATTATTATAGTAGGAACACCAATTAAATTTTCCAACAAACTCGTTAGTTATTTTTGAAAATTCATTATTTATTGTCAATCCAAATTAAAGCGACACTTCTTTGAGTTTTGAATTAAAAAAAACTTTCCTCAATTTCTAAAATTCTTAAATGCATACAGGTTTGCAATAATTGCATTCAACTCCACACCTGTCCTTTTACCATGCAAGAATCGGGAACTTGAAAACCACATTATGTGGTTATTTATGAAAAAATAAGA